>OX439420.1:4451291-5805799 GCA_949319885.1 Mecyna flavalis | reverse complement strand
TAACATTCACACCTTTACATAATAAAATATCAAGTAAATCAACAATTTCTGCATACAGTCACAGCGCCCGGCGCGCGAACATTTTAAAAAGATTGACAAAACTCCCATCGGTTTCAAATGTTCGCGCGCCGGGCGCTGTCATTTGCTAGTCGCTGGTTTGTTCTACCAACCTAACAAACTAATAAAACACAACGAATCGTCAACCAAACGAAAACAGACTTTAAATACGGGCGATAAGGAATTGCCTTCTAAAGGCAGCCCATCAAACGTCGACCATCATGGCGCTGCCTTTAGAAGGCAGGCCATCAATTGAGGGGATTCAAAAACAGAAATATTGTTGTCCTTCTTTTCATTCGCAACGAATTTACGTGATTTTAGAGAATATATTGGGAGCTCGACATTGACATGGCTATTTTATATCCTCAAATGATATTATATATGCGGCTTATATGAATATACATAAGACTTAACTACATGGATTTACAACTTTTGTATGAAAATATCGAAAAACTACGTGCAATCATAACAAGTTGGTAGTGCCTATATTTAATTATTCATAAGATCGCTTCAGTCTGCTATAGCACGCAGTAAGTATTATGAAGAAAATAAATAATTTTTATAACCTAGAGTGCATTTAAATATCTCGAAGTTAAAATAAGCATAATCATATAAAACTGATCGCAAGCAAATGACTCATTAAATAATGTTTCTTCTAGTGGTTTTATTTCAGGGCTGGAGGTATTAGGTTCAATTCCGGTTCGGGTAAAAGAAATTGGAAGTTTCTGAATACAGCTCAGGGGGTCTCGACAAAGTAACATTTGGACAGCGATAGCGAAATTCGCTAACTTCAAATTGTATGGATTTGACAGGTGCCATAGAAAAGTCACGTGGTCAATCGATATTGAAAGTACGGGTTTTGACATTCTCTATCGCAAATTGAGCGATATCGAACGTCACAAATGCCGCTTGTCTAGGGCCCCAGGTTTGTGATGTAGTCTATAATCGGTACATTGACGAAAGACTGATGTATGAGGACTATAAGGTTGTATAAAAGCAATTTTTAATATGACATTTTTACGCTTGACAAACAAAAAGCTTAGGTTGATATATTTCATACAATCTGAACGTTTGACAAACAAACACAGTAGTACAACACAACTTAGAAGTAGAATGGAAAATCAAGGACTAACTTGGCCCGACCCAGGAATTGAACTCTGAACACAAAGCGTCCAGGTGCTAAATCATTAGACTAACAAGCATACGTGTGTATAAATAATTAAGATTCATGAAAATTGATACAGGCTAAAATGATTTTGATTTCGAGACAAAAATTAATATTTTCTGATCTTCTAAGTTTTGCGTGTCAAGAAACATATTCATATGTTGTAATAAACATCCAGACATGAAAATGGCTGCAAAATAACGGAATGTGTTCTTAATAAAACGAAAAAAAATAATCTTGGCGAAATAAGTTTGTAGTGCCTAAAATACTTTTATTATGCAAAAAGCTTTTTTCCTCAATAAAAAAATATTGTCTTACACCATATACCTAATACTAAATATATAATTATGTACAAGGCATAACTTTATACCTCACTGGTGCGCAGGTACTAAAACAATATTGATACCACATTTTTTTCCTTTATTATCCTATGACTTCTTTATCAATGACATTATTATCATCTATATTTTAGGACTTTATTATTTGTTATGCAATATAATGGGTTACTCTTAATGTGTACCGATCCTTTTAAGGGAATGTATAGGAAGTCCCCATCTTACAAATAAAATAACCCATGAGAATGCAGGTCAAAAGTGAACCATTTTTTTATATAATAAAAATAATACGCTTCTTTTGTCAATTCTCAAAAAGAAATTACTTTGAAATAATATAATTTTTTTCAATTATAGAATTTTACCATTTCGTCATGAGAAAAAAAAGGAACAAATTGTTTAGGTATTTTATAAAAATCTCCAAGAAAATATAAAAAAGAGACCAATTTAGATACATCTTAAGAATTATTGGCACCTAATTAAATTTTGTAAAAAACAGCTTCTCACTGAGAACACAGAAAAAAGAGACGAGATTATATACTTGTTCTTTTCTAGACCATAATAGATTGTTACTACTAACAAGGTTTTTATAAAAAAGGTTACAATAATTCTTTAGATAATATCTTTTAAATGTATAAAGATATAGACCCACAATCAGGCTTAATTTTCTAGTTTAAAATCGTTTTTACATAATTTTATATCGTGTGTATATTATAAATATATAAAAATGCAGTCGTATTAAAAGTTATACATTTTAGTAAAGTACAAAATGGAATGGATTTAAAACTGCAGAGATACAAAGTTTGGTCCTCTCATTAATTTTATTGCAAGTACATATACAGCTAAATTTAAAATAAATATTATTTATAGTTTCGAGTTGAAAACACTTTATCAATAAGTTTAATATTAGTAAAACTAACTGTCAATAGTAACAAACCAACGCTGTTGAACATACAAATGTTGTAAATGTCCAACATGTTGATAATAAAACATGTTGAAACTCAACTTTATGTATACAACAATAGTTAATCATATACATAATATACTATGTATGTGTATAAATAAAATATGTGTATTGCTATCGGCAAACTTCTTGAACATCGGTCGACGGAGAGAGAGGGGGAAAGTTCGCGCATGTGCATTTGCACGTGACCAATACTGCCCTACTAAGCGCAAAAGCGGTATCTCAGTAAAAGGTTGTTTCGAGATAATTGATGTTTTGTAAAATTAGGTTTTTCGTTAATTTACCGATTGTTTTTTTTTTTGGTTTTTAAATGTAGTATATGTATTATATTAGGTCTATTATTATAAATAAAAAAACAAATCAAAGTGCATTTATAAAGTCTTTTATTATTTAAATTTATAATTATAAAAAAAAAAATTTAAAAAAGAGACGTGTTCTGTGAATTCTAATCAGTCAAAAGTGGGGAGTTCTCTCCAAAAGTTCATTTTTTTTGTGTTATTATTTTCGAAAGATTTCAAGATAAATATCATTTTTGTTTGTAGAAATACCTTCAAACGTTGTGCCAGTTTCATTTTCAGAAAATATTTGAAGCTGATATTTTTCAGTGTTCCAATATACGGCGGATTGGCTACGTATTATTGATATACCGCTAATATCCTTAAGCGAAAAGCAGAATAGCGCGCACGAATCTCCCGAACACCCACGCGCGCTATTGGTCAGAGGTATTCTTCTGACCAATAGCGCGCAGGCGTGTCAAAATTCGTATTCTGCGCAATCTCCATCCGATATTTAAGAAGTTTGCCGGGGGCTGTATAATGACAGTATATTAAAAATGAAGTAGTGTGTTGCCAATATTCAATTTGAAGATTACAATTGTGTGTAAAATAGTGCGTTAATTATAATCACTGGTTAATTGGCATTTTATTCTGGCAATAAGTGTGTTTCTTCACTTCAGTGAAAGACCTACGACCTAATTAAATATTTAATAATGATCACACTACATAATTTTTTTTTAGCCAATAGGATAAAATTTTAAACAACTATGTATGCGTATTTCTATACTAAAAATACTCAGTCACAGTTGCAGTTATTTTGTGTAAAAGCATGACCAAAAAAAGAAAAAACTTTCAATATTAAAATTCTTAATGTTATAAAATATATAGTGTGATCGTTATTTCTGGCCTAGACTTTAACTGATATGTTAGCGGTAGAAAAAATCGGTTAAATGCGCCTTTAGTAGTTGTAATCGCAGTGTGTGTGTAATAAAATAGGTCGTTTTGATTTAAAATACACCATTATAGTTTCACTAGGCAAATTGTATTCAGACCGTTTTGACAATTTACCCGTGACATTAAATACATAGATAGCTATCGCTTTTTAAATTTAATATCTGTTTTATATTTGGCTTCGTCAGTGTCCATTACATTGACATATTTAATTAAATATATAGCATGTTCTAAAACTTCTTGCTTTAAAAAACTCATAAGTTAGTTAACTGGTAAAAGCACAAAAAAGTTATAGACATATCGTATAACGGAATACTGTTTACTAAAGTTTTAGGTCTGGAATACACTTTTACAGTACAAAAACGAGTTTGTAAAGGAGAATGCAAAACTTGTCATTATTCTTGGGCCCAAAAAATTTAAGTTAATATGCAGAGATGAGATGAATTCTACGAGAAAGACCACAGACACACCATCAACTTTTATTATGATGACACCATAATCGCTCCCAGGCTCCCAGGGGAAAAAGTTATCGTCCATAATAATTTATCATTTTTATTACTATAAATATACATTTCCTCTGTGTATATTATCAAGTGCTGTTAATACCTTATTGATAACATGCCACTAAAGGCGCATCTACCGTCAACATACATACATGTTTAATTATACACAGTGGGCGCACTGACCCGCTCGACGTAGTTGGCGGGCAGCATGCCGGTGCGGCCGGTGCGCAGGACTTGCCCCGTCATCCAGCCCTCGTCGATCGACGTCACGTTCGATATGTAGTCGCCTTCGCGGAATGATACCTGAAAATAATGCATTTAAATTAAGGCTTGTTATAGTAGAGTCATTTTAATAGGCCACATTTGACAGTTCATTTATGCAAAGAAAAGTGCTACTTATGTACATCAGGAGTAGTCTCATTTTCTAAATTAATAAGAACTGATGTTGTTTTCTTGAGTTTTATTCCTACAGCGTAAGGTATATGGGTCATTCTTCTTTTTAACCTACAAAAAGGTGTCTTCACCGCTCATTGAAAAAAAAAACAAGGAAATTACCATTAGTTTTTTCTTAATTGTATTTTTACAGGCACTGTACTAAACATTAATGACTGTGCACGATTAAATAATAAATGTTTTAAATAATTGACACTGTAAAAAGTACGTTACAGAGTCGTAAATCCGCGTGACAGAACTGTATTTCATACAAATCACAGTTGTCTCCCGCAGCCTCGGCTAGCGTATAATCCATTAAAAACTAAAAAAAATATATGATGGCACAAAATGTAAAAATATCCTATAACTCCTAGATATATTACCTATAATGTAATACCAACCATTATTATTTGTCACTTTTAATGAAATATTTAAAAAATATCAAGTTCTTGTCTTCCACTACCTAAAGTTTTAATTCGTAAATTCTGTCACGTGGGTTGTCCTTCGAAATTCGCGTTTGAGTTGCTCGTCTTTGTTGCCTGCGATTGGAGGTCTCAACCCCACTCTCCCCTTGCTACGATTTCCCCCCTGTGATGCAGCCACAGCGTGTCATTCGCCCGAACGCTGTGGTGGAGGGTGCGTGTGTTTATTCGGCTACCACTTTGTCACGTAAGTAATTAATTCAAAATATAATTATTATTGTTACTTTTTGTTGTCTGCTCTTACGTTATAACAAATATTTTATTACCAACGTGAAAAATATATATTCTATGTAAACCTTTAAGTGTTATAGACTTTGCAACACATTATTACCACTTCGTCACATGAACACTCCGTCACATTTTTATGGTGACGGGTGACCCTCGGTCGGGTGGTATTGTCGCTTCTCCCCAGCACCACCCGATCCAGGGTATGCATGCATGCATAATGCATTGCTGACAATAAAAAATCATGCGTTTTTTCAAAGACTTGTGATTCAGTTGACCCATGCCCATCTTCAATCTTTGGGTCTGCTGCAGTTCCATCGGAGCCAGAGCCTGATGCAGATGCTCTAAGGAAACTCGGAGCAACTCGCAAATTATTTATTTTTCAGCACCTTCTTCGCCCGAATTTACGTCAGCTACAGTGTACCCTAAATAAATAATAACACATTGACAATATTTTTTTGGTTCCGTTCCGCGCATATTAGAAGATATTATCAAATTATCTTAGAAAAACGCACTTGAAAAACTTATAACCTAAAGAAAACAATCCAAACTTAATTTTACATTAAAAATAAATACGAATTATTACTTAGGTAAGTTAATAGAATTTTTTAAAGTCACTGTACCACATGTGGTACGGTAACGGTACCTAGGTTCAAATGGGTTAATTTAATTTATCTTAGTTGGATCTCATGTTATTTTATATGACAATGTTGAAGACTGATAAAGATTTATAAGAAAACTAATGATTTCTGATAAATAAACTTGTTTCATTCCAAAATGCAGCCTGATATCTCTAGAATAATTACTCTGTCACGGTATTGTCTCCTGCTAGGAAAATTGTTTCGGTCGTTTATTTATTTTGTTACAACAAGTGCAGCATAGGTTTTTTTGTCTTTTTAATAGTTGATGATATTTCCATCAGTGATATTAATATTTATTTGTAAATGATAGTAAAAATTGATTTACAGCAAAAACATACTTTATATTAGCAGAAAATGTGACAGAACGATAAGAGATCATGAATAAAACATGTTTTTTAAATACAAATGTATTATTTTAATACGGTTTCTAAGAGTTCTTTTAGCTAATTAGTGTATTACAAAACAACAAGTTATTTGACGAAGACAATTCGAGAGAATAAAATAAAATATTTCGTGACGAAGTTGTAATTTTTTTCGTCGTGTCTATCTTTTAAGTCCTGAAAATTGTACAAATATCTGTAAACTTCGTGGCCAACAACTTTTTCAGATAGAATAGGAATTCTGCTATCAGAAAATATATATATACCCCCCAAAAAGATTAATATTTTATTTTTAGAAATTGAGCTAAAGTTAAATCAAATTGTAGGTTAAAAAAAAGAACGACCCATATGTAAGAGCACGCTGAGCATGAAGACCAGGTGGAAATGCTGCACCTGGTGCTGACAGTATTACGATGCGTGGTAGCCCATCGGATGGTGAGAGGGACCGTCGCCTGGGGCGCATGACACCAGTAAAACGATGACTCATCTTCGTATTAATTTATTTTCAAGTGTACAGTTCGGAGTTCGACACAAGAATGAATCCAACTCGTCCGGCTTGCTGCTCATAAACGATTCTCCCCACTACCCCCACCTTGCAACTACGAGTGCACGTGGTGTTTGCGCGGCAAACTGCACGTGGTATTTTCGTAGCAAGCCGCACGTGTTGTTTTTATAATACAATTTAGACTTATGAAAAATAATATTAAATAACAAATAGTTAGTAATTATTTTACAGGTAAATATTAATCAAAAGGAATAACAATGATTTTAAAATTAAATAATAAAATAATAGTTATTTGTAGCAGCGCTATCAGTTATTTGTAGCAGCGCTATCATATATTTTTCTTTGCATAAATGAACTGTCAAACGGTACTTCTTAGATTTGATGGACTTTAAAGTCTTTTTTTCATATCTATCTATCTATATAAATAAAAAACTTAAATATGGAGGTCAGTGACTAAAATAAATTAGTGTTTACCATGACGTGTCGCTGACCAGTAACCTAATTTTAAAAATTATTTTATTTTCGATATTATTTTATATCATTACATACTATGTAAGATTTATAGATTATATTTGAACTTACTTCGTCGCTGTCTGTAGCTTCGTAGTCATACATTGCAATGTACACGCCCTGAAACAAATAAATATAAATTAGGTCAAAGTCAAAGTATTTATTTTGCAATTTGATTTACCAAGAAATTCTTTTGCACGTCATAAACTTTTTTTCCTACCAGCACTTCGATGTGAATGAATGGCCTGCTGTTGAGAAGAAGTGCCGCAAGAAACTCAACAGTTACATATGATAGCCTTTTTTAAATCATTTTGTGTTGTACAATAATAACTTAATAATAATATAATGTCAAATTAATAACAATATAATGTCATTAATAACAATATAATGTCAACGGTCACATCACAATAATAAAATTAAAAGAAGTGAGAACTATTAAAAGTGCGAATACTTGATTCTTGCCCAATATATTCGTAAGAATACGACACGACGAAAACGAGTTGCCAAAAGTAATTTTGGCAGCTCGTTTTTTTTTTTTTATACTAAGTCAATTGGCAGACAAGACGCAGCCCACCTGATGGTAAGCGGCAAGGGCGTCGCCAAGGGGGCAGGGGATGAGATCAAATGTCGCTAGCCGCAAAGCGGTAACGCCTCATGCTCTCGGCGTTCATATTTTTTCTACTAAATAATATTGCCCCATTACCCCCCTTAATCATAAGCTGGCGACGCCCTTGGTAAGCGGTCACTGCGCAGGGGCGTGCATTGGTTTTGAGACTAGGTAGGCAGTCAAGATTATTTTGCTCAGATCGATTGCCAAATCGATCGATCGGAAGTCGGTACCCAATTTTTTTGTGCTATCGGATAAGAACAACATTGTAAAACATGCATCTCACAACATCTCACAAAGTAATTTTTTTATCAAAACGTAAAAAATTGCCGGACGCGCCAATTAAAATTATTATCATAATAATATTTTTATTTTAAGATCATTAGATGAATAGTTTTCCGTTAACCTAAAGGAACTTATCCAATCATAATTATCTAAACAAAACAAATGAAATTTTGGGGACATACCGAACAGTGTTATTTTCCATCGTCAGAAATGCACATCACACAATACAATGTTCCGTAATCCGTATTGCTTGAAGACACAAACATTGATTAAAATATCATTGCACTCCACAAAATAACATAGATTTCGCTATTAAGTAATTAAAATATAGCTCTAAAAAGTTTTAACACACGCACCATGAAGATAGGTTAGAGAAATGTAAACACAAATGTAAACAACCAATGAACCAACCAAAAAGCAAGCAGATTTGACCTTGACGTAAAACAAATAACATTTCATTACTTTATATTGCCAATAACTTCTAAATGTGTGTTTTAAATAGTAAAGTAAAATCTATCTATCATAACAATATAATTCGAGAATTCTGATATACAAATCAGCCATTAAAATTGGGATAATCAATAAAATATGATTAAAAATAATTGTAAACCGATACATTTATTCGTTTTAGCGCCATCTATTGAAATCAGTGAGATTCATAAGCACTGACATGTTTGCTTGTTTGTGGTATATTAATACGGAAGTAGAAGCGTCTTAATTTTACAAATATTGTTATTTATTAGCTTAAACATCAAAAAAGATGCATTATAATTCGTCTTTTATCATATTTAGATTTTTCTACAGTAAAATTATTGTATAAATCAATTGGAAGCCAGACGAATTTCACGTAGTAGGCTTGACTACCCAATGCGACTAAATGAAGGAGTTGCCCTTTCTCGTTATTGTGCTATACGCTAGAGTGACTTTTTTATTTTGTCGCATAGCACATTTTAAACGAAAATGTGTTTTGACGTGTTCGATTGTATGGAGCTTGGTAGGCAGCGCGCGGCCAGAGCCTACCTCGCTTCTATAGACGCGTAGGTATACGTATAGGTCATGAATGCGCTGTTCGGATGAAATTATGAAGTGTTGTGGGAAAGTTTATTTCTTTATTTATGTTTATAAATTTTAAAAATAAAATATTTCTTAAGGTTTTCTGCGAATGAGTTTTAAAAGTAGGCAGTGCCTAACTGCCTATATGGGATGCACGCCCCTGTCACTGCGGCCTATTCCATCGAGGGAAACTTCACCAGGAAGCGTCGCTCAATGTGCTGCCAGACTGTAGACTCATCTGATCTTCGAGCCTTTGATTCCAAGTGAACTGACTCCCAGAACACAGCCACAGCTGTTATGGCGGCAAATTTCACCTATGGGGGTGGAAGCTAGCCAGTCGAGCTTTGAAAAAGCCCTATCACCAACCATAATGATGTCTACTGAAGGCCTGCAGTAGTAATTAAATAAATAAATATTGTACAAAATCACATACATTGATCTGACCCCAAAGTAAGTAGCGTAGGTAAGCACTTGTGTTATGGGCAGTAGCGTAGCGATGGGGGGGGGGGCGGTCCGCCCCGGGCGGCACTTTTTAGGGGGCGGCAAAATTTCACAAAAGGGCGGCAAAATTGTCTTCCGCCCCCCCGCTGCGTGTCTGTTTGCCAACTGGAGGAGCAAAAATAAAAAAAAGGGCGGCAGATCTGTCTTCCGCCCCGGGCGGCTGAAACCCACGCTACGCCACTGGTTATGGGTCTCAGAAGCAACGAAGGTACCACAAATATATACTTAAATACAAATAAACATCCAGACACAGAACAAACACAAATGTTCATCACATAAGTGTTTGTCCTGGGTGGGATTCGAACCCACGACCCCTAGCGCATGGCAGGGTCTACCAAATGCGCCATCGGGCCAGTTATTACCTGCTGGAGATGATTGGAAGCTGGTTTGGGCGCAGGCTGCTCGTTGGCCAGCGGGTCCAGGTCTGTGACGCGGCCTATCTGGCGGCTGGACTGCTGTTGCTGACTCTGGTGGGCCCCTGGAACCCGCAGGAACACCATTGTATATCTCACTGAGATTACAAAAGTGGGGGATAAAAACTACCTTTTACGTTTACAGGCTTTATTCATTCTAGGACAAGACTTGGCAAACTTTTGAGCCGGCAGAGAATAAAATTACAATTCAAAAAAATTACGGCTTAAAAAAACATATTATTTTTCTTGCCAACAAATATGGCAACAAAACATGGCCACTGGGCTTTTTTCATACCAACATGGTCACTTTAGCGTCTCATAGATAGAAAACTATTTGCAGCTGTGCAATGATTATTACGTCAATGGAAAGGCCAAACGCCCAATTGTCGAATCACAGTTTCAAAAATTGCCAAATGCCGCTCAATTTTCTCAAAAAGAAAAAACAATAAACCGAACTCAACGCTCCATACATCGTAGTATTATTGCCGGTGAGTTTATTACTTGCATAAAGTGTTCTAATGAAGAGCCGCAGCTTCACATCTAAAGAGCCACATGTGGCTCACGAACCGGTTGGCGATCCCTGATTTAGGAATAAGTTTAACGCAGTGTCGGAAGCCAGCCGAAGTTTCAGTTTAGTCGCTACCTTCAGCCGAAACTAAAGTTTAATTTAAGACTATCTATTTATCGTCATAAACAAAGTCGACGCTAAAATCAGGTTGGAAACATAGGTTCAACATTTAGAGCGAAATAGAAAGTTTCGATGTACTGTCAAAAGAACAATACAATGTATAGTAGGCGCGCGAGTTCATGGCCATCCTGAAGAATGCGTTAGTGCTGTTTTCTTAACCTAATTATACTAATATCGATTTCGATAGGTATTATTACCTATTAGGTCAACCATATCTATCCCATATTTTTTATGCAACTTTTTAGTAAGTCAACTATTCGTTTCATAGACGCTTTTCTTATTCAGTCCCCGATGGCCATGAACTATCGCGCCTACTATACCTTAGAGCTTTTGCTGAACCGATTCTTTCTTAATCTTATCATTAGCTTTACTACACTATAAGATCGATGATCGTTTGCGTTGGCTATTTTCCATTTTTTATTTATTGATTATAATATTGGTAAGATATTTATTATTTGTTTAAAAAATACTCCATTTGTATACTAAAAACTAAAATATTAAACCATCCATGTTCCCCATCCCTTCCGAAAACAAATTAGGCACCTCCACCCGAAAAAAGACAAACATTTTTAAAATCTTAAAGAAATACATCTGTAAAATACATGCATATTAAATATGCTTGCATATAATTATATGCATGTATTTTACGCTATTATACAGCGTGGAATTTTAGTCGTTGTTTTCCCGCAGTAAAATGATTCTATCTTAGTACATAGTAAAATAAATTAATAAAGTTCTTTTTTTAGTCAAATCAAAACTTTTACGATTATGATAGACGAAACTCGAACCAATAGTATTAGCTGCGTCGCGGACGGTCACCGGCCGGGATCATTGCCCTTCGCGTTTATCAAAAAAATTATAATTCACTATTTACTTACATTTGGTTTCCATTTTCCCATCAAACTTTAAAAAAAAATCAAAAAAAGATTTGAAAAAATTTAAAAAAAAAAAATATTACTTGCAAAAATAGATAGTATTACTGAAGCCACTGAAGGTGAAGCGTTCTGCTGCGGGAAAACAACGACTAAAAAAACACGCAGTATACAAACCTCTTTTTCCGTCACTGGTACTGTTATAAATGAGTGTAGCAGAAGCCCTTTGTGTGTTCGGAGGCGCCCTTGGTCCATCACTCACTGGGTCGTAATCCTGGATCCTGCCAATCTTAGGCTGACCCCCACCATAGTACTGTTGGTTCCCATAAATATTCTGATTCGGATACTGATTCTGGTTCTGATATTCGTACTGATATTGATAGTCATCGTACTTCTGCTGAGCGTACTTAGGTTGATGTTGATATTGAGTATTCTGAGCTTGATATTGAGTATTCTGCGGCTGATATTGAGTATTCTGCGGCTGATATTGAGTATTCTGGGTTTGATACTGAGTATTCTGGGGCGGGTTGGGTTGGACTTGACTGTGCGCGTTCTGTTGGTACTGCGGCGGCGGGGGCAGTTGGTACTGCGTGGTGGGCGGTTGGTACTGGGTCGTGGGCGGTTGGTACTGCGTAGTGGGGGTTTGGTAATGGTTCTTTGGCGGCAGGTTTGGCGGCGGCACCGTAGGCGGGAGCATTTCGGACGCGTAGTTTTCAATTTGTTGCTGATAATTTTCGCTTGGCACTTCTTAACACATAAAGCAATGGACAAACAGACATTAGAACACATGAATGGTGGTGGATGACCAGAGGAATCAATGAAACTTAAAACTTTTTTTTTATATATTTGGACTAAGCTAGCACTTGACAACAAAGTTGCCTGATGTTAAACAACTATGCGGTCTACGATGGAGCGCGCTTGCTTAGGAAATAGATACTAAAGTAAAAGACACAACAAAACCTGGCTAAAGATGGAACTGGCCAAGTTATGAGTTCATTACTGATATTAAATTGGGGAAATAATTTATTTTGCATGTGACAATACTCATTATCACTCCAATCATTTTCAACAGGTTTGTGATTTTGTCCAAAATACTAATACCTATTGAATAAATAATGTCCCACCACTAAAGTAAAAACTTTATATTCCTCTGGTCAAATCGAAAAGTTAACATATAAAATGTCATGAAACAAATTGCAATGAGAGATATAACAACAGAATGAAGGAAAACACATTTTAATAAGATATAGTTTAAATGTTGACCATTTATCTTGTGTCGGATACTAGTCGCCAGTAAATAATTATTTTATTTTATTTTTTATTTTCATTATGAAAGGCCCCGGCGCAAACGTTAATACTTTTTGTGTCCACTTACTTACCATAAAATGTTTTAATGGTGGGCCGTGTCGGCAACAAAAAGTGGTTTACTTGTAACAATAAAAAACCTTATATTGTTACAAGTAAACCACTAAAGTAAGTTTATGAACTAATAAATGAAATAAAATGAAATGCGCACTCCCGGTAAAAAACTGTCATAACACAAAAACAGGCAAATCTCACCCCTTGCAGTAAAATATTATTTTACTGCAAAAAGTGAGATTATACAAATATTATTTTACTGAAAAAAGTGAGACCCGCCTTGCCTCTACGTTATGACAGATTTTTAGCGGGTGTGCGATTATGACATCAATTATTATTAAGTAACAAAATGATGCCACCAGATTTGCCTGTTTTTATGTTAAGACAGTTTTTTACCGGGTGTGCAAAATATACCCTTAAAAGGATTTTCTTTATGTAAGTATAATCAAAAATGTTTTTATTTATAATATTTAAAATACTTCATTCTGTATGTTTATCAGACTTAGTCGTCAACTCGCGGACGCAAAACTCGCGGACGTCCGCGAGTTGGCACCTTTCGATTTTACCTACTTTTTTTGTCGTCAACTCGCGGGTCTATATAAAGTACAGTCAAATAAAAATAGGTTAAAACCAAAGGATAATTTACAATGTACTAGGGCAACATGATCTTATTGGAGATGTATTAATTTTTTAAGGATTTTTTACGAGTTGATTAATAAGACGAACCAAGCGTATAGACGAAAAAAAAAGATTTAAAGCTGCAGTATTTATAACCTTGATGAAAAAAAAATGCATGACAAATAAATACATCTCCAATAAGGTTATGTTGCCCTAGTACAATAATAACAGTATCCGTATTATCAACCTTATTACTAAAGTAATATTACACATTATATACCTACATTAAAAAAAAGGTTTATATTACATATTTAGTTGGCCTTATTTTAATAAGGAATTTGTTGTAACGTTTTTGTAGCTGACTATACATTAATACGTCAGATTTCATGATCGCGCGAGTTGACGACGAAAAAAGTAGGTAAAATCGAAAGGTGCCAACTCGCGGATGTCCGCGAGTTTCGCGTCCGCGAGTTGACGACTAAGTCGTTTATCACCCACGCTGCAGTGTAAATGCAATGCCACATGTTGTATGACCCACATTCCAGTTATTATGACATTACAGATAGTGCTCACATGACTTCTGATCGGTGCTACAATAGTATTGTAAATAGCATACTGTGTGTTGTATTAAGTTAACCCTTTAAATAATTAATGAGTTCTGAAAATTTTCCTGAAATTGGATTACCAGTTTAGGTCTTAAAAACGTGAAAATCTTAGACAGTTTGGTGAATTTGAGAAATCGGCTATTACACCAGAGCCTAGTCAAGCGTCTATAATTCAAGCTTTGTTTAATTTTGACGAGCCGTTTGGTGTAATGGTCGAGAAGTCGTCTATTACACCAGAGGTCGCGGGTTCAATCCCCGCAAGGTACAAACATTTGTGTGCATGAACATGTCTGTTTGTATCGGTCTGGCTGTTTCTATGTATAATATGTATGTATTTACAAAAAAATAATTATATTAGTAATGTTTATTCGTTGTCTAGCAACCATAGCACAAGCTCATGCTTAGTTTGGGGCTAGATGGCGCTGTGTGAATAATGTCCAGGGATTTATTTATTTATTTATTTATTTGTCCAGGGATTTATTTGGGGCTAGATGAAGCTGTTTGAATACTGTCCAGGAATATTTAATGAAATTATTTATACCAAAGTAAAAAAAAAGATTTTAAACGTCCTAGCATTTTATTGTGACCCACAAAGAACAACACTGCCATCGCAAATGAACCCAGTACAGTCCATTCCGAAGGCAATATGGAGAATATGGAGAATTTCACCGACTTGCTCTGACCTGTATGTTTATTCATACCACATTCATACATACGTTTGTTTGTATGTTTGACCGCAATTACTTAAACTTTTTAACAGTGCATGTTAATACAACACACAGTACATCCAACGAAAAATAACGATAACAGTACCACCATCGTAAATGAACCCAGTACAGTCCATTCCGACGGTAGGACATATGGAGAATATGGAGAATCTAACCAGAACAAGTCAGTTCTGACCATAAATATGTGTGTATATTTGTTTAATAAACGGGTTTAATACAACACTCATTATACCAGCTAGCATTTGACAGTAACCCACAAAGAACAATTACAACACTGCCATTATAAATGAACACAGTACAGTCCATTTAAAAGGCAGTACAAATGGAGAATATGGAAAATCTTGTCTAACTCGGACCTGTATCTATGTAGGTATGTTTGAACGCGATTATTCCAACTTTCAAACGGGGTTAATACAACACACAGTACATTAAATTTTAACGACCTAGCATTTGACAGTGACCCACAAAGAACAACACTGCCATCGGAAATGAAACCAGTACAGTCCATTTCAAAGGCAGTACAAATGGAGAATGTGGAGAATCTCACCGACTAGCTCGCCGTTCTCGTTAATCTGCCTCTGCTTCTCCATTTGAGCCTTCTTCTCCAAATCTCCGTGGTAGGCCACGTTGCTAATAATTTTCGTGTTCGCTTTGATCCGTAAGGTTTCTGGGTCGTCCGCTACCTGGAGAATAAATGGAACTTTATTAAATAAATTGTATCAAGAATCAAATTCATTTATTCAATTTTGGCTCGTATTATAGCACATATGAATGTCAAATTTTACATGTCACAAAATATAAATATATAAATAATAAAAATGTTCGCGTGTCTAACAACAAGCTGTTTCTTTTGGCTTTAGTATCCCGGCCTGATGCGGTAGGCCGGAGTACTATAGCGAAGTACTAAAGGCATGGGGACCACCCGAGAAAATAGGCGACCCCCAGACTTGGCTCGGGAGACCTGTGCATTGCGGGAACTATCCTCGTCCGCAGATCAACCCTCAAGCAAGAGGGGTGTACGTGAGCTCTCTCGTTGTCAGGGTCTGTCCTAGACACTGCCGATGGCGATGCAGGAGTGCGGGGGGGTTTAGTGGGTATTCTCCGCACCTCAATCATCCGTACTGACCTGTGTGAACTTCCCCTTGCTCTTCTCGAAGTCGGCGTGGTACTTCACATTGCTCTGTAGCTTGGTGTTCTCGGCTATCCGCTTCAGCTCTGGCGTTTCCGCCATCGTCGTATGCTTCGCTTTGGGAACGTGTCTGAAATTATACCACAAATATATGAGTATTACTATCAATGTCAGGAATAGCTGGGGTAGCCAAGTTTAAAACCAAGTACAGCAATTTGTTGTTGACGTATATAACTGCTGTCAACGTTAGTCGTTAGGCTTAGGAGGCGGCAGCTAGCTGTAGACATGAGTTGGCGGTTGCAGCCTGCAGATGGTAGGTGTTTTACCAGGTGGTGGTTCCTGTACTGGGCCGTCTAGGCGGGAACCACCGCAGTGCCAGATATTTTCCCGTGAAATAGAAGTGTGTCAATCACTTCTGTGTTTCGGGGAAAGGGCACTGAAGCTAGTTTAATTACTGGGTATATGAGACCTAATAACTGTTGTCTCGGTGTAGCGGGCGCAAGGCAGTGCCAGACAGTAACTGCTTAGTTACTGTTTGGCACTGAACTGTCTATGGGCAGACGTGGCGCTTACCATCAGGTGTACGATCTGCTCGTCTTGTTACACATTGCAATAAAAACATCAACAAGATATCTTAGATGCAGTATCTTTTATAAACGCTTATTATAGAAAAAGAAGATAGCGTCATTTTTAATCTAATCCCACATTAAAATTCCAATCTTTCATACTTAAATATTAAACGAAATTGCACTAAATTCTATAATAAAAACAAGTTAGTTTTTTTTATCATCGCGTGTTGTGGACAGACGAAAGCGGTGAGTCGCGATTCTGCACACTTTTACTTTACCATAGGAAGAGTTTTTGTCGCATTCACCGACCGACACGACGTTTTTTATTAGTAGCGAGTTGGCTACCGAATTGAGCAGGAAATTGTTATAACTGTATTCATTTCAATTTGTATCCATATTTATAACTTGTTGTACCTGCTGTGTTTAAGATTTTGTAATTTTGATTAGTTCGATAGTGTTAAGAGCGTGTATTGAAAAAGAGGGAAAGTATACGGTTTCGAGTCTCGGTCATGTAAATAAAGGATATTTTATCTTTTAGTTAAACAACCGTTTGGTGTCTTTACACCAAACGGATTACTTAATCTAATCTTAAATTAATCTTTATTGAGAAGTCAACTATTACACCAGAGGACGCAGGTTCGATCCCCACAATTTACAAACTTGTGTATGCACTGTTCTGAGTGTTTTTATGTATGTTTGTGTTGGCAACACCAACAAATTATTTTATATATTTTTTACATTGGCAACAATTGCCCATTCTCTCTCTTCTCGCACGACCGCTAACGCGGCAAAACGTATTGTTTCAATTTAATTTGAGTGTGCCACAATGTGTTTTCAAGCATTTCCGACTTTAATTGTCCACCGACCAACCACGCCACTTGCCACCAGCACAAAAATTACAGTCCACACTCCAACAGTTTGTAAAAATGTTCATCTGTTGTCTGACACCCATAACTATGGGTTACCAGGCCAGCCCCATACTAAGCATAGCTAACTAGCTATGCTTAGTATGGGGCTGGCCTGGTTTACTTTATTTCAGGAAACATCCTGGTTACAAGATAGACAAAGAAACTAGCCGCCTCCGTGTCCTCGCAATGCGGTTAAAAGATTTACACCAATTGCATAACGCCGTCATAACAGTATGCATTCACACAGAGACCGATTCGACATGAATCGGTCTCTGTGTGACAATTTTCTGTTGATATTTTCAAACACAGCTTGGGTTTATGATCAGTAATGTAAGTAGTGAAATTACTGGGTATATAAGACCTAATAACTGTCGTCTCGGTGTAGCGGGCGCATGGCGGTGCCAGACAGTAACTGCTTAGTTACTGTTTGGCACTGAACTGTCTAAGGGCAGACGCGGCGCTTACCATCAGGTGTACGATCTGCTCGTCTTGTTATACATTGCAATAAAAAAACAAAAAAACACGGCTAGGCTGCTCGTGTATAAAGCCCGGACAGGTCGTGGGTTCGATTCCTGCGTTGGGTCTGATTGGTGGTAGGACTTTTTACGATCTGCTCGTCTTGTTACAAATTGCAATAAAAAAAACGCATTTTGGCAAGTATGGTGATTTAGCCAGTACCTATTGTTATAACGATAACTTGATTTCAAAGATGGAGGCTTTTTCTCTGCAGTGGGACATTATAGGCTCATACTTTTCTTTTTTACCTTTATTTTGTATGTTTTATTTAAATCCTCTGTGAATAAGCTCTTACTATGACATAACGTTAAACAGGCCCTGATTAAGAGTTCTGACCGCCCTAGGCTAATTATGAGGACGCGCCCCCTCCAGGTGTATTACGGACGGGTCTAAAAGTAGGAACTGAGTAGAGTAGTATTATGAAAATTTTAACATGGTTTATACTACCTATAAAAGTTTTCAAATCGATCTGCAACCTCACGCATTATAAGACCAAAACCATGACAAGTGACTGCAGGCTACCAAGTAGTAAACCAAATCCATCTCGTGTTTGGCAGCATGCCTTGTATTGGCTTAGTTTCTATAGACAACTTAGTTTCCATTGCCATTGAATCGACTTGAGTTTTTTAAATATTTACTCTAGAGAAAAAATAAATATGTATTAAATATTAAAAAAAGAGGAGGGGCATCATACAAGTGAAACATTTTTGCAACTGATTCAAAGTCAAAGTTTAAGTCAAAGTATTTATGAGAGAAAAAAGTTTCAAAGGCATTAGCGACTTCTATATCAGATTTAAGAATTTCATTGTTAACTTTAAGGAATAGTCGCTTTCGTATGGCTTTAATTTACATGTCTCTTTATTAATTATATTCCAAGTAGCTTTGACTTTGTTACTTGACTTATTTATTTTGTTACGCAAGTAAATAGATTTTGCTTTATAACATACTTTCTTAAAAATCTTAGAATAGTTTTTACCATATTCTATGACCTTTGGATCTTTAGAACATGCTTTTAAACCATACAGTTCATATAATCTATGTCTACTCTTATAAATACCTGTAGTTTCCCAGTCATTGAATGAAGCTTTAGAATTATTCGTTTTTATTGTCTTTTTAGTAAATATTTTGAAGCGAATTGAGAAGAAGATGCAATTGATTCAAATGATTCATTTGTTGAGGCGCTGCGCTGATCCGAATGGATCAGTGAATCATTTAAAAGATTTGAATCACTGAGTCGTTTCAGTGAAGAGTTACACACGACTATATTGTAGTGTGCGGTGCGAGTTTTGTTGAATTCGCCTCACCTCACGGCCTCACAGAAACGCGCGTTTACGTGAAGAGAAGATTGAAGATTATTTTGTATAGGAATTTCAAAATTTATTGTTAAAATCAGGGACTCTCAAGCACACATTTAGTTTTAATGTTTGGTCTAGTTGAAATAAATAGGGTAGATGCAATGATGCTAGATTAGTGCATACGAAGACACGATTTCAGCGCCCCCCTTGATCCTCGCGCCCTAGGCTGCAGCCTAATTAGCCTATAGGTAAATCAGGCCCTGACGTTAAAGTGGACACAAACGGACATGAAGCCTTCAAACGACATTCGGCCTTAATCCGTCAACAATAGATTCTATTTCCCCTTGTCAGACAACGATCTATTGAATTAATGAGTTGTTTAGTGATCCTTATGTCGTTGTGTTAAGGTTCAAAATGTTAGCATTGTGTAAGTATTAGTGGCAGGGTTACTTTCATTTTTGTTTTGTTGATATATACAATGTGTCAATATGTTTTATGTGGGTTAGAGTGCAAATGTGAATGAATGTTGGTTAATTTGTATTCAAATAGCATACCGTCCGGCCTCGGAGGCAAACTACACATATAAATAAAAAAAAAAGTGTCTAGTGTAATTCGTACGAATATTATAAATGCGAAGTAAATCTTGGATGTAACGCTGTCACGTGTTAACCATAGAATCGTTAAGATCGTAAACCTATTATTTTTTTAAATTGCAATGTGTAACAAGACGAGCAGATCGTACACCTGATTTACCATCAGACCGCTTACCGCGCCACGTCTGCCCTTAGACAGTTCAGAGCCAAACAGTAACTAAGCAGTTACTGTCCGGCACCGCCCTGCGCCCGCTACACCGAGACGACAGTTATTAGGTCTCATATATCCAGTAATTTCACTAGGTGTAAATGATTGAGAAGTCGCCAACACTGATTAGAGCATAGCTCAAACTATTGTCACGGCAGATTTAATCTGCGGGTATGGCAGCTAACCAGTCGGATCCTGATAAAGTCCTCCAACTAAATGCAAGGCGGCAATCGAACCCACGACCTACAGACCCGGACCACCGTTTTTCAGAGCCGTAAAAATCTTTCGGACTATATTCTAGAAGCAAAATGGAAAGTTATGTATACTTACGCTTCGCAGTAGGGCAACTTTCCGTAACCTTTATATGTTCTCATGTTGAGCGTCATCCCACATTCTTGGCATTTGAAACACCCTTTATGCCACACCTGAAACAAAAAATCTATAATTAATATTGCTAAGCTTGAAATAAAAGCTAAACTTGAAATCAAAAGCTCGAAGATCAGGGGGCTTGACATCGCTTCATAGGTGGCGAATTTCGCTAAGTCCAATTTGTATGGATTTGACAGATGCCATAGAAAAGTCACGTGTTGAAAGATGGTTGAAGGTATGGGATTTGACATTCGCTATCGCAAATTGAGCTATAAAACGTCATAAATGCCGCTTGTCTAGGGGGGCAGATGAGCCTACAGTCTGGCAGCACATTGAGCGAAGCCTCCTGGTGAAGTGTCCCTCAATGGAATAGGCCGCAGTGACCGCTTACCATCAGGTGGACTGAGAGATCATCTCACAATTCATCTTGCGTAGAAAATAGTGTGTTTTTGGTTCATTCCCGCTTTTCACCCCCAGAACTGGGCAGTTCCGCCGATGGACAGTGCCACAACTTTTGGAAAAGTCGCACTGTCCCCAGGGGGTGGGCAACGAAACTAAATTGGAAAAACTGTGACACTGTCACTGATAAAGAAAATTTTAAGAGAATCATTTACAAATGTATGTACTAGGGCAACATGACCTTATTGGAGATGTATTAATTTTTCAAGCATTTTTTTATGAGTCGATTATTTTATCGAACCAAGCGTATAGAAGAAAAAAGAGATTAAAAAGCTGCAGTGTGTATAACCTTGACGAAAAACAAAAATGCATGGCAAAATAAAATACAGGCAGAGCTGGGGGTGGACAGCGGGAATGAACCTGTTTTTTGTATGTATAGTACAGTCATCCTACAGACAGTTTTTGTCATAACATTAGGTTACCAAATGCGCCACCGGGCCAGTCAATTGCAGTTTAGTCGATTGGCTAAACAATACCAGAAAGTAAGAAGGTCATCTGGTGTCTCTTGCAGTTACAACGTAACTGTTATTGGTGACCCACTTCCCAGAGCATAATGGCGTTAGGTAACAATACTAACAATGGTCTGTAATGATGCGCCTCAGTCGATTAAATGCAGTATAAGCTTACATTTTAGTACGAGTGCTAATTCATATGCCATAATTTAATAGTATGGTACAAGTCTTTCGACTCTTTGATGATGCACTCGCCCGGACAGCGAGGGACGTGGGTTCGAGTCCCGCCTGATACCTGGACAAATTGAATTTTTTCTAATATATTTGTATTAGTATCTTTGATGATGATTTTTTTTCACGTGTTTATTTTATTTTATGTCGGTTGGCAGAGATTCATTCCCTTTCGTCCCACTGAACTTGATGGTGGAACGAACGGGAAGTACAAATTGTGGGACGAACTTGGTGGGACGAACGGTAACCGTTGGCGTTGGCAGACAGCCAAAGAGCCTAGTAAGCAGCCACTGCGGCCAATTCCATTGAGGGACACTTCACCAGGAAGCATTCGCTTATGTGTTGTTACACTGGACTTTTCTGATCTTCAAACCTATTTAAGTGTTCATGCCAATTTTAAATCGCCGGAACAAGTATTTTTTATAAATCCAATTGCAAGTATAAATCA
Organism: Mecyna flavalis; assembly: GCA_949319885.1. Taxonomy (NCBI): domain Eukaryota; kingdom Metazoa; phylum Arthropoda; class Insecta; order Lepidoptera; family Crambidae; genus Mecyna; species Mecyna flavalis. The sequence continues at coordinate 5,783,471 of OX439420.1, read as the reverse complement.
TATCAAATCAAAGCTGATAGCGACCGCCTCCGTGGAACAGTGGCTAAGCCGCTCGGGTATAAAACCTGGAGGTCGTGGGTTCGATTCCCGCCTTGGGTCTGGTTGGTGGTAGGGCTTTTTCAGAGTCCGACTTACTCCCACAGGTGAAATCAGCCGCCAAAACAGCTCTGGCTTTGTTCCGGCAATATTAATGTGGGAACCAGTACACTAAGTGTAATCATAGGCTCGAAGATCAGATGAGTCTAGAGTCTGGCAGCACATTGAGCGACGCTGGTGAAGTGTCCCTCAATGGAATAGGCCGCAGTGGCCGCTTACCATCAGGCGTGCCTGTCTGCCAACTGATCTAGTATAAAAAAAAATATGGCGGCTGGTTCCATTGAATTTATGGGGGTTGGTTGTAGCCTTGCCAGTAGGGTTTGAGAAACATTTAAAAAATGCGACCTATTAGACACTGCAACACAGAACCACCCAACATAGATAGAACATACTAAACCATACATACATACAGACACAACACTACCGTTCTCGGATGATTAGAGGATTAGTGGACAATGCGCTTGCACACAGAATTCAGACCGCGTTGCGTCATCTCCAACCTTGATCAAACCGTGATAACCAAACGTTGCCGTAACTAGGTGTAACTGGGTTAATATTTTATTATAGTTATGTCCTCTTAGATGAGTTTCGGCTACGGAAATTTTACGAATAACAACCTTTCTCTTAGTGTTTTTTTTTATACAACGTCAGATGATGGTAAGCGGTCACTGCGGCCTATTCCATTGGGGATACTTGACCAGGAAGCGTCCCTCAATGTGCTGCCAGACTGTAGACTCATCTGATCTTCGAACCTTAGATTTCAAGTGTACTGGCCCCCACATTAATACTGCCGGAACGAGTAGGTACCAACCACCCCGGTGCCCTGCTCCGGTACCGGGGATTTTACCTAAGGTAGCCAGTCGGATTCTGAAAAGGGTCCGGCTGTTATGCCCCCATTCCGGGTTGCCCCCGGCCGGTATGCCCCCACATTGATTTTTTTTTTATTCCGGTTTGCCGTCACACCGTTGTTGGGGCATACCGGCCGGGGGCAACCCGGAATGGGGCATAACGGCCGGACCCTCTGAAAAAGCCCTACCACCACCAGACCCAAGGCAGGAATCGCACCCACGACCTACGTGTTTTTATACCCGAGAGGCGGTCAAAAACTAGACCAATTGGATCAAAGGCTACCACAGTTACTACTGTAGGTCTCACAATGTTTTCCGTCACCGACGAGCAACTGATAAATACGCATAGAGAAAATTGCAAACGTGCGCGCCCAGATTCGAACCAATGACCACACGCATATCAATCGGCGTCTGAAACCACTTGGCTACTTGTGTAGCCAGAATACAAATCATCATCTTAGCCTTCTTCAATCAGTAATCTGATGTAGGCCTCCTTCATCTCCTTCCATTTTTCCCTGTTTTGAGCAGTAAGCGTCCAATTGCTGCCCGTCACCCGTTTGATGTCGTCTTTCCATCTCATTTGTGGCCTTCCCCTGGGTCTTTTTTGGTCCAAAGGTCTCCAGTCTAGCAATCTTTTGCACCAAGACTTGTTTCCCGGCTATATGACCAGCCCACTCCCACTTAAGTTTCGCAACTCTTTTGCCGACGTCAGTGACCTTGCCCCGCCTTCTAAGGTCCTTGTTGGTCACTCGGTCCATAAGACAGACTCCTACCATTTTCCGCTACATGTGCCTTTGTGCCACACTCAGCTTGTGCATCACTTCCTGAGTCGTCACCCAGGTTTCGGCGCCATTGTCAGAACTGGCAGTATGCACTGGTCAAAAATTTGGGCTTTTTGTCGTGACGTCAGTTTCATTTTAAAAATAAACTCAAGCCTGGGGTAGTCAGCCCACCCCAGTCTTATCCGTCTGTCGATTTCGTTACACTGGTTCTCTTTGCCTATTTTAATTTCTTGACTCAAGTACACGTACTTTTGGACTCGCTCAATTTCTGTCCCTCCTACTTGTATCTTAGTTTTAGATGCTAGTTTTAGATTGACGAGAATACAAATATATAAACTATTATTAAAACGGCGCTCCTTCAACACGCAAGCACAATTCAGACCGAGGGTCACCCAGTCATCGAACCGACGTACTATTGATTAAATAATTCAATTTGGTACAGACCAGTGAATTGACAATTGGTTCAAATCCAATAAACAATTTGAAGATGGCATTGTGTTTCTAAGTAGGCCAAGACAAGAAAAGATTTTGGTGGTACAGTATTGTGACCCCGTGACGTTATATTATATTCAAAGATATCAGCAATCGCTCATTTTCTATTTAAAGCCTGAATGTAAACTGTTTTTTAAATTGTAGAGAAAACAAACGCAGGGCGATCTGCCCGTCTCTTAAGGGGCGGGCCCTGCTTGGCCCATAGACACCTGCGACTAGGTCTAAGATGCGTTGCCCGCCCGTCTTGAAAGGAATATGGAAGGTGGGGTAAGGTTAACTCGTTATTATGACGTTCTACAATTTTCGAAATCTTAGATACTTTAAAGTATACTTGTCCTAGCCCCGACCATGATATTAAATCTTGGATCAGGATTGAAAAGTACTTCAAAGGGACAAAAGCAATCAAATAATGATGACATGAATAGTTATCCGGCTCGAAGGACCACGTGCCCTACCCGTGGTCACGCTGTGTGACAGTGTAACGGCTTTACCGCTCCGACGCACACCAATTGTCTTCCATTCCTTACAGTTCAATGGATTTGGACTGAAGATGACTAAATCTTTAAAATCATTGTTTTATTATTTTGTAAGAATTGGCACCAAATGCTATTGTGGCTTAGTACTGTGTCGACATTAATATTTCTTTTTTCTGGACATTATTCACACAGCGCCATCTAGCCCCAAACTAAGCATTAGCTTGTGCTATGGGTGCCAGACAACGGATAAACATTACTTATATAGGTACTTTTTTTTTGTAAATACATACATATTATACATACAAACACCCAGACCGATACAAACAGACATGTTCATGCACACAAATGTTTGTACCGTGCGGGGATCAAACCCGCGACCTCCGGTGTAATAGCCGACTACTCGACCATTACACCAAATGGCTCGTCAAATTAAGCTTCATGATAACAACAGAGGTAAACGAAGACGTCCTGCCTGAAGGCACCGTCTCTACCTAAAGAGTGGTGGACCGAAATCATGTCGTGATGACCTTCCAGTTGACATAGAAGGGCTTGGATGCTTCGGGAGGTTCACGTCACTAGGAGTCAACAACAGTGCGTCTGTGGCGGAAGATTCAGCCGTTGTGGGGCCTGAGGAATGCATTATGCAAATCCTCGGCCAGGGGATGCCAAGAGTTATGAGGGACAAGAATCACAAGAAGTCAAGAACTTAGTAACAATGGCAAAGGAGCAAGGGCCAAATTCACCGCTGTTAAATAATTTATCTCGTTCTCGTAATTTATCCGTCTGATTACCTATATTATTGATGCTTTATTGCTTTATAAATCCTACAATATTATAAATGCGAAAGTCTGGATGTTTAAATGTTTGGATGTTTGTTTGTTCCTCAATCACGCCTAAACGGCTGAACGGATTTAGATCAAATTTGGCACACGTATAGTTTATAACCCGGATTAGGAAATAGGCTATAAAATTTCTACGGGAAACGTCTCATTCCCGCTGAAATAACAATTTTGAAACTACTGAACCGATTTGAATAATTCTTTCACTGTTGGAAAGCTACACTTTTCCCGGTGAACAAAGGGTACTTTTGATTCCGGAAATGTGGGGGGAAGGGGGGGGGGATATTTGAAAAAGAGATTACGCGCGGGTGAAACCGCGGGCGGAAGGCTAGTTCATCATATCTCTCTTAAAAATGGCTCTTAGATTCCACTATTGCTTATTGAAGGCAACTAGCCAAACTGGATGGATAGAGTACAAAATGGTTGAACTCCACTCAATGTAATGTCAGCAATGATTGCGTGTACTGTTCGTAAAAGTGCAGCTAACGTCAATAGTCACAACTAACACAAAACTACTCCGGCACAAATTGCTCGTAGAAAGCTGGGTCACAGTGAAGTAAACAACGGTAAAGCTTCTACGCTCTCGCACTGAAAATATCAGCCTATTAATTTCTCACTACGGGGCAAAGTCCTCCATCATTGATATCAATTCACCGTCACACTGATGGGTACTGACTTAATCACCAGGTTGGCTAATGCGGATTGATGAATTTGATGATCATAAACTCGAGCAGTGTTCGTAAAACCCAACACAAACTTTGCCCGAACTAGGCATCGAAGCATTTTGTGTTTTCCATCGGGCATGTAATGAAAAACTTTGTTGACGTTGCGAGACCGGTACATTACGTTCACGATCAGAAGTCCTCTAGCCGCTATATTGGTACTATTGTTTTTCAATACCTTCGCTTTCAATCTGTTTTTTGACAGATTTACAAAGCGTAGGCAATGCTGCCAATATAGCGATTATTCCCGTTGGCCACCACCTGTTTGTCCACCACTGGTGGACAGCGAAACAACTTTTATAAATTGTTCCCGTTGTCCACCACTGGTGGACAGCGGCACAACTTTCTAAGTAGCGGCTAAAGGCATAGCTAAAGGACAACTTATGTGAAACAGAGTACGCGTTTTCTCCGGTTGAATATTTGGAGCAACGACATTTCCACAGCAAAACAAGAAAAAGGTCGCTCGCTGCCCACTTTTATTTTTTGGGTTCATTCCCGTTCGTAGCAACTGGCGATTCGTTTCTAGAGAATTCTATAAGATGTACTTATTTTCTAAAATTGGTTGTGGTTTTTTGATACTTTGGTTAATAGTGTCAAGCCCGCTCTACACTTAGCCCGCGAATCGCGCGCGATGGCTGCGAAAGGGCGCGACCGCTAAGTGTGGAGCCGTCTCCTATTTTATGCGAAACGGCTCCACACTTAGCGTTCGCGCCCTTTCGCAGCCATAGCGCGATCCGCGGGCTAAGTGTAGAGCGGCCTTATGACAGGTACTTTGAATGGAGAAGTTATTCAATCTGTGAACTGGACTGTATTTCTAGGAATAATTTTACATTATAAGCTCAAATGGAGTCCTCAAATTGCGAATTCCTGGCAGGAAGACTTAGCTCGGCTGCCTATGCGGTTAGAAAGATCAGCAACTGTAGCTGGATGAGTATGACTATACTGTTGTTAGATGTACTGTGTCTGAACCTAGGTGACCTGGATCGAGGCAGCAGATGGCGCCGTTAAGGTCGCCCGCGGCTGCGCTCCGCACAGATTATAGTCAACAAACTCTGGTATGAAAAGCTTTCCTAGTATTATGAAGTTTTAAGAAAGAAAATAAAGAAAACTTGTAGGACGCCCTCAGGCCAGGTGGAGCGATGATCTGTGCAAGATGGCTGGCAGGAAATGGATGCGAGTGGCAGAGTACCGATCAGCGTGGCGAGCATTTGGAGAGGCTCATGTCCAGCAGTGGACTGTTACGCGGTGATGATAATGATAAAATAAAATATTAGCCCACTTTTACGCCATTGAAAAGTCGGTGTTATAAACAGGTGCGAATACCGCAGCGGCCATAAATGTAAATCGTTAGGTTATCGCTTCGAAGCGTGCTATTTAGTCATAACGACCCACGATAATATAATCAAGGTCGAATTCTTTACCGGGAAAATCCATAATTATGACAGTGTAAGTGTAACTTAAAAGTTATGAGTAAACGCTTGGTTACAAAATGATATTAAATATATGGCCTGGATGCTTGTTAAATGCGAATTAGTGATTTAACCGCCTCCGTGGAACAGTGGCTAAGCCACGCCGGTATAAAATACCAGCTTTGAGTTCGATTCCCACCAAAGGTCTGGTTGGTGGTAGGGTAGGTCTATTTCAGAGTCCGACTGGCTAGCTATCAACCTTTATCAAGTGTGATCACTTACAGGTGAAATCTGCAGCCATAACAGCTGTGTTCAGAATAATCCTGGCAGCACATTGAGAGACGCTTCCTGGTGAAGTGTCTCTCAATAAAATAGGGCGCAGTGGCCTCTTACCATCAGGTGGGCTGCGTGTCTGTTTGCCAACTGAAGTACCTAGTATAAAAAAAAAGAAAAAAAGATACGAATTAAAAAACCGGTTCATTCCCGTTCGTCCCACCAGGCTTCGTCCCACCAGTGGGACGAACGGGAATTGAATAAATTAATTAATTTTTATTCCCGTTCGTCCCACCAGCAAGTTCAGTGGGACGAACGGGAAGTGAAAATAAGAATTCCCGTTCGTCTCACTGGTGGGACAAACTTGGTGGGACGAACGGGAATGAACCAAAAAACCACTCTCTGGGAACCGAATCTAGAGCTCGAAATCACAGGCAGTTGTTTAACCGCTAATTCTACGAGCCGTAATTCGGTACAAGCCGGAGCTACTTAGCTAATACGTTAAAAAATCGCTTTCAAAACACTTCGATCTAATTTGAACGCAACAGTACGAAAGTACGAAACGGTTTAGTTCAAATGAGCCGTAAACGCTAACAGTTAAGCAAACAGTTACAGTTACTTTTTAACTTTGAACCTTTACAGTTAAACTGCAACTGGAGTAATCAAGAGTGTACTAAAAACCTGATTACAAGCAAAGTACTCGTAGGTAATAAAAACATACTTTTGAAAGTCGTAAAAAGTAAAAAAGTTATTAGAATTTTTTAACACTTTCATTGGTAAAGTGGTCCTTTGAGCCGGAATTATTATATGTATTTCATTCGGCTTAAAGGACCATTTTTATTTTTATGTGTCATGCAATTGAAAAAAATATTTAATTAATGAGCAAGTAACAAATATGTAATTTATTATCTAAAATTTCTCTTTTTTGACTTTTTGATTATAAAAATATAATCAGCGGGCAAAGCTTTAGCGGTTAGTATGTATGTATATTTCGTGATACACATGTTGATAATTATGTAGTTATGCGACGTATACATTAAAAATTGCGTGTTTTCACATAATTATGAATCAATTAGCGAAAGGCATTGACTCTGAAGCAAAACTTGACATTCAACAATGTGTAGTGCTAATAATTATGAAATAGTGCCAAAAAGTTTAAAATAAATCACTGTAACATTTTTAAAAAGACCAAGTCCAAAACAGAAAAGAAAGAAAAAACAAACAAAAACATATGATTCCGGCCAGGATCGAACTGGCGGCCTTCTGCGTGTAAAGCAGATGTGATAACCACTACACCACGGAACCGGTTGATAACACGCTCTAAATTTAGGTCCACATACATACACGTGCTTAGAGATGGGTAAGTAGCCGGATGGTTTGGATTATTAGCGATTATTATCCATTAGTAGCCATTAATAGCCATGCAATGGCTAATAACCCTGCTATTAATGTATTTGAAAGTAATAAATGTATTTTTTTTGTTTTATTCTAATTTTGACATTACTAACCAATAAAAATCATCAAATTTCGCATCAAACATCATTACCATTCGCAAATTTTTGTTGGAATCCGAAATATTCGTTTCATTATTTCACGTAATTGAATGTATACCCGTGTTTGGTTATTTAGTATTGTATAAATTACATTTATTATTCATTTGTATTCATTTACAAATTAATGTTACAAAGTCATTAAATTTTTAAAATCAACACAACCTTTGTTTTTTTGCGGAGGAAAACGCATTTACGCGCCATAATCGCAGGCTAGCGACGCCTGCGGTCGTGTGTGGGGCTCGAGACTAAGTCCCACTACTCACTATACTCCCCCGGTTTTCCCTTAACACCCGATTGTGACGAGCCGATGCCAGCCTTGTGGCTATTGACCAGCCCATTACCGGGTACCCCGACTTGAGGGGATTCAAGTCTTGGTGGCGCCTAGGGAGGGCCACCCGAAAAACAAGGTGACTCTCAGGATTGTCTCGGGCGACCTGTGCAATGCGGGCGTTGGGGAGCTACCCCCGCCCGCAGGTGAACCCTCAGGCCGAAGAAGGCGTGCTAAGTGAACTCGCCTTCTCCGGCCCGGCCGTCTACGCCTTGCTGCCTACTTCTGCGACATAACTTCCTCGCAGAAGGAGGCGGCCGCCTCCCACACGCACCTGTTGGCAACCATGGCACGAACCATGGTCGCCAACGAGAGGTGTCCTACGCCTAGCGCCGTGATAAGTTCGCGACGATCGTGTCGCCAGGCCGAGCACTCAAGGAGAGTGTGCTCGGCCGTGTTGTCGGGAGCGTCGGAGTGATGACACTGCGGCGTCTCCTCCCGACGGGGGACATGGTACAGATAGTCTGAAACATCCATATCCGGACAAAACCTGCGACAAGCGGAAGGTGAGGCAGCCGTGCCGGCGCTCCACTCACTCCCTCAACACCGGACAAATGGCCTCAATCGTCCAGTGGCCGGCACTTGGAGAGCTTCCGTCCATTTGGCCAGCACCTCTTCCAAGCGTGGTCGCTCCCCCCGCATCCTTGCCGCGACCCGCATTCGATGCACCTGGGCCAGAACCAGGGCGTCGAATTCCCACGGCGTTGTGCCTGCTTAGTCACAGGGAGCCCCGTGGAAAACTGTGCGGTAAGCAGGCACAGCCCGAGTCGCGATGTTCCTCTGCAGTCTTCGCAAGAGTGCTCTCAGCTAGGGGGAGAGGCTGTCCGCTAAAACAGGGGCTCCTTAAAGTGCCATCACCCCATGATAAAGCCGACAGCACTCGGGTTCTGGACCCCCACGTTGGGAAGGACCCGTCCGAGAGCTGCAGCGGCGGCACACAGTCATGGAGTGAGGAGCTGAAAATGCTCCTCAAAATTCCACCGGGGGTCCAGGATCGTACTTGAAGTGCACCTCGACCGGGACCCGGACCCCCGGACTACCCGGACTTGGAGCCCTCGTGGGGTCCTGCGGCGTGGGGCGTGAAACGGCATGGCCCTTGTTTTCTCAAGGGCCACCCTCAGCCCCAAGGAGCGGATGCGCCGGACGACAAGGGAAGTGCCGACCGACGCAAGGTGAACCGCATCCTCCCTTTCGCTCGCCCTCACCATGACATCCATCCGCGGCAAGAATGAGCCTGGCAGGACTCAGTTTTACCCCAGGTTCAATAGCAGAGGTCTGACCCCAGGGCTACGGACCCCTGGGGCACACCCGCCGCCATCAAATCAACACAACCATGGTAAAACAATTTTTAAGAGTGTGTTACCAGGAAATCGACAAAACCATTTTTAGGACATCAAATTAACGACTCTGGCAAATTTATTGAGGTAAGGGGAAAAGTAGCAGGTTCCTGCGCTCCTGTGGTTCCCCTGATAAGTTTTTAAGTAACGTACACGGCGTCACGATTGCGCGTTTGTTTGCAAAAATATTTAAAAGGAAAGAGTGAAAAATTTGAGTGTTACTAAATTTCCGTCATTGCCATTTGCTTAAACTGGGAAGTAGGTACACAGTTTTACGAATTTCATAAAATTTTATCAATAAAAGCGATAAGCAGTGACATTTTGAACTGTTTTGAAATTCAAAATCGTTTTGTATTTAAAAAAAATTATCAAATTATGCATATGTCGGATAACATCCATATTGATGATTACAAAGACCGTTTAAACGACACGTTGGTTTAAACGCTTGCATTATTATTTTGAAGCTATTCCTACATTATGGACGAACAACCGAGCGAGCTACATTTACACCCTTTCTTGACGACGACACGCCGTTATATAAATATTATCACCATTCGCGTCATTACCGTTTATTTCCATGGAATCGTGATGGGGTTTTGGAAATGGTAATGACGTATGCGTGCTTATTCAATAGTATTTCAATAATTTTTACACATTTTTCCAGTGATATTTTGATAATTACTTCATGGTAGATACAGTGTCTGTGTACAATATTGGGTATTATGAGCGAAGTATGGTACCCACGTTACCAGATTTAATATAGGTACTTACGTAGAAGCCCATTAAACCATACTGATACAATTACAATACAATAAATAAATAAAAAAACATAAATTTCTCTAAGATACATTAATAGCAGGGTTATCATCCAAAATCGGCTATTAATGGCTATTAACTGCTTTTAATCGATTATTATCCATGATGTTATTAACCGGATTATTAGCATTACCCATCACTACACGTGCTCGCTTTCGTGAAATGAAAACAAGATTGGCAAAATGTAAAGTTAGCGTATTGCAAATTGATCTTTATCTTCTCTTAGTCAAAGACGGTAATAAATAAGACATAGTAAAATCCTACTCTTGGAAACAGTCCAAGCTAAACAAAGTTTGTATAATATCGACTTTTTATATAAAGGACCAAACATGATAAAAAAATTATCATTATAATATGTCTGTGTCTAAGAAAATTAGGATTTTAAAATATGGATTTATTCAGTGTAGTGTTCGCCCGCTTTCTGAATTAGGATATTAAAAATTGTTAACACAAAATGAAAATTTCGGAAAATTTATAGAGCTAGGAAATCTGAAAATTGACGAAACGCGATGATTGCCTAGAAAAGGAAATTGACTTTACTTCTCTTATCGAGTCAATTTTATTTCTACAAGATTACGTAGCGTCGCCGCTCCGTCACCGGACGTCAAAGCAATACGAATGCAAGTGAAAATGCATTCCCAGCATGCACTTACACAACCTGACAATATTAGTTTTATGGCACTCAAACATTCAGCTTGCAGACCACTACTTGTTTTTACTTTTTACAGTTTCTTTTAATGTTGCCAATTTCAATATAGGGAAAACCCTATTTTTTGGCGAAGGAGAACGGGAGACGCTTGCGAACGTGTGTGGGGCTCGGGAGTCTAGGGACTAAAGACGTTCGCCTCTCTACCCACGAAACTCTCCCGGTTTTCCATTCCCGCCCACCCGATCGCGATGGGCTGGATCCAACCTTATGGCTATAAATCAGTCCACAGGAATCTAGGGAAAACACTGTAACTTGGGAGTTCTGCCTGATATCTCATTCAACTTTCACTTCTGTTTTTTAAAAATATACTCGTACGTTCGTGGCGTGCAATATGGAATGACTCCTGTTTCATTTTTAGATCAGTTATATATCAACTGGAATTGGTATCATTATAAAGATCAATTAAAATGTAATGTCAGTTATAATACCAATGAAAAAATATATTTTTAAAAAATAACAGTGATATCTTCCTTTGCCCATATTGTGTTATCATCATTTGCCTGTCGCTGTCCACCGCTGGACGGCCTCTCCAAACGCTCGCCACTTTACTCGATCGACCCATATTGCGTATTTATATTTATTGAGAATGGGGTCGATTTACAACACTTTGGGTACCAGTGGCCAAACTGATTGCGACAAATCATTCCTTTTATGTGAAATTATTACTAGCTGTTTATCTACCTTGATCTCGTTTGCAATCAATGAAAATTGACTATACACACCTCTACATGGTGTAACAGATGGTCGCAGGTTCAATACTTATGCATGCAGTACAAAAGATTATGTCACTGGTTTCGAAAGATCGAACAAAAATACATATATGAGCACGAAAATAGCATCGTATCCCATATTATAATTATGGGAAAGTAGCCCCCCGCTTTGTGGTGATTGACTGGCTCATCTCCAGACACGCTGACCTAATACAGTAAGCTGGACTGGACGTTTAAGGAGGACCACCCAATAGCGCACTTCTTTTCTTAACACGGGGAATAGCCGCACCCTACAAGACCTACTTCCCATGGGAGATGGCAATGGCTGGAGAACCGGGCCATTTCCATTCGACTGTTACAAGGGTTCCTGCAATACGGGTGGTGTGGTGACCCGTACCTCCAGTTCTCTCGTTTTTTTGACCGAGTTAAGACGTGACGGAGGGTGGAGGGGTATGGAATAGCGCTTGTCTCCAGGGGGTCAATAAACCTTAGAGCCATCTCTATGCTTGTTTTGGATCCATATCCAAAACAAGCAATTACTATGTCGATGGATACAGTTCACCCAATAATATGATTAAAACCAGGAAGGACAAATTTGTCATGAAACATTATGGTTTTCCTGCTGAAACCTGTAATGATTATGACAATCACATTGGCGTGTTATTACTTATTAACATAATTACAAGTGAGGTCAGCAGATAGTGTATGAGTAATTAAATGAGGTAAACAGTGTGCTGAGTCATACATTCTTTACTGAAATGTGGATTTTGTGTCTGAAAAACTGTGAACCAATCGAATGCTAAAGCTTTGGCATGAGTCGAAATTTCGTTTTGATTCCAAGTTCAGAGGTAAGGGTCACGGAAAACTTCGATAAAAGAGCCATGCTGCAGGCAGTTCCTTACATCCCGTTTCTTACGACTGACAGACAGTCGTAATCGGCCGGCTCGACCGGGGAAGCACCACTCTCTCACAGAAGACCATCATAGATGAGCAGTAGCTTTGCTATTCCCTAGGCGCCACCCCGACTTGAGGCCTCTCAAGTCGGGGTACCCGGGGATGGGCTGGTCAATAGCTAACGCTGGCACCGGCTCGTCCCAATCGGGTGTGAAGGGGAACCGGGGGAGTTTAGTGGGTAGTGGACGCTTCAGTCTCGAGTCCCACACACGGCCGCGGGTCTAGCTAGCCTGCAGTTATGGTGCATAAACGCATTCTCCTCTGAGGAAAAAAAAAAAAGTAGCTTTGCTATTGCACTTCGTTTGCACATTTTGTGTGTGAGTGTTAAAAATTGCTGAGGAACTGCGAATGTTTCTTTGGTTTCTATTGCTACTAACATTATGTTTTTCAATTCAATTACAGAGTTGGTGACGCACGAGTAATGCCTCTGATGTTAGAAGGGCCCATAGGTGACAGTATCTTTTTACCATCAGGAAGGCTTTATAAACTTAAGAGCCACCCTTATGTTATTAAAGTTGTAAGCATCAACCAGTGTATAAAAATATCAAATCATAAAATCATAACAAACTCAATTATCTAAATTATTGCATAATCACAATTGTTAAGTTTATGATTTGTGTTTATTATTTACTTGTGCAGTTATAATAACATGACATGGGTTGATAGAAAACTGGTCATTCAAGTAAACCTGACCTAAAATTGTTTTTTTTGTTTTTGTAATGCAAAGGCTCGAAAGGGTTGTTGTTCCACGACCAAGCTTTAGAGACTGCAACAATGTGTCGGTGAACTCCGCCAGTTTCAGCTGGAGATTGACCGGCCCGTCCCCATACTTGTAACTGCTTTATAAATGATAGGTCTTAATATGTTTTTTGTGACCTATGTTAGTTATGTGATGACTGAACAGTGTACTTAACAATTTTTTGTTTTCCATTAAATAAAAAATGAATTGTTGCATAAATTTTATCTCTGCAACTTGCTACCTTATAAGTAGATAATTTATTTCTTATCACACAAGGGCATTATATCACAACTTATCTTTAAATTCGTCGCGATAACGTGTTATCAAAGTAAACAACCTCAATTTAGCAAATAAAAAAATGTTCTTCGAGCGGCCATCATTTGGCAAAGGAAAAAGTTAGCATACAGCCTCTGGGAATCGGTATTACAATACAATCGATGCTATGAATGTGATCCAAGGCCGTGGTTGCCTAAGATAAGTCTAATTAGGAAAAAGGTCGCGAGATGTACTACGCGACTTTATGGTGCGCCCGCAATGATATCACAGGCAATTTAGTTAATTTAATGAGTCACACGACTCTTCATTACATGTACCGGCCCACCACAATGAAACATTATGTCCATCTCGTTCATCGAATTGTAACAATCATCATAGAAGCGGAAAACGGAAATATTAAATAAAGAACGTCGACGAAACAAGTTCCGGACGTAACGACGGCAGTACCGCTAAATTTGGTGTAAAAATAAAGAAATTTACCTTGTCCAAACACTTTAATTCCTCTGTCGGATATACAGTTTTCTCGCACCTTGCGCAAGTTTTATTCATTGTGAACGTTTTTTCACTCACGGACACTTAAAAAACAACAGCACAGCTGTTTCACAAAGTAACACAAGTTTTCACAATTCACAAACAAAGTTCAGAGTTTACTTTTCATGTAAAACACTCATGAGCACAACTTCGGTTGCATTCCCCTACGCGCATGCCAAAAAAATGACAAATGGCGGCGGTAATGTTGCCATACGTTTCCAACTAATTCTACTAAGAAAACTACCAATAAATTTTTTCTACTACAGAAGGGTTATTCTTGAGTTTCATGCCCTCATAAACGCTATAATATAAAAATGAATCGCAAAATGTGTTGGTAAGCGCATAACTCAACAACGCCTGGACCAATTTGGCCAATTTTTTTTTAAATGTTCCTTGGAGTTTAAGGATGGTTTTTACGGCGAGAAAAATTGAATTGATTGATTGATCAATTCCCACGCGGGGGGAACCACGCGGGTGAAACCGCGGACGCCCGCTAGTATATAATATTAATTCCATGCATGCCCTACAGTGGGCCCGAAAATATAAAAAGTTGATAAAATAAAAGTGTGTTTATAACAAAAATTATAGATGTAATGCAATAAATAAGCATAAAATTAAAAAACTACGAACACAGACATTTCTCTCTCTGTAAAACAGCCAAGGCTTCATTAAACAGCTGCTTTGAAGTTTGAATCATATCAGTCAAATGATTGTAATCATCCTGTTTCTCTTCTTCAATCATTTTCAATTTATCCTCCATTATTTTGAGTTTTTCTTCTGCTAATTCAAGTTTATATTTCAAGTCATCTTTGTCTAAAGAGTCGTAATCAACTGGTTGGGAGTCTGAAGACGATTCGCTCGGTTTTTCAGCAACAGCAGTGATAGAAGATTGTTTTTTGGTTACTGATGTTGATCCCATACCAAATTCGAACTGTTGTTCTTTTATAGATGATTTTGATACTCTTGACGCCCGTTTGGAATCTTTCAAAGCTTTAACTTCATCCTCAAGAGATGAAACTTTTCGTTCTAAACGTCTTTTCTTCTCTTTTATCTTTCTATGTACCAATTCTAACTCTTCCCATTTGTGTCTCTCTACATCTAGTCTTTCATTCAATGTGACTACCAAGTCCGATAATTTCTTTATTTCGTTATCTGTCGCCGTCTTCATTGGAGTGAAGAATACGCTTTGTAGTGAGCACTCTTCGTATCTCAACAACTGAGCTCTCAGCTCATCGATCTTGGCAGTTTTCTCAGTAGCTTGTTTCCTCAAAGCGTCGATTTTAGCATCAGTATTCTTCATTAGTTTCTGGTATTCAGCCATTTCGCCGTTCATTTTGTTCATTTTGGCTGTGTTCTCTTTCAGTATTTCTTGGTAGTACAGTTCTAGATTTTTGATTTGATTCTGAAAAAAGTATAAATAAAGAATCAAATAAGTTGTGTGTGTAAGTAATCCGTATTTACAAAGTTCTATTTTCGTATTATCGTTGGTTTTCTTTAAATAACTATACGTCTACTTTGCTATACATAGCAATAAAAACATCTCTGTCTACTCAAAATTAAATAAATAACGAACCCTTTGCTCATTAATAAGCATGTCATCGTGATTGCTTTTCTCGACAAACGTTTGCATTTTCTGCCTTATTGTGGTCGCATCACACTCTAAATTTCTTATCCTGCACTTGGCGCCATCTAACTTCTTTTTTACTTCCTGGTTTTCTTCCTTCAAACTATTTAAATCCTTCATTGCTTGCTCTACCTCCCTCTTTCTCTTTGCCTCTATTTCTCTAATGACCTGCAAGAAAAGATTACTGATAACTGTTAAATCCTTTTCTTTTACATGTTTTCTTTTAAACTCGCTTGGGTTGATTTTCCTTAGGATTACTTATGAATGTCTTTAAATTTTACAGCCTGAGGCAATGATTTTGTTAAAATAAATTACCTCAATTTATTTCTTGTTAAAAGTAAAGATGACTTGCCTGCATTTGATCTCTCTTCTTAGCTTCAATTATGTCCTTGTGCTTCCCATTTAGCTTTTCTTCCAAATCACTGCATCTGGCTTGCAACAAAACTATTTGCTGCGCTCTTCCTTTCCAACCAGCTAGGTCATTCTGCAGTTCCTTTATACTTGTGAATTTATCTCCTAGTTCTTGCTGAAGAATTTTGGTAGCAATAAGGATTTCGTTTTTCAATTCTAAGTTTCTGTTTTTACTCTCACAAAGCTTTTTGTTAACAACATTTAGCTTGTTGTTTAACTCTTTAAGCTCGTCTGATGATGCATCTATTGGTTCGTCTTTGCATAAGCAAATGTCTAGTTTTTCGTGTTCTTTATTGATAAGATCTAGCTGCATTATTTTCCTTTCCAGGGCTGAATTCTTCGTTTTGTATCCTGAAATAAAGCAAATTTAGTTTAGCTTTGCTATCGGCACGGCCGTTAAAGTCTATGCTCTGGTAGGAGACGGTAGTTTTCGAACTCTTTAGGACGGTGTTAGTATGGTGACGTTTAATAAGTAGGTAGTCACGAGACGACTGTGGCGTTAAATGTGACGAATGCACATTTTCGACCATTATTTGAAATGTAATGTAATGCTATTTTACGTAACTGGATAATGAATATGAATTTAAAAGCTAAGATTTGCAATCAACACGCTTTTGGCTGGTAGAGACAGCCTATCATTGTAATAATGAATTGAACTCAAAAATTGAGGTCTTGCTTGCGACTATTAATTAATAGGACGACACTAGGAAAAAATGAAAACAACCTTCTAACTCAGCAACCAGATGCCTGTTTTGCTTGCAAAGATCAGTTATTTTCGCGCTTATAATCCCAGCAGATTTGGACGATATAGCTGGTCCAGTTCCCGATATGATGTCGCGAATGCGTTGGTTCAACTCTGATACTGTTTTGTTCAGTTCTTTGATCTCTTGGTCTTTTGTGAACACGCATTTTCGTAGCTGGTTGTTCTCACATGTCATAACCTGTTAAATAAGCAGTTGGTAAAGAAGATTGCGTTAAGTACAGTCAGCAAACAAAAGTTATGTAGTTTAGTAAATTGTGGAATTTACTCCATTATTTTTGTAACTTCAGAATTTTATAAAAAATAAGTGCTAATTCTATACTTCAGACGACAATTAATAATTTCCAATTTTTGAACTAATCTGGAGCTGTGTATGGATGTGAAGACATCGGTTAAGCCAATGATGTTATGTTGTTATGTTGGGTTAAGCCCATTGAGCTAATTAATATTTCTATGGTTAAGCCAGTTTGGTCTGCTTATATTCGATGTCTTACAATTCTTTTAAAAGTATTTTATATATATTTTGTACTATAATATCTTGTAAGGGATGTGTGTTTGTGTGTCTATATTGTTACTCTTAGTTTACAACTCCTCACGGCAATACAATAATACCTTAAGTTGTTCGATCAGATGAGCATTCAACTCTGGTGGGTACAAAATGTCATCAGACTCAGGTTTATCCAAAGCCGCCAACATTTTCAGCTTCATCTCATCTGTCTCCTCTATTTTACCAGCCAATTCTGTTATCTTCTCCTCTTTTAGACTCAGCTTGTTAGATTTTAATTTCGTATTAGAAGAAGCCATTTTTTTACCGTCCATTTTACCTTTTTCCTATAATACGTAATAAAAATAAATTATTAAACATGCAATACACTTCATGATCAACTAACCATTACTGTCAAATGTTCTAAATTTAAAAACGATTTAAAGTTATCATCAAAAGAGTTTCTATACACAAGCGACTGTTGAGCTGAGTTTTTATAATTATTTATCACTTTGACCTTAAACTTCCATAATAATACTTTATAAAAATTATCTGCATTGCAAATTGCAAAAGAGAAAAAATCCTGTTTATTTAAATATTTTATATTACATCCTTTTTCTACCAAAATATTAAAAAACCGGTACCGGTTTTATCAGATTTCTCATATCCGCACGTATCCGCACAACGTACAACACTACACGTGACATCAACAGTGCTGCCAACATTCAGACAACAACTGTCGCTGTCGATCAGCTGTCAAAATCTTGCAGTATTTTCGCTGAAGATTTTATTTTTGTAATAATTGTAATAATTTAATTGATATATTGGTGACTGTGGAGTGTTTTCCGGCTCTGATGGATGCGTAAGGACCTACGCCCACAAATATCCAGTTCACGACCCTCGCATACATAAGGTGCGGTTTTAAATTGATCTGTCCTCGATACAGTTTTTCAGTACTTAATTATTCCATGTCTTATCGTTTTGTTACACAAACAATATACCTGTATGCTTAATGTACATAATAAATAAACCTATTTCTATTGGTGATTTCACTGGTGAAGTATAAGGAAGATTCTTATAAAAATGGTTTTCAGATAAAAAATGATTGAAGTTTTGCTATTGATAAAACACTTTATTCTATAAAATAATTTGATTGGAATAATTAATATTCCTATCTCCAGGGATCACATAGATTCTAGACTTGAATTCTAAATGATTATAGGGGGCATATAATGGTAATTTATGAGGAGTGACCTAACAAACAGATAATGTAAGAATTGATGATAATAAGATGTTTATTATTCTTATTTTATAATTAATTTTAAAAAGTCCATATGGCAAAATACATAAGTATTATGCTAATTCAAGTCTTAAGTTGAAATTAAATCAATAGTAGTAAATCCACTGGATGCGGGTGGCGCAGGACCGATCGGTTTGGAGATCCTTGGGGGAGGCCTATGTCCAGCAGTGGACATAACCCCATAATATTTACTTTTAATTTTAAATAGTGGTTTTATTTATTTACTTTGGTGTGGTTATGGAAGCATGTTTTTATTTATAACAATATATGTATTTTGTATTTTCCTATTAACTTAAATTAGATTAGTTTACTGTTAGTGCAGCCGTGGTAGGCCTCCTACAAGGTGGGCTGGTCAATAGCTAACGCTGGCACCGGCTCGTCCCAATCGGGTGTGAAGGGGAACCGGGGGAGTTTAGTGGGTAGTGGACCCCTTAGTCTCGAGTCCCACACACGGCCGCAGGTTTAGCTACCCTGCGGTTATGGTGCATAAAAGCATTCTCCTCCGAAAAAAAAAAAAAAAAAAAAAAAAAAAGGCCTCCTACAAGGTGGACCAATAATCTTATAAAGATTGCGGAAGCCACAGGATGCAAGTGGGGCAGGACCGATCAGTTTGGAGATCCTTGGGGGAGGTCTATGTCCAGCAGTGGACGTCGTTTAGCTGAAATGATGATGATGATGACGTTTACTATTTTCCAGCCATCATGCCGGGTACGAACCTCATAGTACCAGTGGTGCTATGGGGCAAGCACGCCCCCACCCACTGCATATCCTCGATATATCTGTCCCGGGATCAGAAGACCCTCGTCACGGGCTGCTATGACGGTCAGATCTGCATCTGGCAAGTCCATCCGGATACTTTGAAGATGACACCGAGGTGTCTGCTGGTTGGGCATACTGCTGCGGTTACGTGTCTTTCTCGAGCTTCTATAATACAGGTAAAATTATGTCCAGTGTTGCAAAATGATAGTCAAGTTGCTAATTTGCCAGTATTTTGCGCCACAGAAGTTGCTAAAAGTACAATAAAATAACCAATTGTGATAGTTATTTCTATTTACCTATTAACTAATAATAGCGACAATTTTAACTAAACGACAGAACATAACGTAGAATTCGACAGGATTACTTTCACCATACATGAGGATCTACTTAGTCTAGTTAACATTGGAGCGATACCTGTCTAATTCAATAATGTCTTTTTATTTGAGACTAAAAATGGATTTAGCCAATATTCATTATTCAGCTGCCCCATTTGTGCCTTTTAAAATGAAATTAATTTCATGGTGTTTTTTTAGGATAACAACTTCATTGTTAGTTCATCTGAAGCTGGCGAGATGTGTACCTGGGATCTGGTTGACGGGAAGTGCCGAGAAAGCGTTAAATTATCACAAGTCCATACTAATATTCAGGTATGTCATTGACTGGTAGAGAATGCTTTTAGCGTAAAGTCCGCCTTTTGTACAATTTTTGTGGTCAACTAAGTTTTTATTTATCTAAAGAAATAATTACGATTTTTCAAAGTTAAAAATAACAATAGAAAATTAATGACGATAGCCTATTGTAATGGACTTGTTAATAATCTGCAGTATAGTGCCATGTTGATGATTAATAATTCTTCTTCCAGGCGTACCATATGTGCAACAGCGACGACCTACGTCTCTTCTGCAACGGGTACTACGCTGAGATTCTTATCATGGATCCATTCTCGCTGGAGATACTCTTCTCTTTGAGCTCTAAGATGAATCCTGATTGGATATCTGCTTTGCATGTAAGTTATTTAAAGAATATTTAAAAAATATTAAGCAAATTAATAGATAATAGAAATAATAGAAATCAAATAATTTGTACGACAGTACACAATATTTTGTGGAACAGTTGTTACAACTCTCTATCACATGGAGGTTGTGGGTTCGATTCCCATCGCGTATCTGTACTCACCGGCAATGAAACTTCCATACTACGATGTATGGAGCGTTGAGTTCCGTTTATTGTTTTTCCTTTTTGAGAAAATTGAGCGATATTTGGCAATTTTTGAAACTGTGATTCAAAAATTGGGCGTTTGGCCTCTCCATTGACGTTATAATCATTGCACAGCTGCAAATAGTTTTCTATCTATGAGACGCTAAAGTGACCATGTTTGTATGAATAAAGCCCAGTTGCCAAGTTTCATTGCCGGTGAGTGTGGTTGGTGAAGTTTATGCCTCATTAGTTGAGCTTTTCTTCCTTTTTTTACTAGCAGACAGGCACGCAGCCACTGCGGCCTATTCCATTGAGAGATGTTTCACAAGGAAGCGTCGCTCAATGTGCTGCCACAGTCCACACTGTAGGTTCTACTGATCTTCGAGCTTTTGATAGATAGATAGATACTCTTTATTGCACAAAATACTTTCGTACCAACATGTAACATAAAAAGCTGTACAATATAGGCGGACTTATCGCTAATAGCGATTTCTTCCAGTCAACCTTAGAAAGGGGAAAGTATGAAAAATAGTTTGAACAGAATAAAGGGCAGTGCAAGACACAAAAAAAAGTTTTTTTTTTTGATTGATTTGATTCTTTTCAAAAAATATTTTACAAGATAGATAATATGTTTATGTGTATGTATGTTTGTTTCAGGTCCTACGTCCATCTTCTCGCAAAGATGACGTTGTCTTGGCTATTTCAATCACTGGTACTGTCAAAGTGAGTATGAATATGATAATGTCCTTGATGGTTGTAGATCACGACCCCAATTCTTATAATAAATCAAATATACTTTTGACATTATGTACTCAGTGCCTCTACCAAAGAGTATTAAAGTATACGGGTAGCCTCTACCTTAACACTTTGACGGCCGATTACATACTGGGTACGGGTGGCATGAATCTTGCTTTAAAATGGCCGACTGTCAAAGAGTTTAAATAAGCATTAGGTTGTACTGTGGGTGGTAGACGATGACAATTTTTTTTTAAATTATCTTAAATACCTAAAAATAAATATTTAAAAAAAAAAATTTACGTCAATTTCCACCATTTATTTTCGCAGGTATGGTCCCTCCTAGGCCACGAGAATAAACAATCAGAACCGATATACGAGAACGAGTCGAAGCAGATTCGATGCCTCAACGCGCTGTCGCTCAACTGTTGTGCTTACAATCAGCGCACTGTTCTGATTGTCTGCGCTAAGTACTGCCAGATTTATGATGCAGGTATTGTGAAAAAATAACTAGTGATCACACAAATACACACGCACGAGGACGCACAAAACACATCCATACACATGAACACACACACACACACACATAATAACACGAGTCGAAGCAGATTCGATGCCTCAACGCGCTGTCGCTCAACTGCTGCGCTTACAATCAGCGCACTGTTCTGATTGTCTGCGCTAAGTACTGCCAGATTTATGATGCAGGTATGAACAACACTATTTGTGATCACACACACACACACATGCATACACACCCACACACCAACACACACATACATACACACCCACACACTAACACACACTCTCGCGCACACACACACACATACTCGCACACAGGCAGTGGCCAATCACTCTAAGGTAGGCTGCTTGCCTGTCTGCCAACTGATCTAGTCTTTGATATGAGTGGGAATATGAGTAGGTCCTTTAATCAAAAAAACTAGTATTTTTTTTTAATTTGGACTAAGCTAGCACTTGACCACAAAGTTGCCTGATGTTCAACAACTATGCGGTCTACGATGTAGCGCGCTTGTTTAGGAAAAGCCTGTTAAAAATAGTATTAAAAAAAAGTATTATATCATGACCACAAATGATCTTTCCAGGTGACTTCTCAGTCCTCTGCTCAATCCAAGCGCCGTCAGGGGAACGCTGGATGTCAGGAGACTTCCTCGCTCCAGACAGGATCCTGGTCTGGTCTACGGAGGGGAAGGGATACCTCTACAAGCTTCCTGCTAAGTGAGTAATGCTTGGAATTGTTGTACATTTGGAATGTGTGATTACAGATATTATTCGTGGTTTTTTGGCAACAAAGAGAGCTCTATTAAATGTGCCAAACGTATCGAAGTCGTTTTTCTTAATAAATAAAATAAATAAATATCTCTAGACATTATTCACACAGCGCCATCTAGCCCCAAACTAAGCATTAGCTTATGCTATGGGTGCCAAACAACGGATAAACATTACTTATACATAGAAACACCCAGACCGATACAAACAGATATGTTCATGCACACGAATTTTTTTACTGTGCAGGGATCGAGCCCTCGACCTCTAGTATAATAGCCCACTTCTCGACCATTACACCAAATGGCTTGTCAAACCCTTGTTTCGTTTAACCTCGCGTATCTGTACGCATTGAAAGAATCGACTGCACCGACAGAATCAAATTTTCAGAAAGAATCAAACGTGCCTAAATTTTCGACCCTCCAAAAGAATCGAAAGTAGAAACAAAACGTTTTCAATTTTACAAAATGTTGCACTGTCATCACATAACTTTAATTCAAAATGCACATTTTAAGTTAATACTTAATAGTTAAAATAAATGTAACATGGGAGGGTCAAAAGTAGCATACAATGTGGCAAAAGTACCATTCTGGCGGCACTTACGCACGCACTACTTAGTTTTCTTTAAATGCATATACATAGACACACCCAGCTCTATACAAACAGACATGTTCATGCACACAAACGTTTGTACCGTGTGGAGATCGAATCCGTGACCCGACTATGTCCGATAAAAAGATGATAAAAAATATATTGACTGCGAATAATATCTGTAATAAATGACAAAATCATTAAACATTGACTGTTTAGGTAAAAAAGGTATCATTATTAGAAATCATTGGAGCACTGTTGCCTGGGTTATACTTTGTTAATATGTTACGCATTTTCAATTATATGTTACCTTAATATATAAAAAATCTATAATACTATGAGATAGTATAAAGTCAATTTAAGACGACAAAAATTAAAATGATACAATATTTTTCAGGGGATAAAACCTGTGAATAACAAACAAAGACGCCGGATAAGTTTTTATAATGTTTTTTTATTTATTTATAAAAGTAAAAACCAAAAACAACGAATATAATTTTGACAAGTCATTTATTAGGCATGATATAATATTTGTTATGTAATAAATATCTTTAAAGTATAATTGAAAATGCGTTTAAACAATTTAAGAGAAATGACTGGAGATTCTCAAGCTATTTTAAAACAACAACTTAAAAATATCGCATACGTTAACAATACGTAATACAAATGTATTCGTATAAGTAGACTGTATTCTTCATTATTAAAATGTATGCTATGGCTTTATATAACACCCTGATGTAAAAATACTTGTAGATTAATTTGAATCCTCCTGCCGTTTCTTAAGCTAAATAAAATAATTTCTGTTATAGCAAACTTCGTGGACGGGCTCTAAGTAGGTCAGCACAAGTTTATTTCTCTGTTGATCCCTTGTAAAAATAGACATTACACTATTCAACAGGACAGTATTCTGTTGAAGTGTGTATAGATATAGTAATTTTTATTTGCTTTGCACATAATATAGACGGCTTGTTATTATATACCTTTTTGTTGTGTGTGTTTTTATTTAGTTATGTATTATTAAACTTAAGGTAAAAAATATCTGAAGTGTTGCTAATCGGTTGACACAGTAATGCTGAATAATTTGATTGTATTCTTTCCCAAATTTCGTCATATACTTTATAATATAGGAATCGTTTAGCATTACTATATCTTAGAAGGTATTTAGAATAGAGATAAATGAGTTATTACAACTATAAAAAGCTGATGTAAAGAGTATTTTAGACTACACGCTGAACAAGGCTGTAAAATTTCAAGAAGCCATATAGCCAAGGTATTAAGAATTTTTACAGTTTAATAGTTGCCAATGTGTCCTTCATTTACTCTTAAGAATCCAAAATTGTTAAAATTTTAATAATATTTGGTAAAAATTGTGTCAATGTATTTGTAAAGTGTTTTTGAGTTGCATAACGCACAACCATGATCCATCAATGTTATGACCATTAATTTGGATGTATTCTTTTTTATTTGATTGTATTCTTTGGATCTATCCTTTGACAGTATTTTTTGGGAAATGTATGGTATGCGTCGAACAACTTGGCCTTTTAACATGGGTAAGAAACAATTTTATAATAACTCTGTTACATACATACCTTTAATTTGTTTTATGTATTGACAATAACTATTTATATTATATTGATTAAAACACTTTTTACTTGCGGTTTATTTTAAAAAACATAATAGGTAATAATAATGAATATTTTATTATAAATTTCTATTGTAACCTAGTGTACTAAACTAAAATAATAAATAATCCCAAATATTAATCTTTTATCGTAATATTTTTTATGTATTCTTCATACGAATCATAATGTTACATCACCTACATTTTAGCAGCAAAGGCCAGTATGTTTGAAGCGTTCCAGCATATTTTCCCAACATGTATTCTTGGATTAATTGACAAGTATTCGTCTTTCAGTTCGGTGCCAGACCACAAGGGATTCCACGGACCAACTGTTGACCATGATAGTCCGGTCTTGTTCAGTATATTATGCCACCCTGATAATAAGGTAAGAAAAGTTACTTTAATGTTCTCCTTTTTCCGAGCGTTTTGTCCTGTACTAAGGTACCCTTTCACTACGGTCCAGGTTTTGGCAAGTATTTATTACAATCCCTGACTGGATCGGGACAAAAAGCTCGCAGAAAATAAGAAGTTACTGGCCCATTATTAATTTTAATGTTCATAATAATTATATAAATGTTTCTATGATTGCCTCTGTGGAACCGTGGCTAAGCCACTCGGGTATGAAACCCGGTGGTAGGACTTTTTCAGAGTCCGATTGGCTGACAAAACCTTAGGAAGTGAAATCTGCCCCCATAACAGGTCTGGCTGTGTTTCGGAAACATTAATGTGCCCGTGCATTTGAAATCAAAGGCTTGAAGATCAGATGAGCCTAGTGATAGCACATTGAATGACTGTTCTTGGTGAAGTGTCCCTCAATGGAATATGCCGCAGTGACTTCTTGCGATCAGGTGGGCTGCGTGCCTGCCTGCCAAGAATAAGAAAAATTGATGATGATATTGTTGACTGTTGTAATGATGATGATGATATTCATGATGGTGATGATATTAATGACTATGATTTTAATAAAAATGATGACAATAATGACGATGATGACTATAATAATGATATCTTCTCCCCACAGCTCCTATCCTGCCCCCCTGCGATGCGTTTCGTGATAACGTCAGCTAGTGGCACCACCCGGCGTCGTCTGCTTCGAGGTGATTCCGCTGGAGTCGTGTCTGTGTGGAATGTGGATGAAGCCGCCACTCCTGTGCCGGATAGTATGCCTTGTAAGTTATTATACATAGTTAACTATAGAGATTTTGTGTATATAGGTACCACATATGCTCAAGTCTAGGGTCTGCCTGAAGGTGCGCGAAATGACTGGAGATTCTCAAACGATTTTTAGACAAATACTTAAAAAAATATCGCATACATTAATATAAAGGTGCGTCCAAATATTGAGCGCCAAGAGCGCGGCAGCAACACGCGGCATGGCCAGGACACAATTCTGCCGCGCTCTAGTTAATCTATAACCGTCCAATCATAGCGCGGCACGCCGCGCGCGGCAGCCGCGCAAACTTGCCGCTTAATGTTTGGACGCACCTTTAGAAAATACGTAAAAATACGTAATACAAATGTATTCGCATAAGTAGACTGTATTCTTCATTATTAATATGTATGTTACCGTCACTTATGGACCCTTGTCACACCAGAGCTCAGAGCTATAATTTGTTTTTTTTTTTGTTATATGTTGGTACTTAGTACAGTTTAGCAAAATATACACAGAATTAATTAATTTAATAATGTAGATATTAGTCGTCAAGCCTAGTCAGAGGCCATTTGGCGGCTTGATAACATCTGACATTAAGGTTGGTCACTTGCCTTACCCACCCCTCCACCAACCTACACTGGGCCAGCGTGGTGGAGTGTGACCCACACTATCTCACAATTGAGATAAGGCCTTTGTCCGTAACGTAATTAGAACGTTTATGGGCTGATGATGATGATGATGATGACACGGAATTATATAAAAAAAAGACACAAAGAAGAGTAGATAATTAACAACACCTTTTTCTTTAATAAAACAATTTATTCACCGCATTCTTAAAACTATTATAATTTCATGACACATTTACGTCTCATGCTATGAAGACTTATAGGAAACAATACTTATTATTTCCCCTGTGCTTAAAAAATATATAGCGTATTATATATCGTTATATACAGTATCATCAAGTGGTATACAATTTCCAGTTGGTGTCTGAAAATGGTTTACAGGACAACCAAAGTCTCTTATAATTTGGTAGTTAACCATCTTACTTTTATTTATTAGAAGCCGTTGAGGGTTAGCCTGTACCAATACTAAAGTTATGATAAAAATTAATAAACATTTGTATGAGAACCTCATTTTTACGTTTGGGGTAGCCTAGTGCGGTAGCTAAATATTGTTATGCAAATAAATTGAACGAATAAATTTAATCAAACTTAGTTTGAGAATTTGACAAAATGCGAATTTGACAATTTGCGCCTCAATCTTAGTAAAGCAGAATCTTTGAACACACTAAGTTACACTTGCCAACTAGGATTTTATTTATGCTTCTCGTCGTTTCTTCTAAATTTAGGTTTTCTTTTGAATAAAATAAAAAATTAAATATTCCTCTTGAACTTAAATTCTGTGAATCGAGTAATTCAATGTTGCAACTGTTGATATTTAATTTTAGGTTTCCTTTTGGCTTGATTTCGATGATATTTTCTCTGCAACCGCCTTCAATGTTACTGCAACGTTGATATTTGTGTTTCTTGGTTCCTTTTAGTTCTGATATCAAAGGTTGTTTCTCTGTAACTTTGCGGATACACCTTTTTTCTTCTTAAAACGTTGAAATCTTTTTCTTAATGCTTTATCCTTGAAAACTTCCACTAAATAGTCACCTTCTCTTCTGGATTCCTGTCACAATTTTATCGATCTTCTCTCGCCTTGGTACACGGCTCAATTTGAGTGCTCAATTATTTTAATTGTTTTATTTCTTTTTCGGTTAATCCATGGATCATGTGCAAGGGTACCCTGAAGAGACAAAAGCCTAATAGAACTAAAGATTTCTTTGTCGGTCTATAGAAGTGTTTAAAGATAATTATGCACTATAAGTTAATATTGCAAACTGCGTCGATAAAATCGCTTTGTTAATAAACTACTGAGCGTTTGTTTGTGACACTGCATTATTTATACCATATCTTATCTTATTAAGTGTAATTTATAGTTTATGCTCCATTTGATGCAAGGGAATTTATTTATTACTAGCTTTACATTAGTTATCTACAATAACACTTCTATCATCTTAACTAACTATTTGCAACAAGAGTACAAAAATAAATCCAAACATAACTTAATGCTAGCACTGAACACGTTAAAAAACGTGAAAATTTAGAAACAATTTAAATTGGCAATTTATTGAAAACCGAGCAACTTTTACTGAGGTCATGTTAGGCTTGTTCGATGCCTCTTGTGCTGGCCTACCTCCAGTGTCACTGTGACGTGTCATTTTGGGACACCCTGTATTATAATATTTGCTATGATAAAGTCAAATCGTCTGTTAAATAATGATGGGTTATCAGAGAAAGCAGTTGATGCATTATTTTATTAGAGTCATGACCCCGGAGATTAGAATATGTACGACTCTGGATACTATGTTTATTTACTGCATATGTATGTACATAATAATATATGTCGCAGGGATATGTTAAAAACAGGGATTTGGTCAATTCCCTAAGACATTTAATTATTTTTTTTATACTACGTCAGTTGGCAGACAGTCACGCAACCCACCAGATGGTAAGCGGCCACTGCGGCCTATTCCATTGAGGGGCACTTCGCCAGGAAGCGTCGCTCAATGTGCTGCCAGACTGTAGACTCATCTGATCTTCGAGCCTTTGATTTCAAGTGTACTGGCTCCCACATTAATACTGCCGGAACACAGCCAGAGCTATTATGGCGGCAGATTTCACCTGTGGGGGTGGAAGCTAGCCAGTCGGACTCTGAAAAAGCCCTACCACCAACCAGACCCTAGGTGGGAATCGAACCCACGACCTCCGGGTTTTTATCCCCGAGCGGCTTAGCCACTGTTCCTCGGAGGCGGTCAAACTCACTGGATTTGTTAAAATCACTAGAAGAATCCTGAAGAGTTTGTAACCTTGGCGGTCATGCTCGCTAAAATGTGCTTGGGGTGGTGGCGTTATGTGTCGGGTGGTTACATTCCCTCTAATATGGTTGAGTGAAATTATGGCTGGCACATACGTCATACTTGTGCTGTGTGATTTTTCTCGATTATAGTCTCATTCTTATACTTTATACTGTATGGCTTGGTATTCTAAAACTAATCAGTAAATGTAACAAACAAATTGTAAACAAACATGGCGATGAAAAAGAGTAACTGTCGAGTTTCTTGCCGGTTCTTCTCGGCAGATGACTGCATTCCGAAGCCGGTGGTAGAGTCACTCTGTA
This sequence comes from Mecyna flavalis, assembly GCA_949319885.1. Classification (NCBI taxonomy): domain Eukaryota; kingdom Metazoa; phylum Arthropoda; class Insecta; order Lepidoptera; family Crambidae; genus Mecyna; species Mecyna flavalis. Next base: position 5,754,440 of record OX439420.1, on the reverse strand, counting down.
ATTGACGATTCATAAATACTTGATACAAGTTTACATGAATAAAGAATATTTTGATTTTTGATTTTTTTTTTATTTGTTTAGGAAATGATAAAGTTGTGTTGTTATTTTAACATCCTCCATGGTTTGATCTAATCCCTTAGGGAATTGACCAAATCCCTGTTTTTATTATATCCCTGCGACATAATATATTCCTGCGATATTCCGCGCGGGCTTTACAAAGTTATTTCTCAGGAATATGATTTTTTTGGAATGAAAGGTAGCGTCGGTACCAAATTTCGCTTGTATTCTGGAGGCCCAGAGTACATAGACAATGAATTACTCATTGGCGGAATAGAGTTACTTTACTGAGTAATCGTTACGCCCTTTTTAGGGTTCCGTAGCCAAATGGCAAAAAACGGAACCCTTATGGATTCGTCATGTCTGTCTGTCCGTCCGTATGTCACAGCCACTTTTTACCGAAACTATAAGAGCTATAATGTTGAAAATTAGTAAGTAGATGTATTCTGTGAACCGCATTAAGATTTTCATACAAAAATAGAAAAATAATAATAAATTTTGGGGGCTCTCCATACTTAGAACTGAAACTCAAAACATTTTTTTTTCATCAATCCCTTACATATGGGGTATCTATGGATAGGTCTTTAAAAATGATAGTAAGGTTTCTAATATCATTTTTTTCTGAACTGAATAGTTTGCGCGTGACATTGAACTACAATTACTAGCGTATAGAACCGACACCGCAAACAAAATTTTTGCGCGATGCTTTGTTGCCGTTACCATGGTTACGGCAACAACTCATTCAAGATCTATGAGATAGGCATTTCGAACAAAACGTTTTGGTCGCCAGAAAAATATACTCTGTAAGCAATCTATAACGCTGCAAGTTTTATAGTTTGGTTAGACGACATCCGCTGTAGCAAATACATCAGTCAGTCCAGTCATCATTTTGCGACACATTTTTTGTTCCGTATAGCCTCTCTATCAACGAATTTAAATACCCTAGAAGCAACATTGCCTATAAAACCGCCTTCAAAAAGTGTCCCGAAAGTACATAGCAACGGTGGGGGGTGCGCTAAAGACGAAAATAATATCAACTCTAATTTCAATATTCAAAAGTTGACCTTAATGCACAGGTATACGATCTCACTTTAAATGCAGACGTCCGAGAGTTACGACATTTAGAATGTACGCAGGCAGCAAGCTCGTAAAATTTTTATTGCTTTATTGCTGTAAAGACGAATGTAGGCTGTAAATCAATAGAAATAAGGTCTAGTTCAGTTTGCGCTGTTTGAAAATCATAAAATCGTTGCATTTAGAACAGAGTTAGTAGAAGAGTCGTCGTCGATGTTATTTTTTTATTTATAATGTATTAGAATAAAAAACAAATTTATTTGTTAAATGACTAACTAAATTTTATCTACCGAAGGAACGATTTTTTATTAAATTTAAACTCATAATGATTTATTATTAGCGACGAGCCATTTGGTGTAATGGTCGAGAAGTCGGCTATTACACCAGAGGTCGCGGGTTCGATCCCCGCACGGTACAAACATTTGTGTGCATGAACATGTCTGTTTGTATCGGTCTGGGTGTTTTATGTATAATATGTATGTATTTATAAAAAAAAAGTATATAAGTAATGTTTATCCGTTGTCTACCTAGCACAAGCTCATGCTTAGTTTGGGGCTAGATGACGCTGTGTGGATAATGTCCAGAGATATTTATTTATTATTACTATAGCTTTTTGCCCACTGTTAGATAAAATGTCTGTCTAAAGGTGGAAACTTGTAATTGGCTTTACTATATTATCTTACTTATTACTTATTATAACGATACCTAATAAAAATGAAATATTTATTATAACGATACCTACTTATTAAAATGAATACTTATAATTTTACAAAAAAAATATATTCTTTGTTGTCAAATATTGTAAACAATCTTTATATTCTTTTTTAATGAAATTATTCATAAATATATAAGATAAAAACAAAATGGTAATCTACTAGTGTAATTAATCATTAAACACCAAATTCTTTTTTATTCTTACAGTTCTTTGATTGTTATACAGATTTTTTTGTAAAAAGATGTGTAAATATTGGTTGTAATATTGGACAAAATAAAAAAAATACCATAGTAATACCATAGTTCGTAGTTTTTACCGCCTTAAAAATTTTCTCCCTCCTGCAACTAAGGTGCTCCTGGTTCAAGCTTTATTACTACCGATCATTGATTACGGCGATGTTTGCTGTTCTAACATGTCTCAGTCTCTACTCAACAAAATTGACCGCCTTCTCAACAACTGCCTTAGATTTATTTTCGGTGTGCGCAAGTACGACCATATATCTCCCTATCGAGCTCGCCTTAAATGGCTCCCTATCCGTCAACGTCGAGAGCTGAGAACTCTTTCCTCCCTCTTTTGCATCCTAAAAGATCCTTCTGCTCCTGAATACCTAAAGTCTAAATTCGTGTTACAATCTAATTCCAGCTCGCGCAATCTCCGTTCTCCCTATATGCTCAATCTTTGCACTCCCTCTCATAAGACTAATTATATTTCTAAATCTTTTACGCTCTCTGCTATTAGGCTGTGGAACTCCCTCCCAACCGATTTTAAACTTTCTACAAATAAGTTCCTTTTTAAAAAACGTATTCGTGCCTCCCTTTTGAACTCTCTTTAATAAAACGAGTTTTTTTTTTTTTTTCTCTCTTGTCTTGTCCCTTTTCATTCTCATTCCGATTCAATTGTTCAATATATATATCATATGTTTTTTTTTTAATCTATATTTATTAATGTAGGTATATAATTATAGTATTTATGTATGTATATTTATGTTTATATATAATTTTTTTTTTATTCATGTATTTTTATTATTTATATTATTATGATCCAGTATTAATATTGCAATTTCTGCTTAGGTTATATATATCTCCTTTTAAATTACCGCATCAATCGGTACTTTCAGTCACGCCCAATGGTTGACTGGTAGAGAATGCCTTATGGCGTTAAGTCCGCCATTTTGTACTATTTTTGTGCAATAAAGTTTAAATAAATAAATAAATACATAGTAAATTTTAGTACTACGCGACTCCATTCCTCTACAAAACCTACTATGTTCCAAATATTACTCTGTGTGAAAGTGTTAGAAGCATTAATACCGCAGCGCGTGGGAAAGGGACAACTATACAGCCAGCCACGTGTCTGATTTCTTCCGATTTTTTTAGAAAATTACAATTTTAGCACGTTTTAGGATAATTTTTACCATTAATGCATTCTATTATCAAAGATGGATTTATTACTTACCGGAAATACGAAACTCCATCCTTTTTTTGAGTGGTTAAAGTGTTGTTCTTGCACTTTTTTACGGAGCACTTCGGCATAGTGACGCTAGGCCGGTTCGCGCGCGACTGGGAGCGCACAAGTGCTTAAACCGTGTTTAAGCACTTGTTTTGCGGGACATTTTTCGAGCGCTGTCAGTGTATCTAGGGTATTTAATATCGTTGCTCTCTATACGTAGTACTTGTAACTCAATGGCGCGTGAGACATTTCCAAAGTTGTAAAATGTGCCCCCCCCTCCCTGTAACTTCTAAAATAGGAGAATGATAAAAGTAAAATAAAATATATGATGTACATTACCATGCAAACTACCAGCGAAAATTAGTTTGACCGAGATCAAGCAATTCGTTTTTTTTAATACGTCATAAATATATCTCCACCAATATATCATCTTTATAATAGTTTAGTTAGAAGTATATTGGAGTATGGTAGTGTTGTCTGGCGACCACATTACGCTACCCACTCTTTACGAATAGAACGGGTGCAGAAGCGTTTTCTGCGGCATTTGGCATACTCTGTCGGATTGCGTGGTAGGCATGTAAGCTATGACATCCGTTTAAGACGTTTTAACATGACCAGTTTATCAAAAAGAAGAGAGGTATCAGACTTATTACTTTTATTTAAATTATTACACAATAATATGGACTGCTCAGAACTTTTGGGAAGAGTTTACTTTAAAGTTCCCTTTAGGCCGCCTAGAAAGCCTATCACACCACTCTGTCTTCCATTGCGACGCACTGTTTTAGGATCACATTCCCCAATTTGTAGGATGTCCAAACTTTACAACCGAATAAGCGATCACATCGACATTAACCATGTTTCTTTAGGTAAGTTCCGTAGGATTGTTTTTGAAGTGCTTAAATAGATATATAAATTAATTTTAGGGTATTTTTTAATAATTCATACATTTTTGCATTCCGGGCTGTTGCCTGGAGTTGTCACTCTGCTCGTGATTAAAGCATTTTTAACAGCTGTTTGTTAGCTATTAAGTACCTAAAATTTAGTTTTGTCTGTATTAATGCATGTGGTGTTTGCCTTTAAGTGACTTTGTACTTAGACCGTTTTTATATGTTAGATAAATCTTGAAATGTATTAGTGCATAAGTTGTTGGTAGACCAATAAACAATAAATAAATAAATCGTAATTTTTTTAAAAATACGCTATTATTAAAACATCGGTCAAACTTACAAAGAACGACAAGAACTTTTATATTATGATGATACTTGCTGCTACGGAACCCTTCATGGGCGAGTCCGACTCGCACTTGGCCGCTTTTTTTATGAGTCATGCATGTCATCACTTTGAGCGACGTTTCCTGAAATGTCCCTCAACGGAATAGGCCGCAGTGGCCGTATACCATCAGGTGGGCTGCGTGCCTGTCTGCCAATTGACCTAGCAAAAAAAAGCATAAATAAAAAATATGTTTTGTTACAGCATATGCCCCCATGGTGATGACCAGTCTAGATATGGCCTGGGCTGACATGAACCCCAGTCCCGTTGGCATACTGGACCAGCTTAACCACCCGGAAGACCAAGGTTCGTTGAAGTTTTTATTAGTAGAAATTGTTTTTTAATATATTATAGCGCATTTGGTAGTGATAAAAATGTAAGGAAAAATCACATGCATATTTAGAACTAACGGCCGCCCGCGGTTTTACCCGCGTGGTTCCCGTTCCCGTGGGAATTGATCAAAATCCTTTCTTAACGGATGCCTACGTCATAACATCTACCTGCATGCCAAATTTCAGCCCGATCCGTCCAGTGGTTTGGGCTGTGCGTTGATATCTATCTATGTCAGTCAGTCACCTTTGAGTTTTATATATTTAGAAAATAATAACTCATACATACGGTCACTCTTTTTACCCGCAGCGGAAGGCAGAGACCAAATTAACATATTATTATTTATAATTTATAACGTAAATGTCTCTAAATAATAACTTTATATTTTAACTATACAAGTCTATTAAATAAAACAGAAACAAGACACTGTCATGGAAGAAAAATGGATCTCTAGGCATACATTTTTTTTTTAAATTAATGATCTTACCATCAGATGGCGTGAGGTCATCCTGACTGCCTCTATATATAAAAAAAAAAAAACAATGTGTTACAAAACGAGCAGATCGTACACCTGATAAGACAAGATTATTAAATAAGATTATTTGGATTTAGATTTTTCGAATTTTGTATTTGGATTTTTTTTTTTTTTTTTATCTTGATTGTATTGTTTATCCAGAAGTAAAGCTGACCGCATCAATATACCTACTCGCTGCGAATCGCCTGGTGGTGGGGAGAGAAGATGGGTCTATAGTGATCGTCAACGCGACCCATACAGTCCAGTTGCAGTTGTTGCATGGCACACATCAGCAATACGATGGTGAGGTTTATCTGAACCTACTTTTTAAAAAGAAAAAAACAGAAAAAAATGGACTGCGTGAAATGTGACGTTACCGCCGTTTGCACGGGTATGTAAGAGATGGTGAATTATCCACAATCGATGCACCCACTTCAACATATTTTTTTTATGCCAGAGGCGGCAAACGAGCCAGCTCTTCGCCTGATGGTAAGCAATCACCGCCGCCCATGGACATCTGCAACACCAGAGGGATCGCTGATGCATTGCCGGCCTATGGAGGTATGGGGGGTGTGGGCTTCCAGCACTCTTACAAACCAGAAGAATCACAATAGTAGTCACTATTATTTCACGCTGGTGTTATGAGAGAGGGTGGTACTTCCCCGGACGAGCCGGCCCATTCGCACTGTAAAACAGCATGGCTCTACTACTGCAAAAAAATTAAAGCTTTTATTCATGCGTCGTTCTTCTGTGACAGTATCGTACTTTTATTAAATGTCAACGTACAGTCAAAAGCACTTCAGACGTAACACTTTGGACTCTTTACCACTCTTATGTCGGGAGCATAAGTGCTGTGTGGCTTGGTATTCTAAAACTAATCAGTAATTGTATCAAACAAATTGTAAACAAACATAGCGATGAAAAAGAGTAACTGTCGAGTTTCTTGCCGGTTCTTCTCGGCAGATGACTGCATTCCGAAGCCGGTGGTAGAGTCACTCTGTAATTGACGATTCATAAATACTTTATACAAGTTTACATGAATAAAGAATATTTTGATTTTGATTTTATTATCGAACTGCAAATGTTTGCCGTGATGTGCTGTTGAAGGTACTTTCTTGGTTGGTATTAATATTCTTGACCATTATAATGTAATGTGAATTTTCTCTTACAGATTGGCCATGCCATCAGTTGCTACTAGGCCATAATGGAAGAGTCAACTGTCTATTGTACCCCCACCATGTACACCATAGGTAAGACCACAGACTATAGAATTAGTAAGATGACATAAGTATATGTATTTTGAGTGGGAAAATCCTGATTTATAGTCATGTTTTATTCCATTGAGGACACTTTAAAAGGAAGCGTCGCTCAATGTGCTGCCAGACTGTAGGCTCATCTGATCTTCGAGCCTTTCGTTTCAAGTGTACTGGCTCCCACATTACTGCCGGAACACAGCCAGAGCTGTTTTGACCGCAGGTTTCACGTTCACCTGTGTAGTAACTCGCCAGTCGAACTCTGAAAAAGTCCTACCACCAACCAGACCCAGGGCGGGTCTCAAGTCGGGGTACCCAGGGATGGGCTGGTCAATAGCCACAAGGCTGGCACCGGCTCGTCCCGAACGGGTGTGTAGGAGAACCGGGGGAGTTTAGTGGGTAGTGGACGCTTTAGTCTCGAGTCCCACACGCGGCCGCAGGTCTAGCTAGCCTGCGGTTATGGTGCATAATCGCATTCTCCTCCGGAAAAAAAGACCCAGGGCGGGATTCCAACCCACGACCTATTTTATTGTAATTTTTCTGGCACGCATCCTTTGGAAAAAAAAATTAGGTTGTTTTTGTGCTCTATCGTATTCTGTGGGTAAGATTTATTTAAATAATATATTTATTTGTAGATACGACAAATCCCACTTGGTCTCCGGAGGGATAGACTTCGCAGTGTGTCTCTGGGATCTATTCACCGGCAACTTGCTACACAGGTTCTGTGTTCACGCCGGGGAGATCACACAGCTCATCGTACCCCCTCATAATTGCAGTGTGAGTAGTCATCATCATCATCATCATCAGCCTATCACAATCGCAGTGTGCCTCTGGTGTTCACCGGCAACTTGCACAGATTCTGTGTCCACGCTGGGGAGATCACACAGCTCATCGTACCTCCTCACAACTGCAGTGTGAGTATTTATCATCATCATCATCAGCCTATCACAGTCGCAGTGCCTCTGGTGTTCACCGGCAACTTGCTGCATAGGTTCTGTGTCCACGCCGGGGAGATCACACAGCTCATCGTACCCTCTCATAACTGCAGTGAAGTAGTCATCATCATCATCAGCCTATCACAGTCGCAGCAGTGCCTTTGCTGTTCACTGGCAATTTGCACAGATTCTGTGTTCACGCCGGGGAGATCACACATCTCATCGTACCCCCTCACAACTGCAGTGTGAGTAGTCATCATCATCGTCATCAACAACATCAGCCTATCATAGATTTACCCCCTTGTAACCCCCTTCTAATACAATTTAAAAGCGCCTTAACTTCGGAAAAAATGGTGCTTAGTTTTACTTAAAAGATTTTAATTTTTTTTATTATTTACAGTCCCGGATCCAGAAATGCATCTGTTCCGTAGCTTCGGACCACAGCGTTACATTGCTCAGTAAGTATTTGTTAAACTCAATGGTATTGTATAACGTATTAATTTTTATCCTATAACAAACGCTACATAGAATTCAATTACCTGTATTTTATTTGCTACTAGCCTTCCGCCCGCGGTTTCAATCGAGCGTAATTTCTTTTTTCGAATATCCCCCCCTTCCCCCCACATTTCCGGGATCAAAAGTACCATGTGTTCACCGGGGATAGTTTAGCTTTCCAACAATAACAGAATTATTTAAATCAGTTCAGTAGTTTCGGAGCCTATTCAATACAAACAAACAATCAAATCTTTCCTCTTTATAATATTAGTATAGATAGTGTAAAGAGACTGCTTCCATGTTTTTTTTCGTTCACCTAGGAGAGCCTTGAGAATGCCTCGAGTGCAATGACGTTCAATATAAAACTAGACACCCAATCTCTAAGAAAAATTCCTCAAAAAACGTCCGAGCGGCGTTGACACAGATGACATTATCACATTCGTTCAAATTAACACCTTATCTCGTGGCAGTTAGTGTTTAATGTCAATTGTATACAACTAAACGAAAACTCTGCCCAATAGTCGGGTGGGCAGACTTTTGCTTCGGACAATATTTGAGCGTGATTGGGAGTCTAGTTTTTTAATTGAACGTCATTGCTCGAGTTTTATAATTTGAGTTTTTAACCATTTCTTCAGGCCTAAACGAGCGTAAATGCGTAACCCTCGCCTCCCGGCACCTGTTCCCCGTGGTCAGCATCAAGTGGAGGCCGGCCGATGACTTCATGGTGGTGGGCTGCAGCGACGGCACCGTCTACGTGTGGCAGATGGAGACTGGCCATCTGGATAGAGTGTTGCATGGTGAGGAGTAAGGATATTAACGGATAAACAAGAATCAAGAATCAAATTAATTTATTCAATTTAGGCTTATAAAAAGCACATATGAAAGTCAAATACATGTCACAAGTTAAAATAAACATTAGGTTTAGTACTTAGTTTGTTTTTTTGTAACTAGTTTAGTATTTAGAATTTAATGTAAATTGAGAAACAATTAAATCTTTTTTTGTAAATAAATAATGATGATAATGTCCTCCTAGCCGTGATTTCAGCATAAACATTAAACAGCATACAAGTAAGTGATCAAACACGGTGCAGTATGGGACAGCATTCTGACACGACTAAAGAGAGATCAGGGGGCTTAGACAAGATGACATCGCTTCATAGCTGGCGAATTTCAAGTCTAAGTCCAATTTGTACGGATTTGACAGATGCCATAGAAAAGTCACGTGTTGAAAGTATGGGATTTGACATTCGCTATCGCAAATTGAGCTATAACGAACGTCATAAATGCCGCTTGTCTAGGGGGGCCAGGTGGAGGACCAACGGCTTAAAGTGTGTTCCTGACCCTGAACTTAATGCTAGCACTGAACACGTTAAAAAACGTTAATATTCAGAAAAAGTTTAAATTCGCAATATCTTGAAAACCGAGCAACTTTTACTGAGGTAACGTTAGGCTTGTTCGATGCCTCTTGTGCTGGCCTACCTCCAGTGTCAATGTGACGTGTCATTTTTGGGACACCCTGTATAAAAATTATATGGCCTCCCTCTTATAAAAAATTATGTAAAAATAATAACTTTGTCTACAGGTATGATAGCAGAGGAGGTGTTGTCTGCGTGTGATGAAACCTTGACTGATGACTTGGGTGGATCCTTGGCTTCCGGCACGAGTGATCTCGAGGGCTTGGCCAATCCCGCTGTGCACTTCTTTAGGTTGGTATTATCATCTATCTCCCACCCCAAAACAACCCCAGAACAAATCCTTCAGGCACTATACGTCCTATTACCGGAATGTAAAGTCGGTATTTTAATGCTTAGTAGATTTGCCGTATCTTGTAGAAATATATAGAAATATAGAGATCATGTGAAGACAGCGAGAGGAGTAGTGCCGGGCGTTATGCAATGCCACTGACAATAATTGTTTAGGCGCAAATTGTCAAATTCGCATATTGTCAAGTGGTCGCAAAAGGTCAAATTCACAAATTGTCAAATTCGCAAATTGTCGAATCCGCAAATTGTCAAGTTTTCAGAATGACCAGTTGTTTCGGTAAATAAATAAAACCTATCAGTTCAGAATGTCAAATTTCCATAATGTAAAGCGGTTTCGAAATGCCAAGTTTTCAGAAAGACTGGACGGACTGAAATGTAAAAAACAATTTTAGTCGCAATCATAATTTTTTTTATTTCTTTTTAACGGCTAATCCACTTATCTCACCTCGCCATCCCACCTGGGTAGGATAAGTGGAATTTTTCCACTCTTGAACTCTTCCCACCTAGGTGGGAAAAGAGGAACATAAATGTATGCCGCAGTAGCATAGCAGGTCAAAAACCACTTGAACCTGGTTTTTTAACTTCAGATTCATAGACAATCTTCTCTCTCTTAATCCAATTATCAAAATTCCAGAGTACAGGCGGGTAACTAAAGCTGGCGCGTTCAACACACACGTTGTGTTTGTGAATAAGCGCGTGACGTGACGTCGCACTGAATGCATATCATGAAAAGTCCCTTGTCCCTCTCGCGCGCGATCATGTTTATGAGTACAAGGGTGACAGTTATTGTTTTGCTTTTGCTACTGTTTACAACGACAGAGTGTTCTTTTTTTCAAATTGTATCGTTAACCGACTTGTGTATCATCTTCGTGCTCAGGGGTCTCCGCCACCGCAACCTAACGGCCATGCGCGCAGCAACCGCGCGCGGCCTGGCGGCGCTGCAAGGCCCGGGCCACGCCAGCAGCGCCGGGCCGCTGGCCGAGCCCGCCCGCGCCCGCCGCGCGCAGCTCACCATACAGGGCTTCCGCTCCAACACCAAAGGTAAGTCATACAGGGCTTCCGCTCCAACACCAAAGGTAAGTCACCATACAGGGCTTCCGCTCCAACACCAAAGGTAACATCATACAGGGCTTCCTCTCCAACACCAAAGGTAAGTCATACAGGGCTTCCGCTCCAACACCAAAGGTAACATCATACAGGGCTTCCGCTCCAACACCTAAGGTAACATCATACAGGGCTTCCGCTCCAACACCTAGTAATGCTGTCTCACAAACTTTACACTGGTTTACTGTTAACAATTTGTTATTGAACACCAATAAAACGAAATGTGTTAAATTCACAATGCCGAATGTGCGACAGGTGGTTCCTGAGATCACTGTAAATGGAGAACTCATTGAAATTGTCAATTCAACAGTGTTTCTGGGGATAACCCTCGACTCTAAATTGCAGTGGGGGCCTCATGTAACTGCTCTTGCCAAAAGACTTAGCTCAGCCGCATATGCTGTCAGAAAAATAAGAAATCTGACTGATGTGGAAACGGCGAGACTAGTTTATTTCAGTTACTTCCACAGTATTATGTCATATGGGCTGCTCTTATGGGGATCTGCCGCTGACATAAACAATATATTTATTTTGCAAAAGAGAGCCATCCGCGCTATCTATGGCCTCAAAACCCGTGACTCGTTAAGAGAATTATTCCGGGAAATAAATATATTAACTGTGTCATCACAATATATACTGGATTGTGTTATGTATGTACAAAAGAACATACAAAATTTTTCAAAGAAATCAGATTGTCATCAATTTAACACAAGAAATAAACATAGGCTTGCTATTCCAAATATTAGGCTTCAAAGGATTGGAAATTCTTTTAAAGGATTAAGTATTACAATGTATAATAAATTGCCAATGGATGTTGTTAGCTTACCCATAAATCAATTTAAGTCGTGGATCAAGACCCGTCTGATGAAAAAAGGTTACTATAAAATTGAAGATTTTCTTAATGATGGAGATCTGTAGATACTGGTAGTAGGAATGCTTCGCTCCCTGTCAGCGCAAACTGTATTTTAATCTGTTGTCATTGTTGTTCATGTTGTTGTTATATCTACACTACGTCCTACAGTTATAATTTTTTTTTCTTTATTATTATTATTATATCTACATTCACACGAAAAACTGTATGGCTTAGTATAGATAGATTTATTATCATTATTGTATAAATTTCTTTGGCGATTAAAAAGAGTAACTGTCGAGTTTCTTGCCGGTTCTTCTCGACAGATGACTGCATTCCGATACCGGTGGTAGAGTCACTCTGTAATTGACGATTCATAAATACTTGATACAAGTTTACATGAATAAAGAATATAAAAAAAAAAAAAAAAAAAAAAAAAAACACCAAAGGTAACATCATACAGGGCTTCCGCTCCAACACCAAAGGTAACATCATACAGGGCTTCCGCTCCAACACCAAAGGTAAGTCACCATACAGGGCTTCCGCTCCAACACCAAAGGTAACATCATACAGGGCTTCCGCTCCAACACCAAAGGTAAGTCATACAGGGCTTCCGCTCCAACACCAAAGGTAACATCATACAGGGCTTCCGCTCCAACACCAAAGGTAACATCATACAGGGCTTCCGCTCCAACACCAAAGGTAAGTCACCATACAGGGCTTCCGCTCCAACACCAAAGGTAACATCATACAGGGCTTCCGCTTCAACACCAAAGGTAAGTCACCATACAGGGCTTCCGCTCCAACACCAAAGGTAAGTCACCATACAGGGCTTCCGCTCCAACACCAAAGGTAACATCATACAGGGCTTCCGCTTCAACACCAAAGGTAAGTCACCATACAGGGCTTCCGCTCCAACACCAAAGGTAAGTCACCATACAGGGCTTCCGCTCCAACACCAAAGGTAACATCATACAGGGCTTCCGCTCCAACACCAAAGGTAAGTCACCATACAGGGCTTCCGCTCCAACACCAAAGGTAACATCATACAGGGCTTCCGCTCCAACACCAAAGGTAACATCATACAGGGCTTCCGCTCCAACACCAAAGGTAAGTCACCATACAGGGCTTCCGCTCCAACACCAAAGGTAACATCATACAGGGCTTCCGCTCCAACACCAAAGGTAAGTCACCATACAGGGCTTCCGCTCCAACACCAAAGGTAAGTCACCATACAGGGCTTCCGCTCCAACACCAAAGGTAACATCATACAGGGCTTCCGCTCCAACACCAAAGGTAAGTCACCATACAGGGCTTCCGCTCCAACACCAAAGGTAACATCATACAGGGCTTCCGCTTCAACACCAAAGGTAAGTCACCATACAGGGCTTCCGCTCCAACACCAAAGGTAAGTCACCATACAGGGCTTCCGCTCCAACACCAAAGGTAACATCATACAGGGCTTCCGCTCCAACACCAAAGGTAAGTCACCATACAGGGCTTCCGCTCCAACACCAAAGGTAAGTCATCATACAGGGCTTCCGCTCCAACACCAAAGGTAAGTCAGCATACACTACATACTAGAACTCATTGTGTTCAGATGAGAATGCGTTTGAGCATCTTAACCGTAGGCTAACGAGACCAACGGCCACATGTGGGGCTCGGGACTAAAGCGTCCACTACCTACTAAACTCCCCCAGTTTCTCCTTCACCGAAAAGGACGCGCCTGTATCCGTCTTGTGGCAATAGACCGGCCCATTCCCGGGTACCGGGTTAAATTCTGTAAAAGATGGTCCCCCAGGAAGTATTAGGCAGTCAGTCCTTCATACTCGAGTCAGGACATCAGGTTAAAAGCCTCTCCCAAGACTTATCTCTTCTTACCTTTTTAAATGTATCTTTCTTTGTACAGATCCTGAGAGCCACATCCTGTTCTTCGATATCGAGGGTCTGATCGTGGAACTGCTCAGTGAGGAGTACTCCTGCATGAGTCCAGCTAGCTTGGAGGTGGGTATATAATATCATTTGAGTTAAATACAAAAATAACCATATTTTTTTTGTGTCAGTTTAGTTGGCGTAAATGCACGCACTGTGGCTTATTCCACTGACGTACCATCGAGGACACACGCGCGTGATCACTTTTGGAAAAATATACCGTGCACGCGCATCGTGACTTGTTAGGAGCGGCGCTTGTAAACGTGAAAATACTGCACAGGATTTTAGCCTTAAGGGTGATCACGCGCGGATTACCCCGATAGTACACATAGGAAGTGTCACTTAATATGCTGGCACACTATAGGCTAGGCTCCTATGGTCTACGAGCGTCAGATATTTTGCACACTTAGTTGATTTATTTATTTTTATCAAGCAATGACGTTCAATATACAACTAAACTCCCATTCACGCTCAAATATTGTCCGAAGCAAAAGTCTGCCCACGCAACTATTGGGCAGAGTTTCCGTTTAGTTGTATACAATTGACATTAAACACTAACTGCCACGAGATAAGGTGTTAATTTGAACGAATGTGTTAATGTCATCAGTGTCAACGCCGCTCGGACGTTTTTTGAGGAATTTTTCTTAAAGATTGGGTGTCTAGTTGTATAATGAACGTCATTGTTATCAAGTTATAAAAGTTTTGTTTTGAATTTCATTTAAAATATTTAACATTATATTTTTCTTACAGGCTGCCGGGCTCATAACAAGTGAATATATGAAGGTAATAATATAATAATTTATCTTCTGCTTCTGTCAAAATCTTCTTATGTCACTTAAGAAATTCCATCAGGTAATTTTTTATTGCCAATTTGCGAATTTATTATTCAATGTTAATTTTTTATAGGTGGCAGCACTTACGCAATCTGCTAGTCCTGATGCAACAAAACGCATTTCCGGTGAGTTCTAGTCACTTATCAAAGAAGAGTTAAATAAAAATTATAGTGTTTAGGATAAAAATGCTGGGGTTGTGTCAGTCGGGCGACTCTAGTGGCCATCTTGAGTTTAGACTTAGGCTGCATCCCCAGTAGGCAAACTGTTAGCGGCAGACTGAGTTTGCGCCTTATCGATTTAGTACGCCTTTCCATATATTACAAATGGAGTGTCCACAGTATGCTAGTTTTGCGCTCACTGTACGCAGTTTGCAGCGTTACGCGCGCCGACTATCTCAGTGAGCGGCCGACTTCCAGCAAAACCGGTTGCAACGTTAAATTTCAGTTTGCCACTTTGCGGCTCACTCAGTCTGCCGCTAACAGTTTGCCTACTGGGAACGCAGCCTTACGGAGACAAAATTGGTATTGGTAGTGATATATTTCGAAAATTACATTTATTAGTATATTTGTTGTTATGTGCAAAATTAAGAAAGTATAGGACCAGTTTCAATCTTTCTTTTCGTTATGTAAAGAGATGAGAACATTTTTAACACAGATGGATACGATGTTATCGTCATATAATAAATGAAATTTTCTTAATTTGTAGTCGATCGTAAATTTTTAGTTAACTTAGTAAAGAACCATTGAAATAATTTTTATCTACCATACCATAATATGTCTATTTTATATTCAGGAGCGATGAGCAAACGCCCTACATTTAGATATAAGTATCTGTGGCTGCATTGAAATGTTTACATTTTAGTGTCGGTAACCGATACTTAATTTCGTTCAAATTTCGAACGTCTTCTTTAAAAGTAAAAATTAATAGGTTTTTTCGATTATCGAATTAGTCGATTAGTAATTTTATGTTCCATTCCTATACATTTAATTCGATGCTGAAATTATAACAATCGATTTGAGAATCGAAATCAACTCGAGTCTAGATTGTTTATGGATTTTAAAAACTACAAACGTCAGTCATTATGTCAGTACTAACTTTTACATAAAGATTAAGTTGGTAACTAGGGCGTTTGCTCATCAATCCTGACTATAAAATAGACATATTATCGTATGAATGAAGATAAAGTTATGTATGTGACTGTACATAATTAGTCATTAAAATACTCATGTGATTCTTTTATGAAACTCACTTCGTTCGTTTCATAAAACCACATTCGTATTTTAATGACCCTCATTATGCAGCAGTCACATAAATAACTATTGTTTGCATTTCTTTAATGCCATAAAATACTCCCTCCAGTTTACAAAATGTTGGAAAAGTTATATTATAATATTGGCATCATATTAGGTGACGAAAGTGATGTGGTGTCGCCACCAAAGCCACAAGTGGAGGGTACTCCACAGCTATCCTGCTGTCCCGTCGACCATAGACAATTCCATAGTGAGAAGGTTTTTGTGTTGCCAATTAACGAAATTTTTATCATGTAAATTTTTTGTGTGCTGATTTGGTTTTGATATTGGACATTCGATAATACTTTTGTGGTATTTTATTCCGTGGATAATGGCATTCCCAAAAATAGGCTTTTTTTTAATAAAAAATCACAAAAAAATATATTAGAAATTATATACTGTATCTGGGTTACAATTTTGATTGGCTTACTAACAATAGTAAAATTAAGAAATTGTCTTTACGCTAATTTCAATTTTCCAAGAACATGTAATGCGATTATAAATAATATGCTATTTTATTGCTTTTACGTTTTTAAAATGTCTCTAATAACGCATGCTGCAAACGGATAGATTTCTTCGGCCGTGTGAAAGACAAGGCCGGAGATATGGAACGCCTTTTGAAAGAAAAGGATAAACATGGTTTGTATTTGTCACTTTGGAAACTATAGGTACAAAGTTTCACATTAAAAAATTCCGCTGTGTACCGCGTTTTTGGTCTTGAAGTTTAAGTTCCTAGCCGGAATATAGTGGTCCTGGGTTCAATTCCCGGGTCAAACACAATTTGTGTAAATTTTTTTGGACGCAGCTCGCGTTTGTGCACACCAATCCGCCTATCTTTTAGTAATGACTTGATTTAAATAATGTAGGTCTTTGCCCTGCAGAGAGACAATATTAAAAAGCAGAAAATAAAATTAAATAATAACTTTATCACCACGCTTTGACAAATGCAGATTGTTAACACGAACCCGAACTGTGTCCGAAAAAATCGAAACAAATTTTGCTCTACCCGAGAATCAAACCCAGGGCCCGAGATAACAGCTTCACTCGAACCATTAGACCAACTAGGCGAATTTGTATTATAAATTTTTACATTAAATTCGAAATTGACTTGACCTAATATCAAACCCAGGTATCTTGGCGAAGATGAAGGAGGGTGCGGAGACTATGCAGACTAAACTGCAAGCTAAGGCGGAGCAGCTGAAGGGACATCTCGATGCTAAAGGTAAGTTTTTATTTTATAACATGGCAACACTTTTCTTTTTATTGTTAGTATGATGCTTAGTGTTGTTAAAAAAAATTTGCCATCTAGATAGATAGATAGATATTCTTTATTGCACTACACATTTAACAAAGAAAACATGTAACATAATACAACTGTACAATACAGACGGACTTATCGCTAATAGCGATCTCTTCCAGTCAACCTTAGGATAGAGAAAAGTATGACAAAGTAATTAGAACACTAAAAAGGGCAGTGCAAAAATAAGAACTAAAATTTTAATAAACAAAAGGACTATGCAAAGGAGCGTCCCCACCCACCAACAGATTTCAAACGTATCTCTATTTATACCTCTTGCCATACTGATCTTTTTTTTGTATGACGACATCTGCCGTAGGAATGGCGATTTCACGCAAATCGAATTTGAATTTATTTAGTTGTATTTTTCAAGTATTTTTTGACACAGTTAATTGTGAAAATAATGTGCAGGCGATCAAGAGTAACCCCCCTGGCCTAAATAAAAGTGTTCAATCAAAATATAATCTTAAAAAATATTTTACAGCTAAGTCTACTTGAAGCTAGACACTGACAGTGCAATTCTGAATCTTAGGCGTACGGCATAAGCACGGCTTTATTGTTTTTGAATACCCCGTCATTTTTTGGATTAAAAATGGTTATTTGTCTTTATATGGAATGTCATAATTATATTGAAACTAGTGCCAAGTCTGTTGGTGGGTGGGGACAGAGCCCATACAACTTCTTGCGTTGTCCTTTGACTCCAAACTTCTTAAAAAGTGTTTTATACTGTTTCTATTGGATTTGTACTATATTAGTTGATATATTTGTTTGCTAATCTTTACTGACAGCTAAACACTTGTATAAGAATCGTTCTCGATCGATCGATACTTACTGGCTGTATCCGACTTAATGAGTAATCGCGTAAATATCAGAAACATGTAGCAGTAGTTTTACGGCGATTGAAACTTAGGCAACACTTTAGCTCTCCACCAGGTCTTATATAGCAATTATATAAAACTCATTGTTATGATAATCTCCGTGAAACCATTACGTTATCTGTGTCCACTTTAAACCATTTTATATGCCACACCCTTGTCAAGACAGGGCAGGATTAGGGGACTTATCATGCTAGATCAGTTGGCAGACAGGTACGTAGGTAGCGCAACTGCGGCCTATTCCATTAAGGGTCAACTTCACCAATCAACGTCGCTCAATGTGCTGTATGTCGGATTTTTAAGACATTTATCGTCAGAAGAACTTACAGTCTATCTATTTCCTTGATGTCTCGGCAAACTTTGTGGTACGCAATGTTGGTGTACAAAAAATATATATCACCGCATATAAACGAAAGGGTTTTACAAATTAAAATCCAAGATAATTTTTTCAAAAAAAAAAAAAAAAAACAATTTAACCAATATTTTTATGTTTTACGAAGACAGCCTTTAAATTGCATTTATGAAACATTGATGGCATTTTTAGGTAGATTAATTTAACCCAATTAATTACCTTTTAGTACAGTCAGCGTCATATAGTTCGTGATACGCAGGGTACTCTAATAAATAGACGCAACCAAATGTCGATAATATCGGTACAAACAAAGTTGTCTTATTGTTGTAAACAGTTTTGTCGCTCAAAAGGGCGATACATTTAAAATGTCATATAAATCGGTTCAGTCAAACTGCCATAAATATGGTTACAGTCATCCCGCCAATGGTATCCAAACATTCTAAGTGTTCAAAAATATGGAACACATTAGAAAAATAAACCTTACGGCTATAATATTTAAAATATTATTTTTCTCATCAATAAGTATCTAAAAAATTCAACACAAAGTGAAAGCGATAGAAACTACTGCTGTCCTTTTCATTTTAAGCACGACGTCATAGACTTCTCTTTTGTTTTGGATAAAATTTCAGAATTTCTTGCATAGCCATTTACGATATTTGGGGGCACGGCCGTGGTGAGGACCAAGTCGAGCAAAAAAGCCGGCACGGCCGTACCATTCTTTGCAGGCCATTCTCGATCCCCTATAGCTTCGTTTTAGACAAAACTAGAAGCTTGAATTTTCAGTATTTCAGTACGGATGTCTCAAGATAATATGTTAAAAAAATATAAGCAATAAACAGCTAGGTACAGCTAAATAGATGTTAACCTCAATGAATGAATATGAGTTATTAGGTATATTTCGTATTTAATTTTACTTGGGTACGTAACTGAAATAAACTGTAAAGTTACGTTCGAACGTACATAAAGACTGACCCTTCATAAAAAGCAAATCTACACTAATATTATAAAGAGGAAAGATTTGATTGTTTGTTTGTTTGTTTGAATTGAATAGGCTCCGAAACTACTAAACCGATTTAAATAATCCTGTCACTGTTGGATAGCTACACTATCCCCGGTATAGGGTACTTTTGATCCCAGAAATGTGGGAGGAAGGGGGAGATATTTGAAAAAATAAAATACGCGCAAGTGAAATCGCGGGCGGAAGGCTAGTCGCATAATAATAGGAAAGAAAATGACAAATCAATACGACTGATGCTGATGGTTATTTGACATGACATGCATTGACAGATAATAGAATTACATTCAAACACAAGATTGCGTAATGAGGTTTCATGCTAGCTTATTTTTCTAATGTGTTCCATGTTTTTGAACACTTAGAATGTTTGGATACCATTGGCGGGATGACTGTAACCATATTTATGGCAGTTTGACTGAACCGAATTATATGACATTTTAAGTGTGTCGACCTTTTGAGCGACAAAATTGTTCACAACAATAAGACAACTTTGTTTGTACCGATATTATCGACATTTGGTTGCGTCTATTTATTAGAGTACCCTGCGTATCACGAACTATATGACGCTGACTGTACTACAAGTCCGACCCTGTATACAGGGTGTTCGGAAGAACGTTGAACATACGATAATGGGGGGTAGTTGGGGTGGTCTGTTAACTAACTAGCTCAAAAGATTTCACCTAGGTCTCAAGATTTTTTTTAATTATTTTTTTTATAAATTTCTATAATTTTTCGGTTTTGTACCTTTAAACCCGTCTAACTTTTTTTTAATGACCAGATCCTAATAATTTTTTCATTATTGGAATCTTAGTGATTGGTAGGTCCCTTTAAATAAAAAGTTGTAAATTGCACATTGCTAGAAACAAAGTTATGGGCCCTCAAACATAAAATAAGAGTTGAAACAAATTTTGAACCTCAACTTCGCGTAGCATTTAAAAAAAAAATAAAAGGGATGGATGACTTCTGATTTGTTAAAAACATCTCCAAAGTGTGAGCTTTCTAACGATATGTCGTTTGTTTTGATATCTTTTTTGTAACCAAAATTATTCGATGTTTTCTACCCAGGCGGACCATTTCGACGAAAATCTACATACGTGAAAACTTAAATGTTTTGCGAAATTTATCAATGCAAAGGTCAAAATAACAAATTAGTAGGATAGTGACATAAAGAATGTAGATTTTTTCTCACTCTTGCACACATAAAGGCTATCTTTTCTCTCTTTCCCTCTGTGTGGAATGCGCGGCGAGTGACGCTTCCCAAGAAGGTAATAATACTAATGTTTCACTCTAGTACACTTACATCGTATCTTTCCTCTCTTTCGCTTTCGGAACAGGCGACTCAGTGTAAGTGACAGAACCAAAGAGGACAGAATTCATAGTCGAGACGCGATCATACGTGCCCTTTGTGCCTACTCTTGTTACAGTTATCTTCGTTTTGTATTATTGTTATCAGTTGTTTTGTTAAGTTTTGTTATTTCTGTTACGTTTGTTAATCGGTAAAATGACTTCATTTACCAATGAGGAATATGCGGACATTTTAATGGCATATGGAAGAGCTAACTCCAATGCGCGTGAAGCGCGTAGAATTTATCAAGAACGAAGATAACTGTAACAAGAGTAGGCACAAAAGGCACGTATGATCGCAGAGACAGTTAAGCCTCGACTAAGAGTTCTGACACTTACACTGAGTCGCCTGTTCCGAAAGCGAAAGAGAGGGAAGATACGATGTAAGTGTATTAGAGTAAAACATTATTATTATTACCTTCTTGGACAGTTAAGTCTCGACTAAGAGTTCTGACACTTACACTGAGTCGCCTGTTCCGAAAGCGAAAGAGAGGGAAGATACGATGTAAGTGTACTAGAGTGAAATATTAGTATTGTTACCTTCTTGGGAAGCGTCACTCGCCGCGCATTCCACACAGTGTGAAAGAGAGAAAAGATAGCCTTTATGTGTGCAAGAGTGAGAAAAAATCTACATTCTTTATGTCACTATCCTACTAATTTGTTATTTTGACCTTTGCATTGACAAATTTCGCAAAACATTTAAGTTTTCACATAATCTAGATTTTCGTCGAAATGGTCCGCCTGGGTAGAAAATATCGAATAATTTTGGTTACAAAAAAGATATCAAAACAAACAACATATCGTTAGAAAGCTCACACTTTGGAGATGTTTTTAACAAATCAGAAGTCATCCATCCCTTTTATTTATTTTTTAAATGCTACGCGAAGTTGAGATTCAAAATTTGTTTCAACTCTTATTTTATGTTTGAGGGCCCATAACTTTGTTTCTAGCAATGTGCAATTTACAACTGTTTATTTAAAGGGACCTACCAATCACTAAGATTCCAATAATGAAAAAATTATTTGGATCTGGTCATTAAAAAAAAAGTTAGACGGGTTTAAAGGTACAAAACCGAAAAATTATAGAAATTTATAAAAAAAATAATTAAAAAAAAATCTTGAGACCTAGGTGAAATCTTTTGAGCTAGTTAGTTAACAGACCACCCCAACTACCCCCCATTATCGTATGTTCAACGTTCTTCCGAACACCCTGTATATATTTGTACTAACACATACCGCGGAAGTGCTCTTATTTGCAACGAACGAGATTGTTTAATATCGCTGTTATATATAATGTTTAATTATTTGTCGTATTATTCATTGGGCGTCCAAGGCAATCAACATTCGTGTGTTATTTTGTTCGATTGATATTCGTGCGGACACACGGACGAGCGGATTGGCGAACTTTGTATTATGTTATACTATTGTTAAAATGAAAAATGACATTTAAATTTTCTATTAAAAAAAATGTATGTAGGATTTTTTTTATGGCACATTGTGGCACGCAGCCCACCTGATGGTAAGCAGCCACTACGACCTGTTCCATAGAGGGACTCTTAGCCTGGAAGAGTCTCCAAATGTGCTGCCATACAGTGCTCTTCCTCTGATCTCTGAGTCTTTGAAGAAACGGCGGGCGAAAGGCTAGTTGTATTATTTGACTGGCCCGATGGCGCATTTGGTAGTGACCCTGCCATATGCGCCAGGGGTCGTAGGTCCTGCCCACCCAGGACAATAACTTATGTGATGAACATTTGTGTTTGTTCTGTGTCTGGATGTTTATTTGTATTTAAGTATATATTTTTTATAGTAAGCGGACCCCGGCACTAGGCTGGGAAAACGCTAGGACGAAGAAGAAGTATACAGGGTGTCCCAGAAACAATGGATAAACCTTTAACTGTCGATAGGTTTTGTCAAGACCTCTCTAATCTCAAATTTTGACTTTAGTAAAAATATCTCGGTTTTCAATATAATCGACAGTTTATGTTTTTTTTTTAAAAATGCCACTTTCGGTTGGTTTTTAATGTGCGATTTTTACAAATACGGACTTTTTCTAATTCAGTTTTTTTTAATTTCTAAAAGCATAGTTCAGCTATCAATAAAAATGGTTAAAATTGAGCTAGTTAATCAGGGAGTGCTTCAAAAAAAAACAATCTTCCGAAAAAAATAAAACAAGAATTATTTTTCCTCATGTTTGGTCAACTACCATGTAAAAAAAATGTATGGCGCTCCTCGTGCCCATTATCTTAAAAACTTGCTTAGTTATTCTAGTTTCCGAAAAGGTATAGTAAGCTTATGTTTTCTGTATCTCTTAAACTTTATGACTGTTTGAATAGCAAATAGTGTGAATTTTAAAAATAATCTTTTTTCGGATTAATTTATTATTTGTAAGTTTGAATAAAGAATTTGAAATAAAACAACATGTAATTTTAATTTTTTATTAAATTTACAATAAATGTTCGAATTGGCCTCCTTGCGCTCTCTGATACATGCCCTGCATCTTTTTATAAAAGAAAATTTGATGCGGCGCGCGTAAACAGACGTTTTTATGTATGCAGCTGCATTTTTATGCGAGTCCGCAACTTTGTTATTGAGGATCGCGTTGACTAGGTCTTTCAGACATCCCGAATAAAAAAAATCCAAGGGATTTAGATCCGGCGATTTGGGCGGCCATAAAGTAGGGCCGAGGAGGCCTATCCACCATTGTGGGTATGTTGATTCACATAATTTCTTACTACTATTTCGTAGTGAGCTGGGCACCCATAATTTTGAAGCCACATTCTGCGCCTCACTTCTGGTAACTCACACAACCAGTAATTTTTTTCCAAAATGTTTTACCCGGCATGATAAAAGATGTCAGTTTAGAAGTGAGGCGGAGAATGTGGCTTCAAAATGATGGGTGCCCAGCTCACTACGCAAGTAAGAAATTATTTGAATCAACACTACCCACAAAGGTGGATGGATAGGCCGGCTCGGCCCTAATTTATGGCCGCCCAAATCGCCGTATCTAAATCCCTTGGTTTTTTTTATTCGGGATTTCTGAAAGACCTTGTCTACGCGAGGCCAGTATCCTTAAAAAACAGAGTTGCGAACTCGCATACAAAATGCAGCTGCATACATAAAAACGTCTGGTTACGCGCGCCGCATCAAATTTTCTTTTATAAAAAGATGCAGGGCATGTATCAGAGCGCAAGGAGGCCAATTCGAACATTTATTGTAAATTTAATAAAAAATTAAAATTACATGTTGTTTTATTTCAAATTCTTTATTCAAACTTACAAATAATAAATTAATCCGAAAAAAGATTATTTTTAAAATTCACACTATTTGCTATTTAACCAGTCATAAAGTTTAAGAGATACAGAAAACATAAGCTTATTATACTTTTTCGGAAACTAGAATAACTAAGCAAGTTTTTAAGATAATGGGCACGATGAGCGCCATACATTTTTTTTACATGGTAGTTGACCAAACATGGTGAAAAATAATTTCTTGTTTTATTTTTTTCGGAAGATTGTTTTTTTTGAAGCACTTCTTGATTAACTAGCTCAATTTTAACCATTGTTATTGATAGCTGAACTATGCTTTTAGAAATTAAAAAAAAACTGAATTAGAAAAAGTCCCTATTTGTAAAAATGGCACATTAAAAACCAACCGAAAGTGGCATTTTTTAAAAAGAACATAAACTATCAATTATCTTGAAAACCGAGATATTTTTACTAAAGTCAAAATTTGAGATTAGAGAGGTCTTGACAAAACCTATCAACAGTTAAAGGTTTATCCATTGTTTCTGGGACACCCTGTATATTTGTGGTACCTTCGTTGTTTCTGATACCCATAACACAATTGCTTACGCTACTTACTTTGGGGTCAGATTAATGTCACACATGTTGTCCAATATTATACCAAAGGGCCATATTAATCATTGGTTATCGCCCTCTATATTCAATTTGTAGAATAGTTTATTAAAGCACTTTTGAATCGTCAAAAGCTAGGAAAATAAATGTAACAGCGTACATTAAAATACATTTATATGTTATGGTATATAATGTAATGGGGCTCCACTACCATTCATTCCGAAAAAAGAAACATTTATTGACTGGCCATTATTATATCAGCCAAACGGCCTGTCCGTGTGTCCGGACTGCAAGAAAGCCTACGCCCTCTTCAAGGCAGTCTAGATTTCAAGCGTTCCTGATATAATTAACTCTTATTACCGCCCACTAAAGGTCACAATGGCGCGAACGGGTTCCCGAATATTGATCAGCGAGTACAGAGGGTGTAGTAGTTTGAAAACATAATAAAACTGTTATCTTGAAGTTGTTTACGTATGGATGGGTAAAAAGTAGGCTCCAAAGAAATACGTATAGTTTTGAAAGAAAATGTATGTTTGTATTAGTTTAAAAACTTTTACAGAAGTAATAAACATTATTTAATTTAAATAATTTAAACTTATTCGATAATACTTATTTCAGAATTAGTTTAACTTACTTAAATGTTTATATAATTATTTATTTATTTATTTTTCTTACTTAAGTTAGAATTGAAGTGCCTGAGGAACTATTCTTAAAATGAGGCACTACTTTTGTCTTAAATCAAAAATCTTACCTCAAGCAAGATTTGCTTCTGTGTTTGAATAAATTAGAGTAAGAAGGCAAAAAATACATTTGCAACCTTTATAGGGATAATACATAATGAGTTTGATGACTAATAAGACCCAGCAATATCTGACATCCTAGGGCCTAAAAAGTCTTTGTCTCTTCACTGTTTTTTTGTTGCGTAAAAATAATGGTACTCGTCTCTTTTATGTGATATATTATGTGACGCCTGTATCGCCTAAAATTATAATTGGTTCCCGTTCCCGTGGGAATTGATCAAAATCCTTTCTTAGCGGATGCCTACGTCATACATAACATCTACCTGCATGCCAAATTTCAGTCCGATCCGTCCAGTGATTTGGGCTGTTCGTTGATAGATATCTATGTCAGTCAGTCAGTCAGTCAGTCACCTTTGAGTTTTATATATATAGAATCATGCTGACTGAACACAACATGATGTAGGTAAATCCATATTGTTCGTTTTGAGCTTCACTTTGCCTTCTGTATAGTCGCTACTCTTTGCCGCAGGGCTGGACTTGTTTCGAAACAACTAGATCAGTTGTTTCCTTTGTCCGAGATTTTAAAGTAAGGCGTGGAATTGTTGATGTTGGTCTGCCTGGATTGCAGCTCAAACTGTTTGGTCTAGCCTTACTCTAGTCAATGAATTAGTTGAAACATTGTATTCCCTCTGGTATGGTTGAGTGAAATGATGACTGACACACACGTTATACTTGTAAACAGGTGCCACCTTTAGGGACTGCTCGGCTAGGAACGAATTTATTCTCAAATACCTATCTATCTTCGACACAGATACTGTATGACTATTTTTTTATAGGTAATAGATAAATGGAGACCATAACTCGGTACAACCACTAGACCATAGTCACTCTGCCCGTCTTTTATTGATTAACTAGCCTTCCGCCCGCGGTATCACCCGCGCGTAATCTCTTTTTACAAATATCCCCCCTTCCCCCCACATTTCAAGGATCAAAAGTACCCTATGTTCACCGGGGATAGTGTAGCTTTCCAACAGTGAAAGAATTATTCAAATCGGTTCAGTTGTTTCCAAATTGATATTCCCGCGGGAATGAGACGTTTCCCGTAGGAATTTTATAGCCTATGTCCTATTCCGGGTTATAAACTATACGTGTGCCAAATTTCATCTAAATCCGTTCAGCCGTTTAGGCGTGATTGAGGAACAAACATCCAAACATCTAAACATCCAAACATCCAAACATCTAAACATCCAAACATCCAAACATCTAAACATCCAAACATCCAGACTTTCGCATTTATAATATTAGTAAGATAAGATTGATTGATTACTAGAGACATACACTCGTATCTATAGACGAGTAAAAGTCATTGACAATTGACTTGAGTCTAAGATATTTCTTAAACTTAACCGTTTTTATACAATAGACGAGTTCTCCCTTGTCGCCTTATTAGGGTGCCACAGGTATCAGCAAAGCCCTTGCTCTGTGAGTTTGCTTCGTTTACTGTTGTAGCCATGGAATATAACAAAATGGCCAATAGGGCATAGTGGCGCCTTGTTACGGACCATACAAGCCTGCCACAGGCTAGTTTTAAATTAGGCTAACAGCACTGATCTCCATAGATAACTGGATAGGCGATTGGTACCAAATATTTGATCCGATTTGAAAATCGCCATATTGGCGCTGAGAGCAGTAGTTAGTGTACTTGGAACTAATAATAGTGCTGACTTTCGCAGATAAACTTCGATAATGCTGTTATTGTCAATGTCAATGGCTGTCCATTTGAAGCGATTTGAAGTCATTTTAGTTCCCAGTACAATATTGGGGGCGCTTCAAATCGACAGAAAAAATAGCTGTCATTTCAATGTCTATAGCCACTCCAGCGTAATACGCCGTATTATAATGGACCTCAGTGGCTAACAGTTGCTGCTTTCCAATATGGCGTGCAGTTTTGTTGTTGAATTTTGATATTACAAATTTATGTATTTTATAGTTACGCCTTGTTGGTTGGGCTGGTTAAGAGGAGGCTAAGGGCGAGAGAATTGAAAAATAGGTATTTGTAAAATCTATTGCTGTCGCGCAGTGTCCGAACATCCCACGCAGAGCGCGATAGAGACAACTGCAGCTTGGAGCGAAAATACCTTTAAAATCAACGTTTCGTAGTCCCCTGATTTCTTTTCCAAAACTTGACCGATTTAACTACTTTTTTTATCAAAAATTAAAGAAAGGCTTTGGCCGTGTTCCTATGTTTTCTTTTTTTTATTTAATCTAGTTAACTAGTTTTCTGGATGTTTGAACACAGCGGAAAATCTGGTCATTTTTTTAGGTTTTTGAAGGTTCATAACTCTTTTAATTATTAATTTATGAAAAAAAGGAAAACATAGGGACATGCAAATAGTGGTCATAGATTTTTGGAAAAAAAACTATTTCTCTACTGGCATTATCCTGGGAGGAAACAGGGGAATACGTTTGTATGGAAAAACGGCCCTAGTCTTTCCTCTTAATAGCAACAACGCTGGAAACAGCAGCAATTGAGTTTAGTGGGTAGTGGGGTAGTGGGACGCTATAGTTTCGTGTCCCACACACGTCCGCAGATCTAGCTAGCTTGCGGTTATGGTAATATTTCCCAAGGTCTAATCTATATTATGTCTGTATCAGATAGTATCAATACCAGTATCAGTAGTACAATAGTATAATCAATAGTAATAGTATAGTAGTAACTTTAAGCCGGCGGCAGTGGACTGGTTGCGGCAACTCGACATAGACGTTTGAGGATTCATGTGGAAGCCATAGAAATGATGATGATAGTATCAATATCGGTTTAGTTAGTAATTTAGGCGTCAAAGCTTTCGCAGTATTGTAGTTAGCGAAAATGGCTGTTTCTTACTCTTTCACACGAACGAATTTGAATGGGAATGTTATAGGCTGCAGAGGCTGCCTGCCTGATTTAGCATAAAAAAAAATGAAACTTTACAGTAATGTAAAGCATATTACCTAGTTTAACGAAATCTAGTAATTCAGCGACCAGACCACGCCCTGTCGAGACAGGCTTGGACATGAAATACAACAGCACGGACAATGTGTTCGATACTAACTAGATATTACGACACAGGCCGAGTCTGATACTTGTACGCGTGCCTACATTGTTACAACAAATGTACATTGACCAGGTATTGACGAATTCGGTGTAACGGTAACGATGTAGGCTTTTACACAAGAGATCGCAGAACAAACAATACACTTATAATTTACTTATGTAGTATTATATTTCGACGAGCCATTTGGTGTAATGGTCGAGAAGTCGGCTATTACACCAGAGGTCGCGGGTTCGATCCCCGCACGGTACAAACATTTGTGTGCATGAACATGTCTGTTTGTATCGGTCTGGGTGTTTCTATGTATAATATGTATGTATTTACAAAAAAAAATGTATATAAGTAATGTTTATCCGTTGTCTAGCACCCATAGCACAAGCTTAATGCTTAGTTTGGGGCTAGATGGCGATGTGTGAATAATGTCCTGAGATATTTATTTATTTATTTATTTATTCAAATAGAGATAAATATTTGCATTAATTATAATTATTTATCAATAGAATTATTAATCATTGAATTGATAAATATTGTAAAAGTTTTAGCAAATGAAAATAGTGATTTTCGAGTTTCTTGCTAGTTTTGTTGATAGTTATTGAATTTCGCCAGAAGCTGGTGGTATGGTCATTTTAACTATTGATAATTGAAAAGACGAAAGACTCGTTTGTTTGTTTGTATTGAATAGGCTCCGAAACTATTAATCTTTGATATAAGAAATTACACGCGGGTGAAACCGCGGAGGCGGCAGCTAGATAAATAATAAGCTATGTGATGTCAAAGCTTTATTAATTTGATCACCAATTAGCATTAATTTGGCAAACAAGGTTTTTAACTAGTATGTAATCCTACTTCCTACTAATATCCTACTAATATTATAAATGCGAAAGTCTGGATGTTTGGATGTTTGTTACTCAATCACGCCTAAACGGCTGAACGGATTTAGATGAAATTTGGCACACGTATAGTTTATAACCCGGAATAGGACATAGGCTATAAAATTCCTACGGGAAACGTCTCATTCCCGCGGGAATAACAATTTTGAAACTACTGAACCGATTTGAATAATTCTTTCACTGTTGAAATGCTACACTATCCCCGGTGAACATAGGGTACTTTTGATCCTGGAAATGTGGGGGGAAGGGGGGATATTTGAAAAAAGAGATTAAGCGCGGGTGAAACCGCGGGCGGAAGGCTAGTCTATAATATGCAGCGAAAATTCGATTTCATTGACCCTGGACTCCTGGAGACCTTTGCCCTGTAGTGGGACAATAAGGATGACACTACTAATATAATTTTACAGTTATATACTTTTTTTTGCTAAAGAATTTCATTGTAAATTAAATTACAAAATAATTACATACTTTGACTTTTTTAATATTTTATTTATAATTGTATTTCTTTCAGACGTCATGTAAAGAGTATAATAATTGAAATCTTGATTTTGAATAGTAATAGAATTATTCTGGAAAAAAGCTAGACAAATTTTTATCCGGGGGAGTTTAGTGTCTAGATAGGACGAATTCTTTAGTCCCGAGTCCCACACACGGCCCTAGATTTTGCAAGCCTGCGTTTATGTGGCTTAAACCAATCTGCTCCTGATCATTTGATTGTGTTGTGTCTTTAAAAGTTGAAATAGAGTCCATTTCATGAAAGAAGTCCCGCGGATTTTAAAGAAACTAAAATGGACAGGGCTGTGTTTACACAAGTGGGAAAGAGACAGATAGTCAATATATATGACAAATAGCGCCACAGCCAAGTCACTTGTTTCGTGACGACGACTTTATATGGCATTGGCGGACGACGGTGGCTTAAATTATAGGTATAGGAAGAATAAAAATACATAGTTTGTTGTAAAAACATGTGTTTATTTACACTTTGGCAGTGATGGCATGACATTTGTAATATTTACAAAGAGAGTTACTTATTGAGACCTTTGTTTTAACTGTAGTTACATTGAGCAAGCTTCCTTCCGTTGTGCTGAGGTTGGTACTACGCGTTGTGTTGGCAACACTTATCCAGTGCAGCCAACACACGCCTTCCGGCAACATCGCCAGTTAATATTTACTAACCGGCAAGGCTACCAAACGCTAGAATCCGTTGTTGATAACCCTTAATCGAATAACGGTTACATTTAAAACAACATTTTTCCAATTGTTATTTTAAAGTAACGGTTATCGGTAACGTTATTCTAAAAAACGTTTGTGTAACGTTATTTGAAAATGACAGTTATTTAACGGTTATCAATAACGGTGTTCAGGAGTCCGTTTACCAAGCGCGGTAGCCGAGTCCGTGGACGCCGAGGCCGAGACCAGCAGCGGCGTAGGGGGCGGCGGCGATGTAGGGGGCGGCGGCGTAGGGGGCAGCGAGGTAGGGGGCGCCGTAGGGAGCGGTGACAGCTGGGGGCAAAGGATTAATCGTTAAACTAGTGTACTTACAGTCTGTGAGACACACATGAGGGTCTACATTTTATGAAGGCTTCATATTGGATTGGGCTGGTCAATAGCCACAAGGCTGGCACCGGCTCGTCCCAATCGGGTTTGAAGGGGAAACCGGGGGAGTTTAGTGGGTAGTAGACGCTTCAAGCAAGACGTCAACCGATAACCGGACAGTTCAACCCATAGTGAACGATCCCTTACGACTAAGAGTCTTTAAAATGAAATCCATAACATGAAGAACTTCACACTGTAGAAACTTGACGCTAGTTTGCTGGCTGTCCTCAAGTAGACCACATATCTACCCAGTATAAAACAGCAATGTATTTACCAGCGAGATGGCCAGCACGGGCGGCATGGATACCGCTGACGGCGGCGGCTTGGGATTGAGCGGCGGCAACCAGGTTCTGGGAGGCGGCAACTCCGTTCCAGTAGGCGTTCTCGTTGATGTCGCGGTGGGCCTCAGCAACCTGAGGGGAGATGATGGTGATGATGATATAAGAAGATGAGGTTGTGAATCTTTCGTAGAAGAAGTTAGTGTCAATTTCTGGATAGGTCTGTCAGTAACTATGTACATGTAACATCTTAAGTCTAAATGGTATATGGTTTCCAACGATTGACAAACTATGCAAGATTTATTTCGCTCACTTGTCTTTTATAGTTAAAGGACGATGAAACTTGAAGGTCTTCGTTAGCTATCTAAACTTTGAATTTCTTGTCGAGCGATGGGAATATAATAAAAATGTAGCCTAAGTGAATCCACTAAACACAACTATAGTCTGTGTAGAATAAATCTGGAAAAAGGCCACGCGTTCACCCCGCCTTCTATTGCGATACGCAGAGTACGGCGGATTAGCGATAACTTTGTTTTAAGATTGCATCGTATCGTTTACAAAATGGCGTTCATTGGTAGGAGGGTCGCGCCATTTTAAAAGAAGACCATGAGTAAAAGTTTTGGAACTTCGAACATAGAAAGTTCTGCTGTTAGCTCTGTTTTGAAACTGGTCTGTGAGAATAAAGAAATAGTCTCGGACCCTCTGATATAGAAGTTCCACGGTATTTCCTAAAGGGTTAATTACTTACAAATGCTAGTTGCCTGACTTCGATTCCTTACCTGGCGGGCAGCTTCGGTGTTGAACTGGACAGCGGCTTCGTTAGCCCTGGCGTGGCCCTCCACCGCGGCGCGAGCGTGATCCTGAGCGGCCACGGTCGCGTCGATGGCGGCCGCCTGGGCGTCACCGGCGTTCACTCCGTACGCGTACGGGGAGATGATGGCGCTAGCCGAAGCATAGCCGAGGAGGGCGACGAAAGCGAACTGCGAAGAGAATTGATGGGTTAATATCTGGTGATCTGTTGCGAAGGGAACTGTTTTAAGGTCTACAACAGTACCGGTGAGAGTAACCCTACTGGTCGGGACAGCATAGTGGACTGGTTAATTATTCGAGTCAGAAAAAGTGATCTGTTGGGACGACTGGTAGACCGTAGTGAAGAGTTTATAATCCGCATCAGACAAGGTGAAATGCTTGACACAAAAAGAGGTTGGATCTTCCACGCAAATAATTAATCTGGTTCGGAAAAGAAGGATAGGAGACAAGGTGATGACTGATTTAAGAGAGGTTATTGAACCTGTTTGGGAAAAAACTCTACCCTAAAAGAACACATCTTCACGTCTTCTTTCTCCGAGCATTCTGTCCCAACCTTGTCAGGGTACGCTATAACATGATCTAGGGTTTGGCAAGTCCAATTTCATTGGCAGGGGAACCATGCTAATTTAAATATTGTTTATTCGACTGTAAGTACAGATTTGACGATATTTTACGTCAACGACCATCGCTTCACGCTTCATCGTTTGAAACCACTTGGTTATTACAGCTCTTTGGTTTGAACAAAAAATCATGTTACATATGGTTACATATTCCTTTTAGTCCACGTAAGACAGCAAAGTTAAGTGCTAGTTATGTATGCAGATTTACAAAAACACGAGCCGATGACCGAAAACTGTAATTTTAGGTTATGTTTTTCAATTAGTCGATCTTGCTCAACCAACGCGACGAAATGTTCCGAATGAGTTATCGGGATAATATCGGGTCGAAAAAATGTTGTACTGCAATTTAAGTGCAACAGCGTCATTAAAACTGCATGTTTTGTTATTGGGAAAGTTTTTGCTTGTTTTTTTCCGATGGACTGTATTTGATTTGAGTAATAAATGGGGTTGTAATATTGTTGACGGACGATTGAATGGAAAGCAGAGATGTCAAACATTTTGATGTACCTTCTATAATTTTTTTGGATTTATTTTCGAAGCCGGTTGTGGAGCCTCTATAACAATTTATAAGTGCATCGTTGAAGCGTTGATATTTGTCGATTCATTAGTTATCTTTAAGCCCCACATGAAGCTATACTAATATTATAAAGAGGAAAAATTTTATTGTCTGTTTATTTGTACTGAATAGGCTTCTAAACTACTGAACCGATTTGAAAAATTCTTTCACTGTTGGAAAGCTACACTATCCCCGGGTGACATAGGGTACTTTTTATCTCAGAAATGTGGGGGAAAGGGGGGATATTTGAAAAAGGAATTACGCGCGAGTGAAACCGCGGAGGAGGCCGCTAGTAAAGAATATTTTGATTTTGGAAAAATTAAAAAAATATTAAACAGTAAAATAACTCCCTATTTACAATAAAATTCACCAAAAAAAAAATTATCATCAACAAAAACAAATTTTAATATTGTTATCATAGAAATCAACAATCGTAAATTTAATTAAACGGGCTTGAACTAGAATTAATTTCTAGAATTGAAACATCCTTCCGTGATTACAGCGACATATTAACATACTAACGTAAAAACTGATTGTTTGTGTGTAGATAAAGTCGGCATTGCGTTGTTTCCTTTAAATCGTTAGACCGATTAATTGTGTACTGAATTTTTTAGTAGCGTTCCGTGATTGTGTTTTTTTTTAATTGTGAATGTTGAGGGTACAGGTGTAGCGTTTAAGGCGCATATAGACAGACAAACTTATCTGTTCCGGTGGCCAAAATTGGAACTACGTGAAATCTCAGTTTTTGCAATGCAAAAACGATATTTAATGACAGTACTATAACGACAGTAGCGACGCCGCCACCGGAACAGATAAGTTTGTCGGTCTATAGAGAGAGACCCGTGAAGTAAAAAATATATTGAGGGCGCCATCTACACTTAGTATAAAAATATGTAATCTCAATTTTTTTATTTATCAATCAGCCTATTTTAATGTACCACTGCAGGGCAAAGGCTAAGATTATTAAAATCAAGTCATGATGACAATTACAGGCACAAGTTGTTATTCACCATGCTTGCCACGTGCTAATTGGTGATTAAAAACTCGAGCTGTGTTGGAAAAAAAATCGACACAAATCTTGTTCAGCCCGGGAATGGAACCGAAGACCTAGATTCGGATTCGAAGATTTCGGCCTAGTTCTTAAACCATTTAGCCATCGAGGCGTTTTTACAATAGTGACTAAGTATTATTTTTATAAGTATACAAGTACTTATAAGTCAATAAGTTTAGTTTTTTGTCACAGTGTAAAAAGTAGATCAAATATTTTAATATCATTGAATATGTTTGACACAGAGTAAAAAATAAATTAATCTATGAACAGGATGTAGTTTTTTGTAAATGTAGTACCTAAATATAATACTATTTGAGGTTATGTACCAATTTGTCTGTAAACCAAGCACTGTTTAATCCTTCTAGCCCCGGATTACTAGACACAATAGAAAATCTATTGTTATGCGGCACCCGAGTGCCGGTTCGGCGTTGAGTGGTTAAATATTTGCATTAATATAATGTCTCGCCCTTTTTCATATTTCAATCTTACATAATTTTGAGTCCAAAAAATCATTCATTTATTTAATGATGAAAAAAGGTTCATGATAACTGAAATGTCAAAAACTGACAGCTGTCAGAAATACGTCGAATTAAAAATCGGTCACGTTTGAACCCTGACCATGGACTTAACATTATTATGTCTATGATCCTGACACAAATAGTTTTTATAAAAAATAATTATGTGTGACATTCCGAGGGACTATTTGGTTGCTTTCAGAGTTTCAAAATAGCAACCAACCTTATGACGAATCTGTACGTGTAGTGTATATTACATATAATATTTCTAACTCAAAAGAACTTTAGTAAACCGATTTGTTTTAACATAAATCAACATATTTACATTGTGTTACAAATGACACGTCACCGCTTACTCCATTTTACATGTTAAGAATCAATGGATGGTCCTAGGGCTGCCATATTTTTCACAGCGAATAAAGATTTTTGCAATTTGGTGGATGTTTATTGATTAACTGTTTTGGTAAGCTATCAGTTAATATATTAATAGATCAGTCAATTTAGGTTTGTGCAAAAAATCACTAGTAAATAAAGTGATAAAAATCTCCAGACCTCAGAACTCCAGACTGTAATTGAGTAATTTTAGGGTTTAGCCATTCCGGCGGTGTCTCTGGTTGTCAGGGTCTGTCCTAGTTCAGAGACGCTGCCGACGGCGATGCAGGAGCGCGGGGGGGTTTAGTGGGTATTCTCCGTGCACCAGTCTTTATAAAGACTGGGGCATGGATTGCACGAGTCCCACACACGGCTCGCCTACCCCAGACGAGTTATGGTGCCTAAAAGCATTCCCCTCCACAAAAAAAAAAGGGTTTAGCCATTGCAACATAGAGACAGTCTAAAATGCCTAAATAATAGAGAGTTAAATAGTCTGTAAAAATAATTAAAATAAATACTAAAATAAGAGATCAGAAGAAACTACAGTGAAGCACATTGAGCACAGCTTCATCATGAAATGTCCCTCAATGAAATGACCGTAATGGTCGCTTATCATCAATTGGGCTGCGTATGTACTTAACTTACTATTGAATCGTCAAGTAAAAAATACTCTATATTTTAGTAGTACTAGTGGTAACCCTAGATGACCCTGACCTCAACTCGCGTATTTATGAATGCAGAAAGCATAGCTGACCGTAAAAACGTAACCATTTAAGTCGGACCTTCAATTGTCTCGCCCAATATGTAACAATAAGTCTTACGACATTCTTAATATGGACTCATTTAGATCGTATAAGGCTGTACATTTTCATCTCAACATAGCTCTTGTTGATCTGGTCATATCGTAATGTAATGGTTCTAAGGACGTTGAATTTAGATTCTTAAGGCGTTTGAAATAAGTTTGATTTCGTCTTGCAGTTGATTTTGTTAATGAAATGTTTTGGTTTTTATCGGAATACAGATTATGTAACGGTTCACGTGGTATTGACTTTTTTTCGGCAAAGGAACTTTTCTGCATTCATTTATAAGGTAGATGTCCGATTGCTGTTAATATATTTTTTGCTGGGAGTCAAATGTAACTGTTTTTTTTTGGTAACTCATCGTTGTGTGTGGGACTAGGGACTAGAGACATTCGTCCCACTCACGGAAGTCCCACTATTCATTAAATCTCCAGGATTTCCTTTCACACAAGCCTATGCCCGTCTTGTTGCCATATCCGTCCCTAGGTTAGAAATCCTAAATCAATTTTGGGAATCGTACCTTTTACCCCAAGATCACAGTTGCTTATACGACAAGACCAATAGAATAATACAGTGCATTAAATGATCACGTATTAATTCTACCATATACATAAATAATTCAACGGAACTTGTTTGTAACACCTTCATACATACAGACACGCCTATTCTTTAGTTAGTGACTCGTGTGACATATTGGGAGTAATTGACTGACGTACTGACATTGGTATTACATTTTCAATGACATTCGGTTGATTGAATTTTTAAGGTGTACATTTATAGGTTATGGTTGTTTGTAACACTGAGCAAATACTATGAAGAGTTGTGGTATCGTGTTTTATGGAATTTAAACATTTGTGAAATGCGAGGATGTGAGGAAGAACACTGATTTTTATTTTTTTTAATGGATTTTAAATGAAAAAAATTCGTGGCCTATTAAATTAAAAACTTAATATACATAACAGCAACATTTAAATATATGAGTTTCGTAAATAACCGAACGCAACTATAGATTTGACCCCAAAGAAAGTAGTCTAAGCAATTTGTATTATGTGCATCAGAAACAACAAAGGTACCATAAATATTATAATAAAATATTATCCAAATACGAAATAAATACAAATGTTATTCACATAAACATTTTGGCCATGCATGGGTGGGATTCGAACCATTTGGCGCATAGGGACGGTAAAATAAACAAAGTCAAAGGTTGACTTGAGTTTTTGCGTCAAATTAATAATCAAGTAATTAATTTATATTAAACGATTTTAATGCAGTTACAATTATGAGCCAATATAGAGACAGTGAAACAATTTGAAGGCAATGTTTGGACTGTAGGACAATTAAATAGATTGTCCAATTAAGACAACATGATTAAAAGATGAAAATGTTAAACCCGTATCCTTATTTGATTTTCCGAAAACACTTCGTCACAGGAAAGCGCGGGAAAACTTCGACACTTTATTTTTTTAATCGCTTCCAAACTCGCGCTCAGACAATAGCGGGAAAAATTTTGAGACTTTATTTTTTAAATTAGGAAAAGTTGCGTTCGATTAATTTTTAATTAGCACTGGATATAAAAAAGAGGTTTTCGTACCAGAAATCTCATCGTGCACTTCTTGTTTAGACTGCGCGACAGCTACTGAATGCTGTTGGGTGGTGTTCAGGCGCTTTTATACCGCAGTGGAGTGGTGCGAAAGTAGCGGACAGAGGTTCTCCTTGCGGGATGCTTCCGTGCGGATCTGATACCAACCCTATGAAACAAAAACTTATTAGTGCCAATGTCGAATTGGTATAAATTAGATCACATGTGTTGAGGTTGGTATCGATGTTGTCTGCAAATTGGATCGTGATTGTAAATCGATTTTTCGCACGATCGGAAGTCGGTTAGAAAATAAATATTAATTTTGGACAATATCACATTTATCAAATTTTTTTTACTCTTAGTCTCACTCAATTGCACTGATTAAAGCATCTTTATGAGTTATCTTTACCTTTACAGGTGAAATCTGTCGGCTGTGTTCCGAAAATACTTGAAATCAGAGGCTCGAAGATCAGATGAGTCTACAGTGTAGACGCTACACTCTGACGTTGAGGGACGCGACCAGGTGAAGCGTCCCTCAATGGAATCGGCCGCAGTGGCCGCTTACTATCATGTGGGCTGCGTGCCTGTCTGCCAACTGACCTAGTATAAAAAAAATCTTTGCGGGCAACTCAACAGATCACAAAAAAAAAAACAGATGCT
Organism: Mecyna flavalis; assembly: GCA_949319885.1. Lineage (NCBI taxonomy): Eukaryota > Metazoa > Arthropoda > Insecta > Lepidoptera > Crambidae > Mecyna > Mecyna flavalis. Next base: position 5,716,283 of record OX439420.1, on the reverse strand, counting down.
TTGATGTGTCCTAAAATTAAGTAGCTAAGCGTTTGGGTTATGGGTATAAAGCAATGAAGGTACCACAAAACATATACGTTAATCTTTCAAGCCCCGGATCACCAGACACAATAGAAAATCTATTGTTACGCGGCACCCGAGTGCCGGTTCGGGATTGAGTGGTTTAATACTAATAAACATAAAGTTAAGAACTAATAGAAATGTAGAGAATGTCATAATTATGGCATTTAGTCCCCCAAGTATTTTCATTTGTGTTCAATTCCCGCCTTGGGTCTGGTTTGTGGTAGGACTTTTTTAGAGTCCGACTGACTAGCTAACATCCCCACAGGTGAAATCTGCCGCCATAACAGCTTTGGCTGTTTTCCGGCAGCATTAATGTAGGAGCCAGTACACTTGAAATCAAAGACTCGAAGATCAGATAGCTTACAGTCTGGCAGCACATTGAGCGACGCTTCCTGTTGAAGTGTCTCTCAATGGAATAGGCCGCTGTGGCCGCTTGAGGAGAATGCGTTTATGCACCTTTACCGCAGGCTAGCGTAACCTGCGGCCGTGTGTGGGACTCGGAACCCAAGCTTCCACTTCCCACTAAACTCCCTCGGTTCCCCTTCACACCCGAAGAGGACGAGCCGGTGCCCGCCTTGTGGCGATTGACCGGAAAATAATCTTTGATTTTACTGGGACATGAGTATTTTAATCAGTATTCAAACGTAGGTAGATGATGTAGGTTGAAATTAATAATGATGATTTGGCTATAAGCGTCATGGAACTGGGTGGGTTATCATCATAACGTCTGATTTATTTACACGCAGTTAACTTAAGTTATCATTAAGTAATGATGATTAGAGTAGCCGAGTTTCAAGCGTCGCTTCAGACCCTCTCACATTTACACCAGCGTGAAATAATAGTGACTCTATTGTGTTTCGTCTGGTTTGTGAGAGTGCCAGAGGCCCACACCCCCATACCCCCATAGGCTGGCAACGCATCAGCGATCCCTCTGGTGTTGCAGATGTACATGGGCGGCGGTGATTGCTTACCATCAGGCGACCTGCTGGCTCGTTTGCCGCCTCTGACATAAAAAAAAAAGATGCGTGAAATCTTATCTCGGCCTAAGGATTTTTGTAAGAGCGTATTTATGACTAGCTCGACGGTGAGGGAAAACATCTTGAGGAAACCTGCACAGTCGAAATAGCTGTGTAGTGTAGTCATGATATAATTGGTGGTCTGGTTCCCCTGACAAGGATTACGGAGGCTAGGGACCGTCCGTTAATCACGTGATGTTTTTTTTTTGGCATTTTTTCTTTCTTTCTTTCTATCTCGAGCAAATTTTACGGACATAGCTCTGGTTTGTTACCAATCCGCATTTGGCTAGCGTGGTGTTTAAGCCAGTCATAACCTATCATAACTAACCTATACCTACCTATCATACCTAGTTAACCTATCATAGTAGCGATGATTTAATTTTCATGATGAGGACCTTCGCAGGAACAGGATTACAGGACATTATTACGCCGATACTCCCTTTTTTTTGACTATACATTGACGTCAATACGACTTGCTTATAAATCTTATAATAGTGTCCGGGTTAAGTCTAAATTAGGGCTTTTTGACAATTAATTACTAATTCAATAAATCATCATTAAACGGTTCTTCCGTTATGTTGGATCCGTTTCGATTTAATCAGTTATTAACTGCAATTATGACGTAGATATTATGCGTCAAAGGTTTTTTTGGTAATATCAGTACTATGGTAAGCGGCCACTGCGGCCTATTCCGTTTAGAGATACTTTTCCAGGAAGCGTCGCTCAATGTGCTCCTAACCATCTAACAACCCTTAGGGCTCAGGATATCTATACTTAATATTATAAAGAGGAAAGATTTCATTGTTTGTTTGAATTGAATAGGCTCCAAAACTACTAAACCGATTTGAATAATTCTTATACTGTTGGATAGCTACACTATCCCCGGTGAACATAGGGTACTTTTGATCCCGGAAATGTGGGGGGAAGGGGGGGATATTTGAAAACGAAATTACGCGCGTGTGAAACCGCGGGCGGAAGGCTAGTAAGATATAAAATAAGGTTGAAAATATCAGTCCCGGACGCGAAATGTTCACTTTTTGGTTTATTCATGTGGTCATACTGAACAGGGTCATACCCGTGACACTCTCTGTACGTGAGAGTTCGAGCGCCAGCGACCTTGAGCCAGAGCCGTTAACGCTAGGGTTGATGATACCGAAATGCCTACAAATCTAAGCCGAAATGGAATTTAGATTTGTGGCAAAGGAGATTACATAGTATGTTAGGAAACACAAACTTGTGCAAGGACATGGGTTTGATTTATAATAAGTTTTTGTAATCTATAAATTACGTAATTATATTAGGTAGGTAGGTAGATCATAAATTGCAACTCATAAACTATATTTACTGTTATCTATAATTAGTTTTTTAATCTTTAACATGTAAATAAGGGAAAGGTTTGATTTAATTTTTTTTTATTTATTGTAAATTTTACCTACTTGCGAGTTTACGAGTTTTTTTTGCTAACGAGCTTTTTGTTATAATTAAAATTGCGTATATTTTAAATTTTAAAATAGGTAGTTAGTTGATAAATTTATATTTTATTTAAAATTCAAACAGCCATAAACACAACAATTAAATAACGCCCGTCCGGCATGATTTTGCGTCGCGTAGTCAGTCCGTGCAATGCAATCAATATCCGACAAGCGAGCGGCGAGCGAAAGTAGATATAAGACCCTTAGCCGGCTCAGTAGGGATGTTAAAAAATAATCGATTTTTATTTTAATCGATTATTATTTTCATATAATCGATTTTTTATAATCGATTTTGAAAACCATATTAATCGATTTTTAAAAAATCGATTAAATAAATTACGCGATTAAATTGATTTACTTAAATAGCACCAACTATGCGCCGACTAATACTAGTCAAATGTAAAATAGGGCGGGACATATTTTGTGACAATAATCATTTTTAATTTTGTTATTGTTTAAATTTAAAATTAACAAAAGAATTGTTTTATATTTTTATTTTTAAGACCACAACGTCGTCGTTTAATATTTTTAAGTGTCATTTTAAGTATTTTATTTTAATACAAGCCACATGTAAAATAGGACTGGACATTTTGTGACAATTTTTTTTTTATTTGATTTATATTTGAGTTATTGCGACAGTAAGGTTGTCATTTTGTTGAGGTGCTCATTTCAATTTCATTATTATAAAACGTTTAATGATACTAAGAATTTGTAGGTATCAATAACGATATTTGGTACCATTATTTGACAAGTCATTTGGTGTAATGGTCAATAAGTCGGCTATTACACCAGAGGTCGCGGGTTCGATCCCCGCACGGGTAATGTACAAACATTTGTGTGCATGAACATGTCTGTTTCTATCGGTATGGGTGTTTCTATGTATAATAATTTTGTTGTACCTATTTACAAAAAAAATAATATGTAAGTAATGTTTATCCGTTGTCTGGCACCCATAGCACAAGCTAATGCTTAGTTTGGGGCTTGATGGCGCTGCGTGATATTTTTTTTATTTTATTTATTCCTTACCTTGAAAGTTTAAAAGAACATTTGCTTTGATTTTTAGTTTTGAATTGGTTATTTTTTTATTCATATTATGTTATTTGATTTTTTATCTGATTATTTGTTGATATGCATCTGTTAGATTTATTATTGGAATATGAAAAGCATGTAGTATTTTAAATTATAAAAAAAAATCGATTTTCACAAAAATCGATTATTTTTTTTCATTAAAATCGATTATTGACGAATCGATTAATATTGAAGAAAGAAAAATCGATTATTATTAAATCGATTTTTTTCCAGTAACCTCACATCCCTACGGCTCAGTCCGGAGACTGAAGGCTGCACTCCCCGACCGCCGCGCGCACCCCCGCGCGCGCCTAGGTCACGCACACAGCGCCCCGAGCGATTTTACGAGCACACATGCTTGAGTGTCGCTTCTTTACTTTAGTATATATTCTGTGACAGGGTGGAGTAGGAAGCGGTTAGAGTAAGACAAAAACAACTGTCTCAACTGTATGACATTTGACGCACGCACGCAATAATGTCTGCGGCCGCTTTTACACCGATGTGTAATTGGAGACTAAATTGCCCAAATAAAATGAAGTGCTCGAAGAAATAAATAGAGATAAAAAAAAATATTCCTGGGTAACACAGGGTACTGTGGGGGGAAAGGGAGGGATAATTGATAAAAGTAATTGCGCGCGAGTGAAACCGCGAGGGCAGCCGCCAGTATCAAATAAATGTATTCATTTACAAAATAAGTCGTAAGCACTTGAGTTATTATGTATTTACTATTTATGTATATCAGAACCAACAAAGGTGCCACAAATACAAACCTTCAAAAATAAGGCGAATAATGCATTTCTTTTCATCTCTCTCTCTCGATTGACTCAACTCTTATAAGTATTTTATTGGCTTCGTCTTTGAGACCCTAGTCGCAGATGGGTGTCCATGGGCGGTGGTAGTCACTTACCATTTGGTGTGCACTTGCTCGTTCTTCTTATAAGTGAGCCTACGGTTATATTCTCACCTCTTTTATAAAAAAAGAGGTTCTACTTGAATGTCGTAAGGACTAACCCAACATTTTGTCTCTGCGCGAAGCAACATGTAACTAAACACTTACCCAAAATTTAACCCAAAAAAGGCACGGACCGAAGTGTCTGAAAAACTGTTTTATTAAAAAATGTAAAGACATTTTAAAGAAAGTGGCCAAACTGTTCGGTGTGAGTGGCAGTCGAGACGTAATCATTTGAGCTAAAGGTCTTTAACATTGTAATTTACTTACGAACCAATCGATATTACACTAGTTAGCTATAAATTGCGAGTAATTGCATTCTTTGCGTTGCAGTGAATTAAAATGCTTACTCTATTTGGAAGGGGCACACACCCAATCTTTAAAGTGAGCTGATAAATTGTCTGTCTCAGCTAAGAATGCTGTTGGTATGTCGCAGGCATTTCATTCAAGGGAGGTAGAGTATAGTGGGTCCGAATGGCAATTAAAATAACATGAACAAAGAAATAACAATTTATCAATCGTCATTCTCTCCGTTTACATCTCACATTTTGACCGCCTCCGTGGAACAGAGGCTAAGCCGCTCGGGTATAAAAACACGGAGGTCGTGGGTTCTATTCCCGCCTTGGGTCTGGTTGGTGATAGGGCTTTTTCAGAGTCCGACTGGCTAGCTTCCACCCCCACAGGTGAAATCTGCCGCCATAACTGCTCTGACTGTGTTCCGGCAATATTATTGTGAGAGCCAGTGCACTTGAAATAACAGACTCGAAGATCAGATGAGCCTACAGTCTGGCAGCACAGTGTCCCTCAATGGAATAGGCCGCAGTGACCGCTTACCATCAGGTGGGCTACGTGCCAGTCTGCCAACTAATGTGTATAAATTCCGCCCATTGCCATTTCAGCCCATTTATAAGGCCCTCCGCACATGGAGCTACTCAAAAATGACGGAACTAATCAGTAATTAGAATTACAAACTAGTTATAAACTGTACCTCGCACACGACGCTACTCAAATTGCAAGGTTTCAGTCACTCCTGTTATTTCTGCTCCCTTATTTGGGAGCAGAAATGCGAAGCGTGCGAAGGGCCTAGCAAGACTAAATATTGGAAAAAATAAAAATATCGAGTGGATCGAGCGAAGATGACGATATCATTGTACTATATTATCTTAACAGACGCCGAAGGAATCGTCGCAGATTTTGGATTCATCCATATATTAAAAATAATGTGAACTGCAGATCCACTTCCTGCACAATTTTAATATTTAAGGCTTGTTCGTTCATTTTTCACAACAAAAACATAGTAAGCTCGGGTAACTAGTAGCTCGGTGACCGGTACGATGCGTCGCGCGCGATCAGTTACCAACGCGTTACTAACTGGTTAGTAACTAGTCGCGTCGTGTGCGAACCTCTATGGCAATGTATGGCGGTGACGCTCAAGAAACTCGTTAGTAATTTGAGTTTGTGATTAGTTAGTTCCTTTTGAGTAGCTCCATGTGCGGAGGGCCTTATATTTGTATGGATTTCTAAAGTCTATCAATATAAATTACAAGCTCATAAAGCCACGTTAAAAAGCTAGTAACATGAAAAGCTAAATTTAGTCATATAGGCCATTGTAAGACATGAAACGATGAATATTAATGGCATATAAATATTTATAATCAGATGTAATTATGAACTTTTTCTAATAACAAGTACCATTTGTGGCAATGTAGTTTTGTTAATTAAATGTTATATAGAAATAACATGTGTCTCTTTTTGCTATTTCTGACCAGGATAATGCTTACCTACCGTCAGTCTCTGTCGGAGGCGGAGTTTAGTTTGTTGGATTCTCACCACCCTTAAAAGAGGCGGGGTTTATCCACTAAAACCCGAGGTTCTTCCCCAAAACCGAGGCTTCGTGCCGACTGGCTAGCTATAGCTACCACCCCACAGGTTAAATCTGCTGCCATAACTAGCTTTGGCTCTGTTCTGGCAATATTAATATTTGAGCCAGTACGCTTGAAATCAAAGACTCGAAGATCACTGAGTTTCCTGGCTATAGTGGCCGCTTACCATGAGGTCGGCTACGTGCCTGTCTGCTAACTTATCTAGCATTAAAAAAACCTTCAGTCCGATTTCAAGTATGAGAACAGTTTTAGAGTAGGATACGGCATTTCTGCGGGATATCGTCCTGGCAGACGTAGGCAGACAAGCTCAATATTAATTCTATACTAATATTATAAAGAGGAAGATTTCATTGTTTGTTTGTATTGAATAGGCTCCGAAACTGTTGAACCGACTTAAAAAAATATTTCACTGTTGGAAAGCTACACTATCCCCGGGTGACATAAATACTTTCAATCCCGGAAAAGTGGGGGGAAGGGGGGGGGGATAATTGACAAAAAGAATTTCGCGCGGGTGAATACGTGAAGGCGACCGGTAGTAAAAAAAAAAGGATAACTGGCTATTATGTAGGTATGGCCATCTTTTTTTAAACTCTAGAATGGCGCTTAATCTTACGGCCTGGTTGTAAACAGTTACTGACGCCTATAGGCTCTTGTAACATTAGCCTAGCGCCGTTGCTCCGTGGTTGCATGCAGCCTGGTCGTGTGCCACCCCCCATTGTGGCCGTCAGTGGCCCACAATGGACGATAATGACAGGCGGCCGCGGTAAAATGCCAGACGCCTACTGCTCGCAATGCCTGATAGGTATTTCGTCAGCCCAAGTCATAGGTTCTCAAACAGTGTAATATGATCGGGGTCGTTTTTCATACTAAAGGCAAAGTATCAGCTTATTTAACGTCACATTACAGGGCAAAGGCCACAGTCATTGTATTGATTGATATGTACTGGAGTTATCGCTAACGGCCGGTTCACACATGTCTCCGTTTTATTGTTCGACGAAAAAAACGTACACGATAAAACGGTACAGTAAAACGGAGACATGTGGGAACCGGCAGTAAGCTAGCTAAATACGGTTTGGTTAACACAAACTTGAGCTGTTTGCGATAATTTTCGCAAAAATTTAGCAATTATGTTACACTTTAGTTTATATTCTCTGGCTTGATATTGTGTAAATAATTATTTGGGTTTTTGTAACAAAAGCCTCAGCTAACGAATGGATGCTGGAAGTTAATATACATATTTAGGTGTGAAAGTGGGGCTTAGCTACTGTTCCTTGGGTTTAAAAAAACCCAGAGGTCTCGATTTTTCGCCTTTGGTCTTTGAACTGTTGATTCTAAGATTATGATTTGTACCATCATTTGTAACACAGTAATGACAATAAATGTTTATCTTATCTTATCTTATCTTATCTTAACACGTTGGCTGCCATAGAAGAAACAACAAAAATTACATAAAAACGTTTTGGTGAAAAATTACGCGAAATGCTAAGATTTAAAAATGTATTTTAGTTTCAATTAAATAGGTTCAATAGTTTTCAAAATATTTTCAAAAAACGTGACGAGGTCACCGGTGACCTACGTGGCGCTGTGATTGAAAAACATTAAAAACCGTTACGAAGGCGCCGAAATGCCTTAGACTCCGGTCACCCGCCCCCGCGCCCCCGCAGTTGTCCGCAAACGCTGGAGATGCGCGCACATTGCGCGTTTCATTTTCGTTTTGTCTTTTGAGTGATTAAAAAAGGAATAATTTTCTTGTCACTTGTCATGTCAACTTTCACCTAGTTTATTAGTAGTATTTTCGAAAAAAATGTAGGGAGACCAAAACCACGCGGAAGAAGTAATCTACAGCGTCACTCCGGTCACCTCAGTTCAAAAAATGTAAAAGAAACACGTCCTCCGGCGTACAAATTCGTTCTGAAAATTGGTCTGCCACGAGGTCACCGGTGACCGTAGTGGCGCCGAGATGTAAGCAAGGGTCCGGTCACCGGTGACCGGAGTGGCAGCCAACGTGTTAATGCCAGTAAGACTTCTCTGAGTCTGACTGGCTAGCTACCAACATGTGTACGTTTAGGGTGCGGTTTTCTTTAAAGTTTGAGGCTCGGTGGCCTATTCAAACCAGGCACTTTACGCCTAACCAAAATTGTTCTGTTTTGTGACTATAAATATCTTTATTGCATTCTTATGAATTTATATATTTTGATTTTAATAGGATAAGTTTCCGTCAATTGTAAATAATATACTTCGCTTCCGCTTACGTCTTTGACAACTGATGTGTAATGGTTATGAAGTTGGCTATAACAGCAGAGGTCGCAGGTGTAATAGCCGACTTCTCAACAATTACATCAAATCCTTCGTCAAATAAAAATAGTTATAAATGTCCCGACACAGAACAAACACAAAATATGTTACCAGGTGGTAGGTTCCTGTACTGGGCCGTCTAAGGGCCGGTATTTCAATATATACTTATCTTGAAATAATCCGGGATTGATAATAAGTATGACTTAAGTGTATTTCATTATAGGATTAAAGTTAAGCGGCACCTAAAGTAATACACTTTTACCTGTCAAAAGTAATACTTATCTTAAATGTAATACTTAACTTAAGCAATAAGATAAGGTTACATTGAAATACCGGCCCTAAGTGGGTACCACCGCAGTGCCAGATATTTTTCCGTGAAATAGAAGTGTGTCAAGCTCTTCTGTGTTTCGGGGAAAAGGCACTGAAGCTAGTTAGTAGTAAATTACTGGGTATATGAGACCTAATTACTGTCGTCTCGGTGTAGCGGCGCAGGGCGGTGCCGGACAGTAACTGCTTAGTTACTGTTTGGCACTGAACTGTCTAAGGGCAGACGTGGCGCTTATCATCAGGTGTACGATCTGCTCGTCTTATTACACATCATCGTCATCCCAGCGTATTCCCGATTGCATCCAGTATGGAGCTAAAGTACACAAGTACAAGTCTTGTTACACATTGCAATAAAAAAAAAATTTTCATCACAAGAATGTCTTGGGTGGGGCTCGAACCCACGAGGCCAGGCGCATAGAGCGGGGTCACTGCAATTTTTTTAGGCAACCCATTTTCATATCTTTTTAGGCAACCCATTTTCATATTTTTTCTAATACCTATACTAAATTCATAATGATTTATGTTTCATTCTTTTATTATCAACTCAGTTAAGGTCGATTTAGGTTCGGATCGTTCTACTAATTGCATAGGTAAATGGTAGCACATTGAACGACGCTTCCTGGTGAAGTGTCCCTCAACGGACTGGGCAGCAATCTTTGAATCTTTTATTTATAAAGCTGTAACTTAATTTATACATCGATTACTTTAAATACGTATAATTTTAACAAAACTTAACTAGGTGAAGGTATGTGTATCCGGTTTCGCAACTTGACTCGATGTCATAGTGGTTTGAATGTCGAGGTGCAGCCGTAAAGTCCTTGGTTCGATAAATAAATAATAAATAAATAAATAGACACTTCCTGTTGAATTGTTATTGATGACCATAATTTTTTCTTTTTCAGGTAAGTTCAAAGACGAATAAAAATGTGCAGATAATTAAACTAAGGTAAGTGTATTTGTAATTATAATGGTCGTAGTGTTAATTTCGGTTACATCGGTTAATATTGTACTGGCTAACATCGGTAGTTCGGTGGTAGAGTCACTGAATAAAAAACGATTCATAAGTTCATAAGTTCGACCACCTCCGTGGGTTCGATTCCCGCCTGGTTGGTGGTAAGGTTTTTTCAGAGTCCGACTGGCTACTGGCTAGCCACCCCCACAGATTAAATCTGCCGCCATAATCGCTCTGGCTGTGTTCCGGCAGTATTGTGTAGAATCCAGTAAAGGCTCGAAGTTCAGATGAGCCTACAGTCTGGCGGCACATTGAGCGAGCTTCCTGGTGAAGTGTTCTTTAATGGAATAGGCCGCAGTGGCCGCTTACCATCAGGTGGGTCAAAAAAAAAATCTTTGAAGACTACATCTTCTGTCTCCGAACGTTCCGTACCGTGCTAGTCAGTACGTTTGCACCACAATCCAGGAATTTACAAGTCCAGTTATTACATTGCGACTGCCATCTGACCTCCGTAACCCTTAACAGGGAAACCAGACCTTGGCTTCGTAGCCATCATTCGATTGTGTTCCTCGCGATATTTTCCGTCACTGCAGAAATGAAATGAAATTAAATAATTTATTCTGCAAATAGATTTTTTAAAATACTTATGCACGTCAATCTTTTTTTCCCTATCAGCACTTCGACGTCAATGGCCTGTTGAGGAAAGAAGTTCCGCAAGAAACTCAACAGTTTTGCCTTTTTTTTAAAATATTACATATTATTACAAATTCAAAAAAATTAAATTACAAAATTAATTTATGTCATAGTAAATAATAATGCCAATATAAAGGATCATGTCAAGTACCAAGTAACAGTCAATATAAATAACACTACACAAAGGCGCAGGCAGAGGAGCGGAAACAATAGTACTCACATCTACAGACTTTTATCATTTAGATAGTCTTCCACTTTATAATAACTCTTCTTGATGAGTTGGCATTTGATGTGTGACTTAAACTTGTGTATTGGTAAGTCAACAACATCTTGAGGTAACACTTAATCCAACAAACGAATTACCAATCTTATGAAGTCTTGTTTTAGGAACGGCTAGCCTATGTTTATTTCTAGTATTGAAATCATGATGATAAGATTTTTTAGGAAATTCGTGTAGGAACTAGTAGTAGTATCTTTGAAGTCCACATAAATAAAGAATGATTGATTTGAAGGCTTCGTTTGTCATTAAAACAACTCAGTTACAGTTCTTCTAACTAAAAGTAACCTAATGAACCAATTCCTATCATGTTATATGTACCAATCGACACAGTCACCCGGTTTGTCGCCGTGAGGAGAATAACATTATCAGTGATTCATGCCTGCAACAGTTTTTGTGCATTGAGCAAATTGTGCGTCCTTATTGCATAACTATTGCCTTTTGTCATCGATGTTCGGGAGTACGGAGTGTGCCATATAGCAATCTATATATACATATAAAACTCAAAGGTGCCTGACTGACTGACTGACATAGATATCTATCAACGCACAGCCCAAACCACTGGACGGATCGAGCTGTTTGGCTTGCAGGTAGATGTTATGACATATGCATCCGCTAAGAAAGGATTTTGATCAATTCCCACGGGAACGGGAACCACGCGGGTGAAACCGCGAGCGGCCGCTAGTTATACCATAAGATCCTTTGCTCATGACTGGCTTGTCTGATGGCTAATTTAATGATGACACTTTTTTCGAATTTGAATGCGCTTACGAACCATATCCGCAGGCTAGCTAGACCTGCGGTTGTGTGTTGGACTCAAGACTAAAGCTACTTAGCTTCAGCTAAGGCTGTGTAGTTCCGCAGATGCCGCGCGTATGGTTTTTAAAAGCCACCTGAGACATAAAAATCAGTGTTTTCAATTCTAAAAAAAATATATGTATCAGTTAAGGATCTGATCTAGTTAAAATCGCATTCAATTACATGTTTTTATAAACTTCACTCGATAGAAAAAAATCCCAAAGTTACCCCTTTTTTTAACGATTTTCGTATTTTATGTCTAAGCTCCTGCCAATTAACATTTGAATTTTCACTCAATTATAGCCACTAAATATTTACAGATAAATTCGCAGAGTTTGACTTGATAAAATTAGTGTCTCGTTTACTATGTTTAAAAAACTACGAAATGTGCGAGCGCGGCGCCATATTTGGACGTCGCATAATACAGACCTACAAACTTATCTGTTGCGGTGGCCAAAATTGGAACTACGTGAAATACAATGCAAAAACGATATTTAATGACAGTTCTAAATAGACAGTAGCGACGCCGCCACCGGAACAGATAAGTTTGTCGGTCTATGCCTCTTTTATGTACTCCCACCCCCCCTTAATTCGGCTCTGGCGAGACTTGCATTCGTTATCAGCATTCCTTTAGAAAATTCCTGCTATTCGTACCTACTTATTTATAACTCGGTTAACTTGAAGGTCGAAAGGAAACTATTTCTATTCAAATTATCTTTGGATAGTTAGACATTTGTTATAACTGGAGGCCTTAAAATAATCTATTACTCTATACAAATTTTTAAAGAGGAAAGATTTGATTGTTTGTTTGTTTGAATTGAATAGGCTCCGAAACTACTAAACTGATTTGTATAATTCTTTTACTGTTGGACAGCTACACTATCCTCGGTGAACATAGGGTACTTTTGATCCTGAAAATGTGGGGGGAAGGGGGGGATATTTGAATAAAAGAAATTACGCGCGGGTGAAACCGCTGGCGGAAGGCTATTTAACATATTATGCTTCAAGCAGCGCGCGCGGGCGTCGGGAGATTCGCGCGCGCTATTGGTCACGCGCAAGTGCACATGCGCGAAATTTCCCCCACTCCGTCGACCGATGGTCAACAAGTTTGCCGGTAACAATACCTAGATCAATTTAAAGCTACATGGGCGAGTCCTATTGACCTTGCCTAACAATCTAGATAAACGTCATAGTCATTTGTCAGTGATATCAATATGACAGGCTGGAATGAAGGCAACTGCGCCGGCGCACTCGTCAGTTGTATTACAAGTTGTCATTGACATAAGTGTCTGGTGATGGGTGACCGTCATACTGGAAGTTGCGGGATATTTATATTATTTTTTAAAGCATTATACCAGCTTATATGCAGGACTACAGGTCTCTCTTACGGTGCATAAAAGCATTCTTCTCCGGATAAAACATGGTCTCAGGAGATGACCCATCCACTGGGTCGTGGTCCACCTGCTTAATTCACGTGGGTGCCCCACGGGCACTTTTTCTTACCGGTGGATCACCTCAGTACACCTGGGTGAACCACGGGCACTTTCATGTCCCTACTCCCTATCCCACATAAACCTTTATCTTGATCGGTTTCTAAAACGACTTAGATATCGTGATCAGCGGTTAATTTGCTTTTCGTTAGAAACGGATCATGGTATCAGTGGATACAACTTGGCGGGATCCATTCTGATCCCGGGATCCATGGATACAAACCATTCCTCAAAGGTACCACCCGACACCGTAGTAGCAGGCGTCCATGAGCGATATTGATCACTTGCCATCAGGTTCACCCGCGCGTAATTTCCTTTTTTTAACTATCTCCCCCTTCCCCCATATTTCCGGGATAAAAAGTATCCCTTGTCCGTTTCCTGGCTCTAAGCTACCTCTTCACCAATTTTCAGCCAAATCGGTTCCTCCGTTTTTGCTTTATAAATAGTGTAAGTAACACCACTTTCTTTTTTATATCTATAGATAACACCAATTAACTAAGTATGTCCTAAAAGCTCAAAACTTACCGTCACCCTATGTAATACGCGATAATTTATGATCTCTTTAGCACATTATTTTCTAGTTGATTTTCCTATATCTCCTCTTTTGCAGGCAAAAATGTTAACTTGTATAACGTAAAATAATGCTTTCCGTATTGCTTAAATCATGCTCTCTTGAGCTCTGGAGACATAGACAGCACAAGTTTTTTTTTAATTCATTAATTAAGCAGTTACTCAAAAAATAAAATACAAAAATTTAGTCACTACTAGCCACTTATAAAAATCATCAAGATTTGACGTTTAGCTACTATGGGTATACGGTTGCACACTACGTCCGATCCAAATCTGATCCGTTCCCGTGAAATCAAAATCACGAAGAACATCGGATGACGGATAACGGATCTAGTGCGTAAATCGCCTAGAAATAGTTTTATGGCTACTCCGGAAGATTTACATATTTTATTTAAGGGGGGGTGGGAGTACATAAAAGAGGCATAGACCGACAAACTTATCTGTTCCGGTGGCGGCGTCGCTACTGTCTATTTAGAACTGTCATTAAATATCGTTTTTGCATTGTATTTCACGTAGTTCCAATTTTGGCCACCGGAACAGATAAGTTTGTAGGTCTGTATTATGCGACGTCCAAATATGGCGCCGCGCTCGCACATTTCGTAGTTTTTTAAAGATAGTAAACGAGACACTAATTTTATCAAGTCAAACTCTGCGAATTTATCTGTAAATATTTAGTGGCTATAATTGAGTGAAAATTCAAATGTTAATTGGCAGGAGCTTAGACATAAAATACGAAAATCGTTAAAAAAAGGGGTAACTTTGGGATTTTTTTCTATCGAGTGAAGTTTATAAAAACATGTAATTGAATGCGATTTTAACTAGATCAGATCCTTAACTGATACATATATTTTTTTTAGAATTGAAAACACTGATTTGTATGTCTCAGGTGGCTTTTAAAAACCATACGCGCGGCATCTGCGGAACTACACAGCCTTAATACGATTTGTCAAAATTTGGTCCACTGAAGTTGTAAGTTACTGACACTGTGGTCTTCTGTAAGGTGAAGGTACTTCCCCGGACGAGCGGCTAATTCGAATTTCGAATGGAAGATCCACCTCTCTTAATATTACTGCTATTGGGTATTTTGGTAAATACATACTATCTATTATACTCATACTCGTACGTAGGAAACACCCGGACCAATACATACCTACAAGACATGTTCGTAAATATATTTTATTTATATTAAATTATGTTAATTAAATAAAGTAACTTCATTTTTTTTATTCCAATTGCATTGATATACCCATTCTTTCGGTAGCCCTTTACTTGGGGATTGTCTGGTAGAGATCGCTTCTAGCGATAAAACCGCCTATATTGTGCATTTTTGTTCTTTTTATTGTAATTTTTATTTGTTTTTGTGTGCAATAAAGAATATTTATGTTATGTTCATACAAACAAATGACATTGTGCAGGAATTCAACCCGTCACTTTCGGTGTAATACAAACTTCTAAATTTTTACAATAAATTGGTTTATCAATAAATGTCTTGGTACCCGAACTTATGACCTCTAGACGCATTTGACGGAATTACTAACAATTGGTATCCTGTTGAAATAAGAAAAACTTCATTCCTCTTAACGCCATCTATCGGGATTTTCATAAGCTTTAAATCATCACATTGCTTTCAAATACCCGAGCTTAAGCACAATTGCTATACTTAGGACAAACCACAAAGTACGCAAGGCGACGTCCCGAGCAGAGATATCACTCTGAACGAACTGTATTTTTTTTCGTCACTTTTTCAACAAGAACGATTTGACCGCCTCCGTGGAACAGTGACGAAGCTGGGCTTTTCCGAATCCGATTGGCCAGCTGCCCCCAGATGTAATCTACCACCATAACAGCTCTGGCTGTGTTGCGGCAATATTAATGTTGCAGCCAGTGTAGGTACTTGAAATGAAGGGCAAGAAGATCAAAGAAGCCTTTAATGTGGCATTGACCAATCTTCCTGATCAAGTATCCCTCAATAGCATATTCCCTGCCGCAGTGGCCGCTTATGATAAAAAAAAACCTTTGCTTAAATGTCTAATAATTAGAGATATAATAGTGTGGCTTCTCATCGGTCTATTTAGATTTTGTTTTTGTGTAAATACTTTTTGTAATTTTTAATTTATCGTTTATATTTTTCTTTCTTTTTTCCTGTCTATTTTTGTTTTGGCATACTAGTATTTTCGTACCATGACTAAATCGCGATTAAACACTCAAATAGTAGCAATCTTAGTTAGTGAGGCATGTGAGGAAGCGATACTTCTGTTATTATTTTCTATTTTGTGACAAAGCAAAAATGATAACGATAGATTAAAAATTGCATTAGTATAATATATTCTGTGTTACGAGTGCATTAGCGCCATAAAGGTAGTGTCGTTTTATTACAACTTAATGAAGATAGGTGGCGTTGTTTGTCAAGAAACGATTCGAAGTGGTAATTAAACGGCAAATAATATTATTTAAATCTAAGTTGACTTTTTCTTTCAACAACAATTTCTTTTTAGGGTTCCGTAGCCAAATGGCAAAAAACGGAACCCTTATAGATTCGTCATGTCTGTCTGTCTGTCCGTATGTCACAGCCACTTTTTACCGAAACTATAAGAACTATACTGTTGAAACTTGGTAAGTAGATGTATTCTGTGAACCGCATAAGGATTTTCATACAAAAATAAAAAAAAAACAATAAATTTTGGGGACTCCCCATACATAGAACCAAAACTCAAAAATATTTTTTTCATCAAACCCTTACGTGTGGGGTGTCTATGGATATGTCTTTAAAAATGATTATAAGGTTTCTAATATCATTTTTTTCTAAACTGAATAGTTTGCGCGAGAGACACTTCCAAAGTGGTAAAATGTTGGTCCCCCCCCCCTGTAACTTCTAAAATAAGAGAATGATAAAACTAAAAAAAATATATGATGTACATTACCATGCAAACTTCCATTGAAAATTGGTTTGAACGAGATCAAGTAATTAGTTTTTTAAACGTCATAAATTGTAAAATTTTAAAAAATACGCTATTATTAAAACATTGATCGAACTTACAAAGAACTATAAGAACTTTTATATTATGATGATACTTGCTGCTACGGAACCCTTCATGGGCGAGTCCGACTCGCACTTGGCCGGTTTTTTAAATATCCCCCCTTCCCCCACATTTCCGGAATAAATGTACTCTATGTCGATCGGGGATATTGTAGCTTTTCAACAGAAAAAGAATTATTCAAATCGGTTCAGTTGTAACTTGTTTCGGAGCCTATTCAATACAAACAAACAAACAATTAAATCTTTTCTCTTTATAATATTAATATAGATTATACATATATTGCAGATTAATATAGATAAATAAAGATCGCATAGTATTAAAAGATCCAATATATTGTTCCACGGTCTACAAATTGTAAACGAACACGTTGAAAGCAGTTCACCTTTTAAAATACACATGCCTTTATTACCCATATACCTGATGTAGGATGTTAACATTTACGCTTCCACTTATCCGTAGATATGCCACGGATGTAATGCGAAATCAGTCGTTTTAGCAAACGGCTAGAATTTTGTGAAATTTGCAACAATGTTGTTTAATTAAACACTAGGCCTTTTGCCCGCGGTTTAACCCGCGCGTAATTTCTTTTTTCAAATATCCTTCCTCTCACATTTCCGTGATCAAAAGTACCCTATGTTCGCCGGGGATAGTGTAGCTTTCCAACAGTGAAAGCATTATTAAAATCGATTCAGAAGTTTCGGAGCCTATTCAATACAAACAAACAAACAATGAAATCTTTCCTCTTTATAATATTAGTATAGACTTAAAGAGTATAGATGAGAGGGGCTTACGTCCCTCCTGTCCTGATTGTAAGTGTTTACCGGCGCTTATACATACTTGTAATACCAGAGGCATCACTTGCACGGCGGCGCCGCCGCGCCTACCCTATACTCGTAGTTTGACATTTGTAATTTTTTGTGCGTAACGTTAAAAAGCAAAATAAGGCTCTTCACACGCTATCATCACCTTACTAACCGACACAACATAGTTCAATAGTTATAAAGGGCTATTATACTGTGGTTGGTCTTCTATAAGACTAATTCGAGTGGAAGATCTAATATGATTCTCAACTCAAATGCATTATGCACCGTAATCTTGGTATGAATAAGCTCCAGGGCCAAAGATGGTACATACTCCCCGATCGCATTGTCGCAATGAAAAACAAAGGCCTAGTCACGGTAATATTGTAGGCCCTTACCGATTACCTTTTTGAGTTGCGATCTGATTCGAACCGGCTATTACAAGATTTGTCCAAGTCACTATATCAACAGTGGCATTATAAAATTTTATTTATCCGGTACATTTTAGCGTGAATTTATGTTATGTATGTACATATGTAATGATATTGCGGGCTCAAGTTTCAAGGCAACGCCTTAATATTTTGTATTTTTTAATTGTTATGGGCAGGAAAAGCTATATTATCTTATCTAACTATCTACACCCATTTCATTAATTTTATAGTTGCTTAAAAAATATGTGAATTTAGTCCTCGATGGATGAAATGCCAGTATGTAAAGTGTTGAGTAAATGGCGTAAAGGCCCTTGGGTCGTGGGTTCGTATTTTGTTCTGAGCAATCGTGATAATCGATTCTGTTTTAACTTGGTCAGGATATAAATCGTTCTAAAACAAAAAAACATACAGATTTTTATATAAAATTCTTCATATTCGCCTTACAGATACAATCGCTGGTAAAGCAATTAATTTATTTAGAAGTTTTTAAATCTCTCCGGTATCACTTACGTCACACAGTCATTCACATTTTTTTTGTTGTCTCATTCTCACCATAACTATTTCTATCTTTTTCTTATACGACAAGTGTAGCGTTCAAGCTTACGGCCCGTCGAATAGGACACGGTTACCATCGCCGACCTATTCCGAAGGGAAGCCATAATGTTTGGCAGCAAAAAAGTTTATTCCCGTTGCGAAAATCATTCCCTCCCCAATTGAGCTCTTACTCACCGACAGAAACAGAATTAATGTTCAAAATCAAAATCAAAAATATCTTAATTCATATAGGCATTCACTGAAGCACTTACGAATCGTCAAAAACCAAAATATTCAAGTATGTACGAGTAGTTTACATAAAATACATACAAGTTACTTAGTGCTACTTCACTTACAATTTATATTATCTGAAGATCCTATGGGATTCAAGAGGCGAAAAAATTTATCTGTGGATCCCATATTAGGAGCGAAGCATGGGATCCAAAAGGAATTTATATTATCTGAGGATTCTATGGGATTCAAGAGGCGAAAAAAATTTATCTGTGGATCCCATGGGAGCGAAGCATGGGATCCAAGTGGACGGAGCGGTTTTCTGTAGGGTGAGGCTCTACCTCTCTGAAAATTCATTAAAAGTAGCAAGCACATTTTGCGAATCAGTACCCGTGTTACCATGCCCACTAGGTTAATTTGTTTTCAATAATATCCGGGTAACTAGTTTGCATTATCACTATTTTTTACCTTTAGGAATTAACAAACTGTATCAAGGTCGGTTTGTACGTAAAATAATCTATTAAAACGTATTTGAAATAATTTGCTTGACATTTAACACTTTAGTGAAATAATGTTTCAGTCGACCATTAGATTGTGATAGAAATTGTTTGATTGATGATTTGGAGTAGTGTTTTAGGATTCGGGTAAGTACTACGATAGAGAACGCAGGCTGTATTCCCACATAATTTTATTTATATTAGACGTAAACATATTATAAACATATATAGTTTCACCCGCGTGGTTCCCGTTCCCGTTGGAATTGATCAAAATCCTTTCTTAGCGGATGCCTACGTCATAACATCTACCTGCATGCCAAATTTTAGCCCGATCCGTCCAGTGGTTTGGGCTGTGCGTTGATAGATATATCTATCACTCAGTTGCAGAAACGTCCATTAAAGTTAATGTGTCATTAAAGCTATTGCTGTCACTTTTTTATTTCATGACAACGAAAAGTGACAGCATTAGATTTAATGAAGCATTAACTTTAATGGAGCTTTCTGCAACAGGCTGTATGTCAGTCAGTCACCTTTGAGTTTTATATATTTAGATGGGCCGATGGCTCATTTAGAAGTGGCCCTGCCGTATGTACCGGGGGTGGTGGGTTACCTGCCAATAATATTTAATTACTTTTTTGAATCTAACTCGACCATGTTGTGTAAAATAGCAGACTTCTCAACCAATAATCATTTTAGTTTCTTAATTTTCAGGTAAACTGATTATTAATATTACTAGGTATATTAATTTCAGAGGAAATAAAGAATACAAAATAGAATCCAACTATGATTTATTATCGAATTCCGCCTAAACCTAATTCTTTGAACAGCAATTTTTACCAGACAGTTTTGATGACGGTGGGGGCGATCACATGGGCGCTGAAAGGCACGATGGTCTGTCCCGGGGCTACAACTGATGCCCAGGGTTGGGGAGCGAACTTAATAGTAGATATAGGGAAGGTAGCTAGCAAAGGAGTTTGTCCGACCACGTATTTCGTCTCAGAAATCTCATTTTTCTGAGCATCATCAGTCTTAACGTCAGCAGGCTTAACATCAGCAGATTCAACTTGGACTGTATCAGACTTTAATTCTTCTGGTTTCTCTTCGGGTTTTGGTTCCTCTTTCTTCTCTTCTGGTTTAGCTTCTGCTGATTTGATGCCAGGGGCGATGATGCCAGGTGTCACGATGCCAGATGGGATGACGCCGGGTGTGTAGATGTAGGAGGAGTAGGGGGCGACCACGGGGGTGGCGATTGCTGGTACCACTAGAGACTTGGCGACTTGGTCGGAACTGGAAATGAAATTAAATATTTGTTTAGTATTATGGACTTATACATAGATGAAGTATTTCTGAATCTTTAAGGTTTGGACTTTATTCATCCTCAAACATGTTTTGCTCTTTTAAATAATGAGTAATGAGGTATTTAACGTCGCTTTACAAGCGTTAGATCGATGGGTCAAATCTCGGCGCGGACTTTGTGTAACACTGTGGGAGTGAAATCCCTGTAAGCAGATTTAACGAAATGCACCGTAGATAAACGACCCATATTGAAACAAAAATAGCGTCTGCTGAACTACATGGCTGCCTCTCTTTAACCTTTTGGACACCAAAGTCGTCTATACTTGACAAGCACCTGCGGGCCCTGTGCGCCAACGACGTCTATACTTGACAAAAAACCCTGCATCTAAAAATATGAAATAAATATGTTTAGAACGATTACTGGTATTTTTGGCTTACATTCGACAATAAAGAATAAACAAGCCCTGACGTACAGTAGAAGACAGTGCGTTCGTAGCTTGGCGTTCAAAAGGCTAAGAGTCACTATGGAGACCCATCCCTTATTAGTGGGTGTCCCACATACCCTAGTCGAGAATATGAGTAGAGCATTCTTCATATGAAACCAACAACAAATTAAAAACCTGCTAGCAATCTTCCCGTCCAACTCAGCTTGCGCAGTCTGCACAGCGTCGTACTCCTGCCACTTCCTCTCCTGGTTCGCCCAGAAGTTCTCGACAGCCTTCTCCTGCACTTGGTCGTTGACCTCGATGACCTTCTCGTTGGTGTCGACGACGACTTGCTCGACAGCTTCCCGCTGCTTGTCTGCTACGGAGCGGAGGTAGTCTTCTGTTTGGACCTTTGGAAAGAAATTAGATTTTTAGCAATTCAGGTTAAGAATTTTGATGATCGATTCGATTCGATTCTGAGTTCGACTAGCTAGCTGCCACCCTCACATGTGAAATCTGCTGGTATAATATGCTGGCTTGGGCTATGTTCGAAAATTAATTTAGCTGCCGAGAATTCTGAAGCCGAACGCCTTTAGTGCCGTAACCTACACGCGGCCTCAGGTTCTGCTGGCTTTGGTTATACTCTGATTTGACTGAGGTGAGGCGCTCGTGGCGCAGCTGTGACAGTGGTTCGTTAGCGATAACGAAAGTCAAGCTACCTAAGCCGCGGTCGGTTAATGGATGGGTGACCATTCTGACCATATTTAGTGACATTAATTTCGAGCGTCTCCGTGCTTCGGAAGGCACGTTAAGCTGTTGGTCCCGGCTGATATTTACTATAATGTAAATATTAGTCGTCAAGCCTAGTCAGAGGCCATTTGGTGGCTTGATAACATCTGACATTAAGGTTGGTCACTTGCCTTACGCACCCCTCCACCAACCCGCACTAGGCCAGCGTGGTGGAGTATGGCCCACACTACCTCACAATTGAGATAAGGCCTGTGTCTGATGATGATGATGACCGCCGCCACCGAGTAGGTCGATCATCTCCAGTCGATATCTTACCTTAGCATCAATAAGAGCAGCCTGCAAGTCCCCTGAGTTTACCGGGGCGACCGCCGCTACCGCTGGTAGAGGGGCCACCGCCACCGGGGCCACCGCTACGGGGGCGAGCAGGCCGGAGGGCGCCGCGCACGCGCAGGCGAAGAGGGCGGAGACGATCTGTGGGAGAATTTGTTTAGTTTAATGATGTCAGAGGTTTAGTAATGTCAGAGGCCTGAACCCGATCGTCGTGGGTTCGATTTTCACCTTAGATCTGATTGGTGATAAGACGTGTTTAGTGACCCACGTCTATCTAGCTACCACTTTCTAGTATAAGATAGTTTAGTAGTTGGAAAATGACTTCATAATTTCATCCCGGACTAGCCTTCCGCACTCGGTTTCACGCGCGCGTAATTACTTTTTTCAAATATCCCCCCTTACCCCCACATTTCCGGGATCAAAAGTACCCTATGTTCACCGGGGATAGTGTAGCTTTCCAACAGTGAAAGAATTATTCAAATCGGTTTAGTAGTTTCAGAGCCTATTTAATACAAACAAACAATCAAATATATCCTTTTATAATATTAGTGTATAAATGTCACAATTCTGCGGGATAAAGTCGTATTGTCCACGCTAAAACCTTTACCGATCTTCATGAAATTTTATACAGACAGACAACATCTTACAAGGAAATGGCTGCTTCTGGCTCTGGAATATTGCTAGTTTATTATAGGATAACAAAACTAAAAAGGCGAACAATGCCGCGGGCGAAAGCTTGTGCTCTACACAGCTTTTTTACATACTGCAGTAAACAAGTTGCAGTACTTTCATTTGTAATTGTAATTGAGATGCAACTTGTCAACGGGACGTTTCAAGGCGTATGCTAATCCTTTGTGTAGGTATGTCGTTGACCATCTATTTGTTTACAATTTTCTGCATAGTTATTACAATAATTATAAAAAATTATCTAGTATTTTCATAATTTTTAAAACATTTATCTGGTTAATTTTTTATTACATACTAGCCTTCCGCCCGCGATTTCACCCGCGCGTAATTTCTTTTTTTTCTAATATTCCCCCGTCTCCCCACATTTCCGGGATCAAAAGTACTCTATGTTCACCGGGGATAGTGTAGTTTTCCAACAGTGAAATAATTATTTAAATCGGTTTAGTTTCGGAGCCTATTCAATACTAACAGACAAACAAACAATCAAATCTTTTTTCTTTATAATATTAGTATAGATTACACTAGTCTTCCACCTATACGACGAGACAGACAGATATACAGAGTTAGTTGGAGTTCTATATAGATAAAATAGATGTTCTTATTCCCACTTTTTTGTACGTTTTGTTTAATTAAATTTCACACGGCAGATAGTAGGACTAAAAGGATTATTTTCTCCGTTTATTCCTACTAGTAGGACTGAGCAGTAGAACTAAACGGACTACACAAAATTGACAAAGCAACGACATCATTGATATCTGATACACTACTACTACTACATGAAACTTATCTCTAGCTGTTAAATTGGCCTTAAACATCATAACAACAAGCACAAAATAAAAAACAGTAAAATTTTTCTTTCCCAATGTTGGTCCTTTTCACTAAAACACTGAATATTTTATATCAAACACTCCTTTTTTTTCAAAATTCGAACACAAACGTATAATTTGAACAAAGAACTGTCAAAATTCAAACTTAATAAAGTATAATTTGAACAAAGAACTGTCAAAATTCGAACACAGTACCTATTTACTTATTATTTGACCAAAGAACTGTCAAAATTCGAACACAGTACCTATTAACTTATTATTTGAACAAAGAACTGTATAAATTGTAAATTATTTAAATGCACTGACCAGAACTCTCATCTTGCACAATCCCGATGGCTACTGATCACAGATTGTGGTCATCTCGACGCGACGTGTTTATATAGAGCGGGTGAAGAGGCGCTATACCGCCAAGCGCGAGCTGCGCGTGGTTCTGTAACGAAGAATTACTAGAAATACTTGTTATAGCATGTGGGAGACAGTACACTTGAAATCTAAGGCTCGAAGATCAGATGAGTCTACAGTCTGGCAGCACATTGAGCGTCACTTCCTGGTGAAGTGTCCCTCAATAGAATAGGCCGCAGTGGCCTCTTACTATCAGGTGGGCTGCGTGCCTGCCTGCCAACTGACATACTACCAAAAAAAAAACTTAACGCCGTCTTGTAATTCCCGTGGCGTCGCCAGTGCCACTTTATATTTGCCAACATCACATACACTGGTATGACTCCAAAGTAAGCTAAATGTATAAAAAACAACAATTATATACTTTAATGTTAATTCAAATTCAAATTCAAATTATTTATTTAAGACTACAAGGTCCATTGTGTTAGTAGACAATAAACTTAAAACCTATGTTAGTACTTAATTTTAAACAAAGATTTGGTACGGTTGGCTAGCGCCCAGACAAGCGGGCTGTCTAGCCGGTCGGCTATCGCACGCAGCATGATGTTGGGGCTGCCGCGCAGCCTGCGCAGAAGTGAGCCCGATTTTTTACGCCAAGTGGCGTCAAAACCGTCCGTGTGAGCCTCGGCGAACATTGATGACGCGCTGCAAAATCGCGGCAGCCTCAACAACGCCCTGAATGCGTTGTTGTATTGGACCCGCAGAGCATTGTAAGACCTTTGGGTATATCTGAACCACAGGGCCCCCGAGTATAACGAGGTACAGTACGCTTTGAACAGCGTTATTTTGACTGCTACCGTGCATCGAGAGAACCTGTGTATCAGCATATTCGCCCGGACTGACAATGCTCTGCGTTCCCTCTCCATATCTACATCGTCTTTCAAGTCGTCTGTTACCAAGTGACCCAGATATTTAAAGTTGTGAACCCTGTGTATGGGCTTATTGTTCAAAAGTACCGGTGGTATACTAATAGGGCACTTGGAACCCGCCCTGAAGACCATGTACTTAGTTTTCTCAACATTATAAATTAGGCCATGAGATGCAGCATACGATTCGCACACCCTAAGCAGCTTACGGAGTGCACTAACCGAGGGGGCCAGCAGCACTAAATCATCCGCGTAACTTATGTTGTTGAAACACACTCCGTCAACGAAACATCCAACACGCGTGCTACTGAGCCGCTCGATCAGCGCGTTCACATACAGGCTGAAGAGTACGGGCGAGGACAGCCCCCCCTGCCTCACTCCGCACTCCGGCCTGCACGGATCCGATAGTTTTCCCGCCCAGCGCACCCTGCTCTCCTGATTTTCGTACCAGTATCTGATAATGAAAGCGATCTCTGGCGGCAACGTAGTGCTTTCTAACTTCTTCCAAAGTATGTCGTATGACACAAGGTCGAAGGCCTTGGACAAGTCCAAAAAACAGGCATAGACAGGTGTGTGCCTATCCGTATAGTACTTGGCAGCTTAACATCGAAATACATTAATTCATAACATAAATGTTTGAGTGGGATTCGAACCCACGACTACTGGGGCACAGGGTAAGGCCACTACCAACTTGGCAAACCGGAACATCGTGGGATTTAGTTTGTGGGTGAGCTTTTTCATTATTGGCCCTGTCTCACAAAAAGGTATGATATAATTATGGATCTTTACCTAAGTACTGATACAAATATTCCTATGGTTTGGTTTTTCAGGATATTTGTGTGTATCCAATTTTATTTGTTTATTCATACTAATAAATATTAATATAATTCATCTAATCACCGAACACAAGAACAGGATCGTACCCGCGACCTCTGGTGTAAAAGTTGTCGTCTGAACCATCGATCTTCTAACCAACAAATCGGTGTTACCGTCAACTCTTCGCCAATTGCAAAAAAATATAACAAAACTGTTATTATGTATTCTGTAAATCACTAATTTAGCTTAAACTTAAAATTTTGCGTTTTTCCTAACCGTCAAAGGAACTCTAAAATAAGTCAATCCCCTGCAAGCCGGGAAGAATGCAGGAAGCGTACTTTTTGACGTGAGATGGGCGCCGGTCCATTAAGACAACGGGTGCAGAAGCGACACTTTGAGCAAGATGGAATGAAATGCCTACATGCGTTAGGTCTTGAGTGCCTGCGCAGCGCAGAGGCTAGAAGGTAGAAATTAGAAGGTGGTAGAGCCATGCAAAGACTACTTTAACACTTTTACCCCTGAAAAGGCCTGCAACGCATCAGCAATCCCTCTGGTGTTACAGATGTCAATGGGCGGCGGTGATTGCTTACTGCAGGCTCGTTTGCCGCCTCTGACATAAAAAAACTGAATTAGCGCATAAATTACGAGGAACTAATCTGGGTTAGTTTGCTGGTAAAGTCTAATCAGTTTGTTTGTTTTGATATTAGTTTATTACACACTCAATTCTTTTGGGTCGAGCAAACCTTGTTTCATTTTATTCGTACACAGCTCGGGTTCGTGATCACCAATCCGCATTTAGAAGCGTGGTGATTAAGCCAATACCCATCATTGTAACGATAGCTTGATTTCAAAGATAGAGCCACTTACCCTGAGCGGTTAAATTTGAGTGGAGTATAGTACTAAGCTAATACTTCATTTATCTGCGACAGCGGTAAAAATGGCCTGTACATTTGTATTGACCATTTACGACAAGTATGATATCATACTGGACATATGTCCATTCTGTAAATACCTTTGATATGGTTTTGTTGGATGGCGTGTAGTTTTTGACGTGTCTGTTGCGTCATTTGGGCAATACGAGTTTTAATCCATGACTTCGCTTGGTCTTTATTTCGATTATTCTTATTTTAATAACTCTATCATAGAGAGGCGATACCATTTTACTAGAACGAATATTAATGAGGGAGCTAGAAAACTTGAAATCAAAAGCTAGAAGATCAAATGAGCCTGCGGTGTGGTGGCACATTAAGTGACGCTGGTGAAGTGTCTCTCAATGGAATAAGCCGCAGGGGTCGCTTTCCATCAGGTAGGCGTTAGTGCATCAATCTAGCATAAATTATTTAAAAAAACGATAAGTTTTCAACAATGCAAGGCAAAAATCGTGAGGAAGCCTTCATAGTCGAAATTCTGTGTAGCCATGATCCAAATTGGTCTATCAAGGGTTCCAAGGTCAGATGACAGTCAGTTTAATGTTAAAGACTAGCCAAATCCTAAATCATAGGGTTCTTTCAAATTAGACGTTTTGTGTCGGACGGCTGCAGTACAGGTCGGTTAACTAAAGCTGGCCCGTTCACGGTACTCACACTAGTATAAAATTTGAAAAAAGAACAACATCTTTGTAAAAAGTAGAAAAAGCAAAACAATAACCGTCACCCTTGTACTCATAACATAAGATTGACCGCGCGCGAGAGGGACAGAGAGACATTCAGTGCGACGTCACGCCACGCGCTTATTCACAGACACAACGTGTGAATGTGTTGAATGTCAGCTTTAGTTAACCGACCTGTACGGTAGCCGCGCGTTTGCCGCACCGCGAACGGACGGTCGGTATTTTTCATACAAAACACGCGGTGCGGCAGCAGTACGGTTGACGTCTTGCTGTCGTGCGTTCGCCGCGCGGTTGCCGCACCGCGTGTTTTGTTTGAAAAATACCGACCGTCCGTATGCGGTGCGGCAAACGCGCGGCTACCGTACTGCAGCCGTCCGACACAAAACGTCTAATTTGAAAGAACCCATAGTGCCCTGACTAAATCGGGACAAACGCTTCGAGAAAGAAATAATAGCAATTTTGAAAGGAACCATAAACGGACGAAAATGCAGACAATTTTATATACACGTCGCGAGTATGTTTTATGTTAATTATATAGGTAGTATATAACGTAGTCAAGTGCTCCGTACAAGTTTTTAATTCTTAAATGTCAACCGGGAGATTTTTTTTTGCAATTGTTTTAGTACAGTCGTCGGGAATTTTAATATCATTAACGACATGACTCATTTGTATGTATGGAAGGAAATAAGTTGATTAAATCAATTTAATTATATATAAAGCAGTTTAATTTGTAATAATGTGGCTTTACGGCATTCCATTTTAGATTGAACGAGCCTGTGTAGTTTTGAAATGTGGATAATTTGAAGGTTTGTTCCTGTGCCAGTATAACATGGTACGGTCAACAGCACATCACGGTTAACACTTGCAGTTCGATAATAGCACTTATGCCCCCGACATAATTAAGAGTGGTACAAAGTCCAAAGTGTTACGTCTGACGTGCTTTTGACTGTACATGATAACTATGATAAGCTTGTTATACTGTTCGTAAGACCCAATCAAATTTTATTGTTGATCAAAATTTTTTTGTTCTATCAAAGCCTAAGACTATAATTAAATAAATAAATATCTCTGGACATTATTCACACAGCGCTATCTAGCCCCAAACTAAGCATTAGCTTGTGCTATGGGTGCCATACAACGGATAAACATTACATTAAAATATTCTTTTTTTGTAAATACATACATTTATACATAGAAACACCCAGACCGTTAAAACAGACATGTTCATGCACACAAATGTTTGTACCATACGGGGATCGAACCCGCGTATCTGGTGTAATAGCCTACTTCTCGACCATTACACCAAATGGCTCGTCTATAAGAAAAAAATCACATGAAGAAACAGAAAGTATTGAATACGCCCCTATTTGATACCCTAGTAAGTCCACTCGCAAATGCCACAGATAATTCCATAAATGGCATTGAACTACAATTACTAGTTAGCGTATAGAACCGAAACCGCAAACAAAATTTTTGCGCGATGCTTTGTTGCCGTTACCATGGTTACGGCAACAACTCATTCAAGATCTATGAGATAGGCATTTCGAACAAAACGCGTAAGCGCCTTGCTTAGCAAAGCGCTTACGACGTTTTGGTCGCCAGAAAAATATACTCTGTAAGCAATCTATAGCGCTGCAAGTTTTATAGTTTGGTTAGACGACATCCGCTGTAGCAAATACATCTGCATCAGTCAGTCCAGTCATCATTTTGCGACACATTTTTTGTTCCGTATAGCCTCTCTATACATAGTACTTGTAACTCAATGATAAAGGGCATCTTCCTTAAAGAGCGCCGATGTGAATACGGCTAGGAACAAAGGTGCATGAACTGGTTCGATGTTACTTTCAGTTGAACTTGAACTCCGGTGCGCGGGCGCCGGTACACACTGCAGTTAAGTTAGCGCAGTAAGTCGTATACGCACAAGCGTGCTGGAAAAAAGCTAATAACTTTATGCCGTAGGCTTAACGCTACATTAATTTGTGTTATAAAAAACTTAATTGTTTTTACTTAAATTGGGATATAATGACAAGCGGCCACTGCCTATTCAAATGAGGGATACTTAATTGGGAAATATCGTTAAAAGTGAAACTTTAGGGTCCTCTGATTATATTATATACTTACCTCTGATTAAAAATCCAAAATTAATTTTGAACCTAAGCTTAGTTAAACAGTGGACCAAACGAAGCAATAATACTTTCTGGATATAAACCATAATATAGATTAATAATAACCAGCCTAATAGACTTTGACCACAAGTTATTGCTTTCATTTGTACTGTGGCACGCGCAATCTTTTTCTTATTTGGCGAAACTGTCTCAGCTTGCAGTCATTTCGTCGAGTGCGACTTTTTATAATTGATCATTAATTACTTGCAGGAGACGTCTCAACTTACTGGTTTACATTTGCGTTGAAATGTGCTTTTGTATGCTCCGGTTTTATTCCTGAAAAGAAAAGTGGAAACTGTTTGACCGGCTAGTAAAATGTTGTCGTTGCGAATGTGTGTATAATAATAGATATGATGCCAATTCTACCTTTATCAAAGGTATATTAGTAACGCTGCCTACTTTCTCACTTAGCAAAAAAAGAGTTAAACAGAAACAATGTCTTTGATTAAATCAAACTATACTAGATACAAATTAAAAAACCACCGCACAAAACCAAAGGGCAAGGGGTCTATTGTTTTGTCAATTGCTCTGTTGGAATAATCAGGCTTGTCAAATCTAGAATCATAGTCGAAGCGGAACCTGAGCTCCATACTGGATGCAATCGGGAATACTCTGAGATGATGATGATGATGATGAATCTTACTGATTGGGATCAACGTCCGGGTTAAGCGTTGCAGACGTAAAAATACTTCTACCGTGCTCCTCTGCGTGGGAAACTTGGGGTTTCTAGTGCTAAGATTGGGGGTACAACTAACCGTCTAAGCGCCCTAAAGCAAGTCGCCAGTGGCCTCCCATTTATTTCCACAAGCCACAAAAACCTTTTTTTGTCCTTGAGTGTGATATTCTTCTTTATGTTATTACAAGTCTGAGGAGAATGCGTTAACACTTTAACCACAGGCTAGTGAGACCCGCGTCCGTGTATAGGACTCGAGATTAAAGCATCCCATCACCTACTAAACTCCATTTAGTTTCTCCTCCACATCCGAGAGGGACGAGCCGGTGCCCGCTTTGTGACGAATGACATTTTTTTTCATCGTAACCGCAGACTAGCGAATCCTGCAGCCGTACGTGCGTCTCCTGATTGCCCAACTTTCTGTGCCCATGTCTACTGTGGCTCAATTAGTTTTTTATTTTTTATTTATTTGACGGAGAGCTGTCATGTCTTCGTCATTGCGAGTGTGTTGTTATAAATGACCGCTAATGTCGAAATGTTGCCTGTTGTATTCTTGTAATGGGCTTTTTAAATTAGGCTGCCTTCGTTTTTAACTAATTAAGTTGAAAAATTCTGTCAATTTATTATTATGGTTTTTAGCAGTTTTTTGACTTGACATTATGTACTAATACATTAAATACATAGTTACTTACTTACTCCGATAGCTCAGCGACCCAAAGTGTGTCTTGGCCGATATTGTATATACTAAGTTCCCAGGGGATAATTGTACCTAATAAACATATTGTCCTTCTTCAAAGTCGTAACGAAGCAACAGATTGGCTTGATTTTTGTTATGGGGATATTGTGAAGCTGGAGACTTACATAGCCATAGGGTACTTTAGAAATAAACTATATCCCTTCGTGATAATGTCGTATAGTCCACGCGGGCGAAGGATATTAATAATCTAGATATTAATAAAAATGAGCCACCTAAAATATAATATCATTGCACCTAAATTAATGTGCACACATAACTTCAGATCAACTGCACCAAATTAAACTTCTTTGTTAGTTTTTTTTTTATGTATTGACAGGAAAAGGTTTTTAAATCTTATGCACCTAGGCAAAGCCGGGGATTATATTATTATAGCTAGTATCAAATAAAAAAAAATACCTTTGTAAGACAAGTTAGTTTTCTCAGTGGCGCCACCTCGCGGCGTTCTCTTGATATTAATACTTGTTTTAGTGATTTGTACGAATGGTTCATAGAGTTGAGTTGCGCCGAGCATGTAGATATTTGCTTCTGCTCGTTCTCGGTAGATGGCGTAAAGTCTACTTAGAGCCAGTTTTACTGCTGACAGATAATGTAATGATAATTTACCTGTAAGTTAATGTTCTTTCTTCTTTTTTTAATATATTTTTTTATACTAGGTCAGTTGGCAGACAGGCACGCAGCCCACCTGATGGTAAGCAGCCACTGCGGCCTATTCCATTGAGGGACGCTTCACGTGGAAACGTCCCTCAATGTGCTGCCAGACTGTAGACTCATCTGATCTTCGAGCCTCTGATTCCAAGTGTACTGGCTCCCACATTAATATTGCCGGAACACAGCCAGAGCTGTTATGGCGGCAGATTTCACCAGTGGGGGTGGTAGCTAGCCAGTCGGACTCTGAAAAAGCCCTACCACCAACCAGACCCAAGGCGGGAATCGAACCCACGACCTCCGTGTTTTTATACCCGAGCGGCTTAACCACTGTTCCACGGAGGCGGTCAAACGGAGTGGAGGCTGACTGTCCAAGTAACTCCTCGTTGGTCTAGTGGATTAAGAGGTCTGATCACGATTTAGGGGTCTTTTTTTTCGGAGGAGAATGTGTTTATACATCATAACCGCAAGCTAGCTAGACCTGCGGCCGTGTGTGGGACTCGAGACTAAAGCGTCCACTACCCACTAAACTCCCCCGGTTTCCCCTTCACACCCGATTGGGACGTGCCGGTGCCAGTCTTGTGGCTATTGACCAGCTTTGAGTTTTATATATATAGATAAATAATTGGACAACATCACATACATTGATCTGAACCCAAAGTATAAGTACCGTAAGCACTTGTGTTATGGGTATCAGAAACAACGAAGGTACCACAAATATTATGGTTCCCCCCTCAATAGCCACTACATCTAACCGAAAGTATTTATTTTATGGAAGAGGGAGGCAAACTACCAAATGTGACTCTTGGCGATAAGTGTAACTTGCGAGTTGCGATAAGGATCCGTTTTATTGTGATATATTATATTTAAATACAAATAAACATCCTGGGTGGGATTCGAACCCACGACCCCCGGCGCATAGGGCGGGGTCACTACCAAATGCGCCATCGGGACAGTCGATATGGTTATGGTTTTAATTGTTTTTTTAATTTATAGCATATATTTAAATAACATTTTTTTCTGTTACAGGTAACTTTCTTTAAGTCCAGTTAAAGGTAAATTTTTTTTTAAGTTTTATGGTTTTACTGGGCTTTAAGGGAACGGGTAATCAGGATGCGATAGAACAGGGTCCTATAACTATTGCCTTGGCCATATTAATGACTCATTTTACGCACAATGGCCCATTTTGATGCTAAGTGCGGGAAATCTCCTGTAAACCTAAACCTAAAAACTATTGCCTTTGTCCGTCTGTGCCGCACTATATTCTAATACACGCAGTTATGTTAAAAGAGAAAGGAGCCTGCAACGTACTCTAGGGATGAGCTATTTTCGTGGACAGATATCGATAAAATGCGTTTTATACTCCATAAAACGTTACATGATTAGAATGACAGCTGTCAAAGTGCTGTGGCTCTCTCGCTCGCTCTCAATAAACCTCTATCGGATTCACTGGAGGGTAGGCGATGGGTCCACGCGTCTTTTAGTTTTAAATCTTTTTATTTGTGATCTAGTGCAGTTTGGTGTTGAAAAGTGGTGTGATTTTCATTCAGTAAAGTGTAATGAAGTGTCATAAATAAGAAAATTGAAACAAATTGACCGAATGGACGGGTATTGCGTGTAGTGTGTCTCATCGGTAGATGAGACGCTCTTACCGCAATGGCGTCCATTCCCCCGTGACCTTGAGAGTATCCTCCAGTGTTTCCATGAAGCGTTAAAACATCTTAACACCAATGTTTTAACGCAAGGAGAAACTCCCAATATATATCACTTGACATTGGCAGAATCACCGCGCCACAAACAGGCGCGGGATAGAGTCCATATATAAAAAAAAAAAAACCTCTATCGATGTGTCTCATCTCTAAGATTTCTTTTTTTTTGTAGAGTGAGACACATCGATAGAGGTTTATTGAGAGCGAGCGAGAGAGCCACAACACTTTGACAGCTGTCTTATGGAGTTAAAAAAGGCTTGAAAAATAAAGTGTTATTTTACAGGGGCTTGTCATGCGTGGATAAAACCAACTCATTGAATATATTTTTTTTTCTGTATGGGCACTTTTGAATCTACAATGAGTGACTCTACCTCCGGCTTCGTAATAAGAACCGGCTAGAGGCTCCAAAGTAACTTTTTCAATCGTTAAAAATTTTTGCCATTTATCTGTACAATCTCCATTTAAATATAGTCGTATAGTTTTCGGTTCTTCGGTGTATCCGGGTACATTCGCTGTGGGTAGTGGGAGGGCTTCTTTAGAGTCCTACTAGCTAGCTCCTATTCCCGCAGGTTAAATGTGCCGCCATAACAGCTCTAATTAAGTTCGGACAATATGAATGTGGGATCCAGAACACTTGAAATCAAAGGCTTAAAGACTAAGGGCCCTACAGCGTGCCAGCTCATTGACCGACTCTCTCTGGCTAAGAGTCCCTCAATCGTATAGACCAGAGTGACCACGTACCATCAGGTGGGCTGCGCAGAAATAATGTATATTAATGAAAAGGTT
The DNA here is from genome assembly GCA_949319885.1 of Mecyna flavalis. Taxonomy (NCBI): domain Eukaryota; kingdom Metazoa; phylum Arthropoda; class Insecta; order Lepidoptera; family Crambidae; genus Mecyna; species Mecyna flavalis. The sequence goes on along the minus strand of OX439420.1, from coordinate 5,682,159 downwards.
GGGTCCCAGGTGGCTAGTTCACAAAGCTGGCACCTGTTCCGTGTATGACGAATGTCTCAGTCATTATTTCTCTTAAACATATCAGGGGCAATGTAATGACCCATCACACAGTGCCACCAAATCATAGATCTTATAATAAAAAAGACTAAATCGAGACAAAATTCTCTAAGAAGATTATTAAAATACAAAATCGATAAAAAATATCGATAGAATTCAGTAACTGCACTTCCCTCACATAGAAGCGTAATGTTAATGTTCAATCTATACTATTTGCCTTTGCACTACCTCTGCTAACTCGGTCATTGTTCAAATGTAGCTAAACTTTGCAGCGACGTATATCATCACGAATCCTGATGCTTGACGGGGAATCGAAGTCGTGCGTGACCTCACGTTTTAATGAACAACGCCTTTAGGTTTATCTGTATTTACAATCAATCATATTCATGACTGAATTGTTCTGACAATAATAATAATTCTGAAAATAAATTCGAGAGAGGTTGTGCATAGTGGATCTCATATTGTCTGATATGAACTTTTTTTTTGGCGGAGGAGAACGCATTTACACGGCATGAATGCTGGCTAGCAACGCCTGCAGCTGTGTGTGGAGCTCGAGACTAAGTCTCACTACCCGTTTAACTCCTCCGGTTTCCCCTTCAAACCCGATTGGGACGAGTCGGTGCCAGCTTTTTGGCTATCAGCCTATCCCCGAGTACCCCGACTTGAGATGTCTCAAGTCGGGGTGGCGCCAAGGGAGGGCCACCCGAGAAACTAGATGACCCTCAGACTTGACTCGGGCGACCTGTGCAATGAGGGCGTTGGGGAGCTACCCTTGCCCGCAGGTCAACCCTCAGGCCGGAGGAGGCGTGCTATATGAGCTCGCCTTCTCCGGCCCGGCTTTCTGCGCCGGAGGGGAGCAGCGAGGGGGTCCTCCTCGCGCTCACGCTCCGCTGTCTCCTTCTGCGACATAACTTCCTCGCAGAAGGATGCGGCCGCCTCCCACGCACTCCTGTTGGCGACCATGGCACGGACCATGGTCGCCAACGAGAGGCGTCCTCCGCCTAGCGCCACCTAGACTGATATAGACTGGTTTTATAAATTACTATAATTGAATCTTTATTAAAATCAAGGAATTTAATAGTCTGTGAAACAAAAAACTAGGAAGTAGCTAGGTAATATACATATTCGTAATATGCTTAGCAATTAATAATTTTGAAGGTTTGCAACTCGATACAACTCGATGAAAGTATTTATTTGCAATTTGATTTACCATGAAATTCTTCTGTTGTTAGTTTAAAGTATGAATATAATATTTTGATGCATTAATCTAATGATCGGCTTTGTTCTGCTATCACGCTATCACAGATAAGTGTACCAAAAAGTTCGAAACAATTCATTAAAAAAAAAATATTGTGTTTCTTTTTAATAACGTGCCAATCAAAGGCGCCACAGCGCCACTTCCTTACTGCATTTTTTTCGGACAATAACACACGAAGGTTTTTTGCTCCGTCCGTTCCAATTTTTTTAATTCGGTGGCTAAGAATTCATGTTCAAGGTCCGATTTTATTAACACTTCCGCTTTGGAGCGTGCCTAATTAAATTATTGACATTGACTTTTGAATTAATTTGGATCGAAATGCACCTTATTTTTATTTTGATTAAGTCGTAAATGATAAATTGTATTGATTTCGAATATAACCAATGACATTTATTTTCTATTAGGACGTAGAACTTTGTTTTTTTTCGTTTTTAAATATATCAATCAGGTTTAAATAGATAATGGTGACTCATTCGACTTAAATGTAGACAGAAGCTTGATATTATTAATATGTAGTTTAATGTTATGTTTATGCATTTTTCCAAATATTAATATGTGCATAGAGTTATTTGCTTTAAAACAAATTAAGTTTCATGGTCTAGGAATTGACCTCTACAAAGCCTGTCAAAACAATACCTTTGTGCATAATATGACTTTGTTTTTTATAATAAGCTTTGTGTTCAAGATCAAAAGAATGTACGACCCTCTGATTATTTATTACTCATGTGTTGTTTGCCTTGAATTAGAAGGCATTGCCTCTAGGGAAGTTTAAAATGAAATGCGTAAGTTTATAAAATTACTATTTCATTTATTCACACATCCTCGCCTCTGTTGCATATCCTGTATTTTTTTAATTTAATTTATGTACATATCCAAAATTGAGTATTACATTTTTGGTATCTAAATAACTATCACAGTTTACCAGCCGTGGGCAAGGCCGTGGGCGTGGGCGAGGCCGTGGGCGTAGGCGACGGGGGCCACATGGGCTACATGGGCGATGGGGGCAGGGTGGGACTGGCTCAGGGATTGGGAGACGACGGTCTTGCTGTATCCGTGGCCGAGGGGAGCGGCGTGGGCGAGGACGGGGGCGGCGTGGGCGTGGGCTAAAGGAGCGGCGTAGCCGACAGGGGCGGCGTACGCGGCGTGGCCGGCGAGTTGCTTGGCGAGCACTGGAGCGACACCGGCGGCAGCGCCGTCGAGTTGAGCCTCGTGGGTCTTGACGGCGTCGAGCGCCTGCCAGGAGTTGTCCTCAGCGTGGTTGATAGCCTGGCCGTGGAGCTCGGAGTGCTGGTCGTGGGCTTCACGAGCGGCGTCGACAGCAGCGCGGGCGTGGTCAGATGCATCGACATGGGCGTCGATGGCGGCTCCAGCGAGGTCACCGGGGGAGATGGTGGGGAGGGCGGGTCCGTGGGCCACGGCTACGGGCGCGTGGGCCACAGCCAGCGGTGCGGCGTGCGCCACCGCGAGGTGAGCTCCATGGGCCACTCCATAGGGAGCGGCGTAGCCATGGGCGGCGAAGCCATGGGCGGCGTAGGGTGCAGCCAGCAGACCGCTGGGCGCGGCTGCGGCGCAGGCGAAGACGGCGACGGCGACGATCTGCAAAAAAACAATCCACATCACAAATTGTTTTACACCACACATCACTAGCTTAATCCTAAGGCTGTTTGGTATTCCTTTGCCATTTCTCAGTGGCATTACAACGACGAAGCCTTTGCCTTTCCCGTTCCGACTATTACTATTGCACAACACTTAATCGCAATACTTCACATAACACAATGATTATTGTTTCAAACACATCAGTTTTGGAACTAACCAGAACTCTCATCGTGCACTTCTGTTGAGACTGCGCGAAGGCTACTGATTGCTCTCATTTCGTCGTCGCTGGTTTTTATACTCGTACCGCGCGTGGTGTGAAACGGAACGTGGTTAAAAAAAGTAACTGGCCGCGCTCAAGGGCGGGAAGGGTGCAGGAAGCCCGCGGATTTTTTGACAGACGTGTGTTCGAATTTTGTATTGACCGCGGCCATGATTGTCTTTCTTTCTTTTTATTTACAGCCTGGTCTATTTCAACTTGGTAACTATTTCAAAGAGGTCAGTTTGACGAATTTTTAAATTGAAATAATGTTATCCTCTTTGAATAAATCAGTAGCAAATAATCTAATAGTTAATATTGCGAAATTAGTACGTGCATTACTATCGTAGTATAATTTTCCGGTTTAAAGAATACATTAACATTAATAGAGCAAGGATTTCGCCTTATCAAGACATCGCATTTTTCTCTTAAAAGCTCTTAATAGGTAATCACTGGCTTATAAATAGCCATTATTCAGTTATTCTTATTATTTATCTGTACAAAACTACCCATCTGGTTAAAATTGTCGAGAAGTTTGCTATGATATCAGAGGTCGATTCCTGGGTAAAAAACAATTGTGAGAATAAACAAACATGTCTGTTTGTAGCGGTCCAGGCCAAATTACAAAAAAAGTAATAAGTACTGTTCAACCGTCGTTGTTTGGTACAACCTATCAGCTTTGCCTAGTTGGATGGCGATGTGGGAATAATGTCCAAAGATATTTATTTCATTTTACAGACGAAAGAAAGAATCAAATTCGGCCCAAAATGGTCTCCTATGGAATCTGAGTGCTGGCTGACTTACACATAACTTAAATGGAACATGTTAATCATAAATCAATTGATTGAATCAATGTTTTATATTTTGATATAAGTGGACATTAAAAGAGTTATTTCATAATGTTATAATTGTCCGCCCGTCAGTTTGTATTGATAAAAGGGCCCACTGTTTTAACTGTGTCAATGTCGAAATGTTATAAGTATAACATTGAAATACAACAACGTAACTTAAGTAATTCCGCTTTGGGCGAATACCGCAGACTAACTGCGCATTACTGTTGACTTAGTCACCACGTTTATCAAATAAGAGGTTTGTTCACGAATAAAATAACTAACACGGGTATTGAATCTAGGACCGTCATCGTAACAGACGTAGGACTCGAGACTAAAGCGTCGCACTACCCACTAAACTCCCCCGGTCTCCCCTTCTCACCGTAAGAGGGACGAGCTTTTGTCTTGTGGCGATTACCAATCCATCCCCAGGTACCCCTATTGGTTTCAGGTCTGGCCTAAGGAGAACCACCTGAAAAACTAGGTGGTCCCCAGACATATATGAGGGTAAATGCACAATATGGCAGTATTGGCAGATACAGTACTATTATGATGTATGTTTAGTACATAAAGTCACATACAAGCTTATCTTGTACTAGCCTTCCGCCCGACTTAGGGCCGGTATTTCAATGTAACCTTATCTTATTGCTTAAGTTAAGTATAACATTTAAGATAAGTATTACTTTTGACAGGTAAAAGTGTATGACTTTAGTGCCGCTTAACTTTAATCCTATAATGAAATACACTTAAGTCATACTTATTATCAATCCCGGATTAAGATCAAGATAAGTATATATTGAAATACCGGCCCTTAGCCTCCATTCGACTGTGCAGGTTACCTTACGATGTTTTTCGTCACCGTAGAAAAATCTATAAATAATAAAATAAATATCTCTGGACATTATTCACACAGCGCCATCTAACCCCAAACTAAGCATTAGCTTGTGCTATGGGTGCCAGACAACGATATTAAATATTCGTTGGTGCCAGACAACGGATAAACATTACTTATATACTTTTTTTTTGTAAATACATACAATACAATATACATATTATACACAGAAACACCCAGACCGATACAAACAGACATGTTCATGCACACAAATGTTTGTACCGTGCGGGGATCGAACCCGCTACCTCTGGTGTAATAGCCGACTTCTCGACCATTACACCAAATGGCTCATCGTAGATCTGAACCATCGACTTCACGCATGTGTAGTGACGTTACATACCAATCGTCTACCACAGTTAATTTCTCATGATAATTAACAAGGATTTTGCGTGAGATTAAATAATGTCACGCCAAGTAAGGTAATTTTGTTAATTATCCCTTTTGATTAGTGTTTGTTTTTTTTGCAATAAGGAATACGCTTGCAATCGGGAATACGCTATGATGATGATGATGATTTGAATTTGAAATGGTGTTTTGTTTAAAGTTCCGGAGTGTTCTTACCGTACAGGAAGATGCAGCTTTGGTAGACTGATTATGTCGTAAAGATAGCTGCAATCCACTGGATGCGGGTGGCGCAAGACTTTTGAAGATCCTTGAGGGAGGCCTATGTCCAGCATTAATTTTACGGTACCGAATTACTACATTTAGGACTACAATAATGCTCTCTTTTGTCCAGTTTGAAAAAAAGACATCATCATTATCTGCCTTAAAATTCAAATTAATAATGACATCTTGTGTTAGTTGTGCGTGTGGAATTGTGGATTTTTGCACTAAATATAGTTTTGTTGCTAAAATTTTATGCGTATAGATATTTTTTTAAAATTGTCATCCAGCCACCCGCTCTCTCTTATACCCGGAGGTCGTGGGTTCGAATCCCGCGGGGAGCATCACTTTGTGTGAATGTTTCCAGTTTGGTTAGGACATTGCAGGCTTGAATCACCTGCATGTCTGAAAAGAATGATGATTCCGTGCTTCGGAAGGCACGTTAAGCTGTTGGTCCTGCGCCTGATCTCTCTTCGGTCGTGTCAGACTGCTGTCCCACCGTATTATGAGAGTGAGGGAATAGGGAGTGCACCTGTGCTTGCACACTCTCTGCAGCAACAATAATATATCCTGCGTAGTTGACTGATCGTACAAGATCGGCCGCCGTAGCCGAAAACGCGGCTAGGAGGACAATATTATTATTATCCAGCCACAGGCAAACACAAAATATGTTAATCGTTTATGTACGTCCTGGGTGATATTCGAACTATGATCGCGCATCGGGCAACCATAGGCAACCAAATGCGCCATTGGGTCAGTAGGATTTGGTGGGGACGGTAGCTAGACAGTCGGACTCCAAAAAAGTCCTACCACCAACCAAAATCAATATTCGGTAATCGAATCCACGACACCCAGGTTTTATAATCCGATCGGCTTAACCACTGTTCCACGGAGGCGGTCAAATGCATTAAACTCTAAATAATATGAGGCGGTAATATAATGTGCGGTAGTCGTGGCGCAATTTCCTTACGCAGTGCACCAGATCTATGCACAGAGCCATAGACTATTCGAACAAACAGGTTCGCTTGACTCATTGGATTTTGCGTTGGATAGATCTATGCGTACCTGAAATATTTATTGTAAAGTGTAAAAGTACTACCTATCTAATGTCCCACTCATTCATTGCCATTGTAGTGTATATGTCACCACACCCCGCCAATGTAGTATATAAGCTTATGTAGTATATAAGCTTAGTTTAATAAACCTACCACACACTTTAACAGTCGCGCGTCGTTTAGACTTATAACAAGTCTTACAATTCATTTACTGTGGTATTTTTATGAATCTATTTTATTTTTTTAGCCAATTTGATCCCACTGTTGAGCAAAAGCCTCCCCTTCTGTCCACCACATCCTTGTGCTAGTTGCTACCAGTCGGGCATAAAGGCGTTTAAGTCATCCCGCCATCTTCGCCTAGGCCTGTCACGTCTTCGGTGTCCGTCACATGGAACCCAGTCAGTGGCTATTTTCTCCCATCTGTTTGGATCCATGCGGCAGACGTGGCCAGCCCAGTTCCACTTTAACTTAGCCGTCGCTGCCCCTACATCTATTGTTTGAGTTTTGAATCTATTATCAACCTAAAAAATGATGCCTCTAGCGTTACTAGCGTCCAAAAACGACGGTAACCGCTTACCATCAGGCAGGCCGTAAGCAACTTTGTGGCATAAAAATAAATTGCATTGCTTAAAATTACTTATTCGTGGATGCATTTATTTCTTAAGATACTTACTGTTAACCTTTTCCACGCCAATGTCTGATATATCAGACAAACCATTTTCGTGCCCACCACGCCAATGTCTGATATATCAGACAAAAAAACATGATCAAGAAACGTTGTATTTTTACTTGCCTGAATGAGTTGAGTATAACCTAATAATTTTTTGGAATTTTTTTTTAATGGTCGTGGCGTGTGGGGCCCCATTTTCGGAAAAAAGCGTGGCGGGGAAAGGATTAAAACTAGTAATACCATGATCTTGCTAAAGCGTTCGATAACTTAGAACATCGTTTATTTGCTTAATTGAACCATAATGGAACAGATCTAGGGCATCTAATGATTTATCGAACCTAAAGGATGCATGAAATATGCATAAATCAGCTTTAAATTAAATGCCGTTCAGATTATATAGGAGTATCACAAGGATGTATACTGGCACCATTTTTATTTCTATTTCCTTGCCGAGATAAAAACAGTTTGTAATTAATTAACTTTTACATTGTTAACAAGCACTGTGGGATGCCAAAATGTGATAACTATTGCAACTTCTTCTATATCTACTTAGGAAGAAATAAAAAAGACAACTGCAAATATTAAAAGCTTCGCAATGCATTGTGTATTATAAAATAGCCTAAAGACTTCTACAGTGGCAATAAGAAATGGTTTCTAATGTTTCGGTGATAAAGTATAAAATAAGTTGTGGGTAGAACAATGAAGTTTAGACTAGGTCAATCGACACACTACCCAAGCTCTGCATGACCAACTAAACGTGATATAAATGCAGGGTTGGCAATAATGACTTGATAATAATAGTGAGAATCTTACGTTCCTGCATAGAGTTTGTCAAACATTATACGAATTCTAAATACGAAGTAAAAAGTAAGAAACCATATTGTTTAATATTTATATTTACTTCGAAAATGAAGTAAATATACGATAAAGTAATGTAAGTTGTAAATATGAACTTAACAATTTTTGTTGTCATGTCATTTATAAGTTTTCGTTATTTTCTGTTAAGAACAACTATGGCTCAAACTAGGATTATTATCTTACATGAATATATTTTCGATATTTTCTGTGCGACACCGAGACCCCTGGCTTATAAGACTGTCTCTTTCTTTTACTACATCTTTAATTATAATGAATTCTTCTTGTAGTAGTGTTGTGGCACCCCTGGCTGGATGTGGCGTACGTTTGTCTGACACGCGACAAGTTGAGGATAGTTCACACGGTGTGGCGCAACTGATATGATCCGCGGACCTCTGCTTGGCAGTTGCCGCTAACTCTCTGCTTCTAGATCTTACCTTACCATTATTTACGCTAGATTTAAAGCATTAATATAGAGAAGAACAACTGTGCGCTCCAGCACTCTCACAAACCAGACGAAACACAATAGTAGTCATATTATTTCACGCTGGTGTTATGTGAGTCCTTGAGGCGAGTGTAGCTATACTGAGCCACAATAAAAATAATAAGATGGGTTCTTTAGTTTTTGGTAACTGATGATTACTGACGATAAAGAAATCAATATACCGGACAACATCACATACATTGATCTGATCCCAAAGTAAAATATATACTTAACAACAAATACTGAACAAACAATGGTTGTCCTGGGTGGGATTCGTACCCATGACCCCTGGCGCACAGGGAAGCCATACGAATAGTTAGAAACACAGCCTAAGTGATTCCTATTTCATCTTTTTTAAACTGTTAACACATCTGACTTACAGACCCCAGACTGCAAATCAGAATTGTCTCGAAATGAACCAATATAAGTCTTTTCGTGATGTCCTGTTCAATTAATATTCCTTGTAATATGATATGATAATTTAGGTTATAAAAATCACTGTAAACCGGTTATCGTGATATATCCTATTCGTCTGACAGATACGTAAAATATCAAATTCCTAGCTCAGACGTTGAACTAGCTGCGCGATGCCGTGGTAAAATAACCTTTATAAATATACCCTATAGTGATGTGTATCGCATCCGGTGTTGTCGATGTTAATATTATCGATAATAGAGGGATACTCAAAAAATATCTATAGCTCAATGTGCTATATAGCACATTGGTATACACTGGCTTTACGCCTGTGGCTTTGCAAGCGCAGACTGAAAGACGCAATCCCGCAGTCGTGTTATAAATTAAAAAAAAAAGTAACCTACTAGTCACTCTTCAGCTCTCAGACTTCTATCCCCAAAATACTTGCCAGTAATCCCGTCTTTTGGGTGGATGAATCCCTCATATCCCGCAAGACCCCCCAGCTGAGAATAGTATGCGTAATCCGTCCCCCCCACCAGGAAGGTACTTCAAAGCCGACTTGCCTCGTTGGTCTAATGGTTTAAGTGCCAGTAGACCATGGTCTCGGGGTCCTGGGTTAAATAAACCCGCACTAGGCCAGCGTGGTGGAGGGGTGCGTAAGGCAAGTGACCAACCTTAATGTCAGATGTTATCAAGCCGCCAAATGGCCTCTGACTAGGCTTGACGACTAATATTTACATTATAGTAAATATCAGCCGGGAACAACAGCTTAACGTGCCTTCCGAAGCACGGAGACGCTCAAAATTAATGTCACTAAATATGGTCAGAATGGTCACCCATCCATTAACTGACCGCGGCGTAGGTAGCTTGACTTTCGTTATCGCTAACGAACCACTGTCACAGCTGCGCCACGAGCGAGCGAGCGAGTATTAGCTTGTGATCACTAATCCTCATTTAAACGATGACTTGACCCATCATTATAACGATGACTTGATTTCAATGTGAAGGCCTTTGCCCAGCAGTGGGACAGGAATAATAGACGTCCTTGGTTGAAAACGAGCCCACGTGCAATTAGACAATAACTCAAGGTCATTGTTTTGCGCACACCTGTCTTTTATAAATCATTTGTCAGTTTGTGAAATGACCAGTTGATGGATGGTATACATTGCGATGTGGGCTGTCAAAAGAGGTCTTGTTAATCTGTCATAGTGACAACTAATTGTACGACAAAGCTTTGCGTGCGCTGAGTGAAAGTAATCTGGAATGGTCAAAAATTTGCAGAGAGGATTGTAATATACGCACCATAATATTTGGCGCTGTAACCATTAAAAGCATTTATGTTAAGGCATGGTTTATAACTTTTGCACGTCACAATATTTCCAGCATTTCGACGTGAATGGCCTGACGATTTTTTAAACAAAAGTTAGAGGCACACTTCTTAGTGATACGGCAAAACACCTAATGATCTGATGGTGGTGAGACTTGATGAGCTATGATATGGGGATGTGGGGTAGGAAGGAAAGGGTTCAGGTCTCGTTGGTTTTCGTTTCGGCTCGTTTTGACGTTTGAAACTGTCTCTAGCATGACTCTATTGTGGTAGACAGTAGACACTCACTCACCAATACACTTGACCTCTCGTCGGTCGTGCTACGAGTACATTATGGTCCTGTTGGACTATTTAAGTAAGGTAATATAGAGTATATCAATGACATCGGTATTGTGGCTGAAACTCGTCCAATAATAACGAAGCATCAAATGCGATATTTATCGATATCCTCCAACACAAGCGAGTCACATCCCTAGACCAGTTATTAGTGCAACGAAACACAGGTAACTAGCTATATAATTGTATGTATTTACCTAGCATTGGGCTGCATAACTGGGTTTCAGATAGCTTTATATTCATTTATTGCGAAATGGGGTTACGTAATCATAGGCTTTTAGTCTTTGTCTTGACCGTAGAGCACTCTAATAGCTGTGAAGGTCGTTTAGTACCTCCAATGACTGAATGAGGAATCGAATTGAGGATATGATAGATGAAAAGTTTGTAAAAAAACGTCTGCTACTATTTTCTGTGGTATTGGACTACTTACATCGGTTTAGGCGCATTTGGTCCAATTCGCAGTTGGCCAAACGTTAAAAAAAATGTCTAATTCGCACTTGGTCCAATTCGCGGTTGGGCCAATTCGCAGTTGGTCCAATTCGCAGTTGGCCCAATTCGCAGTTGGGCCAAAATAGGTAATGTTTTCTAGTTTGCAAGGTGTTTCTGAAAATCATCTATGATAATTTCATAATCTAAGGTAATCGACTCGGATAGATATAGGTTAGAATAATAGGTTAGAATAAGCTCCGCTTCGCGTCGCTCCCGCCTTAGCCTTCGTGGTTATTTTTTTTTAAACCCTGAAAACCTTTTATAATAATATTCTATGTTGTCTTAAATTAGTTACGCCTAGGCAAAACTAGTTTGTCCTGAAATCGCGTTTGGCCGGTAACACAAACATTACAATATTTGCTTAGATTATTTGTAATATGATGATGAATATATAGTACATTATATACAAAAAAAATGTTATTTTGTTTAATTTTGGAAATACACTTTTTATTGGACCAACCGCGAATTGGTCCAATCGCGAATTGGACCAACCGAGAATTGGACTAACTGCGAATTGGACCAACCGCGAATAACATGAATTGGCCCAACCGCGAATTGGACCAAATGCGCCTAAAGGCTTACATCACATTCATTCATGAGGACCAAAAACTAAAGTTTATATAAAAAACAGACTAACTTAAATGTTCATCTCATAAATATTTTTTCTGGGTAGAATTCAATCCACGTTAACCAAACACGCCAGTAAAATTTAGAAAACTTTTGAATATTTCTTTAAATCCGGGAATTCCAGCATAAGTCTTCATTATATCAGCCAAAGAACGTTCACTGCTTAACGTAGGCCTCCCTCAACGACCTCCTTATTGCCCGCTTTCAACCTGCATCCAGTTTATCCCAGTTATTTTCGCCAGGTCGTCTGTCCATTTCGTAAGAATACCAGATAAGCCTCCATTAGTCTTCGTCTTATATATCATGTTTCCCCGCTTCTTTAACAGTATTCGTTAAATTTAATCGCAAAGATAATTTTGACCTGGATAGCAACATAGTTGCAGAATGCCAACGGATATGAAGCCTTAGTTTCGCATCCGTTGTCATGGCAATTGCCTTTTCTTTTGCTTACTATCAAGTTAAGTGAAAACAAAAAATCTGTACTCATAATGCTGAGTGAGTCACACTAGTTTGAGATTATAATTTTGGTGCTTTTAGTTTAATGCTTTTAGAGCTGAAAATGATTTTAAAGGCTCAAATGTTAGAGGAGTATACGCTATAGCGCAATGCTAGGTAGATTTGATTCTCAATAAAATCAGTGATTCACCACACTTATCTACTATTTACAGTCTGTGTCTAAACTATTACTATAAAGAAGTCAGATTTAGAGTATCCGTTAATTTTTGAAAATTTTAAAATTACCACTATTAAATATTATCCCATGTAAAACACACATTATTTGGCATCAGTCGTATTTTCACTGATAATTATTTGAGATGGCAGTACTTACGGTTTGTAGGGATATTTATATATCCCTGATTCTGTTATAGTGCGATTATATTGTTAAACTAAACTCGCGAAACAGTGCTATTAGTTAAACCCCACCTCGCTCGTAAACTCCATAACTTATGTAGACTTATTACAGGTCTCTGTTTACCAACAAGCCATTACAGGCTGACCTCTGGATGTAGGGCATGCCAGACTCGTATCTAGGTAAATTTGTACTTTAAAAAGCTTTGGCTAATATTTAAACAAGTAAGTTACCATCCCTATCTCATTACAACGCAGGAACACGAACAAAACTATGATAAAAAGACTCATACTCTTATGAAATGATCTTGATTTAAATAGAAGCCACGAAAGTTTTGCGATTGATCGTTTCTTAGTAAGTACAAATTGGAGTCACACAAGGTAGTATTCTTGGACCTATTGTCTAATTTCTGTATAAGAACTTAAAACATGTGTAACGGTATTTACAAAAGCAGCCTCGGTATTTACAAAAGCAGCCTAGTGTGGCCTAAACCAGTAAGCTTAGATCTAATTCTTTCTAGTTTAACAAATCTTTCATTTTGCAGACTGGTATTTAAGAAGCGTTTGTTGGTTTTGGTCCCAAATGCCGTTTAAAATATCCAACTTTAAGTTTATTCTAGACCCGGCCCTGTTCGACAAAGCACTGGTCTACAGAGTTAGTTACATAATGTCATCAGGCATGCGGATAACTGGACGGTGTTTTAATGCGCTCGTGAGAGGGAAACACTCTCTGGGTACTAAATAGTCGCTGACCGATATTCAAGTAGAACTCGAAAAGGTTTAGAAAAATACCGACTGGTAAAGTGTCATTTATTGCATTTTCCTGATACCTCTTATTTGGTTCGTAATTCAAGTCACAGAAAATCCTACAGATAAAATTACTAATCGGTCATTGGACAGTTTAAAAACTTTAGATTGATTTAATTGTAACGAAAAAAGATGCGTGTATAGTTTACTCGGGATAGACTTTAATTTAACCTTTTTTTTTTTTTTTTTTTTTGCGACGGGAAACACATTTACGTGTACCGCTAGCCGCGGGGGCGGCTAGGCGGTTATGTGGGGCTCCCGCAGACAGAACTGCGTCCTACCCACTAAAACCCGTCGGGTCCCTCAAGGTCGCATTGGTAGCGCCGCCCGGTACCAGACACTAAGCCTATTGACCGGGCAGCGCCCCTGCGATCGGCCGCAACCGGCTTCACCAAAGAGGCCTCCTCGGGCCCACTCGAGAGGCGCGCGGGGACGGACTCCGCGCGCACCTCCCGGACTCAATGGGAACCGGTCCCCCCCGAGACCGATCCCCGAGTCTTTGCCCGTGAACGAGAAGGAGCCGTCTTCGAAGTGGAGGGGAGGTTCGCCTCAGCGACCTCAATCACCTCCATCTCCTCCGGTTCCTCCTCAGGCCGCCGTTTAGAAACGGCAGCGGGCAGCATCTTGGGCTGGGGGCAGTTTTTGCTCCCCAGCTTGTGGCCAGCTGGCCTGCCTGCTGACCCGCACAGCAGACAGTGCAGCTTTGTCGCCGCGCACTTCGCGGCCTTGTGTCCGCTCTGACCGCAGCGGAAGCAGAGTTCCGAGCGGTCCTCAGCGGCCCGACACTTAGAGGCCACATGGCCTAGGGATGGCGATTCTTTCCGAAAAAAATCGATTTTTTGAATCGATTCGAATCGTGACCCAATGAATCGATCCACAAAAAATCGAGGCCAAAAAGATCGATTTCTGAAAAATCGATCTTTTTTTCAAGTTGATTTATAATGTATTATAAATAAAGATCGGATATTCGGATGCATATTTACCTCAAATTGAGGTATTGTCATAACATGGAAAGCACTTTTGTATCGATAAAATCGACTCGATCGACAAATTTAGTTTTTTATTATTGAATCAAATCGGGTGTGCCGTGTGTAGCTATATTTACTTATTTTAAGGTGTTAATATGGAGTGCACTTTTGTATCAAAAAAATTTGGGGGTTTTGGATTTGACAAATTTAGTTTTTTATTATTGAATCAAATCGGGTGTGCCGTGTGTAGCTATATTTACTTATTTTAAGGTGTTAATATGGAGTGCACTTTTGTATCAAAAAAATTTGGGGGTTTTGGATTTGACCAATTAAATTTTTTATAACAGAAACTAGCTTTCCGCCCGTGGCTTCGCCCGCGTGAACTATAGGACGTTATCTCGCAGGAAGATCTTGTAAATTGTGTGACAGAGAAAGCGACTTTGTTTTATAGTATGTAGTGATAAAGCTTGCCTCAAATTTTTTCTTTAATTTTCAAAAGATTTCTATCATACGAATTCACAAATGACGGAGAAATGGCCGGTCATATATTAAAAAAAATACATCCAATCGGATATATTACCTCCTCCTATTATGAAGTCGGTAAAAAAATGCCACATGCTAAAGACGTCAATTCCCACCGTGATATCGACTAGATTCGCATGTACTAATTTCCCGGAATCGCGGGATTAATAAGGAAAAAATATTTTTTAAGAAGGCGCTTCCTTAATATTGTAGCAAAAATGAACTTTAGGTAAATAATTATGCATCCGAATATCCGACCTATAATGATGACGCAACAAGAAGTGTCAGTAACAGACAGACAAAAGTCAAAGATTACAAACGTTACTTAAAGAAAGGCGCAGGAATCCAAACATTCAGCCATTTCGCGAGTTTTCGAATAATCCTTTAACCGGCAGCCGGCAGCACTCTTATAATACGCGTACTTACATTAAATTAATTGTAAATACTTTTTTGGTTTATACCAAAACATAAAATAAAATCGAATGTCGATTTTCAAGGGTGAAATATCGATTCACTGAATCGATTCATTACTACATATCGATTTAAAAAATCGATCTTTTTGGCTCAAAAAATCGATTCTTCGATTAATCGATCTCAGATCGCCATCCCTAACATGGCCTTCCCCCATACAGCGGTAGCACCGCTTGGCCCTCGGTTTCAGCGGAACAATCCGCACCGAGGACCAGCCTATGAGCAGCCGACGAAGACCCGTCAGCTGCTTCGCGGCTTTGGCGGGCACCGCTGCCACTGTCGACCGTTCTTGGGTCCGGCCGAATTCCGCGATCTTGCCCACCAGGATTGTGTCTGGTGGGCAACCCCCTTGCTCCGCGAGAACCTTTTTCACCATCTCCGGCGTAGTGGCGTCATCGAGACCCACCACCCGAAGATCCGTGCGCAACTGCGGCCGGGTGATCGAAATCACTTCCGGCCGCATGCCAGGAATGTCGCGGAGCTTCTCGGCCAAACGGTCGGCCTTAGCGTCCGCGTCTGGGCCCGGGACCTCCATCAACTTCCCGCCGGACTGGGCACACTTAAAGCCCATGCCCCCAGAAATGCCGACGTCCGCCAGCTTTATCTCCGAGATTGCAATCTCGAAGAAGCCGGCGTAGGTGGCTCCGTTCTTGAGGGCATCATCCGAGTACCTGACGTGGATGACCGCCGTCTGAGGCACCCGGATGCGCTTGGGCTTGGTCTCCGCCCGTCCTGGACCGGATCGGGCGGGAGCCTTGCCCTGGGGCTTGCTCTTCTTCTTCTTGGGCGCCCTGGGCGCCTTGTCGCGTCCACGCTTCGCCATCTCCGCGAAGGTAAGATCCATCGCGGCGGGTGGAGGGGGAAGCGGGCGAGGCTCTCTGGGGGGGGCCGGAGGAGGAGGCGCTTTGGTGCGCTTCCCTTGGCCCTTACCCTTTTTGGACCCCTTGTCGGTCGGCTTAGGTGCCGGACCGGGGGTTGGCTGCCTTTCAGGGGCAGCGTCAGACTGCTGCGTCTTCGCAGCCCGGGCAGCGGCCCTCCTCTTGGGGGGATTGGCGACGAAAGTGGAGAAAGTTCCCTCGTCCTCTGACGCCATTCCCAGCCTGCCGCGCTGCAAAGGTGGGCGGCGGCTCGCTAGAGGGGCTGGCGGGAGAAGTCGCCCATCCCTCTCGAGGGCCTCGAACCGGGCGACCAGCATGGCCCCGATCTGGGACACGATGCTGGACAGCACCGGGGGCACCTCTGACACACTGGCGTCCCTGGGCGTATGCCCGGATGGAGCCTCTTGCCGGACGGCCTTGAGGGCCTCGACCTCGCGGCGCAACTCCTGGAGCTCCATCTGGAGCTTCTGGTTGGCCGCGTTCAACTTTCGGACCTCATCGTCCGTTGTACGCAGCCGCAACTCCTCCACGGAGGCCGCTATGAGGACAGCGGAGTCCTTTATCGCCTTCATTACAGTGCCCTTGAGGTTCTTAGACCTCTCGGCGCACTGTATGATGGTGTTCGTCGCCACCGTGACATTTCGCACAATGTCATGCGCAGGGAGCCCAGCTTGCTCGCCCTGCGCCTTCTCCCTCGCCTTCTCCAGCTTCTCGCTGGCGTGGAGTATGAGGCGGTCTAGCTCTCGCTGCTCGCTCTCCTTGGCCTCTTGCGCGGCGAAGGCCTTCAGCTCCTCGCGAGCCTTGCGCGCCCCGACGTATTCCCCCGTTGTGGGGGGACGCCCGCGCCCGCGCTTTGCCAATTGACCCTTGGTCTTGGGGACCTTGGGCTGGCTCGGGAGCTCCTCTTCATCGGAGATCTCCAGATAGGAGGAGTCCTCCGTCACTGACGTCACCGTCATGGCCGAGTGAGATCTGGACTCGGCCGCAGAAGGCGAGCGACTCTCCAGCTGCCTTCTGCGAGGGTTCTGTCCAGAGGATGAACCACCTGGCACTGCCTCTGCTTGCCTGGCGCTAGACCTGGTGGGAGCCTTTGCTCTCTCCGTCGAGGCCTTGCGGGTTCGGGAACCGCTACGACTCCGAACTGTCACTACCGGGGGAGGAGGGAGAGACTTCTGGCTCTCTGCCTTCCTCTGTTCTCTCTCAGCCTTGCAGGGCCGGAGAATCTCGACTAATTTGAGGCGTGAGTGGTGCACCGCTTGCTCCGGGGTGCAACCCGCGACCTCAAGAATGTGGCCAAACTCCTTCATCCACCTAGCCATCTCCTTCTTAAACTCCTCCGAGTCGCTACCGTACTCCGTGTACGTATTGCGAGCCCCATCGATCAATCTGGCGAGCTCCTCATCACTGACCTGCTCCCTTGATCGCTGCAGCTCCTCTGCCGTGATCGCAGACGCACCCGAAGGTGCCTTCGCGGAACTCCCGCGGTTGTTAGAGGGATCTTGGTGTCGCACCTCACCCTCACTACCGACTGGCGACAAAGCCCAGGCCCCCATATTACGATTGCCCGGGTTACCTGGCTTAGCTTGCGCCTTGCCAGGGGGGATTCCCCGCCGTTGGGCAGGTACCCCATGAGGAGAAGATTTCTTTTCCGCCATTTTACCATTTTGTGTAGCTTGTGCTACTCCCAAGGGGGACAAGCTTGACCCAGGGGAGAGCCCCTAACTGGTTGGTGACCGCCTCCGTCACCACCCTTCACACGGAAAGGCCCGGGCCGCCGAGGACTACAGCGGCTCAGATTTGGAGATTTGTTTCAGGGTAAGTAGGATTCTGGGTCGGGAAGGCAAGGTTTTCACCCCGCCGACCCTTCCCGAAACCCAATATTACCCTTCTGGGGTTTACTCCCCGCAGCCCTGCCACGACAGGACCCCCGGCCGCCCTGAAAAGGGCAGTAACGGTATGATGCGTTTTTATAGAGGTCGCTCTCCTCGCGAGCCGACTTGTGCCAGCTCCCCGGTCCTCTCAGTGAGGATTACGGTATGGTAGTTTTTATAGAGGTTTTCTCCTCGCGACTCTGCCAGAACAGAGACCCCGGTCCTCTCAGTGAGGATTACGGTGTGATGCTGATTTTGGTCCGCGCCGGGTAAACCCGATACCGCACATATCTGTGCGGCGTTCCGTGATCCGCCACCTACGGACGCGCCTGGTAGGAGATTCAGCAACTCCCGCAGGAGACTTTAATTTAACCTAGGGAGGATAAATTAAATTTCTAAGCAAAAGTTTTTTTCTAGCTCGGCTTGGGTTTTCTGATCACCTATCCGGCAATAAGGGAAGCTTTTCATTTAAAAAGACCTGCTCTGGAGGCGCCACATTAACTATGGTTATAGCAACACTGGGTTGCTATGGTTACTCTCACAAACAACTCACAACATCCAATAGTAACAAGGCACTTTGACAGAATAACAATGAATAACATCTTATTTTTTTTATTATTTGATTGTTGCTACTTGAAGAAATTAGTTCCAATATTTTTCTGCAATATGGCGAGTTTTTTTTTATATTCCTGGTCAGGCTTTACTTATATATTACGGTCCTTACGATTTGCTTAATGATGATATATAAAAAAAAAGTAAAAGAATTTAACCGAGATCACTGACCGGTACTTAAACCACTAGACCATCGAGGCGTTCTTGCCAATAATTTAACAAAAATAACATTGTTATACTTTTCAATTGTTAGTTATAATTAAATACTCTATCTACCATCGGCGGATAGCAATCGTATAAACCGGTGATGATGTAATTTGTTACTGTAGTGGCTAACGTTGAGAAACTAATCGAATTATAAAAGCATTAACACTAGGGAATGTGATTTGATGTACCAATATAAGTTAATAATAACTGTCTGTGTGGTCTATATCAAGAAAAAGGTATTGTGACCATCTGTTTTAATTTTGATTTTGTGAAAAAAAAATTGTTTCTTATATAGGGTTTTTCAATAAGAACGGGTAGATTTTGGAGCGGCCATTCTGTCCCGGTGACATTTGTCAAATCTTCCGTCCATCATTCAGCCACCCATGCCAAATCACCATGGCAAGTTACACGACTGAACAGCGCGTGCAAGTGGTAAAACTTTGTTATCAAAAAAGTGCAAACTTTGCGTAATTTTTCGGAAACGACGTTGGCGAAGCAGTCATCGTCAACGGTGAGTGCTACAGAACGATGATAACCAATTTCTTATGGCCCAAATTGAACCATATGGACCTAGACGACATGTGGTTCCAGCAAGATAGCGCCACGTGCCACACAGCGGATGCCACATGGGCGCAATGCACAACGTTTGCACCAACGAACACTCATTTTGATAACAAAGTTTTACCACTTGCACGCGCTGTTCAGTCGTGTAACTTGCCATAGGTGGCTGAATGATGGACGGAAGATTTGACAAATGTCACCGGGACAGGATGGCTGCCACAGGCCGCCAAAATCTACCCGTCCTTATTGAAAAACCCTTTATGATCGAAAATTGCCTATGTCACTCTTCAGCTTACAAACTGTCATCATTTTTTTTTTCGGAAGAGAAGGCGTTTATGCACCATATAACCGTAGGCTAGCTAGACCTGCGGCCGTGTGTGGGACTAGAGACTAAAGCGTCCACTACCCACTAAACTCCCCCGGTTTCCCCTTCACACCCGATTGGGACGAGCCAGTGCCAGCCTTGTGACTATTGACCAGCCTACCATCAAGCGGGCCATGACCTTCGAGGTATAGAAAAATTGTAGAATTGGATGAATTACCAAAATACACATGACCAATTTCTTGTTCAGCAATGCTTGTGCAATTTCATTTACAGCGTGCTCTGTATCTATGAAGCTATTGCCGAATGTATGTATCTAATTGTTATTACGAATGCCGCGGTATCGGTGCGTCAGCCTAACCGCTCACTGCGACGAGATACGTCTTAGTTATAGAATGAAGCGGGCCATTGGGCCAATCGCCACAAGACATCGGCTCGTCCCTTTCGAGTGTGAAGGGGCATATGGATAGTAGAAAGCCTCTAGTCCCGAGTCCCACATACGGCTGCAGGTCTTGCTGGCCTGCGGTTACCGTACTTAAAAGTTAAGCAAGCTTCCGAGGCGAGGATGTTCAAACCACTATTTTCCAGACTCTGGACTGTGTTTAAGTTAACACAGTTTTAGGATTAAGAATTCGCGTCCCTGCCGCGCCACCTGCTAAATAAGTAGCCATCACCTACGGACCATCGACCTTACGCTTGTGAATAGACAACGCTTGAAACCACTCTGCTCCTTACTTCTCCATTTCTCCTCCATCATAGACGTTGATGCCCATCATCCTCCCAACCTTGGGCCGGTCAATCGTCACAAAGGTGGCACCGGCTCGTCGTTCTCGGGTATGTAGAAGAGGCCGGCGGGACTTTAGTGGGTAGTGGGACGCTTTGGTCCCGCTAGCCTGCGGTAAAAGTACTTATACGCGTTCTCCCCCGCACAAAAAAGAGGCTACTTCTGCTTTGAAGATTTAAATGGGACACCCATATCTCCCCCGCTTACTCTAATGACAGGGACCGCACCTTTCACCCCGCATTCCTCTTCAGGGCCAATCGCCGGACGTAAATGATATAAGTCGACCACCACAGTACAGAGACGAATAGTGTGAGAACTTAGTCCAGGAATTGTAAGATGCAAATATTTTTTTGCAACGCTGCACATAGTTTCCGGCAGTCAGTCCAAAGGGGCCTGTTCGACCGGAGTGTTACAGAAGAGTGACGTATGAGCATTATGCGGTTAGCATTAGGACCGCCTACGTGGAACAGTGGCTAAGCCGCTCAGGTTTAAAAACTTGGAGGTCGTGGTCTTGGGCGTCACACCTTGTGTCTGGTTGGTGGTAGGGCTTTTTCGGAGTCCGACTGGCCAGCTATGACGACAGATTTCAGCGGAGGAGGTGGCCAGCAGTCAAACTCTTAAAGAACCAGATCTGACGCGAGAATCTAGCAACCTCTGGGTTTTAGAGCTGAGCGGTGTAAGTTAACCACTGTTCCATGGAGGCGGTCGAAACTTGAAATCACTTCTCTGTTACATTTTTACTGTGCTACAAACAGCCTCGTCAGACTTTAGTCATCTGTCCTGTACCCACATCAATGACATTCAATACAAAAACTAGACACCCAATCACGCTCAAATATTGTCCGAAGCAAAAGTCTGCCCACGCGACTATTGGGCAGAGTTTTCGTTTAGTTTTGTTTCGACAAAGCGCTTTGACAACAACGCCACGTCATGACGAAGTGTTCGGTGAAAAACTGTGCAAATAATAGCAGATCCTCTCATAGAAAGGATGGAGTGTCATATTTCAGGTACGTATTCCTTTATACTTACAAAATTGCATAAATATCATTACGGTGTTTAGCATTTTGCATAATAATTACTTTCGATTGTTACAACAAAATATTCACGGAACATAGAAGCTGTGGAGATGAATAGTCTATTTTTATTTTAATGTTTAGCATAATTTATTAATAACTTATTTAAACTTAGTTCCTGTATACATTTCATTTTATAATAAGTAAGAATACTGTATTGATTTTATGTGTAGGTATGCCTGCTAAGGTATAATGCATTGACACTATCTTAGTTTAACATCTTATAAACCTGTATTCGTAAAGCGGCCCTGGTCTAATTGTAGCATGCTTGCGAGACCGATAACAAAGGTTCAGCAGTTCACGCGATGCCGTGTTACTGGATGGGTGACCGTTTTGTACCCGGTAGCTTATCCAACTTTAGCACCGCAACGAGGCACGAGCTCGCTACTCGTTAGGTATGCCTTTTAATTCCGTTGGCGAAGCGAGGTTGACCAAGGTCTTTCGCTGGGGACCCTCCAGAATGGTTGAACAGTCTCGGGAGCCGATTGGCACCCCGTGACGGTATATTATAAACCTGTATTCAAAGACACAAATTACAATAAATGAATATGAAATGTTAAAGTATTATAGCAAAGATCGTTTCGACCCAAAAAGAAATTACATTATTTGAATATACATAAGTGTAGTTTTTTTAATATTTTTTTTTTATTCTTTTAGTTTTCCGCGAAATCCTATACGGTGTGCTGAATGGACAGCAATTATAGCAAGAGACCGAGGTGAAGAGTTTTAAAAACCTTATATAGGGTCCGTTGTGTGTTCCAACCATTTTCCTCAGTCGGACATAATATAACACAATTAAAGGTTTCAGAAACATGGGAGGATTGTTTTATTCGTCCAATGATGTGTTTATTTTAAGTAAAAAAACAGAAGAGACCATAAGACATTATCAACATGATACATCAAAGCTGAATGCGGAAAATATTGTTTATGCAGTACTGAAATCGTTTGTAAATACCAGCATTTTCGAAAGTCTTATTCAACATTCAATAGATTTTCCAAATCATAGAACTATTTTAATGAAAACAATAGTTCAACTTTACATAAACATACGTTTTCATTATATATGCCAAAAGAGACAGAAAAATTTAAAACCCAAAGTAAACGGCAACTCTTTAATAAATTAACTCTATTTCAAGGTAATTAGAATATTGCAAAAATAAAGATTATATTATTTTTCTATTAAATCTATTTTTTTTCGCATGACTACTCCACTGCAATCTTTAGGCGACTTCCATCGCGTGACATAATGTCACTAAGACCGACAAACTTATCTGTTCCGGTGGCCAAAATTGGAACTACGTGAAATGTCAGTTTTTGCAATGCAAAAACGATATTTAATGACAGTACTAAAACGACACTAGCGACGCCGCCACAGGAACAGATAAGTTTGTAGGTCTATACTTCTAACGATCGTATACAATTGACATTAAACACTACTGCCACGAGATAAGGTGTTAATTTGAACGAATGTGTTAGGGTTATCTGTATAAATTGATGTATACGTCATACACAACGCCACTCGGACGTTTTTTGAGGAACTTTTGTTAGAGATTGGGTGTCTAGTTTTTGTATTGAATGTCATTGACCCACATGAATAATTACGCTAAAATGAACCATATTCCAAAGTAATAGGATACAGGAATAGAAAGAGAAGTTGGGAAGTGAGGTGGAAGGTGTGACGTGAGTGGTGCAAATGATAGGTGTCTAGTTTTACATCCGGGGTAAGACGGGGCAGTCCCTTCGAAAAGGGTAAATCATTATGGTGTGTAAGACTAAGTAGGTGGTTATTTCCATAATACTCGTAATAATTTTTTTTTTGCGACCATTACTTTTGGCGGTTGATTTTAGTTGCTCAGAGACAAACTGAGAAGTTATGTATGAAAGATAGTGAACATGAAATAAATATACATATTCTGCAAATAGATACCAAAAAACATTTTAACTTTTTTGTTTTGTTTATCTATTGTCTGGTAGATGGCGCCCTTAGTACAAGCTATGCTCAGAGTTTAGGACTAGAAGGCACTATAGGTATGTACTAAAACATTGCTAATGTTTTATAAAATATCTTTTCTTATCGATGTCAGTAATGTGATACGAACACACATATGTATACAATTAAATATGTGAACTTTGTTAGAGACGCCAATTACGACCGAAACTACTCATTGTCCATTCACGATAATAACAGCTGGAAAGGTCGCAGGTTCGATAATGCGCAGTGAAACTACTGGCAGTAAAGAACTGAGTTGTAGCCATACATTAAAACAAATGTAGTAAGTCGGTTGGCAGTTGGTAGACATGCACGCAGCCCACCCGTGCTCACGTAGCACGCGCCTTCTCTAGCTTTAGGGTTGACCTGCGGGCGGAGGCAGCTCCCCAACGCCCGCACTGCATAGGTCTCCCGAGCCAAGTCTGGGGATCACCAAGTTTCTCGGGTGGCCCTTCCTAGGCGCCCACCCTGACTAGAACCAGCTTGTCCCAATTGTGTGGAAAGCTGAAACCGGGGGAGTTTAGTGGGAAGTGGGACGCTGTAGTCTCGACTCGAGCCCCACAAACGCGGTTATGGTGCCTAAACGCATTCTACTTCGAAAAAAATGCACGCTGCCCATCTGATGTGGAAATGTGAGTACCCTCTCACATAACACCAGCGTGAAATAATAGTGACTACTATTGTGTTTCGTCTGGTATGTGAGAGTGCCGGGCGGAGGCCACCCCCATACCCCCTTAGGCTGACAACGCATGAGCGATCCCTCTGCCCTCTGGTGTTGCAGATGTCCACGGGCGGCGGTGATTGCTTACCATCAGGCGACCAGCTGGCTCGTTTGCCGCCTCTGACATAAAAAAAAAATGTTATATAGTGGAGATATTTTAATAGGTCACATTTAATTTTGACAGTCCATTTATGCAAAGAAAAATATATCTTACGCTAAAGGAATAAAACTCAAGAAAACAACATCAATTTTTTTAATACAATTTTGTTTATTTAGAAAATAAGACTACTCCTGATACATAAGTAGCACTTTGCTTTGCATAAATGAACTGGCAAATGTGACCTATCAAAATGACTCCACTATAGTAATGGAGTTTAATGTAGTATAAAAAATAATATTATTGACAGCTATGCTATATTTGTCTTTACTGTGGTGCTTAGTATAATACGCGTGTGAAAAATCATTGTTAGGTATTTGCAACGCTCCTAAGGCCATATTATCGGCTGTTGTCTAGTCTGATAAAATCTTATTAGACCTTGAATTATCATATTATTTGCAAAGCACTGTTAGCTTGATTGCTAAAGTTTAATATAATAACTAAACGAGTCTAATGGATTTTCTTGGTGTGACGGAGTATTATAATTAACCTTCCGCCCGCAGTTTCGCCTTTTCGTATGATCTATACGACGATATCTACGATCTATTTGACGAGCCGTTTGATGTAATGGTCGAGAAGTCGGCCTTTACACCAAGGGTCGCGGGTTCGATCCCCGCACGGTACAAACATTTGTGTGCATGAACATGTCTGTTTGTATCGGTCTGGGTGTTTCTATGTATAATATGTATGTATTTACAAAAAAAAATATATAAGTAATGTTTATCCGTTGTCTGGCACCCATAGCACAAGCTAATGCTTAGTTTGGGGCTAGATGGCGCTGTGTGAATAATGTCCAGAGATATTTTTATTTATTTATTTATTTACATTACATTACAATATCCAGCTCCCAAACTTTCCTAACTTGATCGCCTCCGTGTAACGTGGTAAAGCCGCTTGGGTATAAAACCTGGAAGTCGTGGGTTTGATTCCCGCCTTGGGTCTGGTTGGTGGTAGGCTTTTTTAGGCTCCGACTGGCTAGCTACAACCCCTACAGGTTAAATCTGCCGCCATAATAGGTCTGGCTGTGTTCCGTCAATATTAATGTGAGAGTCAGTACACTTGAAATTGAAGGCTCGATGATCAAAGAGATGTTATGGCTGCAGATTTTGTGGTACCTAGCTGACCAGTCGGACTCTGAAAAGCCTACCATCAACCAGACTCAGGGCCGGAATCGAACTCCGAGTTTTATACCCGAGCGGCTTAGCCACTGTACCACAGAGGTAGTAAAATGGATGACTTTAATAAATGTTAATAAAAAGACGTAACAACGACGGTAGGTTTGAATGCGCGTACGCAACGTTCGTCTCAAGTGCAAGTTCGCGTGGCGCAACGCGAGCGTTTCTTTCTGCTCCATTTTCCTTATAAGTACATTCCGCGGTTTTATCATTGCGTGTGACGTCATAATACCACTTTGTAGGCGCGTTGGGTTAACGAGACACTTGGTTATATTTCGAGTTATAGCTTAATAATTATTGGTCAACATAGTATATTTAATTTTTAATCCTAGAAAAAGTCTTATCTATTTATTACTAGCCTTCCGCTTGCGGTTTCACCCGCGCGTAATCTCTTTTTTCAAATATCCCCCCTTCCCCCACATTTCCAGGATCAAAAGTACCCTATGTTCACCGGGGATAGTGTAGCTTTCCAACAGTGAAAGAATTATTCAAATCGGTTCAGTAGTTTCAAAATTGTTATTCCCGCGGGAATGAGACGTTTCCCGTAGGAATTTTATAGCCTATGTCCTATTCCGGGTTATAAACTATACGTGTGCCAAATTTCATCTAAATCCGTTTAGCCGTTTAG
The DNA here is from genome assembly GCA_949319885.1 of Mecyna flavalis. Lineage (NCBI taxonomy): Eukaryota > Metazoa > Arthropoda > Insecta > Lepidoptera > Crambidae > Mecyna > Mecyna flavalis. The sequence continues at coordinate 5,655,814 of OX439420.1, read as the reverse complement.
GCGTGATTGAGGAACAAACATCCAAACATCTAAACATCCAAACATCTAAACATCCAAACATCTAAACATCCAGACTTTCGCATTTATAATATTAGTAGGATAGGAAGTAGTATATTAGTAGGATTTCATTTATCGATTTGGAAAAATTTTATACATTGATCTGTCCCCAAAGCAAGTAGCGTAAGCACTTATAGTATGGGTATAGAACGATTCGAGAGAGATTTTAGCAAACGCCTTTAGTTTTCACTTTTCACCAGTGATGATGCGGAAAGTCATCATCATCATCATTTTCCTGCCCTTATCCCATGCTAAATAGGGTCGGCGCAAAATGTTTTCCCCTCCACACATTCCTATCAGCCGTCAATTCTACATTCACATCTTATATGCGGAAAGTGTCAGATTAAAAAGATTCCAAGAAATGGTCGTATCAAATCATGTGTTCCTTTCTTTTGCTCCTGAAATGCCAAAAGGCACATAAAAATTGTAAGTCCTGTTACATTATGTCCTAACTCATAAAGCCAATGAAGCAACAAATACCTTTTCTTATAAGTAGATTATATTATAATATTTTTTCCCATCTCACCATTCGATTAGCAACGGCAATCTAGATAATATCGACAATGGATGCAAAGGTTACGCCTGACGAAACTGATTCGATACGAGATAATCGTTGCAACGTTACATGTGGACGTAAAGCGCCCATTATGGTGGTTGAAGACCTATTTGGAGCCACTTTTATACACAAGCAAATTTTTTTTACACAAAATGTAGCGCACTAGCTCACGGCCCGCCTGATGGTAATCTGTTAACACATAGCATTTTTTTAAGCTTTACTTTTTAGGGGTTATTCACAGTGGCGTAGCTTGGGTGTCAGCCGCCCGGGGCGGAAGACAATTCTGCCGCCCTTTTTTTGTTGTTAGAACGTTCCGGCGCGGTGCTCCACTCCAGAATGACAGTAAAATCTTCATACATTTTTTTTGTCCTTAAAAATCGTCACTGACTCGCACGTCCTATACTTCATAAAACGTAACATGATTAGAATGACAGCTGTCAAAGTGTTGTGGCTCTCTCGCTCGCTCTCAATAAACCTCTATAGATGTGTCTCACTCTACAAAAAAAATAAAATCTTAGAGATGAGACACATCGATAGAGGTATATTGAGAGCGAGCGAGAGAGCCACAACACTTTGACAGCTGTCATTCTAATCATGTTACGTTTTATGGAGATAGTAACGTTTATACAAACCCCCACCGTACTGTCAATTTATGACATTACGGTGGTGGCCGGGATGATGCTTAAACGCTCTACTGTACACGTATTTTTGACACTAGAAACACAAGCCTCCTTTACAGAATGACAGTAAGACTGCTTTCTATGAAACTCTAATGAAAATGGGACGGCGGTCACCGTAGTGGTTTTTAGATTGATTTTCGTGACAACGGCGGTATCGGTACTGTCATTTTGTGAGTTCTAACTTTACTGTCTATGCCGCTGCCGCGCCGGAACGGTTAGTTGGCAAAGCAGCCCACCTGATGGTAAGTGGGGTCACTGCGGCCTATTTCACTAAGTGACACATCAACTTTATTGTGAAATTATGCCGCCCCCTAAAAAGTGCCGCCCTGGGCGGGTTAAGGGGGGGGGGGGGGTCTCCGGCACTCTCACAAACCAGACGAAACACAATAGTAGACACTATTATTTCACGCTGGTGTTATGTGAGAGGGTGGTACTTCCCTGGACGAGCCGGCCCATTCGTACTGTAAAACAGCATTGCTCTACCACTACTAAAAATAATACTATCTTGAGAATCTGTAACATTCCCACCGCCACAACACAGTCTGAAATCTTAATAACTCATTCTGTAAACACACATTCGTTACCCAACAACGCTCAAATAAGGAGTGCAATGTGTTAACGCAACGATGATATCTTAATGTTCTTCTTAATCTTAAATGGACATTTTTGTGTGCAAATGTTAATTCTAAATACTGTTATTTTGAATGAGTGGGCGTTTGGTAATGGGCTTTTTAATATTTCACACGTGCTAAATGCTCAATTTGACTAGCCATTTGGTGTTATGGTCGAGAAGTCGGCCATTACACCAGAGGTCGCGGGTTCGATCCCCGCACGGTACAAACATTTGTGTGCATGAACATGTCTGTTTGTATCGGTCTGGGTGTTTCTATGTATAATATGTATGTATTTACAAAAAAAAAGTATATAAGTAATGTTTATCCGTTGTCTAGCACCCATAGCACAAGCTAATGCTTAGTTTGGGGCTAGATGGCGCTGTGTGAATAATGTCTAGAGATATTTATTTATTTTATTTATAATTTAACTGCCTTCGTGGAACTGTTGCTAAGCTAAGCAAAGTCGTGAGTTTCATTCCTGCCTTGGGTTTAGTTGATTGTAGAACTTTTTTAGAGTTCTACGGGCTAGTTATCATCCCACAGACAAAATCTGTTTAAGTTTCACGTAATTTTATTGTAGAAAATAAATACTACGCTTAGAGGTAGACAGAAAGGCTGCAGGTTGTTTTTGACTGACATAAGCCACTTTCGATTTTTACGAAAAATAAATACCGCTTTTTGGTTGAGTATCGCGCGTTTGCCGAAAAAATAAATACACGTGATATATTACTACACCCCCCCCCCCCTCCCCCCATGTGATATTTCGTGATTTTTATGGACCCCCGCCAATGACGTTCAATATTGAACGTCATTGACCCCCGCCCCCCTTTCAATCCTCACGTGATTAATGGATGGTCCCTCGCGAATTAAGGCTTGAACCCAATAATTTACGTTACAATAAAATTGCATTATTATTACCTGCACTTATAATTTATGACCAGTCTGCGATGACAGATGTCAGTGTGACATTTCCCACTCCAAATAAGACCGTGACATTATGTCATTTATAATTAAAAAAGTGCGAGAATGTCTCCTTGATTACCGTATACCGCTTTATGTAGCAAGGTCGTCATACAGACAGACAGTTATAATATGTATATGCTTAAAGTGTTGTGCGATTGTGAACTTTGTGATGTTGTGATAAGAGTGTTGGGTTACGGCTTTTGCCACCGGATATCAGGTGCGGCTAACCGCCTACTTAATGGTGGGATTTGTCGATAAAATTTAAGGGATATGTCGATAAAAAAGTGTTTGTTGAAAATTGATAATGAGTTAGTGGCATAATCGATTGAACCCTTAACGTCATGTATCATCAAATTAATGTTCTACTGCATTGCCTGCCATGCCTTCATCTTGGCATGCTACAATAATAGGCAGAGATTCTTCATTTTGTTCATCCTCCTCTAGAAGATCCTTATTCTCTTTCTTTGTACCATTTAGTTGTTCTAGTGCTTAACGGAGCTTCTGTTTTATATCATGGACAGTAGCAACAGCAGCGGCCCTTCAAATAGTCTTATACCAATAGTTACAAGTTACCGGGCGTCCGTTGACATTTTAAGTTTTTTTGTAGATCAACTCCTTGCCAACAATTTTTTTTTATTCTGAATGGGCTTGCTCTTGACCCCAATCTTGCTCTAGAGCAGAGAGTCAATATCACACAATTAAAAAAATATTAAAACATTTATTTTAATTAATTATATTATCAATTATTTATGTCATTTGACAGCTCAATTTAATGATAATTGTTCAAATTCGATCATTTCGAAGAGAAACTATCATTGTAGCGACGATTTAAATTTAATGATCTTTGCCCGGCAGTGGGGTATAAAAGGCTGGTACGGTCCACGGCACATCACGGTAAACACATGCAGTTCGATAATAGCACTTATGCCCCCGACCATCGACATTAAGAGTGGTACAAAGCCCAAAGTGTATAGTCTGACGTGCTTTTGACTGTACTTTTTTTATCGATATGTTGCTCTAGTTACCGGGAACATCACTCCGGACCTTGCTCCTTGAGAAAGTTGTCCACAGCCAGTCGACTGATAATAATATGGCTGCAATGAACTTGGACAGTACCGGATAATCACATTATTTATACAACGACTGTGTGGGTTCAGTTCCAGTCTTGATTCTGGTTATACAGAACTTGAATGCCTATACCATGAAAAATATTCAGACTAACAGCATCAGCTAAGTGCAGGGACTATTAAAATCAGAAGGGATACTAATCCGGGCTATTTATTAATGATCCCAGTACTAAATCTACCTTTTTTATTCGGAGGAGAATGCGTTTATGCACTATAACCAGTATATTGTGGGAGCCAGTACACTTGAAATCAAAGGCTCGAAGATCAGATGAGTCTACAGTCTGGCAGCACATTAAGCGACGCTTCCTGGTGAAGTGTCCCTCAATGGAATAGGCCGCAGTGGCCGCTTTACATCAGGTGGACTGCGTATCTGTCAGCCAACTGACTTAGTATATATAAAAAAAAAACACAGGCTAGCTAGACGTGCGGCCACGTGTGGGACTCGAGACAAAAGCGTTCCGTTTACTACCCACTAAACTCCCCCGGTTTCCCCTTCACAGCCGATTGGGATGAGCCGCTGCCAGCCTTGTGGCTATTCACCAGCCCATCCCTAGGTAGTACTAAATCTACCAAGCTCATAGGAATATCTACCATAAACATTCCTTGGGTAGTAAAATGATCTGATTCTCATGAACAGTCATTAATTTGACAAAGAAAATCGCTAGTGGTACAGAACCTTGACATTTCATACAAGGGACAGTTGTCTCGTAAATTACAGGTTTGCAATGCGTGGGCTACGGACAGACATACATGTCATTCAATACGTGGTATAAGACGTAATTGTTTCGTGGGAATTTTTAGTAATAATTTTTTAAGGAAATAACATAATGGATCTTTTACTCAAATGAGCTACTTTTCTGGGGAAATAGTATTTATTTTATTTATTTAGGTTCACCAGCGTAATTTACACTAACAAAAACATAAATTTTACAATTAAGGGAACTTAATTAATAATAAAACAATTACTTTTAAAGGTAAACACCACATGCAAACTGAAGGACATGTAACTAAGGATTCTTTAGTTACCTACTACTTCCCCTTAAGGATTTTGAGGAACGTTTTCATTTCAAGTGTTCTGGCTTCCACATTGGCGTGGGAGAAGTAGCTAGCCAGTTTTTTTATTGTAATGTGTATCAAGACGAGCTGATCGTACACCTGAATGGTAAGCGCCACGTCTGCCTTTAGACAGTTCAGTGCCAAACAAACTGTAAATGATGAGCAGTTACTGTATGGCACCGCCCTGCGCCTGCTTCACCGAAACGACAGTGTATTAGGTATCGTATACCTACCCAGTAATTTCACTAAAGATATTACTATTTTTAGTTTTTCTTTTTAGTATACCATATAGTCGTGATACCTTCATTGATTTTAAAAATCATAACACAGGCTCCTTTCTTTGGGATCAGATCAATGTATGTGATGTTGTCCAATATTCATATCAATATCATTGTTTTGTTATTGTGAACCCAAGCTTAGTTTATTTGTTTACAATTTTTAAGGAAGTATTTGTTTCAGACTAACAACAAAAAACAAATAACTAATAATACCGGTTCCTAGCCGGTTATAGGCTATATCTGATCAGAACGAGAAATTCACTACGCACAATATAATATAGAGCACGTGTGAGTGCGCAAGCACAGGTGCACTCCCTATTCCCTCACTCTCATAACCCGGTGGGACAGCAGTCTCACACGACCGAAGAGAGATCAGGCGCAGGACCAACGGTTTTACGTTTTTTTTTTAATGTCATCATTTGGCAGTAGTTTGTAGCAGCGAACTTAAAATTTAAGTTCGCTGGTTTGTAGTGAGACGCAGTAAAGCTGCTTGTCACGGCGCTGGTATTACTACTGATTTCATCAATAACTTTTTTAATTAAAATAAATAATATTTTCAAGTATATTTTAAGTAAAAAAGACCATTGATAATGTATATTCCATTATTCCTACTAATAGCTAGAAAACATGGAAGGAATAATAGACTAATCCTTTTACATTTAAACTCTTAATGAACACTAACTTCGACATCAGGCAGTATCGCATCTGTAATATTAATATTTATTATAAACCCGGCTTGAAAGTAAAGAAAAACAAGTAAATAACAGTATTTGCAATTTATTAGCATTGTTAGCAAAAACCTTAACTACTGTTAGACGAATAAATCGTTCAATCGATTTATACAACACTATCTGGCGTACCCCTCACTAGCCGGGGAGGATTTTGAAAAAAAAAACGGGACGGAATTACCGCGCTTACGATGTGCAATGTCGAACTCTTGAAAAAGTGTATTTAAATAAGAATTATGAAGGGAAATGTATTAATCTCTAGTAAATCGTGAAAATAACCGCAACAGAATCAGAAGTGGGATGTTCTCACGTGCCTTAATAGTCTTTTTGATGATGATTACCGTGATTAATTGTGATCGCGAGAAACCGCATGAAAAGTAATTTTCTGTGAGAAAGGACAAGTAAACTGTGCTTAAACCTGTTTACCAAGCGAAAATAAGTGTTATGGTTTACTTTAAATCATGAGTACACGTGTGTGTGTGTTTCTAAGTTGGAGATTTGGAATCTCGTGCATAGTTGACAAGTTACGACAAGTTGCTTTGGCTGTAGGTTGTTCAATAAAGAAGCATGTTAAAGTGATCTACAAGCCATGGTTTGCACTGTTTGCGATTGCGAAGTTCGTGGGACAATAAAATTCATTTGTCAGTCATTTGTTAAAATAAAACAAGTTCTAACTTGCATGAATGGACGCTTGTAAGTAAAATGTGGGAATTGTGGACTAATTCAAGTGCTTAATATAGTTTTAACATGCTTGCACATGTGCATGTGGTTTGTTGTGGCACATAAAAGTTGTGACAGGTTTGTGAAGTGACGCTGGCTTTATTGGTGGAAGTTCAGCATGGTGGTAAACCAAGTCAGGTCTTGGTTGGTGAGTCCCAGAGTTGAGGAAGCATCCATCCATTTATGTTGCTGTTTGGTGAGCTGTATTATTCTATACTATAGTAATTAACAACAAGAAATTAAAGTAATATTTCCAAGGGGAAATAAATTAAAATGGACACTGGAGTAGTCAATGACAGATGTATATTTTAAGAAATTTATAGTGATGAGTTGGTAAAGTAAATTTAATTCATAATTAACAAAGAATTGGATTTGGTGTTAATTACTAACTTTGATTGCATTATCTTTCTGGTGTGCACCCACAAACAAGAAAAGGAAGTTGTTTGTGTGTGATATTTGGTGATTATTGTTTTACTTGTTTATTTATAATGAAATGAAAATAGATGGGGTGAGCATACACTGATATGCCACAAATAATAAAGCTTATTATATAAATGTTTGGAGGTGATGTGAGCAACAAGCATCCTATATGATGCTGGGCAGAGTGGAAGGATAAACTGATTGAGGCATTTCCATCTTCCAATAGTAAATTTACACAGATTAGGTAATTAGTGAATTGTGTTAATTTGCCAAGCGAACATTTCATAAAGTTTTATTATAAAAAGTTGGGCATGGGATGTCTTGTCCAGTAAGTGAAAAAGTTAGGATGACTAAAGTGTGTAAGTTTCAGTGATGGCACTGAAGACATTATTGGTACTCACGGTAACAAACTATGTATTGGAGGTTGGTGTTGACACAACTGGTTATTGTGTCACTGGTACTCTTTTATATTTGGTCGGTATAAATATTAAAATATCAACATTGATTGATAACAGCAGGTACAGTGCAGCACCTAATGTTTCTCAAGTAGTAAAATGTGCCTTATGCGAACAGGCATTGTCTTTGACAACGCTGTTAAGGACAGCAGAAACTTATTATTTTAAGGTATAGCAAATTAATTAAGTTTTTACTTTGCAATGATGAGAGTCATGTTGAGGCAGATTGTTTTAAGAGGAGGAATTCGAATAAGGTTTGGTCTAGGTGTAATATGGCCATGGATGAGTGCAGAAGGCAACCTAATACTGGGTCTTGTTATTAATGGCATTATGAGGCTAGGCAAAATGAATAGAGCATGCTGTTGCATGGAAAGAAAATTTTAGGGTACGAGTGATGGATTCACATTCATTTATATTCACTATAAATTTATAATTACAAATTAACTTTTTCAAGTTTTCTTATTTTCAGTTTTATTTATGTACTCTTAATATTTAAAATTACATTTAACAATAATATAAAAATGACAATAAAATGTTATTTACAATTTTGGTAAAAGGTACATAATATTGAAAGTTATTATTGCAAAGATAGAATTTATTAAGGAAAATATGGGCTATAATGGATAGTCTAAAAGCAAGGGGATATCTAAATGGAAATTAAAGGATGTGTCCTTTAATTAGGATGAAATTCTGGCAAAATATGATTGTTGTTTTCTGATAATGGAGTGAAGCTGGAAATTGTAGCGTATAATAGTTAATAATTATAATGGACAAAAAAAAAAAAAAAAAAAAAAAATTATATATATAAAAAAAAGGCGCAAAAAAAAGAAAGAAAAAAAAAAAAAATTGGAAAAACAGAAAAAAAAAATTTAAAAAAAAAAAGTTATGGTCCATAATGGTAAACTAACTTAGTTCTAAGCCTTGCATGCTAGGTCATTCCAAATACAATTGTAAAATTGTTAATGAATAAACAAACAAAGTGAGATAGGTACCGTTGCGATGTGGCCGTGACGGGATGGCATCGAACGGATACGAACAATGCGATGTGGCCGAGAGGGGAGCGCATCGAAGCAATGAGAGAGGTACCGTTGCGATGTGGCCGAGAGGGGATGGCATCGAACGGATACGAATGCGATGTGGCCGAGAGGGGAGCGCATCGAAGCAATGAGAGAGGTACCGTTGCAATGTGGCCGTGAGGGGATGGCATTGAACGGATACGGAAATTGTGATGTGGCTGACCGGAGCAGGCATTGAATGAATAGGACACCGTTGCGATGTGGCCGAGAGGGGATGGCATCGAACGGATATTAAAATTGCGATGTGGCCGAGAGGGGAAAGCATCGAATTAATGAGATAGGTACCGTTGCAATGTGGCCGTGAGGGGATGGCATTGAACGGATACAAGAATTGCGCTGTGGCCGAGAAGGGGAAGCCTCGAATGAAGAAACCGTTGCAATGTGGCCGAGAGGGGATGGCATTGAACGGATAGAAATGAGTTGTGATGTACTGCCGTAAGGGGCTCATGATGTATTGCCGTAAGGGGCTTATAATGTTACACTGCTGTAAAGGGATAATGGTGTACTGCCGTGATGGGCTCATGTTATAGTGTTAGGGGCCTATGATTTTACATGCTAAAAGGGGCGTCAGTTTATACTTGCCGTTATGGGTCTATGATTTTACATGCCAAAAAGGGGCATCAGTTAATAATCGCCGTTAGCGACTTGTGTTTTAACATGCTGAAAAAGGGGTAAGACGCTACAGGTTGTTGAGGGCTTATGATTTTACATGGCAATAGAGGCGTTAGACGATGCAAGTTGTTTAGGGCTTACGCTTACACAAGCCAAAAAGGGCATTAAACGATACGACGATCCCAGTAGGCGAGCAATTATAGTTCTGATTTTATTGTTAAGGATGTTTAAAGTTAATAGTGTATGTGTTCGCTTTTAATTTGTTAAGTGAATTGTCAGTAAAACAACAAATACATAAACGATACATGCCGCTAGGGCTCAGTGATTGATCATGCTAACAGGAGATAACATGTAGTGTTGCCGTTACAGGACTGAAGATTGGCAAATGTACAATAAGAGCCAGTTATTGACTGACTGTCATCATTAATTTCGTTATCATTAATTTTATATGCTGTTAAGCAGGACATGGTTGATCACAATTTTAATTCAATATGGTTGTTTGAACCTGTGTTCCACGAATAAATAAATTTGATTTGATTTCTCATAGTGATTGCTCCTGGCACCTTCTGTAAGGGAGCTTCTATCTAAAGTACCATGGTGTTGGTAAGAGAAACTTATTCCGTGTGAGGCCATAGTCTGCTGGAAAGAGCTGTGGTTCTATGCTGTGTTCTTGTGACACGGGCATGGACCTGTTCTAATTAACAATGTTGTGTTTTCTTTTATGTAGCTGGATTTTACCACTTTGAGCTCCCTTGTCGCTACGCTGTTCGTGACGAACCTATCACAGAAGAACATAAAGCCGCTTGGACATCTAAAGGAAGGAGGTTCCTTCGGGGACGAAGGAATTGCAGGATGGCCGACTGTTAGACGAATAAATCGTTCAATCGATTTATACAACACTATCTGGCGTACCCCTCACTAGCCGGGGAGGATTTTGAAAAAAAAAACGGGACGGAATTACCGCGCTTACGATGTGCAATGTCGAACTCTTGAAAAAGTGTATTTAAATAAGAATTATGAAGGGAAATGTATTAATCTCTAGTAAATCGTGAAAATAACCGCAACACTACATAATGATCGGAGTGGCCACGCGTGGTGTGGCAATGGTGGCGATTGCGCCACGGTGCCATTTTAGCTAATGTGAAACAAGATGGCGGCGGATGTACCATCATGATGTCCTTCTGTATTGGAAAAAGATACTATCGTCCCTTTTTTCACGTCGCAACTTACCAGGTGGTAGGTTCCTGTGTTGGGCCGTCTAGGTAGGTACCACTGAACGCAATGCCAATTATTTTTCCGTGAAAAAGAAGTGTGTCAAGCACTTCTGTATTTCGGGGAAAGGGCACTGTAGCTTGTGAAATTACTGGGTATATGAAAAGAAACCTAATAACTGTCGTCTCGGTGTAGCGGGCGCAGGGCGGTGCCTGACAGTAACTGCTTAGGTACTGTTTGGCACTGAACTAACTTGACGTGACTTGTTCCAATTTTTTTAGAATCATCGCTATATTAGTTTTAGGCTTCCATTTTCCGGGAATTGAGCCCAGGACCCCAAGATCACGACCCAATACTCAAACCACTAGACCACCGAGGGTTTATCAATTATGGTATTTAATTTCATTAAACACAAGTGTTTAAAGAAATTTGTGATGGCATTGCTATAAATCACACGAGCAAACGACTCGGCATTCAAACAATCGTAAAATAAAATCCGTAAAGAATTGGACTTAACAAGCCGTGAATTAATGTAATTACTTATTCACAAATAAGTGATGTTAAGTGTCCATCTTACAACTCGATGTATCGATGAAACGCGTCTAATGAAATGTTGAGCATCTCTTGTACTGACTGTGACAAAACCATTTTGAATATTTTACACAAAGCGTAGCGTTTGGAGAGACCTATGTCCAGCAGGGGGCTGACGGGCTGATGAGATGATGATCCAAAATGTAATGTTTTCAGGACTTTATACTTCGAACCCAGGTTGGCCGAAGCAAGGAAAACAGGTCTAGGTGGGGGTTTGCCGAAGAGATGGACCTCGCTTGCGAATGTGGGTTCTCGCCTCAGTCCATGCTGCACTTGATTTCCTGCCCAATGTGTCCTGTCAACTGTACACAGGATGAACTAATGAGTGCTTCGGATAATGCGATACGAGTCGCCGAGTACTGGGCCAATTTTGTTTGATTTATTTATTTATTATTTGCTATCGACACGAAAAGAAGAAGAAGGACTTTATATATGACTCGGACTAATGATGATAATGTGATAGTGTTCGCTGATACGCTCGGCAGATTACACCTGCGAGGTAGCTAGACAGTCGGACTCTGAAAAAGCCCTACCTTCAACCAGACCCAAGGCGGGAATCGAACCCACGACCTCCTAGTTTACGCGGCTTAGCCACTGTTCCACACGTAGGCGGTCAAAATATTATTTAGAATCCAATATCAATATCAATATGAACACTGGCAACTACACTTTATTACTTACTAGCCTTCCGCCCGCGGCTTCGCCCGCGTGAACTATAGGACGTTATCCCGCGGAAATATCTTTTGAAATTGTAGCCTATGTATTATTCTGATGTATGAGCTATAATATTATAAAGTTTCATTAAAATCCATCCAGTGGTTTTTGAGTAAAAGAGTAACAAACATCCGTCCATACATACACACAAACTTTCGCCTTTATAATATTAGTAGATAAAACGTGCAAGGCAAAGAGGATATACCTAACATGTGTAAATACAGTACCTTCAACGATGGCTGCCGTTTATAATATATGAGAATGTAATCGATATGTCGATACTATCGACATGTGAACATCACTATAATGGCTAACACGTCGCGGCCGTTATACCACCTCTGTCACTGACCTTGCCCACAAGAACAAAAGATACAATTTATTTAAGTATTGTTTGAATGAATGAAATTGTTAAGCAATTACTAGTAAAAACAACATTCTTTTGCAAGTATGGGGATCACATCACATATTACTATTTACTTAGTAATTTGAAATGCCTCGATGGTCTAGTGGTTTAAGTGCCGGGCCGTGATCTCGGGGTACTGGGTTCAATTCCCGGGTCGAGCACAATTCTGGACACAGCTCGGGTTTGTGATCTCTAATTCGCATTTGGCAAACGTGGTGATTTAGCCAATTATGAGAATTGATGCAGACTTGATTACAGACAGCCATACAACGGATAAACATTTTTAATATACTTTTGTTTTGTAAATACATACATATTATACATAGAAACACCCAAGCCGATACAAGCAGACATGTTCATTGTTTGTTTTTTTACCTTTCGGGGATCGAACCCTTCTGTTGTCAAAATGTGTTTATTTATTTATTTAAACTTGAATTCACAATTAGGAGTACAAAATGCGGACTTGATGCCTAATAGCACTCTTCGGAAGTCAAACTTTTGGCGAAGCAGAAAGAAGTAGTATAGTAGGTAGCGCTTACAATGATTGATGACTATCTTTTATGTTGTTTCAGAGGAAGGCCAGCAAGGGAAACGCCCGAGACCCAAGGACATCGCCATGGCAGAGCCACCTCACACCATGGAGATAGCCCAGATCCTGATATCACTGCTCCACGCGTGGGGGCTGGACCCTGATCTTGACAGGGTCTGCGAGTCGAAGCTGGGACTGCTAAGACCTATGGTAAGTTGTTTGGAGCTGTGTGGTTTCAAGCGCGAAATTACTGGGTATACTTAGTGAAATTACTGGATATATGAGACCTAATAACTGTCTTCTCGGTGTAGCGGGCGCAGGGGTGCCAGACAGTAATTGCTTAGTTACTGTTTGGCACAGAACTGTCTAAGGGCTTACCATTAGGTGTACGATCTGCTCGTCTTGTTACACATTGCAATAAAAAAAAACTAGTCAGGGTTTGCTGGCATCGTGAACCAATTAGGCAAGTCCAGTTAATACATTTCAACGATAGCCATCTGTCCTCCATAACCTATGACGGGGAACGACCTCAAACAAACCGACTCTTATGTAGGTATATAATTTCAATTTTTTCCCATAGTTTTAAGACGCCATGTTTGATTACTTGGCCATATTTGGGGTATTCTGTGAGGTGGAGGAACTTTTCTTCTACGGCTCATTTACACTACGTTCCAGCTCTTTTAATGTGTAACTATTAATTGTTGAGGAATGCCCTCTCCGTAGTTTTTCTGGTGGTATGCGTGAGCTCCATAACCTTACGCCGGCGGCAGTGGACTGGTTGCGGCAACTCGACATAGACATCTGAGGATTCATGTGGAAGCCATACGAAATGATGATGATCATTAATTGGTATCCAGGTCCCCGTCTGCTTCGGCGTGGTATCCCGTCACGGCCACATGGCAGTGCAGCTCCCCACGCGCCTAGGTGGCTGGGCAGAGGCCTGCGACGCCGCCCCTGATGACCCACTCCTCGTCACCAGTGACCTCCCACCAGAGCTGCTGCGGCAGGAGAAACTGACCAGGTAAGGCCTAGTTTTATCACTAACAAATCAACAATTCCTTTTACGCGCGGCGATTAGAATTTGGTCCGTCAAGCTACACATTGAAACATGTTCAAACGCTAAAGATAATTACAGGTGTGTGTGCGAAAACTGAATGAGAAATGCATACGGAACATAACGTTACACGATCTTTCGTGTAAGACTCTAGCTATCTCTAGCTACAGTCTAACAGTCCGCGCCACAACTCTTATCTGAAGTAAAGGATTTTGCGACTGACGGCCGGTTCACACATGTCTCCGTTTTACTGTTCCGTTTTATCGTGTACTTTTTTTTTCGACGATGGCGTCTGTAGTTGTATGAGCGACTTCACACATGGCACAGTATTCTGTATACAGTAATACATACGCCATCGACGAAAAAAACGTACACGATAAAACGATACAGTAAAACGGAGACATGTGTGAACCGGCCGTAAGTTGCATTGTGTCAATTGACACAATACGAGCGGAGCATTTTCCGAGCGACAGTGCGATATCTACCTCTTTTTTAATACCCTATCAATGGATTATGGATGTCTTCTTTTTTTTGGAAATGGACAGAAGAGGTAAACATCTAAGTTAACTTAGTAAGAGTAAAAGTCAGGAAGTGCTCCCATTTTGTTAGTTTTCAAAAAAAGTCTTAAGTTTTTTTTTTTGTTTGACTACCCCGCGCTCGTTTGCGACGCGGTAATTCCGCTAGTGTCAGTCAAGTGATCGTCAAAGTTAGAAAGACACATTATCTGCTGTCTCTTTTGCCAGTTTTAAAAAAGGTAGCCTCTTATAATTACAGAGAGACGGCACCTGCTTGTCTTTAAAATTTGATAGTAGGTACAAAATAAAATAAAATTACTTTTTCGAAATCATTGGTCTATTATTACGCCCCAGTTAGATCTTTATAAATAATGCCTTTTTTAGTTAGTTCGTTTTATAAGTTACAACTATTCCGTAATGTCAGAATTACTCTATCGAATTAAAAATTTGAGTGTAGGTACATTGCCATTTTGTTTTTTACAGGCTCTTCACGTCGAAACTCCACTGGGAGTTAAGCACCACTCTGACTACGAACCACCTACTCTCCATCGTTGCCCTAGCCAACACTCTTATGTCTATCAGCAATGCCAGCTTTGTGCCTGAACAGGAGGTAGCCAGGAGGCTACACAGGTATGGTATCAGAGTTCGATTTTGATTTTGGTATTCGGCTGCCCCCCCCCCCCCCCTCGCCTTTAACGCCTCGATGGTCTAGTGGTATAAATACCGGGCCGAGAACACGGGGTTCCGGGTCGAGCAAACTTTGTGTCGGTCTGTCGGACACAGCTCGGGTTTGTGATCACCATTTGGCAAGCGTGGTGATTAAGCCAGAACCCATCATTGTTACGATAACTGATGTTAAGGATGGAGGCCTTTGCCTGCAGTGGGGCACTAATAGCCTGATACTTTTATGGCTGCCTCCGTGGTACAGCGGCTAGTAGTTTGCACTTTGAAGCGAATGCCGCGCCAGAGGTCGTAAGTTCATTACTTCATTCCCGGGTGGAACCATGAAAATTAGTTATTGGGTTTTTCCGTTCAGAATAATCAGTCCAGAGTCTGGAAGTTGGCGGTGTAAAACACCCCTGTCCTCGATAGGTTTGGTTGATCGTGCACTCCTCTACATGTAGCTGAGACATGTACCTGCGGCACTTTTACTCACCAAACAAAGCGAAATAGCAAAGCATCATGCTGCAGACAGTTCCTGTCTGCTAGTTGACATGGACTGCCTCGACTGGAGAAGTATCACCATCTCACAGAAGATTGACATAAGAGTTTTTCTATTGCACTTTGTTAAGTGAGCGAAAGTGCAGTACGCCCAAACCGTCCTTCACCTCTTTTAAACTCCTCCCCATAACCGTAAAAAGAATATATAAAGGAAAAAGGAGGAGAAGCTCCTTACCCTTTTCTCCATATTATTCTTTGGTCGCAGGTGCCCATGTGCATGGGAGGTGATGATGGTCACTAACCAATAAGTGTCACTCTAGATCGTATGCCTCCCTTTAAAAAACATCTTATTCAATTTAATTTGCAATGGCACTTGCAGCTGTCAAAACGGACCTATAACCATGAAACCCTGGTCTACATTACCCTTTCGTTCATTTCAGACCGTCGACTCGAAGCAGCTCATCCTGGGCCGGCGACGAAGAGAGAGAGGAGCAGCTGGCAGCCCAGCAGGCTCACATCAAGCAAGGCTGGTCTCTCCTGGCCACCTTGCACTGCGTGTTGCTTCCAGACAAGGTGGTGGCTGCAGGTATTGTCCCATCTTTGGTCGTCGTCCCCTGCGTATTTGCGACCCTAGGAGGGCCACACCATGGGTTGTGTGGGCCGTCTAGGTGGGTACCACCGCAGGTTTAGGCGCATTTGGTCCAATTAGCAGTTGGCCAAACGTTAAAAAAAAGTTCCAATTCGCACTTGGTCCAATTCGCGGTTGGACCAATTCGCAGTTGGTGCAATTCGCAGTTGGGCCAAAATAGGTAATGTTTTCTAGTTTGCAAGGTGTTTCTGAAAATCATCTATGATAATTTCATAATCTAAGGAAATCGACTCGGATGGATATAGGTTAGAAGGTCCCGCCTTAGCCTTATTTTTTTTTAAACCCTAAAAACCTTTTATAATAATATTCTATGTTTTCTTAAATTAGTTAAGCCAAGGCAAAACTATTTGGTTTGGCCGGTAACACAAACATTACAATATGTGCTTAGATTATTTGTAATATGATGATGAATACATATATATATAGTACATTATATACAAAAAAAAATGTTATTTTGTTTAATTTTGGAAATACACTTTTTATTGGACCAACCGCGAATTGGCCCAATCGCGAATTGGACCAACCGCGAATTGGACCAAGTGCGAATTGGACCAACCGCGAATAACATGAATTGGACCAACCGCGAATAACATGAATTGGACCAACCGCGAATTGGACCAAATGCGCCTAAAGGCCACCGCAGTGCCAGATATTTTCCCGTGAAATAGAAGTGTGTCAAGCACTTCTGTGTTTCGGGAAAAGGGCACTGAAACTAGTGAAATTACAGGGTATATGAGACCTAATAACTGTCGTCTCGGTGTAGCGGGCGCAGGGCGGTGCCAGAGAGTAACTGCTTAGTTACTGTTTGGCACTGAACTGTCTAAGGACAGACGTGGCGCTTACCATCAGGTGTACGATATGCTCGTCTTGTGACACATTGCAATAAAAAAAACTTCATCAAACATCTTTTCAGGTGCGAAGAATTTCAAGCGACCACAGGTCGAGATGCTGGCCCGCAGATGGCAGCACCACTGCTTGGAAGTCAGGGAGGCTGCTCAAGCTCTCCTCTTGGCTGAACTGGGCAGGTCAGACTACTGATTTAAGAGGTCCTTCCAAATCTACTTGGGAAACAGGAACGCGTATCTGATTTGACACTTGAATTCAAAGGATCGAAGATAAGATAAGCTTACTGTTTAGCAGCCATTGAGCGGCGGTTCCTGGTTAATGCCCCTTCATGGCTTAAACTCCCTTAATAGAATAGGCCGCGAAAGCCGCTTACCACCAGGTGGTCTGCGTGTCTGTCTGCTAACTGATCTAATATTAAATAACCTGGGGAATACGTTACGTAGAAACTGAGGAGTAAACCGGAAGAGCTTAGTAGGTAGTAGAAGGAAACAAGATCTTAAACGAGATCGTAGCTTTTGAGTTATGTCTAATAATATTTATATCGTTGACTTTACGTTGATGATGTTCTTATTTGTATCAAATACGAGTATATTTGTTTCATTTTTTTTTTTGTTGTTGTTAAAAATGTTGTTATTCTTTTAGTAACTCAGATTTTTTTATTTGTTTCAATTATGCTTACAGATTGGGTCCAAAGGGGCGCAAGGCCCTGGTTGACAATTGGGCTCAGTACCTTCCTCTGTATACCCACACTGAGAGTATCAACCCTCACGCTACCAAGGAACCAGTTGAGAAGGTAAAAAGTTGTTCCATTGAATTATATAGTTAAGAAAATAAACATGCCGCAAGCCGGGTCAAGTCAAAATTCTTTATGAATAAATAAATATCTCTGGACATTATTCACTCAGCGCCATCTAGCCCCAAACTTAGCAATAGCTTGTGCTATGGGTGCTAGACAACGGATAAACATTACATAAATACTTTACGTACATGCAAACATTTATGCGAATGAACATATCTGTTTGTATCAGTCTGGGTGTTTCTTTGTAAAATATGTATGTATTTACGCCCACGTCCGATAATCGGTGACCGACTTTTTGTAGGTGACACATAGAACGTACTGATAGGAATGGAGCAAGGCACACGTCCGACAAAAGTCGGTCAAAAATACCATAGAAATAAAATCGGTCACCGATTTATCGGTCCTACAAAAAGTCTGACGTGGGCCGCCTTAGTTTTAATTTTAATTATGTGCAGGAAAATTTCTTTATTTTGTTTATTCAATTACTTTTTTTAAAGATTCCAGAATGTATTATTATTTGTTCTTCTCCATAACTCCACAGTTGTCACAACAACAAGAGGAAGAGTTTGAAGAAGAAGAAGAAGAAATAGTGCGGAAACCGTCTTCTCTGGCGGAACTGAAACGGAAGCAGACTACGGCTGTTGTGCTTCTGGGAGTTATTGGGGCGGAGTTCGGTCAGGACATCACTAGTGAAGGTATGTTTTTATCAATGACGTTCAATTAAAAAACTAGACTCCCAATCACGCTCAAATATTGTCCGAAGCAAAATTCTGCCCACCCGACTATTGGGCAGAGTTTTCGTTTAGCTGTATACAATTGACATTAAACACTAACTGCCACGAGATAAGGTGTTAATTTGAACGAATGTGTTAATGTCATCTGTGTCAACGCCGCTCGGAGGTTTTTTGAGGAATTTTTCTCAGAGATTGGGTGTCTAGTTGTATATTGAACGTCATTGGTTTTTATACATTATTTTTATTATGTGAAGTCTGAATTTTATAAAGTTATAATAGCATAATAAGCATAATTAACAGATTTTGAAGAGTTTAATTTTATTTGTTTTTTTTTGTAAAAATTGAAAGTGCTTCTCTTTCTTGAAATGCTATACCTACTTATGCTCTGTAGCTTTTAACCAAAGATGCGTCGAAATTCAACTATTGTAGGAGGACAACATTATTTTGAAATCAAATCAACATTCTTTATTCTTCTGAATCGTCAATTATTATTTTTATCAATATAACAGAATGACCACTGCATTGGAAGTTGATAACATCATTAATGGTTTTCAAAATGTATGCCTTTGGCTTCGTCCCCAGGAGGCAAACTGTTTACTGGTAGTTTTGCGCTCACTGTACGCAGTTAGCAGCGTTACGCGCAAACTGTGGACACTCCATTTGTATGGAAAGGCGTACTAAATCGATAAGCCGCTAACAGTTTGCCTACTGGGGACGCAGCCTTATTATTGATCCTATATTCGGCGCATCTCCTTACATACAGGGTCGTCCAAAAATGACACGTCACAGAGACACTGGGGGTAGGCCAGCACATAAAAATTTATAAGGGATCTAACAGACGAACGACCCATCGTCCGCGACCCTCGACGACTGCGGTGAGCGGGGCCGCAACGACAGCCGACGACCCTCGGCGACTGCCGTCGAAAGTGGCGGCGACCGTCAGCGGCAGTCGTCGAGAGTCGTTTGGGGCCGACGACTCTCGACGACTGCCGCTGACGGTCGACGACTGCCGCTAATGGTCGCCGCGACTCTCGACGGCAGTCGCCGAGGGTCGCGGACGATGGGTCGATCGTCTGTTAGATCCCTAAAAAGTTTAAATTGGCAATATCTTGAAAACCGAGCAACTTTTACCGAGGTCATGTTAGGCTTGTTCGATGCATCTTGTGCTGGCCTGCCTCCACTGTCACTGTGACGTGTCATTTTTGGGACACCCTGTATAGCGAGCTTGTTTGTTTCGCTTGTCGTGTATAATTTGCGACGCTCCGCAGGCGCGGCCGGGAACAAACGGCGCAAGGAGGCCGACAGCAGGAAGAGTTCCGTGGTCGAAGGTGCGTATCAGCTGTTGTGTAGTCGCTGCTTATGTTGGGGGGTTTTTAGAGGTAGTCTATAATGGGGGGGGGGGGTTCTTAGGGGTAGTTTGGAATGGGGGTTCTTGTTGTAAACTACTGCTTATGTTGGGGGGTTTTTAGAGGTAGTCTATAATGGGGGGGGGATTCTTAGGGGTAGTTTGGAATGGGGTTCTTGTTGGTAACAACTAACTTAAAAACCTATCAGGTTTCACTAACTAGTGAAAGGGGGTTCTTGTGGGTAGTAAGTGGAAGGGGTTCTTGTGGGTAATTAGTAGGTGTTTTTGTAGGTAGTTAGTGAAAGGGGTTATTACGGGTTGTCCACGATGGGGTTTATGGTGAGGGTTATTAAGGGTACTCTGTGATGGGTGTCTCTGCATTCGAAATGTAACGGCACTTCAGTCGGTTAGCTTATTTGAATACTTAGTTAAAGACAAAGTGGTCAATGGGAGTACTCAGTGACCCATCACTGTCACTATTGCATTTTTAACTGCCAAGTTAAAAATGAGCATGCAAGAAAAGAATTTTAATGTTTCACTTAATTAAAAAAGAAAAGAATGAAAAATGATAATAATAAAAAACTGAGGTCTAGAGTTCTAGACGTGTCGTTTGATGAAAATGCCTGTACAACAAAAATGCTAAGGATTCTTATTAAGTGAATCCGTGGATCAAAGGCGGAGTTTTGAATATTAATTAGTACTTTCTATTTCTTAAAGTTTTACCTGTTAACTTAAAATCTAAAATCAAAACTCCTAGCCCGTCTAACGGCGTTGGCTCTTACGTACTTCTATTGGCGGTCAACTACCCAGTCTAAAGTCAAACCTCCTTGCAGGCTTCACTCTAAGCGCGTCCAACAACCTCGCCCGTCTAACGGCGTTAGCTCTGACGCACTTACTGCTGTCCCCGCCGTGTCCCCGCCTGCCGGCGTACACGCCGCTACGCCGAGCGGCGGTCGACCTGTTAGGACGAGGGTTCACCGTGTGGGAGCCTTATTTGGACGTCAGCCATGTTTTATTGGGTGAGTTATTATGTTAATTCTAGAGATGGGACGGGTACCCGGTTTGGATCCGGTACCCGGTTTGGATCCGGTACCCGGCGGATTCGGCACTTTTTTAGGATCCGGATGGGTACCGGATAATCGCGTCGGATACCCGGCACTGCCGGTCTAGGGCAAAATTTAAAAAAAGTTATTTTAAAAACGGACATTTACAAAAGAGGAATTAATGCTGAAGAAATGTACAAGCTGTTCAGCACGATCTTTATAGTCCGGATACCCGGTAAAAGTAGGATCCGGTGCATCTCTAGTTAATTGTTATTTTTTCAAAACAAAAAGAGAATAAAATAAAAAAAAAAGTCAATTTTTTGCCATTTTTTTATTGGTTTGGTAATGTTTTATTTGTATTCGCAGGATTGCTAGAGATGTGCTCAGACGCCGACAAGCTGGTTCCATCGATGACATACGGACTGCCTTTAACACCACAGGCCGATTCCTGCCGCACCGCCCGCCATGCGCTCACACTCATCGCCACTGCCAGGTAGGATTTTGACCCAGTTAGCAGTTGTCAGTTTTCAGATAAGTTCGTGATAATTTAATATTGATGGTGGTGTACTTGTTACAGTCAGAACTTATAACCGGTCAAAACTACTTTTGACTGCAAAAATCAGGCAAAAGTGACATATTTACAATTGAGTAGTGTTAAAGTTATTCGAAAGACAAGTTATAGGAAATTATCAGGCAGCTGTGAAATTGGCCTTTTCGGTATTAATTGTCAAAAGTCAAGCGGTCTTTTGATGCCCATTTTTACGAGCTAGCACCACGGAACGCCGTTTTTGATTTTGCGTGTAGTTATTATTTTAGAATAATCAGCAACCGTCGTCTTCACTATCATTCAATACGTTCCTATCCACGCAGTAGGAGCTGATGGTGTCTTGAAGCTGCACAGTATTGTGATGTCCATTGGAACCCATTAGATGTAATACTGGGTCCCAAGTAGGTGGTACATTTCAACCATCTTCCCTATTGAAATTAGGATGTTTTTTAATTTCAATGGCCTCGCGTAGCATCCTGGGTATATAGCGATTCTCTCTGGCAAGGACCTGGGGTTTATCAAAGCGAATGTAATGGTTGGGCTTATCCAGTACATGTTCACACACTGCTGACTTCGTTGACCTCCGGTGTTTCATATCCGCGATATGTTCTTTGTTTGGCGTACTGATACTCCTTTTGGTTTGTCCAATGTAAGAGAGCCCACAGTCACAATCAAGCTTGTATACTCCTGCTGTTTGTAGGGGAACATTACACTTAACTGGTCTAGAAGACTTAACTGGTATAGAAGTAACAATTTAAATAATTGTTTGACGCATAACACCTGAGTCATACCGTGATCACGGCTACTGAAAATTAGTCGAAACGTCGGGTTAAATTTTTAAAATGTAGAATATACGCGAGTTTTCATCCGTTTAAAGTTGTTTTATTTTAATGAGTAGTAATCGTGTAAATATTAGAAATCATTTTGCGTGTAGTTGTTACGTATACCGGCAGTGGTCAAAACGACAATGTCTAACGTAGATGAAAACATAATTTGTGTCTAATCCGCTCTCCCGGAAATAGCTTCAAATAATAATAATAATGTAAGTACATATTTCTTTATTCCGGTAACAAGGCCCAATTTTGTTAGTAACAATTTAACTTATTTTCTATTCTTCTATGTTACTATTACAACAATATTTTCAAAATACAAATATAATAAATTAAAGGCAATTGCATGGTATTGCTATAACTAGTTTAACAATCCCACCCAGTGCCTTAAAAAGGGGGAATCCAGTCTCCCATAAATCACTTTCAAGATACTTTTGGTGCTGCCACGCAACCTGAAGAGCAAAGACGCGGATTTTTTGCGAATAATGGCATAAAAATCGTCAAGCGACGCAGCCTCAAAAGCACCCTGAAAATGTTGTTATATTGGATACGTAGGGCGCGTTTAAAGATTTACACGCATTTGTGGATCAGACCGGCAGCATTCATAACAACGATGGCGCGCGAGGTGGCGCGCTGCGCGGCGGCCGCGGCGGCCGGACACCCGCCCGCGCCGCACGCCCTCGCCCGCGGCCGCGCTGAAGTGCTGCGTGGGATTGAGCTGCTCATCGACAGGATGCACAACGAGGTCGCCGAGCTACTGGTTGAGGTAACTGATAATTTTATTTAAAATAACCTTCCGCCAACGGTTTCACCCGCGCGTAATTTCTTTTTTCAAATATCCCCCCCTTCCCCCCACATTTCCAGGATCAAAAGTACCCAATGTTCACCTGGGATAGTGTAGCTTTCCAACAGTGAAAGAATTATTCAAATCGGTCCAGTAGTTTCGGAGCCTATTCAATACAAACAAACAAACAATCAATCAATCAAATCTTTCCGTTTAATAATATTATATAAAAACTATAAAAAAAATACAAAAAAATGTCACGACGGCAAGTAAAGACAAATAATTTATAATTATTATTTTTGAAATTATGTCATTTAGACATACATAACAAAAACAATAAAGGGCCTAAAAGAGACCCCAGCGGTACGCCAGAATCAGCAAGAAAAACTTGCAAATCAAAGCCGTCGACCGACACAATTTGAGTTCTTTTTGACAAATAGGATTCGATCCACTTTCAAAATAATCCGTTTATATCATATCCTACAAACTTTTATAGTAATACATGCTGATTAACACTATCAAATGCATTTGAAAAGTTCGCAAAGCAAAGCTTGATGTAGCCTTTGCTTAGCTTTAAGTTAGTTAATAGGTTTATTCCGGAAATCCCCGCCAACAAATCCCTACCAGTGGGGATTGTTTCTTTTTTTAAATCCCCACCAAAAAACTAGCTTAGCTTTGTAGGGATTTCGGGAAAAAATAACTAATAATCCCCACCCATAGGATAAGCTTTCTCAATAATAATAATGATAATAATGATGTTGTGTCTCCAGGTGATGGACATAATCCTGCACTGCGTGGATCAATCTCATCTCAAGAGCAAAGGACTAAACGAAGTGTTCCCAGCCGTCTGCCGCTACAACCAAGTCTCTCATTGTCCTGCTACTCGCCGTATTGCTGGTACGTAACTTATAATTATAAATTTATTTGTACAGTCCCGAGCATGTATTCAACTTATTCGAATATGAACTTTATCGTCATCGCATAAGACCTTACATTTTATTCCACGTGGCTTAGGCTGCCTGTCAACCGGAGCGGAGCATGGCAGTGAAGCGGAGAAACTGAGATAAATTAACCAATAGAATTGCACAAAATCTCTCAGAAAGTCAGTTGAAATTCTATTGGTTAACATTTCTCCGAACGGAACGGAACGGACGGGAAACGAAACGGAACACGCACACGCAATAAAACGTTATTGTTCTGTTTAGTTTCTCGTCCGCTTTGCAATCGCTGCAGTGTTCTACAGGCGTTATAGTATCTCTTTTAAGATCAAACTTAACAAAACATTGTTTATTTATTAGAATAATTTATTATTCCAGTGGGCAGCCACACCGGGCAACTGGCCATGTATGAGCTTCGAGCAGGCCGTTGCCAGTCTCTGGCCGCCCACAATGGGCCAGTCACCGCCTGCGCCTTCAGTCCCGATGGGCGCTACCTGGTGTCCTATGCCACCGCCGACAATAGGCTATCCTTCTGGCAAAGCACTGCTGGTAAGTCCTAATAAGTGAATAGTTGAATAGCCTTCTGCCTACAATGGGCCAGTCATTGTGTGAGGAAGATAAAAGCTTCGAAATTTTTTTTCTGTCTCTTTTGACTCTAAAGGTTGCCAACCTCTGGGCTTTACGCGTAAATATTCATTTACTAGCCAGGTTACCAACCTCTGGGCTTTACGCGTAAATATTCATTTACTAGCCTTCCGCCCGCGGTTTCACTCGCGCGTAATCTTCTTTTTTCAAATATCCCCCCTTCCCCTCACATTTCCGGGATCAAAAGTACCCTATGTTCACCGGGGATATAGTGTAGCTTTCCAACGGTGAAAGAATTATTCAAATCGGTTCAGTATTTTCAAAATTGTTATTCCCGCGGGAATGAGACGTTTCCCGTAGGAATTTTATAGCCTATGTCCTAATCCGGGTTATAAACTATACGTGTGCCAAATTTCATCTAAATCCGTTCAGCCGTTTAGGCGTGATTGAGGAACAAACATCCAAACATCTAAACATCCAAACATCCAGACTCGCATTTATAATATTAGTAAGATTAGTAAGATAAGATTTACATCTCAGGCTTACATCTATTTTTACAGGCTCACTCAATGCAATAGAAAAGCTAGATACAATATCTTACATTAAAATTACTTAAATACATTACATCATCACATGATATAAGCTATTGTGTTCGTTGTTTAGGTATGTTTGGCCTCGGCGCAGCCCAAACCCGCTGCGTGAAGTGCTACAGTACCGCGCCGATGGCAGACGTCGCGCGCCTCAACCCAGCTCGACTGGCGCGCCTGGTGTGGACCAACGCGCGGACCGTCACGCTCATGCTGGCTGATGGGTCAGAGACACGGTTTAATGTCTAAGCGGCTGACATTGGAAACTAGTTTAGACATTCGTAACTAGTTGAGTCATTCGTAACTAGTTGAGACATTGGGAACTAGTTGCGCGAGTAGTTGTGA
This sequence comes from Mecyna flavalis, assembly GCA_949319885.1. Classification (NCBI taxonomy): domain Eukaryota; kingdom Metazoa; phylum Arthropoda; class Insecta; order Lepidoptera; family Crambidae; genus Mecyna; species Mecyna flavalis. The sequence goes on along the minus strand of OX439420.1, from coordinate 5,630,261 downwards.
CATTTGTAACTGGTAGCGACATTTGTAACTAGTTGCGACATATAGGACTAGCTGGTTGCAACATTTTGGAACTAGTTGTGACACTGAGAACTATTTGCGACTAGTTTAGACATTTAGGACTACTTGTGACATTGGGAACTATAAAAAACTTGTAGTAACAGGAAACTTAATATGACATTTAAACTTAGGTGGGACATTGTCAAATAGTTGTGACGTTGTAACCTACATTTGATGTAGCGTTCGTGATTGCAGTTATAAAATTACCAACAATTTAACGAAGTTGTGGCCTTACTTGCTTGCCAATAGGTAAAACTATGTGTAACCGTCCTTCCGTTAAATACCTGGTCGAGAGTTTTCAAGAATCGTATTTTTTATAGTTGCAAAAGTCGTAACTAGTTGCGAATGCCATAAATAGCTACGAATGTCATAACTAGTTGCGAATGTCATAGCAAGTTACGAATGCCATGGTCAATGGAAAACGTTGTATTTGTGAGTCTTCTGCAACTATATTATGACTAATGCGAATGTATCGAATAGTCATAAAAATCACTATTTTCTTTTTGTTGCAAATTTTCTTAATTATTAGTACTTGTTGCGAAACTCGTTTAACTTAGGTAATCGTTAAGTAAATCTTTTCTGTTAATAAAATTCTGTTATTTAAATTATTTATGAAAAATTGTAGCTACAAAAATGTATTTATTAAAATACTTTAATACCTATGTCAGGAATATAAATCAATTCAGTCATTAACAGTTTATAAAGCAAATGAATACGATTAAACGAAAAAAAGCTAAAAAGCCCAACATTACTTTTATAATAACGAATAGTAAATTAAGGACCAAGTTCTTTGTGAGTGTAATTCAATGCGGATCCACTTAGTAAATATATTATAATTATGTAATAACAAAAACGATTTTTGTGGATCACCATTTTTCTTAAGTTCATAATATGAAAAATATTATTTTTTAATGTATTTTATGCATTTTTCTGTAAAAACTTGAGTGCTAACTACAAAATAAGAAATATTTATTGTATTTTCTGTTCCTTTTTAGGTCGACATTAAAAACCCCATATTCGTAAATTGAAACTTTTCAACTTTATAGACCGACAAACTTATCTGTTCCGGCGGCGGCGTCGCTACTGTCGATTTAGAACTGTCATTAAATATCGTTTTTGCATTGCATTTCACGTAGTTCCAATTTTGGCCACCGGAACAGATAAGTTTGTCGGTCTGTAACAATGTATGACAGTTACAATTTTATTGCCTACGTCAAAAAATATTTATTTTTTGTTGATGTTACCAATAATTGCCATCGAAAAATGTATTTACAGATTTTTTAATTTTTAATTATTTCATACATGAGTTGGCAAAATTAGTTCAGTGTGTAACTAATAAAGGTTTATTGTACCTATAATTTATGTTTATAGCAATATTATTGTAAATTGTAAAATTAAACCCCAAAAATATATTACCTTCAAGTATTGTGAAACATATATATTATGTTGTTGTGATATCGTTATAGCGAAATCTAAATTATTGTTCCACTGAATGTTATCAATGTTATGTTTACGTGTAAGCCATGTGTAATAAATAAATGGTTTCAATATGAATAATTGTTTTATTTAATTCCTCCTCGATCTAGTGGTTTAAGTTCCGGCCGGGATCACGGGGTCTTGGGTTCAATTCCTGGGTCGGGCAATATTCGTGGTGGTTAAACAATGGTTTATATGGTACTAGGGCAACATGACTTTATTGGAGTTATTTAAAAGTTTAGGTTATCAAAATAATACGGATACTGGTTTGTATGGTACTATGGTCGTGATGGATAGCATCCATAAACGTAATATATAGCATCACACCCATTGATAGTGTATTTAAAAAAGAAGTAGATACGGCACTAGCGCTCGAAAAATGCTCCGCTCATATTGTGTTAATTGACACAAATCATTTTAGACGCATAATGTCAACGGTTGGTAAAGCACATAGATTTAGTATATCTTGACGGATCAAATTCTAATCGCCGTGCGTCAAAGGATGGCATATCTACCTCTTTTTTAAATACACTATCAATGATCACACCCATACCCACACACAAAGCATGATTTTGAGTGATGACATCTTTGACAGTGCCAGTCAAATTTATCCATAGACTTAATATATAGATATTAATTCCATGAATTTATCTTATAATAACTCAGTAGTTTTATAGTACAGTCAAAAGCACGTCAGACGTAAGGCTTCGTTCACACGGCATTGTCCAAGTTGTACTGTTGAGAAAGAAAAATAGTTGATCCGTTTCAGTTGGTCCGTTCAGTTGGTCGGATTGGAAGGACAGTTTTTGCAGTATACGTCTTAACGTATAAATAGTGACCATACAACGTACATATATCCATTCACACGTCGATTGTACTGCAAAAAAACGTGTACCGCTTATACGTTTAAACGCATACTCAACGGACTTGTCAAGCAAATCGAATGAACTTTGACGTATTCGGTTCGCAGTGGCACATAATATAGCTCTGTCTCGTTCACACGGCACGATGTTCATACGTTTTTACGAGACCGTTGGCGCCTACGATACCAATATAAAAGTACAACCACGCGTGGATCCATCAGTGACGTCTACTCCTGTGACAACTGTGTGAAGACTGCGGCTATTCGTCTTTTACACGAATAATAATTTACCGTGTCAAGACCCGGATGATTGTACGTTAAAAAAACGAATACGAAAAAAAGTGCAGGACAATGCCGTGTGAACGAAGCCTAACACTTTGGACTTTGTACCACTCTTATGTCGGGGGCATAAGTGCTATTATCGAACTGTGTTTACCGTGATGTGCTGTTGACCGTACATTTTCTTGTGATACCAAGTATTTTTGACTACTTTGGTATCTAGATATTATTGGAGGAGTTTAGTTTAAACGGACACGCAGCCCGGAGAAAGTCTACTTCTATCGTTAATTATAATGTTTGCAAAAATAAAAAACAGATGTGATATAAACATTTAGTTTATTTTAATTTTTAATATAGGTATTCAGTTCTACAGTGACAATTAAGAACCTTATAACTAAAGAGATCGTTGATAGCCTCCGAAACGACCGAGGAAAACATCACAATCCCATCTTAAATTTAATTCCATACATAATGACAAAAATTACTTATAAAATGCAATATTGATATCTAAGATTTTGATGGCACTTTGGCAGACAGGCATTACAGAAATAAACATCAAATTATTACAAAAGGATTAGAAAACTTAATTCTAATGACATTTTTATAGCGAGATTCGCGGGATCTTATTTTCATTAATATCTCAGAAACCCCACTAGGCTCAAATTTTATTTTTGGGACACATTTACAGCATAAATGGCACAAATTATTCAATATTTTTTCATCTCTAGAGGTGTGGGTAACGCACATGAAAATATTGTCCCGATCTAATCGGTACGTTTGCACGTTAGAAAATTTTGCTTATTTTATTTATTATAATATACCTAATATCTAGTAAATGACTGTTATATTCAGTGAATGAAATTAAAAGCGCAAAGAAAATAAATGCTTCCCAAAACTTTTCATTTTCCAAATTGATTTAGTAGTTTCGGAGCCTATTCAATTCAAACAAACAAACAGGTTTTCCTCTTTTTAATATTAGTATAGAATGTATTGTCGTAGATAGAAAATTAGGTCCTTTTATTCCGATCACTGAACATTACATACAATATAGGATTAAAACATAACTTTTATGACTTATTTGAAAAGACCTTATGCGGCTTGTGTTTTTATCAACTTAATATGGGTCACTGTTTCATTCAGGGTACTGTTATATTGTAAAAACAGGCACCAACAGTTACATACGCATACATCAATCAATTGTATAGAACAATTCAAATAACGTGCTGTCTTCTGGATCAATCTCTGGATGAGATAGTGGCCCAAACGATACTAATGTAAAACTTATTCGTGGAAACTTTTTTGGCTAATGTTTAATTTAATTGAGCTGTTTATATGTATACAGCACACACTACTGTTTGTTTTCCTATTAAATAAAATAAAAAAAGTAAAAGTAGGTACAGGCGCATTTTCCTATTCTACTAGATTAGTTGGCAGACAGCTGATGGTAAGCGGCCACTGCGGCCTATTCCATGGGATACTTCACCAGAAAGCATCGCTCAATTTGCCTCCAACGCACAGAAATAAAGCTTAGTACTAAAGTGCCTTTCGCTACAAGGGTGTATTACATCGGCAATTTTCAAACTGAGTATTTTACGAACAGTAAAACCAAATATAACTAACAGCTTAGAGGTCATTTCAAACTGATGGAATGTTTTTTCAAAGTAAATTACAGTAACATAACAAAAACAAGTCTTATTCTAAATATCACAATGAAAGTACCAATTTTGTTAAATCACATACACATTAAATCATCACTTACATTTCAATAAGACATTACTTACTTGAAAATTTCAATAGAACATACTTAAAATCACTTTTTTATAAATTTTTTGCTTTTAAACGAAAGGCCACAAATAAAAACTAAGTTATTTGTCAGGAGAGCTGAAGTTAGCAATTAAAATACCGAAAGGGCGCGGTTTTGATTATTATTTTTATTTTATATTTAAAAGCGACTTAGTGTTTCTACAGTCACTGTGACCAATCGAATCTATTGTGAACACCACTTAGATTAAATTTCCTCTCCAAGCCCTACCCTCCCCTACAAAAAAATAGTATTTGGCTCTTAACTTCGTAAAATAAAAAATCTCAGTGATATAGGCCACATTTTTAACAATTTTTATTTGTGACTCTTTCGTTTTCAAGCTGCGAATTGTATGGTATACGGTATAATGATGTGACTACACTATCAATATAAATTCCATAACTGGAACAAATACTGCTTAATAATACTATCATGTACTTATACCTAGTTTATCAAGAGTGTAACGCATGTATAGGGACTCAAGACCTAGCGCGACTCCTCGACCAATCGCAGCGTGCCACGCTCGCACCGTGCCGCGTCAGCCAATCGCAGTGCGTTAATATGATAGACTGCGGCAGCGCTCTGCAGCACTACCACGCGATTGGCCGACGCGAGACAGAGAGTTGACGTTTGATTTAAATGTGATGTCGTTGGGAAAAAATATCAAAATTGTAATCTACGAGGATCGTCCTGCTTTAGCTACGACAACCCTTTACAAGAGTAATTAATAAATTTTTTAAGCATATGGGGTTGATGAACATTTGCACATGGTAAATAATGGGCGTCCCCACTGATGGGCCATCACTTTGTCGCGGTGACGAGGCTTAGTAGCCGGGTGGGCTCTGGTGAACTAAGAGTAGCCAAGTGGGCGGACCGTCAGTACAGACGGTGTGTATTGTGAATGAACATTTAGCACCATCTATGACGACTAATGATGTCCCATCACTAATCAATCGAATAATTGATGACCGTGATGTCCCATAACTAATCAATTGAATAATTTAATAATATAGTCTGCGGTTATTTACCATGCACTATAGCTCTCTGTATTTTGCTCCGTGCTCGTAAGCATTGTACCTTTTTATAAACTTAGCATCTACATCACCCCCTCCAGACTATGATAGAATAATAAGCTGCCGAATGCTTGCTGGTAGCTCACTGGGCCTCCCCGAATAGGGTTTCACCAGGTGAGATGTACCGCAACGAAGGCGGCGTAAACTGGAGGGGATAGATCTCTTTATTTCACAAAACATTATAGGAAAAACATGTAACATAATAAAACTGTACGGGCTTAACGCTGATAGCGATTTCTTCCCGTTAGTAGTGTTAGACGAATAATTGGTTGAATCGAATTATACATCACTATGGTCACCCGTGCCCCGCACTAGCCGGGGAGATTGACAGATAGTAAAAGTTTATTAAATTGTAATTATCAAGAGAAAGGTATTTATTTCTAACAGTAGTAAGATCGGGCCGCTTCAGCGAACACCCAGCGAAGGCTAGGCTTGATCCCGGACCGCCCACGCTTCTGTGCGGCTATGAAACCCTTTTTTTACCCAGGGTTACGTACCGTCACCCTCCTTCGGGGGAGGAGGGCGGTGTGTGGGACTCCCAAGCCCTGAAAAGGGCGGAGTTCACCCACTAAACCCCGGGGTGCTCCTCCTTGCCTAATGGTGGTGTCCTGGGACTATTCCCAGGACTCGTCTATACGAGCCTTTACGTACACAACACCACCGGCCGGCGATGAAACCCAAAACAACTTCGACATGTAGTGTGTTCGAAAACACTTCAGAACGACTTCCCTAGAATATCTGGAAGCTACTGGAAACGTACAGGGATTTCAGAACGTAGAAATTTCTGTCAGTAACTTCGAAAGAACGAACGAAGATTCTGGAAAGTTATTCCATCGAGTCCAGAACGATCGGATTTTGGTATTTTGTTGTGTGAATTAGTATAAATTAGAGATGGGCCGAGTACTTCGTTAACACTCGGTGTACTCGGCCCGAAACAGAATTTTGATTTAGCCAAGTAGCACGGCCGAGTACTCGGTTGGAAAAAAAATAAACCGAGTAATACTCGGCAAAAGTGCTACTCAGCGCATCTCTAGTATGAATAAACGCCGGCTATCGCCAAAAAAACAGAACGAGTTTTATTTGACGTCGATAGTACCGATTTGAGGAGTACATTACGTATTCTAATATGAAGATCGCTGACGAGAAAGCCCTCAGTAGAACACAGAAATATTGCGAAACCAGGGAATCGCTGAGACTGCAGCTACGACCTTTGTAATTATAAACAAAATAGTGATGAATTTAAACGTGTACAACGTATTGTTTGGCACATTGATGTTGGCAAGTTTGCCAGACCAATACAAGCCTTTGTAACTGTTATGTATGCATTGCATACTTGTCTATGTGCGCGTGGCTGCGTCCCCGCACCCCGCGCCTCACCCGGCGCACCTGTGTCGGTTAATAAAGCAGTGCGTTGCTAGCTAGCAAGGGATTATTCCCGACTGCCCCTACCAAATCTGCCCCCATTAGGCACTAGTTTAGGTTCCGTCTGCCCCCACTAGGGGCAGATGCGACTAAAAAAGTTTCGACTGCCCCTAACTGCTTATTTAGATGTAGGTAGGTAGCTACCCCAGTAGATGCCTATAGTACCGTACGAATGCGGACTTGTTTTTGGGAGTTTTTTTTTGCGCGACAAGACGCGACGACGCGACGATTTGAAGAGTAGCTGTCCAGGTGTTTTACTTGTGTCCCTACGTCCGATACTTAACATTGGCGGCGATTTTGCGTCTCCTCCACCTCCACCCTCGCGTGGAAAAACAAAATTAAGATGTCCAGTGAACATTTTGGAATTTTAAATAGTTTCGACCATAACCTGCAGAGCTGGAAAACCTACAAACATACATACAGATGTACACAGTTTTTTGTGGCTAATGACATCGGCAAGGAAGGGGATCCAACTGGAAAAAAACGTAAAGCCATCTTGCTCAGCGCACTTGCCAAGGGACCTACAGTCTTGTAACAGACCTAGCGCTGCCCAAGGACATTGATGTAGTTCCCTATGAAGATATTTTGCAGCTTCTAGACAGTCACTTCACTCCGAAGCGTGTGGGGTTCGGGGAGCGTCATAATTTTTACGCTGCCTCACAGCAGGCAGGTGAATCGCACACACGCAATGGGCTGCGTGACTACGACGGCTGACAGCGCATTGTGGGTTTTTAAACATCGAAGAAACACTTCGCGACAAGTTCATCATGGGAATGCGGCCGGGATTGGAGAAGGAAAAGCTTTACGCGCAAGACCTCTCCGATCTCTCGCTGGCCAAGGCCCTGGAGCTCGCGGAGAGCAGGAGCAGAGCGCGCGCGGCCGCCGACCACCAGCTGTACAGCATCTCGAAGACCGGCAAGAGTGGAAGTGTAGGAAAAGTGAAGTGCAATGTGTGCGGGTTTACAAATCATAAAACATCCGAATGTAAATTCGTATTTCCCGGGTTTAAAAAAGGGGGAGGCAGGGATGAAAATATCCTTCCATTTGCTACGATCCTGGCCCACAACTTTTGGTTTGTCCACATTTATTTTTTGCCCGGGGAATACGTTACGTACCGTCGCCCTCCTTCGGGGGCGGAGGGCGGTGTGTGGGACACCCACGCTCTGAAAATGGCGGAGTTTACCCACTAAACCCCGGGGTGCTCCTCCTTGCCTAATGGTGGTGTCCTGGGATAGGCGAGCCTTTACGTCCACAACACTACCGGCGTCCAAATTTTATTTGTGTGATGTAGCGTCAGCTTAGACTTTAGACTTTGTATCTGGGACACACACAAAACAATCTGCTGATACTTGTTGCTTGGCATAATATTTAATTTATTTTTTCGGTTAAAGATCTTTTATTTCTCATAAGAATTACAGAAATTCACTTACTGAGAAAACAATTTACTTAATAAAAGTGTTTATCGCTTTAAATGAGCATAGGCATACAATAAAAGTAAAGTAGCGGGTAAGCGCATAAAATGACCGACGAGCGGCCGATGTGCGTTCTATCTATTCACCTAGCAAAACTCGCAGCGTGCATCAAAATAACAAGAACATGGATGTGCGTAGCGGAAGTTCGCTACTTACTATTATAATATGTGACATGTACAATTTGACATTTATGTGTGTATTACGAGCCTTAATTATTGGAGAAATGAATTTGATTCTCGATTCTTGATGCTCATATAATCGCGTTAGTGTGTATTAGCAATAAGTAGTACATAGGTGTGTTAGACGAATTGGTTCACTCGATTTACACATCACTATGGTCACCGGCTCACCGCGTACGGTGCCCCGCACTAGCCGGGGAGTTTGACATACAGATTTACCGCGCTTTCAATGTATAATGCCGAATAATGTAAAAGCATATTAAATTGTAATTATCAAGAGAAATGTATTTATATCTAACAGGTGTAATAGAATAAACATTACTCTTAGCTATTACCGACACGCTGGCTGTTTGATTCCTCTCCCAAGCTAGGAGCTAAAAGTCTAACCATGTATGCTCGGCGGTTTGAGTTAACTCTCTCTTTCTGAGTGCTTTGTTAAATATTATTTTCTCGAAGATCGAAAAAAATTTTGCTTCCGAGATTTAGTGTTAGAAGAATAAATCGTTCAATCGATTTAAACAACACTATGTGGCGTGCCCCGCACTAGCCGGGAGGATATTGACAGATGGAAAGAGATGAAATTACCGCGCTTTCGATGTACAATGTCGAACTCTTGAAAAAGTGTATTTAAATTACAAATGTATTAATCTTTAGTAAATCATGATAATAAGTCTAACAGTACGATTCAATCAATCTAAATCGTTGTTCAGCGCCATCTGTCATTCGTTTGTGGCGAACGGTTACTTTATGTAGTATGTTTGTTTCGTTTTTTTCCATAGGAGTATGTTTTAAGCACCATAACCGCTGGCTAGCCACACCTGCGGCCGTGTGTGGGACTTGGGGACTAAAGGCGTCCCACTGTCCCACAAAACTCAATCGATATCTCCTTAAACCAAGGGACAAGCCGATGCCTGCCTTGCGACATTAACCACGCCTACTTTCCAGCTTACTTCTATAAAATCCGTGGCTGGCGTGAATATGTTGACAAGTCTAAAATTGCAATTTTACAGGGCAGCAGTTTTAAAGTTTGGCGTCGCCTTGTAAATCAGGATATTATATTATAAAATGGCTGTGCCTTTGAATATAGGTATTTTTTTCTGATCTTTCGAACGGTGTAAGCCTCATTGCATAATTCAGTGTAGTTTTCTTTGAAAACGACTTGTCAATTCATTCACCAACGACTTATCAAGTTATTCACCATATATTAAGGAAGATTTGCTTCATAAAGTATCAAGTTACATTAAATTTAATCACAATTAACTTTTTCTGTTACAATTTTAAGACAAAATTATTTTTCAGAACCTATTTTATTAACATTTAATCCAATTTTCGAAAAAATAACATCTTAAAGAAAGGCATTTAACTTGGAAATTTATATTCTCTTAAAAAGTAAGTATATTTATGATTTGTTCTTCTTTTCTTAATTTTATGATCTTCTTCTTCTTCTTTTAACGTCAGCTTCTTTTCCTTTTCCATATTAAAAAGTATTTAGTTTTCTTTTTCTAGATCAGGATTCAATTCATCAATGTCTGGGTCAAATGCTTTTACAATCAGCATTTTTTAGGTTTATGTAAAATTCATAAAAAGATACGTCAATTAAATCAGGATCTTTGGAAACTATACGTCTGTCAAACCGATGACAGCTGTCGAAGGAATCATGCTAGATTTTACAAGGTATGGAGGGATCTTTGGAAGTTGCCAACGAACTGAAATATTTAAAAACCCCTTCTTAGTGGAAACTTTTGCGCCTCCACCAACGATAACTTCCTGTGGTTTCGCAATGCCTAATGTCCATATTAGGCAGCGCGATGTGCGCTTTGAGCTACAGTCACTCGATGTTCGGAAAGCTTGTGGACCTGATAGTATCCCGGCGCTTATTCTTAAACGCTGTGCAGCTGAGTTATGTCCTGTATTAACCCGCCTATATCGCCTGTCGTGCAGCCGGTCCCTAAAAAGGGAGACCGATGAGATCCTTCAAATTATCGCCCCATTGCCATAACCTCAGTGTTGTGCAAAGTCATGGAGCGGATCATTAATAACCAGTTGATCCACTACCTTGAAGATCACTCACTTATTAGTGACCGACGGTACGGCTTCAGACCTAAACGGTCAACGAGTGATCTTCTTACCTACTTGACGCACCTCTGGGGGGAGGCAATTGATAAAATATATGGTGAGTCGTTGGCAGTCAGTCTTGACATTGCCAATGCTTTTGATCGGGTCTGGCACAAAGCTCTTCTCTCCAACCTTCCGGCATATGGTCTGCCTATGCAGCTCTGTAAATGGATAGCTGGCGTCCTGCATAGGCGTAGAATTCGTGTCGTAGTTGATAGACACGCTTCGCAGTTCAGGTTAGTCAATGCTGGTGTCCTACAGGGCTCCGTTTTATCGCCCACTCTCTTTCTTCTGCATATCAATGTTATGCTGCCTTTTGGGAGCATTCATTGCTATGCGGATGACAGTACGGTTCACGGGCGCTATCTGGGTAGGCCTAGTGCTGACAGGGCGATGATTGATGAGATGCGGGAGAATCTTGTCATTGAATTGAACCGAGTTCTAAATCTCATTAGTGAATGGGGTTCTAACAATTTGGTTCAGTTCAATGCCAAGAAAATTTAAGTATTTTTCCCACTTTCCGTTCTTCAGGGCACCCCTATCAGTCTGCAGAAAAGCCTAAGCATGCATTTTTGGGATAGATCTACCAGATACCTCTTGAATGCCCTTGATAGATTGCAGCGACGGGCTTTGCGCATTATAGGTGATGAGGAGGTCACCAGAACCCTCGAACCTCTTCAATTGCGAAGAGACGTTGGTTCGCTAAATGTCTTCTACCATCTCTATCATGGTGAATGCTCTGAGGAACTCTTCTTCCTTATTCATCCCTCTCCGTTCCGGCTTAGAACCACTCGCTCTAGTCAGCGTTGTCATCGCTTCACCGTGGAAAGTATTCCATCGCGTACAAAAAAGTTCGATGATTCCTTTTTTTGTCAAACCATAAAGAAGTGGAACTTTCTGCCGGATCATGTATTTCCTCCTTCCTATGACATGAGTTCCTTTAAACGAAGCGTGAAGAAGCACTTTGTGAGACAGTACTGCGATGCCAACGGATAGAACGCCACGGTCTTGCGTCCGTTGTCATGTTAACTAACGCATTATAAAGAATTCATGTACTAATTCCAGGGCCTTGAAGTTTGGGCTGGGCTTTGGTGCAATAGCCGACTTCTGGCCATGACTATGTCCAAGGCTACAAATTAATCATCTTTCCATACGTCCCATTACTTACCAGAGTTATTAAACGTAACGTACTACCACAGAACAAAGAAAATCGTACTACCATTCACCATTACTATAATTTTATTTTTATTATTTGATTCAACAAATTCGTTCCATGCAGCAATTAATTCAATTGCTTTCATAAAACGAAAAACCCACATAAAAATTTCGATTGGGGAATTTTCCATCTCTTTTCTCAATTGAAAGTAAAAACTAAAAAAGTTAAAAATTTAGGAAAAAAATTATTGATTACAAGGCTTTTTTTTTAAACACGAATTGATAACTAAAATATCTTCATTAGAGCCTCAAATGGCCAATTTGGACATAATCCAATATTTTCGCCGTAAATAAAAAATTTTGATTTTGATTTTGAACGTTTTGTTACACGTAAAAATAATCAAAATTTGTATATTAATTAAATCATGAATGTACATAAATTGTGGTTTGATTTTTAACAATTATACATATCACGTTTGAAGTTGCTGGCATTACGCGGGAATAACTTGACAACTCGACTTAACAACCTTTGATTCAATCTATTTTAACCGGTCCTAACTTAATACCTGAACATGTCAATTTATGTTTTATTGTGTATGAAATTCGTAAATGAGTAAGTCTAGTTGTATATTTTTTTGCATTGTGATATGAATTGACCATACATTGATAAATCGAGTTGTGAATCTTTATTCATAGTTTTATGTAAAAAATATATTTGATAAGTCAATATGTCCGATAGTGTTCAGCAAAAATGTAGTTATTCAGTTGTGAACGACGGCAATTTTACCGCCATTTTTCAAAATTTTCAGCTGAATTTTTTTTCAGTGATGTGTCATGACCATAGGAAGCCATTGAGCCAATAAAAAAAAAATCATGCAAGTCGACTTATCAATGTATTCACGCCAACCACGGAAATAATATATCGATTCCCCGCTACTCATTCAGTCTCTTTCGTTCACATCTAACATTATATTTTCTATCCCCTTTTAGCACCAGTGTGAGCAGGCTCTCTCTTACACAGATACCCTACAATCTTATACCATTAGCCACCCCACCCATCATCACCAGGCTTGGAAAGAGGCGAATGTTCAACCTGTTCCCAAGAAGGGGGATAGGTCCGACCCTGCTAACTACCGGCCCATAGCCATAATCTCTGTACTTGGAAAGGTGTTTGAATCAACTCCCAACTTGTCCGCTACCTAGAAGATCACTCGCTACTATATGACCGACAGTATGGTTTCAGACGAAAACGGTCCACGGGTGATCTTCTAGCGTACGTATCTCACCTGTGGGGGGAGGCTATGGAGAAGCATGGTTAGCCTGGATATTGCCAAGGCTTTTGACCGTGTTTGGCATCGCTCGCTTCTTTCCAAGCTTCCGGCATATGGTCTGCCAACTCGCTTAAGCGACTGGATTGCGGGATTTCTGGAGGGTCGCAGGATTCGTGTCCTCTGTGATGGACGCGCTTCTCGCTTCCTCCCAATAAATTCCGGAGTGCCACCGACTTTGTTTCTTCATCAATGTCATGTCACTGTCCACGGACGTTATTTCGGAAGAACTGCGGCTAAACAGACCGAAACCGAGGAACAGAGGAATCTTCTTGTCGCCATGCTTGACGTGGTCCTGGACCGCATTTCCAAATGGGGTGCCAGCAATCTCGTCGAGTTCAATGCCAAGAAAACACAGGTGTGTGTGTTTTCTGCAAAAGCTTCTCCTTTCCTTTCCCATCCCACTCTTCAGAGCACGTCCTTACCAATACAGGATAGCCTATGCATCCTTGGCATCGATGTTCGTAGCAACTTGAACCAACGGGAATATATCGAGAGCGTCATCAGAACAACTTCCCGTAAACTCGGAAACCTGAACAGAGTGAGACGATTTTTCACTCCGGTGCAGCTTTGTCTCTTATACAAGGCAAAGGTTCGCCCGTGTGTGGAATATTGCTCTCATCTCTGGGATGGTTCCACAAAGTACTTATTGGAGGCTCTCGACAGGTTGCAGCGACTGCTATCCGTATTGTCGGTAAACAAGAGGTGACTAAGACCCTAGAACCTCTTCAGCTACGTAGTGACGTTGCCAGTCTTAGTGTTCTCTACCGTCTCTATAATGGGGAATGCTCTGAAGAGTTATTCCAACTCATCCCGTCCTCCCCTTTCCACTCCCGAATAACACGCGCCGGATTGCGTTGCCATCTCCATACCCTCCAGACACTGGTGGCCCGTGCCATTAGGTCATGGAATGCCCTTCCGGCTTACATATTTCCTTCCTCCGCCTTGAGGGTAAAGGTGACTGGCTCAATGGGTACTATGATCTATTGAGCCAGTCAACCTTATATTTGGACCTCACTTCCACTTACCATCAGGTGGTGACATAAAAAAAATCCGTCCTCATGTGTCATCCATCAGGGGGCCTCCCAAAATATATCTTGCCCACATCTTTAGGTCTTGCCCCGCCACTGAAGATCATCTTAGTCTATTGGACGAAAGTCGACCAAGAAAAATTGGATGCGCCTGTCCATTTTTATGCTTGAAGTATCATGCAAAAATGCATAACTATATCGTATATAGTAGAACCCACAATAAGACGAGCAAGAGTCACATTATATTTTAGGCTAAATTTAGCCAGAGACCTCATTGACAAATACGACTCGAGTGAGAAATCCGCCTAAATTCAAAATTAAAAAAGGCGGCCAGTAAGGATTACCGACACCGTAAGGCTTAGTAATATTGGTGTGCACATGCCTTGCCAAAGCAATAGAAAACGATGCCGGTTTTGCAGCACGAGGGTAAAATCGATAAGAACAAAAATAATGTGTAAAACGTGTCAGGTACCGCTGTGTGCGGTACCTGGCTTTGATGATTTTCACCGTTAAGGCTTATACCTAAGAAGTCACTATAACACATCACCCGCAATGAGAAAAAGTCCAAGCAAAGAGCAAGTGATCATTGCTCAAACAGGAGCCGATAACCAAGCCTCTACAACTACAGTACGCGCGCGAGTTCATGTCCATCGGGGTATGAGGAGGCACGCGGGGGCAGCGCGCCCCACCCTCAGTCTTCTAGGGTATTTAAATTCGTTGCTTATAAAGCACATTCCGCAGGACGCTACATTTATCGTAATAATAAAATACATATAAAACAAAATACTAAAATATGTTTCATTCAATGATATTATGTTTCATTCTATTAAAACAGCTTTCAATGGGCGATTTTCTGACAGCCCGTTTTGTTAGTTCTCAATAGATGGCGCCATTCCACCTATGCATGTTTTGTTTATGTCAGATGTCATTTTTATTCCCGAAAAAATTACAATTGGCGGAATTGTTAAAAAAACACAAAGCAAGTCATTCATTATGAAGAAGAAGAAGAATGAGTCAAGATTATGGCTCCTAGATACAAAAGCAGAGGTAACAATAGAATTAGATGTACATACTTCGTTCAACGCCATCTAGTGAAGCTTTTGGAAGGCTTTCTTTTTTTAAATGGCCTGTCAGAAAATCGCCCATTGCCATATGATGCTACAGACTTTTTTGACTAGTAAAACTTAGTTTTAAAATAAGTTTTAAAAAGTCTTTTTTTGTTGATCTATCTCTGTCGTAATCATGATAAGACTTGGTCTACGTATTGCCTTGATATTGTGAACTTTATTTTCATGAAGTTAAGCTCATATTCCCTCAAAGTTAAAAGAATCATCTGCAAAAAAATTGATGTTACGTGTAGGTAAATTAGCAAAAGTTTTTATATTCATAGTTGACGTCATCTAAGAAATCATCTTCACTTTCGGAATCTTTATTGTCATGCATTTCTTTAACAGCTTCTGCCAACGGATTTGGCAGTATTTCCTCTTCGTCAGACGAAGCATCTATACTATCGACATCATAAACTATCCATTTCCTTATAGCACCATCCTTAGTTAATGTCAGCCAGTTCTTTTTCATAATTTTATTAAATTTAACCAGAATATACTGCCCTTTATCGGCATGCGTCATATTATCAACAACGCCGTACAGATCGAAATCAAACCCGTATTTAATATCGTTACAAAACGCATCGAATTTCAAACACCTGTCCTTTAAATCAATCGTATAATCTGCTCCTATTAATTGTATTTTAATTGAAACTGTGCCTTTATTCTGCCTCCAAACCAATTTAGGCTTTCTTTTCTCATCTATAACGTCAAAATTTGCGGGTTTCATCGCATCTACTAAATGCTTTTCTGGATTCTCAACCTTTGGTGTCATTCCCAATGACTTTTCTGACATTTGCGAAACTTCCGTTGAAAAATCATCAGAATCTAATGACGCATCAATTTGTTTCATTTTTGGTGTATTGTTTTTTATTTTTGCTATATCTTCTACTTTGATACTTTTGTGCTCAACGCCGTCTTCATTTCGATCGCCATCGGAGACAGTATCATCTACAATCTTCAAACTACATTTTTTAAATTCAGTACTGCATGATCCATCAAGTGTTTCTATATTACTGACGCCGCCACTAGGAGCCTCGCTACATTCATTTACCGAATTAACGCCCTTCAAAATAGCAACCAGATCTTTAGGATTGACTATATCCCACGAATTTGTGCTCTCATTATCCGAATCGACCAAAGGTACAGACCTGATAGGCTGTTTGAAAAACACGTTGTCTAAAGAAGGTGGAGATTGTACATGAGTCCTGTTAAGACTCACTATATTTGTAGCAGCATTGTTCTTCGGTTGACTTGACAGCTTAGGCAATTCTTCTAATTCATCATCAGAACTATCTGGTTTACCAGGTCTGCCATAGCCATCCTTATATTTGTTAAGATCGAGTTCCTGTATATATCTAAACTCACTATAATTTTCCTGCGCCAAATTCAAGTCTATCATTAACTTGTTTATTACAAGATCTTGATCACTCGTGGTATCGATCAACACAACACCGTACTTACGTCCTTTCGTATGTTCAGGTTCATCCTTTGTGAAATGTTTCACGTAAAGCATTTTCGGGTCACCGTTAGCATCGAAACTGTTGTCGCAGAACCAATTGGTTCCGAATTCTGGCCAACCGTCTCCAAATGGTAAAAGGCCGACCAGACGACATTCTATAGCTTGGAACGGTATTTGAGCAACTAATTTACTCGGTATCTCAAACAAATCTTTTATTTGTACTTCCCTCCAATCCCCCTGATCTACGAAGAAGCATTTTACGACGTTATTGTTGATAATTTCGTCAACACGAGCCCTTTCAAAGAATCCGTCGTCCGGAAACTTGGCAAGGACGATATCACCTTTTTCCACGCTCTCTAAGGGGGTAGGACCACTTTCCAGGTATTTGCTAATATCTTTTAGCAACAATTTCATGCAGCTTTCAAATTTGGCAAGACGAAGGAAAAACAATTCAGGAGTCACGGCGGATGCGAAAAATACAGCATGCATATCGGTATCCTCTAAATGAGCCCATTGAGGATTCAATTGTTCCTTTTGTTTAATTTCTACAGGCTCGGGTGTAATAATATTTTCTTTAACAACAATCAATTGTTTGCACAGCTTTCCCAATTTAACCATATGATCCGGGTCCACGATCATATGACTGGTAATCACCATCTCCTTCTTAAGGTTATGCATTACCACAGTTTGTTTCAATAAAGTTAGTTGTTGACAGGCCTCCAACGTATCCACTAAAATGCAGTTGCCAATAGTCACCGCAATCTGTCCCCTAATGAACAAGTCATCATCATTGGCCGTCATCTTCTTTAATTCATCTCGAGCGAGATCTGAATACGTGATGTCTTTATCTTTCGGACGAACGTCAGTCAATCTAACTTGAACAATATGTGTTTCGATATTCTTCAATTCTTCAGGCAAATGGTACAGATATATATCCCTGGTTTTTTCAAATTTTTCCTCGTCAATCATTTTAATTAGCACATAATTTGGTTTTCCGTTATTATAACGCGTTAAAACCTTGAGAACTTGACAGCGTACGAAGAAGTTCTGTTTTATAGAAGCAGCGCAGACATCGCCCACTTCTGGTATTCCGTGGAGTTTCCTATTACTTTCTTTGCTGAAATACATCCCCATTTTGAGAGACAGAGTGCTGTAAGTCTGAGGATATTTCTTAGTGACTCCATTGGACGTGCTAGACAAAAGTCTTACTGAATAATGTGCTGGAGTGTGGTAGTGCAATATTTTAAATGAGATGCTGCCAGTTCGGGGCATCCAGTCCTTAGGTTCGTCGTATTCCTTGAGAATACTGTGTCGTTCCTGACAATTCAAAGCATCGGGGCACTCACCAAATGCGAGTAGGTTATCGCAAACAGGAACAAGATTCGTCGCTTTAATCAAATCTTTCTCTTCAACTATTTTCTCGCAAATCTTATCCAAAAACTCCGGTACTTTGTCCGTGCATCGTTTAATAAAATTGAGGATTTTCGGCAACTGTTCCGCGTTGCTGTCTTCAAGGAATATTTTTATTTTGACGTTCTCATTATTTTCTCTAAATATTGACGAATAATTGTCGTTCAATACGGAGAAACGTTTGCAAAACATCGAGAAAAGATGCGGCAAAGAGTAATGTACTAGATAATTAGCGTCAGTTACGTTTACATGGGTCAAATTACCGTCGCAGCAAACCAGTATTGGTCCTAGCAAGGGTTCCTGGTAATCTTCCCAGGATTTGCTTAGATTGTACAGGTCTTCAACAGTCATCGTATCGTCGCAAGAAAAAACAACGAATTTTTTCTCAATAAGCACTTTAGTCAGTTCTTCAACCTCGTGGTTTGAACGGCAAACGATAACAGCCTTTTTAGTTCTGTCTATGTCCTCCAAAAACTCTAATACTTTATTAATTTTATTTTCCTTCTTTAGAAAATCAACCGCTGTATTCGCTTTAGAATATAACACGCATTCTTGGAAAGCACCGATGCAAACAACAGAATTCGGTGATTTTTTGGCCAAAGGTTCCATAAAATCGCACCAAACTCTAGACGCAACTATAAATTGGACCTTTAACTCCTTATTAGCGCGGAGTTTAAGCATTTCCTTGATTTTAATCAAGAAATACTTCACCTCGACGGAGTAAACTTCGGACAATCTCTCACAATCTTCTAGAACGAAAGTGGAAAGTCGCCTAAGATCAACGCCGAAATCTGTGTCCTGTAATAATCTTACTAAAACCGAGGGTGTACAAATAAAGAGATCGCACCCGTTGAGCAAAGACGTCGTTATTTTAAGATTGTCTACCCCGGCGTAGCAAGAAACTATATTCTCGTCTAAACCCAGAAACATTCGAGCGTAGTGTTCAACTTCGCAAACTGACTGCACTGTGGCACATACGATGATACAAGATGGCCCTACGCTATCGACAAATTGAGTGTTACATTCGTCGTTAATCAAACGACAGACCGCTGGTAAGTAACCAAACGTCTTTCCACTATTCTGAGGACCTATCATAAATAAGCTGTAGCCACGTAAAATTACCGGCCACGATATCATTTGTAACATCATTGGCTTTTCAACACCAATATTCTTCAAAACGATATGAATGTTAGTGTTGAAATTCACGTCTCTAATATTAGAACAAGGCTCGATTGGATAATTCATTTTGTTATGAACCATTAGCACTGGAGTGACAAGCTTATCAACAAATACTGATGTGTTAGCATCAATGTTTTTGAATGGATTTACATTATTTTGTTTTGCATCGATAGGTTTAATTTTATCAGATTTCTCATGTTTTTCCTTTTCGTTTTGTCTGGATGTAGGCGGGTATTCTGTATTGATTGTCGCTTCTAAAACGGCTGAGCATTCATCATCATCAGAATCAAGGTAATCATTATTTTTCTTTAATGTAACATCATTAGACGAAGAGGAATCTTTAGCCGTCGTATCAGAATTAGACGTTACAGAACTATCAGACTGTTTAGCTTTTAAATCTTTAAGAAATCGCAATTTCTTCTGCAGAGCAGAGAAACTTGAAGTTACAGGAGATTCGACTAAAGATCCCTCAGTTTTGTTCGAATCATTCAAACTGTCATTTACAATAGAATTCGAATCATTGGCACAATCAACTGAATCTTTGTCGTCAGTCGAATTTGACACATCCATCTTTTCTTTCAATACATCAATGTTGGTTATTTTTACATTTATATTAGAATCGACGTCGGCGTACATTTCGAGGGTCTTCGGTGGTTCTTCGCTGCCTAAGTCTTGATCCTTACTTACCAAGTCTTCATTTTCTTCGGTCTCCTTAAGGACCACTTTTGTGGGTAGATAGAGGGCGTTGATCCCTGGAGGTCCGTATGCGATGCGCTTCTCAGTGTTGACGTCAATGTCTGGCATTTTCATTTTCTGCGACTTTTTCTTTGGTCCTGCAAATGATGATCTTTTAGTGTGATAATGTATGATATCTTAAAGAGGAGTTATGAATAAACTCTTAAACAACAGATTTCAACAATTCTTTTACCATTGTTACAGTGCAATGGTAATATAGGCTTTCCTATCGTAAAATCAATACTAGAAGAAATTCAATGGGTCGGCTAAGGTCTCGGTAGCATAGTTGGTAGTGCACTCGCCCGGACAGCGAGGGGCGCGGGTTCGAGTCCCGCCTGAACCTGGACAAATTGAATTATTCTAATATATTAATATTTATATCGAGATTAAAAATAAAATAAAATAAAAATTATAACAATAGGCTATCCTACTAAATTTACATGATACTGTGACACTGGCAACCAACGGCGTACTCCATGGAGCGATACAGAAAAATAAAACATCACTACATAGTATAAAACAAAGTCGCTTTTTCTGTCCCTATGTCCCTTTGTACGCTTAAATCTTTGAAACTACGCAACGGATTTTGATGCGGTTTTTTTCATTAGATAGACTGATTCAAGAGGAAGGTTTATATGTATAATACATGCATAATATAGTAGAGAAACACTGATAACTTTAGAGGTTTTTAATTAAAGGTCGTAAATAATCGCATTTTTTTGCGCTTACATTGCAAACGCTGGCTGAACCCTACGAGATAGATCAAAATAATGTACTACACTATTGTACACCTTAAAAAGTTTTACAAAAAAGTCCGCGATGGTATATGTCTATCTCTTAGGGATAACCCACAATAACCATTTTCCTTTACTTATTACGATAAAATAATGGCTTATTTACGAAAAAGTGATTTTAAGCAATACAGTATTAATCCTTATCCAATAAAGTAACATAAATAAATTGTGCATGTAATATAGATCAATATGGCCCTTTACATCATGTAATTTAAATGAATAGTTTCGAAGATATTACAGATTTAAAATGCAGGGACATAGCGGTTGCGGCGGTACCGGCCGGGGAGCGGATGGATGAACTTTTGTTATTCTTTCACGTAAAAACTACTGAATTGATTTTACAATAATATAGCTTATACATAAGGATAACACATAGGCTACAATTTACAAGATATTCCCATGGGATAACGTCCTATAGTTCAATTTCCGCGGGATAACGTCCTATAGTACACGCGGGCGAAGCCGCGCGGGCGGGCCGCTAGTTGTTTAAAATTTGACGGATTAGGCGAATGCTGAAAAATAATTGAGGGATTGGTAGGTTGGACGTTGAGTTAGGAAGACATGACAAAATATAAGTCTTGGAATATAAGGATATTTTATTTTATTTACCACCAACCTATCGCATATGGTGGAGGCGCGATTCTAGCATAGTTTAGGGAAAGTGATAGGGACAGTACGCGGCGAAATAATATTCGCGATCGTTATAACAGCAGAATAGGATAATTTTGCTTATATGTTGTAGAAAATTTACCAAGAAGATTAAAGATGTCGGCAAAATTCAATGGAATACGAGGGGATGTGGAAGACTTCTTGCAAGAGTTTGAAGTCATAGCTAGCATTAAATCGTGGAAAAAAGGCAGAAATAACCGAAGATAAAAATTTTATAAAGCAGTTCATAAAAAGTGTAAGACCAGAAATAAAACAATTACACTAGTTTACATGGTTTTTGTCCTTGAAATGAAAAGTGTTTTTTCATATCACTTAAGATGCACTGAGTTTAAAAAAAAATATGAAAAAAATCCAACACGTCACGTTTCCAAAATATTAATTATTTTTGATTTACAAAAATGCCTACAAAAATATTAAAAAAGAAAATTTAAAATGAATTTCCTTAGCTTTTATTGTATTTTTTTGAGTCTGTGTCTCTTATAACAGACCAGCAACAATCACCTAACATGGCTTAGTCCCAGTAACCTTGATAATTTTGTCAAATCCTGATGAAAACGCTCTCCATGTTCGTCGCTGACTTCTCCGAGGGTTTCAGGGAAGAAATCAAGGTGCGAATGAAGGAAATTAATTTTCAGAGACATGCTGACACCCATTCGTTGAAAATTATGTAATAAATCAGCAATTAACTGTCTGTAATTTTCATTTTTTTTTGTTGCCCAAAAACTCTTATAAAACTGTATTCCGTTATGGGATATCCTTTCTTAGATATAATAAGTTCATCACAAACGTAACAAAAACGGTCAGGATGTACTTCACACAACCTTTTTGACATGTTAAAAACAATATTTATTTAACTGAACACTACAATGCAGCAAAATTTTAGGATGAATTCAGAACCTACTTGTGGGTAGTCTTAAAATGAAATGTGTTGATATCTTGATTCTTTGACGTAATAAAAATAAAACAAATATATGTTCGCGTTTAGTTATTGTCACTAAATAAAACGATATGAAATTCACTGGAAGGACATGAAATTTTTTATATTTTGTAAACTAGTGTTATTTATTTCTAAAGTGTATTCGAGCAAAGGTGAGTTAAAGGCGGCTGTGCAACAAGTAAATGAAATAGAAACGGAATCTCGATCCGAGAGGTACCAGTTGGCGATGCCATCTGAAAACTACGTTCTTCCATCGAGAAATCATGGGCAAGGTGATGAGTCTAGCCCTAGTACGTCGCTTCGTGCAAGAGAAGACACAGCTCCTGCTGTTGAGACTCATAGATCAACATACACCACACCATCTACTGGGTTTCCTCAGCAAGGAAGATCATTTTCTTCGCGCTATAATTTTCGAAATGTAAATAGACCAGATTATCATCAGGCGAATAATCAACGATCAGATTATCGTCGGTTGAATAATCAACGACCTGTGGAGCTGAGCGGAGCGTCTCGCGCTGGAGGACGGCAGGATGCTGTTGCATCTTCCACAGACAGAACATTTAAATTATTGCGTTTATTTAAAGGTCCATACATCCACTATGTATGGAAGAAGGTTGAATAATTTGAATTATTTAGTCAGGAAATATAATAATAATCAGAGTAGATTGCAATTAGTTTATGTGAACAGGATGAAAAAATTCTTTAGTAGGAGCCAATTGTGAATATGAATTTTATCTTTGTTTGTATATTTGTATATATGTAGTGTTTTGTAAATATTAATATAATAAATGTGTTTCATATGGAGCGCTACTGCTGTGAAGTTGTGGAAAATAGAAGTTTGTTACCGGAGGAGCTGTGCTACCCTCCGAGATACAAGTTCAATATGGAGTGCAACATCGCAGCACGTCTTTGATGAAGAAGGGCCGTTTTTATAAAGGTGTATCGCTGCTGTATAAGGTGTTCGAATGTTTAAGCATGGTTGTGATAATTTCTCTGACGACAATCCTTCGTTTCCTATAAGGAGGAGGAGGGGATTTAGTTGGTCTCCAGCTGTTGGATGAAGTTATTACTGGTGGTGTTTGTGATTGCAGAGGAGGATTGACGCAGTGACCCTGTCTCTCCCATAGGGAAGAAGGGGATGGTCGAATAGATCATCAACTGTGTTGGTGGGTTAGGCAGAGGATAGTTGGATAGGCTATCAACTCTGATGGTTAATTTAAATTTTTTTAGCTTATGCAAGGGTTGTAAAGGGAGGTGTTGATCAATCGGCCCATACTCATGACGTATCCCGTGTTGCGATGTGCCCTTTGATTTATAGAATTAATGGTTGTGTAAAGCTGAGATTAGGGATATCAGATAGGTTTAGTTAGGTAGCGTATATGCCATCGGTAGGCTTTTTGTTAGGTTTTTGCCTAACGAACCCATCGCAGAGGTGAGACTTCGTGTTGATCATTATTTGAAATTTAAGTTTTTGAATTTTATATTAATCATGGACTTTGGCTGTAGAGTTATGTTTTTGTTTGCGCTTTATTATTGACTTGCCTCTATCATGGGTGGCTTTTTAGTAAAAGGCATGGCATATAAGATATCCTAACACTGTCTTTAAAAAAAAATTGTTTTCTGATTCAAGGGCTTCAAGTGGAGAAGGTCGTTGGAAGCAGAACCACTGCGGTAGCCAGGGGACGGTCATCAATGAACTTTGATGACTGAAGTTGAACCATAGGCATCTCTCCTGGGCAGTGCCTCGACCCTCAACGGAGCGGCGGGGAGATGTGACACTGGCAACCAACGGCGTACTCCATGGAGCGATACAGAAAAATAAAACATTGTTTAAAATTTGACGGATTAGGCGAATGCTGAAAAATAATTGAGGGATTGGTAGGTTGGACGTTGAGTTAGGAAGACATGACAAAATATAAGTCTTGGAATATAAGGATATTTTATTTTATTTACCACCAACCTATCGCATTGTGTATTATGTATTGCAAAAAAATTTATATGATTCATAAAATACGTAAATGACTCACTTCTTTTATTGGCTTCAACAGGTTTAGAATCTGCAGTAACATCTTCTGACCATTCATCACGATGTACATCTTTGTTCGAATCAGGTTTTGCTCCAGTTTCATTAACTTTCACGTTTGAGGAAGTTTCACTTGATAGGTTATCAGGCTCAGTATTTTCAGACTTGTTTAAATCGGTATCTTTATTAACAACTTTGGCATTTTGCTTCAAAAATTCCTTGGTCGCAACAAACATTTGGTATGAATCATTTGCTTGTGTACGAGTTTTAGTAAGTTCAAGCTTCTTCTTCAATAGCAAAGGTACTTTTGCATTCCCTTTAACATTAACATCTTCCTTGACAATGTTTTGACCATCAATACGTTTAACTCTACTCGCTCTACCAACAGACTTTTCATCAATATCCTTACATCGATCAAAGTCTTTACATTTCTTTTCCACAATATTATCTATATTAGAAGCTGTCAAGTCATGTTTACGCAAATTCTTCTCTGTCAACGTTGATTTCAAATTCTGAGCTTCGTGAAACACAGCTGTTTGTTTCTTAACAGACCGCTCTCTCTCTTTCTTCGCTTTACTTGATGAAATTCGAGTTCCACTCTCTAGATTATGAATGATTTCTTGGGTTTTGGAGTAATTGAGCTTTGTCTTCAACTTGCCAAGGCTTAACTCTTGATGAAAGAGGCATATATCTTCTAGGGCAAATCCAGATTTTATCAACACCTTCGATAACTCCAGCGTTTCATTGGCAGAGTTGGTTATGATGATCTCTCCATACTTGTGGATGTTGTCATCAAATATTGATGTTCTGTAAGTTGGGATAACAATAGGTCAGACAATGCAAGTAAAAAATATGTTAAGCTGGATCTCCAGTATGTATTTTGCCCTACACAACCAAAAAAAAACATCTTATATTATTATTTTTAAATATTACCTACAAAAGTTATTTTGTGAAAATGTTTTCCACTGGGCAATTAACCATGAATTAGAAACACATAGTTTATGCAAATGAAAACATGCAACATTTTAATAAATTTTGACTGGCCCGATGGCGCATTTGGTAGTAATCCTACCCTATGCACCAGGGGTCGTGGGTTCGAATCCCACCCAGGACAAACACTTATGTGATGAACATTTGTGTTTGTTCTGTGTCTGGATGTTTATTTGTATTTAAGTGTATATTTGTGGTACCTTTGTTGTTTTTGACACCCATAATACAAGTGCTCACGCTACTTACTTTGGGGTCAGATCAAATGTGATGTTGTCCAATATTTATTTGTTTATAAATAATTATTTTTTAAACATATTGAATATGTTTATTTAGGACAAATAATCTCTCCAATCGACCTAACAACAAAAGAGATAGAGAGACGGATAGGACAAGCTTGGAAAAGATACTGGAGTATGAAGGAGATCATGAAAAATAAGGATATAAATATGGCGGTTAAACGAAAACTTTATAATACCTGCATATTGCCAGTTGTCACATATGGCTGTCAGACCTGGGCCCTAACCAAAGCTCATATAAGAAAACTAGAGGTGTTTGAAAACGCAATAGGAAGAAGCATATTAAGCAAGAAAAGAAGAGACAGAATAAGAACAACTACAATAAAGGAACAAACTAACCTCAAAGATATTGCACCAACAATCAGGAAGCTTAAATGGAAGTGGACAGGTCACATAATTAGAGGGGTGGATAAATGGAGCAGGTTAATTAACTACTGGTACCCTGTTGGGAGAGCGAGGAAACGGGGAAGACCATCTAAACGCTGGGCGGATGAAATTAGGGCCACAGCAGGCTCCGCATGGACCCGAGCAGCGGGGAACAGATGCCTTTGGAGGCAGTTGGGAGAGGCCTTTGCCAAGGGGCAAACAGATTAAAAAATCTGAATAAAGGCTATTTATTTATTTAAATAATTATTTTTTATATATTTGAACTAAGCCAGCACTTGACCACAAAGTTACCTGATGTAAAACAACTATGGGTCTACAATGGAGCGCTCTTGCTCATGTTGACCTGTTTTTGTTGATTATGTTCATCAAAACACGCGCTTGAGACCCAGCTTGAGTGGTTTCACTCTCTATAACACTCCAATTACTTTTCTCTCAACTGAGCTAATTAAATCTGTACCACAATTACTAAGTAAATAGATAGATTGACCAGCCATTTGGTGTAATGGTCAAGAAGTCGGCTTTTACACCACAGGTCGCGGTTCGATCCCCGCAGGGTACAAACATTTGAGTGCATAAAAATGTGTTTGTATCGGTCCTGTGTGTTTCTTATAATATGTACATATTTGCAAAAAAAAATATAAAAGTAATGTTTATCCGTTGTCTAGCATCCATAGCACAAGCTGATGGTTAGTTTGGGGCTGGATGGCGCTGTGTAAATAATTTTCGAAGATAGGGTTGCCAGAACGCCAAACCACTAGCCAGACAGACCAGCCAGTTGGGGGATTCGTCGTTTGACCTGGTCCCGAATACACCGCGCTGTCATAGTCTTTATGCGGTTGAAATAAGGACTATGACACCGCGGTGTATTCGGGACCGGTGTCAAACGACGAATCCCCCGCCAGTTTAAGGGGACATTTGGGTAGAAAAACCGGACACCCTATATATTGCGGCACTCGGCCTGCGTGAGCGACCGACAGTCGACTCTCGTCATCTGCGCTCGCTCGTTTGCGAAATGTAAAAAGCCTAACAAAAGCCGGACAAGACGGACACCGTTTATTTTGACCTGACACGCAATCAATAAGCCTACCTATGTCCGGCTTTATCCGGACGCCTGGCAACGCTATCCGGAGATATTTATTATTTTAAAATGTAAACATACCTTCTATCAATATGTGTCGGACGAAACCAAACTTCTTTAGCTTCGAAGAAAGCCCTTTTCATCAAAGCAGAAGCCGCTCCTGCCCACTCCTCGCACCTTTGAGTCTTCAAGGCTCCAGCTTCATCGTCAATCGTCGTTTCATACGGTAAAATACCATAAATGCCGATTTGTTCGAAAACGAAATCTTGCTGACTCTTATTAATCGCTTCCACCCAAATCAAGTGAGGATTTAGGTAGTAAAGTACCTCGACTTGATAGGAATCTTTATCCATCGCATCGGTTAATTTTACTTCAAACAACAACACGACGAAAAAAGTCAGCCGCAGCCGAACGAAAAACGTTTTTTAATTTTTTCTCTCCACACGACAAGTCGTTTCCACAGACTAGATTGGTCGTTTCTTCTTGAAGTTGACACAAGAAAGAATGAATGATCGAATGATCGAACGAATATTTGAACGAAAACAATTGATTTTGTTTTTATGTTTATGGCTCTGCACAGATATTGTTTTAGCAAGAGGGAATTATCGATTAAAAAAAAAATAAAAAAAAAACGTCAAACATGGCGGGAAACTACTTGAAAATTAAGTTTTTTTTCTTCTGAATGATGTATGTACGAAAGTTTTACCAGATTTGTAATTATTTTGTTAGTAGGTAATGAAATGAAGCAAGGATTGACAAGACTGAAATTTTATAGAACGGCTATGAAAACTGTAAGTACCATTTGATTTTTACTATCCTAAATGGCTCATTTATCATCCTTACCTAAGCCACTGAACCGATTTTATTTTATGAAATTTGGTCCAGGATAGAAGGAAAAGATATTAGTTACTTTTTGTCCAGGGATAATGCTCAGCTCCAATGCTATATCAGAATTAGAATTGTTTTGTTTGTTTTTCTTTCTCAATGCTTTCACGTCACAACGGAGCAATGGATCGACGCAGTGGCGTAGCGTAGGTGTCAGCCGCCCGGGGCGGAAGACAATTCTGCCGCCCTTTTTTTTGCTCCTCTAGTTGGCAAACAGACACGCAGCGGGGGGGGGGCTGAAGACAATTCTGCCGCCCTTTTGTAAAATTTTGTCGCCCCCTAAAAAGTGCCGCCCGGGGCGGACAGCACAGACAGTCAGGGTGGCGCCTAGGGAGGGCCATCCAAAAAACTAGGTGACCCTCAGACTTGATCGCTACGCCGCTTCCTCCTCGCGCTCCCACTCAGCTTCCTCCGCGCTGCGACATTACTTCCTCGCAGATGGCCCTTAGGGCTAGTTTCAACTTTGAAATCAGTTCCTCGTATTTCATCTATCAGATATCAATGCCACTGCTTTTTTTGAAATTAATAAATGAGATCATCATTAATATCTTTATAAATTACGATGAACTTATCTGAAAACGATGAAACTGGCCATGAATAACTTATTACATAAAAAACTAGAGGCAATAAAAAAATTAAAATTCAATGTATAGCGGATAATTTATTTCAAATAACCCTCATTATGTCATAAATATATACAATTGAGAATAATAAATGTACATATTTTATAAATAAACTAAGTAGGTAATCACAAACTAATTGAACATTATGTTCCCAACGCCATCTGTAGGCTATACGCCAATTTACCACTGACAGGTAAGCCCATGATAAATTATCTGCCAGCTATAGAGCGACAAACTTATCTGTTCCGGTGGCCAAAATTGGAACTACATGAAATTGGCAATTTTAAAAAATGATACAAGATAGTGTTGCCAGTTGTTAGTGTTACAAATAAGCCATTATTATTTTATTTGGTTAAAAGTGAATTACTGTTAATTTTGAGAAATGGAATTTAAAAATAAAAATGAGTTTTAATTATTATTCTACGTTTTTGTCAACAACTACAATAATTAAAATATCAAATCAACATTTTGTTCACTTTTTGCACACTTGGACAATATTTTTTTTTACTCCCAAAAGTGCAAAAGATTATGTTTAATGGCAATACTAAAACAATAGCGACACTGCCACCGGAACAGATAAGTTTGTCGCACAATAGATGATGCCTTTTTTTGAAAATTGACAAAGTATAATATAGCGAATATATCTGACGAATTTACACGAATTTATCTGACAGCGGTGAAAATAGCACTTAGGGCCCTCGCCTACAGCGACTTTTTGTAGCGATGCTGTCGTGCGTTTAGTAAACGCGTGTTAGTCGCATTTGCAACGCGCTACTGCATTGCGACTGTATCGATGCAAACGCGCGACCGTGACGGACGACATCGGGGGAAGAAGGGAGGGAGGGTGGCGCGTGGGTGGAGCACCGAGCGTCAGTATCGCGTTTGTATCGCGTCTGAATCAGGGACCGGAAAACCCCTTTTCAGGCTTAATTCTATTGATAGGGTAACCCTATCAAATGTTTACCCATTCAATATGGTAACCTATTTGATTGGGTTACCTTATTAATTTGGTAATCATTTAAAAAGGGTTACAACCCCTTACCATTAAATGAGTGTTACCCTTTTTAATTCCCTATCTCTTTTCCACGCATTGGAGTGTTAACTTTGCGAACTTCTCTCACGCTCCAACCAATCAGCTGCCACCGTCAGTGAGTTGCGCAAAAATAAGTCGCATGACTTGCGCGTAGGGACTAAAATAGCTTTACTGAATTTAAAACCCTTTTTCAGAGGGTAATCCTATCATAGGGTTTTCGGTGAAAGTAGTGCTTACCGTAATGAATTGGTAAGCATATTGATGAGATAAGTCAATGAATAGGCTTACCTATTTGATAGGGTTTTTGAAAACAAGTCTATCAGAAACCCAAACGAAAACCCTTTTAAGGGTAAGCGGTTCCGGTCCCTGGCTGAATCTGAGCCGCTTCGCGACTGTATCGATGCGGACGCGCGACAGCATCGCTACTGCATCGCTACAAAAAGTCGCCGTGGGCGAGGGCCCTTAATTTTGTAAATACTACGTATTTTACATAACAATATTTTTAAACCTCTTCAGTAAAAGAGGTTTTAGCCGTTACTTATATATATTACCAGTGATGTCCAGCTTTATTAAACAATAATCCTATTTAAAAGTATAGACCTTTGTCTGATCAGATCAAA
Organism: Mecyna flavalis; assembly: GCA_949319885.1. Lineage (NCBI taxonomy): Eukaryota > Metazoa > Arthropoda > Insecta > Lepidoptera > Crambidae > Mecyna > Mecyna flavalis. Next base: position 5,599,784 of record OX439420.1, on the reverse strand, counting down.
AAACCAGGAGGTCATAGATTCGATTCCACCTGTGGGTCTGGTTGGACGACTTTTCAAAGTCCGACTGGCCAGCTACCTCCGCAGGTGAAATCTGCCGCCGTAATATTTAATGTAGGAGCCAGCACACTTGAAAACAATGGCTTGAAAATCAGAGGAGCCTACGAGCACAGACACAATGTGGCTAAAATAAAAATTCGTGTTATTGATCATCTAATTATAGTAATTATAAAATAATATAAAAAGGAACAGAAAAAAGAAAATTTAACTGTTTGTATGAATACATACTTATAATTTATTTCTTTGTCCTAAACTAAACCCATAAATAATTTAGTACAATATAAATTAGTTGTCTAAGTAAGTTCAGGAACCACTTATAATGTAACTATTATTTTAATTAATACTATTTTATAAAAATTGTAAAATCATAAATGCTCAAATAATATTACACAAGAATAATCATGTTTCATAGCCTTATTCTGGCTAATCCTACCGATTGACATACTAAACATACATTACAATTCTGCAGAAACTGCACTCCCTATTCCCTCACTCTTTCGACAGCTGTCTGACTCGATATCGGAGAGAGATCAAGTGCAGGATTGCTAAATTTTTAATTGTGACTGAGAATTCCTGATATAAATAAAACTAGAAGATAAAGCCTGACCAAGAAAATAAAAAAACTAGCTCTGGAGGCGCCACATTAGCTATGGTTATAGCAACACTTGGTTGCTATGGTTATACTCACAAATAACTCACAATATTCAAGAAATAACAAGGCACGGTTGACAATTGAAATCACACTTTGATAGACAGCAATAATTAATGACATCTTATGTAATGTTTTTTTATTTGATTGTTGCCACTTGAAGCAATTAGTTCCAATATTATTCCGCAATATGGCGAGGTTTTTTATTTTATTGGTCGGGCTCAATGACGTTCAATTAAAAAACTAGACTCACAATTACGCTCAAATATTGTCCGAAGCAAAAGTCTGCCCACCCGACTATTGGGCGGAGTTTTTATTTAGTTGTATACAATTGACATTAAACACTAAATGCCACGAGATAAGGTGTTAATTTGAACGAATGTGTTAATGTCATCAGTGTCAAAGCCACTCGGACATTTTTTGAGGAATTTTTCTTAGAGATTGGGTGTCTAGTTGTATATTGAACGTCATTGGTCGGGCTATACAATTCATTTCGTACCGACAATACCATCGAACTCAAGAAGATATGTTGCGGCGGAAAGAAGAAATATATTGATGGCCAGTTGCTCAGCTTTCAGATAAGTTCCTTATAATGTATCTATCAGCTAAAATATATCTAGGTTATCTAACAAATAAATTAGCAGATACTTATTTGTCAGCTGTGAAACTGGCCCTTAGACTTTTTTATAAATGACTAAGCCCATATAATATCTTACATATGTATTTAAATAAAAACTTATTGCACATAAACAACACAAATGTGAAACAAATATTTTGAAATGGTCCTAGTATTTTATGTTAGCCCAACACTGGGTACTTGGCTGTTTGATTTTTAACAATAATTCATTTACACAAAACAAAATAACACTAAAACGGTATCTCCCTTCCGAGCTAGGTCGACTGTGCTCGGCAACTATGTTCCAATGTTCCATCTTAGGTGTTCTCGGGGACTATGTTCCAATGTTCCATCGAATATATGCCAGCGGGCGATTACTTTGCTAGCGCGATGCAGGATTTCTTACTTATTCGTTCAGGGCAACGCCATCTATCATCAGTTTGCAGAACTGTTTGTGGGCGGATAATTGATGTTTGCTGATCAAGTTAGAGGTCGCCAGTCGCCACATCTGTTTCCCATTGGTCAAACATTTTTTCTATGTCTTCTATTTTTAAGATGTCCCTTTGTTATTTTTTGAGAAAGCCCTCATTTTCAGTTATTCTCATTTTTGGTAGCGGAACCCCAAGTTTCAAAAATGGTCTCTTATAAAGAAGGTATTTATGTATTTCTTTCATGGAAATATCCTGGATTTTAATTGTAGGTTTTTCTTTCAAGAATAAGCCTACCTTCTTCGCGGCAAATATTTCTTTAAGGGCGGTCCGACCACTCTATATCCACTTTGCATAACCCTCCTCATTTCTCTCTCGATCCTATTCGCGCGAGGCTTCCTACTATTAACACTTATACATAGTCCAGGCATCGGCATGTACACCAAATAGCCTATATACCGAGATCAGCAGGCCAGCAGCTCCCCTACGGCCTGTGCGCCGCACTCGCTGGCCCAGTACACCCCCCCGCAGCCTGTGATCAACCCCCATACGTAGGGGGTGAAGAATTCTTCGGGTCGCTCTTCTTCGACGTAGCGGAATTTTAGGTCAGGGAATTTCTGTAATAAACAAAAGGAATGTTATTTTTATGAACGCCTTAATGGTCTTTAGCCGAGTCATTTTAATATGCCACATTTGACACATTTCATATATGCAAAGAAAAGTGCTACTTATTTATATCAGGAGTAGTCAAATTTTCTAAATAATAATTGTATTAATAAGAACTGATGTTGTTTTCTTGAGTTTTATTCCTTTAGCGTAAGGTATATTTTTCTTTGCATAAATGAACTGTCAAATGTGACCTATTAAAATGACTCGACTAAATAGTGGTTTAAGCACCTGAAATCTCGGTGTCTTAGGTTCAATTCCCGGGTCGAGCTAACTTTGTGTCGGTTTTTTTTAACGCAGCTCTGGTTTGGATCACCAATCCGCGGTTAACGTGGTGATTAAGCTAGTACACATCATTCACTTGGAAATCTATTCTAATTTGTTTTTTTTTTAGTCCCTGGGTGACATAGGGTACTATTTATCCCGGATATATGCGGGCAAAAGGAGGATATTAGAAAAAAAAATTACGCGCGGGTGAAACCGCGGGCGGAAGGCTAGTGCAAAGTAAAACCCTATTTCATAACTCTTAGATAAGTGCTTAATAGTTTATCGGTCAGATATAAATGTTGATTTCTTCTTTTTTTGAAAGATGACAATAGAAATCAACTTTGTCGATCGTCGTTTCAAATTAAAGCAAATTCTTTATTGCATGTCACAGGAAAATTCGGTGTTACATTATAACCTATATGATAACTAAACTTGGCAAACAGGGCCAATCATTTTATGTAATGTTACCTTAAGCCTATCGCTGGACCACTGCTCGGCGCCCTTCTTGATGCAGGCCAGCACCTCCGTCACGCCGAGGTCACCACCCGCGCCTTCTTGCACCCTCTGCAGGCGAGTCGAGAAGTAACCTATCACCTGGAATTAAAATAAATAAATAAATAAATATCCCTATACCCATTATATCTTTTTTTTTGTCCCGGGACATAAAGGTTTTATGCCAGAGCGGGTCAGCCACTGAAACTGTTTCACGGAGGCAGTCAACCATAATATTGCCAAGTATGACCAAATATTGGGTGCGTTTGGCAGAAAAAAGCGCTTGCGAGCGCTTACGGCCGGTTCACACATGTCTCCGTTTTACTGTACCGTTTTATCGTGTACGTTTTTTTCGTCGATGGCGTATGTATCGAAGAAAAAAAACGTACACGATAAAACAGAACAATAAAACAGAGACATGTGGGAACCGGCCGTTACTCGCGCTGAAAACAGTTTTCGGCTAGGACACGTTTGCTAACTTCATAGCGCTAACATATTCCGCCATTTTGCTTATTTATTTTGTTTCTTTAAGTAGATACGCCATTTTGCTACAAGCGCTTCCTAGCGCTTTTTTCTGCCAAACGCCATTGAGTTACAAGTACTACGTATAGAGAGGCTATACGGAACAAAAAGTGTGTCGCAAAATGATGACTGGACTGACTGATGTATCTGCTACAGCGGATGTCGTCTAACCAAACTATAAAACTTGCAGCGGTATAGATAGATTGCTTACAGAGTATATTTTTCTGGCGACCAAAACGTCGTAAGCGCCATGCAAAGCAAGGCGCTTACGCGTTTTGTTTGAAATGCCTATCTCATAGATCTTGAATGAGTTGTTGCCGTAACCATGGTAACGGCAACAAAGCATCGCGCAAAAATTTTGTTTGCGGTGTCGGTTCTATACGCTAGTAATTGTAGTTAATAATAAATAAATATCTCTGGACATTATTCACACAGCGCCATCTAGCCCCAAACTAAGCATTAGCTTGTGCTATGGGTGCCAGACAACGGATAAACATTACTTATATACTTTTTTTTTGTAAATACATACATATTATACATAGATACACCCAGACCGATACAAACAGACATGTTCATGCACACAAATGTTTGTACCGTGCGGGGATCGAACCCGCGACCTCTGGTGTAATAGCCGACTTTTCGACCATTACACCAAATGGCTCGTCAAGTTCAATGCCAAACGCACCCATTCTTTCAAACTAGAAAGTACCTCGTAAAACGTACGAAACGAAGTATCAGATAACTCACCATCTCAATGTTCTGAGTGATGTGGTGATGCCTGTGAAGTTCGAACAGCTGTCTCTTGTGGAGCAGTGCGTAGACCATGTTCAGGTTGTGAGGCAGTTGGTGCGTTAAGCAAGAGTTTATGATTTCTAGCAGCATTCGGAGCACTTCGTCTAGGACGCTTATGTGGTCCATCTGGAATAGAAAAGGATTCTTTTTTATACTAACACTCAGTTGCAGAAACGTCCATTAAAGTTAATGTTTCATTAAAGCTATTGCTGTCACTTTTTATTTCATGACAACGAAAAGTGACAGCATTAGATTTAATGAAGCATTAACTTTAATGGAGCTTTCTGCAACAGGGCGTAAGTCAGTTGGCAGACAGATACGCAGCCTACCTGATAGTAAGCGGCCACTGCGGCCTATTCCATTGACAGACACTTCACCAGGAAGCGTCGCTCAATGTGCTGCCAGACTAGGCTCATCTGATCTTCGAGCCTCTGATTTCAAGTGTACTGGCTCCCACATGAATACTGCCGGAACACAGCCAGAGCTGTTATGGCGGCAGATTTTACCTGTGGGGGTGGTAGCTAGCCAGTCGGTCTCTGAAAAAGCCCTACCACCAACCAGACCCTAGGCGGGAATCGAACCCACGACCTCCGGGTTTTATACTCGAGTGGCTTAGCCACTGTTCCACGGAGGCGGTCAAATAGTCAATATTTTTAGTTATTGTAAAGGTAGGATTAAAAACTACTTACAATTTCCTCTGTCTTCTCTTCAGCATGGTGTGGCAACTCTAAAGTATTTATGTCACCTCCTGTAATGAGAAAATTGAGTTCATCAGTTAACTAAAAATACATTTTAAATACGTTTTAAACTCAAAAAAGTCAATAAACCAACTTTCAAATAAGAAATCAATAAAATCGATTTACCCAGTAAAAAGTTTACACAGATAAAACAAAAAAGAAGACACAGTAATTCATGTTTATTTTTTACTCTTGGAGGTAACCCTCCTTTTTTAAAAGTCGGTAAAGAAAAATTATTACCTTCAATTTCACTGCACAGTCTCGTTCTTCTCTTAGTTAACGTTTCAAATAGTGATATCAGCCTCTGTGCGACATATGGGTGCAGGTTACGGAATTCACCTGAAAATAAAACATCGTATTAAAAAAGAGCCAGTACCAGTAGGTACTTAACTGCACAACCATTCTGTTCTTTCAGCTAAGTTTTCTTTGTTTAATATTAACAATATAATATTATTGGTAGAAAAAACTATCAACAGGTAAGTATCATTTAAACTTTCAGGCAATCACTTTAACTTTTCGGCGTCTCTCAGTCATAACTTTAATTAAACACACTGTATAAGTTTTGGTCCTTCGAGCCAGATAGTATTTACGAAAGCGAACATAATCCCCCAATTGTTCCCCCACTGTCCTCACTCACAGCTCATATTAGCGATGGCGGCGAGGCAGTTGGAATTTTTGGTCCTTCGAGCCGGATAGTATTAACGGGAGTTCCCCCCGCTCTTCACCCTGTCTACTCACAGCTCATGTTAGCGATGGCGGCGAGGCAGTTGGTGTGCAGGTACTTGTCGCGCACGCGCGCCATGTTGTACTGCAGCGCGCGTACCACCACCAGTACCATCAGCCCGCCTAGTGATATCTCAGAGATGGATCTCTCTGTGTACCAGGTTAGGTTTTTCAGCATCTGGAAAGAAGAACATTTAAAGGGGTCGGCCAACAAATGTATAGCCTGACCAAGAAAATAAAAAACCTGCTTTGGAGGCGCCACATTAGCTATGGTTATAGCAAAACTTGGTTGATATGGTTATATTCACAAATAACTCGCAATATCCAATAGTAACAAGGCACGGTTGACAATTGACATCACACTTTGACAGACAGCAATAATGAATGATATCGTATTGTTTTTTTTTATTTGATTTTTGGCACTTGAAGAAATTATATTTTTCCGCAATATGGCATGCTTTTTTATTTTATTGATCGGGCTCTAAGTAGTAAATAGACTGCGCGAGAGTGGCGGGATCTGTCTTTCCTACACAATACAACTTGGGGCTCTTCAAGGCCAGAATTAACGGGCTTTTCCTAAGCAAGCGCGCTCCATCGTAGACCGCATAGTTGTTTAACATCAGGCAACTTTGTGGTCAAATGCTAGGCTCAGTACAAATATGAAAAAAAAAACGGAGTTCACGGAGTTTGTCTTTAATTTGATGTACAACGTATGGCTTCTTTTATTCCTCGAGTTCTACATACCAAAAACAATATAAGACATCTCATAATTTAACGACTTATCATAACAGATATAGCATCCTACCCTAGTAAAAAAAGTGATATTTGGCAAGAAAAGTAACCAATAAATACAATTTATTCCAGCAGCAAGCCGGAGGCAAAAGCTAGTAAAATAAATATAAATATAAAAATACTTACGATAAGGTGCACATTCTTGATAAGAGCAGAGTCTTCAGTGAGTATCAGTAGCACTATTAGCGACATGTATATGTGATGCGAGCTGCTGTCTGGGGCGTTGTACAACACTTGCAGTATCGGGACGATCTGTGGAAGAGATAAAATAACATGGAAAAGAAAGAAAATCATTTATTTACCACCACAAAGCATGGGAAACATAATATAAAAAAATATGCGTAATTTTTTAAAGTATCGGAACTATCTGGGGACGAGTTTCTATTATATTTTATAGTCTGACCAGGAAAATAAAAAACCTGGTCTGGAGGCGCCACATTAGCTATGGTTATAGCAACACTTGGTTGCTAAGGTTATACTATAATCACTAATAACAGTAATAACTCATAATATCCAATAGTAACAAGGCACGGTTGACAATTGACATCACACTGACAGAATAATAATGAATGACATCTTATTGTTTTTTTTAATTTTATTGTTGCCACTTGAAAAAATTTAGTTCCAATATTTTTCCGCAATATGGCAAGGGTTTTTTATTTTATTAGTCGGGTTATACATAAAAAAAGAAAGAATATGACCGCCTCTGTGGAACAGTGGCTACGCAGCTCAGGTATAAAACCGGAAGTTGTGGGTTCGAATCCCGACTTGGTTTTGTTTTGGTAGTAGGACATTTTCTGTGTCAGACTGGCTAGCTATCACCCCCACAGGTAAAATTTGCCGCCTTTACAGCTGTGTGTCTACCTGTGTTTCAGCAACATTAATGTGGGAGTCAGTACACTTGAAATCAAAGGCTCGAAGATCAGATGAGCCTACAGTCTGGTAGCACATTGAGCGACGCTTCCAGGTGAATTGTCCCTCAATAAAATAGCCTGTAGGTCTGCCAAGTAAATCAATATAAAAAATAGTTTCAATGTTATATACACTCACCAAATTTTCTATATTAGGCACATTGCTGACGTAATTCTTGTATTCCTTGCAGGAGTGTAGCATTAGATACAAGAGTAGAGTGGAGTGTTCACAGCCTGCAGTCGCACACAACGCTTTGTGTAACTGTTGACAAATTATAATATTTATATTCATCTATTCACAGATGGAAATCGCTCGAATGTAACCAGGGTTTTCTAATCTAAAATCATAGTCGAAGCGGACCCAGGGCTTCATTCTGGATGCAATCGGGTATACGCTGGGATGATATAATGATTAATTTATTCACCACCACTGACCCGTAAATAACAAAAAATAATCCTACTAATCCTACTTAATATTATAAATGCGAAAGTCCGGATGTTTAGATGTTTGGATGTTGGATGTTTGTTCCTCAATCACGCCTAAACGGCTGAACGGATTTAGATGAAATTTGGCACATGTATAGTTTATAACCCGGAATAGGACATAGGCTATAAAATTCCTACGGGAAACGTCTCATTCCCGCGGGAATGTCAATTTTGAAATTACTTTGAAAGCTACACTATCCCCGGTGAACATAGGGTACTTTTGATCCTGGAAATGTGGGGGGAAGGGGGGATATTTGAAAAAAGAGATTACGCGCGGGTGAAACCGCGGGCGGAAGGCTAGTTAGTAATAAAAACTTTTTTGTTGGCCTAAGTAGGATATACTCACAGCAGCCATATCTATCCGGGGCGGAGTGATTTGACCGGGCCCATTTGTGTCTTTTTGAAGCGTCGTTGACGATTCTGAAAAGAAAAGACATTTTACTACACCTGTCACTCAAACATCATGGATGCCCCACCCTGTGCCCATGGTTGCTCCACCCTAAGCCCATGGCTGCCCCACCCTGAGGCAATAGCTGCCCCACCCTGGGCCCATAGCTGTCTCGCCCTGGGCCCATAGTTGCCCCACCCTGAGCCAATAGCTGCCCCACCCTGGGCCCATGGCTGTCTCACCCTGAGCCAATAGCTGCCCCACCCTGGGCCCATGGCTGTCTCATAGTTGCCTCACCCTGAGCCCATAGCCCCACCCTAAGCCCATGGCTGCCCCACTCTAAACCCATAGCTGTCTACGCCCACTTACCTGGACTTGGCGCGTGGTCCTCGCAGCGAAGCAATGCTGCGCGGTACAAATTGTGGTCACCGATGCAATGGTTGGCCAATGCCAGTAGCAGTAGACAGGATTGGTTGCTGAGCGGGTGCTGGGTTCGAAGCCGGGAGAGGAGCTCGTGTCGGTCCAGGGGGGGCTGGGTGTAGATGCTCTGGCGGGCGGGGGAGGTGAATGTCAGCATGTTCCAGAGGCCGGCTGGAAATAATGTTTCATTTCAGAGATTTCATTTGGGATTGACATTGAACCGTATACTTCGAACTAAGTTTCGGAACGGACTCCTAGTGAAATATTTGATTCCTGGTACAGAAAGTCACTGATCAACAAATCTGTCAAATTCTTACAATCAATTTTCAGCTTTATGTCTATCGCAAAGAGAAATTTTATTTAATTGAGACTTTTTGACAGATTTGCAAAAAATGATCCGTGGCTCACGGTACGGTACAATAAAATATTGCTTTTAAAATGAAATTGCATATTAAAATACTGAAAATATATAAACTTTACTATTTTTTTATGATCTCTAGATTTTTCCTCAATTTTGAAGGATGTGTACCATGTGCAGGCCGGATTTGAAACATCTCCTTTATATAAGTTTTAACTAATGCTGCTGTGTGACTCAATAAATCCCCATGGGCCCAAGAATTTAAAGTAAAACAACTTAATAATAAAAAGACTTTCTGTAACAGTTGTCCGTTAATTTCAGGGCTCTATATCCCAGTATTGTTTTGCCAAATATTTTCCTTTTTTTTTCGTTTCTTTGCCTCTTTTTACTGTCTTCATCGCAAAGTCTAAAATTAGTACTTACAAGCAATATTGATGAGCAGACTCCCGCCAGCGGTGCCGGTCCCGAACATAGTGGGCGGGGCGGGCAGCATGGCGGACAGGTTGCCGAGCAATGTCTTCACTAACAGTGGCGCGTGCATGCCGTAGCGTCCTTGGAACGGGTCCTAGGATAACTAGTACTCACAAGCAATATTGATGAGCAGACTCCCGCCAGCGGTGCCGGTCCCGAACATAGTGGGCGGGGCGGGCAGCATGGCGGACAGGTTGCCGAGCAATGTCTTCACTAACAGTGGCGCGTGCATGCCGTAGCGTCCTTGGAACGGGTCCTAGGATAACTAGTACTCACAAGCAATATTGATGAGCAGACTCCCGCCAGCGGTGCCGGTCCCGAACATAGTGGGCGGGGCGGGCAGCATGGCGGACAGGTTGCCGAGCAATGTCTTCACTAACAGTGGCGCGTGCATGCCGTAGCGTCCTTGGAACGGGTCCTAGGATAACTAGTACTCACAAGCAATATTGATGAGCAGACTCCCGCCAGCGGTGCCGGTCCCGAACATAGTGGGCGGGGCGGGCAGCATGGCGGACAGGTTGCCGAGCAATGTCTTCACTAACAGTGGCGCGTGCATGCCGTAGCGTCCTTGGAACGGGTCCTAGGATAACTAGTACTCACAAGCAATATTGATGAGCAGACTCCCGCCAGCGGTGCCGGTCCCGAACATAGTGGGCGGGGCGGGCAGCATGGCGGACAGGTTGCCGAGCAACGTCTTCACTAACAGTGGCGCGTGCATGCCGTAGCGGCCTTGGAACAGGGTCCTGAAACACCATCATCAATTGTATTGTGGAATTATATTATGGATAAAGCGAGGTATTTTAAAGCGCTTGAAAACTAAGCGCCGACGTGTCGTGTCAAAAACAGTAATACTACATATAGTGGAGTCATTTTAATAGGTGACATTTAACAGTTCATTTATGCAAAGCAAAGTGCTACTTATGTAAAGCCTGACCAGGAATATAAAAAACCTCGCCATATTGGGGAAAAATATTGGAACTAATTTCTTCAAGTGGCAACAATCAAATAATAGAAAAAATAAGATGTCATTCACTGTTATTCTGTCAAAGTGTGATGACACTTGTCAACGGTGCCTTGTTACTATTGGTTAATATGAGTTGTTTGTAAAAGTAACCATTTCGACCCAATGTTACTATAGCCATAGCTTATGTGGCGCCTCCGGAGCAGGTTTTTTATATTTCTGGTCGGGCTTTACATCAGGAGTATTCTAATTTTCTAAATAAATAATTGTATTAATAAGAACTGATGTTGTTTTCTTGAGTTTTATTCCTTTTTGCGTAAGGTATATCTTTCTTTGCATAAATGAACTGTCAAATGTTACCTATTAAAAAAACTACCTAAAAAACTGAAAAGCAAAAAATAATTTTAATAAGACATTCATCAAATGCGCTTATTGTCTAAGCCTATTAATTAAATTGTATTTTACGTGCTAGGTAGGTACCTACTAATCTGTTTGAAGTCGGTGCCAAGCCAAATAGTAGGTACCCAGATTACGTACCTACGTCCGCGGATTAATAAGTAACCCTTTATAATACATTATTATTATATATCATTTTTGATTACCTTTGGCTTGGCACCGACTTCAAACAGATTAGTAGGTACTTACCTAGCACGTAAAATACAATTTAATTAATAGGCTTAGACAATAAGCGCATTTGATGAATGTCTTATTAAAATTATTTTTTGCTTTTCAGTTTTTTAGGTAGTTTTTTTGTTTCTTTTTTTTTGAAGTCGGTTTAATTTTTTTTAAAAAAAGTTTGTTTATTTTTCTATTTTTAGTGTGAATAACACGTAGGTAGTGAGTAAAACTCTTTCATAATAATGATAGCGAAAATACGAGTAGAATTGTATTATTTGATAATAATATTAGGTATTCATTAAGTGTTCAGCACCATGGGTAGGAGGAGAATGCGTTTATGCACCATAACCGCAGGCTAGCTAGACCCGCGGCCGTGTGTGGGACTCGAGACCGAAGCGTCCGCTACCCACTACACTCCCCCGGTTTCTCCTTCACACCCGATTAGGACGAGCCGGTGCTAACCTTATTGGCTAGTGACCAGCCCATCCCCGGGTAATCATCAGCTTAGCTGCAAAAGTACATGAAATACAACTAACGTTCCACATATTCCTACAACACTGAAAGAATTATCCCCTAACTCCTAACCGTTAAGGAGTTGTACTTTCCATCATCACCTTAGCTGCAAAAGTACATAAAATACAACTAACGGTCCACATATTCCTACAATACTGAAAGAATTATCCCCTAACTCCTAACCGTTAAGGAGTTGTACCTTCCATCATCAGCTCATCAACATAAAATGATGTCTATCGGACGCAAAAACTTGAATGGCTTCAGAAAAAACAAGTAACGCGTAGGCGCAGCCTATAAAATTTGAGGTTTTCCCTTGATTTTTCCGGGATCCCATCATCAGATCCTGACATGGTGACAATGGGACCACCTCTGAACTATGCACTTTCAAATAAAAAAAGAATTATTTAAATCGGTCCACAATTGACGGAGAAATCGACGGACATACATAAAAAAAAAAAAAAAAAAAAAAAAAAATACATACAGTCGAACATATAACCTCCTCCTTTTTTGAAGTCGGTTAAAAATGACTCTACTATAACTCAAAGAACCTAAAATGCAGGTCTAAAAAAATTGCAATAGAAATAAGGCTCATATAAAAATTATGTACAAATTCTGGTATGTAATAAAAGGTACAATATAGAATACCTACTTGTACAGCTAAGTATATTTTGTAACAGTCATGTTTTCTGTGAATGATGTGCAAAAAATTATATCAATATCTATTTACTTAATCATGGAAAAATCCCATATTCCTGCGGGGTAACGTCAGGAATTATAATCTTACCTGTATATAAGGGATGTTTCAATAAGTCTAGTTTGACCGTGGACTCCAGCAAACATATACACGGACATTAGTACCAGAAGTGTGTTAATACACTCCAAGTGAAGGTAATATGTGTTGTCACTGAAACAAACAATAGATATGAACAGGTATTTATTTTAATATACACACATCAACACTGTCTAGGGATATTTTGTATAAAGTTCTTTAAATCAAAAAATATTGGTCAGTTTTAAAATCTTGTGAAGAAAGCTTATTTCGTCCGCCATTTTGAACGATTCTAAATTTGAATTCGAAAAAATAAATTAAAAACAAACGATTTACGCGGAATAATGGTAGCGAAGTCCGTAGGTTTAATTTACCGACAGTAGTTTTTGGCAATTTTTTTGTGGCAAATTTTAGTTTTTTAACAAGTTATTGATTAATTTTGAATTTATGTTATTGTTTGCATCATGTAGCGGCGCCATTTATCGAGAGAGGAGATTTTAATGGCAGTAGTAATGCTCCAAGCTGGGGCTGCTCAACAGAGCATTGTTGAGGAGATTGACACAAGGCAAAAGGTGATATCAAGGTCATGGTCACGTTATCGTGTTACTGGTGAAGTGGCTAAAAGATACCCAGGCGGAAAGCGCATAACCACTCAACGAAAAGACTTTTTTCTGCAAGTTGCCGCGAGAAGACAACCAAATGTTACGGCCATGCAATTGGTTCAGAGGCTCCAGTCAGAGCACCAGTTGCTTGTGGGTGACCAAACTGTAAGAAAGAGGTTGCATGAAGCTAATCTTCATGCTCGCAGACCGTTTCGTACTCCAGCCCTACGCAAAAAAAATCGTGGACGACGACTAGAGTGGGCTCGTGAACATTTGCTCTGGGAAGATAACCAGTGGTCTGTGGTGCTGTTTACCGATGAGTCTCGGTTCGGTTTCCATCCCGATACACATAGAGTACGTGTTTGGCGAATTCCTGGTCGTAAGAGCCGCCCCCAACACCCCCAGGAAGTCCATCCACACTACGGCGGGACAATTATGGTTTGGGCAGGAATTCATGTTGATGGGAGTACAGACCACGTTTGAATCAGAAACACCATGACGGGTGAAAAATGCCGTAAAGAGGTGCTAGTACCAATAATCTACCCCCATCGACTACAGATGGGCCAAGAATTCGCGCTCATGGACGATAAAGCTCGTCCTCACACAGCGAGAGTGGTGACGAGCTGGGTGCAGGAGCACGACCAATCGGTCTTAGGCTGGCCCGCTCAATCGCCTGATCTAAGCCCCATAAAACACGCGTGGGACATGCTCCAAAGAAGGGTTTTGAGGAATTTTCCTGCAAACATTGCGACGGAAGAGCAACTTTTTACGCATCTTAGCCAGATCGGACAATATGCTGCAGCCAGACTTTGATAACTTAATCCAAAGCATGAAAAACCGTTGCAGGACCGTTATTAACGTCATGGGTGGTTTTACTGACTACTGATTTTTCACATTACTGTTAAAAACAGAATATTTTTTTCTTATTTTTTACTTTTCCTTGAGAAATACATTCATTGTTAGTTTACCATTATTTCGCATTTTTTCTTTATTTGATGAAATTTTTTTTATGCCAAAGAAAACAGTAATTTTTTTTATTCTAAAGTATAGCCTAATAAGTAAGCTTTATAAAAATATATATATATATGTTGTATGTTATTTTTAATAAATTTTATGTTAATTGAGTTTATACAAAATATCCCTAGACAGTGTTGATGTGTGTATATTATAGAAACAAATATTCAAAACAGGTCAGAAGTAGTGGGTTCGAATCCCATTCAGGACAATATGTGATGAACATATTCTGTCAATGTGTTCTCTTTCTCCAAAGGTTTCTTTCTAGGCACCAGGATTTGTCAAGTCCAGTTATTAAATTTGAGCGACTGCAACAGACGTCTGAAACCCTTACCAGAGGAACCAGACCGATCAAATCATATACTTGATACACAGCCATTCCATTGTTCCGTTTTCCTGACGATGTTTTCCGTCACCGCTGAGGTAAATAGGCATCGACCTAACACATGTGAAGCGACATTCAAACAACTAGGCTTATATCATCAATCAATCAATCAATGTATAATAATCAATATGTGATATTATCTTATATTTATTCATACAATTTTTTTTATATAAATATTGGACAACATCACGTACATTAATCTGACCACAAAGTAAGTAGATTAAGCACTTGCGTTATAGGTATCAGGAACAACGAAGGTAGGTACCACAAATATACATATACTTAAATACAAATATACATCCAGACACAGGACAAACACAAATGTTCATCACATAAGTGTTGGTCCTGGGTGGGATTCGGACTCACGACCCCTGGCGCATAGGGCAGGGTCACTACCGAATGCGCCATCGTCAATTCAAAAAAAGACAATGATATGATACTCACGTGACTGGAACATCAATGATGATTCCTATGAGAGCATCAATAAGTATTTCCACTCGGCTCTCGCTTCCGTTAATCTTGGGAGATGTCTGTACCTCCACCACTTCTGGGGGAGATGGGCTTTCCGGAGACTGGTCCGAACTTGGACTCTGAAACCAAAGGAATAAGAGTCAATTTCGTTTACTTACAGTCAATTTCGTTTAAATAGAATGCCCATACAATAAAAACGACTAAATCTTTTTATATACAATCTTTATAGGATGCTATTAGGCATAGCTGGGCATCGTTAATCAAATAGTTAACTTCGTTAATCGCTAATCCGTTACTAAAAAAGTTAACTTCGTTAAACGTTAAAGCGCTTCTTTTGGGACGAATTAACGCAAGCTAACGTTAATCGTTAATCCGTTAACACATGGTAAATAATGCTTAAAAAAATCAGAAATTAAAGGGGTTATTTACCAACTGGACACACGAGACTAGACAAGGTGGGTCCATTTAGTGAAATTAAAATTTGTATCATTTATTACTTAGTTATCTCGTCACGAAAAGATTTACTTTGTTTCAGGTTACAGTGTGACTCGTTGGGATAACTTTGTAAAATGATTTCCAACTAGTCACACAGAGTCACACTTGACTGTAACCCGTTGGGAGCAGTGGCGTAGCGTATTCCCAACCAGTCACACTCATTCAATATTTCAATCTACAACAAAAAATATTGAATCTCCAGTTACACTGTAAGGAGGTTATCTTTATGATATTCAATGATAATAAAAGACAAGAGAAGAACTAATTCAAAGATACCGGTTGAGAATAGTGCTTTTACAATTTCTTCTTCATTTCATTCCAGGTCCACGACTGGTGGACGTTTTCTGAGGTGGACGTTCAGAATAATATATTTATCTCTTTTTCGCTGTTATTGTTCCTAACGTGCCCTGTTGGTGAACTTTGCGAACAAAACTTAAAAGTTGTCGCAACGTTGCTTGGTGGACCTTGGGAATAATCCAAATGAAGTAAGGTTGTTATTCGGGCAATTAATTTCTTTCTCAAAGGCCGGCAACTTACTTGTGACTCCTCCGGTGTTGCAGGTATCTATGAGCGGCGGTGATTGCTTACCATCGGGTAGGTACATTAAAAAAACGCAAAATTTGAGTTCTACTTATTATATTTTTCAACACCGATACTTATATTTCCGTAACTTTGATTCTTTATAGTTGCCAAATCGTTTAGTCAGACGATGGTCTATTTACGTGGCATTAATCTACGTGATCTCAGGCACTTTACCATCATCATCATTTCCTTGCCCTTATCCCACGTTATGTAGGGTCGGCGCAACATGTTTTTTCCTTCCACACACTCCTATTAGCCGTCAATTCTACATTCTCTCCTTTTATTTTCAAATCATACTTCACGCAATCCATCCATCTCTTTTTCGGTCCTCCTCTGCTTAAATCTCCGTCTACGCACATATATATCTATCATTCTTTTGGCGACATGTGTGTCTTCTCTTCTCATTCCATATTAACCTTGCACTCCTTACTTTATCCACTACCGGTGCAACTTTCAAACTTCCTCTTATATACCTACTCATTCCTAATCGTATCCAACCTCCACACATCCATCTTAGCATGCGCATCTCAGTTGCATGTACCTTTCTTTCGATCCATACATTGCGACAGGTCTGATGACCGTTTTGTAATTTTTTCCCTTAAGCTTAAGGGGCATCCGTGGGTCACATGTTGTTCCCGAGATCTGTCGCCACTTCATCCATGCTGCATTCATTCTATTCTGCACGTCCCGTTCCATGCTATGCTGTTCGTTCAATGTTTTGTACTTACTTCACCATAATAATGTTCTTATTTTATCAAACGTGTTCAGTTGACGAAAACATGAAAGTGATTTATTTTAAGTTTTCTTAAGTGGACACGTGTCGAGATGACATAGTAATAAACAGTAATAAATGATAGAAAATTTAAATTAATTGACACAAACAAAAAAAGAGTGTATATTTAGAGTGTTTAATGGCACGGTGCGGTAAACCGTCCTCCTAGCCGAGTTTTTCAACTACGGCGGCCAATCTTATTACGATCAGCAAACTACGCAGGATATATTTAAGTGCACAAGTGAGTTCGCAAGCACAGGTGCACTCTCTATTCCCTCACTCTCATACGGTGGGACAATAGTAAGTAACGGATTAACGGACTTGGAAAAATGTAACGGAAGTTAACGAGTCCGTTAACATTTTTTTAAGTTAACTTAAAAGTTAATCCGTTACTGGAAATGTTAACTTCGTTAATTAACGATTAACGGATTAACGAGTTAATGCCCAGCTATGCTATTAGGCAACAAAAAATCACGATAATCAGATAAGAAACCTCGGAGTAGGTATAATAGGTGTTCAGTCATATGCCATGAAATGTCTCTTATGCGAGTGCAATAAGGTTCATATTTAAATAAGTCTTTATTCAAGTAAATGCAATGTACATAACATACAAAAAAGGAAAAAAAATACCAATTCCATTGACACCTCTTCCTTTTTAAAATCGGTTAAAAACCACCAGAGGCACTTCTGTAGATCTGTAGATCTACACGAACTTACATTGTCAGCAAGGTCCTGGGGTCCATTAAGACCATACGTCCTCTCAGCCTGCACATCCAAGTGTCGGCACAGTTCGTACTCCGGCACCATTTCCACCAGGTACTTAGCGCAGGCCCGGATCACGAAGAGAGCGTTGAATGTCTGCCATGCTAGCATTACACTAGAAGAAAATAAGTGACGTCGAGAAAGAATTTACAATCATTTATTTACTAGAATGCGATCCCAGTCTTTCTTCGGGGCACAAGGGGTTAAAAATATCTACAGAGCATATACCAGGTGGTAAGTACCTGTACTGGGCCGTCTAGGTGGGTACCACCGCACCAGATATTTTCCCGTGAAATAAAAGTGTGTCAAGCACTTGTGTGTGTTTCGGGAAAAGGGCACTGAAACTAGTGAAATTACTGGGTATATGAGATCTAATAACTGTCGTCTCGGTGTAGCGGGCGAAGGGCGGTGCCAGACAGTAACTGCTTAGTTACTGTTTGGCACTGAACTGTCTTAGGGCAGACGTGGCGCTTACCAACAGGTGTACGATCTGCTCGTCTTGTTACAGATTGCAATAAAAAAATACTATGAAAAGATGCCAAATCGTATTTTTTTGACAATAACTATACACTTACTTGTCACTATTAGGCGCTGCTAGCAGTTCAGTGGCTCGAGTTATGAACACCTGCACCAGAGAACCAAGGTTCCCAGTCTGAGGGTTGTTCTGAAGGAACTTCTGGAGCAACGCTTCCGTGCTGGAGTCGAAGATTAACTGTTCTTCCCTGGGAATGACATAGTATTAGTTAGGAACATGGTGTCATAAGAAGACGCTTTATAAATAAGTTTGTGGCGTCGATCGTACAGACATCGTGTGCATGAATATGCAGTTTTTTTTTTTATATTTGGACTAAGCCAGCACTTGACCACAAAGTTGTCTGATGTTAAACAACTATGCGGTCTACGATGGAGCGCGCTTGCTTAGGAAAAGCCCGTTAATTGAAGAGCCCCAAGTTATATTGTGCAGGAAAGACAGATCCCGGCAGAGAATTCCACTTTTTTGCATTTGTGTGTATCGATAAATAATAATGTTGTAAAAAAGTATATGAGTAATATTGATCTGTCGTTTCAGAGTTGACAGAATGTTACTTTTGTCCTATTTTACGTTATTTTTCACCATCTCATGTTACTTTCATGTTACGCGACTTAAAAAGTAATTTTTAGTCACGTTAAGCTACCACTATGACCCAGGATTTGGCAGGTCCAGTTTTTACATTGGAGCGCCTACTATTTGACCTCCGAGCGCCCGGAAATTTTAACTACGGTAATCGCCACAAGCTGGACACCGGCTCGTCCCTTCGAGTGTGAAGGGAAATCGAGGGAGTTTCGTAGGTAGTATCTATTATCTTTACTAAATACTCACTTGTCATTTGGCGGGTTTATATTGAAAGCGAGGAGCTGGTTCCAGAACGGATCGTTGGCTGCGATCACTTCAGAGGAGCAGAATCGAGCCAGCAGCTCATTTGATGACAGCTCACTGTATCTGCTCACTGCCACACCCATAGTGGACTGGAACAATACAGTTCATCATCATCAGCCCGTCACAGTCCACTGCTGGACATAGGCCTCTCCAAACTAGAGTTGCCCATCGATAGTCCACTATCGCTAAACTATCGATAGTCTATCGATAGTTGACGTCATATCAATAGTATCGATAGTCTATCGATAGTATCGATAATATCGATACTATCGATATTACAAATTAACCAATACTATTGATCGGAAGCAATACTATCGATAGTATCGATACTATTACATTATAATACTATCGGTAATATCGATAGTATCGATTGTTTTTTATCAATACTATCGATACTATCATAAAAACTATCGATAGTATCGATAGTTTTTATGATTTAATACATCAATACTATGGATAGTACCGATAGTATCGATAGTATTGGTAAAAAACTATCGATACTATCGATAGTATTATAATGTAATAGTATCGATACTATCGATAGTATTGCTTCCGTTTAATAGTATTGGTTAATTTGTAATATCGATAGTATCGATATTATCGATACTATCGATAGCACTATCGATATTGTTACTATTTTTCGAGGTCAACTATCGATAGCGAAACTATCGATAGTTGGGCAACTCTACTCCAAACACTCACCACGCTGCCTAAACATTCGGAGAATTTGCCCATAATCTCCACGCTAGGCAAGCGGGTTGGCAATTCATCATTATTTTTCCTATTTGTCACTAAACAGTGCTTATCCATTAAGATAATGTGTGTTGAAATAAAACGAAATAATTTTGGACATAACCACCAATTGTAATTTATTAATCAATTTAAATTTAATTTTTAAAAAGGCAAGTGTCTTGTTTGTTGTTGCACTTCATCAAGACAGGTCACTCACAACTCAAATTCAAAGTTCAGGTATGTTCAATGCTTAACATATTTTTAATACACTTGATTGCAGATATAAATAATTTCAATTAATACAATACAATGCTTCTAAACATACCATCACGGTAAGCTTTTAAGAAATATTGGTTTGTTCTAAATGCCCTCTCTTTGATCCTTTGTGCTAAGGCACAGCCAGCATTACCATAAAACAATAGTATTACCTATGTAAGTACTGCTATTGATAACATTATCTAGCCATTCATTATGGCACATTTTAATTACACTGTTGTTTATCACATTTATGCTAATGATTGTTATGATGCATGTTAATAAAATAGTGTACAAAACAAAATATTTAAACAGATGTCACTGTTCTCTGTGGAACTATGGCAAAGTCATCATCATCATCTCAGCATATTCCCGATTGCTTCCAGTATGGAGCTCAGGGTCTGCTTCGACTATGATCCTAGATTTGACAAGCCTGGTTATTAATATGGAGTGATTGCCATCTGACCTCCGTAACCCTTACAAGGGAAACCAGACCTACTTGGAACAGAACTATGGTAAAGTCTAGGGTGTACTACCAGGGGATGGGCTGGTCAATAGCCACCAGGCTGGCACCGGCTCGTCCCAATCGGGTGTGAAGGGGAAACCGGGGGAGTTTTGTGGGTAGTGGACGCTTAAGTCTCGAGTCCCACACACGGCCGCGGGTCTAGCTAGCCTGCGGTTATGGTACATACATAAACGCATTCTCCTCCGAAAAAAAGAGTGTATAAAGCCTATGAGCTCAATTTCTGCCTTGGATCTAGTTTTTGGGTGCAATTCCCGGGTCGAGCTAACTTTGTGTGCATTTTTTAGGATACAGCTCAGGTTTGTGATCACCAACCCACATTTGGCAAGCGTGGTGATGAAGCAAGTACCCATCATTGTAGCGATGACGTCTTGATTTCATGGATGGAGACCTTTGCCCTGCAGTGGGACATTAAATAGGCTGGTACTTTACTAATTGTTTTGAAGATTATTTTTGCCAATGTGGCCATGGATGGAGTAGACATTAATAGCACACATTGAGAAACATTCAGTACTGATTTTAGAGTTAATCTTCAGAGATTTATTTATTTATTTAAATCGCCAACAATAACAATCGTCTCATCTAGCTCAAATACAAAAACTTATATCTAGTACACGACGCTCAATCACTTAAAGGCAACCATCGCTTGTACAACAATTAGAATCTTATAAAATTAAATAATAATAACTATATAAATATAATAATACTAATACTTATGACCTTAAAATTAAGATAGACAAAGGACAACGCAAGAAGTTGTATGGGCTCTGTCCCCACCCACCAACAGACTTGGCACTAGTTTTAATATTATTATGACATTCCTTAAAAAGACAAATAACCATTTTTAATCCAAAAAATGACGGGGTATTCAAAAACAATAAAACCGTCCTTATGCCGTACGCCTAAGAATCAGAATTGCGCTGTAAGTGTCTAGCTTCAAGTAGACTCGACTGTAAAATATTTTTTAAGATTATATTTTATTGAACACTTTTATTTAGGCCAGGGGGGTTACTCTTGATCGCCTGTACATTATTTTCACAATTAACTGTGTCAAAAATTTACTTAAAAAATACAACATTCAAATTCGGTTTGCGTGAAATCGCCATTCCTACGGGGGATGTCGTCATACAAAAAAAAAGATCAGTATGGCAAGAGGTATAAATAGAGATACGTTTGAAATCTGTTGGTGGGTGGGGACGCTCCTTTGCATAGTCCTTTAAATAAAAATAATTTAACTTTTTTGCAACACTTTAAACATTGTGTGGTTAAAACTTAGCCAGTGACATCAAGTGAACATCTAAAGTGGAGCACTGAGCCACATATTCATTGTATAACCGAAACATTCTTGCAAGGGGGAGTTGCAACCCAACACTGTCTTCCTAAATGGACATAATAGTGGCTTGATCGGAGCACGAGGCTTCCTACGCGACACTCTAAATAAGAACCTTTCAAGGAGTTGAGGACAATTGATTTGGTTATTGAAGACTTTATACAGCAAAGTTAAGTCAGGCAAATCTCTATGTCGAGATATGACAAATTTCTGTTTAAATCATTTACAAATTATTCTTCCCAGGCACAGTAAAAGCCTTTCAAAATGTATTATACATACAATTGTAGTGATGGGCGAATATGAATGATTCATTCGAATGATCATTCGAATGGGCAGGTATTCGAATTATTCGATTGTATGAAACAGCTATTCGAATTATTCGAATGAAAAAGAAACATTCGGATGAATTGCATCATTCGAATAAATTTTCATCATTCGCATGAATTAAAATGTTGAAATTAAATGAAACTATATTCTTTAATTGGAAAACTGCTACTAACATATCAAAATCACAATCTCCTACCTTAAAAAGCAAGCCTAGCAAAATAATTTAAACAGTTAACTGATGAAATAATTGAAAATCATTCGAATGATTTATTCTATATTTTCATTCAAATGAATTAATTCGGTCGAAGATCATTCGACAATCGAGTTATCATTCGAATGATTAATTTTCATTCGAATGACGAATGATCTATCGAATACCAAGTATTGAATCATTCGAACAATTCGATTGTAAATTTTTGGAACAATCGCCCATCACCATACAATTGAAAGAAGCACTTCAATTCCTTATTCCAATTTTACCATAATCAATTTTACATTCATATTGGTTCCATTACATGAAATTCGGAAAAAATAGAGTTAAGCACCCGACGCAAGGGTACCAGAGTTCAAATCAATTGATCTTACACGCGTAACAAGCAAATACGCGTGATTTTACTATTGAATTGGCGATGCAAATTTACGAGAAAAATTTTACGTTTAATGATCTTTTCATGGCTTGAAGAGAATCTTTATGGCGTTTAAACGGTAGTCATGCTATACATTCACACTTTCCGCCCTCTATCAATGTTAATTCTGTAAAAAATGTAAGAAATTATGACTAAGATAGATCTCCACATCCAACTACGTGTATACAGATCATATTAGTCTGAAAACTATTTTAACAGAACTTTATAACATACCTTTGAATATTGTCAGTTCACTTACACTGAGGACATAAACACAACAACAATAAATTAATAAATAACGCCAAAATCAGCTATTTTTCGCCACGAAATCATAGCCGATTTGTCACTAAAGAACTGTCACAATGATGACGTTAACGTTCTTCTTTGTCATTTGTCATTGGTTAAAAGAACTCAAAATATACTGCCAGAAAAAAAATATATTATTTCCGGTCTCGTCTTCCGTGAATAGAGATAAAACCCGGAGGTCGTGGTGGGTTGGGTTCGATTCCCGCTTTGGGTCTGCTGGACTGGACTTGTAATGAGCTTGATGAGGCTGCAATTTTTCTCTAACTGGCTAGGGCTATTTGGAAAAATTCTATTCTATTCTATTCTATTCAGCCCGTGTCCACCCACTGTTGGGTATAGGCCTCCTCTCTATCACGCCAGCTGTTCCGGTCCTGTGCAACGTTCACCCAGTTGACCCCGGCGATCTTAACTATGTCATCGGACCATCGGGCTGGTGGTCTGCCTCTCGATCGTACAGCACCCCTTGGCCACCACTCTGTGGTTAGCTTCGTCCACCTTTGGTCATGTCGTCTCGCCAAATGTCCCGCCCATCTCCACTTAAGCCTTGCTATCCGTATACCTACGTCTTCGACTTTAGTGCGACGTCGAATTTCTACGTTTGGTATACGGTCTAGCAAGTGAATTCCTAACATGGCACGCTCCATTGCTCTTTGAGCGACCCTTATTTTACTTATGTGCTCTTTGGTGAGCGGCCATGTTTCGGATCCATAAGTTAGAATGGGCAAGACACATTGGTTAAACACCTTGGTCTTAAGGCACTGCGGGATGTCAGATTTAAAAACATCTTCTAGATTCCATTTGGAAAAATAGTAATCTAAAAGTGTTGCCATTCCAAAAATTGTCCAATAATTTTCTTTCATCTTGTTCGTCGCGTTTTTCTTTTTTTTTTCATCATCAATCAATTGACAAATGACAATCGAGGAGTTTGTATTTTATGCGTAAACAACGGTTTGTTTATTTATCGACGATCTACCCTTGATTTTATGAGAATAATATGTGGAATTAAGACGAAAATGTGTGTGTTTTTGTGAATAAAGTTCTGTGGTGTCGCACTTCTTGGCAGAGAAAGAAAACAATCAAGGGTGAGTTCTTAGGACGTTCGATTTTTAAATGTTTTCTAAAAACAAAAATCCCTGTACCTATTTTATTGTGGTTCCGTAGGTATATTTTGTTTTTTGACACAATTTTTCTTTTTTTTCTTTTATGTACTGCACAGATTCCTTTAGTATTTTATTCTTATTCAATTTTCCTGTTGCGCGGTTTGCTATTATGCGTATATTCGTACCTATCGCAATTTCTAATTTGCTCTCTTTTTCTCCATTATTACACGAATCATTACGTTATTAAAACCAGCCAGTCTTTATTTGAACATAAATAAAAAATAAAAACAATTTAATATTATTATTTTTAAGTGCGAATCTGCAAAATTTTTCTGGTAAGTAAAAATTATGTTACAGACTAGAAAACAATCTCTTTAGTGATTATTAGTACTAGTAAGTTGTAAGGTAGGCTTTATAAAAAAAATATGTTTTTTTTGCCTTGTTCCCTGTATACTTTTCTGCTTTCATACACAAGCTTTCAAATGACATCACAGTTTACCACTGCAATAGACCATACCACTATAAAAAGTAGATTAAGAAATTGAAGATTGGAATAGAAACCATGCCATTTAGAACTACATTTAAAAAAAAGCTGCAATACATAACTGAACCGTTATTAAAATTTCTCTTATTTTATACAAAAGATTCAAATGACTCGGTGAAACATTAAGACGGTAAATTCTGTCTCTCAACATTTACAGATTAATGACCAGTAAATTGCGCAGTTGATTAGTTTAGCCACTGCCGAGATACGTGTGAATGAGTTATTTCCTCTGTAATAACTTTTAAGTGTGGTTTATTTCTTTTTCAATGATAATATGATTAAATTGCATAAAGCTGGCTGTTTGCGTAGGCTACATCGACCAAAGAATGAGAAAAGAAACAGAACACTGACTGACTGATTTCGACTTTTTCAACATCAACTGGCTAGCTACCATCCCACATGTGAAATCTGCCGCAATAACAGCTCTGGCTGTGCTTCGGCAATATTTATGTGGGAGCCAGTGCACTTTAAATCAGAGGTTTGAAGATCCCATGGCTCACAGTGTTCCAGCACATTAAGTGCCGCTGCCTGGTGAAGAGAAACGCAGAAGCTGTTTACGATCAGGTGAGCGTTGTGCCCGTCTGGCAAATGAAGTAGCATAAAAAATTGGCAAGTGTGATGATAAGCTAGTATTTCTGTGACTATACTGCAGTATGACATTAATGGCTAACACCCAATACTTGTCTGATATTAAAATTTGTCAGATTTTACAACTCTTCTCTTTCTTCAATCTTTTTGTCCCAATATATAACAATTGGCCGCAACAGTAGGATAACATTTGTCCCTATCAAAATGTAATAAGGTCGAATAGTAGCAGAGTTTCGGTCGACTGTACGATTGCACCATGATCCAGGACATACTATCAACAATGGGGTGTCAGATTACCGCAGATGCCATGCTCTGTACCTACTTTAAACAATGCTACGTATGTTGATTGTTGAAACCTTGAACTTGGACATCTGATCCGATACAAATGCACATACATATCTACATCTTCCTCTACTAAGATGAGGTAAAGTTTCCATAAACAAGATTTCAATTAATCAAAAAAAAAAAGACTCATCTGATCTTCGAGCCTTTGATTTCAAGTGTAATTACTGGCGTCTCCCACATTAATACTGCCGAAACACAGCCAGAGCTATTATCGCGGCAGATTTTACCTGTGGTAGCTAGCCAGTCGAACTCTGAAAAAGCCCTACCACCAACCAGACCATAGGCGGGAATCGAACCCACTACCTCCGGGTCTTATACCCGAGCGGCTTTGCCACTGTTCCACGGAGGCGGTATAGCATGCCCAATGGACAGTAGGTACACTGTTGAAACCAAAACCAGGCTGTGTGCCTCTTGCCTTTACAGGCTTTATCAAGATTGAAGATCCCATTGGACCAGTTTTCAGAGATTTAAAAAGCTAATGTCTCCAAAATAATAGACTTCTCTACATCCTTTATCAAGAAATAGATTTAAATCTAATTTAAGTACATAATTAACATTAGTTTGGATGTAACAGCCTTGGATCGTTGCTACTACGAGTACATTATAATACAAACATAATAGACAGAAGACAGACCAGGCACAATAAGCGTCCCCCCGCAGTCGTTAATTGCTAATACAATTATTTATCCATTGACCCCTTTAGCCGTGGCTCCAACGTACATACGTCGCGTTAGACAGACGAATTTGGCTAAGACACACTGTTAGAATGTTAATAGAAAACTATTACTTACTAAGTTATTGCGATACCATATAAATTATGAAGACTATTCCAGTGGCTAAAGCGGGGTGCGTGAAACGGGACGCGCGGATCGTGTTCGGATTTTGAAAAGTTTAATTTTTAAATTCTGTGTGAAACAAAATTGTTTTTTTTTTGGTTTTGTGATGTGAACTGTCTTTGGCCAGTGCTTTTTCTTTCTTTTTTTAAATGTGCAGGTACCGTGTTCTTAATCATAAAGCTTAGAGCAATAAGTTTTATTAGATTAGTCTATTTTTATCGTTTATTAATGTTTTAGTTGTAATAGTTAATAGGTTTAACAAGTTTCTTAAAATGGTTGCGACCTATTTCGTTTATAGTAGTTTTACCTTTAGAATTTAGATGATACGTATCATATATTATTATACCGGTAGGCGAACTAGATGTATGTGATTACGTCATAATAAAGTAGGCATTTTACGGTTCATCATCATTTCAGCCGTCCACTGCTTGACAAAGGCCTCCCCCTAGGATATCCAAACCGATCGGTCCCTGCGCCATCCCCATCCAGTGGATTCCGGCGATTTTACGGTTGTTGTAAAAAAAATACTTGCGTATTTTTAACCGACTTCTAGAAAAATGTTAAAAATCGGTTAAAAATCTTTTTTACTACATGTTTACCCTGGAACGACATTATCTGTAGGGCGTTTTTAAGCACTACAATAGCAAATTTTTTTTATAGTCAAACATTTTACACTAGAAGAACTTAAAAAGCACAAAGATTAGAGCAAAATACGTCAGAACACTCTGACTCGAAAACGCACGAGTAACTTATATGTTTAAATTTTTTTTGTTGCTCTGAGAGTCTGAGAATTTTTTATTAAACTAGCTTCCCGCCCGCGGTTTCTCCCGCGCGTAATTTCTTTTTTCAAATATCCCGCGGGAATGACACGTTTTCCATAGGAATTTTATAGCCTATGTCCTAATCCGGGTTATAAACTATACGTGTGCCTTTCATCTGAATCCGTTTAGCTGTTTAGGCGTGATTGATTAACAAACAAACATCCAAACATCCAGACTTTCGCATTTATAATATTAGTAGGATTCTGTGGTAAAGACGCCATCTTTTTGCAGGTCAATCATCTTTTTTGATATCGATAGCGCCAATCAGAGATTGCGGTCAC
Source organism: Mecyna flavalis (assembly GCA_949319885.1). Lineage (NCBI taxonomy): Eukaryota > Metazoa > Arthropoda > Insecta > Lepidoptera > Crambidae > Mecyna > Mecyna flavalis. The sequence goes on along the minus strand of OX439420.1, from coordinate 5,572,034 downwards.
CGGATACCGCTGCGGTTCTGATTGTACTAACATTACTTTGCGGTGCGGTCCCGTTTAGTAATGCTACTGATGTTTATTCTTCTGGACGGTTTTGATATCTTTACACCGAGCTGTACGACTTGGATTAACTCTTTAGACAACATAGCTTAGAATAAGTTACAGTCAATCTCGGAAAAATTTCGTCAGAGTCGGAAAAAACATGTTTTGAGTTTTTTTTTAACACAGCTCGAGTTTGTTATCACCATTCCGCTCTTGTTAAGGGTGACATGATTTTATTTATTTATTTATTTATTTAAGCTTCATTGCACAAATCAAGTACAAAAGGCGGACTTAATGCCTCATGGCATTCTCTCCCAGTCAACCTTTAGGCCAAGCAGAAAGAAACAGTGGGTAGTGCCAATTAACCTAAAACTTAAAAGAAAAAGAAATAAACGAAATAAAATAATATGATAAATAAATACTTATATATATAAAATATAAAATTACAAAAAATAAAATAAGATATATATATTTATATACTTATTACATGATATTAATATATAAAATATATACATAGTACATATTTTAATGATTGAGATTTTTGCCCTGCCTGTAATTAGACAGCGATAAGCTGATTAAATATTTGGTTAAAAATGTACTTAAACTAGATTTTTATAAGATTAGTCACTAGACATGGGAACCTACAGTGTGGCAGCTCATTGAGTGAGCTTTCTTTCTAGCTTAGTGTCTTGAAATGAATAGGCTGTAATGGCCGCTTACCATCAGGCTGCGTGCCTTTTTGCCAAAGCCAACTGATCGGGAAAAAAAACTAGCTAGGTATTACACAATGGCTTCTTTCGCCATGTCAAACCTCAGTGGAGTTATTTTTTTTGGCCTCGGATGTTTATTGATTGCATTCATAATAAGTTGTCGTGTGTGACCGCCATAGGGAAACAGACTTAACAAGGCCCTTTAACCTTTAAGGTCCTAATGGGAAAGTATATTTTCGTAATTCAAACAAAACTATATTTTAATAGGCATTTAATTTTGTGTTTCTACTATTAAATATTTTGTTTATAGCTTTTTTTTTTATATATTATGTCAGTTGGCAGACAGACACGCAGCCTACCTTATGCACAATTCTTGATAATTATATTTTTTGCTTGCGGATGCGATAAAAATTTTTTTTACGTGGCAACACAATATTCCTTTTTAACAAACTTCAAATACCTTAATGGTCAACGCATCGAATCCCCTGATTCAATTCTATTACGAGTAGCCATTACGGCAATCTCAGACGACATAAAAGAAAAAAGTCATAGGTCGACGCACTCGTCTTTGGCGGCCATCCAATCTTGCACAAAAACTGCATGCGCTAGACACCGCCCGTAGACAATATAGAGCGGCAGTGGAACCTCCTTGGCTGAATAGGCCGGACCACAGCGATGTGTTTAAAAAAATAAATCTTGTGTTATCTGTGGACGTTTTGGCGCCAAATTTTGACGTAAGTTTTCGTTCGCCATAACTGTATTGCGGCCATTTGCGGCTTGACATTGATTTATTTAGATAAAATACAATATTGCTGCGTTTTACATATTTGATCTGCTTATTTTATTTGCTTTTGCAATATTTGGAGATAATCAACTTGTGAAGGTACTCTTCCATCAGATATCGCTCATGTGCTGCCAATACTGTAGGCTCATAAGCTTGGCGCCTTTTTTATTTTAAGTATTCTGGCACATACATCCAGGGTTATTATACAGCCAGTAGGACTCAGAGAAAGTCCTGGTACGAATCAGAATAAAAACGTCATATAGAAAATACAGTAACTCAAATCTAAATATAGTCTGTCCGCGAGGAAACTTATTTATTTTTACATAAACAACTTGAGATCGCGCGGACATTTAATTACGAACCATAACTACCATTAGTTACACTGTAACTTTTAGTTATTTAAATTTTAAGTTTTAGTTTAGTCCTTCTTCCCACCAAACACTGAATTAAAACAATTTATTTGTTTTGGGATTCGTCTCATTGAATTTATCCCTGTTTTGTTATGGGTATCAGTAACAGAATATAAATAGAATGAGTGTTTATTTGGTACCAATAAAAGAATACAGAAAGACAAATGGTAAAATTAATAACAAAACAAAAATAATTAAGGTTGACTGGGAGAGAATGCCATGAGGCATTCAGTTCGCCTCTTGTACTCGATTTGTGCAATGAAGCTTAAATAAATGATCTTAAAAGGAAAAATTCCCAGAAAAAAATACTTTAATACGCATTGAACATCCTGCCACATAACAAACACAAACATCACATAAGTATTTATCCTGGGTGGGATTCAAACCCAAGAGCCCTGGCGCATTGGATACCAAATGCACCATCGAGCCAGTCCATTTGTCTGCGTTTTCTTATTGACGTGAGCACTGTTGCACATTGACCGCTGTAGTGGAAACGCGATTAGGAAACACTAGTATTTAGTGTCAGTTCAAATTCTAGCGTACCTAGGCACCGTGAGAGACCTAGGTAAGGCCTTGTGCTGGTTTCGAAACTGCAAGGCTGTTCGCTGTTCACACGTGACGATGTGCGGAATACGCGCTTTAAACTTTCTATTAGCTTTCCGTCTTTGCTTACTCATCTGTGTATACCTACACACACAACTTATGAAGGCTACTTCCCATCTGGTAAACTTCCCGTTTGGTAAACCTCAAACTGTAGGTACCTACTAAAAAAATGCGTTTATGTATGAAACATTTAATCCCATACAGTTTGAGGTTTACCAAATGGGAAGTAGCCCTTATGTATACGCGCGGAAAGTACTGACATGTTTATTTTGCGAAGGAGGATGCGTTTACAGCGTTACTGCATAACTATAAGTAATATTAATTATTGCGTAACTGCACCATATTTTTTTTCGGAGAAGTATACAAAGCATAAACTTATAATAAAGTATGTGATACAGATCTGAAAGAGTCCATCCAGAGTGGCATACTACAGAATCCCTTTACAACTGGGATCCTTACGTCATTTATAAATAGCATTTATTTTAGAGTTTATGCAATTGACAATAAAAGACAAATTCGATTGTTCAAAAATCCAATTTGAAAGCAAAGCGCCAATTGAAAAACTGCCAAAATATTATGACAAACAGTAAATATTCATAGTATAGTTAAGATTTTCAGATAAAAATTGCACTAAATTCTGAGATTTTTTTTACGTTACTTCTTTTAACGTAAGTGAATAATAATAATTTATAACGTTTTAAATCGAGAATAAAACATGCTAGTTTCGCTTCATATTCCTGGCAAAAGAGGGTGATTTTTATCTGACATTTTCGAATATACTGCATCAACATTTCATCGTGTACTATAATTAACACAGTGACTTCCCGAAAAGCTTGTATTTTAATGTGAATACATCTTCCCGGTCAGTAGCCGCGCATTACTTGTGATAGACTGACGTACGCCGTACAGGACTCATATCTTTTTGTGCTCAATATTAAAAAGGTTTAAATTTTAAATTTGGAACTCGTTTGAAAACGTTAAAACTTCAGTTATAACCTTTGTTGTCTATGAGACGTGTGTTCAAATTTAGAACGCGATTATTGCAGCTGTCACGCGCGTCAAAATTGTTTTTTTTCGTCAGCCAGTGCCGCGGAATTCGGATTTCGAAATGTGAAAAGGGAGCAGGAAGTGCATTTGGAAATGGAACGTGTCGTTTCGCTCTCGACGCGAAAGTGTCAGTGGCCAGTTCGACCGTGGAAGATCCATGGAATTAATATTATCTGGAAGATCAGCCATGTCTGGTTTTGTAGGGCTGCCTTTGATCCGTTAATTTGTGATTATTCGATTTGTCACCAACGTTGCCAGCCGTTATAAATATCGGTGTGTATTCGAAATGTATAAGAATAAATTAAATTGACATCGACTCTGTCTATATTGTATAAAGCTTGGATTCAGAATTGTCTTGGGAGTCATGCCTGTGTTATCAGCTCTGGATGTGACAGAGGTGAGGTACGACTTTTGCTTATCCAGATCAAGTCTAGAACACCCTATCTAGAAATCCCTAATGTAATAAACATAAGGGCTAACTTAATATTACCAAACCTTCTTCTGGTTCTGCGCCTACGCATCCAGTGAATTTCCGAGATTTTTACCTTGTAGGAAGCCACGTGCCTCCACACAATTGCCGTGTTACTGAAATATACCCCAGGATACTCGGAATTTAAGGGTGGAGAAATGAGGAACCTAGAGTATTGCTCACAGATAACAGAAAGATCTCTATGGTATTGCTAGAAGATACACTTGCAAAAAATGCTCTTATGTGAAGTGTCCGTCAATAGAATACGTATTTCTGCTAATGCAAACGGAAAAAGCATACATTCATTTCGAAAAAGATAATTTTGTTTATCAGCATATTGCAAAAAGGGACATAAGGGCCAATTTCCAAAGAAAAAAAAGATGTATTCATCTAACAAAATCTATTTATTCTCCACAACCAGAAACTAATAATCGCTGTAAAAACTTTCTTTCAGAAAATATAGCAGTTAACTTGGACCAAAAAGAAGAAATAATCGTCCAATTTATCGCCATAAGGCCTCTGATCTTTCCTTGTTTACATTTCAAGAATGCATTCCTTATTTTAGTTTCACGTTTCGTCACATTTCTTTCACAAGTCAACCATCACGTATCTTCCTGGTTCTCTTTGGCGAGGACCCAAATGTTACATCATGGCCTATCGTGATGAAACTAGCGTTTATTTACGATGCCATCGTATTTTGGGATGACGATGTCAATTTTGAAAGTTCGGGGTCGGGGACCTTTCGTTAATTAGTTCTGACATAGTAAATTATCAGCCCATTTGTCTAACTTTAATCGTTATTTTGAAGTCGTATTTCGTTTGAAAGGGATCAGACTTAACACTTCCTTTTAATAATGCGAGTAAATTGTATCGTATTGTGCAACGCGGTTTCTCTTTAAGCTTCCACTACAAGGCTCCGTTATTAAAATTAAGTTGTTGTCAAAATGATGGGCACTGGTTTAAACCACGCTTACCAAATGCGGATTGGTGGTGAGACACCTGAGCTATGTTTGAAAAAGCTGACACTTTTTGCCTGATCTGGAAATTGAATCCAGGACCTTAGGATCACCCAACCCTCTCTAGGGCACAGGCGGTTGTTTTCATTGGTTTTCGCCGGTATCACAATAATTCACAAATACATAAGGTTAAAATTATGGTGGCCACTATAACTAGGACTACTTGACCATCTTGGCGTGATCTCTAGGTTTTGTTTTGAATACCCGTATCGGAAAACATTTGTGTCGATTTTTTCGGACAAAACTCCGCCGATTTGTGACTACCAATCTGCATTTTGCAACCGTTCTATGTATAAAGCTAGTTAAGCTAGTACTTACATAGTAACAATGACTTCATTTCACTTGGGTTCTGTTTTAGCTTTTGCAACTTTTACTTCGTTAGTTAGTCCATACTTTGTTTATATTAATTATCTACAATTTGCTGACCTCTACAACGTGGCGACCCAAAACCCGAAACAAGCAAAAAACGCGACCCCATGTAACATAGATGTTAGATATAAAAACAAAGCGAGCGCAGACAGACAGACAAACGGACCGCTGACTCACGCGATCTATATCTGGTGAGGCAGGAATAGAACCGGCCATTGTTCGTCTTGTAAGCGTTAACTGCAGTTCATTTGTTAGGTTGGTACTACTGCATACTGGAAAAAGTTTTGCTAACCTAACGGAAACAGGTTGCCAAAACCTTTTTTAACGAAAACTAAAGAAAAGTGGTTAGGTCAGGTTCAAAAGCCTTTTTAAGTGGTCCTCCCTGGACGCCACCCCGGAATAATGCAAATAGGCTGGGGAATCTAGACTTACGGCTTGCAGCTATGGTGCTTAAACATCATCATCTCAGCGTATTTCCGATTGCATCCAGTATGGAGCTCAGGGTCCGATTCGACTATGATCCTAGATTTGACTAGCCTGGTTATTGTAGTGCTTAAAAAATTACTCCTTCGCAAAAAAAGGCTTAATAATCTGTAAGTCTCACCAATCCCACTAGTTAAATGTCGCTCTACAATAGCTCTGGTGTTGCATTCATGTGAAAGAACAAAAGAACAGTACAGGCTCAAAAACTACATTAATGTGGAAGAACACTAACTACAGGCTCAAATATAAGGAAAAGATTACAGTATAGCAGCATAATGCGATTTGCGATGCTTCCTGCCTGGTGAAGTATCTCTTAAAGAAGTGCCTGTAGGTTGACTTTCTTATGTCGATTTGTTTAGATATGTGAAAAGTTTATTAAAAGATATAAGAAGCAGCAAAGTACATTTTATTGTACTGAGCGACTTAGGGGCAACCAGGGCTAAATCTTTAAGACGTATTCATTTAACGAAATCCTCAACTAAGATCTCCAAGAATCCACTACAGATCACAAATCCAGAAACAAAAATAAACAAACACTCACGCATTCTCGCAACGTGCATCCATACGAGTTTCCTTTTTTAAACCGCGTCTAAATTCGTACGCGGCGAGCCAGTGCCGACGCAGGCGCACCGACGTACGCTGCCAACGTTAAAACTCTTTCATCAACCTTAAAGCCATTTTGTGCGCGAAAAAGAATTACAACCTCTTTGGTCGCAACCTCGTCGCCAAAACTGTCAAAACGACGCCATTTTTCCTCGCGTTCCAAATTAGAATTTCAAGCGAGGACTCGGTAACTATTTTCAGATTTAAGTGGAGCTTTAGTGATTAATATCTGTACATAAAATGTAATTTTTAATAGTGTGGCTTGGTTTAGGAATTTTACTAAAATTGTAACATTATTGTTTAACAGTAGAGCCGAATTAAGAGTCCTGTACTGGCCGGAGGCAGTCTAGCGTTTAAGTGTTAAGTGTACCATAGATAATAAACTATAAATCGGACCATAGACAGTGTTCACTCAAATATAGACGGTTTTACGAACTTTGGAGGAGAAAAGTGTTTATGTTTGAAATAGTTTTTGGTGAAAATGGGGAAGAAGAAGAAAAATAACGGGAAGAGGGCCGCAAACAGGTTCTTTCGATGGATACGGAGGTAATTGTGTGGATTTTAAATGATGAGTGTTGTGAATAAAACGTTGTGTGTGCTGTGTGGACTAACATTGGACTGATTTGATCACACTGCATGTGTAAACAAATGAAAATACTGCTGCCATCATTGTTCTTTCCATCTGTAAAAGTCTATATTTATGGTGCAAAATGTTATTACCACCATTATAAAATAAGGTAAAACATTTTAGATTTTTCCATATTTTTTAATCACTGCATCACCTATTATGATACAGCTGTAGGCTTACTTTAAATAAATAAGTATAAGGGCCATTGCGAACAAATTATGTGACACCTTATCACTGCCGTTCTAAAACACCTGCATCACAGATGTGTTGCCTTTAAGAAAAACACTCGCTTACTTAAAGGTCGCCGCACACGGGCCACACGCCATAGCCACATACACTTACAACTATTTCCAGCTGAAGCTAAAAGCTTCGTAGTATAGAATGTATGAAAATAAGGAAAATATTCTGGTGGAGAAGTTTTGTAGCTGTGGCGTGTGGGCTGGTATGAGGAAACCCTAAAAACGCACCTCGCAATCTGGTGGACACAAAGCCTTAGGCCGATCAAATGAAAGAACTTAATTATACCCAAAAACAGTTTCAATTCGCAGAGAAAAAGGTCCCATATTTCAGCATCCATCAGAAATGCCGGTGGGCTTATCATGAATCAAGATTATGAGGACGACGATAAGCCAGCGTTTCCGGGTGCGACGAACCCACGAACGAAATTAACTAAGATATGCGTTCGTCAGCCGGTCTGAATCTTAACTGTTACAAATTATGACAAATGATGTAACTTAAGGAGCTTATAATCTACCTGGAGACTGCGCTTCAAACTAAATATTGAAGACCAAAAATTGGAACTTGGAATTTATTAAGTAGTTTTCCTATATCTCTGTACAACATTAAACGAGTGTTATTTTTTGACATCCAAGAACTCAACTAGTACACCGTAGGTTACAGGTTCGACCCTACAAACATTTGTGTGCATGAACACATCTTCATACTCTGTCTAACAGTCTAACTTTAGCTTAATTGGGTATTTTCCGCACTTAGCCCGTAAAGTGGGTCATTATGCGTAAAAACATCACCTACACCGTCACTCAAACCATTTGAGCTCGATCTAGAGCCAGGTCCAGGCCGGACACATAAATATTTAGCCGGACACAACCCAAAAAAGCCAAACAAGTCCGGCTAAAGCCGGACACCTTGCAACCCTATCAAGTGTCCATAGTCGGTAACCGTTTACCACTAAACGGGCCGTAAGCTTGACCGCCACCAAAAAAATAAAATACGCCGTATAGTTTAAAACCACTCGGATTCGGCACATTACAAGACGTGTCCATAGGCGACGGTAACCGCTTAGGTACAGTCAAAAGCACGACAGAAGTAACACTTTGAACTTTGTAAGAGTGGTTCTTATGTCGGGGGCATAAGTGCTATTATTGAACTGCAAGTGTTAACCGTGATGTGCTGTTGACCGTACTTGAGCGCCACCCTCAAAGAAATCAGCGTCGCCGCTTCGTTTAAACTTCAAAACCACTCAGAATCGCACAGAAATATATGGAAACGAGTGTAATTCTGAAATTTTATTTTCCCCTCCATCTGGCCAGTCTCATTCATCGCAAATGAGTCAGTGCAGTACGTGGCAGGCATAGAAGTATCGCTTTAATTCCTGTGTGGCACCAGTCCAAGTATAACAACTCGTTCGTATGTATTATTTTATTGTTTTGACCTATTTTTGTGGACATATTATGTAAAGTAGCATCATTCTTTTTATGGCAGAAAATGCGGTTTCATGACCTTTGTTGAAGAGTAAATATTAGCACATTAGCACAGCGTCAAACTAATCATAGCTTGCACTATGAGCAAATACTGTGCTATGGGTACCAGATAACGAATTAATATTACATATATTTATATATAATATATACTTTTTCTTCTGTAATTATATCCAATTATACATAAAACACCCAGACCGATACAAACAGACATTTTGATGCAAACAAATGTTTGTAAACCAGCGATCTCTTGGTGTATGCCGGGCGTTCGGGTATAAAACCCGAAGGTCGTGGTTCGATTCCCGCAATTTGCGATAGCGAATGTCAAAACCCGTACTTTCAATATCGATTGACCACGTGACTTTTCTAAGGTAACGAATTTCGCCATCGCTGTCAAAATGTTACTTTGTCTCATTAGATAATATTAATTCCATGCTTTGTCTAGGCCTCCTGTTCGGGCATTTACAATACCATGCTCTGGATGTCAAAATACGTGTCCTTTCTTAAGTAGAAGTTGACAAGACCACAATATACGACATAAGGTACATGACAAAGACACCGGTTCGTCAATCACTTGACACTTGTCTTATGTGGTTACAAATTATTACCTGTACAGTCTGGTTGTGAAATACCGGCTTTTAAACTGCTTATCTATAGCAAAGTAGAAAGAATATTTAAAAAGCTCTATTACTAATTCTGACCTGGAATGCTGTATGGAGTTGTAAAGGAGTGCCTCTCTAAATGTCAAAGATGGATAAGTGTCCATCCAGAAAGCATTGCTTAATGTACAGTAGAATCCTCCGATCTTCGAGTGTTCAATTTCAAAGGTACTTCCACATTAATAAAGGCAAAAATGTCTGTGTATCAGTGTGACAGCACATTCGATTCTTCTCGGTTAAATATCCCTAAATTAAATAGACAGCAGTGACTGTTTACCATTATAAGTTAGTATAGCCTGACCAAGAAAATAAAAACCTGCTCTACTGGAGGCGCCACATTTGCTATGGTTATAGCAACACTTGGTTACGGTTAAACGGCTGTGGTTATACTCACAAATAACTCACAATAAATAGTAACAAGGCACGGTTGACAATTGACATCACACTTTGACAGACAGCAAATAATGAATGATTTCATAATGTTTTTTTATTTGATTGTTGCCACTTGAAGAAATTAGTTCCAATATTTTTCCGCAATATGGCGGGGTTTTTAGGGTTCCGTAGCCAAATGGCAAAAAACGGAACCCTTATGGATTCGTCATGTCTGTCTGTCTGTCTGTCTGTCTGTCTGTCTGTCCGTCCGTATGTCACAGCCACTTTTTACCGAAACTATAAGAGCTATACTGTTGAAATTTTGTAAGTAGATGTATTCTGTGAACCGCATTAAGATTTTCATACAAAAATAGAAAAATAATAATAAATTTTGGGGGCTCTCCATACTTAGAACTGAAACTCAAAATGTTTTTTTCATCCAATCCTTATGTGTGGGGTATCTATGGATAGGTCTTTTAAAATGATAATAAGGTTTCTTATATCATTTTTTTCTAAACTGAATAGTTTGCGCGAGAGACACTTCCAAAGTGGTAAAATGTTGGTCCCCCCCCCTGTAACTTCTAAAATAATAGAACGATAAATCTAAAAAAAAAATATGATGTACATTATTATGCAAACTTCCATTGAAAATTGGTTTGAACGAGATCAAGTAATTAGTTTATAAATTTTTGGGGCTTCCCATACTTAGAACTGAAACTAAAAAAAATTTTTTTCTTCAAACCCTTACGTGTGGGGTATCTATAGATAGGTCTTTAAAAATGATAATAAGGTTTCTTATATCATTTTTTTCTAAACGGAATAGTTTGCGCGAGAGACACTTCCAAAGTGGTAAAAAGTTGGTCACCCCCCCTCTAACTTCTAAAATAAGAGAACGATAAAACTAAAAAATATATATGATGTACATTACCATGCAAACTTCCATTGAAAATTGGTTTGAACGAGATCAAGTAATTAGTTTTTTTTTAAAACGTCATAAATCGTAAACCGCAATTTTCCTCTCATTCAATCAACTCAAATATAAAAACGTCGATCAAACTTACAAAGAACTACAAGAACTTTATATTATGATGATACTTGCTGCTACGGAACCCTTCATGGGCGAGTCCGACTCGCACTTGGCCGGTTTTCATTTTATTAGTCGGGATATAAATAAACAGCACTGATTGTTTACCATCAGTTTTTAAGTTAAATAAAAAGTTCAAAGTCCAAAATCGGTTAAAAGCCCACCTTCTAAGCCTCACAAAAACAATTACCTACTTATTCTTATCTGGGCGATTAATGTAGCAACTTTTTGGCTCCAAATGGTAATGCGTGGGCTGTCAAAAATATGGTTTCTGCAATACATGCAACCGGTATACCCACGCTGGGACCGCTTTGATATCACGAATATAGTTCAGATTACTTCAGATATAATTGTTTGGTAAGATGACGTGAGCAAGATTGAGATTGCCTTTTTATTTTGTTTATCTTTTCGTTTGTTATTATTAAAAGACTTCAAAAAGAGGAGGTTCTAAATTGTCCTCATAACTCTTTTTTGGGTTTACCGAACCAACCACCAAATATTAAATGATTCATAGCTTATTTTTTTCGAAAGGAAGGGCCATATGATGTGGCTCCATTTACATCGAAAGTTGATGGTTCAAAAATATCGTCGGCACGTACGGGTTTTTTATGTGCATGACGTAAAGTCAAAAGATTTTTTTTTACCATTAGCACATTTATATTTTCCACGATCAATGTCATTTCTACATTATTATTTTTTATACTTAGCTCGGCAAAGAACCCCACTGTTGTTAAGTGGAAGTGAACAGACATGAGGACAACTGGTGCAACGTAAGGGACATACATAACATCAGTCAGTTCAGTCACCCTCACTCTGCCGGCCAACAAAGTGCCTTTTTTATTTTACACTATAAAGATAATTAAGGTTTAGTGCTAAAAAATACATAATTATTATACATAATACCCAAACTTAATTTTACAATTATGTTTGTACTACGAGTATGTGAATGGAACTCACAACCTCTATACTTCCCGACTTCTAAATAATTACACAAAATCTTAAAAAACCTTTTGTATAGTTACCGCTAACCCAGCCGCTATTAAAATAATTATGATGTACCTTTCCCATGTTCTGTCCAATTGTTAAGTATTGCAAGCAATTTTGCTTGTGAGATAGCAAACATCCCACGAAAGATCTTTAATCTTGTTTTAATTGGTTTTTTCATCTACTTTGTAATAGGTACCTAGTTTATTTGTTAAGACACGTCTGACAACTTAATTGTTATTGTAGTCTGATAGAAAAATGTTAGACCAGTTGACAGACAGCCACACAGCCCGCCTGATGGTAAGCAGCTGCGGCCTAGATTTCATTGAGGGACACTTAGAAAAGAAGTGTCACTTATAATGTGCGGCCATACTGATAGGCTCCTATATATGATCTTCGAGCCCTTGATTTCAAGTGTACTGGCTCCATTAACATCTGAAGTGGTAGAGCCATGCTGTTTTACAGTACCAATGGGGCGGCTAGTCCGGGGAGGTACCACCCAACAAACACGCAAGCTGCTTAAATTGCTTCTGTACCACCTGAAGGTTGTATAACAGCCGTTCAAAGGGTTTATTATACTTCTTAAGTTGTACAGTAGCGTATTTAAAAGCGCTTTAACAGACGTGCGGTACAATGGTCGTAGAGCGGTAAAATAATCCCCAAAGGAGATACAAAGTCATATTATAGAGTTATTGTACAGGCATTAGATGTAAAGAGGAGGTATAAGTAACTTTTGTAGCGCTCTGAGATCTTGTAGAATGTTTTTGTAGTTAAAGGCATTAGAACAGAGTTATTAACTTCTTTTGAAACGCCTTAAGTTGTATATTGTATACACTGTGATTGTATACTTGTATAGGCTTAAGCTGTTGAGTACAGTTAATGACATCCTTTGTAATGCTGTATCTACAGCAGATACATAATACTCTATAGTAGCGCCTAAGTCGCTACAATTAAGAATTGTACAGCAACTTTATGGCAAATAGCTGGATAAGGCATGGCAAACACTCCTTATACAGGAGTCTAGAACGGCAAATACAAGCGTCATGAATCGGTAGAAAGGTTCTAGTAAACTCTGAAGGCTGTTGTAGCTGAGACGCCATTTAGCTTTTATAAAATTGATTTTCAGAATACTAATTTATAATTTTTAAATCATATATATGTACAAAAAACCGAACTCACGTAACTATTTTTCATCCATGACACTACAAAAACTACAAACAAAGCCTAAATATCTTTTACAAGCTAAATTCAGAATTCACAATCTATAATTAAATGTATTTTTATCAAAAAACTGCATATATAGAAGGGCGCGTGAAAATATTAGCTAAAACATATGTATATATTTACAATAAACTGTTACTCGCACTTGTATTTCATACGAATAAAAGGAAAAAACAACACTTGACTTACCTGTTTATTATTTTTAATTTACTTACTGCAATTCACTGTCATATACTTTCCAAATGGCTAATCTTATTAAAATTATAGGTTATGTTTAATAAATTCCTCTGTATCGCCACTGTATATTCAATAAAGAACCGTAAACTTTAAATCGGAGATACAGACGCGGTATAATAAGGTGCGAGCGCTACAGTCGTGCTATAATAAGGTGCGAGCGCTACAGTCGTGCTATTACAACTTATTTTAGATACTTAAGCGTATACTATCGCTCGCATACGCCACTGTAGACCCTATAGCCGTACAAAATGGGCCCTTTTGGGGGTACAGCGGGGCTTTAAGCGCTTGTACATATACTGTAGATCTTACTTAAGGAACCCATGCCTTTATTAGTAACTTCTAACCGACCAGTATACGGCTTGTTATAGAGCTTGTGTGCTAGTTGGGCACCCACTCACATAACACCAGCGTGAAATAATAGTGACTACTATTGTGTTTCGTCTGGTTTGTGAACCCTCAAGAGGCCATAGCAACGCATCAGCGATCCCTCTGGTGTTGCAGATGTCCATGGGCGGCGGTGATTGCTTACCATCAGGCGACCCGCTGGCTCGTTTGCCGACTCTGACAAAAAAATTCGCAAGAACACAGCCGCCAAATGCTTGCTAGACCTGCGGCCGTGTGTGGGACTCGAGACTAAAGCGTCCATTACCCAATAAACTCCCCCGGTTCCCATACACACCCGATTGGGACGAGCCGGTGTGTGCCGGTGGGTAAATAAATAAATAAATAAAATCTCTGGACATTATTCACACAACGCCATCTAGCCCCAAACTAAGCATTAGCTTGTACTATGGGTGCCAGGCAACGGATACTTTTTTTTTGTAAATACATACATTTATACATAGAAACACCCAGACCGATACAAACAGACATGTTCATGCACACAAATGTTTGTACCGTGCGGGGATCGAACCCGCGACCTCTGGTGTAATAGCCGACTTCTCGACCATTACACCAAATGGCTCGTCAAAAGCACTATTACTATGGTGTAAGCACCCTAACTAGCCCGCAGGACAGAATGTCCGAGAGAAAATCATTAATTCTATGTCAGTGTAATCTAATTGAAACTAAAAAGGTGCTACAATAGCCGGATGTTTTACTACAATGGTCAATTATGGACTTATGTCATCCGCATTGTTTGAATATGATAATCTTTCCTACGATGACACATATGGGTGGAACGGGAAATCTTATTGGAGCAAGAAATTCCTATGTAGATTACCAAGAACATTTGTAGTATAGCCCGACCAATAATATAAAAAACATCGCCATATTGCGGATTAATATTGGAACTAATTGCTTCAAGTGGCAAACATCAATTAAAAAACCAATAGATGGCATTCCCTATTGCTGTCTGTCAAAGTGTGATGTCAATTGTCAACCGTGCCTTGTTACTATTGGATATTGTGAGTTATTTGTGAGTATAACCATAGCAACCAAGTGTTGCTATAACCATAGCTAATGTGGCGCCTCCAGAGCATGTTTTTTATTTTCTTGGTCAGGCCAAGAGTTTTCGGCTAGTGCGTGTAATCTAGACGATAAACCAACTACGCAGGATACCTATTATATTGCACAAGAGAGTGCACAAGCACAGGTGCATTTCCATTCCCTCACTCTGATAGCACGGTGGGACAACAGTTTGATTGACACGACCGGAGACGCAAGCTGCAAGGATTGAGTCGAAATCTTGGGATCCTCGGTTCAATTACCGGTTCGAGCTAGTGATATTACTGGGTATATGAGACCTAATAACTGTCGTCTCGGAGTAGCGGGCGCAGGGCGGTGCCAGACAGTAACTGCTTAGTTAGTTAGTTACTGTTTGGCACTGAACTGTCTAAGGGCAGACGTGGCGCTAACCATCAGGTGTACGATCTGCTCGTCTTGTTACACATTGCAAAAAAAAACTAACTTTGTGACGGTTTTTCGAACACAGCTCGGGTTAGACTTAGTGATCTCGCATCCGCATTTTGCAAGCGTGGTGATTAAGCCAGTACCCATTATAGGTAGTGACGATAACTTGATTTCAAGTATATATTTTTTTGTTATATACGAGTATGTACTATACATAATGTTTGCATGATAGATAATCATGCTAATCGTTAGTCAACAGTCCAACGACCCGCGAAGCAATTTCTTAACAATTTCCCAAACATATAGAGCTTAACAAATAACATAGTATTTGCAAATTTCCCTGTTTTCTTTGAAAAACCTTGTAATTACGTGCAATTGTCCGAGCTGCAAATTATAGAGCTCTTGGAAGCCACTGTTTTTGTACCGACATACCTTATCAAAGTGATCACAGGTTAATTTTAATACATACTAGCGGTCGCCCTCGCTGTTTCACCCGCGCGTAATTTCCTTTTTCAACTATCCCCCCTTCCCCCACTTTTCCGGGATAAAAAGTATCCTATGTTCTTATCCCGGTTATAAACTATACGTATGCCAAATTTCATCTAAATCCGTTCATCCGTTCTCGAGTTATAAGTGTTGTAACAAACACGACATAAATTGCGTAATTTCTTTTTTCAAATATCCCTCCCTTCCTCCCACTTTTCCGGGATCAAAAGTACCCATTTTCACCGGGGATAGTGTAGCTTTCCAACAGTGAAAGAATTATTGAAATCGGTTCAGTAGTTTCGGAGCCTATTCAATACAAACAAACAATCAAATCTTTCCTCTTTATAATATTAGTATAGAGTATATAGATAGTGAGTAATCTTTACGTTTTGATTTAATTTATGAATATTATTATTAGGAAAGTTTTATAATTTGATAATGAATTTGCAATCTGTTGAAAAACGTTATTAATGGCCATAATAATTATTGCTAAAATTGTCAGACAATTTATTATAAACAGACAGAGTAAACTATTGTTCATCTAGTAAGTGAAATTATGAAATGGTCATTAAAAAGTTATCGAGGTTATTCAGTTTTTATAACAAAAACAAAAGTAATTTTATGCAAAAATCAAACAAAGATGAATGAAACCTAATACAAAACTGAACAAAACATTAATAAATTCCTAGCTAACTAGTACAACATTAATTTATGCACATTTAATTAACATTCATTTATTTACACAAATGAAACGCGTAAATCATAGAAGTGTTCCTGCTGCGCAATAAAAAACAACCATTAAAAATAGACGGGAAGCTAAAAAACATCTGTACGGAGTAATCATCACACTTCCCTTTAGCACGTGCCGTCACATCGAAACATAAACATTTGTACCATGAGAGAGCGTCTGGCCCAATCCCCTCTTTACCCCCCACTATAGTACCGCAACAAACACAGCTTGACCGAACACATTCCTAATGGAAACTATCCATCGAAGAGTGTCTACACAAGTTCGTCCCTACACGGACGTAAAAGAAGCGTTGGAGCGAGTTTAACTTGGGCGATACGAATCTATAAAATAACGGAACGTAGATTAGTCGTCAATTCACGAACACGTCATACGTTCGAACCGCCCACGGGAAAGTGGACGTGCGCCTGAGTTCCGATAGAAGTGAAATTATTGGGCGTCCCTCAAGGCACCGTATTTGGTCCGGTGTTTCTTATCATATTTTTATGGCCTCAGACCTCTGTGATTGTGCTTTCGTGTCAACGAACCCGGTTTCTTCAGAGTGAAATTGCACTTTTAAATGAAAACTCCGTCACTTTCATTAGTGAAATCAGCTCAGTTTCCCATAGTTTTGTAACAATTGAATGGATGCAGCGTTTAAAAGTTCAATAACACGCGTACTAATGGAAAGTGAAAATATTGTAGTGTCGATGTTTTCGAAATCTGAACAACTTTAAAATGCAAGAGATATGTAAGTAGACCTTATTTTTTAACAAACGGTTTATAACTTTACCTCTAGCTTAGCGGTAATGGAAAACATCAGAAAAAAACCTGCTCAGTCGAATGGCTGAGTACTCTGAGTAGCCATGATCCAATTGGTCTAGTTCCCCTTTTAAAGGTCCCTTGTTTTCCTGTGTACCCTTGGCTGTTCCCTTGAGGGTACAGTGGAAAATAAATTTTAACCGCTGTACCCTTGGCCGTAAAACCCAACTAACACAATGTACAAGTGACCAAGAGAACTGGCTTTTCTTGAATTTGGACAAAAAAAAAACAAATGAACGTTACTTAGGTCAGGTGGAAGTCGCTCCAATAACTGGACTTGTCAAATCCTGGATCATGGTACAAGAGTAAGTACAGTCAAAAGCACGTCAGACCTAACACTTTGGACTTTGTACCACTCTTATGTCGGGGGCATAAGTGCTATTATCGAACTGCAAGTGTTAACCGTGATGTGCTGTTGACCGTACATTAAGTAGAGACAAATCTCTCAAAGAAAGAAGGTTCATTTCGAAAGAAATCTGTTACAAATCAATGTAACTGTTAATAATGCCTTAGATCTCGGTTTGTAGTTATCGAAGATAAATTACTTTGGGAAAAAAATGGAAGTGGGCCGGTAGAATGGAAAGTAATATCAAACTTTATGTCGATATTGATAAAGTTGAGTTTTTGTTATTTAATGTGTTGTGTGAATCACTGTGTGGCAAATGCATTCAAAGTTGTAAGACTTGTAAGTGAATTTTTTCGGCAGTGATTTTGAACTTTGGAAGAGATTGTAATGGTACTTATATTACTTATTTAAATTCAGTGGTCATGTAATTTACATAGTAATGGATATCAAAATTTAAACTTATCTATACTAATATTATAAAGAGTAAAGATTTTGTTTGTTTGTATTGAATAGGCTTCAAAACTACTGAACCGATTTGAATAATTATTTCACTGTACTAAAGCTACACTATCCCCGGGTGATTTCGGGTACTTTTGATCCCGGAATAGTGGGGGAATACTCAAATTGGGACTAGCTGGTACAAGACTTGTGGCTATTGACCAGCCCGTAACACAATAAAGTTACGAAATAGTTAAATATTAGTTAAACCAAGGTATAATTACATCGATCGATCAATTTCTATGATAAACTTATCAATGACATAAAATACGCTATTAAAAAGTGTGTTTTCTTATCAAAAACTAAGAGTAAGTACACAAAAATTGTTTAGTTAACAAGTTCTGTAAAAACTATGATTTAGTAGTAATAGTATTCAAATGGAGATTGGATTTATATTTTTTGGCGATTGAAACAAGTGTCTATAGAGTTTCTTGCCAGTTCCTCTCGACAGACAGCAATATAACGGATCCGATGGTGTGGAGTCACTCTGTAAGAATTATGTCTGGTGATTCAGAATTTTTGAAGTCTACATGAATAAAATAATAATTTTGATTAAATTTTTGCCTAAAATTATACCAAAAGCTTAGCGGCGACGGAAAACATCGTGGGAAAAGCTGCTGGCGGAAGCTAGTATCGGTATAATTATCCGATCAAACGAGCCCGCCGAAGGCGGGCGAAGTTCGATCGCAATTATACGAAGCGTCTCGTTCGAAGATGATAGATAACCTGTAGTACTGTTAAGTATGTATCAACTCCACAACTTTTAGAGATTTAAATTTGAAAAAAGTTCCCGCGCGCGCCTTGTGCTTGCAGTCTTGCACCTCACGCGCGCCTCTAGCGGCTGGCGGCGTCATATATTTCAGAGTAATCAAAATAAACAAAGCGATATCATCGTTTTGCGTAAGATGATTACAGGGATGGGATTTCACTTGTTACGATATTACTTTGATATATAAACTTCCTTACGGGTGGGAAGTGATCATCTTCGAACGAGACGCTTCGTATAATTGCGATCGAACTTCGCCCGCCTTCGGCGGGCTCGTTTGATCGGATAATTATACTACGCGTCTCGTTCTCGATGATAGATAACCTGTAGAATTTCAGAGCCTATGATAGAGCTTTGTTTATAGGTATAAATTGTAATTATTTATAACCTATAAATAATACAATTATTATTTTTTATTAATTTTTATTAATTGTGATACAATATTTATTGATTAAACATAATCATAACAATCAAATGCCAGAAAACAATCATAAAGATGTGTCTGTAATTAATAACACTTATCTATCTTTGGATAAGATACTAATAGCGTACCTATCATTTGGTTCTGTAAGAGGCCTGTTATAAAAACGAGCAAATGAACTTGACCCCTCGGTCCAGCCCGCTGTTCTCCTAATAGTATCAATATCTATCCCTTTCCTATAGGCAGTGGACACAGAGGCGTGTTTTGTGCTATATGCACTAAACTTATTGGTATCAATACCCGCTTTGCTAAGTAAAGTTTTGATCCAATGGCCAATTGTCTGAGGACTAACTGGCTTGTGAGGTTTTACTGAGGATAGGAATAGTTTCTTATTTTCTGCTCTAAAGGATTTTGTTATTTTTAAATAGTGAAGAATTATGGATGCTACACAAACTTTTGGGCGTTCTCTGAAGAAAGGAATTATAAGTAATGGTTGATTTTTACCAAGTTTTGATGTTTTTATCCTGTCAGAAATTTTAATTTGGAGGCCTGATGAACTTATAGCTATGTCATCTATATTAATTAAGGCTATTGTTTGCAACCTATGGGCTGTAACTAGAACTAATAGTGTTGTAGCAATCTCTGATATAATTTTTAAGTTTTGATTTTCTATGTTATCTTGATTTTCAATATATTCTAAAACCTGCTCTATATTCCAGGTCTCAGAATATTTTGGAGCAGAAGGACGTCTCCTGAAAATGCCTTTAAAGAATCTGGATATGATAACATCTTTAGATATATCGCGTTTTGATATGAGAGAAATTGCTGATCTTGAAGAGTTTAAAGTACCATAACTTGCATTCTCATTGAACCTCATTGTTAAAAACTCTATTACATTAGCGCTGGTGGGATCAAATATGTTATATTTATTTCTTGTGGCAAATAATACCCATTT
Organism: Mecyna flavalis; assembly: GCA_949319885.1. Classification (NCBI taxonomy): domain Eukaryota; kingdom Metazoa; phylum Arthropoda; class Insecta; order Lepidoptera; family Crambidae; genus Mecyna; species Mecyna flavalis. The sequence goes on along the minus strand of OX439420.1, from coordinate 5,551,726 downwards.
TTTGAGGCATCCCTCATATTGCTTAAGCGTGGATTGTGATATAGAATCAATAATTAAATCAATAGACATCTCTGGAACTCCTTTTTTCAGGTATGCCTCCCTGATAATTTCCCTACCACTAGAGAAAGTTTGTGGGACAGAGGGTGTATTCTGCTCCTGCAAGGAGAAAGAAGTAGGTTATCTGAAGGCCTTAATATTAAGGGATCTTCACATAAAAGTGATGTAAATAACGGGTACCATGCTTGCGTGGGCCAATTCGGTACAACTACTATCCCAGTGGCTTTATCATTAACAATTTTCCTAAGTACTGGCAATATTATTGCAAAAGGCGGAAACGCATAGAAATTCTCTTTTTCCCATGAAATTGTAAAAGCATCTATAACTGATGCTTCTGGATCAGGGTAGCGTGAGCAAAAAATTTTGCACTTGGAGTTAGTTCTAGATGCGAACAAGTCAATATTACAAAAACCAAATTTATTCAGAATTTGCTTAAAATATTTGTCCGCTAGCTCCCATTCAGTGTCTAAGTTGGTATCACGAGAAGCAGTATCAGCATCTATATTTTCTTTAGATGCAATGTATGAAGCTACTATCCATATCTTTTTACTCTCACACCACTGCCATATTTCACGGGCTAATTCACTTAAGTGGGGAAATTTGATACCTCCGGCCTTATTAATGTAAGCAATAGCTGTGGTATTGTCTATACGCATTAGAATTTCGCAGTTGGAGAGATCGGACGCAAAGCATTTTAATCCGAAAAAAGCAGCTAAGAGTTCAAGATAATTAATGTGAAATTTTTTATCACCTTGACTCCAGAATCCACGGGTTGTTACCGAATTACATTCTGCACCCCAGCCCGATCCAGATGCATCTGTAGATATAATTATTTTGTATTTCTTATTCCGTATGGGGTTAGAACCAGTCAGTACATTAATGTTCCACCAAGCAAGATCTTCTAACACATAGTCAGAGATCTTCATGTAACCTTCAAAGTTCTCATTATTTATAGTTAATGCTAGCCACTTAGCTCTCTCTAATCTTTTACAATATGTTTTGCTATATTCAACTGCATGTGATGCTGCAACTAAAACACCTATTAGTTGCGCAAAAAAACGGATTTTGTATTTTTTGCCTATCTCAAAATGTTTTATTAAATTTATAATTTGGGTTTTCTTATTATCTGGTAGATCTACTGAATATTTTTCTGAGTCTAAAAAGAAACCAAGGTATTTGCATCTTTTACTTGGATTTGTTTGACTTTTCTTATAATTAATAATAAATCCTAGCTTTTCTAATAATAAAATCATGTTTTTTACATTATTCTTACAGGATTCATAAGTATCACTAATATTTAAGATGTCATCTAAGTAAATCAAGGATAACATGCCCTTTAAGCGTATATGATTCATGACAGGTTTCATGATTTTGGTAAAAATGTTAGGACTGGTTGAAAGCCCAAATGGAAGACATGTAAATTGATATAAAATACCATTAAATCTAAACTTTAAATACTTCCTACTAGTCTTACTCATTGGCACTAAAAAATAGGCATCTTTTATGTCTAATGTTGCCATATATGAATTATGAGACATTAAGTCTCTAGCTGCTCTAAGGTCTTCCATTTTAAAATGAGGTGGTTGTATGAACTCATTTAATTTTTGTAAATTAATAATAAACCTGTAAGTCTTATCTGGTTTTGCAACTAAGAAGTAGGATGACACAAATTGTCCCTCGCATTCTGTACACCTTTCAATGGCTCCCTTGGATAGAAGTGTAGAAATTTCTAATTGAATTTTCTTAAATTCATCCGTAGACCAGTTCGGGGGACTTGGTTCTTGAATTTGAAATGGTTTGTTTTTGAAAACAATAACATACCCCTTTAAGCAATTTAAAATGAAATCATCAGTTGTTATAATTTTCCACATTTCAATAAAATGTTGTAGTCTACCTGCAGTATAATTTACCTTGTTTATTTCCTTGGTGGAGGACGGTATGGTTTTTGATTCATTGGTCGTCCCGGATTCTGTGAATATCTCGTCTGGAACGGCTTGGGTTTGAACTTCACATTGGTGAACTGTTTCCGAGGATAATAGCCCACCTGTCTGGGTTTCGCAGGCGGGCCTCTCCAGTTTACCTGGTTGAAGGCTTTTTTGGCTGGTGGCTTTTCAGATGGTTTTAGTGAAGCAGAAGCTTTCTTAATATTCTTGGCATCCTTTACTTGGTCATTGAGCTTGGCACCATAAAGCCATTCATCTGAGTCGGTCGCTTCAAGCGTAGATTTAATATCTTTGTCAAGATTTGGTGTGATAAAAGACTTTCTTGCGACCGAATGTTGATGATATATGTCTGTCAACATTTTTCCCGAGTCCCATAGATATTTCATGAGCTGCATGTGGTCTACTCCATCCTCAGGATTCTCAATCAGCAATGAGATTGCTGCTCCAAGTGATATCAGACTTGTACCGACGCAGTTCTGGGTATCGGTGAAATGTTGATCTCTCTTTTTGGCTATTTCTGTCAAATGACTCACTATTTCCAAGTTAACCTTGGGTGCCTCAGTGCGAAAAGTACCTTCTCTAGGGTATTTTTTCAGTAAATCTTTTCTAGTCTCCTCTGTCAAGCCCTTTGTCATCCATTGCATCCATTGTTTTTGGATTGTTTCATCAATATTTGTTGCAGAAGAAGTAGAAGGCAATTCTTCTCCCATCATTTCAAGGAACTCTTGATTCCAGTCTTGTTGAGCCTGAATTGGCTCTTGATCATTTTCATCAGGTACTATATCCATCTCAATAATTTGAGAATTACTAATTGGAGATTTGTCAGAGTCTTTATTAGATATCTCTGGTGTATTTTCTTTATTATGATCTGCATCATCTGTAAGTTATGATATGAGTGAGAAAGTTTATACCTATGTAAGATGCACAATTTGCAAAAATTTATGCAATTTTGTTTATATTAAGTAGGTACTCTTTGTACATACATAATATAAGAGCTTGTTCTTGTTGAAACCTTGCTCATAATTATGTGGTAATGTCTAGCATTAAAAGAAAATAGGTATACTTGTACAAAGCAAGGAATGTTCGTATAGAACTGAGCGCGCTCGTGTGGAGCGGCCCAACATAATAATATGATGTTCATATAGAACGTTCATATTGGTACCTAGTTTTTCTAAAAGAAAAATACACATACCTGTATTATTATTAAACTTTTCCTTTTGGCTTTGAGTTTGAATAAAGTCCATCATGCATTTTGTTAGCTTGTCGATTTGTTCCTGCATTGACTTTAGTTTTTTATTGGTTTTTCGGTCGTCCCGATCTTTTTCTCTTGATCGTGAACGTGACCTCTTTTTAGGCATGGTAGAAAAACGCAATATCAACACAATTGTAGCACTTTTCACAATTTTATATTGTTTTGAAAAATCTCAAACGTTGAAAGTTGATTGCACAAAAAAACAATATGACGCCGCCAGCCGCTAGAGGCGCGCGTGAGGTGCAAGACTGCAAGCACAAGGCGCGCGCGGGAACTTTTTTCAAATTTAAATCTCTAAAACAGGGACTGCTTACCGGTATAAAATATCGTTATAGTACCAGTAAAAATATCAGTACTAAAATTCTATACCCATTGAATTTCGGTACAGATTTCATTCGTTTATACAGTTATTTAAAAATAATTTTATTGCTGATACTGAAATGATGAGTGCGCGCGCCCGCGCCCCGCGGTGCCGCTCGCGCGAGGGGCCGCGGCGGGCGGGAAAGGATTAGGATTTACGGAACACGCGCCGACAGGTTGGCGATCGCGATTGTTTTTCTTTCATCCGGCGGACGAGTGATACCCAAATTATAACGTTTTACTTTTCTTTAAAAGTTTATAAATATTATTTCTTAAAACATACTTACATTACCTACCTACATACATACACACATACTTTTACATATACGTATCAACATAGGGTGGAGGCACCAAATATCGGCCCAACATTTTTTGACCTTTCAGTGCTTATAGTTTTTACATTAATAACTTTTGCTTTCTTTCAACTACTTTTTAAGGTAAAGGGATAATGAAACTCCATTATTACATTGGAGAAAAAACGAATTCTTTGTTAGATTTGAATATATATATAGATGTTTGTTTCCGAACTTGCCGATTTCCCCTAATATCGGCCTTTAGCACCCAAATATCCGCCGCCTATAACCGGATAACAAATATCGGAATACCTTTTCAAAGGGAAAAAAATTGTTCAAAAAGTATAAAATCAAAGTATTATAACATTTATTTATTTTCAAACCATATTTTATTTAACTCTATTATAAATAAGTCTTTTAAAAATAATTTACAATTTTTTTCTTTAAATATATTTACTATGCCATCACTGTCTCTATATAACTGCCTCCGTGGTACAGTGGATAAAGCGTTCGGCTCTAATACCTGGAGGTCGTGGGTTCGAATCCCACGGGGAACATCACTTTGTGTGATTGTTTCCAGTTTGGTTAGGACATTGCAGGCTTGAATCACCTGAATGTCTGAAAAGAATGATGATTCCGTGCTTCGGAAGGCACGTTAAGCAGTTGGTCCCGACTATGTTCCAAGTAGGTCTGGTTTCCCTTGTAAGGGTTACGGAGGTCAGATGGCAATCGCTCCATTGTAATAACCAGGCTTGTCAAATCTAGGATCATAGTCGAAGCGGACCCTGAGCTCCATACTGGATGCAATCGGGAATACGCTGTGATGATGATGATGATATTTACTATGCCATCACTAAGACTTGATCACAAAGTAGCCTGATGTTAAACATCTATGCGGTCTACGTTGGAGCGCGCTTGCTTAGGAAAGGCCTGTAAATTCTTGCCTTGAAGAGCACCAAGATTATAATGGTCAGGAAAGGCAGACCCAGGTAAAGAGAGAAACTTGCGCAGTGCGTATCAAAAAAGATGAAGCAAATCATTTAGTTAGACCGAGTCAAGTCGTTCGGTGATGGAACGGAGCTGGTAGAACCAAATCGTACAGCCGAGCAGCACATTCACCAAAGTAGAGCCTGTAACAGACGGGTAGGCAATCAATCTTCCTACGATGATCGAGGCTTTGCAAGTTCTCGACCAAAGCATCATCGCCGAAAAGCCTCTTCGCATGCCGCTCAATAGAGTCCAAGGCAGCCAGCTGGCATTAAACAGAACTATCCCAAATATGGTAGCATATTCCATGCAGGAACGGACTTGAGCTCTATAAAGGGTAAGGAGCTATTTCGCAATCAAGTAGCGTATGGTTCTTGAAAGGATGCCAATCTTTTTATAAGCAGTTACTGCTACGGACTCTATATAGCTCCCGAAGTTAAGGTCGGAAGATAATTCCATACCTAAGAGCTGTAGTCGGTCAGATAGAAGAACGGATACGCCACGAAAAGTGGTAGCCAGCCCAAAACCACTCTTTTTTGTGGAAAATATACAAGCCAGCGTTTTGGTGGGGTTGAGTCTGAGACAATTTGAAGGGTCTGATTCAATTTGTCAACCATGTTAGATCCTAAAGCCTCAGTTTCACCTCTACTTGCACGTGTACGACAAGTATCCCTCGACTATCGTACTATCATCGGCATACCCCAGAATCTCGGACGTAGCTAACAATATAATCGATGTGCAGTAGAAAGAGTGTAGCTAAAAGCACAGATCACTGAGGGAAGCCAGCATTTATTGCAAGTGAGTCGGAGGTGTACCCACCCATCATGAATTACTCTGATGCGACGTTCAGTCAGGAAATCCATGATTCAGGCACAAACTGCAGAGGGGATCCCATAGGAGGGAAATTTACCAAAAACATTACATAATAGGTAAAGTTATCTTCAGACAGTGATGGCAATATATTATTTTTAAGTGTATACATGAAACCATTTGGGGCATACGTCACATCCAATATTTTTATCTTCTTCTTCGACATCACTCATCAACTCTTTCGCATAGCTGGCGCACAAAGAATATCAGGCAGCCGACATTAGGATTTCTAATTGCGATAGGGTACTTTTCCCATGGACGGAGACCTCGGCCAAATTTTTTACTTATAATTATGTTTAGTTTTTTTTTGTAGATATATTTAATGTTGTAAAAAGTGAATATTGAAATGTTAACTGAACAAATAAATAATCCATTGCGATAGACAAATCTCAATATCGACCACTCTGCCGATATTGAGATTTGTCGATCATACTGATCCCTAATCTCGGCCACGCAATTATTAAATAAAAAAAATAAACAAATTTTAAAATATACTACCTAAACGGTACCTTGACTCTTCATCTTTAAGAAGAAATAAAATATAATAACTTTGGTATGTTTATTACAATTTAAATACTTCTCAACGCAATGATTCGATTCACGAATTTGACCTGAAAATGCCGCAAAACGACGCACGTCCGTACCTCCTGCACTTTTTTGCCTATCATTCGTTCAAATTTTGAGATATTCATAAAAAATTAAGGGAGGTTAAGCGTAAGGGTATACAGATGCTATTTGCATAAAAACAATTATGATTTTAGGACATTCTTTTAAGTTATGGCGCATTTTCTCTAGACGGCCGATATTAGGAGGGGGCCGATATAAGGAGCCTCCACCCTACATCATAGCACGAACTGAATATCTGACTTTACTTACCAGTACTTACACCAATGCTTGCTTTATGATCTTATTCCCTATCTAGCACTTTTCGTCGTTAAGTAGCACTAAGCAGCTAAGTAGGTAGTTCAATATCTATCGAGTGTAACTGCCATTGAAAGATATACTTACCTTTAGATAGGTACCTAAGTTTAATGTCAAATAGATAAATTAAAAATTACGTTGAAAAGCGCGCGCGACAAATGCTTTGCTTCAGCCTCTGTTCTTGTGATCCATTGTTCAATATACAGACCGGTGCGAGCGGACGCGTGAGAGGACTGAAATCAACTAACTAGCTAACTAAGCTAGAAGTACCCCCGTGTCCCTCCATTTAAGCCATTACAAAATTTCAGTATTTTAATATAAATAACAGTTAAAAAATTGTTGTACAAAAATGTTTATACTACAACAATTTTACAGTACCAAAAAAAAATTCTGTACTGGAATTTAACAGTATCAAAATATATTTAAATGACGTCATACAGAAAAAAACTATACCGTTATTCATACCGGTAAACAGTCCCTGCTCTAAAAGTTGTGGAGTTGATACATACTTAACAGTACTACAGGTTATCTATCATCGAGAACGAGACGCGTAGTATAATTACTCGTATTTGACTACTTAAGATAATAATGTACCTTTTTTAAATTTGAATATAGGTCATATTTTACCCTCCACCCCAAAACCGATATTGAAACAGATACCATCTAATCTTATATATGGCTTCTTGCAGGTCTAACCGGTGCACGCGGTGTGATCTAGTCAAATACAATAAATATTATTTTATTGCATAGTTTAAAACAAAAATTGGACTAAATTCTTTCGCATTAAGATATACGGAACCTTCAGGGCCGGTCGAAGCCGGGAATCAAACCTGCGAACTTAAGGTCGACCTTTAGTAGCAGAACATGCCCACGGTAATAAATTACACAAATCAATCTTTCAATACTTTCAAATCAATAAATTTCTCTAAAAGAATGATTTATAATATCAACTCAACTGTGCTTTCCCATAGTCTGACTTACGGTAAACGTTGGCAGGCGATTATAAAAAATAATAAACTACTAAACGGTTTTTTGTTTGGACCGAAAACACAATTGGCTTTTATTATGGTTCTTAATTGAAGTAAAAGATTAACATCTTTCAATGTTAGGCTATTTTGCTACAAATTAGAGAAATTCTTGGGAGTTTCTCGTTAAGTTGTTGTATGAGCACATTAATGATCTATTGTAGAGACAAGCCTTCATCCATCATCATCATTGAAATCAAGCCATCGTCACAATTATAGGCCCTTTTTTGTTAAAGAAAAAGGCTAGCGAGATAGGGAATTCAATATTAGGGCCACGGTAATGTTCCGTGTTAGGGCTCAAGCGAGATCCCGCGAGTTTATGAATAACTAGCGTTCGCCCGCGGTTTCACCCGCGTGGTTCCCGTAAGAATTCATCAAAATCCTTTCTTAGCGGATGCCTACGTCATAACATCTACCTGCATGCCAAATTTCAGCCCGATCCGTCTAGTGGTTTGGGCTGTGCTGTGGGCAGTCAGTCAGTCACCTTTGAGTTTTATTTATAGATAAAAAAAATAAAAAAAAAAATAAAAAATGCTTTATCGATACCAGAAATATGAATTAACGTAAGGGACATTTTGGCGAAAATGAGTTATATATATCATTGGATTCAGAATTTTCTGCTCTATCCATTGGTGTTATTAAAAAAGTTCTATCGTTAAAAAAATGTCCCTTACAGTAAGATTTTTTGGCCTGCGTAAAACGTTTTATGCCAAGAAAAAATGATGTAACAGACGTTTACATTTTTTTTTCTCTGAAAAATAAAGTAAGTCAATAGTGTTAAATAATTTACACCCTTACCTTGTCCCTTACTTTAATTCGTGATTAGAGTTTTTTAAGAATTTAATTTAACCCCAGTTAAAGATACCCGAAATGACACATAGATAAAATACTAAATAGAAAAAGTTACATATTCTAACCACTTCAATTTCACCATTAAAAAAGTTTAATTTACCAATAGTTATATTATCATCATCATCTGTCTGCCCATTCCTAATTATTTAATCTTGCAATCTATGTATATAAAAGAAAGTGGTCTTAGTTACACTATTTATAACTCAAGAACGGATGAACCGATTTGGCTGAAAATTGGTGAAAAGGTAGCTTCGAACCAGGATACGGACATATGATCCTTTGATGGGGGACAGGGGGGGATAATTGAAAAAAAAATACGCGCGGGTGAAAACGCGAGGGCGAGCCTAGTAATATATATTTCTAATATTAATATGAATATCACTTATATTTTTTTATTCATTCATATTTCAGACAAAAATATTTTTTCATTTGTCTTTCGTTTTCAGTACATTCATTCAGTTACTTAATAAAAGGACTGTTTGATTAAGTCTGAGATTTTTTTAAATTTAATTTCTGATTTTAAAGCCAATGATACGTAATTATTAAAACTACAGAGTTTGTCATAGGACTCTTAATTAAAAGAGATCATAAAGTCAAATTATTATTTTTAATTGATAAGTAAAAGGTGTCTGAGACTGCTAATAATTTAGGACATTTATTTAAACATTGTTAATTTTAGTACATTTATTTAAACTCAACAAAAAGTTTAATAGACTGATTAGTGTGTTGAATTTATAATAATTACGCAGACATAAAAGTCGAACATAAAAAAATATTAATAATATATCGTTTTATTTTTGTCTCCCTAAATTTCATTTAAATCTGCGATAGCTAGGCTGAAACTAACATTTAATCATGCAAATAACCTATTTGCATGGTATTAAAATACTCTAAATTTAGTATATTATAATCTATAGTTACATCAAATTGCAACACTGTAAAAGTCCTTTACAATAGAATTTCGTATAATTTTCTATTTCTCTTGCTGCTTACGTTATGCTTGACGGTTTACAAATAAAATATTAGCAACGTAAGGTACAACAAAACGTATTTTTTTAATGTAAGGGACTTGCTATTTTTTTAACCACTGGGTATTTCTAAATTATTCGTTTATAGCATGAAAGAAGAGGAAATTCTAAGAAACTTTGCTCTAGACACAATTAAAATTGAAGCAGACAGTAAAAAGTTATAGAGAGATTTAATTTTTTTTTATCGTTTTTTGGCTCTCCTGAAAAACAGTGTTTTGTCCCTTACGTTAATTCATATTTCTGGTATCGTTATTCTTCACACAAACTTAAACATATTACAGGAAAAGACTTAGATTAAAAATACAAAAATATCGAATGTGTGAACTGGAGCCTAAACTAGGGCGACCCTGTATTTCAGGCCTCCAGGTCCCACCCGAAAATCGTCAAGGGAAGGTATTGAATGACGTGATTGGAAGAGTTATGTTACATGTTGTAAGAGATGTGTTACATATTATGTAAGTATAGCTATTAAAAGACGGTTGGGAATGATTTTAATTTGTGTGGAAACGTATATGTGCGTGCTTGTTTGAGTGTGTGTGTGTGTGTGTGCGCGCGCGCGCGCGTGCGTGCGTGTGTGTGTGTGTGTGTGTGTATGCGCATGTATAGATATAGATATAGAATTGCAATACTGCGAGATCTCGCTCTAAGTCTGACACACATAAATAAGTTATGCTTAGTTTGAGGCTAGATGGCGCTGTGTGAATATAATCTCTATAATCCAAGGATATTTTTTGTTTGTTACTAGGTATTACGAAATAAACAAGATGACTCAAAAGACTTTTCCCGCTCTTTACAAAGGCAATTCGCAACCTCTAAGATCTTAATTTATGCAAACACAAACAATAAAGTGTTTTTTTCAAGTCTAGGCTTCAAAATCAGTTCCACCCACTGTAATTTGTATCTTACCATTTGAAAATAAAGGATATTTTTGAGCTGTAATTGTAATTGCTCAACTTTCACACGGTGTTGACCTAACCTAAAAACTATTACATTTCAAAATGGCGGTTCCCACAGATGACATAAGCACTTGTCACATGCGCTAGATCTAAGATTTACGAAATTATTGCAATAAGTGCAATATTTCTGTAATCCTGTATGTATTGCATGCCGAAAGTGAATGTTTACGCAAAAACTAAATTTTGGCTACTGCGGCCAATCTTCACAATGAACCAACTACCCAGGATGCGGTTGGCAAGTTTGAATCCCGCCTTTAGTCTGGTGGTTATTAGGATTCCCCGAGTCCGATTGGTCAGTCAGCCAATACCTTCACAGGTAAAATATGCCGCCAGAACAGATACTATGTTCCTGCAATATCAATGTGGGGGCCAATACACTTGAAATCAAAGGTTTCAAGATTAGAGGAGTCTACAGTGTGGTAGCACATAGAGCGATGCCTTCTCGTAAAGTATCTTTCAATTAGGGTTGCCATCCGTCCGGGTTTCCCCGGATTTGTCCTAGTTTAGAGGGCATCCGGGGTGCGTCCGGGGAAGGATTCATTTGTTGACCGAGTTTTAAAAAAAAGGTGATTTATGACATTTTCAACTGTTTTTTATTACATTGAATATGTTTAAAAGATCTTGTTGAAATGACCGGCTTTCGGACTCTAAAATCCGGGGTTTTCACGCGTCTGGTCCTGTTTTCCAAATTTTAGAGATGGCAACCCTACTTTCAATAGGATGGGCTGCATTAGCCCCTTACCATCAGGGGGGCAGCTTGCAAACCGAAATAACAATAGATATTGTTAATTCTTATTCTTACAATTTTTCGTTATAACTGGAGGCACTGGAGGCGCGACTTACCACTATATTGCCTTTTGTGTAAGTAAAACATTTAAAACAAATGACTCAACAGTTGCAAAACCTTTTTGGGCGCAAACCCACGACATTTGAAACCAACTTGGCTAAAAAAGACTTATTAGCATGCAAAACTGGTTTTCCTTCTCCATAAACTATGGGGCAATTACGAAGATATTTCGACTGTTTTATCTATTGATTTTAGATAAAATGCTGTTGCAAGATAACGCTTGGTATTGACGCTAATTCTGCCGCCATAATAACTTTGACACCGTGAATGGTGGTTCTCCTGTTTAAAAATTACTGAGGTCAGATGACAGTCGCTCCAATGTAATTACTGGAGTTGTCAAATCCTGGATTCTGGACTTGGAGAGAACGCTTGGAGAAAGAAAGACTTATGAGGCAACTAGCCTTCCGCCCGCGGTTTCACCCGCGCGTAATATCTTTTTTCAAATATCCCCCCTTCCCCCCAATTCCAGGATCAAAAGTACCCTATGTTCACCGGGGATAGTGTAGCTTTCCAACAGTGAAAGAATTATTCAAATCGGTTCAGTAGTTTCAAAATTGATATTCCCGCGGGAATGAGACGTTTCCCGTAGGAATTTTATAGCCTATGTCCTATTCCGGGTTATAAACTATACGTGTGCCAAATTTCATCTAAATCCGTTCAGCCGTTTAGGCGTGATTGAGGAACAAACATCCAAACATCTAAACATCCAAACATCCAGACTTTCGCATTTATAATATTAGTAGGATTAGGGTCTACTAAACTCTGTTTAACTATAACGAGGTTTTCCAACAAAAAAGAACGCTCGAGAGATGTATTACAGTTAATATCCTCTTTGCGTGTTTCTGCATACGATGATAAATGTTCAACTTACGTAAGCTAAATACCGTTGAAAACAGACTCTATTACATGGAATTACGAATGTCAATGTGACTTATGTGGCTGTATGAGTACTGTTCCTTTGCATGATCTGTGACCATTTTTCAATTGAAAGGATTAAATGGCGCGGAATTGTCGTCGGGTTGAATTTTATGAAGGTCTTGCCTTGTCGTTAGAAAATAGTTGATGGTAGACATAGAAATATTATGTACTATGAGGCCAGAATGCTACTTTACTTTTGGTTAAAAAACACTATCTGACTACGAGTAGTATTTACATTCCTAGTAATAACCGTTAATAACCATTATTACATAATATGAACTCTTTCAAACATAGCATTATAAGCCGGAGTGCGTCCAATTGACCGAATTGTGGACCCAATTGGTCCAAAATCAAATTAGGAGACATTAGTGTGTATTTGTCATCAGCCGTGGGGAATCAATTGACAAGACGAGGTTTGAACTGCTCTCTTTGAGGCTGCTTTCTTCTCCGTCAAAATTAGGATGGGTCGCCAATAAATTCTTGTTTCTCCGACAGTTTTGTCCAGATCTAGTAAGAATACGCTTCACCAAACCAAAATACTAATACAGCTCTACTCACAATATTTCCCACGCATTAAAAGTTACATCAAATCATTTTTATCGAATCTGTTACAAATCAGACTAGTTTCCAATGCTATTAACATTAATATTTAAAAAAATCAAAGTCAGATCAATCGAAATCAATTCTATTTTTAAACAACAAAGCGCGGGAATCTAAGACATTAAAACAAGATTTCCACAGATCCCATCAAATTGCTTTAGCCTCGTCTAAATCTCACCTGTTATTGGTCACGACTCCACGATACACGAATTGGAGAGGTCATCGACCTGCTCAGCTGGCCGCTTGCTGAACCACCAACATAATAAGACCTACGAATACTTACAATTAGCTACCTTTACTAGGTCTTTTCACATTTGGTACTACAAGTATTGCTAGAATTGGTTTCTGAGGACTGGCGAAAAATGAGGTTGTCTCATTATTTCTGATGTTTACGCGATTACTACCTACTCACTGACTTGATGGTGCATTTGGTATACCTACTGTAGGAGCCCAGCAACCTATATTTGCCTAAGTCTCAATTAAAATTGAAATCTATGCGTTGGATTGGATATTAAAAGGTGACTGAATATAATAAGAATAAATAAAAATATAAATATCTCTGGACACAACGCCATCTAGCCCCAAACTAAGCATGACAAACTGATTAAACGTTACTTTCGTAAGTACACATCTACTCGTGTATATACGTTTTTTTGAAAAAAAAAATAGATCGATTTACTGTATGTACGGGACGGCAGCAGAAATTCTGTCAAAGAACTCTATGTGAAGTTAATAAAGCTGAAAATTGGTTGTAGAAAGACAGATTAGAGTAGTCTGATGTGCTGTGGACTATACGTCGTCCCACTACCCACTTAGCTACCCCGGTTTCCCTTCACAACCAAAGAGAAAAGCCGGTGCCAGCCTTGTGGTGATTGGCCGGCCCATATGAGCCATAGCCATTTTTAGCTCAAATAATGACGACGTTATTTTTTTTTCTTCCGCCATTGAGATTAAAACAGGAAGAGAAGACTAAATACCTTTTAAGTAAGCACGTAACTCCATCGGAAGTGATCGTTTTTACGCAATAGATAAAAAATAACCGATTCCTTATTGGCCGCCATAATCGATTGTGCTTAAGTGGCGTTAAATTCGCTTTCTATACGTAAGATATCGTGATTCGATTATGTATGTAAACTTTTTGTCCATTTTGTAAATCATGTGTAACGTTTTTTAACTTTTTTTAAATTTTTCGGATGAAAGTTACGACGTAGAAAGTGTTGGCTGATATTGCAAAATATACTGCGTGGCATTTTAGTCGTTGTTTTCCCGCAGTAAAATGATTCTATGTTAGTAGTAAAATAGATTAAAGAAGTTTTTTTTAAGTCATATCAAAAGTTTTATGATTATGATAGACGACACTTGAACCATCCTACTAGCTGCGTTGCGGACGGTCACCGGCCGGGGTCATTGCCCTTCGCTTATCAAAAAAATGATAATTCACTATTTACTAACATTTGATTTCCAAAAAAAAATATCAAAAAAAGTAAAAAAAAATACTTGCATAAATCGATAGTACTACTGAAGGTGAAGCACTCTTCTGCGGGAAAACAACGACGAAAAAAAAACCGGCCAAGTGCGAGTCGGACTCGCCCATGAGGGTTCCGTAGCAGCAAGTATCAATCATCATAGGGGCCGTTCAAATATTACGTAAGCAGATTTATTGCAAATTTTTACCCCCCCACCCCCCTTGTCAGCAAAAGTAAGCAAAGCTCTTACCCCCTCCCCCTATGCTTACGTAAACATTTTTCAATTATAATTTTTTTATATACTATAATTATAATGTTATAATTATAACTTTATAAATAAGAAAATAGATTTAGGATAGAGATTAGATTTTACTTATACAGTATTCAACATAGAGTAAGGGACAAAAATATTATAATCTTACGAACATAACAAACTTATTTTAAAGTTTTAGTACACATCATCATCATCATCAGCCTGTGATAGTCCACTGCTGGACATTATTAGGCCTCTCCAAATGCTCGCCACGCTGATCGATCCTCGGCCACTCGCATCCAGCTCCTGCCAGCCATCTTGCGCAGATCATCGCTCCACCTGGCCTGAGGGCGTCCTACACTACGTTTACCGAGACGCGGTCTCCACTCTAGAACCCGTTTACCCCAACGGCTATCGGTTCTGCGGCTGATATGGCCAGCCCACTGTCACTTCTATAGACGTGGCTTAGGAAATAGTTCGATAGTTCTTCAACTTCAACAGGCTTTTGTCACTCTTTTTAAAGAACAGGACGACCACACTCCTACTCCACGCCTTTGGAGTTCCCGCCAGCCTTTAGCAGCTCAGTAGTAACGCCGTCCTCTCCAGGGGCTTTTCCATTTTTAAGCTGCCCAAGAGCAATCTCGATTTCGCCAACGCTCACTTTTGGCAGGTCTTCAGTGTAATAGGGATTTAACGTGGCTCTAGAGTCCTCATTTTCGGGATCAGGTCGACATGCATGCGAAGCGTATAACCGGCCATAAAAGTCCTCTACCTCCGAACGGACTGCCGGCTTTGAGGCAACAACTTCTCCACTTGCTGTGGTCAGCTTCGTCAGGTGGCTTATTCCGAGAGATTGTACGAACACCTTAGACCCCCGATTTTGCTCTATAGCTCTTTCGATCGAAAGAGTATTAAAGCACCGGACACATATTAATTAAACATTGGTACACATATTATATAAAAATTAACAGTCTTCAGTCCATGAAACCCGAATCCATGATTCTAAGTTTTCGCTGACATTGGATTGCTTAGATTGCTGCTCAGTGTTGTGAGTCTGCTAACTTTCATCCGATTTTGGAATGTCTACGTCTTCTCACATCATGGTGCTCTAACTAAAATGTAATCTTGCTTTGGTATACTTACAATACGTCTACTCGCTATAGTATCCAAACGAAACAATACACTGACAGAGGAAATTTAGACAACTGAGTAGCGCACGGTAATTCCCCTAATCGGTTCTAAAGCGAGTGCCTAAACGTATGCATTATTTGCGGGAATCCCCGAAAATGGGTTTCGTTTTCAAGCATAGGCAATGTGAGGGTTGCCATTGGTGTAAAAAAGTAAATAACTACCGATGACGTAATCATCACCTAGACCCCCCTACCCCCCATGTCATCCAAAATAAGCAAAACAAAGACCCCCCCACCCCCCCATAGTGCTTACGTAATACTTGAACGGCCCCATACCTAATATAAAAGTTCTTGTAGTTCTTTGTAAGTTTAATCGACGTTATTATATTTGAGTTGATTGAATGAGAGGAAAATTGCGGTTTACGATTCATGACGTTTTAAAAAAAACTAATTACTTGATCTCGTTCAAACCAATTTTCAATGGAAGTTTGCATGGTAATGTACATCATATATATTTTTTAGTTTTATCGTTCTCTTATTTTAGAAGTTAGAGGGGGGGTGACCAACATTTTACCACTTTGGAAGTGTCTCTCGCGCAAACTATTCCGTTTAGAAAAAAATGATATAAGAAACCTTATTATCATTTTTAAAGACCTATCTATAGATACCCCACACGTGAGGGTTTGAAGAAAAAAATTTTTTTGAGTTTCAGTTCTAAGTATGGGAAGCCCCAAAAATTTATAAACTAATTACTTGATCTCGTTCAAACCAATTTTCAATGGAAGTTTGCATAATAATGTATATCATATATTTTTTTTAGATTTATCGTTCTCTTATTTTAGAAGTTACAGGGGGGGGGGGGGACCAACATTTTACCACTTTGGAAGTGTCTCTCGCGCAAACTATTCAGTTTAGAAAAAAATGATATAAGAAACCTTATTATCATTTTAAAAGACCTATCCATAGATACCCCACACGTAAGGACTGAATGAAAAATTTTTTTTTTAGTTTCAGTTCTATGTATGGAGAGCCCCCAAAATTTATTATTATTTTTCTATTTTTGTATGAAAATCTTAATGCGGTTCACAGAATACATCTCCTTACTAATTTTCAACAGTATAGCTCTTATAATTTCGGTAAAAAGTGGCTGTGACATACGGACGGACAGACAGACAGACAGACAGACAGACAGACATGACGAATCCATAAGGGTTCCGTTTTTTGCCATTTGGCTACGGAACCCTAAAAACACACAGTGTACTTTTTATTTATTTACTACTAGCTGTATGGAAAGTTACTTCACACACTTTGGACTTTGTACCAATCTTATGTCGAGGGCATAAGTGCTATTAACGAACTGCAAGTGTTAACCATGATGTGCTGTTGACCGTACTTATTTACCACTAGCTCGACGGTGACGATTTGCCGTTTATCGTGAGGAAACTTTTTTTTTTGTGGAGGGGAATGCTATTAGCCACCATAACTCGCCTGGGGAAGGCGAGCCGTGTGTGGGCCTCGTGCAATTCCATGCCCCATCAGTCCTTATTCTTCCATGCCCCATCCTATTTAAAAAAATAAATTACATGCGGGTGACACCGCGGGCGGAAGGCTAGTCTTAAGTAAGTTTAATTTCCTAATACTAATTAAAAATATTAATAAATCACAGATTAGTTCTATGACCGTAATATTCTTGCGGTAAGTTCTTTGTTTGACGCGAGGGTGCGTCGGACTATACATAGCGTGTCTGGTGAAGCGATAACTGATGACAGCCTAGTGCTGTCCCCTGCAGGAATAAAAAAAAAGAAAAACATTTATTGGCCATTCATAAAATATGAAAAAGCAAATACAGAAAGAAGAATACAATCGTTATACATATTATTATGTAGTAGGGAGGATTTTACATTGGATAGTAAGGACAACTGAGTTCTTGCCTCAGCACAAGCTTCTGCGATATTTAAGTAACTGCCAGAACCTTTTAAAGTGGCGTTATTTGATAAATAATACCCATCACCCAATAGAAAGAGATGATTAAGGATGCAATAGCTAAGTCGCTACTCAATAAGTACTGCTTATATGTCGGCGTGGGGCTTTTTCGGCTGATATACTGGCTGCCCATCCACCCACTAATACCGCCAATAAGTCTTCCACTTAAAAAATAACAAAATGAATTATTTAAGAGTAAGTTCAATAAGTAAAAATGTATTTAACCATTTATTTCTATATCTACTTACCTAATATTACGAATTTTAAGAACAAAGAGCGAAACTAAAATGTTTTTATCGACATCGATAGTTTAACACATCACTACAGTCCCGTTGTTGGGACGGACAAATTGCTTCATCGCACGCTAAAATGACGCTTGACGAACCGACGGACCTGAAATAGATGGCAAGGTGAAGGATTTCGAGCGGCATTGTCTTTTAACCAATGATATTTTAAATAATGGTATGTTTTGCTAACATTTTTTTTTATTAGCCTATGAGCATAGGTTTCCTGGTCAATAGCCACAAGGCTGGCACCGGCTCGTCCTAATCGGGTGTGAAGGGTAAAACGGGGGAGTTTAGTTGGTAGTGGACGCTTTAGTCTCGAGTCCCACACACGGCCGCAGGTCAAGCTAGCCTTCCTCTGAAAAAAAAAGGTCTAGCTAGCCTGCGGTTATGGTGCATAAAATAAACGCATTCTCCTCCGAAAAAAAATATGAGCAAATGCTTTCCCCGAATCTCTCCAAAGATCTCGATCTTTAGCTTTTTCTGGCCAATCTCGGATAATCAAGTTCGTCACGCAACCATCTCTTTTTGGGCCGGCCCCTTTTTGACTCCCATCGGCCGGCCGCAATCGAGTGGCAGCTTCGGAGCCTATTCAATACAAACAAACAAACAATTCTTTCTTCTTTATAGCGCATAGGGCAGAGCCACTACCAAAAGCGCCATAACTATGCATTGTGATCAACGCACTCAGTAGCAAGTTTTCAAAGCAATCGCGTGCGGATGTCTATAAGAAGGGCGTGCCAGACCGTGCTGGTTACGAGCTAAACTCTTTCTTCCTTGTGTTTGAAAATTGTAACCCTGTATATCTAGTTATAGTATAGAAAAACCGGCCAAGTGCGAATCGGACTCGCGCACGTAGTGTTCCGTACCATCATCTGAAGTCTTACTAAACTATCACGTTCCAGTTGAACGTTACATTATTGTTAAACGTTTTCTATCAAAAGCAACGTTATTATCTTTAACGTGTTAGGTATTTGAGATGTGTTTGTTTTCTCTCCGAACCTCTTTTAGATAATTTTCAGTAAAAATATAATCAAAAATCTACATACTTTATCTTTCTTTAATCTTTTTTATTCTAACTCGTGTTCGTGTGTCTGTGTGAGTACCTTTCTTTTGTTTTTGTTTAATGCTTTATTTTTTTGTGTTTTTTGGTGTTTGTCTACCTAACCTAACACTTAGGATTAAATTCTCATGAATTCTTAAATTAATGAAAGTATTAGGAATCTTAGCTTTGTCTCTTAGCTAAGAATTAATGAGAATTTGATCCTAAATATATTAAACAGCTAATTAATACACAAACGAAAGCACTATAATCTGTTCACTGTTTTTATATTTAACACTTTCCAAAATGCTTTCGATATAATTGGGCTTAAGATACACTTACTATCAAAACAAATCAGTAATTTAAAAAAAGAAAGTAATTTCGATTCACACCTTAAAAAAAACATATTACAAAATTGGCTTTCTTTATCGCGGCTTATAACACGAATTATCTTTGCATGTGATCGAAAAATTAAAAATTTTCTTTTTTTTTCAGTGATCTACCGGACGAGGAGGACAATAAATCGCCGGTACTCCTCCTAGGCGTAAACAAGATATCAGACTCCCCATCGTTTGTCAGGCGACGTTCCACAGATCCACATACCACTGGCAGCATAAGATTTTTTAGACCACCCAAATCGAAATACACCAGAGGCCTTCAAGGCGATGAAAGGCTCGAAAAGATACGCCAAGATCTCTTAGTGCACAAGCATAAGCCTGATAAATACATTCCAAAAGATCATGACATCTCCGTAGAACCGGAAGAAAGGAGATGCATAAAACTAAATTGTGTAGGGAACTGTATTTGCGATAAAAAATACGGGTCTAATAGAGGCTCGTTCTCATTTCACAGGCCTGATAATAGGCAGTCCTCTTTATGCCCTTCTGAACCTTATGCAAAAGAGGATAAGAAAGATTACTCAGAAAACGATATAGAATTTAAATACACAGAATACATTCCAAATTCTCAGCCTTCTAGCAGCAAACAAAGTTCTTACAACGTCACTCCAAAGTCAACTGAACGCAGACATTTTTTACTCGCGAATTTAAACGAACGCTTTCGCAAAACACTTAGCTTGGACTCGCGTAAGATAGAAACAAACAGAGTTCTAAGTCTGCCGCAGGATACTCGACCTAAATCGTTAGTAAACACGAGTAACATTTGCGTGCAGCATTTCCAAAATTTGGAGAAAAATCAGCCCAAGAAGAAACGAAAATCTTTCTTCTCGCTAGACACGTTTTTTGACTCTAAAAAGTCTGACACTTCGTCCGTAGATGACTACTGCTCTTCTAAATACAAACGGTTCGAGCTAGAAAGCGACGATTCTCCTCTCTTCAAAAGAGATGTGAATGTGAAGACTCCAGATCTGCTAAATCTACCAGTGATAATAGATTCTGTTCGCAAAAAGCAATCTGATACTAAAAGACAGTTGGAAAAGCTTGAAAATCATTACTATAGGAGTCTAATTAGAACGCAAACGGTTATCGATGCGGCACCGATAGACGCCACATCCGAACAAGGGCCGAGCGGACATTCCAATCACATATTCATCGACGATGACGATGTAGAATATATTGAACCGATACGCAGTAATTTCACTAGTCAAAGCACGCTTATACTCGACAAAAATGATTTAAAACCAGACTCCATTCTAACTATAAATACTGACGAAACTGATATTAAATTACCAAGTTCGACAGTTTCGCCTAAATCTAATGAAGTAAGGAATCTGGAAAATGATTTAGATAGTATTGGAGTGTACGAGATAGAAGTGAAAGAAGCGGATTTGCTCAAAGAAGGCTCAAAGGAACTAACAGTTAAAGTTATGGATAAGTCTGTAGATTCTATAGGAAGCTGTTCCTTAGACGTGGATGCTAGCACGGATTTCTCAGGTAATGTCGTGTTTTGTAATGAATGTGTACTGTCTCTTCATCGCTAGAACTTGTGTATTTTTAGCATGACTATTTGTATTTGTTTCATATAGATGTGTATTATTCTTTTAAAGACTTCACGTTTAATTTTAATGTTTTTTAACAGCGAAACTAGACCAAAATTATTATGTAAAAATATAATATTATACATTTATATCATCAAACATCTTGGCGTCCTAAACCTTTACGTTTATGTATATATTATTGCCTTTTAGAACGATGTTTCCTTCGTTCAGACGTAGGATTTATTCTTTAAAAAGTCCTTTATTATAAAAAAAATCCTCTTTTATTATGTATATAATCAAGTTAATTTATGGAATAAAATAATTAAATATAAAGATTTTCATCACTATCGACCAACGGTCGACACACAAATTAAGCGTGAAGTCCTGTCTTTTTTATTACAAAATCATATTGTTTTGATAACGTAATAAAATAATTCTTTCTGCATATTCATTTGTTCTGTGTTTTTTTTATCCTCTTCGTTCTTTGCGATTATTTGTGATGCTTGTGTAACTTTCGTATGTCAATGTTCGTATGCTTAAAGTTTAATATTGTCTTAGAAAATAAGCCTTATTTCGAAATATAGATAGCGAAACTTTTTATAAAATGGTTCACATAATCTACCGGGTCATAATGACAAAAAAAAAATGGCATAATTTAGGGTGACCAACTCAAATGGAAAGAAACTTCCCTACATGAGAGCAAAGTCTGTTTAATCTGCACAACAGTAGGGTAAAATCAAAAATTATCCTTCATCATGCTAACCAAACCGGTGATTCTATGGGTAGAGTGGTGGTTTTGAGTGCCTTAACGCCAGCTGAAAAGCAGAAAAAATGTTTCATCGTAATATTCTTTTGCCAGCTAAGTGCTGAAAAAAAAGTTTTCACAAGTGTTTTTTACCAGTGTCCACTATACATGACCAAGATTTCATATAATATGCCGCTTCAAACTCGTCACACTAAGATAATTTAGTCTAAAAATAAGGTTCAAAGATTCGTTTCAAGTCTGAATGCAATGAGATGCAACAGTGAGCTCAAACAGATGTTTGGTGACCATTAACTGTCTGTACAGTTAATTCTAATCTTAATTGATGCCGTGAAGTATAGCGGCTTGTGCTTCTTAACTAGTTTCTGTATAGTTAACAACAGCATCATTCATATTTATTACATACTGCATCATATTTAAATAGTTGAAATTTTTCAAAGACCCTAACTATCAAATATTCCATAATATTTCTATGATATTTTCACATGTTTTTATATGTATTGTATGTATTTTTTTTTTGTTTTTGTCCAACACTAATACACTATGCAGGCTCTTTATTTTGAAGCCATGTTTGTTCAATATGTTGTCGAGATACACCCGTAAAATGTAGTAAAAAACCTATATACCCGCTAGCTCACAGTAAAGTGATGAATAATTATTCAAACGTTTTTATAGCCGAGTCATTAAAAATCCAGTTTTGTACCACTTGACCTACCAATCCGCCTTCGTAGTATTTTTTGGTGACAGCCTTGATCCACTCAGCATATTTGCTTAGGTGACTAATTTGACGACCTTTGACTGGATAAGACAATGGTTCTTTTGGTATTTCTTTGTTCAGTCTTGGACATATTAGGTAAATTATAATTTATAGATATATTGTGGTTTTGCAGCACCTCGTGAATAAATAATTTCTAACTCAACATATTTTAATGTAGGTCGAAAACAATGCAGGTTGCAAAATGCAAGTCACACAGCGAATATACACATACGAATAGCGCCCGGCCTCGTTTTACCCACGCAACGCAATCTATTGAAGTCCGGTCATTGTCGTTAGTTCGTTGGGGAGATGAATACGCGTCGATACGTATAAAAACTAAAACTATGATTTTTAGTCGTAAAAAGACTTGATAAACGGTATTTTGCATAAATTAATAAACACAACTGCGTGAAACCCGGTGACCGTGAAACGGAACGGACCAGACTGGCCGCATACACGCGCACCGGTCGACGTCTTCTCGAGAAAAAAAAGTAAAAAGTTTGACGTTTCTCCTTTGTGGTGTGATGTCATAATTTTGTGTAAAAATTATTTGAAGTGTAAAAATTAATTGAAAACTACATTTTTACTGTTTTAATTATCGTGTTATTTGTGTTTATCGTGTCATTAAAGTATTCGGTAAGTTAAGTTGCGTATAAGTGTTGATTTACAATCAAAATTAATGTTTCGAAGTTTGTCGATGTCTACCTGCAATATTTTTTTAAAACTTTAAAAATTTTCTCTTCTTATATTTTCTAACGGAATGGTGGACTGCTTTTAATAATAAGGCCGCGTGGACGTGATAGTTGTTCCTACAAATAACTTTCTTGCTACGATGAGTAATTCAGTTTAACAGCCATAACGCGTGATTCACTTAACGAGATTATTTCTTTTTTTATTCGCTTGTAAGAAACCCTTTTCCTTTTACTTTACTTTTTTTTCATATATTTGGCCATGGCATTCGGACTAAGATAATCTTAAGGAATAATCTGTGTAGATTATTAAATTACAAAGTTCAGTCTTATCTGTAATTGCAACAAAATACGTACCTATATACATCTACATCTAGGTACGCGTATTCATAACCTTATTTGTAACACAATCAAAACATTCTCCGCATCTTTCTATAGTGAGAAGTTCATGTATATAACAGATTTTTATAATTATTAATAGCGGCTTATTTCCACAGTCACTGTGACCAATTCTGATCTATTGTGAATGCCACTTAGATTACATTTCCTCTCCAAGCCATACCTCTTCTACGAAGAGGAAGATGTTCTTGGGCAGGATATCTTTAGCCTTATCTGGTTGTAGAATGTGCTTCCCCAGATTAGGGCTATGTTCGTGCATCAAATAACAGAAACAACTGCCTTTACTGTGCACACAATAGAAAAAAACACCTATACAAATGATTTCTACTGTTAGGCGAATAATTGGTTTACTCGATTAACACATCACTATGGTCACCGCGTACGGTGCCCCGCACTAGCCGGAGAGATTGACAGATAGATTTACCGCGCTTGCAATGTTTAATGTCGATTAATGTAAAAGCTTATTAAATTGTAATTATCAAGAGAAAGGTCTTTATATCTAAAAGCTCAGAAGTGCGATAAATTACTCACGTGCGTAAACAATGTTTGTAATGTACGGCATAAACGAAACTGAAAAGTTGCACGGATTGTAATGGCGATGAAAAAGCTTTAAAAGTAATTTTCTGTGAGAATGGACAAGTAAACTATGCTTAAACCAGTTAAGTAAGCTATAACAAGTATTAAGGATTACTTTTAATCAAGATTCGACGTGTATTATTCTAAATTGGAGATTTGGATTCTTGTGCAAAATTGACAAGTTACGACAAGTTTGGTTGGTTGAAAATGTTCACATCTGCATTGAAGAGGCATGATAAATTGTGATGGCATTGCGAAATGATGCTTGTTTTATTGATGGAAGTTCAGCGTGATGGTAAACTAAGTGAAATCTTTGGTCTTGGTTGATGAGTCCCAAGGTCAGAGAAAGACTTGCACGTAAATGTATTTCTATACCTTGGTATCCTTTTAAATAAGTTGCAGTTTTTGGTAAGCTGTATTATTCTATACTATTACATGTTAGAAATATCTGACTCCTAAGTGCAGTAAGAAATAAAGAAATAATTACAACTAAATTATTAACAGTATAAATAAATTAAAATAGACTATTGTCATCAAAAGATTACACAAGAAATATAATATAATGATGAATACTTATTATTATATTTAGTTTATTTAATTCATTATTTACCTGAGAATTGGGTCTTGTTTTAATTATGCAATATTTTGGTGGTATAATTATTTACTTTAAAAATAATAATAATAGTTGGTTGAGCTTGAGTGTGATATTGGTTTAATAAGATGTTAATTGTTTATTTGTAAACAGTCAGGTTAAACTTAAATAAGTCATAAACAACTTTATAAAATTATCTTCTTCACAAAGAAGAATATAAAAATATATAATTAAAACTAATGATTATTGATGTTTTGGAAAGTTTGATTACAGAATTGAGGAAGATAAAGCCATTGAGAAGATGGTTGTACCATATAAGAACCCTGTGTATCTCAAATACATTATGACTGGATAAGCGTACATGGATATAAAACTGTACTATGAAGATTATTCGATATGCTAAGAGGTGGCATGATGACATGATTAATAAGCATCATATGAGATCAGCTGAATAGAGTAAAAGGATAAACTAATTAGAGCATTTCCATTTTCTATCAATTAATTATCACCAATTAAGGAATTAGTGAATTCCGTCAAATTGCCAAGCGCAGATCTCAGAGTTTTATTATAATAAATTTGGCATAGGAATGCCTTGTCAACTAAGTGATGAAGTCATCATTGGTACTCTTAGTACTGGTGGTCATGTTACTTGTTCTCTTTTTCAGCATTTATTTTCAGATACTAACTTTGACAAAGGATGTATCGGCAGTGCACCTTATGATGTGTACTCAAATTAAGATGTTTCTAATGTGGTAATATGAGCATTGTGATCAGAAATTAAATAATTAAGGAAATAAACATTGCCATGTTAAGGCAGATTGTTTTAAAAAAGATGGATTCAAATAAGCATTGTTAATTTTGTTATACATCAAATAAGTGCAAGAGGCAATCTAAATCAGTGACACATTATTAATGACTTAATGGTACTATAAAGTGAATGGATCATGATATTATATGAAATAATATTTTAGAGGACAAGATAACCTCAAGAGATGTTAAGTATTATTGAATAAGTAAAATAAGGATTAATATTGTGTTTTAAACAAAAGAGCTGAATATAATGCAAAGGTAGAATAAATTGAGGGAAACATGGGCTATATTACTAGTCTAGATGATATGACACACACACCACTAAGATGAATTTCTGGCAAAATATAATCACTGTTATCTGGTAAAGGATGATTGGAAAATGTACATTATGTGCCAAATTTGGACATGTTGAAATAACCTGCTACAAAAAGAAAATAAACACAAGTTTTGTTCTTTGTGAAAGTGTAAAGGGCGTGTCATTGAAGAGGAGAAAGAATCAGTAGAATTACATAAAGTAATCATTGGTGATTACATTTGAGACTTATTAAGCAACATGAAACAAGAGTATGGGTTGTAAGACTTTGATATTCTGATTGGTAAACCATATATGCAGAAGCTGATATTATTGTTGTAAAATTCTGATACAGACAGATATGGCTCTCTGGTGATAGAGTGTGATTTGATAGAAGAGTGAGACTTACACTGCCTTAATTGGCCTAAGGTGTACCTGCCGTGAGGGGCTTATTATGTTACACTGCCGTGAGGGGCCTAAGGTGTACCTGCCGTGAGGGGCTTATTATGTTACACTGCCGTGAGGGGCCTAAGGTGTACCTGCCGTGAGGGGCTTATTATGTTACACTGCCGTGAGGGGCCTAAGGTGTACCTGCCGTGAGGGGCTTATTATGTTACACTGCCGTGAGGGGCTTAAGGTGTACCTGCCGTGAGGGGCTTGTGTTGTGCATGGCCGTGAGGGGCGCACACTGTATTGCCGACAGGGGCTTGTGCATGGCCGTGAGGGGCGCACACTGTATTGCCGACAGGGGCTTGTGCATGGCCGTGAGGGGCGCACACTGTATTGCCGACAGGGGCTTGTGCATGGCCGTGAGGGGCGCACACTGTATTGCCGACAGGGGCTTGTGCATGGCCGTGAGGGGCGCACACTGTATTGCCGTCAGGGGCTTGTGCATGGCCGTGAGGGGCGCACACTGTATTGCCGTGAGGGGCTTAATGGTGCAAGGCCGTGAGGGGCGCACATTGTATTGCCGTGAGGGGCTTAATTGTGCAAGGCCGTGAGGGGCGCACACTGCATTGCCGTGAGGGGCTTATGATGCTACAATGCCTTGAGGGGCTCTTGGTATACTGCCGTTTGATGACGGTATCTTTATGTAGGTGGATTTTGAAGCCTGGAAGCCTGAAGGAATTTTGCAGAGAGTTGCAGTAAAGCTGTCCGGGAGGAACCTACCACGGAAGAACTTGTAGCAGCATGGACATTTGGAGAATGGAGGATCCTTCGGGGACGAAG
The DNA here is from genome assembly GCA_949319885.1 of Mecyna flavalis. NCBI lineage: Eukaryota > Metazoa > Arthropoda > Insecta > Lepidoptera > Crambidae > Mecyna > Mecyna flavalis. Next base: position 5,524,615 of record OX439420.1, on the reverse strand, counting down.
GACTTGCAGGATGGCCGACTGTTAGGCGAATAATTGGTTTACTCGATTAACACATCACTATGGTCACCGCGTACGGTGCCCCGCACTAGCCGGAGAGATTGACAGATAGATTTACCGCGCTTGCAATGTTTAATGTCGATTAATGTAAAAGCTTATTAAATTGTAATTATCAAGAGAAAGGTCTTTATATCTAAAACTACATATAAAAACATAAACCTGTTTGATTGGCTATGTTTATAATGGTTGAGAAGACTGCTATAACTCCAAGTCGTGGCGGGTTTGATCCTTGCACGGTACAAACATTTTTGTGTGCATAAACATGTCTGTTTGTATCGGCCTGGGTGTTTCTCCCCAAACTAAGCATAGGTTGTTAGGTGACAATTCGAATTCATTTATTTGCACGAAAAGACAGAAATCAAATAAACTTCACTTAATTTTTTTTGTTATTACTTGGTATTATAACACCCAGACTGATATAAACACACATGTTCTTATGAATTGTTTGTATCCTCTTGGTGAAATAGCTCTCAAAGACTTAATTTTTTCAATTCTAGTAATTACATTCCAAACATGTTGAATATACATTTTTTATGTAAACAGTAAAATTCTAGTTAAGTACTAAACATTAATTTAGTTTTCAAAACATTTAAGTAAAGTAGTAATCAACAGGACGTATAATCCTTGAATAGTAAATTGTTGTTGTTAATTCTTTTCCTAGATAGATAAGATTGGATAGTATAGATGATCTTTATAATTTTACATGTTATTTTGCTTTTGCTTTACGTATTTTGAATAATATACTTAATAAAAAAATGTGGACATCAAAGAATGGCAAAAATTGTATTTTATAGTTCAAAATTAATAAAAAAGAATATATTTAAGAACTATAACCACACAACTTTAGGCCCATCCAAATTAAAATGAACTGATTTCTTTTCTTATAAACAACAATGCATTACATGTTTGTTTTTTCTTATCTCACATCAAAAGGCACAGTTTCTCAACATGTTTAAAACCCCAACATATTTATTATTTTGACAGCCGATCACGTACTGGGTACGAGCTAGTACTATTATTTAAATGCTGGCTGTCAATGAGTTAACACATAGGGTATTGGGCCGTGATCTTGGGGTCACGGGTTAAATTTACGGGCTAAGCTCAATTTGTGTTGGTTATTTCAGATATAGCTCAGGTTTCAGATCACCAATCCCCTCTTTGCAAGGTTGGTGAATAAACCACTTCCCGTTATTGTAGCGATGACTTTATTTCAATAGTAGAGGGCTTTGCCCTGCTGTGGGACAGTACTATCTGGTTCAGATGCTATTAGGATAATACCTTTTGGAATGGAGCAAAAAATTACATCAACTGCGCTTGTCCGTAGCGTTAGCAACGCAAAATAATATCTGTGTATGTGTAAGTCATCACGCAGTTGACGTAATTTTTAGCCTAATTCCAAAAGGTATTATCCTAATAGCATTTAAATCACATAGCACTTGAAATCAAAGACTCGAACAACAAATGAGCCTACAGTCTGCCAGCACATTGAGCGACGCTTTCTGATGAAGTGTACCTCAATGGAATAGGCCGCAGTTACCGCTTACCATCAGGTGGGCTGCGTGACTGATGTGGTATAAAAAAATTGAGTGTAATAGGATTCTTATAGTAACGTAATCATTACCAAGATAAGATAATAAGTAGGTAACCTTAAGATTGTTAAACATGCTGTATTATAACAATTGTGTATTATTTTATATATTTTCTAGTATTTCTTAAATTCATGTTATCATGTGAGTTCATTAAGTGAACAAAACATGTGTGATTACTTCTTGATGTATATTCCATGTAAGTTAATTTGAATTGAACTTAATTTAAATTTTAATAGGGGTTTTTAAATATAAATTAGATAATTATGTGCAACCTTGCAAGTGTGACTTGTGTGACAGAAGAAGGATATTTTTTTAAACATTTGAATTTAAAACTTGACATTGGACTCTTTTTACTTTTACGTTTAGATAGCTTTTTCTATCATTTGTATTTAGAACTCGGTGGCTGTTGACGTGTAAGTTAATTTCGTTTTATACCAGCCAGTGTTGTTTTAATTCCCTTATGAGATCTCAGGTATTTCTATTGCGTACAGTTAACAACATTAAATCAGCTGAAATTATGAAGTAGTCATGACAAAAAGTAATTGTAACTTGTGCTATTATGTGTGTAGATACCGGGAAAAATCGGTTAGTTGTTTAAACTGATTTGGACATAGATTGTTCCTGGCTGGGAAGGAGGTAACCAAAGTTTTTACCCAAAAAACAAAAGTTAAACGGGACTTGTGGTTCATCTAAAACTAGGCGGGCAAAGCCGCATGCGTGGGTAGTTAATAGTAACTAATTAGTGGAGGAAAAATACGTTTTAATATAAATATTTATGTGTTTATTTCCGTACAAGGAAAATTATATTTGTGCTTTATTTTATTTCTAATTAAAAATCTAAATACACAACTGCATGTAAAAATTGTTTTATCGCACCACGTGTTACTTAGACTGGTAGATGATGCGTTTATGTATCAAGTCCGCTATTAATATTATTCATTAAATTTGTCTTCATTTAAATAAATAGAAATCGAAGTATGTGTAGTACAGGCATCAAAAAGTACTAAAATTGTATTAGGCAAAAATCATAATGCCTAAGTAGTATCACTTGGTTTGTGAAATTATTAATTTGTGGTGATAATTAATGAAGAACACGTTTAATTTCCTGAAGGCATTATAATACATACTTATTTTACACAAACTTAAAAAGAAGTAAAACAGATGTGTACTCTGTCCAATGATCCATATTATGTTTATAACCAATAAATCACCTATTTTTTTACAGATACAACATCCGGAAGCTTGAATCTCCTCACTCCGTCGTCCACAACCAGCCGAATACGGGACTTCAACTCCCGGTTCCAGGAGCGGGCTGCGTCCACCCTCCAGGCGATCAACCCAACCCCCACAGGTACTCCCGTAAGGACCCCCGTCAGGACCCCCGTAAGGACCCCTGACGACCCCACCCCCACCCCCAGAAGATCAGAGAACCTGTTGAAACCACCCCCGAAAGTCCACATTGACGCCGGCAGTCACAGGTCCAGAGGACACCATAAGAAACGCGACGAAGTCCCTCAGAAAAAGCCGTCATATTTAAACCTAGCTTGCTCTGTCAACGGATACACTAACTTAACAACATACGACTCAAAGCTCCGCCAAGATATTAACAAGAGTAGAGAAGCGTCCCCCATAAGGCCCATCACTCACACATATCAATACAAAAGCGAGAACAATTCTCTACTTGTCCCTGTACCAGTTTCAGCGAACAAACTGCTGGTCCCGACGTTCGGACCCCATGATACACGCACGGATTTGACAGCAAAAGCGCCTTCTAAGGCGCACACCGATCCATACCTAGCCACATCGCCTCTGCATGTATTTATGGCAGCGGAAAATAAACAGCTGAAGAACGATTTTTTAGGAGCCAACATGACGACCACAAGCCGTCCTTATATCTCAACGGAGAGTAAGAACTTCGCATCGTCAATGCTCCATCAGAAAACTGACGAAGTCGACAATGCGAAAGAGTTGACGTTCAAATCTAGTTACTCCGAGACTAATTTCCGCAAAACAGTCACTAGTAATGGCAAGGAGTCTAGATTCAGTTCGGAATCTTACACCATATCTTCTAACGGAGTTTCTAAACGAGTCGAAATCACTAAAGAGAATGGGGAGAAATTGACAAGTCCCATGAAAAGCTTTATACAGCAGAGAGTCGAGCGTTTGTATGGACCTGGTGCGTTAGCTCAGGGGTTTTTCAACCAGAAACGACATAAGCTGAAAAGCCAAAGCGATGAAGATGACCCGAAAGTGCTCACAGAGAAGTCTATGAACTGCCCAGACCGTTTCGTGACTCCGAAGAAATCTAACAGCTTGGAGAGTGAGAACATATATTCTAGTCCTAACGGAGAAATGGATTCGAGCGTCTCCTTGCCTGTTCTCAGGCATCTGAGGCCAGAGTTCCGCGCGCAACTCCCGATCCTATCACCAAAGAAGAGTTTCAAGACGGAACTTTCCCCTCAGAAGCCCGAGGAAGTAGACATTCCCCCCAAAAAGACTGAAAGTGAAGTGACAGTGACAAACGGTGTATCTGTGATAAAGTTGAACGATGAACCGGGAGTGAATGGTAAGGGAGTGAGTGAAGTGAACGGAGTGAATGGAGAAGAGAAGGAGTTGGTTAAGGATGGACATTACTTTTTGGATTTGGAGAAGAAAGAGACGGAGAGACTGATCGCGCTGGCTGGGACTGCGGAGAAGGAGCTAGAAAATCTACAGGTGAGTTTATTTAAACCTAACTTCTTTATTTTATTCTTGTCTTACTTTCAAAATCAAAATATGTATTATTCATAGGCTTCCAAGATGCACTTATAAATCTTCAGACAACAATGGAGTAACTACCACCGGATTCGGAATGTTGTTTATCTATCGAGAAGAACCGGCAAGAAACTCGATAGTTACTCTCTCTTTTTTTATGGACTCAATCCAGTGTTTTATACAACACGGTGATTCCGCCAACGTCAAGTCTTTATAGAGACACGTCGAAAACAATATTAATGTGAGAGCCAGGACACTTCACAGCAAAGGCTCCAAGATAAGAGGAGCCTGTATGGCAGCACATTGAGCGACGCTTCCTGGTGAAGTGTTCCTCAATGGAATATGCCGTGAGCTGCGTCCCCGTCTGCCAACTGAGCTTGTAAAAAAAAAGTAGCTTTTTGGAAGATCTATGTTTTGTCATAACTGCAGGCTGGAAACAGGGGCGGGCGGGTCTCGAGTCCTACGCAAGCCTATAATAGAGATTACATAATTAAGGATCTAATGCATTGACCTTAAACGGAATAGGTCAGTGTCAGTCGTCTCTTTACTTACTTACTCCTGTGGCTCAGCGACCCAAAGTGTGTCTTGGCCTCCGATACAAGATAACGCCACCTATCTCGGTCCCCTGCGGTTTCACGCCAGATATAATATAAATATATTTTTTCAATTCGGTTGACATACTTCTGCATAATAGGAGTCGTCTACATTCAAGGGCATCCGTCGTCCTTCGAGATTTTCTTTATAATCGTTCCACTTTTACCTTTTGGGTCAGGGTCTAAGCATACTCCATTAGATTGGGTCAAAGATTATAAAATAAAATAAATAGCAGCAACTTACGTATTCGAATCGGTGGTCTAGTGGTGTATCCGTGATCTCGGGGTCCTGGGTTCAATTCCCGGGTCGAGCTAACTTTGTGTTTGTTTTTTCGTACACAGCAGCAGGGTTTGTGATCACCATTCCGCATTTGGCAAGCGTGGTGATTTAGACAGTACCCATCATTATAATGATTTCAAGTATGAAGGCCTATGCCCTGTAGTGGGTCATTAATAGGCTGATACTTTACTTACATACAAAGTTAGGATCGTATGGCGTGTCGGCGACAAAAAGTATCAATCTAATCTCCACCACAGGTGAAATCTGCCGCCATAACATCTCTGGCTGTGTTCCCACAATATTAATGTGAGAGCCAGTACACTTGAAATCAGAGGCTCGAAGATCAAATGAGCCTACAGTCTGGCAGCACATTAAGCGACGCTGGTGAAGTGTCCCTCAATGGAATAGGCCGCAGTGACCGCTTACCATCAGGTGGGCTGCATGACTGTCTACCAACTGATGTTGCATAAAAAAAAACTCCGCCACAATGGATTTTTTAATTAATCAGTTTAAACTCCGTAACTAAGTTTCCTACCGCGATACGGTATAGAATTCTCTATTGTCTAAGACAAGAAGTAACGCTTGGTAGGCCAAGGATAGCTCAATGTCAGGGCCTAGATCAATTGAAGGCTAGGTTCAAGATTAAAGGTAACCATCGTTGATTAAAAAGTACGAGGCAATCTATTTGTTAACGATAAGTGTAGGAGTTGATTGCTTAATTGTTGTTTCCGCGTGTTTTTAAAATTAACGTGGATCATACGACGTTATTTCGCAGGAATGTGTAACTTTCTGGAATAAAGTGTATGTCTTGACCGCCTCCGTGGAACAGTGCCTAAGCCGCTCGGGTATAAAACCCGAAGGTTGTGGGTTCGATTCCCGCCGTGGGTCTGGTTAGTGGTAGGACTTTTTCAGAGTCCGACTAGCCAGTCGGACCAGCCAGGTACCATCTCCACAGGTGAAACCTGCCGCCATAACAGCCCTGGCTGTGTTCCGGCAACATTAATGTGGGAGCCAGTACACTTGAAATCTGAGGCTCGAAGATCAGATGAATCTACAGTCTGGCAGCACATTGAGCGACGCTTCCTGATAAAGTGTCTCTCAATGGAATAGGTCGCAGTAACCGCTTACCATCAGGTGGGCTGCGCGCTTACCATTAAGTGGGCTGCGGGCTGTCCTGTCTGCTAACTGATGTGGTATAAAAAAAAATGTCTATGTTCTACAGCTCACAAACAATACCCATACCAAAAATTATGTTTATCCGTAGCTCCGTTTATTTATAAAAACTTGATTGACCACAAAATTAGGTACAAAAGGCGGACTTAACGCTAAAAGCATTATTTACCAGTCAACCTTATAGAAGAACCGTTGCGTCGTGAAGGAAGGACTAACAAAAATACCTTTTTTATATACCACATCAGTTGGCAGACACGCAGCCCACCTGATGGTAAGCGGTCACTGCGGCCTATTCCATTGAGGGACACTTCATCAGGAAGTTTCGCTCAATGTGCTGCCAGAATGTACTTCTTCTGTTATCTCACCAATTTTTCATTCTGGGCATTAATGGGCAGGCTAGCCTATGTCCCCGAGGCTAAAAGCCGAAGACGCTAATCATCATCAGCCTAAGTATATACGTTCCCACTGCTGGGACACAGGCCTTATCTCAATTGTGAGATAGTGTGGGCCATACTCCACCGCGCTGGCCTAGTGCGGGTTGGTGGAGGGGTGCGTAAGGCAAGTGACCAACCTTAATGTCAGATGTTATCAAGCCGCCAAATGGCCTCTGACTAGGCTTGACGACTAATATCTACATATAGTAAATATCAGATCATCAATCGCAAAAATGTCATGATTCTAATGCAGTGGGACATTTAAAGACAGATACTCTAGAAACAATTTAATTCATACAGCAAGTCACACATGATGCATTAGACTTGTATGGTAAACAACTGATTGGCGCAGGTGACTTAGGACTTAGTACAGTTGGACTCATGAAAACTTATTTTTCGCTGCATCCCAATTTATTTTTTATAGCCTTTGTCGAACAGTTGCTAACCCGTCTTGTATAAAACCTAAAGCTCGTGGGTTAATGCCCACCTTAGGTAAATTTTTTTTATATACACTAGCCGAATATCCTCCTCTTCCCCCCATATATCCTGGATCAAAAGTACCCTATCTCACCCGGGGATAGTGCAGCTTTCCAACAGTGAAAGAATTATTCAAATCGGTTCAGTAGTTTCGGAGCCTATTCAATACAAACAAACAATCAAATCTTTCCTCTTTATAATATTTTATACTACATCAGTTGGCTGACAGGCCTGCAGCCCACCTGATGGTAAGTGGTCACTGCGGCCTATTCCATTGAAGGACACTTCACCAAGAAGCGTCGCTCAATGACTGCTGCCAGAGTCCAGACTGTAGACTCCTCGGATCTTCGAGCATTTAATTCAAGTGTCTTTATTATTGCCCGAACACAGCCAGAGCTGTTATGGCGGCAGATTTAACCTGTGCTGCCGTCCTCTAGCTATAATGCCGTTAAGTGACAAAACCACATTCGGAGAAAAACGGGTTTAAATGGCGCGAACGAAAAAAAATACGCTGTTTTTAAAGCAAACGATTTATGTATAAGTGATATATATCATTACATAGGTATTTGCAAGAGCTTTAATATACTCAAACTCTCACAACTCTATGTGTTATATATTTTAAAATATTTCAATTTAAACGTTTTAAATTAGGATTACCGTAAATAACCCAGTATAAAAACATAGCTAAAATGCCGCTATGACTACCTTAACGGCATTTAAGTGTTGGATCTTGAATAAATTTGATAAATTTGTAAAATGAGTTGCTATCTAAGAGTTTTACTAAACTTAAATGCCGTTAAATAGAATAACGGCGTTTTAGCTCTGTAATGCTTACTTTTTTGACTCGACATTACTTATCTATAATGCAGCAAATTTTAGTTAACGGCATTCAAGACTAGCATTACTACATAAATTATAAATGTTTTGACTAAAATGCCGTTAAAATCAAAACCTTTTCCCACAACGGCATTTTAGCTAAGCATTTATTAGTTGATAATTCAGGAGATACAATAAAATGTATTTATGTTAAAAAGAATAAAAGCATTTTATGGTTTTAAATCAATATTTATTTTTTAAAAATCAATAACTTCACATTTTTATGACTAAATGAGATTAATTGTATTAATTATGTATCATAATTTCTTAAATTTTCTGCTATTCAATAAAAAACAGTAAGGCTGCCCGCCCACGGCGGATAATCGGTGACCGACTTTTAGTCGGTGACAAATAGAACGTACTGATAGCAATGGAGCAACCCACACGGCCAACAAAAAGTCGGTCAGAAATAAAATCGGCGCATCCCGGCCTACCCGATTGTCTGCGACAAATGGAACGTTCGGAAATATATGTAACAACGCACACGACTCACCGACTCACCGGCCAACTGTCGGAGTATAGTGTTCTGTGGTCGGCCGCATGCACTTGCTAGGGAAGGACGTTGTGACAGTACAGTATGGATGTCGACACTGAAAATTTAATTCATCATCATCATTTCTGCCAAACGACGTCCACTGCTGGTCATAGGCCTCCCCCAATGATCTCCAAACCGATCGGTCCCGATCCAGTGGATTCCGGCGATCTTTATGAGATCATCGGTCCACCTTGTGGGAGGCCTACCACGGCTGCGTTTACCGGTACGTGGCCACCACTCGAGGACCTTTCCGCCCCAACGGCCGTCAGTCCTCCTTGCAATGTGTCCTGCCCACTGCCACTTAAGGCTCGCAATTCTTCGGGCAATATCGGTGACCTTAGTCCTTTTGCGGATCTCATCATTTCTGATGCGATCACGCAGGGAGACTCCAAGCATAGCCTTCATTGCCCTTTGCGCGATTTTGAGCCTTTTCATGCGGCACATTGTAAGTGGCCACGTTTCCGTTCCGTAAGTCATCACTGGCAACACACACGTATCAAAGACTTTCGTCTTGAGGCACTGCGGTAGTCGGGCCGAGAAAACGCTGCGTAGCTTCCCGAACGCTGCCCAGCCGAGTTGGATTCGTCGATCGACCTCTTTCTGGAAGTTGGACTTACCAAGTTGGACTTTTTGTCCCAGGTAAATGTATTCGTCAACAACTTCCAGTGTTGAGTTCTCAACTTTTACAGGAGTGGGTACGATATGGGAGTTCGACATGATTTTCGCTTTTCCATGTTCATTTTAAGACCCACTTGTTGAGACACTCTGCTGAGATCGTTGAGCATTGTGCCTAGGTCTTCCAAGGACTCAGCCATGACTACGATATCATCCGCGAAGCGAAGGTGCGTCATGTACTCGCCGTTTATGTTAATGCCAAGTTCTCTCCAGTCCAGAAGCTTAAACAAACACGTCCTCTAACAGAGTAGTGAACAGTTTCGGCGATATAACATCGCCCTGTCTCACACCCCGCTGGAGCCGAATGGGTTTTGTCTTCTGGTCCTGGAGGCTGACTGACATGGTTGCGTTTTCGTACAGCGACTGCAACACTTGTATGTATCGGTAGTCTATTTGGCACTTTTGGAGTGACCGAAGCACGGCCCATGTCTCGTCACAATCAATGGCTTTTTCATAGTCCACAAACGCTAAGCATAATGCAGATTATATTTTTCGGACTTTTGTATAACCTGCCGCAGCGTGTGCATGTGGTCTATGGTACTAAAGCCTTTACGGAATCCGGCTTGTTCGGGAGGCTGGAAGTCATCAAACCTACGTACGAGACGATTCGTTATAACTCTAGAAAACAGCTTGTAAACATGACTCAGTAGCGTGATGGGTCTGTAGTTCTTCAGCTGCGTCCTATCACCCTTTTTGAAGAACAGCTTCACCACGCCCTTGTGCCATGCTGTTGGCGTTTTACCCTCGAGAATAACGGAGTCAAACAACCTCTGGAGAGCTTTCAGGACCGGTCGGCCCCCTGCCTTTAGAAGCTCCGCTGTAACTCCGTCATCCCCCGGTGCCTTGTTGTTTTTAAGCTGTTTCAGAGCTACACTAATCTCGTAAAGGCTGACGTCCGGAATATCTTCCGTGTAGTGTCGGGTCAATTTGGCTCTACGGTCTGTGGCCTCGGTGACAGGTGTTCGTGTCGTCGCGTAAAGCTGCCCATAAAAGTTTTCAAAGTCGCAACTGGCACTCTTAACCGCTGCGCTAATCAGATCATCTTAAATTTATAAAAAAAATTACATAAGCTTTACCTATTTCTGTACAAACATTAAATCCCGATTCTCTTTATGTTACCATCAGCCCTTACTTCAATACAGATGTTTTCGAATACTTATGATACAATAACAAAACAAATACTCACTATACTAAGATTCACCACTCAACGCCGAACCGGCACTCGGGTGCCGCATAACAATAGATTTTCTATTGTGTCTAGTAATCCGGGGCTAGAAGGATTAATTAGATGGCCAAATATTTAAAATAAATAAAAATTAACGACCTTATTTCATCCATATTATCATTCGTTCTTGTGTGAACGAAAACTGAATGCAACACTATTGCATTAGACTAGACATGGCAATCTTTTTTTGCAAAGTGACATTAGCTAATGTCAGATTTGACCATTTAATTATGAATTAGAGTTATAGTTTTGCCGCCAATCACGTGAAGTACGCAGCGACACGTCACACGCCCCTCCATTTCGAGCCCTTGGGATTGCACTGAAACTGCGACGCGGACGCACGCACACGTGACGGCTGAGCGGAGTGAGCGGTCGCGAACTCCTTCGTTCAACTTTTAGCACATAGCCGCATTATAGTTTAGTAATGTGGGTTAACGGCATTAAAGTTTTGTAAACATTTAAAATACAAGTAACAGTTACATTTGGTCAGCAATAAAAGTCAACTCACTATTGAAAATTTAATAACCGCAAACGTATTTTACAAATCTAAAATGCCGTTATTGGACTTTAACGGCGTTTTTGTTTCATAATTTTACTTAACGGCGTTTTAGTCTTGGAATGCTATACTAACGATTTCCAAAGTATAGCAGAACAATATTGCCGTTAAAGTACTTTAACGGCTTTATTGACGAGAAAATTCAAATAACGGCATTATACTTATGTAATTTCTGTAAATTTTTATCATCATTCAAAAGTTAAAATCCTTTAACGGCGTTTTAGCTAAGAAACTTAAGGTAACTGCATTTTAGCTATGTAATTTCGCAAAAACGAAGCATTGAGTCGCAGTTAATGACATGCTATCTCAGAAACTAAAAAAGGTAGAATTTTTTGGGAAAGATGGTTAGATTCAGCATTTTTTTCTTATTCGGATGGTATTTAAAAGTCAAAAATGACCAAATGTTAGTTAACGGCATTTTAGCTAGAGGACGGCAGTGTGGGGGTGGTAGCCGACTGCTTATAAAACCTAAAGGTCGTGGGTTGATGCCCATCCTGGGTGTAGTTGATGGTAGGGCTTTTTTTGTACCCACAGGTGAAATCTACCGCAATAACAGCTATGGCTGTAGTCCTGCAACATTAATGTAGGTGCCAAACTGGCACTGCCAGAACACTTAAAATCAAAGGCTCTAAGGGCCTAGGAGCCTACAGGACCAAGCGGTTTGAAGGGAGCCTATGTCCAGCTGTGGACGTCTTTCGGCTTAAATTACGATAAAAATCTTAAGTCGAATAAAAAACCAATAATTTTTTGGGGTAATAAGTTTTACAGCGTAACTGTACGCACAGACATACGACGAGAAATATGACCTCATGTAATATTAATGAGGTTGTTCAATTGAATTATAAGGGGAGCGCTGCCATTGAATTGAATGGGTCACAGCTGAGATGTAATACTCATTTATTAGTCCAGTCAACGAAGCTCTAACTTTGCCATTTTAGATGAAAAGCTGAAACTGGTGTCAAAATTTTCGTCAAAGACTCCGTAATAACATACTTAAAAATGCAGGGTCGTGAGTCACCGGGGTCATACGAAAAAAAAATTAAAAAGGGTGAAAAAATTACTTTTTCCTGAAAATCTCGAAAACTAACAAAAATATAAGAAAAAGTTTCAGACGAAAGATGTAGAGAACCTTGGTCTACAGAAAAGGTTATTATCAATTAACGCGTATCGCGCACCGTTTGCTAGGAAATCGAGTACATTTTGTGTTGTTAGAGTTACTAAAGTGATGTGTACCGGATGTGACGACTTAAGTTCCGTGGCTTATAACTATCATTTTAACAGATGAAAGTTTGATTAGTTTCTACAGTCAGAGCCAAAATGATCTGAGCGTTCAGACCTACCAAAAATATCTGTTCATTTCACAAAAATCACTCTAAGCACAATACTTTAAGGTGTAAATACTTTATAGTCTTTGTAGTTTTAAAACAAACGACAACAGTCATTTGTTCTCAAACAACAAAAGAAAACACCTTTACGTCTTAAGGTAAAGTTGATTTCTAAGAATATTTATTTATAATGTAACTATGCCCATCTTTCTCACCATGTTCGTTCTCCCTCTTTCAGAATGAAGAAGTAAGCGAAGAGATATTGGGTCTGCTCCGCGCCGCAGCCGGGAAGGCGCGACTGCTGGCCACACAGAAGATGCAGCAGTTCGAAGGTAACACATCCTCGTAATATTCTTAGAGAAGTACCAATCGATCTGGTAGTGAGATGCAGAAAAAGTATGCTTTTTTAACTCAGCGCCATCTGTCGTCACGTTTTGGCATCACATCGCACACCCGGTAAAAAACTGTCATAACATAAAAACAGGCAAATCTGGTAGAGTCATTTTGTTACTTAATAATAATTGACCACATAATCGCACACCCGCTTAAAAACTGTCATAACGTAGAGGCAAGGCGGGTCTCACTTTTTTCAGTAAAATAATATTTTTATAATCTCACTTTTTGCAGAAAAATAATATTTTACTGCAAGGGGTGAGATTTGCCTGTTTTTGTGTTATGACAGTTTTTTACCGGGTGTGCGACATTTTACTCTAAACTTATAAGTTATAATATGACTAGAACTGAAATGTGATATTTTGGGGATTAAAAGTATTCTATGGCACGTTCCAGTTCCCAAAGTAACCCTGTACTAAAATCACTTTGATCCGTTGCTCTAGTCTCCCTCTGTACCAAACTTCGCCAAAATGTTCATTGGTTTAGGAGTTACTTTACATTTATATTATTAGATTTATTTTTTTATTAAAGGGGGAGGCAAACTTTCAAGAGTGACACCTGATGTAATGTAATAGGGCTACTGGGAATGGAGATGGGCAGGAGGGAAGAAAAGGAAAATGGGGGGAGGGTTCTGAATAATAGATCGCGACAAAACGCTCGCAGAAAGAAAGACTAAGGATAATAATAAATATCTTTAGACGCTATTCACACAGCGCCATCTAACCCCAAACTAAGCATTAGCTGGTGCTATGGGTGCCAGACAACGAATAAACATTACTTATATACTTTTTTTTTGTAAATACATACATATTATACATAGAAACACCCAGACCGATACAAAAAGACATGCACACAAATGTTTGTACCGTGCGGGGATCGAACCCGCGACCTCTGGTGTTATAGTCGACTTCTCGACCATTACACCAAATAGCTCGTCGGCGTCTTTTAGAAGACATCTACTACTGACATAAGAAATAATATAAAACTCAAAGGTGACTGACTGACTGACTGACATAGATAGCTATCAACGCACAGCCCAAACCACTGGACGGATCGGGCTGAAATTTGGCATGCAGGTAGATGTTATGACGTAGGCATCCTCTAAGAAAGGATTTTGATCAATTCGCACGGGAACGGGAACCACGCGGGTGAAACCGCGGGCGGCCGCTAGTAAGAAATAATTTACTTTTATTTAATTTACTGGTCTACTCCACATTCCAGGTCTCTGCTACAACAACATCAACGAGCGGCTGGACGAGCCGTTCCCGACCACGCTGCAGGATCTGCAGGGCTTCTGGGACATGGTCTGCCTCCAGGTGAAGAACGTGGATGCGCTCTACCACCACATCGCCGCGCTCAAGGCCAACAACTGGCAGGAGGTTGGTACATCCATCTTCTGTATTTGTTTGGCTATCCTATGACATGAGGCAGCGGAGTGCGAGGAATAACACCTCCCCTCCGCCATTGAGGCGCTCGTGGCGCAGCTGTGACAGTGGTTCGTTAGCGATAACGAAAGTCAAGCTACCTACGCCGCGGTCGGTTAATGGATGGGTGACCATTCTGACCATATTTAGTGACATTAATTTCGAGCGTCTCCGTGCTTCGGAAGGCACGTTCAGCCGTTGGTCCCGGCTGATATTTACTATAATGTAAATATTAGTCGTCAAGCCTAGTTAGAGGCCATTTGGTGGCTTGATAACATCTGACATTAAGGTTGGTCACTTGCCTTACGCACCCCTCCACCAACCCGCACTAGGCCAGCGTGGTGGAGTATGGCCCACACTATCTCACAATTGAGATAAGGCCTGTGTCCTAGCAGTGGGAACGTATATAGGCTGATGATGATGATGATGATGATGACTCCCCTCCGGCGTAGACGGCCGGGCCGGAGAAGGCGTGTTTAGTATGTGGTAGAGCCACGTTGCAGGCAGTTTGCCTGCAACATTGGGCCGGCTCGACCGGGGAAGTGCCACAGTCTCACTGAAGTCCGGCGTTATAGCGATAGCCTAGCTATTGTGTTTCGTCTGGTGAGTGAGATAGCCGGAGGCCCAAATCCCCCTCAAAGGCGGGCAACGCGCCTGCGACCCCACCGGAGTCTCCTGTGCTTATGGGCGGCGGTGATCACTTACTATCAGGTGACCCACTTTCTCGTTTGCCCCTCTATAACATAAAAAAAGATGTGCTCGTGTAGCACGCCTTCTCTAGCTTGAGGGTAGACCTGCGGGTGGGGGTAGCTCCAATTCTGAGGGTCACCTAGTTTCTCGAGTGGCCCTCCCTAGGCGCCAACCTGACTTGAGGCCTCTTGAGTCGAGGTACCCGGGGATGGGCTGGTCAATAGCCACAAGGGTGGCACCAGCTCGTCCCTATCGGGTGGAAAGGGGAACCGGGGGAGTTTAGGGTAGTGGACGCTTTAGTCTCGAGTCCCACACACGGACACAGGTCTTGCGCGGTTATGGTGCATAAACCGATTCTCTTCCGGAAAAAAAAGGCGCCACCCCGAATTGAGGTCTTTTGAGTCGAGGTATCCGGGGATGGGCTGGTCAATAGCCACAAGGCTGGCACCAGCTTGTTTCAATCATTTAGAATGAAGAAACCGAGGGAATTTAGTAGATTTTGCGAGCCTGCGGTTCAGAAGCAAAAGTACAGCGACAGCACAAACAAACTGACTCTAAGCTTCTTTTACTATCTCAACTCACATGTATACCATCTTCTTCCAGATATCATCTCCAGTGCAGAAGCCCCCCTCTACTCCAGCGGCGAGTTCCCCTCGTGGTAGACCTCGGGCCACGCCCACGCTCAAGAACGAGAAGGCACGACTCGCAGCGGAAAAGAGAGAGGCTGATAGGAAGGCCATGCTTGAGCATAGGAGGTGAGGAATAGCTAGCTGTCATTATTACAGGTGGACTAGACAACATAGCAGGTGGACCAGATCATTATACCCCCACGAGAACACAGAGGCTGTATGAAGGCCAAGCTTGGGCCTAGGACTATGGTCGGATTTTTAATTAGGCGACTGTAGCGGCTATCGGAATGCGCTACATACGACAGACTGACGACAACACAACGCAAGATTGCAAGTCAGCGAAAAGTGCACGTGTTAACATTGGCTTCGAGACTCGTCACTCGCACGTCACTGAGACAGCCAATCAGATATTCGATCCTGCGTCGCGCTAGCAGAGTTATTCTCTCGGCTAGCATATATACAACACACCAAGACGGTACATTGGGCCGCGGTCCCCGAGCACAGACACCTAGCTCGGAGGAAGATCTTTCCTTTTCGTTGACGTCATGATACGTAATAATCATACGTCACAGCGACCAAATCTGACATTAGCTAATGTCACTTTGCGAAAAAAGTATTGCCATGTCCAATGCAATAGTGATGCATTCAGTTTTCGTTCACACAAAAACGAATGATAATAAGGATGAAATTAGTAATTGACGAGCCATTTGGTGTAATGGTCGAGAAGTCAGCTATTACACCAGAGGTCGCGGGATCGATTCCCGGTACAAACATTTGTGTGCATGAACATGTCTGTCTTTTAACATTTTGCTCTTTTACCATTTTACGAGGGCTTAACATTCTGCGCTTTTAGCATTATGCGCCGAAAACGTGTTTGTATTGGTCTAGGTGTTTCTATGTACAATATGTATGTATTTACATAAAAAAGTATGTAGGTAATGTTTATCCATTGTCTAGCACCCATAGCACAAGCTGATGCTTAGTTTGGGGCTAGATGGCGCTGTGTGAATAATATCCAGAGATATTTATTATTATTATTTATTTATATTAATACTTTTATGTGCTCCAGACGCGTGGCCCGCGAGAGACAGTTGGCAGCGCGCGGTGCGGCGGGCTGCAGCCGCGAGCAGGACCGCGATATGGGCATTGAAGGCAGCCAGGTACATATAAAACTGGGCTAATAAATAACCTTAAGGCTGGCACCGGCTCGTCCCGATCGGGTGTGAAGGGGAACCGGGGGAGTTTAGTAGGTAGTGGACGCTTTAGTCTCGAGTCCCACACACGGCCGCAGGTCTAGCTAGCCTGCGGATATGGTGCATAAACGCATTCTCCTCCTAAAAAAAAAGGTATATATAAAACTGACTTATACTTCATTTTATTTAGCATTAGAAAGAACGAAGTTTAGGATTTTTATTATAGACACCAATTTGTGTCAAGCGAAAATGTAGTATTTATAGAAAATTGAATGGATAAATATTGTAAAAGTATTGACGATTAGAAGAGTAACTATCAAACATTCCAAACAAAATAAATACAGTTCATTAAAATAAAACAACTTTAAACGGATGAAAACTCGCGTATATTCTACATTTTGAAATTTAAACCCGACGTTTCGACTACTTTTCAGTAGCCGTGATCACGGTATGACTCAGGTGTTATGCGTCAAACAGTTATTTAAATTGCTATTTCTACCTTCACTTTTATAATTATTTTAGAATAATCAGCAACCGTCGTCTTCACTATCATTCAATACGTTCCTATCCACGCAGTAGGAGCTGATGGTGTCTTGAAGCTGCACAGTATTGTGATGTCCATTGGAACCCATTAGATGTAATACTGGGTCCCAAGTAGGTGGTACATTCCAACCATCTTCCCTATTGAAATTAGGATGTTTTTTAATTTCAATGGCCTCGCGTAGCATCCTGGGTATATAGCGATTTTCTCTGGCAAGGACCTGGGGTTTATCAAAGCGAATGTAATGGTTGGGCTTATCCAGTACATGTTCACACACTGCTGACTTCGTTGACCTCCGGTGTTTCATATCTGCGATATGTTCTTTTATTCGCGTACTGATACTCCTTTTGGTTTGTCCAATGTAAGAGAGCCCACAGTCACAATCAAGCTTGTATACTCCTGCTGTTTGTAGGGGAACATTACACTTAACTGGTCTTAAAAATTGGCTGATCTTCCTAGGCGGCTTGAAGTAGGTTTTAATTGAAGCACGCTTCAAGATGTTACCAATCTTGTCAGTAAATACCGTTTACGGTACGTTTTACGTTACGTTACGTTTTAGTACGGGTTTGTGATCACCAACCCGCATTTGGCAAGCGTGGTGATTAAGCCAATACCCATCATTGTAGCGATAACTTGATTTCAAGGATGGAGGCCTTTGCCCTGCAGTGGGACATTAATAGGCTGATACTTTAGTAATGTAGTATTTAAATGAAAATTGAGTGGATAAATATTGTAAAAGTATTGGCGAGAAGAGTAACTATCGAACATTCCGAAACTGGTGGTCAATCCCAGTTTGCAGACAGGCACTCAGCCCACCTGACGGTCAGCGGCCGCTGTGGCCTATTCCATTGAAGAACTGTTAGGCTGTGTCCAAAGTAGGCAAACTGTTAGCGGCAGACTGAGTGTGCGGCCTATCGATTTAGTACGCCTTTCCATATATTAGAAATGGAGTGTCCACAGTTTGCTAGTTTTGCACTTACTGTACATACTCAGTGAGCAAACTTAGTCTGCCGCTAACAGTTTGCCTACTGGGAACACAGCCTTAGAAGGAAGAGTCGCTCAATGTCCTGCCACACTATAAACTCATCGGATCTTCGAGCCACATTAATTTTTCCGGAACACAGCCAGAGCTGTTATGGCGGCAGATTTCACCTGTGAGGGTGGTTGCTAGCCAGTCGGACTCTAAAAAACCCTACCACTAACCAGACCCAAGGCAGGAATCGAACCTGCGACCTCGTTTTATACCTGAGCGGTTTAGCCACTGTTTCACAAAGATGATCTTCTATGAGAAGGTAGTACCTACTTCTCCGGTTGAGCCAGCTAATTACTAATGTTGGTATAAATTATTTTCAGGAAGTAGAGATCTTCGTAGGAAAGTGCGCTGTCCCGTCCACGGTGGCACCCCGCGGCGACTGCAGCGAAGACGCACCGCCCGCACTACCCGCAACCACCCCTCCAGCCGCACTACCCGCGGCTACCCCGCCAGCCGCACTACCCGCGACTGCCCCGCCAGCCGCACTACCCGCACCCACCGCACTCGACACCTGAGTGCGTCGGGAACCCCTCACTACCCCGCACTACCCTCTAGGACCCGCGACACGCTCGTCAGAAACCACGCTTGTGGAGTCGGCCCAGTGATATTGGCATACTAAGAGAAACTAGTGTTTGTATTCTTCTTCTTCTTCGTCAAAAAATATAAAGTTTATTTAAAAAGAAATTAAAAGTTAAAAAAAATTATCAAGTGAGCAAAATTTCCCATTGACAACATTATCCGCCATATATTTATAATATTTACTTAAAAATAGATATCAAAATTTTCCATTTATTAACTGCACTATTTTTAGTATTCGCCTTAAAAAAGTAAACGAAATTTTCTATTGACTGCATTAACCACCCTATTTATAGACAAAAAAATCCATTGAAAGTATCATTCGCCTATAGCATAGCACTATTTACACTATTCGCCTAAGCCGCCATTTATATCATTCGCTTAAGATCTTTCCAAATTCTTCGCCCGTAGGCAAGTAAGGCTGGTTTCAGAGTCACGACAATCAAACGTCATCAAACTTTGCCACGAATGTCAGCCTTATTGTGAATTTTAAATCATTCGCTAACTTAATCAAAATCAGCTAAATTCACCACCTGACTTTCGACACCTGTAAATAAAGAAATTAATGATATTACAAATATATTTATAAATAACAAATACATAACACATAAGATTTTATTTCAACAGTTCGTGCTCTGCCTCATTTAGACGCCATGGCAACGTGTATGGTTGCCAAACTAAGTGATTTAGGTATAGTCGGCGTCAAAATTAATGATCTGAGCGTTTAAAACCACCAAAAATATCTGAACATTTGACAATATCAACCTTACCTTAAGACGCAAAGGTGCATTTTAATTTTTTGTTTGAGAACAAATGACAACAAACTATATTTAGCACAATTGATAAGATTGATTTTTGTCAAATGTTCAGATAATTTTGGCGCTGATTGTACCAAACATTTCAATATGAATTGCTTGGAAGCGTAGCCCGCCACGTCGCCACGGCGTCTAAATGAGTCAGAGCACTTAGACGAAATCAATATTAGGTAGCCATGTTGACTGGGCCGACGATATATTAGACTAAATTAGTTAGAAATGAATCAATCGTTCTAAATTGTTTCTTTAAATTGGAATTTCTCACTAAATATGAATTTGCATTTTATGGTATTAAAAAAAATATTCAATAATATTAAATTAGGGTTTTTTGAGTTAAAATATCCATGATGGCATTACATTAAGTGACTGGTCTGATTATAATATGATTGGGTTTTCAACTGTCAAAATCTCACTAAAATTATAAAGGCGAAAGTTTGTATATAAAAATGACTGACCAATTATGTAATAACTAGTGGGTATTTTATATCAAAAAATCCTTTTAATTAATTTTTGTGTTTTTATTCATGTGTATATTTGATGAGCGTGTCGTAAAGTATTCGTTTGACAACATTTGTCATCCAACATAATAATTTTATCAACATTGTTGTTAAAAAATCTAGTGATGTTTTTATATGTTGTGTAATATTCAACAGTGTACTTATGTGCTTTAAAATGTTGATGGAGCTTGGACAATGTCTGGTTATATTGTTCCGTGTTGAATATGAGTTGTTTGCAATGTTGTTCAGTTCTGGATAATGTTATACAAAGATTGTTTATGTTGTACATGTTTTAGAATGTGGGGAGAACTAGTGATGTGCATTTATTTATGAAGTGAATTTTGTCGATATTATACAGGTCAGAAGTGTACAATGTTATACAGTTTTAGAAAAATGTTGGACAAATTTTTGTTAATTTTATACAGGTCTGAAACTTTTTATTAGATTGAATAATTATGTAACCCTGATATTTATTGTTATACGATGAAATTACGGAAGTTATTATGATAATTGTCATCAAACGAATACTTATCACTATTTATTCACACAACAGGCTAGAGTGAGACAAAAAATCTTGTGAGGGCGATGGAACGCGCCTATGTTTGGTGGATTTTATAGATAATATGATACTCACATGGAATATAAAAAATCGTATTTTTACATTTTTTTATTTCATTGTCATTTTCTTGTTTATTTAAAAATTATGATGTATGAATAAATTATTAAGTTTTATTGTATATTTTTTTCTTTCATTCGTAGATTTAGTTTGGCGTAAGGCTGTGTACACATTAATTAGACAAGTGTGTACAAAGCCTAATATTATAAAATGGA
The DNA here is from genome assembly GCA_949319885.1 of Mecyna flavalis. NCBI lineage: Eukaryota > Metazoa > Arthropoda > Insecta > Lepidoptera > Crambidae > Mecyna > Mecyna flavalis. Next base: position 5,503,444 of record OX439420.1, on the reverse strand, counting down.
GGAATACGATTTTATAACTTCCTTATTTATTATTATATTGACGGAATCATGTAATTAAGGATTATTATCTGTATCTAATTTTGATCTAACTAAATCTAGCTATCCTGCTCACACTTATGGATATATGAAATGGCAATAGTGTAGATTGCACTTACTATGACGGTATCAGGTTTTTTTAATAATATCTAACGAATTTATGGATTTTGTTTCTCGAAAGTGTTATACGGCCATTAAAATATTAATATAAATAAAAATGGAACTATTTTATCTATGGTGATTTTTTAGTCTGTGCAATTTTGTCTATGACAGTTTTTAATCTGTTTTATTTTTTTTAAATCAGGCAACAAAACATATTTTAATTTGTAATTTTTATTCTGAGTTGGCAATATGAAATTATTTCAGCCGTATAACGAAATTTAGTTTATATTTCGCATAATATGGATATACAATACATTTTCACTGATTAGAAAATAAGACTATGAATTAACCGAATTATTAAAAATTAGCAAAATATTACAAAAAATTAATCTTATGGACCTATACAATGGCAACACTTATTATAATTTAAGCAACACTTATTGCATTTTTTTATAATTCAACGAAATATATTTTACAATAAAATAATTATGGTTATTTTTAGTTTATGATTTTACACTGAATACTGTTAAAACAATCGCTGCTTTCGCTTATCTAACATATAATAACATGTCTTTTATAGAAGCATAATGACGCAGCATTGTCGTCTTATATGTTCGTCAATGTTACAGCAGAGTCGATATTTGACGCCACGTATGCGTCCGTATACAACGGCCACAACAATAATTCTCTCAAGGTCCCACTTTTGGTCTTAGACGCAACACTGTTTTTAGATGTTTGTTTATGTAACAACAGAATCGATATGTGACGCCACCCATGCGTCCACTGATGCTGTCGTCTTGTGTCGGTCTGTTTAAACTTAATATGTTATATTATGTATTGGTATGACGCCACAAATTCGTCTAATACGTACATTATAGATTTTTGACTAAGCGGGCAGCGACTGTTTATTTTACATAATCATTTTAACAACAAATAGAAATAAATCGCATTTATTTACAAAATATTTTAAATACAATAATTTTATTTTTCAAAGTGTTGCCATAATCAAAATTAACTCTTGCTTCGATATACAAAACACATAGTTATAACCATAAAATGTATATCTGCTGAATAAAATGTAACTGTAATTATTGATTTTAGATAATAATGCAAATATTAGTCATTGGAATTACATAATTTTACTTGGAAATATAGATTTTAGTAAATTTTGTATGTTAAGTGATTTTTTGTTTTGCAACCTTACCCTATAAAACAGTAAAACATCAGCTTATTAAAAGTCCCACTGCAGGGCAAAATACTCCATCTTTGAAATCAAGTTATCGTTACAACGATCGGTATTGGCTAAATCACTACGCTCTACTCGCAAATTGCGGGTTTATGTTCATAAAACGGAATTGCAAGAGCGTGGCCAAGGGGGGCAGGGGGGGGGGGGGCTGTTGCCCCGGTAAAGCGGTAACGCTTCATGCTCTCGGCGTTCATATTTTTCTACTAAATAATATTGCCCCATTGCCCCCCCCCCTTAATCATAAGCTGGCGACGCCCTTGCGGAATTGTGTTCGAAAAATCGACACATAGCTTGCTCGTCTGTGGCTACACAGCCATGATAAAAATGGTATAATTGTTATTTATGAAATAGGAAGGCAAACGAGCTTGTGTGAGTTGTGTGACATCTGATGGGAAGTGCCATGATTACGTACCACTACCGATTGTTTCCCGGTCGTCCCCAGTGGGTACGAGTGGGGACGACCGGGAAACAATCAGTACCGCCCATGGAAATCTGATACTTACGGTATCGATACTTTTACGAGAACGATACTTTAATGGAAATCTGCCTATAAGAATTAATATGGAGTAAGGAGGATGGTGAAAGGTTATAAGAGATGGGAATGGGGAGGAGGTATCAGCCGAGGTGGATCGGCTCGACCGGGGAAGTACCGTATACCCATACCAACATTGTTTTCCATTTCATTCAGTGGGAGTAGTGGGACGAACGGGAAGTAAAAGAATGAACCCTTTCACAGAACATCGGCGCAGGAGTAGAACAGTTTTGCTATAACGCTTCTTTTGTTGACTAAGGGTTCCGGAGGCCCGAACCGTTTAATCAACAGAATAATATCTAGAGCAGAGTTTTCAGTTACAGCGGCCCATCTTGCGCAGACTACATTATACTTCAGAATTCGTCCTCAATATTAGTATAATGTACACTTGTAGTATCGCTTTTATGTGTTTCCACTTAGCACACAATTTTAGAGTATTTATATAAAAATACCATTTATTTTAAAAAATATATTAAAAATTTTATTCGTTACATACTTCCGTTCGTATTAATATTTCTGACACATCCGTTTCCTGCCAAATTACCATCGGCGCCACCTTTCCTTTGCCGCCATTTTCTATGAACCTTCATTCGCTATTTGTGCTTCGCCACAAACGCACGCAAACGTTACTCAAAATTTAAATTCTTTTCTTAAAAGTTTAAATTTGAAACTGTGTTTTACATTGCAGTAAATATGTGATACGAAGAATCCATCTACTGGTTATATTGTTCAAATTCGCACTCAGGACTGCCAGCAGGGCTTTCCACGCGAACCCCAAAGTTTTATGCACCAGGACGCCAGCTAGTGGCTATCCGACGCTAAGACTAGAACAATCTACCGCTCAATTTTCAAATTCGCACTCAGGACTGCCAGCAGGGCTTTCCACGCGAACCCCAAAGTTTTATGCACCAGGACGCCAGCTAGTGGCTATCCGACGCTAAGACTAGAACAATCTACCGCTCAATTTTTCAAATTCGCACTCAGGACTGCCAGCAGGGCTTTCCACGCGAACCCCAAAGTTTTATGCACTCAGGACGCCAGTTTGTGACGATCCGACACAAAAACTTGAACATAGCGACGTGCCAAACGGCCGAAGGAGACATCGCCAGAGCCGTCACGCCACGCGCCGAGCCCTGCCACAGCCGCCGACCGCCGCAGCCACAGCTACGATTCACGGGCGGACAGGTATGAATTCTGAATTATTCATCATCCTCGCCTCGATCTTAATCATTAATCGATGACGAACTGGTTTCACAAATTAATGTGCAAACTTCACTACTAATTATCTAGTTCGATAGACTTATCGACTCATAGCAACACAGCAAACGAGTTGACTCGTGAAAACGACTCTCTCGAAGTTAAGAGAGAACGATGAAGTCGAAGCAAATACCCTATGGTTATAATGTCCAGTTTCGACGAGGTCCTGGCGTGTCAGCTCGGCCAAACACGACCGTGGATTATTCCAACGCCCGGTGACCACGACACGGCCCCGGGCAGGACCTCCTGGAAAAATCCGCGTAAGCGGTAAGTAGAAGTGTTGACTTGACTATAAAATATTGTGCAGAGTGCCGATGACTCAGTTGAGTCCCCATATTATAAACATTAGTTTTCTTATAATTTAAGCATAATGTCTGCTTAATGGTGAAATATTTCCGTGTATCGGGCGGGGATCGAATCCGCACTCCGATGTCCGTTTTCCGGGCACAACTATCCGCTCGGATATTTAGTACCTATAACCGGTTCTATACCGCTACCGACTGAGTCTCGTTAGTGACATAGCAGAGCGCTAATGATGTGTGTCCGAGCTGATTTGAAGGTATTTGTGTTTATAAATTTTTTCTACGGGGTCGGGGCACGGCAATAGTATCAACCAGTAATATAACTCTCTCTGTCCTTAAAAATAAGTAAATGCCTACTGCCGCGCGGAACGTAAACACGCATAGGGCGCCCACCTACATTATTTTAATTAGGTACTTCTGCTTGCTTTGAGTTTCTATCTAGTTTTGATGTTTTTTGTGATTGTAAATATTTTTTATTTAAACAAATAAAATACATTGTGAATAAAATGGGAATTGTTCAATAAAAATGCAGGTTTTCTATAAGTAGATTTAATTAAAAACCATGGTTATAAGAATATGTTTTGATTTAAGTCTTTATACCTAATAAATCAGTTTTATGCGACTGAAAAATACTTGCGCCTCGACTGAGACGTTTTAATTTAATAGTATAAAAACAACATTCTTAGATAAAACTTAATCATAAATTGTTTTTGGAAACATGGACATAAGTACTTGTACTTATTTTTATAACAAAAATCGCACGCTCGCTGTTTAAAACAAGACGCTGTCCGTTTGTCACTGCGGCTGTGCGGCACATCCGCGACTAGTTGCACCCGGAGCGCACCCCGAGATCGGAGGCGCGCAGGGTGTCTCGCGCGCGCCCGTTTGTATGAAGTTGGACTACTGTATATATCATTACCGTGGTCGGGGCCTCCGTCCTTTGAAACGAGTTATCGTTGCAATGATCGGTACTGGTTTAAACACCACGATTGTCGAATACGGATTGGTAGTCGGGAAAAAACCGACACAAAGTTATCTCAAACCGTGAATTAAACTCGGGACGCTGAAATCGCACCCCGGTGCTTAGACCATCGAGACGTTTTGTTTCAAAAATGTTGAATATTATTTTTATTTGATATCGAGGAAAGGCATATTTTATATGCCTTAATATTAAATATTTACTTTATACTCACGTAAAACACGTCGTCACATTTTCATATAAAAGTACTACGAATTCAAAGTTACGATTCGGGTTGTAAATTGCTCATTAACGAGATTAATTATAAAATTCAAACGATTGGTTTATGCATGATTCTCATATAAGAAAAAGACATTGAATTAATATGATGTTTTTTTTAAGAAGAATGATTATTTCATTCGATTTTTTTAAGGACTTTAAGTACATACTAAGAACATAATCACTCCACCAACCCGCACTAGGCCGGTGTGGTGGAGTGTGGCCCCCACTATCTCAAAATTGAGATAGAGGCTGCTGATGATGAAGAACATAAGAAACATTACAATAATAAATTAAATATCTCTCCAGAGAGAAATTAAATATCGAATTAAAGGACGTTGTCACGTCTTGGTATTGAAAAATTAATACCGGTCCATATTGCTGTTAATACAGTAAGATACGCTCCAAGTAATTGGAAAGAATATTTTTCATTTTTATAAAAGAACACAACGATCAAAATTTTTTTTTTTTTGGTTAAATAATTTTTTAATGATAAAACTTGAATACATAATTATTGTATTGATTAAGATTCATTCATGGACACGATTGAATGTCGTTTATTGTTGGGAGAGAATAAAAAAAAAAAAAAAATAAAAAAAAAAAAAAAAAAAAAAAATAAAGCCTCTCAAAAAGGGATGCCGAGTCGACAGATGGTCACATTTAGTGGTCGGAACGCATAACTACAAAATATAGGATAGTTCCTTCTTCCCCGTACATTTCGTTCCGGGCTGGTCAGGGTATACTTACACCATGATCCAGGACTTGGTGGGTCTAGTTATTGCATTGGATTGACTTCCGTAACTGACCTTCGTGATCCTTCCTTAACAGAGGAGTGCGACCAATTGTATCAAAAAAACTACTCAATCATTATACTCACGATGTTTTTTCCATCACCGCTGAGCTCGTGGTGAATACGTACATGGAAAAGTCCATGCGTGCCAAGATCCGAACCATCAACATCGCGTATGTGATTGGACATTTGATACCAATCTGCTATCACAGATCTTAATAAGAATATAAAATAGTATGATTTATATTAATTTATTTTGCAAGAAATGTTTTGCAATGGTTTATAGCTGTATAAAACATAGCAACTATGTAATTCTTATTTTTTACGCCCATATTACGGGTAGAGAATGTTTTTTTTCGGCATTAGGTTCGCTAATTGTATGTACTTGTTTCGTGGTTACTTAAGATATTTGTTTCTAAGCTGCTGAATGACACGAGTATGCGTATCGGCATGTAGAACTTCTCTCGTTATAAATAACAATAATACTTCGGGTTGCTCGAGGTTATTTGTTGGTAAGACGTGTCAACGTTAAATGTAACAATTATGCGTAATGGTTAGAGGATTATCAAAATTGGATTTATTTTACTTTATTACTTCTCATTTTCGCACAAAAAACATTCAAAATACATCGTCAATGAAAAAGTAAAGAAGCTTGTAGCACTGTATTCTAAAGGCAATTTCTCATATTGTACATAGCAATACCATATGAGTATAATGACTAGTAGAATTGTTATGATCATTATTGAATTCCAATATCCTTATGTCATTAAAATTAAATAAAACAATTTACAATATGTATTTATTTTCAGGCAAATATATTGTTATTTGCCAGTCGCCGCGAACTTATTCGTTAGTACAAAGAAACCTGTCACTATGATTAAAAGCAACATTGTAAATAGCTATATTTTATAGAATATTGTTACGTTGAATTTGGAAGGTGCATACAAGTTATGCAGGTAATTTATATTTTATTTCTAAAATGCTTTGAAAAGCGAAAGTAGCAACTATAAATAGTTATAAAGCTGCTTTAACGTAAGTTTTACGGGCAATATAGAATATTAAGTTGATCACCAGAATTTTCGTAGAGCATTTTATACGCCCCAGCTTACAAAACTGAATTATAATATAACATGAAAGGCAGAATGTTTTTGTTTTTGTAGTTTTTTCAGGGTCATTGTATATTCTCATAAACACCTGTCATTAGAAAAATGTTCTGCTTCTATAATTTTGTTTTTGGAGACAGTTCATAGAATTCAAATGGAGACAGTTCATAGAAGTCAAATAGAGGGAGTTCAAATTCAATTAGTTTTTACATGTTTAAATAAACATTACTTTGACAAAAATAAAATTCGTGATTAAAACGATATCGTTCGGGATCAACGCAACCTTTTTATGAACTTACCCTTTGTTCTAAAGATACCTAAGATAAAATAGATTAAGCTAAAAATGCTTCAATGATACAGTAGACATAATAAAATATGTCTGTTTGTAGTAGTATGTCTGTGACCTGGAATGTTGCCTGGATTTCGAGAACGAGTTAGTCAAACTCCCATACACGACCATCTTTTACGAGTGATCTATATAATATAAATATTATATCAAAAGTTGTACTAAATTTACTAGACCAGAATTTACTAGATGTAAGAGAAATAAATAAGACGTCATGATATTTCCTGACTATGCTCTAAACATCTACAAGTGTACATTATACTAATATTGAGGACGAATTCTGAAGTATAATTAATGATTAAACGAACTTACCTTATGTGAAGTTCAATCATAATTATACGAAGAATTCGTCCGAAGATATTAGTCTCCCTCCCACCCTTATATTCATTGAATCAATAAAATCCCAGCAGGAAATATCAAACGTTGCAGTCCACTACTGGACATGCCCTCTGCCAGTACTTGCACGCTTATTTCTATTCTCAGCTTCTAGCTGAAGATAATTATCAAACGCAACTCTAAACTAAATGAAGGTTCATAGAAAATGGCGGCAAAGGAAAGGTGGCGCCGATGGTAATTTGGCAGGAAACGGATGTGTCAGAAATATTAATACGAACGGAAGTATGTAACGAATAAAATTTTTAATATATTTTTTAAAATAAATGGTATTTTTATATAAATACTCTAAAATTGTGTGCTAAGTGGAAACACATAAAAGCGATACTACAAGTGTACATTATACTAATATCTTCGGACGAATTCTTCGTATAATTATGATTGAACTTCACATAAGGTAAGTTCGTTTAATCATTAATTATAGTGCACAAGTAAGCTAAGGGTCATATATTAAAGTGGGGTGCTTGTCCGTCAAATGAGATAACGTCTAAGATGCCTTTATTCCCCGTGGTCCCTGTGATAGTCCCTGGAAGGTACCACGGGGAATCATTTTCCCCGTGTTATTATTCTAAGGGTACGTAGGTATATAAAACTTCTCATGATTATTACTATTATCATAAAATAACTTTTGAAAAAAGTGTAATTATTGTAGGTATGTACCCGTTTCCCCGTAATTTAATATTTGCGTATCCCGCATTTTTTATCGTCTATCTCGTTCTTATCCAAATAGTAAAAGGAAACAAAACATCAGAAATCAAATGTCATTTCCATAGTGATGTCCAATTACCAACTTTTTTATGTACATAATCATAATCGGTATTTTATAAAAAAATAATATTTAAAATTACTTTATTTTTTTATAATGGACTCTATCCTGCGCCTGTTTGCGGCGCGGTGATTCTGCCAATGTCAAGTGAATAAGTGAGTTTCTCCTTGCGTTAAAACATTGGTGTTAAGATGTTTTAACGCTTCATGGAAACACTGGAGGATAGGTACTCTCAAGGTCACTGGGGAATGGACGCCATTGCGGTAAGACTTAAGAGCGTCTCATCTACCGATGAGACACACTACACGCAATACCCGTCCATTCAGTCATTTTGTTTCAATTTTCTTATTTATGACACTATTGACACTTCGTTACACTTTATGGTGTATTAAATCTTTGATGATCTCTGCGACAGGTGTCGCAGTGACATTTCTAGAGGCGTAGTCTTCTTACCATAAACGAATGTTAAAACTTCGATTCGTAAGTAATCGATTCTTCTATCGATCTACACTGAACGATTGAGGACCTCTAATAAAAGTGATTTTAAACAAAGGACACATTTTAGCATGCTCTATGAGTATGCGAAAACATTTAGGTGATAAAGATTTGTGTTTGTCCTGTGTCTGGATGTAAATATGTAATTAAGTAGGTACCAATTTGTGGTAACTTCGTTATTTTTGATACTCGTACGTAACACATGTCATGCTCATGTGCTCTTTTACACTAACTTTGGGATCAGCTCAATGTATGTGATATAGTTTGGTTGTTTGTCGGAGATACTGAAGTTATTATTTTCGAATTTCGGATTTCGATCACATTCAAATTGTTTTATCCAAACCGACTTACTTCTCATCAAATTAATTGATTTTTATTTTAAAATTGTACGTTTAAAGAGATTAACAAAATGAAAATTTTCCGATTTTTGAAATTTCATAATCGATTAATTTGTGTAAGTGAATGATAATAGCAATGAACATCTCTAAGTGGGCGGGAACCCACAATCATGAACGTTATTTCTCTTCATACATTTGTCAGTCAATAATTGTGAAATTTAACAGCTGTCAAATCTATGACATCTGTCGCAGAGATCATCTAAGATTTAATAAACCATACTGAATGAAAATCACACCACTTTGCAACACCAAACTGCACTAGATCACAAATAAAAAGATTTAAATAAAACTAAAAGACGCGTGGACCCATCGCCTACCCTCCAGTGAATCCTAAAATTATTTAATAAATAACACCTTACGTTTTAAAATATGTACATTGGGCCATACATCAAGCTATACAAATCTGTCAAACCGCTCAATCGAAATACAACTTTAAGCGATAGACATTAGGCTGAAAATTGGTTGTAGGAATTTTACAGATTGTAATGACAGAATTGACAGACTTATAGACCAACAAACTTATCTGTTCCGGTGGCGGCGTCGCTACTGTCTATTTAGAACTGTCATTAAATATCGTTTAGCATTGCATTTCACGTAGTTCCGATTTTGGCCACCGGAACAGATAAGTTTGTCACAATCTACTGTACAGGCATACCTAACCTGCTTTACATGCTTCTTTTGACTATCTACTGGACTGGTAAGTTCTAGATATACCTATTACGAATTTCACCCGAGCTTAACTTCCTTTTTCAATTATCCCCCCCTTTGGTCCTGAGTTCCTGACTATGTTCCAAGTAAGTCTGGTTTCCCTTGTAAGGGTAACGGACGTCAGATGGCAATCACCCCATTGTATAACCAGGCTTGTCGAATCTAGGGTCATAATAACTACAGCTAAAGGTGGATTAAATAAACTTTATAAAGAAGTAAAAATCTTTAAGTGATTGAAAAAAATATCGATTCATAAAATAAAATGACATCACTATAAAAAATTCTATGGTATATTGTTACCGGCACTCTAAATATGTTTTAGTTTTCCTATAATTTGGATCAGAATTACATATACATTATTTTAAATACATACATACATAATCATTTCCTTTTAAATTAAATATGTACATAATAGTTATAAATATAAAATATTTTAAGACTATTTTGTGGAACGGAATGATTTCATGTATCATTGTCTATGGTAGACTGCAAAAATCATGAGTCAACTTAGTGCTTAATACAATTTGAAACTTTTATTTATTTCAATATTATTATTTTATTCAATTTAAAAAAATTGAATAATTAAAATATACTCAAACATTAATGTTTAACTTTTAGGCTACGATCTTTTCCATTAGTAGTAATAAAATGACGAAATCGTCCCCGCGTGTTTCCTTCCCGCGTACGTCGTACTAGGTGGAAGTTGGTCATGGTCGTCCGCCAAACGGAAAGCCGCCATGATGGCTTTCTGTAAAGTACGCTCAATATGTAAAGTTTCGTTATTGTTTTTCATTAATTGTGACTGAGTGCGTGCAAAAATTAACCATGGGAACGAACTAGAGTGTGCAAAGTGTAGTTTAAGGTCCCTTGAGACCTCCTGGAGGAGCTATAAAGTGTTATAAAAGTGCATTTTAGTGTCGACGCTAGCGTGTTTTGTTCTGTCAACAAAATGTCGAAGCTCTCGTTTAGGGCGAGGGCCCTGGATGCGTCGAAACCAATGCCCATATATCTCGCTGAGGAGCTTCCGGATCTGCCGGACTACTCGGCGATTAACCGTGCAGTACCTCAAATGCCCTCTGGAATGGAGAAAGAGGAGGAAAGTGTGAGTATTTTGCGCATTTAGTGTGCAGTCATCGAAACTACTGTGTGGTCGGCCATTATGTTTTTGTTTCTCGTTCTTACCGCTAGGGGCGGCATAATATCTTAAAAAATATCTATTTTATCTGAATTTCTCGTCCTGTTATGTGTTTTCAGGCTGAACAAATACATTTTATCGTCGAAAAAAATTCAACCTATACGTAAAATTAACGCGCCGATATTTGTCGGCGAAAATAAGTTATTGTCAAAATTTGGCGCGTTTCAGCCACATGGTATTTTACTGTCGGGTTTCTAGGCTCGAGCTCGTTGAAATTCGATTTTCTCGCGCATTTTGCGGCCTAGAAATATGATTTTTGGGTTATTGGAAAGCTAGACGTTCGAGGATATTACGGTACAAATATTGCTTGAAGACGGTCGGTTGATCATGTGTTATTTGTTTACAAACAAAACGTATGCCGGTACGCGATGACCAACAATTTGTTGTTTGAATATTTATCAATTAACTCTTTATTTCAAAATCGATTGGAATAAAGATTCTTTACAGTAAATATCAAAATAAAATGTCTTGTGTTTTGAACACAAATCAACTTTTGTGCGATTTACTGTACGTTATTTTATATTTGTTCATTTACTGACCTTTTATATGAAGCATTTATGATTACTGATTGTTATTACTTTTATATTTTAACAAATTTGAAATCAGCTGGGAAGAACTGTAGAATAAATACCCACGATTTTAGGGACGGGGGTTGGGGGGGATGGGGGAGGGGGACCCCCTGATCCCCCCCCCAAGGGCGGAGGTTGCGGATTGCAATAGTTTCTGAGATATGATTTTTTTTTCAATTTTTAGGTTAGAAAGCTATTATACAAAAATACTAGAATTTGGGGAGGGAGTGAGGGGTAGGGATGTGGAGCGAGGTGACAGCATCGCCTTAAACCCCTTCCAACCCTCACAAAGTCAGAAACTCCCCCTTTTTGAAAAGAGAAGTAAAAATAGGTAGTTATTTGAAAAAGTGACAGGAAATTTTAAGTGACAAAAATAATTAATTTAACAAGAATTTTATCTTAAATTAAGTGTTTTAAAAAGAAAAACTAACTAACAGAAGAAAAAAAAATAACCACGAAGACTAAGGCGGGAGCTCCGCTGCGCTTCGCTCCCGCCTTAGCCTTCTAACCTATATTCATCCAAGTCGATTTTCCACTCCATTGTCTTTTATAATATTCTGGAACTTTCCATAAATGTTATTTTTGTGAGAACAAAATCGCGCAGCCCATTTTGAGTAAGCTTGTTCTTGATTTTGCTAACAAACGTAACAAATTTCGGATTTTCAATATTTTTTTTCTCAGAAAGTATAGCAGTCCGCAACTTGCGGTTTTTTGCAATGTTAATGTAATTTTGAGATCTATCTGCTATAAAAGTATGAAAACCGAAGTCGTGGGTATTTATAGTACAGTTGAGCCATCAGCTGTTTTGAACTTACTTTCAACCAAGAAAAGTCAAGTAGACACTGTTTTCGGGTTTTAACTATTAATTTTATGAGTTTCAGCATTAAAAAACAGATTCTTATCCATTATTTAATTTGTGTTTGCAAATATACTGACTAAGTTCATATTATTTTATTTAAAATCTATAGCTACGCTGCGAGCTGTAATGGTATCAGCTATCTCCAAAGGTTAATTATAATTATTATACTATTAATATTAGCAATACAGTCATGGGTCAGTTGTTATGAATGATATTGCTTATTTATATATTACATTAGTAATATGTATTTTGGTGATTGAATTATTGGTAATTCCATATTACAAACATTTTTGTTTGCCATAGTTAATAATAAGTCTGCATTATCATTGTGTAACTATGCTATACTATTTCAGAGTAATAATTTTAGACAATTACAAACTGAAATAGTACCGTATTGTAATAGGGGTTATTTGATCCGTCCGTGATCTAATTGATAGAACCACAGTCAAAAATTTGCCCATGGATCTGCCAGTAGAACTCGTTGGTCCAAAACAAAAGGTAATAGGATTCTTATTAAACTACCTTACTGGGAAAAATCGGCTTGACTAGACCAGGTGGAACTAATGTTATTGTGGTTAGTTACTATTAATTATAATTTTATTGTTATGTATGCCTGCGGATATTCATAAGCCATACATTTTATATTATATGAGATAGGTACATCTACTGGCTTTTTATGCTTATTTTAAAACAGGTATTACCTAGTTCTTTTTTAAAATACCTACCATTGTAAAGCTTGTGTAACGAACGTCATTTCTTTTTATAATAATGGGTAAAGTTACTTAGATTACACATAAAGACAAGATTTAAATGCGACTAGATAGATTCTGTGTTCGCTTTATATGGTGGTATTACTGAGTAGGTGGTAGATGGGCCTTTAAATACCTTAAAAAAAGTTTTACCTGCAAAACAATACGTGCTGACCGTAATTCTACAATCGCACGATTAGCAAATCGATTTATTTTCTAGACGTCGCGTATTTTATACCTATTGTGCTGTGCATACTAAAACTGATTTGATCTGGGCCAGTCAATCAACACAAGACTCGCACCGGCTCGTCCCTCTTTGGGTGTAATGAGGTAAAGAAGGAGTTTAGTGAGCAGTAGCCCGAACTTCTTTAGTGCCGAGTCCATCGAGCCCAGTCTACATGTACTCTATTAGACATGTTTTTGCATACAAATAGGTATTTGTGTAGTTTTCACAGCCACTGTAATCGTGAAAAAACGTCAGTAGCATTTTAGTATACATGTATAATTGTTGAAAAAAATAAGTCTGGCATTGTTTTTCACTAAGGTTTGCAACTTTTTTTTTCACTGCCACGAAAACAGATTATCCCACACCAATTCGCACTATTCCCAGGTGTCAAATTTATTATGATAGTTACTGGTTGGAATACCTAATTGTGTTGTTATATTTCGCCCTGGGGCCGAGATGGATGGGTGAATCAATATGAGACACAAAGCGCGTGGAAAGTGCATTCCAGCTCACGGCCACAGTGCACTGTTAACCAGTAAAACTGATCTTACAGTAGATATAGGGTGAGTGTACCAGTAACAAACCGATTAAGCGACATTTTGAAAGTTATTTTGATATTGTGACTCAATTATTAGAACAATCATTGCAAAAAATGAATTAAGTACTCCTTGTCTACCATAGAAGCATGTAGCTTAATCAAGTTTTCTTAATAGCTGTTAGGTTTCTTTTTATTTAACAATCAATGTGGAAAGTCGCAATGTGCCTAAGGTTGACCAGATTGTACCAGCAGTAAACCAGACATTGAGCCAATAGTAAACCAATAAATAAAATAATTTCTCTTAATGAAGAATATTTAAATTTTAATTACTTAAATGTTTTGTACATAGTAATCATTACAGATTTTCATCAGGCTACAAGTTTCAAGTAATACTTAATCCTGCATCCGGTAGGCGAACTTTTTTACGCCTTTTCTGGTTGCCTATATTGGAGATTCAGAGGACCACACAAATGCTGATGCAAATGCAGGGCTTATTGGTTGATGGTGTTTTCTTGTAGAAGGATTTTCTTGATCAACGTGCATCTTCAATCTTGCATTTTCTACAAAAAAATGTAGGTGGTCAATTACTGGAACCGACTCTTAGTATAGATATTACCAGTAATAAACCACTGGTCTACAACTGGAACATTGTGGATATTGTAATCGTTTGTCTTATAATATTTTATTGCCATATTAAGTAAACATACATGTAAAAGAAAAAGTAAAAATAATTTCAAAAAGCTAAATCACCAGTAGTAGACCAAATGGTTTATTACTGGAAAATCATTAAATTCGTGTTCCATTAGTTGACCAATGACAACTTTTGGTTAAAATTAGCATTTTCTGATAAAATAAGGCGTAATATTATTGCTTTACAAACCATATTACTCGATTAATTAAAAAAACAGTTACAACAATTGATATAAACAAAGATTTAAACGAATTTAAAAAACTTACCGTCGACGTGTCGCTTACTATAATGGCCGCCCGAAACGAAGTGCACGATTGTCGTTTCGAATTTTGCTTCTAAAACTGATGTAAGTGGCGTGTTTGTCGCTTTTATCTATGACTATATGATTCGTAGAAGTACGGCAGTGCTACCAAACGTAAAAATAGTTGCGGGAAATTTGATAGAAGGTTAATATTTTGATGTGAAATTAGAAATGGTTTACTACTGGTACCTGGTTTGGCACTGGTGCACCCACCCTACATAGTTTAAAAGTAATACGAGTAGCCATTTGATGGGATATTTTTAATCGTCTTTCGTTTAGTTTTCGTCAACAAGTTACTCTTGATTTTTTCCGACTAAATTGGTTTTAAACATAGTAGGCCATTTGACATCTGCCTCTAAAAATATGAAATAGTATAATGTTTAGAACGATTACTGGTATTTTTTCCTCACATTCAATAATAAAGAATAACCCAGCTCTGGCGTACAAAACACGACCGACACAGTGCGTTCGTAGCTTGGCGTTCAAAAGGTTAACATAGGAAGCCACCTTTACAGCTGAACGAAAACTGTAATGAGTTTCAGCAATATTAGGTAGTTTTTTGCACATTAAGATTGTGTAAAATTGTTTTATTTATGGATCTTTCAAAATTACTTATCATAACATTATAGACTTATTTTATATCTCTGATATGATAAGAATAACAGATAACAAATAAGCGTGCTTACTTATGCTTACGACTATACATAGGTAATACCTAATATGTATTTATCAACAGAGCAAATACTACATCAAGTTGCCCTATCAAGTTTTACTTGAGAATAAAGATTCTAACCCTCTATTCATAGCTCAAGTAGTAGAATCACTCAAACATGCCTCACTGTTGTATATTTCGTGTCCCGGACGATCTATCAAAATGGATTTTGCAGTATCATTCATCAGAGCGATGTCGGCTCTAATGGATTATGCTATAAATGAGTAATTATAGCGCTAAATTAGAAGCTGGATTACCGTAAACTTTACGATGCGAGCGTAAAACGGGATATTTCGGTGTTTTCGTCTCGGCGTGTCGGCGGTAACTTTGGTGGAACTTATTAATGTTTAATTGGAAGCGAAGAATTGTGGACGGAAATAACAAAAACACGTTTCGCCCCCTACTGAAATGTGTAAGAATTTTTTTTATCCAAATGTTGACCCAATTTCACCCCCTAATGTGTAAGGAGTAAACGCGCCAAAACGCAATCTTAGTTCTTACTTAGAATATTATAAAGAAACAGTATTTATGTCGATGTAAGGTGCTGCGCAGTCGTAGACAGTTTTTGGTGCAGACGCGTAACAAATATATTTTCTTTTCTGATTACTAATTCACAGGTGGCTAGTGTTCGACACAAGACACAAGTGTCTAGATGGTCATCAGGTGCCGCTCTTTATTTCATAAAAACATGTACCTACAACTTGTTGTTGAACCTAACTGAGTATAGGAAAATTGTGCGGATGTCCTTGGTCTGTCTGTTTTAGTTATTATAGCGACCGATTTTAGGCACCACTAATTTGTGAAGGTCAATATCGTCGCTTAGCTAACTGTTGAAAGTTGAAAATTAGCCATGTAGCGTTTTATACCTAAAAAATCTTTTCAACGAAGTTAAAAGTCCTACATGACCAATTTTCGACTTGCGCGGTATTGTTAGCTAAGCGACGATATGGGAGATGTCATGTGAACAGAATTTTGATGTTTTGCTCATGAAGTTTTACAAAAGTGGCAGATTTCAAAGATTCAGAGAAAAGTTGTACATATCTGTAGTACAGTAGATAACTGTACAATACAACCGTGCTATGAGAGTCAGGCTCAGGGTATCACTCCCTGTGTTGAACATCTCTATGCTTGCGCACTCGTTCACTATAATTTATCCCGACGTACTTAATCGTAAACATTGGAGTTTCTTGCCGGTTCTTCTCGACAGATAACGACATTCCGAATCCGGTGGTAGAGTCACTCTGTGTAATAATTCATAAATACTTTATACAAGTTTACACGAATAAAGAAGATTTTGAGTTTGGACGTTGTACGTACACACTTACACCTGGAGTAGGTAGTATAAAAAATATGTAGTTATTTCAACAAAGATGAAAAAGGACTTCCTCGGAAATAAAACGCCATCTCATCTAAATTCCGACGTTGCAGAGAATGTGAATCTATCGGAAGACTACTAGATCAGTGCAGACAAAGTAAATGTTGTTTCAATTTGTATTCAGTGTTCCAAGCTGGACGATGCGAAAGCTATTTTGTTAAGGAAGCGGCTTGGTGGATAGCGTAGCGATTTAGAATATACTGAAGTATAATATACGTTCCCACTGCTGGGACACAGGCCTTATCTCAAATGTGAGATAGTGTGGGCCATACTCCACCACGCTGGCCTAGTGCGGGTTGGTGGAGTCGTGCGTAAGGCAAGTGACCAACCTTAATGTCAGATGTTATCAAGCCACCAAATGGCCTCTAACTAGGCTTGACGACTAATATCTACATATAGTAAATATCAGCCGGGACCAACAGCTTAACGTGCCTTCCGAAGCACGGAGACGCTCGAAATAAATGTCACTAAATGTGGTCAGAATGGTCACCCATCCATTAACCGACCGCGGCGTGGGTAGCTATAGCTCGTTATCTCTAACGAACCACTGTCACAGCCGCGCCACGAGCGCCTCACTACTGAAGTTGTATCGTGGAATTGATGTTAAAAATAAATAAATATCTGACTGATGCAGGGCAACGCGAGAGCCTATTCTGTTTTCCTGTTCGGAAAACATTTGGTCACTATCCGGACTCTGGAAGTAGGGATCAGGGCTGCCAGACGAAATAAAGGCATGATCGTACGTCAACTACAAAAGAATCGTATTCCAGGGAAATTTTGAAATGAAAAGATCGTACAACTTAAAAGTGCAAAGTATTTGTTAAATATGACAATAATTCGTTCAGAATTGGATTAATAATGAATACCAGGCTAGCCAGTCCTTAAACAAATCCAATTTTTCCCAATCGGGACGATATTTCTGTGATCTGTGTTGTATTCCCTCTCTGATGCAGAAAGCTCTCCTCTGTTAGTTACCTAATTTCTTTTTTGGAGTACCTGGCGCAGGTCGCTCTTCTTCACTTTCACTATCCATTCTTAAAAATAGCACGCAAAACTGTATGAAGATGAAAAGAGGATTTAATCACTACGTGGGTCATTATAAGTTAAGAGGTACTTTCCATGGCCAGGACAAAAAAATACTTTTTTTTTATACTTACTTCCTAATTGACCTATTCATTACTTAAAACTAAATGCTTTCTTCATGGTCACTTAAATTTATTACAGAAACGTTTGTAGTTTACTCACAGTAAGTTCTAATATAAGGAAAAAGTCTCTCCCCTGGTCTGTCCCCAAACCGACTTTATTTGTAAACCAATTATTATGAATGTATTAAAATTCAATAATTACTTTATCATCGTTAATTTTAAACAGAACAATAACTTAGTCACAGTGTCTTATAAGTAAAATTATTAATATTTCAATTTTTCGTAAATAATATCAACGCCAAAATTTGTCCTTCGTGTTTCGTGTGTCGTCCCCTGGCTTTTTGTTTTCATTTAAAAATCAGTTTTGTTTTGCTAGTTTGTGAAAGTTGTGACCTTGAGTGCATAGAACGTAACATAAAGCTAGCAGCAAGCGGCACGTAAGCCGACTGCG
Organism: Mecyna flavalis; assembly: GCA_949319885.1. Taxonomy (NCBI): domain Eukaryota; kingdom Metazoa; phylum Arthropoda; class Insecta; order Lepidoptera; family Crambidae; genus Mecyna; species Mecyna flavalis. The sequence goes on along the minus strand of OX439420.1, from coordinate 5,484,922 downwards.
CAGCTATTTAACTGTCATTTCAGTCACGCAGCTCCCTGGATTGTAGAAGTGTTCAGTGAATGCAGTCTTTCCACTGGTAAGATTTATTAAGCAATTATTTGTTAAAATACTAATAAAGACTTAAATATTCACTACGAATAGTGCATACATTGTTACGTTTGATTGTGAATTGCGTACGAGAAACACTTTTACGGCTATTTTAAATATCAGTCGAAAATGTATCTCCCCTGGTGTATTTCCCCTGGCTCTTTTGATGGCAGATAGAGAGAATTAATGATGATAATATTTCTTTCATCTTCCCTTACTTAAAAATGAGAGGGCAGCGTATTTTTATGCATTTAATTAATAGTATTAATGTGTTTGAACGCGGGTTATAAAAAAAAATTTTTTTAGTTACCTTTAAATAAAAATGTTTTTAGAGTTTAAGTACAAGAAAAGTAAAGTTGATTCTTATAAATAACCCTGTTTTTAATATGTCTATCTCTTTTCCCTGTCCATAAAGTATCCATTTTGTCATTTGTTGTTGTAAAATATGCATTTTGTCTCTACCCTGGGTGAGTATTTACCCTGGTCACTTATAAAACGAGAAAAAACCAACAAATTGACTGGCCACTTTGTAAATGTTTTCAACTTAAATGTTTCCGTACAAAAAATGTATACTTATGTAAAAATATAAAAAAAAATGCCATGCCGTCACTTCATACAACACATTACCTCTTAACTTATAATGACCCACGTACAGCTCGAGATCAACGAGAAAAACAGGTTTTTGACAAGTCCAACACAACTCGTTACAAGAGAAAAATAATAAGTTTCATAACAATGCACACAAATACAGACTTTTTAGCATTGCAAAAAGGTCTTCTTTCAAGTAAAAGATCTAGGCATAAGTAACGTTGATATGGGATTCCCCGAACATAAAGCTGCCGGAGGAACACTTTCGTTTCATTATGAAATGTTGCGTTCATTCATTATGAAATTCATTAAATTCATTATGAAATGTAGGAAAATCGTACACTTTCCGTACGATCGTGGTCTAGCGATCGTACATGAGTAGAAATGCCAAAAAATCGTAGGAGTACGATTTAAATCGTACATCTGGCAGCCCTGGTAGGGATGCTCTGCTGGCTTTATATCATTTGTGTGTGAGAAGGTACAACCTTCATATGTTTAGTCGCTAACAGTCGCTAGGGATGGCGATTCTTTCCGAAAAAAATCGATTTTTTGAATCGATTCGAATCGTGACCCAATGAATCGATCCACAAAAAATCGAGGCCAAAAAGATCGATTTCTGAAAAATCGATCTTTTTTTCAAGTTGATTTATAATGTATTATAAATAAAGATCGGATATTCGGATGCATTTATTAACCTCAAATTGAGGTATTGTCATAACATGGAAAGCACTTTTGTATCGATAAAATCGACTCTATCGACAAATTTAGTTTTTTATTATTAAATCAAATCGGGTGTAGCTATATTTACTTATTTTAAGGTGCTAATATGGAGTGCAATTTTGTATCAAATAAATTTGGGGGTCTTGGATTTCACAAATTAAATTTTTTATAACAGAAATAAAGATTGCCTCATATTTTTTCTAAAAGATTTTTATCATACGAATTCACAAATGACGGAGAAATGGCCGGGCGTATATAAAAAAATACATCCTATCGGATATATTACCTCGTCCTTTTTGAAGTTGGTAAAAAAATGCCACATGCTAAAGATGTCAATTCCCACCGTGATATCGACTAGATTCGCATGTACTAATTTCCCGGAATCGCGGGATTAATAAGAAAAAAATATTTTTTAAGAAGGCGCTTCCATAATATTGTAGAAAAATGAACTTTAGGTAAATAATTTATGCATCCGAATATCCGACCTCTAATGATGACGCAACAAGAAATGTCAGTCACAGATACAGACAAAAGTCAAAGATTACAAACGTTACTTAAAGAAAGGCAGGAATCCAAACATTCAGCCATTTCGCGAGTTTTCGAATAATCCTTTAATCGGCAGCCGGCAGCACTCTTATATAATGCGCGAACTTACATTAAATTAATTGTAAATACTTTTTTGGTTTATACCAAAACATAAAATAAAATCGAATGTCGATTTTCAAGGGTGAAATATCGATTCACTGAATCGATTCAGTACTAGATATCGATTTAAAAAATCGATCTTTTTGTCTCAAAAAATCGATTCTTCGATTAATCGATCTCAGATCGCCATCCCTAACAGTCGCCACAGAAGTAAGATGCTTTTCCACGCTTTATCAAAAGCTCATACAGTCCTAGGCATTATAAACGCGCACCGAGGGACCGTTCGGCCCATCGTAATAACGATAAAAGATGACGTAGGCGATATAAAAGGTCGGTAAGGGAGCCATTTAAGGCGGATTGTTCTTGTATTATCTTTGAGCGAAGGGCTGGACTGCCGGCGTGGCAAGAAGTATGCATCTATTATTCTAAATACCTACCTACATTGTAGGGACGGTTGAGTAATGTTTTAGTCGTTACCTTAGGGTTAAGTTAGATTAAATGTTATGCAGTCACTGAGCTCTATGATAATACGCTCAGCGTATTACGCTGGAGTGGCTATAGACATTGAAATGACAGCTATTTTTTCTGTCGATTTGAAGCGCCCCCAATAGTGTACTGGGAACTAAAATGACTTCAATTTTCTCTGTCTATGCTTCAAATGGACAGCCATTGACATTGACAATGACAGCATTATCGAAGGGTTTACCCTTGTTTGGCCAAAAATTGTTTCCCAAAATATCATATCGCAAACTATTTTTCGCAAATTTTCATTTGCCAAAAAACGTTTGGCAAAACAACGTATTGCAATTTTTTATTTAGCAAATCTCTTCTTTGGCATATTTTTTTTTCGCAAATTATTGTTTGGCAATGTTTCATTTAACCAAATATCATTTGGTCAAATGTTTTATTTGGCAAAACTTACTCTTCCCAAAATATTGCAATGCATATGATTTACTAAACAGTGTGAGTGGTGCATAAAATACAAACTATATAACTAGCTTACGCTCCAACTTTGAAAATGTAATGCTGCATGGATGTTTGTTTCACCTTGGACAAATAATTTACAGGTAATAATTTCTTTGTTTATATTAATTTTCATGTTTAATTCTTTTTATCAAAATTTCCAAATGATTCGTTAACAATAGATTTGAACAAGCAAGTTGATGGTCAGTGTTCTAACCTAACCTAACCCAGTAACTGATATATTATACTTTAGGAAAATTCAAGCCCAGGGTTGTGCAAAAAAATACGCATCAGACATGACTTTTAATAAACAAGCAAAGTGTTTGTTAGCACTCAGCTATTTGCCTGAAGATGAAATACCGGTTTATTTTAATAAGCTACTACATAATATTGACGATCCGGATTGGCAAAAATTTTACCAAATATTTTTTTGGAATATGAAAATTTGCAAAATGAATCATTTGCTATATTAACATTTGACCAAATAAAACTTGACTAAGTGAAAGTTTGCCAAAAGATAATTTGACCAAATGAAGTATGTGCGAAATATACAGTTGCCAAAGGTCCATTTGCGAAATGAAACATATGCGATAAGTTTTTTGCGAAGTGAAATTTGACGAAAAGTAATTTGGCCAAATGAAGGGATACCTTATCGAAGTTTATCTGCGAAAGTCAGCACTATTATTAGTTCCAAGTACACTAACTACTGCTCTCAGCGCTAATATGGCGATTTTCAAATCGGATCAAATATTTGGTACTAATCGCCTATTCAGTGTCTATGGAAATCAGTGTATGCAGTAGATAAAAAGACGTAGTTTACGTCAGCAGTGACGGAAAACAACGTGAGGAAACCTGCACAGTCAAATGGCTGTGTGAAGCCATGTCAAATTGGTCTGGTTCCTCTGTCAAGGGTTACGGAGGTCAGATGGAAGTCGCTCCGATGTAATAACTGGACTTGGAGTTCCCCGGGAAAGTATAATCCCAGTAAAGACCACGATAAAATTATTTTTTTTTAATTGCAATGTGTAACAAGACGAGCAGATCGTACACCTGATGGTAAGCGCCACGTCTGCCCTTAGACAGTTCAGTGCTAAACAGTAACTAAGCATTTACTGTCTGGCACCGCCCTGCGCCCGCTACACCGAGCTACATAATTCCATTATCCCCATTTTTCAAAATCACAATGAAAAGTCACGAATAGAAGCTATGTGAGTAAACTGTAATCGGATCTATAACCCTCAAATAACAACCGATCTGCGACGTTTCGTAGGTGACATTATAATAAATAAGGAAAACCTATTCGAACATATTTTGCTTGACATTTCAATTTACCGCATCAGAATCAAAGGGAAAACTATTTTTATTTCTTACCTACGAGGAAGTATGTTCAGTCGAAAACTAAAGTCAATTTGTATTCATTATAAATGTAGCTATAAAATGAGTCTTTAGTCAAATTCTGGACGCCACTAACTATATGGCCTCAATAAAATTCAATGATATCTATTATATTATCTAGTTCACGACTGAGTTTGAAATAGTCGATTTCTTCCTTGGATCCGTTTGGTGGTAGGGCTTTTTCAGATTCCGACTGACTAGCTCCCACCAACTTGGTGGAATCTGGCGTCATGGCAGCATTGCCGAATAGATTGTTGATCACAAACTCGAACTGTGTTTGAAAAATCAGATTAAACCCAGGAGCCCGAGATAATGTATTTTTTTTTGCGATGGGGAATGCATTACGCACATCCCTAGCCACGGGGGTGGCTTAGGGGGGGTGTGGGACTTCCGCAGAATGCGAACTACCCACTAAACCCCATCGGGTCCCTCAGGGTCGCATTGGTAGCGAGCGCCGCCCGGTACCAAGATGGTGCCTATTGACCGGGCACCGAGATAATTGTCCTAACCTAACCTTAACATCGTGCGTGTGTTGACTTAAATGATGCAATAAGGATTTATATTATATACTTATACAAAATTATACAGTTGTTTACTTGAAACTTAGAGAATGACTCAGTCGAAAGATTATTCACAGTGTTTATTTGAATTTTTCATACATTATCAATGTGCTACGGTCTGGAGTTTTTCTAGACGTTTTGTATCAACCGGCTTTTACCGAGAAATAAGTATTAGATAAGGTTGACTATTCTACACATTTATAAATAACTAGGCTTCCGCCGGCGGTTTCACCCGAGCTAATTTCTTTTTCAAATATCCCCCCACACAAATATCCACATTTCCGGGATCAAAAGTACCCTATGTCACCCGGGGATAGTGTAGTTTTCCAACAGTGAAAGAATTATTCAAATCGGTTCAGTAGTTTCGGAGCCTATTCTATACAAACAAACAATCACATCTTTCCTCTTTATAATACCTACATAAAATTAGTGTAGATTTCCTTTCCTTGTTGCGTGTCTCGTTCTTTGATTACCTCTGCGAAGTCATGGCAGGCATCTAGTTTCAAATATAATAAATCGATAATCTAAAGATATGAGTTGGCGGTGCGATGTTACGTATTTCCCGTGGGAATGTGATGAAGGCGAGGAAAGTCGGGGGCGTACTGCAGTATTCGTAATTATTCTAAATTTTCCAGAACCTTATTATGTATTCATGACTGTCTGTCCCTGATTCGAATAAAGGAGATCATTCAGGCTCCATACATTTTTGGGCCTTTTCTCAAAGTGCCGGCCAACAAAAAAAATTGGTACGTATCGATAGAACTAGCCATTTAAAGCAATAGTTAATATGGCACGGAAGTTGTGGGATCTCTCTAAGCCAAGTTATCCAAGGTCAAAGAATCGCTATTTTCATACATTTTATTAATTTTTGAAAGTGCCGGCCAACAAAAAATAATTATTACACATTGTTAGAACTAGCCATTTGAAGCAATAGTTAATATGGCACGGAAGTTGTAGGATCGCTCTGAACCAAGTTATACTAGTTCGATGATTTGAGGGTTATTTTTTCATATATTTATTGATTTCTGAAAGTGCTGGGAACGTAGAATTATGTTTAATATGGCTAAAACTAATCTTATCAGATGTCACCACATTGAAAAAGTAGCCAACTTCAATTTAACTTCATACTGGGGGCCCAGTCTCACTGCATAAAACTGTCCACTTGTCATAGATCTGTGCGTTAAACTCAAGCCGAACCCACTGTGCACCGGAGCTGACAGTGAACCAGTTTAGAGCCACTGGGATAGGATTCAAGCCGCCATGACCGAAGCGACAAAGGCGGTGCTTGGCACGTGTCAAGGTGGACGTAAGTAAGCTTGACAAGGAGACTTGGTGGTGGAACGACTTAGTACACGTGGAGATTCGGGGTAAGAAAGAACTCTTCAAGAAGTGGCAAGTGTCCAAATCTCTTTTAGATTGCGATGCGTACATGCGTAGATGCGTGCGAGCTGCTAAGCGTGCCGCGAAGAAAGCTGTAGCCGGAGCTAGGCGATACCAATAGTAACCGCCACGCGCCATAATATGATAAGCTGGAATCGTCTGAGGGCGGAAGCTTATTTACCCTAGAACGTGTCAAGTTCTAGGGTCAAAGTATACAGGACACTACCAAATTCGCTACCAATTCGCGATATTCTGTTATGCGAGGACCTCGTGATGAAGGAGAGATGTCGCTCATATTACCATGAGCTGCTGAAAAAGCAGCACAAAGGGGTACAGCCACCTGACCTTTCCCTGAATCCCTTTATAACCGTATGCTCACCGAGGGGATCCTCGTCAATGGAGGCAGAGTGTCATTACCCCGGTCTTTAATGGCAAGGGATCAGTGCAGGAGTGCGGCAGCTACCGCGGCATTAAGGTCATATCCCACACCATGAACTCTTTAAGCGTATAGTCGCGTACGGCAGGTGTGAACATTCTCAGAGAGCAATATGGCTTCAACCTCGGCTGAGGAACCATAGATCCCGTTTTTGCAATAAGGATCGCCATGGAGAGATACAGAACAAGGGATACGCCTCTACATCACCTGTTTCTAGACATGGAGAAGGCCTTTGACTGTGTTGTTCATGCGATAATCTGGTGTGCATTGCGATCCAAGGGGGTTCCTGAGACTTATGTTGACAATGTTGACATCATCCATTATATGTACCGCGATTCCTTTTCTGCAGTTCAAACCGCTGTTGGGGACAAAAAACCTTTTCCCACCACTTTCGGAGTCCACTAGGGATCCACCCTTAGCCCATTTCTATTTAGTATAACTTGGTTTAGAGCGATCCTACAACTTCCGTGCCAAGTAACTATTGCATCAAATGGCTAGTTCTAACAATATGTATTATTTTTTGTTGGCCGGCACTTTCAGAAATCAATAAATGTATGAAAAACTAACCCTCAAATCATCGAACTAGTATAACTTGGTTCAGAGCGATCCTACAACTTCCGTGCCATATTAACTATTGCTTTAAATGGCTAGTTCTAACAACGTGTTTAATTATTTTTTGTTGGCCGGCACTTTCAGAAATCAATAAAATGTATGAAAATAGTGAATCTTAGAACTTGTATAACTTGGTTCAGAGCAATCCTACAACTTTCATGCCATATTAATTATTGCTTCAAATGGCTAGTTCTATCGATACGTACCAATTTTTTTTGTTGGCCGGCACTTTCAGAAAAGGCCCAAAAAAAATGATCTCCTTTGGCCGTTGACTTCTTGCTATGTGAGACTTGTTTCTTGTTACACCAACACCATATTAAAAAAACATTTTAAGTTTGTTGAATGGTAAATAAGACACGATGGCGTATTTGGTGCACTACATAACTATTACTAAGTTGAATTGCCGCATCCGTGTTTTCTTCAAAGAATCGTGTTTAGGAAATCACTTTTTTGTAAATTATTACTTGAACATCTACCTACATAAATTTAAAGAGACATTCATATTCGAGCATACGAATTAGTTATTATACTGTGCCGGGGAACGAACTGGAGACCGTTTTTGCAAAATACAGAATAGTACGACATTGACGTTGAGTCTTGTTTTTATGTTAAGAGTATCTTAATGAAATATGTCATAGTATTTCCATCCATGGGCTACAAATCAGTCAGGTTCTATGGTACACATAAAAATAAATAAAGCAAAACTGTTTTCTGATAGAAGAGAATCGCTCTTCGATACACGACTACGCAATTGTAATTGAGAACAAAATGTGGATTGCCTTTTATAGATGGGTGTTGCTATGGGGATTTTGAAGAGGCCTAGCACATGCCCATCTACTTTATTATTCATCTGTGACACAGAAAATTTAAGACTTGTAATAGTACACAAATGGATGTTAATTGGTGTAAAATATTTGATAGTGAAAGAGTAATTGTGTATCGAGTTTCTTCTATCGTTTGACATAATTTTGATCGATGTTTTCTGGTAAAGTATTTAATGGAATTGACTAAATGACCTCTCATAATGAGGTAAGCGTGCCTGTTTACGATTAAACAAAAGCTTTTTTTTTAATATTATGTATCACCCACAGTCAAATACAAGTTTATGTGGGCTTATTAACAAAAATTTCAAAAGGCTGCGATGATTCTTGGTCGTAGTGTTGATTGACTATTTTTTAATAAATATAGTCAAGTGCTATTTTAACCTTATATCATACTTTATTAACTTTACCAGTTATTGCACAGAAAACTTACACGATACACTAATAACCTTATGCAATTTCGTAATTACTGGTACATACTTAAATAGCTGTGTAAAAGTCACACATGCGTTTATAAAGTCAGCTCTTTGACCTACACTAGCCCATGCCACGTCATGCGAAATGACGTGATATTGTGTGTATGGTGTTAATTGATACTAAGCGGGAGTGCTAATGTGTGCGTGATATGATATGAGCTGATAATAATGTATTGTAGCTCGCTTTGAGGACATTTTTCGAATTGCAACTTCGAGTTGTAACCTTATTTATTCAGCGAGCTGTCGTAGAAGAGCACTTTTAAACTTTAGAACAACTATTGGCTGATAGAATAACACTAACATACATTTCTTTGTTGTAATTTTGTTAAAAAAGCGAGGGAAAAGTTGATTGCATAAGTATTGAAATATCGATTGGAAAAAGTACCTAAATGTAATCGAATTTTGTGTTCGTACCTAATTATTCTAAATTACACAAAAAATCTTTGATTTAAAATGGGCTTAAGTAAGTGACTTAACAAAAGTACTTGTTTATTTTTAACATTCTTCAAAACCTTATTTGTAAATGGTTCACGTAAACTGGCGTGCCGTGATTTTGAAAAGATGCCTTTAGCGAAACATTATATTTACCCAACCTTTTGACCTTTGAGGACCCGATTTAAAAGTTGCGCAGTTAAGCGGCGTACCGCCGGCATTTCTTAAGCATAAAAAACTTTGTTGAGCTAAGTCGATTTTGAACGGTGACAGTGAAGTTACAATAGAATTTATAACTGTTAAAAGTTTACGGCTCGGGATTGAGTATCCGTTCTATCCGGGGGGTATCTTTTAACGTTTGTAATTGTATTTCCGCTGTTATCCCGAAGGATTGTATTGCTTTATTAGGATAAATGGTAGTCAAAATCTCTTTTTTTGATTCACGTCCTGAAATCACGTCCCCATGCAATATTTTAAACTCCTAAACACTTAGCAACCAAGTTTCATACAAAGTATCAACCCCTGTTTTGGGTTTTTAGCCCTAAGGGCCTGCCCAGATGACGCGTTTTCACTCGCGAGCGCGTTTCGAGACGCGCGAGTCGCGAGGTACTAGAGCTTCATACATCCCGTCCACATGCAGTCGCGCGTTTTTCTTTTGTTCAATTCCAAACGCGCGAGTCCTCGTCAAATCGCGCAAATAACGCGTCATCTGGACAGGTCCTTAGGGGTCGAATTCCTCAAAAACCCGTGAGCCTACTTCTAAAACTCTTAGCTTTTGTAATTTCTGAGATTTTATGATGAAAGAGTGACCTTTCGCTTTTATGTTTAGATAAATAAAGTAGTAACGTTAACGGAAAACACATTAAAGTAGAATATATCGCCCCCACTCATAATTATCAAGGACTTTGCGACACAATCTAAGGCGAAGGAAGTGGAACGTGTGTTGTTTGGTTTTCTCTCGCTTTAAGAAAATTGATTTTCCACGTTGTTTCTCTTTGCGGTAAAGGATGTGTGTGCTGAAACGATTTATAGACTGTATAATGTATATTTTGTGTGGTATTAATGGAAATATGTATGGGAAACTTTGCTTCTCAGGACCGTCTAAACTTGAAAATACATATGTATGGGAAACTTTGCTTCTCAGGACCGTCTAAACTTGAAAATATTTAATATTGTGCGGCATCACATAAAATTGGTACACACATAGTCTTTCTAATAGCTAAGGAATTTGGTTATACGTCACAGCAAAAATACTTCATGAGATGCTAGTCTTAAGTAGGTAAGTTTTTAAGAAGGTATCGGCGCAGAATCTTCTGTAGAACAGCAGTATACAAAATAAAACTTTGCTTTTTAGGAGGAGGATGCCACATAAAATTGGTAGACACATAATCTTTCTAATAGCTTAAGGAATTTGGTTATTCGTCACAACATAAATACTTCATGATATGCTAGTCTTAAGTAAGTTTTTTAAGTATTTTATCGGCGTAGAATCTTCTGTAGAACAGCAGTATACAAAATAAAACTTTATTTTTGAGGAGGAAGATGCTATAAGGCGCTGTAGGATAGCTAGAGCTGCGGCCGTGTGTGACCCACACCCACTAAACTTCATCCGTTTGAGTGACTAGAGTAGAGTTACTGAGTGGCTATTAACCAGCCCATTTCCGGAATCTATAAAAAGGAAAGATTTGATTGTTCGTTTGTTTGTTAATATTGAATAGGCTCCGAAACTACTGAACTGATTTAAATAATTCTTTCACTTTTGCGAAGCTACACTATCCCCGGGTGACATGGGGTACTTTTAATCCCGTAAATGTGGGGAGAAGGGGGGGGGGGACATTTGAAAAAAAAATGATGCTTGGGTGAAACCGCGGAGGCGACCGACAAAATATATTTAAATGTACTGTTACACAATCCTCGTTAAAATCCCCATTCCGTTTCGCGACCGTAGAATATTTTACAGCCACAATGATTTACGATCTCGATGAGTAACGGAAAGAGATACCACTTAAAAGTTTCATTAGCCAATAAAATGCATGCGCGATTCCTTCATTCCCACATTCTATTAATATGCGCTGTACCGTTCATTGAGCGAGAGGAGCATACGGTATGTCCACAGTGGGCGGAGAGATTGCAGTAACAATAGTTCAGTTTAAATTTAAAATTTAATGAGAATCGTTGCCCTATGGCATGTGATTATATAACAGTGTCGCGAATAGCGAATTCAATTGAATATGGCGGCTGCTATATTCAGGTGGGCTGATGGATGGAAAATAAAATTATTAACATACAAAATTGACATTGATAAAATTGTTTGCATTTTTTAGTTTTTGCAGTTAACTTATCGTTATTTCCATTTTAATCATTAAAATGAAGTCAACGTCCCAATTATGGATACTGAATTAATCACCACACTCGCAAAATGCGGATTATTGACCACAAACTCGAGCTGTGTTCGAAAAATCCGAGATATTTTTGCACGATTATACCCAGGACGGGTTCAATTCTCGAGACATGATAGTCGTGTTTAAATTATCTGACTACTATAACTTACCCAGAAACATGATAATATACTCTTACTAACATTAACACTGGAATGACAAGACATACTGGTTTAGCTTCCGCTGTGTCTCGAGTCCAGTGGTCGTGCATTCTCGATAATCAGCTACCCCGACTGTTGCCAAACACATGTGTAGGTACTGGGAAATTGAGTGTATTTTCATCGCACGCGTGCACTTATAAAAATTTTAAATAGTTAATAGTAATACAATATTTTAATGTTATACGAGTTTAAGGTGACAAGAAACAGGTTTATACTTTTGTCACTATCGTTATTATGTGAGATTATGTAAGACCGGTTTTTTGTTACTCAGAAAGCATTCTTGTATTAGGTATGCTTCTTTCTATACATTAAGTTCATCTTAGTATTTTCAAAGGCGTTAAAGGTAGGGTGAGTGTACCAGTCAGGGGCGTGCATCCCATATAGGCAGATAGGCAGTGCCTACTTTTAAAACTCATTCGCGAAAAACCTTAAAAAATATTGTAATAATAAATCTAAAAACATAAATCAGGAATTAAATTATTCCCCCAACACTTCATAATTTCATCAAAACGGCGCATTCATGACCTATACATATACCTACGTGTGTATAGAAGCGAGGTAAGCACTGGCCGAGCGCTGCCTACCAAGCTCCATACAATCGAACTAGTCAAAACACATTTTCGTATAAAATGTGTTAAACGACAAAATGGAAATGTCACTCCTGCGTATAGCACAATAACCAGAAAGAACAACTTCTTAAATAGTCGCATTGGGTAAGCATGCCTAATCGAACAAATAAGTTTGGCTAACCATTGATTTATACGATAATTTTGTAGCAGAAAAATCAAAATATAATAAAAGACGAATTATAATCCATATTTTTTATGTTTAGGCTAATAAATAACAATATTTATTAATTAAAGACGTTTCTACTTCCGCATTAATGCAAGCAAACATGTCAGTTCTTGTGAATCCCACCGACTTCAATAGATGGCGCTAAAAGAAATAATTGTATCAGCTTACAACTATCTTTAATCAATTTATATTATTTATCACAATTTTAATAGCTGATTTGTATCTTAAAATTATTTTATAATATTGATATAATAGATAGATTTTACTTTCCCATTGAAAACACACACCCAGAAGTTATTGGATTTAAAAAGTAATGAAATGTTATTTGTTTTACGTCAAGGTCAAATTCATCATTCATGCTTTTTGTTTGTGTTTACATTTCGGATAACCTATCTTTATGTCATGGGTGCGTGTGTTAAAACTTTTAATTGCTATATAAATAGCTTAATAAGTTATTGTGTGGAGTGCACTGATATTTTAAACAATCTATGTGTCTTCGAGCAACACGGAACATTGTGTGAAGTGAGTGCATTTCTGACGATGGAAAAATGACAATGTTCGTGTTCGGTATGTGAATGTCCCCAAAATTACGTTTTGTTTTGTTTAGATAAATTATTATGATTGGATAAGTTTCTCGCCAACGCCTAATATAAGTTTATTATCACGCAGAAAAATATGTACCTATATTCATTTGATGCACTTAAAATTAAAATACATACCTATTACGATAATTTTAATTGGCGCGCTGGGCAATTTTTTTTTATAAGACGTTTTTGACCTAGATAGCGTTAGTAAAACATTTACTAATGTGAGTTTTTTATTTATTTGCCAATAAATATGCATGTTTTACAATGTTGTTCTTATCCGATCGCACAAAAAAATATTTTCGATCTATTCCTTTCTAATACCAAAAAAAAACAAATACCAATGGTAGGTATTTGTTTCCTATCGACCTGAGAAAAAAAAAATAACTGCCTACCTAGTCTTAAAACCTATGCACGCCCCTGGTACCAGTAACAAACCGATTAAGCGACATTTTGAAAGTTATTTTGATATTGTGACTCAATTATTAGAACAATCATTGCAAAAAATGAATTAAGTACTCCTTGTCTACCATAGAATCATGTACTTAATCAAGTTTTCTTAATAGCTGTTAGGTTTCTTTTTATTTTACAATCAATGTGGAAAGTCGCAATGTGCCTAAGGTTGACCAGATTGTACCAGCAGTAGACCAGACGTTGAGCCAATAGTAAACCAATAAATAAAATAATTTCCCTTAATGAAGAATATTTAAATTTTAATTACTTAAATGTTTTGTACATAGTAATCATTACAGATTTTCATCAGGCTACAAGTTTCAAGTAATACTTAATCCTGCATCCGGTAGGCGAACTTTTTTACGCCTTTTCTGGTTGCCTATAATTGGAGATTTAGAGGACCACACAAATGCTGATGCAAATGCAGGGCTTATTGGTTGATGGTGTTTTCTTGTAGAAGGATTTTCTTGATCAACGTGCATCTTCAATCTTGCATTTTCTATAAAAAAAATGTAGGTGGTCAATTACTGGAACAAACTCTTAGTATAGATATTACCAGTAATAAACCACTGGTCTACAACTGGAACATTGTGGATATTGTAATCGTTTGTCTTATAATAATTTATTGCCATATTAAGTAAACATAAATGTAAAAGAAAAAGTAAAAATAATTTCAAAAAGCTAAATCACCAGTAGTAGACCAAATGGTTTATTACTGGAAAATCATTAAATTCGTGTTCCATTAGTTGACCAATGACAACTTTTGGTTAAAATTAGCATTTTCTGATAAAATAAGACGTAATATTATTGCTTTACAACCATATTACTCGATTAATTAAAAAAACAGTTACAACAATTGATATAAACAAAGATTTAAACGAATTTAAAAAACTTACCGTCGACGTGTCGCTTACTATAATGGCCGCCCGAAACGAAGTGCACGATTGTCGTTTCGAATTTTGCTTCTAAAACTGATGTAAATGGCGTGTTTGTCGCTTTTATCTATGACTATATGATTCGTAGAAGTACGGCAGTGCTACCAAACGTAAAAATAGTGGCGGGAATTCTGACAGAAGGTTAATATTTTGATGTGAAATTAGAAATGGTTTACTACTGGTACCTGGTTTGGCACTGGTGCACCCACCCTAACTAAGTTACCTACTTTAGCATTTCATAAAGATAACTAGTAATAAGTGTGAATAAGCAATTAAAGTACATTTTACGGAAGCTGCGAACTTAAATGCTTTTTAACATGACGATAATATATAGGTAGATTTTATAAGCATAAATTTCTGTTTATCATAATGTAGATTAGTACTCTATACACGTATTTTCAACTGTATGTTCCGTCTTTCATAATTTAGAATGATAAAAGGACGCTATTTGTCTTGTCAAAAATAAGAGAAATTTGAAATAATGTGGGGTGGAAAGATGTCTTAGAAAGAGGGTGCTCAGAACGAACCCAAATGAATCTTTTGACGGTATGCAGGAAATTACAGCGCAAATGTTAATGAGTAAAACGTTTGTAAGTTTTGCATGAAAAACAATTAATATTGTTATACATTTGTAGTAAAGAAAATTCTGTTAAGCAAGGATTTGCTTGTATTATGAAGTTTGTATACTTACAGTACCTATAATTATAATTATTTTCATAATAGCTATAGGCAGTAGCATCCGCTAGAGGTTTCGCCCGATACGCTACTTTTTATCAACATATTAGTTGATAAAAAGTATCTTATAATATATTATGTTACTCTGACGTAAAGATTTGGACGTAAAACAGTAGGTAAACGGGTGTCTTTTTTTATACCAAGCGTCAAGCGTGGCGTTCAAAGCCGACCCGCCTGATGATGCGCGTTTACCGTCGCCTATGCACTCTTGTTACCAGACAGACCAATCACACACAAGAGGACGCGTTGTTGTTGGCCAGTACGATGTTGCTCGTCCTATTATTACGGAGACGCAAACGCAGAAGACTGGCTGATCAAGCAGCTCGATCGATGACGTCGATCGTCGGTCGATCGATTGGTCTGGTAGAAACTATCGATCGACGTCGACTATTCCATTCTACCATCGATTGATGCCGTCGATCGACGATCGATCGATTAGTCTGGCTGGTAACACCCTAAAACCAGAGGCATCATTCGCGCCGAGTAATTTGAAGGGAAAACATTACGTTGGCAGCAAAAAAAGGTTCTTCCCGTTGCCAATACCACCCTCTCCCGATTGAGCTCTGGTTACCTAAAACAACTAGACTAAAACGATGTCAAAGTTGCATGAAAAGAAATGCCATGGATGAAAGCAGTTTATTATGACGGTAGATTAGATACACTCTGTTCCACATAAGTTGTCCTTTAGCCGCTACATTGGCAGCATTGCCTACGCTTTGAAAATCTGTCAAAAAACAGATTGAAAGTATTGAAAAACAGTAGTACCAATATAGCGGCTAGAGGACTTCTTATGTGGAACAGAGTGTAACGTTCAGTCGCTTCAACCTCGTTTTATACAACAGTTGACGTAATGCGTCATAGTTGTGTTGAATTTTTCCTACGTCTGTCGTCGTAGCGTGACTACGCAATGTTTCCACAGTGGAATTATTACTGTGACATGGATAATCACACATTTTATCTTTCTTTTTAGTCAAGTGACAAGTTAAAATCACATTGTCAGGACGATTTCTAATCGATTAATGTCTAGACAACCAATTTGGTGTAATGCTCGAGAAGTCGGCTATTACATCAGAGGTCATCATCATCGGGGTTTTATACGTTCCCACTGTTGGGACACAAGCCATAACTCAATTGTGATATAGTGTGGGCCATACTCCACCATGCTGGCCCAGTGCGGGTTGACATGAAGGTTGGTCACTTGCTTTACGCACCGTAAGCACCGTAAGGCAAGTGACCAACCTTCATTTCAGATGTTATCAAGCCGCCAAATGGCCTCTAAAGCTCTGACTAGGCTTGATGACCAATACCTATCTACTTTGTAGCAAATATCAACGGTAGTACGTTCGATTCCTTATATGGGCTTGAAATTGGCACCGGTCTTCCCTTTCGGGTATGAAGGGTAAATCGGAAAAGTCTAGTGGGTAGTGGGACGCACTTCTTCAGTCCAGAGTCTTACACACGGCCACAAATCTAGACTTTAAAAAAAACCTGCGAAAAAATATTCAGTTTTCGCTTAGTACAAACATTTTTGTTTACGAAGATGTCTGTTTGTGTCGGCCAGTATTTATAAAAAAAAAGTATTTTTTAATGTTTATACCATGTCTGAAACACTTAGTACCTACAAGGAATGCTTCGTTTTGGGTTTAATATTATCAGTACATCAAAGATACAAAAAGAAACAGACTTGGTAGGTATGTGGTCTTATTTATTTTCAAACCACATTTTGTAATGCAGACTTCGCACGAAGAATACAAATCGTATTCCGGTGTAACAAATCATGAATGACGTTCCCGACGCACGATCGAATTGAAACAAATCCCATTTAGTTCCATGGACCTACTTTTCGTTTTATTTTTAGCTTTTATATAGGTATAGTATTGCAGATGTATGTAAAGTTTTGATGTTGTAAGATAAAGTTTTGAAAATTTGTATAAGTAAGTCAATTGGACATACATTTTGAAGAAGTATCCTAACCTAACTTTACTACTGAAGAAAGAGCAATCCCTACGTCTTAATCGTACCTAATTTAGGTGAACATTTTAGGCAAAAGGAACCAGGATTAAGTTACTATATTTATTAAATTTATCCCGTACTAGCGTCCGCCTCCGCGGTTTCACCCGTGCGTAATTTCTTTGTTCAAATATCACCCCTTCCCCCCACATTTCCGGGATAAAAAGTACCCTATGTCACCCTGGGATAGTGTAGCTTTCCAACAGAGAAAGAATTATTCAAATCGGTTCAGTAGTTTCAGAGCCTATTCAATACAAACAAAGAATCAAATCTTTCCTCTGTATAATATTAGTATAGATTTATTTACTCCGTAATATTTACTTATGCGCCTCCCACTGAAGTCATTAGAAAAACTAACTCTCTATCTAGAACATGAATAAAATATCGATTAAAATTCGATGGAAAACATCGCGTGGGGTTATTTATACAATACCTATTCTCGGGAAAAACGTTATTGACAGACTCTAGTCCTGTTTAGATCTACTGTGGTTTACTAAGATTGATGCTTTATAAATAATAACTAGGTGGTAAACAGAGTATTTGCGTCACGGCTATATCGGTTGGAATATTTAATCAACGAATTCAAATGTTTTAGAATAACTTTACATTGATCAGTCAGCTGATGTCTACTGAAAAGTTATAAAAGTATTTTCAAGTAATTTTTTTAACACTTGTGGTACTTGGTGGCCGAGGATCGATCAGCGTGGGGAGCATTTGGAGAGGCCTATGTCCAGCATTGGACTATTACAGGCTGATGATGGTACTTGGTGCTGACTTGGTCAATCGACGTAGCGGGCACTGACTCGTCTTCTTCTCGAATTGGAAGGGAAAACTGGGAGAGCTTGGTGGGTAGTCGAACATTACTTAGTTCTAAGTCCCGCACACAGCCGTAGGCCTCGCAAGCCTGCGGTTCTAGTGGTTCAATGGATCCATTGGCAACATAACCCAGGCCAGTATTGAGCAAGTCCAGTTATATTGGAGCGATTGCCATCTGCCCCTTGACAGGGAAACTGGATCATTGGATCGTGGCTACCCAGTCATTTCGACTGCAGGTTTTCCTCACGATATTTTCCGTAACCGTCTAGCTAGTGGTAAATACGCACATAGAAAAATCCATAGTTGCGCGCCAACATGCTTACCATTTGACCTCACGCATGTGAAACGAAGCGAACGAACGAACATTTGGTTGGTGGTAGGGCTTTTTCAGAGTCCGACTGGCTAGCTACCACCCCCACAGGTGAAATCTGCCGCCATAACAGCTCTGGCTGTGTTCCGGCAATATTAATGTGGGAGCCAGTACACTTTAAATCAGAGGCTCGAAGATAAGATGAGTCTACAGTCTGGCAGCACATTGAGGTACGTTTCCAGGTGAAGCGTCCCTCAGTGGAATAGGCCTTAGTGGTCGCTTACCATCAGGTGGGCTGCGTGTCTGTATGCCAACTGACCTAGTATAAAAAAATTTAAGGCACATAGAAAAATCCATAGTTGCGCGCCAACATTCGAACCATTCGGCCTCACGCATGTGAAACGGGCTACCACGGCGATGATGGCGATATTTATAATAATATAAACCAAGCTACCTACAATACTTTATACGTTTAAGAACTAAATTACTAATTGACCTTTCAACTTATGTTTAAGTACGTTAATGCAAGAAGTTAATATACGTATAATCACCACCCACAAAAAGCTGTCATTACTGGAGGCAGAATGTTGGATGGGTGCTATTAGATACACCCACGTATGACTTTTGAAGAGGCGACAACCTGATTTCGTCAAAACGGCCCATGAAAACGGTTTTAGTATAAAATATGTGGTCTCTTCTCTCCAGCGCGCAGCGTAGCCAGAATGTTACTTTTAAAATTAATTTGGCCGGGGTGTTAAAGGCGCCCTTAATTAAAAAGGTAGTAGTTGCGGTCGTTTTGTTATTTGTTACTCCTTAATGGATTGGAAGGAGGTAAAATATACTTTTATCATACTACTAAACTAATATTACGTTTGGATGTTATGTTATTGTAATTTTACGAAAATTTTGCATGCCAGATACTGGTGAATTGTGCGAACTTTACCTTGTATGTACCATCTTCTGTACCACTTTTCGTGCAAATAAATGAATTGAATTGAATTAAATCATGAAAATGGTAAAAGTATAATTTTACCTCTCATGTGACATTTTACTATTGGTCACACTAATCAGCACATTTCCGATTTATTTCTTAGTGTATCTGAAAGAAATGACACTAGTAATATTCTTAATTATAGTCAGATACTTATACACCAGGCGGGCCGTATACCTGATTGCCATCTTGGCGATCATTTTCCACCAGGTGTCAAGCTGGCACAAAAGACTTAATTTTTTAAAATAATATTTATATAAGGAATGACGTCATACGAATTATGTAATATTGTTACAGATGGTATTATCTCTATCTGATGGTGTTTATCGGTCATTTGTACAACAGCTTGTTTGATAATGCGGTTGCCTTAGGCAAGTATGGAGGCTTATTATATGCAAATTTAATATTATGTAATACGTTGCTGGGTAAGAATAACGATGTTGAGCTGACAGATTGACTTGTGCCTTTTATATTAGTTGGGTCTATACGTGCGAAATTGGATTCGGAATTTTGGTTGTGTTGTATTTTTTTGTATGTGTGTAACAGATCTTTTTCTCCGAGCTCTTTTAGTTATTTTATCCCATTCCCAATGTCTAGTCTGTCTGTACAAATACTTATCAAAATAGTAGTAATTTCGCTCTGAAAGTGTGACAGACTATCGTATTCATTAATAAAATAAAAATATTTATGTCAAGTCTTTTTTAACTTACCATTAAATATTATAAGTATGGATTCGACAAATATTTTGCTCGGTAAATAACCTCTCGATGGCAGAACCTCAACTAAGTCTTAATGTAAAAGGAAACATTGAAAAAGGCTAACTTAAAAATGTATTATAGATTCGTTGCACGCAGGTGTGAGAGCTGTTGGCCGATTGTAGACTTTATTGCTATTAACTTACGGTGTATTTCCGTAAAGCAAGTTCGTAGTTACTGACTATTACTTTTCCTTTGTAAACTTCGAAGGAACCCTCTTAGAACGGTGTTTTAAAAGTGGCAGTCAGGTCCGAGGCATATCCTGTTTAATATCGTCGTTAATTGAATCTTAGTGATTTTCATTATAGGGTTCCGTGGAATAATGACTAATCAATTGAGTTCAATTTCAGTGAAGCTACTTATTTTCGTCAGCAAAAGAAAGGTCTCCATCAATTATTCATTATTATTATTTTATTGTCTGTGACATTTTTGCTCGACATATTTAATTTATTATTATTTGTGACATGTCCAATTGGACGTTCATAATGTGCTTTAAACGAGCCAAAACTGAATAAATGAATTTGATTCTTGATTCTTTAACTCAAGTCATCGTTACAAATTCGAGATTTGTTCGAAAACACATTTTTTCCCGAAATTATGGCCTTATACTTAACCACTAGACCGATGAGACGATAATAAATATAGATAAAGAGGTAATTAATTAATTTTATTATCTTGTTTTCTATGGACGTTCTAGTTTTCAAGGTATATTGTCAGTGGACATTTTAGTAATAGCACCACACACAGCTATTGAGAAACTATTCATTATAGAAGCATTCAAATGCTATGGATGGATGGATAAAGCCCCTCTGATCTGAAAATTTAATTTCGAGTGAGAGTTTCAAATCGTTCAATGCAACACAAAAATATTGTATAGGTGCATTTAGACGAAATTTTCCCGGGCCGAACTGTCCATACATGAGTGCAAATATAAATTCTATTTCCAAAGCAATACAGCTTAAATTACTCTGAATGAGGAAACCTGTGAGTTGACCACCTGCCCGGCAGTCTGGGGTAGACAAGTCACAGCTGTTTTAATATTAAACTTTAAATCTTATATTATAGAGTATGTTTTTCAATAGCAATTTGCTTGTCACGCTTACGCAGGCGCAGAGTACCGTCTGTCCTCGCGGTTAGATTTGTCTGGTAGTTGAATATTGTTAAGAGCTAAAGTTTGGTTTGGATATAATATGAAGCTGGTTTCAGGTAGGCTACGTTGCCTGTCTGCCATTAGAATGATTGAGAATGAAAAAATACAAAGAACTTCTTTTTTTATTACATTTTATGAAATTTATTTAAAAATGTTTGTTTTACATGACATTTATTTATTTGTATTTGCCATTTGCCATCGACACGAGAAGAAGAAGACATGAGAAAATCTTCCGCTCGCCGCTTCACCCGTATGTGTTCGAAGAAAAACTAGCAAATGTTATCATGATCTTAGTAAGTTACTATACATTCATGTACAGTCAGCGCCAAAATGATCTGAGCGTTTAAACGTATCAAAAATATAACATTTGACAAAAATCACTTTTAGCACAGTATTATTTTTAGGTGTAAATTATCGTTTGTTGTCATTTGTTCTCAAACAACAAATAAATAAAAATGCACCTTTACGTCAAGGTTGATTTTTGTCAAATGTTCAAATATTTATGGTGGTATTGAACGCTCAGATCATTTTGACGCTGACTGTACCTCAGATATCTCGCAAAGCCGTTGATTCTGCGCCTGATCTCTCTTCAATCGCACTCGAAGGCTGTTCCACCTAGTTATCATAATAAGAGATAAAGAAGAATTGCACTTCACTTACTCGTGCATTATAAATATAATTTATAATAATTCTTAGTAATTGAGGCCTTTGTACCCGAAACTCGGTTAGGAGAACAATGTATTATTGACAGCTATATAATACGTCATCACCGTTCATTCATAATCATAACTGATGGGACACTTCGCGTTCCGTTATGGCGTTATATGGGAACGGCACAGCTGTCGTCAGCTATGTTCGACTCATTAATAACTATACATCGTTATCGCGCGGGCAGTTTCGGGGCGACGCGTGGATACTGATGAATAGGGTTGCCACGCATGGATCTTTTTTTTTAAATTATATTTGATCAATAAAAATATCGATTTTTAAATCGATATTATGCATTGAATCTATTTGTAATCCTCAATCGACCACTGACACAACAATGTTACCTTACGATTTTTTTCGGTTTCGATAACTTAACCAATTTTATGAAAATGTTATTTTTATCCTAATTACTCATTTATAGCTGTATGATGTCAATTTCTGACTTACTGGACTGAATCAACCCTCAGAGAAAGTGTTGCTAACTTAAACAACGCTTCTACACTACTTTGTCCCAATTTTGAATACAATATCAAAATAGAAATAATATTCTATTTATCCTCTTAAGGTATTTATCCTCATAAGGAATATACATAACATGAAAGGCTTTAATTTAAAGAATAAAAAAACATGCAAATATTCTAATACTCGTTATATACGTGTGACAGCCCTTCGGTCATCTATGCGTCGCCCCCAAACTGCCCGCGCGATAACGATGTATATTAATAACGTATGGTCATCAATTAGTCAACATGTTATTACCAGGTTTATGTGGGTATAATAGAAATGGGTTATTCCTTTTGTTTTAAACATATTGGCGTGTCATTGTATAATGTTGGTTATGTTGGCCGAGTTCATGGTTTTGTGACGTTTCGAATCCTGCATCGCGCTAGTAAAATGATTGTCCGGTAGCATAATACAACACGTTATTAATTCCTAGGCACCCCGGCCCGGTCAATAGCCACATGCTAGCCACATGCCTGGCACCGGCTCGTCCTAATCGGGTGTGAAGGGGAAACCGGGGAAGTTAGAGTGTGTAGTGGACGCTTTAGTTTCGAGTCCCACACACGGCCGCAGGTTTAGCTAGCCTGTGCGGTAATGGTGCATAAACGCATTCTCCTCCGAAAAAACAATCGGCTCGGTCAATAGCCACAAGGCTGGCACCGGCTTGTCCTAATCGGGTGTGTAGGGGAAACCGGGGAGTTTAGTGGGTAGTGGGACTTAGTCTTGAGCCCCACAGCCTGCGGTTATGGTGTATAAACGCATTCTTCTCCGAAATAAAGGCACCCGGCCTGGTGTGGTAGACCATAGTAATAGTAGAACCATTTCAAATCAAATATCGAATAGAAATACCTCCTCGGAATGTTCCTTCACGGATATTGATTCGGTTGCCGCCATATCTCATCGGGCACTCGACGTAAATCAACGGAGGCATAACGATGTTTCACCTGAACGAATGACGGTCTAATATTAGGTATGAGGGTGGCATGGCTTTGTGACGTCATCGGCTATAGTTCTTGTGGAAAATTGGAAATGTATGTTTTTTGGGAGGATCAATTATAATTGTTATCAGCTTACTCGGAGCATAAAAAAGGTTTCAATTCTTCAGTGGTTAGGTCGTATGTCAAAGTGACAGCTGCGCTATGGATCTTCGTTTCAATCCTCCAGGTCTCAATTAAATCCTCGTAGTATCAATTCGCGAAAGGCTACCCTATGCAACTCTTACCTAATTAAATTGACCGTCTCCATTAACCACTCAAATACATCATCTGCTCAAAACTCACCAAAAACATTTAAAAAAAATCCTCAGGTCGGACCAAAAATTTGTATTCGCGGTGGTTGGCCAACGTAGCTGAACAAAACTTATTAGAGAACATTATTAATAGAAACCCGGGATAAATACAAATGTTTTCATAGTAGCAGTCTTGCTGTAAACATGCTCGTTAATTGCCTAACAATGAGAAAGAGTAGAAATGGTCCCCGGTCCCAGTTTTGGACTGGGACGAGATGTCCCCTAACCCAAAGGCAGTCCATTTTTGAAACTTGTCAATAAAATTATTTAAGAAGGCTTCGAAAATACTCTCTATCACCAAACATTCTACTTTCAATGTTAATCTAAAATGTTATTAGGTAATTCAATTACTGGGGTTTATTGTTATTCTACCTACTTCAACTGAAGAAATCACAAAATTCCCTATACACACATAACGAGCTACCGCATTGGACGCACTAACTTAACGACGTCAACTGCAGTAATCTAAAAATACATGACAAGTGTCTTTAAATTGGTCTGTACGTACGTAAACGAGTGTAATATAGTCAGTAAAGACAGCTGACAAGGTTTATCGGTGAATGAAGCGGTGAGTCAGCGGTCACGTGGGCCGTGGCGTGGTGAGCAAAGATTAGGCCGGCGCAGAAGGGCAATGAGGTTATCGTAATCATCACGTGAGTGGGCATTTAATATCGCGAAGGCTTTATATTAGAAATTTTTAAGCAGTAGTCAACGTGACGTTTCTGATACAAAATATTTTTGACAGAATAATTCGTGGTTGTGTTCTGTCCAAACATTGTTTTCCATGCTATCTGCATATACAGCGATAGTTGGAGAACTAGGAAATAATATCACGAAATATGTTCTAATTTATTCTGAGAACAGTTCAATTTATTAGTATGTAAATAAGACTTTTTTTTAGTATTTATGTACATATAATCTTATGTTTCTGAAAACCCACCAATACTAGAAATCAGCATGTATCAACCATTTTCGGTAACGGTATCTTTAAGTACATGTACTGATATTGTCATGGAGCAAATATAATGCCTGTTTCTAAGTAACAAAAAATAATTTTTATCTATTTAGGTAAATAAAACACCGCTGAATTCGTCTGTAGATAGTATTTTTTTGTCCGTATACTTTTAATAAGCGTTTTCTTTTAAATGGTAGTCATAGAGATAATATTACCATAATTAGTCGGTATATAGACTCGATTTCTGTTTTAAAAATAGTTACGGACAAATTCATTTTGTTCTGAAATGATAATTTTATCTGTGGCAGTAAATTAGGTTCTAAGATAAGAAGGTTATCACTGTTATCAGTGTATAAATTATTTCATCCACGTGTTTTCGTAACATCGCAATAGCGAAGTTTTTTTTTTGCTCGCAGTCTAAAAAAATATGTAAGATGCTATGCGGAAGTAAATCCACAAAGTAGGGTGCATTACTGCATTCTACAGATATTAGAAATTACATGTATGCAAATCATTTAAATATGGACCTTATTGCGTTCGTATAAGTGCTTACGTGCCTGATTTCACTTGACTCACTTGGACCAACGGGATATGAACCTTCACACAACGATGGATCTTTAGGCTTTATTTTCATAAAAAAAGAACTTGTATAATTTATTGTCTAGCACTCGTTGTACCCGTCTGGAAAAGTTTGTGACTAGGGCGCCCTGTGTAAAAAAATCCGGCAATATGTGTATTGTTGTTTTTATTGAATACTCAAATGGGTTTCATCGATTTTGCCCAATGTCATAATCTAGGACATTGGTCGGACGTAGTAATCGTGAAATAGCTGCTGAAGCAATAAAAAACTAATAAAAATATATGTACTACGAACATTCGGTACTCTGAAACTTCCATGATAGTTAGGCATAAAACTGTAGTAATGGTTACGATCTGTTGTTTTGTATTTGGAGCCGTTATACAATGCACGACAGACAATGTGCGTTACGTAGTGCGGCAAATTGCTGTTTCTTGAGAAATCTTTCTTATAGGTTCTGTAAGTAGTTTTATATTCGATGGGTACTAGCGTTATGACCAAGTTTAATAAATGCGGATTGGTGATCACAATCCCAGAGTGAGCTCGAAAAATCCGACACAATGTTTTGCCGACCCGGGAATCGAACCCGAGATCATTGCTCGATACTTCAACATTCAAACAACTAAACCATCGAGGCGTTTTATTATAATACTGATTATTTAAAACCCAAAGGTCAGTGACCTCGATTAGGGTATAGGGTGTTCACGTCTCACACAGACTGGCTTCCCGCCAAAAATTTTGACAACGTGGTTTATCGCTTCCACTGGATTTCATTTGTAACATCATCTTAATTAATGCTGGATTTTAGTAGGAATTCTGCTTTAATTATTTTAGGGATTTGTTTTTTGTTTATGTTATTTAATTTACGAAATAAGGTAGGAAGTAACTGTTTCTTAATGAAAGCGCACAGTATGTTTATGGATGTTACGGGCAACGTGATTAACTGGGCATTATTAATAAGGACCGGCCATTAATAATAATGCCCGAGAGCGACGGGCAAAGTGATTAATTTATCACTTTGACCGGCCCTTATTAATAATGCCCGACGGCCCGTGGTCTATGTAATAAATCAGTGTTTAAGATAGCTTGAATTTATCACTTGGACCGGGCAGTATGAATAATTCCCTACTTGTAGCCGGGCAATGTGATAAATTCTGACTGCGGCCGTGCCATAAGTGCGGCGGAAAGCGACTCGGATGGATACAGGTTAGAAGGCTAAGGCGGGAGCGGAGCGTAGCGGAGCTCCTGCCCTTAGCCTTCCCCCTATTCCCTAAATTAACACTTTAACGACTAAACGACGAAACTAGTTTGGCCTAGGCTAAACTAATTTAAGTCAACATAGAATAAGTATATTAATAAAGTAAAAACAAAAAAGATTTTCAGGGTTAAAAAAAAAATAACCACGAAGGCTACGGCGGGAGCTCCGCTTCGCTTCGCTCCCGCCCTTAGCCTTCTAACCTATATCCATCCGAGTCGATTTCCCCCTTAGTAAGAACTAGTTTAGACTAGGCCAAACTATAGTTTGTCCTGAAATCGGCTTTGGCATGCCGCTTATTTTTTGGTAACTATACATGAAAAAATTGTAAGTTTTTTGTCTTTTAATAAACAAAAACACTACTGTTCACCTATTTTATTACTTGGCCCAAGATAGGGTGGGCATTATTCATAATGGCCGGGAAAAGTGATAAATCATGCTGTTTTAATCACATGGCCCAATTGAGTCGGGCATTATTAATACAGACCGGCCCTTATGAATAATGCCCGGACTTATCAAATGGCCCGTAACATGGACATAAAATATGACGAAGTTCTTGTATCCCACAGATAAATAGGTACCAAACCAAGAATAAAGCGACCTTTGGTGCTCTAATAGATAAATAAGAACCTGCTTCGAAAAGCTTTTGAATATTCCACGTAGTTTTAATCTTAAGTTTGCGAGAATTCAAGTTGAAATTGTCGATAATCTCAAGGTTGAGGTTTCTAGTCTAGCGGCGGCTGTGTTGAAATTGCTAAGTGATTGAATGTGCGGTTTAGACTATACAAACTAAGTATACTAGTTTAACAGTCGTAGTCTAAGAGGTAGAACATAGTACACATTTTGTAGTGGTAGAGCCATGCTGTTTTACAGGATGAATGGGCCGGCTCGTCCGGGGACCAACCACCCTCTCACATAACACCAGCGTGAAATAATAGTGACTACTATTTATGTCTCGTCTGGTGTGTGAGAGTGCCCGAGGCCCACACCCCTTATACTTCATAGGCTGGCAAAGAATCCGCGATCCCTCTGCTGTTGCAGATGTCCATGGCGGCGGTGATTGCTTACCATCAGGCGACCCGCTTGCTCGTTTGCCGCCTCTGACATAAAAAAAGTGAATCTTCCATTTGAATGAGCCGCTCGTTATTTACTAACGTCTTATGTCTATAACCCTACTATGTTTTGTGAAATATTTTAGTTGGCAGACAGGCACACAACCCACCTGGCATGATGACTAGTTGGTTGGTTCTATTAAAGGCAATTTGCAGATACACTGCAGGCTCCTCTAAACTACGACCATGATTTTAAGTTAACTATAGTTCCAAAATGAAATTGTCAAAACAGTCAAATCTATTATGGGCGTAGAGTTCATATACCTAGATAGAGTTAACCTGTGGGGGTGGTACATAAGTAGTTTTAGAATATAACTAGGAGTTATGTTGTTAATATTTGCAGTATTATACGTATATTTTGTAGCTTTTACGGTAAAGAAAAAATATGTCTGTTGGCCCGGATGCAGGTAAACGAGTGATTTGAAATATCCCGGAGCTTAAAGGCTGGGAGGGACTCAACCCCCTCTACGGTGTAGGGTTACTATTTGCAGATATAAACAAAGTGAATATACGAGAAACAGTCCGGAATGCTTGTGTAGTTTAGTGTAAAGATTTTTAGATATTCACTTGCGTATCTTTCTCTTTTTCTTTGTAAACTATAAACGTTAGGAGACTTGAAATGATTCAACGATAAAAGTGGTATAAGTACCGGTGATGTAGGGGTCCCGGGTTCGATTTTTTACAAAAGGTTAATACGTTAAGAACCTTTCAAGTGATCCTGACCGTGCGTACGTGGATACGATTCATCCCTAGTCCAAAAAAAGTTGTGATGAACATTCTGTACTTTGGGAACATATTAAATTACCAAGTACTAGCTCCTTCCTTTCGTATGTGAAGGGGAAACCGGGTGAGTTTCGTGGGATAATTATGTATATTTAGTCTCGCCTGTCTTTCTCTTTTATAGTGTAGTTTTCTTTGTTAGCACGCCTTCATTTCGCTCATTTAATACTACAAAGACGTAACTGTCATTTTAAAAATTTTACAGGACGGCGTTTTAAAGTTTTTTTAGAGTTATTTTTGGATTTATTATTTCATTTTATAATATTTGTAACTGCAACTAGGACATTTTGGATATTTGATGGTATAACTAGAGTATAATATCACCAATATGTAAAAATCTCAAGGGTAAGTATTAAAAAAAACACAGTGATATAATTCAGACATTTAATTTTGTGTCATTGTTGCATTGTAAATGTTTTAATTTGTAAGTTGTGACTGTACGGGGTGTCCCGCGTAACTGACCGTTATGGCGTCGTTGCACTCAGGGCGGGTCCATTTTTTTTATTTTTTACCGTTGCAACAAAGACATTGGCGCCATCATACGGCCATTTGTTGAACAGTAAAACTGACTTTGTAGCACCAAACGTATTGACCATTTTGGAACAATTGGCATCATTAACTCATTTTTCAATTTTTGACAATTCCGTCTTTGTAGTACTAGATGAGCGACTTATTCACCTCTCACGTTGACAAGCAAGCGATCAGGGCGTGTATCAGCAAGTATCGCTGATCTTGTAAGATAGCGACGATTTGATCTGCAAAGAAAACCGGCAGTGTATAACGACACGCGCGCGCGTCAGCGTGACTCTAAAACCAGCCATAAAAAGAAACAAAAAAACATGTGATGTCATAGATTATTTTATATTTTATCCTATAAGTACCGTTACATTCAACCAGCGCTTTTGAAACTACACTCGTGCACAAAACGACAAAAGCCCTCCCCACGCGTTAAGGGTGGTGTAATAAATTGGCAAACTTTCAAACGTTAGTGTGACGGTGGTTCCGTTTACCGTGTGGATGTATCCTCAAATAGATGCTGGCTTTTGTAAAGGGGTTGCGTTAACTGTAGAGACAAGGAATTAGGAATTAGATAGGGTTGTTTGACAATGATTTAAAACAAGACACTTCGCAACAGAACTTTTCGACCGGAAGACCAAAGTAAAAAAGTTTGCAGCGATTAAATAATAGTGATGGAATATCAATATCTGAAAGGTCAGTTTATGGAGCAATCGAGAATTACACAAATTTTGAGTTAAGTCACTTGCATTGAAAATCGGTAACTCTTTCCGAAACGGGATTTTAAACGCACAAAACGACTCCTTCACTGTTAAAACAAATGAGTTGTAGCGGCTATCTCAATGTGTTTCATGCGACAGACTTACGAGACCAATAGACCATAAAGCGGATCCTGGAGTGAAATTTTCGAATAATTCTGCGCAAAAGCATTACGTCATAAAACCTACATCGATAGTTCCAGTCAGCGAGGTTTCCAATCTTTTAATATTCGCCATAACGATTCTGGATGTGGTCCAAACAATCTTACGTACGGCACGCTCAACATTCGACCCTTGCCCGTGGAATCTAGAACGGACTGCGGAGGGAAATACTTGGTTTATCGCACAGATGTGTGGAAATCATTTGAATGTAGGTAGGTAATTTTTGGAGGTATTTTCGGACGAATTAATTAAGTATCAGTCAATTACAGTTCCACTGCAGGGTAAAGGCCTCTATATTGAAATCAAAGCATCTTTGGCTGTGTTCTTCGTCCTTAGAATAAAAAGCTTGAAGATCAGAGGAGCCAAGTAAAGTAAAATAAAATAAGTTAAAATAAACGGTCTTTTTCAGTCCACAGCTAAACGTAGGCCTCTTTCATGCTTCACCACAAATTCTGAACTCAGGCTTTGCTCATCGAATCACTGCCAGCTATCCTCCTAAGGTCATCAGTCCAATGAGCGACTGGAGTTCTCACACTACGATCCTAGCCGTGTTTTCCACTTAAAACACGTTTGCTCCAACGATTGTCGGATCTACGGCAAGCGTGACCAGCCCACTGCCATTTCAGCATGCTAATCCGTCGGATGACCTCAAAGACTTTTGTCCTCTAGCAGAAATAAAAAAAAACAGTATAATAAGAACATCTGTTTCTAATATCGATCATGATAAAATTGATAAGAGGCTTGTCAAGTTATTAATGGATTTAGAAATACTAACGAAATGACTAAGGCTGTAGTAAACGCAATTGCTGATAAGATCGGCATGTCGCTTAGTAACATTTTGTTTTAATTTAATATCCGGCATTGATAATGTCAAGGTCACACTAATATAAATAATCCAAAATTTCAAAATGGCTTTCTTTGTTGTAATGTCTGGCGCATTTAGTAGTGGCCCTGTAATACTCGTATGCCCAATAGGGTGTCCCGTTCATGTATGGGGAAAATTTTTTTTCGAGGTACGACGTCGCAAGAGGGCTCAAAAGTTGCGAAATTGTGCCCACATTACAAAAAGCTTAACAAAACTGCCATTGGTTATCATCTTCAGGGTTCTACCACTCTTTGAAGTTTTGTTAATTTTACATTGTTACAATGATAAAGCTAATGTCTGAAATGATACAAAGATCAATGTTAAACAGTATTTTATTACTGAAATTAGTTTATTAAGACATAAAAAAGCATATTAATGAAAAATATATATGTCGAAGAAGAACAGCCACTTATAAATAAAAAAATAGGCAGAATCGTCAGCCATGAGTACGGCCACCGATTCTGCCATGATATCTACTCAATTATTTATCTATTAATTACTAGGGAGATATTTAAATTAAAGACTCACTTAGTTATTTGTTAAAAATAGAAAAGCTACTAATTATGCAAGCTAGTTTATTACGCCCTCGACTTATTAACTCTATAAGCTACGCAAAGCAACAGTTTAAGTTTATTAATTCAACTAAATAATTCACGCTACGCTAGGAAGTAAAAGAAATAGAAATGCAAAAGAAAATCACTAGTTTTATTTAAAACAGACAGACAGAGTTTTTACTTACAATGTTTTCAACACCAGAATCACAAACAGAATGGGCTCCGTTCAATTTTTCCATCGCGTACCTCGCCATCTTTGCCGCCTATTTTAACTTTCTACAACCGCGGGCAGATGGCGCTGCACGCGTAGGATTTGCATTGATATTAAAATATTAACACAATTAAGCAACTATTACTTACATAGCTATTTGTAAATCAATTTCATATTTATTAAAGCGTGTTTTCAAATAACGCAAGCTAAATAACCGTACAATATTAACAAATAAACTTACTTGCATTGCAAATCACATGAGTCAAAACAGCTTATTCTTAAACACTTTTAATTCAAATCTTTACACAAATAATTTAATTAATGCTTATTTAAAAGTCTTATGATTTTAGAACAATAACTAGTAAATCAAAATGTTATTATTTAGAAGTTCAAATATCGTAATCTTTGACTCTAAATACAAAAGCAACTTGTTGTTCAGGACAATGTTTTTACATACATTTTAATTTCAAATCTTAATTCAATTAATTTATAACGTGTCTAAATATGACTTGTGATTTTATAATGGTATTCGTAATTAAAACTTTAATAAAAGGCAAAGTATGAATAAGAAAGTTGCTATTTTGTTCCGAGCTACTCGCTTGTAAATCAAAACATTGAGTAATTAATAATTATACTTTGAATTATTACAAAATCAATTCTAAAAACATTAAAACAATTTATTGAGACTATAAAGAAAGATTTCGTATGTTAAATATTTCTTTTTAATTTAATAAATTACGACTAAAATCATCGTTGCGGCGACATATAAATAATTTTTGACAAATCTTATAATATAAACTTATTTTTGTATGCACAATTTCGCATTTTTTCCAAGATTGCAACCTATTTCTTATAAAGCCTATAACTAAATATCAGTTACGTTTGGGGATGCTTCTGTTACTTATTTCAAATAATACTATGTATATTGAAATATAAAAGGTCTATCAAGACATCTTTCCCCAAATTGTGTGTGAGAAGAAAAGTCATCATAAATTTTAAACGCCTTTCTTTACTGGAAATGTGCCGAAATATTGGCAGCGTAGAAACCAGACCCTTTTGTCACATAATAAGTTTGGTGTAATGCCTATGATAGAACCAGAGTTTTGAAGGCTTAAATAATCTGCATTTGATGGTGTTTTAGCTTCTCTATCTTTAATTTATCTTTCGCAAAGAGAACGCTCGAATGTGTTTTCTTTCGTCAAATCACATACTAGCAAGGAAGCTCTCTGGGTACGCAAACAAAGCATTTTTTTCTTGACTAGAATCTACTATACCCCGTTTTATTTAGCATTAGAAATTTGGTCACCTAAGAAGCAGTGGTCGTAAACATTTTCTACAAGCAAATATTGATCAAATATTGATCAAGTATTGATCATATGGTTAAGAGGATTCAAACGATTTATGATACTCTGGATCTAGATATTGATTGTTTGTAACAACATCACCACATCAAACGTCACTAAGGTTCCGTATAGACGGTCTCAGTATTTAAAAAAATATCTAACGAAGAGGATGATGTTGAGTTGAGAGCTAATTTAAGCTATTTGAAATATGTAGTGCATCAGATAAATAAAACAAACTAGATTTAATTTGAAAACTTTATTCATCTTCAGAGAAATCTGAAGAATCAGATTACTCCTACAACGATAGCAAACTTTTCCACAGTAACTATTATTTAATGATGTATCTTAGCGGAGCATCTTTTCTTGCTCTTTAATAACATGCTGGAATTGCTGGATGGATGACATCCAATTACTTGCTGAAATACGACAGAAGGCTTCTGGAACTAACTTTTTTATTGTAGCCATTTTAAAATCTTTATTCCCTCTTATTACAAAAAAATACGCTAGAACAGGTTTAAAACTGTACTAACTAGTACAGGTACCAAGTCCGAACTATAATTTAAAACCTTCCTTATTACAAAACAAATACCAACTTAAGAATAATTTACTGGCACTAACTCGTCCAGTGCGTTTCATTTTACAAGACTTTGTTTTATGGCATGTTTTAAAATCGTTAAATAAGATAGTAAAAATAATATATTTTTGATTTATTAATGTGTTTTAGTAATGTAAGGAAAAGTAACATATATTTTTAATTTTTAAGTTCACAAATTAAGTTATTCTTTTCAAAAATTGTCTTTCTATACATAAAACGGAGCAAAATTTTAAAAGCGTTATCGTTTTGACGTTTGAAAGTTAGTCCATTGTAAAACTAGGGGCATCGGCGGACTAACGTGGGTCTAACTTAAGTACTTGAAATTAAGTAAAACTTCGTTCAAAACTTAATTATTTAACGGTACTTAAAAGTCGTAAAGTAGAGCCACACAGAAGATATCCCGGAAGTCGTCAGCCTTTGTATTAGTAAGTGTAGTTCTGAAACAGTTTGAAAACAACAAGGCGCTGGCGGATGACGGAGTAACAGCGGAGGTTCTGAAGGCCGACCGGTCGACGGTCCTGAAAGCTCTTCAGAGGCTATTCGACTCCGTTATTCTCGAGTGTCAAACGCCAACAGCATGGCAGAGGGGCGTGGTGAAGTTGTTCTTCAAAAACGGCGATAGGACGCAGCTGAAGAACTACAGACCCATCACACTACTGAGTCATGTTTACAAGCCGTTCTCTAAAGTTATAACGAATCGTCTCGTACGTAGGTTTGATGACTTCCTGCCTCCCGAACAAGCCACGCTGCGGCAGGTAACACAAAAGTCCGAGGAATATAATCTACCATTATGCTTAGCGTTTGTGGAATATGAAAAAGCCTTTGATTCTGTCGAGACATGAGCCGTGCTTCGGTCACTCCAAAGGTGCCAAATAGACTACTGATACATACAAGTTAGTGGTCAGTCACTGTACAAAAACGCTACCATGTCAGTCCGCCTCCAGGACCAGAAAACAAAACCCATTTGGCTCCAGCGTGGTGTGAGGCAGGACGATGTTATATCGCCGAAACTGTTCACTACTCTTTTGGAGGAAGTGTTTAAGCTTCTGGACTGGAGAGACTTGGCATCAATAAATGACGCCCTTCGCTTCGCTGATGATATCGTAGTCATGGCAAGACCTTGGAAGACCTAGGCACAATGCTCAACGATCTGTTCTAGTGTTCTAGAAATAAATAAATTTATTATTATTATAAGTGGGTCTTAAAATGAAAATGGAAAAGACGAAAATTATTTCAAACTCCCATGTCGTACCCACTCCTGTAAAAGTTGGTAACTCAACACTGACATTTACCTGTGCCAAAAAGTCCAACTTGGTAAATCCACCTTCCAGAAAGAGATCGATTGACAAATCCAACTCGGCTGGTCAGCGTTCGGGAAGCTTCGCAGTGTATTTTCGGCCCGTTTACGGCAGTATCTCAAGACAAAATTCTGCCAGCGATGACCTATGGAATTGAAACGTGGCCACTTACAATGCGCCACAGGCAAACTCAAAAACTTAAAATCGCGCAGAGGGTAATGAAGAGGGCTATGCTTGGAGTCTCCCTGCGTGATCGCATCACAAATGGTGAGATCCGCAGAAAGACCAAGGTCACCGAAATTGCCCTAAGAATTGCAAGCCTTAATTGGCAGTGGGCAGGCCACATTGCAAGAAGGACTGTCCTCGAGTGGTGGCCACGTAGTGGAAAACGCAGCCGTGGTAGGCCTCCCACAAGGTGGACCGATGATCTTATTAAGGTCGCCGGAATCCACTGGATGTGGGTGGCGCAGGACCGATCGGTTTGGAGATCCTTGGGGGAGGCCTATGTCCAACAGTCGACGTCTTTCGGCTGAAATGATGACTTAAAAGTTAAACCGATGATGGAAACGATTTATAATCACTTTCACCGAGTAAGTTTTCGTATGATTGAATGAACCTGAAGAGGCAAGAAGAGACAAATAGAGCGTAAATAAATTTAATTACAACCGAATTGCTTATTAATATACTTTTAAAAAGGATTGTTAAACAAGCACTTTTACAACTTTCTTAGACAACTTCTAAATCTCGCCGCTATCGGGCGCGCGGGTCTTCTTCGTCAATCTTTGCGTTTCATGTTTACAATCGCTGCTTCTTGAGGTCTTTTAAAGTGCAAACTTTTTACGATGATTAGTTTATTTCTGTTAAATTATTCGTTTTGTTGTACAAATCGAAAATTAAGTATTTAAATATTGAAAATAATAATCAACGATCACAATAATGGCTATAATTAGAATCGGAAGTGTGTGAATAAAATAATTTGACATTTTAAAGTTATATTTTCGCTTGACACAAATTTGTGCATATAATAAAATACCTAAATTTCGTTCTTTCTAATGCTAAATAAAATGAAGTATAGTGATCTTAGATGTTCAGATTAGAATCCAGAGTACATATTAATTCGATATCTAATATGTTTGGACCCGTCCTTAAATTTATTAGGAACCAAATCGGGGCGTAGACTTTAACCACGTATTTAGTTAACAAGCAATAGCAAATTTTGTGATGGTGTGTGAAAACGAATTATAAGACGTATACCTACTTTAGTCGTTTTATTAATCTAGCCGTTTTTTTCTATCAATTCAGCTTATAATCTTTGATCCAACAAGAAACTTCTGTCACTGATGGAAACTTTTCTAGCTTTAAACATAAACAATATTCAAATGAGATGCATTTACAGGCTGCGATGTTAAGTAGCCTTTTCGATTACTAAACAGTACTACAGGTTTTAAAAAGTATTGTTTCGTTTACTTTTAGGAATTTTCTTTAAACGTAGGTACTTCTCGAAAGTGGATGAATAACTCATTCCCTGGTTACGAAAACAAAAGAAGCTTTTATTCGAATCTGGTTAATCTCTCAAAAACAATCGAGAGTAACGAGTATATTTCTCATCATACTTTAGTTTCATGTATTTGTTAACAAATAAAATATTTCTAAATATTTCTTTTTTTAACATTGGCAGCGGCCGATTGTCAAGTTCTTTGTTTGGTTCCAAACTATCAACATTTTCGTACCACTGCACCTCAAACACATCATTTAGTAATTAAAAACTCTACTTTAACAAGTTATTCATTGCTTTAGCAACTTCAACGGTACTTTAATATCATAAAATAATACTGTGATTAAAAAGAAACTCTCGTGAGTAAAGTTCAAATTTGAAATTTTTTACAGGTTTTTAACCGACTTCAAAAAAGGAGGAGGTTCTATGTTCGACTGTATGTATTTTTTTTTTTTTTTTTTTTTTTTTATGTATGTCCGTCGATTTCTCCGTCAATTGTGGACCGATTTAAATAATTCTTTTTTTATTTGAAAGTGCATAGTTCCGAGGTGGTCCCATTGTCACCATGTCAGGATCTGATGATGGGATCCCGGGAAAATCAAGGGCAAACCTCAAATTTTATAGGCGCACACTACGCGTTACTTGTTTTTTCTGAAGCCATTTAAGTTTTTGCGTCCTATAGACATCACTTTATGTTGATTAGCTGATGATGGAAGGTACAACTCCTTAACGGTTAGGAGTTAGGGGATAATTCTTTCAGTATTGTAAGAATATGTGGACCGTTATTTGTATTTCATGTACTTTTGCAGCTAAGCTGATGATGGAAGGTACAACTCCTTAACGGTTAGGAGTTAGGGGATAATTATTTCAGTGTTGTAGGAATATGTGGACCGTTAGTTGTATTTCATGTACTTTTGCAGCTAAGCTGATGATGGAAGGTACAACTATGATGATGGAAGCTAAAGGGTACGACTTCTTAATTCTTATGTCCCCCTTTGCGAGCTGCATCTTTAGCTGGTCTACTGAATAGTGCTGAACACTTAATGAATACCTAATATTGTCAAATAATACAATTCTACTATTTTACTCGTATTTTCGTTATCAATATTATGAGAGAGAGAGAGAGAGTTTTACTCACTCCTACGTATTATTCACACTAAAAATAGAAAAATAAACAATCTTTTTTTAAAAAAAATTAAACCGACTTCAAAAAAAAAACAAAAAAAAAATACCTAAAAACACAAGCAAAAAATAATTTTAATAAGACATTCATCAAATGCGCTTATTGTCTAAGCCTATTAATAACATTAAATTGTATTTACGTGCTAGTTAGGTACCTACTAATCTGTTTGAAGTCGGTGCCAAGCCAAAGGTAATGAAAAATGATACATACCTAATAATTTATGTATTATACAGGGTTACAAATAATCCGCGGACGTAGGTACGTAGTCTGGGTACCTACTATTTAGCTTGGCACCGACTTCAAACAGATTAGTAGGTAGGTACCTAACTAGCACGTAAATACAATTTAATGTTATTAATAGGCTTAGACAATAAGCGCATTTGATGAATGTCTTATTAAAATTATTTTTTGCTTTTCATTACAAATTAATTCAAGAGTTGTTGGGAACACATAGTTGCATGCAAATTGGTGTGTAGTGTATCTATACTGTCTATCATACTGAAAAACAAAGAAAAAGTTAAAAAAATTGAAGATATGTCGTTAAGGAGCCATAATTGAAAATAGTAAAATATCGTCTAATAATAATATTTTTTTAAAACTTTGATGGCAGGTAGAACCCTAAAGATACAGTTTAATATATTTTTTTAAATCAGTTTCGTAATCTATACCCAAAAACGCAAGTTTTGAGAGGTCTTGCGTTGTGAAAATCCAAAATAAAATTTTTCGGGACACCCTAATGCCCAAGGCACTCGTTTGTTTGATTTCCACCTAGGACATACATGTGTTTGTCTTGTTTCTGTATTATGTTCAGTCCACAGCACATCAACCTACACACTGGACTTTGCACCGCTCTTATGTCAGGGACGTAAGCGCTAATATCGAACTGCGAGTGTATAGGTTGATGTGCTGTTGGACTGTGCATATTTGTAGTAACCTCGTTGTTTCAGACACCCTTAACACCAATGTATCTGAGGTTTTCGAATATTTATTTATTTATCTAGTAATGTAAAATCTGACTGTCAACGTTTTAAGAACTAATCCTTCGTAATCTTGTAGATCCTAATTAGGTTATTGTCCCCAACCCAATTCTGAAGCGTCTTTACGCAACTTAGACACATTAATTACCCAGTACTAAGGCAAACGCCTCGATCTAGTGGTTTAAGTACCGGGCCAAGATCTTGGTGTCTTGGGTTCAATTCCCGGGTCGAGCTTACTTTGTGTCGGTT
The DNA here is from genome assembly GCA_949319885.1 of Mecyna flavalis. Taxonomy (NCBI): domain Eukaryota; kingdom Metazoa; phylum Arthropoda; class Insecta; order Lepidoptera; family Crambidae; genus Mecyna; species Mecyna flavalis. The sequence goes on along the minus strand of OX439420.1, from coordinate 5,446,292 downwards.
TTTTCGGACACAGCTCGGGTTTGTGATCATCACCAATCCGCATTTGGCAAGCGTGGTGATTAAGCCAATACCCATAATTGTAGCGATAACTTGATTTCAAGGATGGAGGCTTTCGCCCTGCAGTGGGACATTAATAGGCTGATAGGTACTTTACTTTACTTACTAAGGCTCCAAATTTCAGAATTGTCAGTCCACCATTATAGGTTTTAGTGCTCAGTAAACTGACTATCATGACACGGCTATAACCTTAAACTCACCAGTGGCCTATCGCACTGGGCATCAGCATTACATTATACAAGATTAATTGGAAAACGAGGAAGGGTTACAGAATCGGCTTTTACGCCACCCCTGTGCGCCTGTCCTTGTCTAAGTCCACTGACATGACAAGGACGGCGCAACAAAGCTGCTGGGGACGGATTAGGGTTGGCTGTTCTCTTCAGATTGTCTGGGATTTCGTTTGTGTTGTTTTAGTTTGGAGTATAAGCTGAAAATACCAGTTAAGTGTGCGCATTTGGGAGTGATCTTTTGCTATTTTAAAGTTATAGCTAACATAGAGAAAATTTATATTTATCATAATTAAAATTAACGGCGACGGTAACCGCTTACCATCAAGCTGGCCATAGACTTGAGTTCCATCCTCGTGGTATAAATAAAATTGCCCTAACTTCCTATTTCCGATGGCTCAGGAATCTCGAAAGCTACAAATTACTCAGAGTCGGTAGTATAATTATGTAGTTTCATTTTCTGTTTCTGCTTTAATGTTCAAGAATATAGAAGTCCATCTAGGCTTGCACGCTCACTTATTTTTTTTGTTGGGGAAAATGCGTGAGGCCACTATAACCGCGGCTAGCTAGACCTGTAGTGGGGTGGGAAGCTTCGAGTGCCAAACAGGGTCTGTTTGGGACTAGAAGCGTCAACCCACTAACCTCCCCCGGTTTCCCATTTCCACCCAATTGGAACAAGCTAGTTCTAGTCTTGTGCGTATTAACCAGCCTTCACTTGTCTGATATTCCATAATATGCATTATTATAACACACTGTTTAGTTGAAAACATATTAGCCATTACAGGCGAAATTCGCTTATAATATACCTACACGGGATTGTAACGTGAACGGATAACCCTGTTAAGTCAGACCCACTAATTTACTCCAAGCATCACATACAATTATGAACTTTGTTCTAATAGGGATAGGATTCAACAAAGCGTTGTTTAATCCTCAGGAGATTCAAATCCTGTCTCTGTTTACGTAAGTAAGGCTTAGGTCATCGCTAGCGTTCATAAGAAGCCTTAACAATAAGTTTGTATGTATTTGTCCGCACTAATTAAAATTAGGATCTACTATTATGACATGTGTCAAGTTCGTATTAAGCCGGGTCTTCAGCTCGTGTTTTTGCCTCCACAATCAATAAAAACATTGTGCCACGCACGGGTTGGAGGACTTGGAGGCCTTTTTTTGTGGAGGGGAATGCATTTACGCACGTAGACGAGCCGTGTGTAGGGCTCACAAAAATACCGACTTAACCCCCCGTGCATCGCCGTCGGCAGCGTCCCTGGGTCTTGCATCAGCCTAGCACCAGGGACAAATGGGTTCGAGGCCTTACCGACATAAACATAGCACAGAAGAAGTTTAAAGTGGTACCTACTTCACAGTGGTCTTCTGTAAAGTAGAGGATCTCCAGACGTACGGCTAATTCGAGTGCAAAATATCCTTAAAATCCAAATTCGAGACACCGCCTGCATCGCACGAATCCCAGTCACATTCGGATGGAAATGGTACAGTGTTCCCAGTCATTTTCATCGCCACGTCGCAAGGGAGGGTCTTGTACGCGCTTGCTGCTGGTGTTATGGATGTGAAGGGTCATTCATCTCATGACACCACCATCAGGCAAGGAGAAGCACTCCTCTCTTTGTAGGCCGTAGGAGTTCCATTCCATTTTTTTTTACCACGATTGATTGAATGAAAAACGCTGACAAAGTTCGTAGTCGGTTTACCAGCCACGCTACCTGGTGATGTGACCATAACTGATCTAGTATTAAAAAAAAGTGGACTGAGTATTTTTCCGCCAGAGTTCTTGTTAAAGAATCACAGTTTTTCCTCGAACGTATACCGTATACATAACTTCAGCCTGTGAAGTGTTAGGCAAGCCAACAAAGCTATGTCGCAAACGCCCTATATCGCACGCGGTTATTTCTGTTTACGATACAGCCATGTGTTAAGCCGCAGTGTGTCTTGTTTGTAGCTCGTATCAAACATGCCAACATAATAAAACACATAGCAATCACGAAGTAGAGCCAATGGACCAATCCATGCAATGTTTTCTACCATCTCCACTCAGTTTTTACTCTGTCCGCAAGACAGATCATTTTGAGGATCTTTGGGGGAGGCCTTGGTTGTTAAAATAAAGTTTCTCTATTAATTTACTAACGGTCGCCCTCGCGGTTTCACCCGCGCGTAATTTACTTTTTAAACTATCCCCCCTGTCCGGGACAAAAAAAAAGTATCCTATGTTAATCTCCTGGTTCTAAGCTACCTCTCCACCAATTTTCAGCTAAATCGGTTCTTCCCTTCTTGAGTTATAGATTTTTTAAGAAAATTTAATATTCTATATTCTATACTTTGTGGCCGGCTAATCTTCCTTTACTTCTTGTCTATGTAAAGGATCATTACGAAAATTAAAGCACTCAAGTGATCAACATCCCACATCCTCAATCATATTCACACTTGCCTATATTCTACTAAATCACATTAGAGCCAATAATAGTCTTAAAAGGCATAGACATCAATTTGTAATTAAGTGTCTCTGTGTTCGTGTGTGTTGTTACGACCACGTGGCCCACAATAGGCTTTCCCGGCGTCCCCATTTAGCCTATCCCGTCCCACCGCTATTGATTGTACCCAATGTACACAGTCGAGGCTTTATGTGAATGTAATAAAGTTCAAATTTGAATGTGTTTATATGCATTTGCTCGTTGTACGACATATGCTATTAGCGAACAGTTCCTGTCATTTGTTTCTACCGTCACCCTTTCATGTTGCATACCCTTTGTAGAGAGAAAGTTGTTGCAAGGTGGTATTACTGTAGTTTGTCGTATTGGTGATTTTGTTGAGTTATTTTGTACACGCATGCAATTATTACAAAGTGTCAGCCTATATAATGTCCCACTGCAAGGCAAAGGCCTCCAACAGTCCGCTGGTCACAGGCCTCTTCAAACGCAAAAATATTCATATTAGGTACTTTTATACTAGCGGCCGCCTTTGCGGTTTCACCCGCGCGTAATTTATTTTTTGAAATATCCCCCCCTTTCACCCACAATTTCCGGGATCAATAATACCCTATATCACCCGGGGATAAAGGAGCTTACCAACAGTGAAATAATTTTTCAAATCGGTTCAGTAGTTTCGGAGCCTATTCAATACAAACAAATAAACAATCAAGTCTTTCCTCTTTATAATATTAGTAAAGACTTATATTCGTTTAAAAAGAAGTAAGCTACTAACTACGTTATGTCCTACTGCAGGGCAAAGGGCTAAATCATTGAACTTTAAAGTCAAGTCATCGTTACAATGATGGGTAATCATGAATTCTATCTCTTCGAACATGGCGATTCGAATTCAACACCATTTAAAAAACTTTTTGGTAAACTCAATGACGTTCAATTAAAAAACTAGACTCCCAATCACGCTCAAATATTGTCCGAAGCAAAAGTCTGCCCACCCGACTATTGGGCAGAGTTTTCGTTTAGTTGTATACAATTGACATTAAACACTAACTGCCACGAGATAAGGTGTTAATTTGAACGAATGTGTTAATGTCATCTGTGTCAACGCCGCTCGGACGTTTTTTGAGGATTTTTTCTTAGAGATTGGGTGTCTAGTTGTATATTGAACGTCATTGGGTAAACTACTTTAAAACGGAACGGAAATGAAATATACTCGTACCTATAGAACTAAACTGGGAATTCGCTGTTTTGCCGAACTGTTTCACAACCGGGGTGGTGATTAGCTAATTACTTAATTGAATAGAGTCTTTTAATCTGCACGCGTGGACGAAAATGGCCGACGTGTGCCCTGTTGGCTTTGCTAGCGTTCTGCCGCGATAAGTAGGTATGTTTAAATCTGAGCACATAGTACGATAGGGCAAATAAGTGTTTGAAGAAAGATTAAAAGATATTTTGTGATTTCATTTCTGATGGATGGCACGCCCACTGCGGTCTATTCCATTGGGACACTTAACCTTTTGAACGCCAAGCTACGAACGCACTGTCGTGTCATGTTCGCCAAAGCTAGGTTATTCTTTATTGTCGAATGTAAGGAAAAATACCAGTAATCGTTTTAAACATAATTATTTAATTTTTTTAGAGGCAGGGTTTTACTCAAGTATAGACGTCGTTGGCGCACAGGGCCCAAGGGCGTCAAGGATGGACGACTTTGGCGTTCAAAAGGTTAATCAAATTATCCCTGAATCTTAGCCCACCCATCTTTTAATTTGCTTTTGAGGCAGATGGAATCAAGGTCTAGTTTGAATTATGAATGTTGTAGTAGGATTAAAAATACTATCGCAAAGAACATTTATATGATTAACGTACAATATTAAAGACTTGGCAACTAGAATGAACAGTATGACATTTAATAAGTACATTGTGCAATGACCAACTATTATTGTTACATTGTATTGAGTATACTAAGACATTTTTCTCAAAAGCCATCTAGCTCTAGCAAAACTTTTAACATAATTTATGAACTAGACAGACATCTGATAAATATAAATTAACGGATTCGTGTCTATCTGCCATTTCCCTATTATATGGCTATTTATGTCGTCATCCTTCCTGTTTCGGTCTTTATTTCCAACATCTCACAAATTAATTATATCCATAAATAAATTCAAACATGACACAGCTGGAATAAAATTCAGCACTCCATACAAAAAGGCATGTTCTTGTTCATGCACATTAAATATCTTTGGACATTGTTATGCAAACTAGCCGATCTAAGCGTTACGGCCGGTTCACACATGTCTCCGTTTTACTGTTCCGTTTTATCGTGTACGTTTTTTTTTTCGTCGATGGCGTATGTAGTTGTATGAGCGACTTCACACATGGCACAGTATTCTGTATACAGCGTATGCTTTATAAAAACGTTCACGATAAAACGGAACAGTAAAACGGAGATATGTGTGAACCGGCCGTTAGCTTGTGCTACGAGGGCCAGACAACGGATAAAAAATATACGCATATAATTTTTTTGTAAATACGTAGGAAACACCCACAATAACACCCGTGCGGGGATCGAAAATGTTTTTTCTGGTGTAGTAACACTAGTAACCATTACCCCAAATGGGTCGTCAATGGTAACGGTAAGGAAAGGATTCGTTCTATTTGTGTAAATGTATTTTCATTAACTCTATAGGAATATTTCTGGATATGTGCAGGTGTTTTTGTGATAAAAATATAATTTAGGGTTAAGCAGTAACCCGATGATAGATTGGTCATATGCCACAAGGCAGGCACCGGCTCGCCTGTCTTCGGGTGTGAATGGGAACCGGTGGAGTTTAGTGGGTAGTGGAAGAGTTGTCCTGAGTCCCCGCACAAGACCACAGGTCTTGTTAACCGGTAATATAATGCGTAAAAGCATTCTCCTCCGAAAAATGGTTCAGCGGTATGTATACGAGTATTATTCACTGATAAAATATTATTTCTTCATAATTATCATTTTGGGCACGCCTCAGTTGTAAAGTAATAAACATACAATATGGCGGTGATGCTTATCGATGAAGTGTCTTTCAATGGAATATGCCGTAGGTAGCTTACCATCAGGTGGGTTGCGTGTCTGGCTTCGTCCAACCATGCAGGAGATTTTATACATCCAACAACTTCAAGTAAGTGCGCAACCATCGGGGCACTACATATTCCTTTACTTATTAGCTTCATATTGGACAGAAGTCTGACACGACCGAAAAGATATTATTACCAACAGCTTTACGTGGTTTCCGAGTCTCGGAAGTGCACTGCCAGCAATCACTATTTATTTCCACCTGTCATCATTCAGCAGAAGATTTTGCCATTTTGGCCTTCAAGTTAAGTCTTAAAAGGCCGGCAACGCATCAGCGATCCCTGCAGATGTGGTGGGCGGTGATTGCTTACCATCAGGCGACACGCTGGCTCGTTTGCCGCTTCTGTAAACAAATAGATCAACCAAATACTAACGTAATATTGATGGGGTTCAGCTATGCGTCTTATGGCCCGTATAAATTCCTGTGACGGTGACTTTGGCTAAATAAATCCCCCGTCGACGTCCGTTGGTTACGGAACGAATCGATGGCCGGAGGCAGTTCCGAATTAAATCGATACTCGGTATTTATCGAGTCCATCGGGAATCCTGTTTGTATCGAGTTAACTTCTTGCTTGACTGCTCACGTGGACAGATACAAATTGTGTAATTAACATGTTTTTAAAGATCTTCTTTCTCATTTTTGTTCCGAACAAGTCATACATTTGCCTAGTCAAGTTGTCATTGGGACGACTGACAACTGTTTTTCGCAGCTTTTACCAGAGAAACTACACCAATTAGATCATGGCTACATAACCATTTGACAAGATACGCCTTGTGGCAGTTGATTGGCCAGTGACCCTGCCCTATGCGTCACGGGTCCCCTTGGGCTTCAATACAGCCCAGGGCAAAAATTCATGTGATTTATAACATTTATGTTTGCCCTGTGCCTGGATATTATTTTTTATTTAGGTTTATTTTTGTGGTGGCTGGTCAATAGCTACAAGGCTGGCACCGGCTCGTCCCAATCGGGTGTGTAGGGGAAACCGGGGGAGTTTAGTGGGTAGTGGATGCTTTAGTCTCGAGTCCCACACACGGCCTCAGGTCTAGCTAGCCTAGCGGTTATGGTGCATAAACGCATTCTCCTCCGAAAAAAAAGGTTAACTTTTGTGGTACCTTCTTTGTTCCTGATTCCCATAGCACCAGTGCTCAAGTTACTTGCTTTAGGAACAGACCAATCAAAATATAGGTAATAATGTTGAACAAGAAAATCCAGGAATGAGTGTCAGATTTCTCCGTTAATTTTTTCACGAAATTGGGCACCCCTACCGCTGCGTATAATTAATTAATTCCAACGAATTTAAACGCGGCTTTTACCAAAATTAAGTCCATGTTTCTCTCACTGGCTTATGAGGATAAATTGTACTCGAGCAATATTAAAATTTCCCAAGGGCACTGTGCTTTTCTTTTCCCTTTATTAAATGTTATCTTGGTTTTTAACCGACTTCAAAAAAGGAGGAGGTTATATGTTCGACTGAATGTATTTTTTTTTTTTTTTTTTTTTTTTTTTTTTATGTATGTCCGTCGATTTCTCCGTCAATTGTGGACCGATTTAAATAATTCTTTTTTTATTTGAAAGTGCATAGTTCAGAGGTGGTCCCATTGTCACCATGTCAGGATCTGATGATGGGATCCCGGAAAAATCAAGGGAAAACCTCAAATTTTATAGGCTGCGCCTACGCGTTACTTGTTTTTTCTGAAGCCATTCAAGTTTTTGCGTCCGATAGACATCATTTTATGTTGATGAGCTGATGATGGAAGGTACAACTCCTTAACGGTTAGGAGTTAGGGGATAATTCTTTCAGTATTGTAGGAATATGTGGACCGTTAGTTGTATTTTATGTACTTTTGCAACTAAGGTGATGATGGAAAGTACAAGTCCTTAACGGATAGGAGTTAGGGGATAATTCTTTCAGTGTTGTAGGAATATGTGGAACGTTAGTTGTATTTCATGTACTTTTGCAGCTAAGCTGATGATTACCCGGGGATGGGCTGGTCACTAGCCAATAAGGTTAGCACCGGCTCGTCCTAATCGGGTGTGAAGGAGAAACCGGGGGAGTGTAGTGGGTAGCGGACGCTTCGGTCTCGAGTCCCACACACGGCCGCGGGTCTAGCTAGCCTGCGGTTATGGTGCATAAACGCATTCTCCTCCTACCCATGGTGCTGAACACTTAATGAATACCTAATATTATTATCAAATAATACAATTCTACTCGTATTTTCGCTATCATTATTATGAAAGAGTTTTACTCACTACCTACGTGTTATTCACACTAAAAATAGAAAAATAAACAAACTTTTTTAAAAAAAAATTAAACCGACTTCAAAAAAAAAGAAACAAAAAAACTACCTAAAAAACTGAAAAGCAAAAAATAATTTTAATAAGACATTCATCAAATGCGCTTATTGTCTAAGCCTATTAATTAAATTGTATTTTACGTGCTAGGTAGGTACCTACTAATCTGTTTGAAGTCGGTGCCAAGCCAAAGGTAATCAAAAATGATATATATATAATAATAATGTATTATAAAGGGTTACTTATTAATCCGCGGACGTAGGTACGTAATCTGGGTACCTACTATTTGGCTTGGCACCGACTTCAAACAGATTAGTAGGTACCTACCTAGCACGTAAAATACAATTTAATTAATAGGCTTAGACAATAAGCGCATTTGATGAATGTCTTATTAAAATTATTTTTTGCTTTTCAGTTTTTTAGGTACCTAGTTTTTTTGTTTTATAAATAAATGTTCATCACATACATTGATTAGACCTCAAAGTGAGTAGAGTCAACCGCTTATGTTTTGAGTAACAGAATCAAAAAAGTATATCAAATACTGTATTTGTATACTTATCTATCTAAGTACTACTTCTACATGTTAATTTTTTCTCCTGGTGGTAAGCGGCCACTGCGAGCTATTCTATTGAGGGTCACTTCACCAGGAAGCGTCGCTCAATATGCTGCTACTGTAGGCTCATCTGATCTTCGAGCCTTTGATTATAAGTGTACTGGCTCCCTCATTATGAATATTTTTCCTAGGGGAGTTCGACCACAACCCTTGGCGCATAGGGTCACTACCAAAGTCGTAGCAAATTCTAAGCAGCGCCTTTTGTACCATACTGTACATTCATTCGATCCTTTAACTATACTTTACCTTGATATGATAGCTTCTTGAGGAGCCACAAGGTTAATCAGGGCAGTTCACTATTAGAATAAGAATTGCAAATATTACAATTGTCAAATGTCACACGCAAATTGATTTGAAAGTACTTTATTTCTTTTAACTGAATGGCTAGCTTGTTTTTTGTAAGTGTCTAAACAACATTGTACACTTACTAACGTTGGAAAATTTAATTGCTAAAGTATCATACATTTATCGATAAGCTACTTGTAAAATTGTATGCTGTATGTTTCATTAATAAATAAAATAAATAAATAAATATATATATAAATATAGTTCCATTAGCAATATGAACACTTGCGTCTGCAATATCGATCTTCTGGGATTACTAAACTCAGGCAGTTGTCGTCACGAATGACGGCTGTAATCTGTAATGACTTCACAACACCCGCTGTTGTCTTGTAATGACAGCATCTGATGTTATATGGATTGAAAGAGGCGAAGCTGATCTCAAAACGGGATATTTTTAATACAAATTATGCTGTTATGTTTCTTCGTCATTAAAAAAAACATCATACCAATTATCATTTAGATCAAATGGCTAAGACATTAATGTTGTCAGAGCTAGTATTGACGTCTATTTACTCATAGCTCGTAATACATTAGGCCTACAGCCCGCCTGATATTATGCGGTAACCGTCGCGTATGGAAAATTGTGACACAAGACGTATCACTCGCGCCGAGCAGACCCTGTAATTTGAAGGGAAATCATAAAGTTGGCAGCAGAAAAAGGTTTCCGCTGCCAACACCATGCCCTCCCATTGAGCTCCATGCTCTATCTCTCTCGAAAATTAATTATACATACGAGGGGCGGCTGATAAGTCCGCGGCCTAAGGTACTTAATGAAAGAAAATGTATGGTTTCTATTTTTTATTTTTCAATATAATCTCCCTCAAGTAAAATGCATTTCTCACATCCCGCATACAATGCCTTTAACCCACCCAAAAAAAAATTCTTCAAAATGATGATCAACCGCAGCTTTTATTTCGTTGTCATCTGCAAATCTCCGGCCCCGTAAGTCCTTTTTCAATTTGGAAAACAGGAAAAAGTCACTAGGTGCTAGGTCTGGGCTATATGGAGGGTGGTCAATCTCCGAGAACCCCGTGTCTCTTAGAGCATGCCTCGCAACGTGAACCGGCGCGTTGTCTTGCAGAAAGAGCACTCCGCGCGTCAGTTTCCCACGTCGTTTCTGTACAATAACTTCGGGAACCTGAGTCAATAAATTGGCATAATATTGGTCATTCATCGTAGTTCCCCTGGGTAGGTAGTCTATAAGTAAAATTCCCTCGCTATCCCAGAAAACAATCGAGGGTCGAGGGTTGTCTTCACAGCTCTCTCGTCCTTGTTAAAACAGGTGGGCCCATTTTTTCACCATCGGATATGAAGGCGCAGAATCCCGAAGAACCGATGACATCTCTTCAAAAATATCTTTCGGTGTATTTCCATTTTTTACGAGGAATTTATCACGGCGCGCGGTGTTCAAAATTCAGAGAATTTCCAGATTCGGCTGACATGATGATGTTTGTTGTTCGATAAATACCTAATTGAACTATCAATGCAAACTTAATTAGTGATTGCTTTTATAATACTACTGAGTGTCACAACTAGTGACATAAGTAACAAGCTAATTACTCATCGTTAAGACGACGAATTGAATATTTGTGTTGCAAGGATATGGATTTTTCTCAGCAATGACTAAAGCTAAGAAAATAAAATTTATTGGCAAGATTCATCATGTCTTTGACTTTGTATTGTCCATTTGAATACACGATTGGTCAACTTTTGTAACACAGATTAATTAATCAAAAATACCTCTATAAAAACAGGGATTGTCATTTTTACGACAATCGGAAGCGACTTAAGCCTTCAAAATTACAAAATATAATCACGGAACCTTACACTATAATTGGGCCATATATTATTTAAAATACATTTATAGTTTTTAAATCACACGGATAAAACCATTTTGTCGCATACGCTCTTTTCGTTTAGAGCGGGTTTTCTAAGAGCGTCTTGCGTCGCGCGGCCCCAGCAGTACGCTCCCGGCTATTGCCAGAGACGGTTCTATGTCAACTGCTCTCCGCCCACGCTCGCTTTTGTTTTTCGAATTTCGAAAATTTCGAATTCAAACCACTGACCTCCATCATACATAGTACGCTGGACTGGCTATACAGTCTGTTTTGCCCAACCTGAGATATATGTGGCTATATTTAGCTTCTAAGATTCACCATCATGTTTATAATTTTATTTTTTATTTTGAATAAGAATGATCTAAAAAGATAGCTGACTACGCACAATCACTATCCGTTGAACTCGAGCCTTCAGAAATGCCGTCTGGTCTGATTCAGTATCAGATTATTTTTTTAATTCTCATGAACTTGTACATTTCGACATCCATTAAGTACCTTCTCTTTCGGACAATTGGTCTTCGATGTGGATAGTGACCGATTGGAATGCTTCTTATGTTAATTTGACAATATTGTTTGCATCTTTCGTATATCACAACATTCTATCTCCATCACATTGTGGTAAAACGTTGCACACTGGTAAGGTAACCCTATTTGCTAACCAGTTATGGCGGCATTTTCAAATGGCGAACATTTCCAAATGGGATTAAACGGCCTATAATGTCTTTTTCTCTTTCAAAAATCACGTACTGATAACACAATATTTTTACCACTACTTTGAATCCTTTTTGGCATAATACAAGATAAATTTATCATTTTTAAATAGAAAAATGCGAGGAGCTTCGTCAAACGAGAAAAACATTAATGCCAACCGCATGGAATAAGACACTGACAGCTGTCAAAGGTAAAATAACTCTGAACGAACTGTAGACATTGAAATGACAGCTATTTTTTGTGTCGATTTGAAGCGCTGCCAGTGAGTGTACTATAGTTTGTTAAATTTTGGATGATCTCTGCGACAGGTGTCGCAGTGACATTTCTAGAGGCATAGTCTTACCATAAACGAATGTTAAAACTTCGATTCGTAAGTAATTGATTCCTATATCGATCTAAACTGAACGATTGAGGACCTCTAGTAAAAGTGATTTAAAACAAAGGACACATTTGTTTGGCATGCTCTATGACTATGCGAAAACATTTAGGTGATAAAGATTTGTGTTTGTCCTGTATCTGGATGTTAATATGTAATTAAGTACTAATTTGGGGTAACTTCGTCATTTTTGATACTCGTAGCACATGTCATGTGCTCTTTTACACAAATTTCGGACTTCGATCATATTCAAATTGTTATATCCAAACCGACTTCTAATCGCGGAGGCACGAACTGACGGTTTTTCAGCCGTCATTCGGAACCGAGTAGCTTCCCTGCTGCACCGCGTGCGAGGTAGTACTAACGGCATTCTAAAGATCATGGCTGACAGAGTGGATTGTCCCATGTTAAGGCATTGGATACGTCTACATGTGGCATAGTTTTTTAGTGCCTTGATGTGCGACCTACTTATAGTCTTTGTTTTTTTGTCCTTGATTTTTATTTTTATTTCTAAATTGCTAACATAGTTTAAGTGTATTGTTACTAACAAAATTTTGAATCCTAGATAACTGTAATTTGAATAAATAATACAAAATAAATAATAAAAATAATAATCAATTTGATTTTTTATTATAAAATTGTACGTTTAATGAGATACAAAAAGAAAATTTTCCGATGAGTTAAAATTTCATAATTGATTATTAAGTGTAAGCGAATGATAATAGCAATGAATATCTCTAAGTGGGCGGGACCCTACAATCATGAACGTTCTCTTCATACATTTGAATATTTTGGAGCATTGTCACATTTATCTCGAAACGTTGTTTTTAGACTAAAGCCCGTAGTTGTAGTTTTGTCTAAAAATAATATTTCAAGAGCCATTAAATAAAACAACTGAAACGGATAAAACTCGCGATTTATCCGTTTAAGGTGTTTTAGTTAATGAGTAGTAACTACTATTATTATATTATTTTATCTGTGGTAGTAACCGCGTAAACATCAGAAACCACTATTTCAAGAGTCATCTTAAGACCGATCTCATAGTTGAGACCTGTCTATAAATACATGTCTATAGTGACATTTGGAATTATCTAAAAGTTATAATAATTATTTGGGGTCTTTAAAAAATTAGGAATAACTTTTTTCTTTTATTTAAATAAAATAAGTGACTTGAGAATACTTTCTTAAGGACCTATCCCTCCCCATAGAGAGTTAATAATAAGATACCTATGTACAGTCGCCAGCACATCAGACTACCCCAATCTGTCAAATTTCTACAACCAATTTTCAGCTTTATTCACTTCACATAGAGTTCTCTTTCAATTGAGATTTTTTGACAGATTAGGGTAGGTTGATCTGCTGCCGTCCGTACTTAGATTAGCTACACAGAGAGGGCACTTTATCTAAAAAAGTTTTTATCGATAACAAAATTCAGTCGTTGTATAGAACTAGTATTAGTTCCAAGTACACTCACTCACTAATTATTGCTCTCCAGCGCAGTTAGCGCCATTATGGCGATTTTCAAATCGGATCAAATAATTGGTAGCGATCGCCTGTCCAGCGTACTTGTATAATGGAGGTCAGTGGTTTCAGTGGACGCGCGGATCTCTTTGCTCCGTGCTCGTCTCTCGTCATAAATGTGCGGGGTGGGGGGGGCGGCACGCGCCGAATTTCAGACTTTTAGTTAAACGCGGCGTCACCTTAAGTACCCTAGGCCGCGGACTTATCAGCCGTCCCTCGTATATATGACTTAGAACAGATTGAAATATTTTTTTGGAACATTTTATTCTGGGAGTATTTAACCTAAAGAAAATTAAAAAAGTTGTTTTAGTTTGAAGGTGCGTGATATATGTATCAGATTAGGATATTTATGTATGTATCAGATTAGACATTCGTATGTGTTCAGTCATCAGCACACCCTACCCTAATCGGTCACAATCCTACAATTTTCTATTTTAAGTGCGCCGCATAGAGTTCTATTTCAATTGAGACCTTTTGACAGGTTAGGGTTGATTAATTTGCTGCTTACTGTACACATTATATTATTGGCCTTGGGCATAGGTAGGGCTGCCATCTCCTAAATTGCCGACGCCGGATAAACATGGTAGAAATCCCGGACTTTTTATTGAGAATTTTGAAAAAGTTTTGTTTTTGCAATAAAAATTATAACATCGTTATAATTTTTTATTCTTAATCATTTTTACAGCTTATTATTTAAATCGAATGAGGTACGGTAAGCGCAACCAATAATAGGCAGTTTTAATAAAATTAAACACTAGGTAATATGGTAGATGTACATATTATATGATTTCCCCCTGACATCAAACCGGGTGAAACCCGGACACTTTCAAATACCCCAGCCGGACGGCCGCCGCCCCCGGACGCCCTTCAAACTAGGACAAATCCGGGGAAATCCGGACGGATGGCAGCCCTAGGCATAGGCCTATTATCCGTAAATGATTGAATACGAATCATACAGGGATACAGAAACATTTTTACGGTTTGACGGAGATGTGAGTTTGGAAATTAAGGGTTTTTCGTTACAGAACAATTTAGGTTGTCCGGGAGACGAACGATATTACCTACTATCATTATACTTCCTTGCCTAAAAGCGGTGCCTCCAGTAATGATGATTTCTGTAAAGTTGTAGTATATGGCTGCTGCGACACAAGCATTCTTGTTTAGTGCAGAGCCGCTAGACTTAAGTTGTTTTGTAACTGTTTTATAAATAGAAAAAAAAGATTTATAAAGATTTTACTTAATATTATGATATCATATTATGGCCTACTTTGTAAATTTTCCGAGCATTTTGTACAATATTTTTACTTTTTATCTTTTAACTTTATTGTGCCTATGTACATTATATTATTTATGAGCCTTAGGATTGTATACCCGACATGGGTAAACCGTTGTTACTTCTTACCTTGTAATACCTATTTGCCAACTGAATTAGCATCAGACATACATAAAATCGGGAGAAGCAGACCAATTGCATACCTATGCATGGTTACAGTTGAAGTTACGAGTATCTATCTTTTCCTTACGATGTTTTCCGTAATTCCGTGCTCGTTGGTAAATAAAGACACGAAATCTCAAAAAGCGGAGATTGAAACTACTCGACTTTCAGTTGCATCAAACGGTACATGTTTAGTCTATTCGTATGTTACACGTGTACGAACGCACAAACTTTTATTAAGGTATGTCGTCTCATATTCACCAACCAATAAGGTGTAATGGTTATGAAGACTATTATTACATATCGTAGTTCGGATTCCTGCACGGTACAAAATGGTTTATGCTTTGAATATCTTTCTTTTTGTATTGCTTGTCTAGTAGAACTTCCATAGAAGCAGAACAAAAGTCTTGCTTACGTATATATCGAATGGACGAGTCGTTGCTCTTTTGACTCTTAGGTCGAGAGAGGTGAAACTTCTATGCTGACGATACAGTCTCGTTGTTTAAGTACCTAGTTGTGATCTGGGGGTAAAGGGTTCCATTCGCGGGTAGAACTAAATATGTGTCAGTTTATTCGGATGTTATGTGTGACACAACAATAGAAGATTGTTGTGTAAGACATGACTTCATCAGATATACTATGAAAATAGAATTACGAAAACGAAATACTTAATTCAATTTCCGATATGCATCTCATTGAACTGTTCATTCAGTTTTCTGGCAAACCTCCAGTGAACTTGGCGAAATTCCACGCTTTATTCTATCGACTATTTGCCGTAAGAATGCTTACTTGAGATGAGCTATATTGTTTTGTAGTTTTTAAGATTAATAAGCATCCAGGAACAGAAAAAATACAAAATATGTTCATCACATAAAGGTTTGTCCTGGGTGGGATTCGAACCCACGACCCTGTACGCGTAGGCCAGAGTTATTACCAAATTTGCCATCGGGCCAGTCGTTTTAAAATGACTGTTCTATGAGTCACTGAATCAGGAAGTGTAGCTCATATGCTGCCACAATGTGGACTTCTAAAGTAGCCTGGGGTCTATACCCAAATAAAAGAATTGAAAATTGTAAAAAGCACCATCCTGCTTACATTTTTTGGTTCTGACTAATGACGTTCAATTAAAAAAGTAGACTCCCAATCACGCTCAAATATTGTCCGAAGCAAAAGTCTGCCCACCCGACTATTGGGCAGAGTTTTCGTTTAGTTGTATACAATTGACATTAAACACTAACTGCCACGAGATAAGGTGTTAATTTGAACGGATGTGTTAATGTCATCTGTCAACTCCGCTCGGACGTTTTTTGAGGAATTTTTCTTAGAGATTGGGTGTCTAGTTGTATATTGAACGTCATTGGTTCTGACCCGGAAAATGAGTAAGAGCTCATTCACTATGCTGCAGAGGCTGTCATTTTATATTTTAAAATACCTTCGGGACTCAACCTATCTGATACCGAGAGGTAGAGAAATAAATTCACGTATTTTTTATTGTCACCTATTTCAAAGATCCCTTTTGTATCGTAAGGTAGCATTGAGTATCGCTTCGTCCCAAAGGTTTTTACGAGGTATTGCCTTTAAGTCATACCCCATTTTCCAATACGGGAATTCCTAACTACATCGACGTTAGGCCGCCTACGCCCCTTTTAAAATAGGGTTGCTATATTCGAGGGTGAGTTAATTTTTTTCGAACATGTTATTGAAACATTTTCTGTCTCTTTCTCTAGAGATGCACTGTTATAGCCATTGTTGGGGTAGTGAACGTTCTAATTTTCCCCGAGCGCTTTGTAATCATCTAATTGGTGTGTTTGGACAATGATCAAAGGGTTGGTTAGTGCAGGTTTACAAATGGAGCGAATGCAGTGTGTTCTTTTGCTGGTTCCAAAATGATTTGGCCAAAAGGATAAAGTGATTTAAAGAGCAAAGTATTGATAACATGTAGTCATACAGCTTGGAATTTTAGTCGTTGTTTTCCCGCAGTAAAATGATTCTATCTTAGTAGTAAAATAATTAAGTTTTACAATTATGAGTGATGAAACTCGTACCAATAGTACTACAAGCTGCGTCGCGGACGGTCACCGGTCGGGGTCATTGCCCTTCGCGTTTATAAAAAAAAATTATAACTTACTATTGACTCACATTTGGTTTCCATTCCATTTTCCTATCAAACTTTAAAAAAAAGCTTAAAAAATTTTGACGTGACAACGTCTTAAATTAGGTTGCGGCTGGGAGTCACTTATGAAAAAGTGTAACGCTCGGTAACGTTACGATGAGTCACCGAACGAGAGAGAGGCCCGCCGAATGCCTTGCGTCTCTCTCCCACTCAACTATGATCGGTCTGCCGCGCGCGCAGCGCGCGGCAGACCGATCATAGTTTATTCATATCAATAAATATTCTACCGAGAAAAAGACGTTGTCACGTAAAATCTTCGCCCGTAAAACCGACTTTACAGGCAACCATTTTTTTTTATTAAAAAAAAAATACTTGCATAAATCGATAGTACTACTGAAGGTAAACGTTCTGCTGCGGGAAAACAACGACTAAAAAATACGCAGTATAATAAGAGTAATGCAAAATCAAAATAATAGATGCATGCATGCCGCGGGTGGAAAGCTAGTAATAAACATAGTATACTAAGATTGTATCCGTATAGTATACTTTAATTTCAATATACGTTTCAGTGAATAATAGGTGTTTTCATTCACATTTCTACGGAGTTTAGCGTAACTCATAACTCCATTAAAACTTTGAGAGATTAATCCACGTGGGCATACAAATAGAAATAGCATTTAAATCAGAAAGTGGAAATAAATGTATTGCAGACCGCCACGGGAGAAACTAAGTGACTTTCATTCTAAATGACTTAGGTTTTTTAAGCTGTTGTTATTTCTCATTTATGTTTCCAGCAATCACTGTCATCATCAGCCTATATACGTTCCCACTGCTGGGACACAGGCCTTATCTCAATTGTGAGATAGTGTGGGCCATACTCCACCACGCTGGCCTAGTGCGGGTTGGTGGAGGGGTGCGTAAGGCAAGTGACCAACCTTAATGTCAGATGTTATCAAGCCGCCAAATGGCCTCTGACTAGGCTTGACGACTAATATTTACATTATAGTAAATATCAGCCGGGACCAACAGCTTAACGTGCCTTCCGAAGCACGGAGACGCTCGAAATTAATGTCACTAAATATGGTCAGAATGGTCACCCACCCATTAACCGACCGCGGCATAGGTAGCTTGACTTTCGTTATCGCTAACGAACCACTGTCACAGCTGCGCCACGAGCGCCTCGCAATCACTGTATACTTTATAAATGTGTTTTTTTTTCGTTTTGTCCCTGTCATGTCAGGGCAGACTTGTACCATGATTTGGCAAGACCAGTTATTACACGTCTGATGTATTTTGCCATTAAGCAGGCAAAATGCTTTAAATATTATTAGAAAATATTCTTAAATTGTCTGTTACTATGCTGACCCATTTAATCTGCGTGACCTAGTTTGTGTTAAAATTGAATAACTTTGACTGGATATTTTTTAATATTGCGAGCCTGTGAAATCAACGAACGCGTAGCTCAGGTAGGTATATATACCGTAGTAGTAGACCCGAGTCGCACACACGGCCGGTACAGGTCTGTCCTTGCCTGCTGTTATTGTGTTTCAACGCATTCTTCGCAAAAAAACGTTGTACCTGAATGTAACAAAATATACAAGTAATATTTATCTATTATCTGGCTTTCATTCCATTCTAAAACTTTGCTTAGTTTCCTTAGTTCAAGAGGTGATATCATTTACTATCCGATTCAAATGCTATTAGGATAATACCTTTTGGAATTAAGCGACAAATGACGTCCCCTGCGCCTGTCCGTAACGTTAGCAATGCGTTATTATGCCAGTGTGTATGTCAGTTTTTACTGTCGCTTAACGCAATTCCAAAAGGTATTAACCTAATAGCATTTGAACCAATTTTGTCGGGTTAAAGTAATCACCAAGTCATATTTTGCCAAGCGTATGAGTTGGTGAATAAAACTTGTTTATCAATGACATTGATATCAGTAACGTAGACTTTTACTATGCACTCGGCCATAATTAGTTTGATACAACTTGCTTATTTATACAGTAGTCTTTATATTGGCAGACTAGCAAAACCTGTACTGTATTGTGATTGATTGTATTAAAAAAGTTCAACTCAACCAACTTGTTATGTATTTCGTTCATACGTTTCAGGGCCGATGCCGACCAAATTGTGTTGGTCTCTCGGTTACGTAGGATTCTGTAGCGCTCTGTGTGATGTAGTGGGAGCGGGAGGTCTGGTAACAGTGGACGTTGTTTCGGTTTGGACCCGGCCGGGCGGTCGTCTTGGTATCAGCTGGTTGAAGATAGAATTGTGTAGATAAACCAAATTGATTATTCTTTGAATTTGTTTGTTTCAAGTTTTATTGCGCTGAAAAAATGACGATACTTCTATTTCTGTTATCTAAGGAAACTGAGAGTTATCTCGAGATAAAAAGTAGACCACTTAAAAAGTGACTTTGAAGGAAGACTGATGTCTACGTCTCTGCCAAATTTTTTTTCCAAATCCGTTTAGGGGCGGAACCGAGACAGACAGACAGACATAATAACTTTCGGATTTATAAAATTATTAGTTAGGATTATTACCTATGTACTTGTAGTACAAATTGTTTCTGTGCCAAAGAATCAATGTGTACAAAACTATCTAGTATTATCTATTGTAAACTTATCTACACCTACTTCTTAATTTATAAAAACATTTCTTGGATACTATAGAAACAGTACATACCATTATCAGGATATTGATTGGTTTAACATTATTCTATAAACTCAAGGCTGTTTTAATAACTTAAGACTTAAATATTCAATACAAAACGCATGTGCAGCACTTGTTACGGTTCTCATTAATTGCATCGCGGTGCATTCTCGCGATTTGAAATGTGATAACGGAGTGATTCAGAAGAAAAACACTCGTACACAAGACATGACGTTGCAGCGTTGGTAAGATATGGATCGAGTGATACGCCCACTTGTATCTTGTTAGTTGAGAAAAAATAATATTAACAACACTTGAAATGTAAGGCTCGAAGACCAGAGGAGCCTACATTGTGGCACTTGTGGCAGGACGTCGAGCGATCCTTTCTGTTAAAGTTATTCCATCAGGTCAGCTGTGTGCCGTCTGCCTGCCTGTGCATTCATGTAGCGTAAAAAAATAATACTAATTGGGTACTAAGACTTGCGAAGGTGAGTTGCTTAGGTTCTGTAAGGCTGGTTTTAGAATCACGCTGATGCGCGCGCGTAGCTTTGTACACTGCCGGTTTTCTTTGCAGTTCAAATCGTCGCTATCTTACAAAAACAGTGATACTTGCTGATACGCGCGCTGACGACTTGCTTGTCAGCGTGACTCTAAAACCAGCCTTATTATGTGAAGTGGACAGTCGGCCGCAAAAATAGCGACTTATTTTGACAAATCATGTGATCTTATTTCTATGAATAAGATATCATAGTCAAACATATTATAGCTAAAGGCGATAATTAATCTGTCCTGATCCTGTCAAACTATATGTTATCATAATTTGTCAAAGATGTAATTTATGATGGAACCCAAATTATATGTTCTCCAAATATCCACATTTTAGACAAATTGAACCACTGCCAATTATGTATAACCATAACTAAGCCTTGGCTCATTTATCTCTATCCTTCAAAACTCCCGCCCCAACCCATAAAAATATCCGATAAACCGATAAATTGAGCAATCAAACTTATCAAACAACTCACAGTTTGTGCGAAAAAAAGTATCCATCATGGCGTCCCATGGATCGTCCGCGCTAATATAACGTAGCGAACGCACCGCGGCCGGGCCTCAGGTCGTTGACCCTGCTTCTCGCGTTGCGTAACTTCCAAAATTAAGGACGCGAGGTGGGTCGACAACGCGTTTTTTGTAGGGTTGCCCTTTTCAACCGATTTTTTTAGGATCTTTTCGAGTGAAACTTTGTATACAAATGCGAAAGTTGATGAGGATGCATCGACAATTTCTCTTTGACGCAGATGTAACTTCACAGATTTCGATGATATTTGGTCTCCCAAAGACGTGTGTCTTTGGGAGCCAAAACAATGAAAACAAAGGAGCCTACAGTAGACCGTAGTAACTGCTTACGATAAGATGGTCTGCGTGCCTGTCTGAAAACTGCAGTGGCATAAAATGAGATTGCTTTGTTACTGTATTAGCATACTAGCCTTCCCAGGAGCCACGTTACCCTGAAAGGAATGTGATATTTTTCAGGAAAACGTAGCCTTAGTCTCTAAACAGCTCTTTAACTATCCCTAAATCAAAAATTACGTCAATTTATCCGTTAACATGAAAGGAAAGAATTACCTCTGTCTGCCACTCAGTCGACCGTTTAGCTCTTAAACATACATGATTTTATGAACCTGAAATGACAAATTTCCTCAAGTTTATCTAAACAACTTACTTAGGTAGTTTTTTAGATTAAAAAGTTCTTCTTAGGTAGTTTGGCGGACTGTCCCCTTTTATATTTTTGGAGACAACAATATAGATTTTATTTTTATTTATAAATGTACAAATTATTTTAATTTTAAGTGTACAAATTATTAAATTAAGTATCAGATCGAGAAACCCCTTCTTGCGTTATGTAACTTCCGGAGTTAAGGACGCGAGGTCGGCAACTGGTTTTTGGTAGGGCTACCCCCTTTTTACACGTTTTTTCAAGGACCTTCTGTTCCTCAAATAAGTATAAGGCTGGTTTCAGAGTAAACGCTGCATAGCGTTATACACTGCCGGTTTTTTTTGCAGTTCAAATCGTCGCTATTTTACAAGAACAGCGATACTTGCTAATACGCGCGCTGTTCGCATGCTTGTCAGCGTGACTCCAAAACCAGCCAAAAGTACAAGCGTCCGTGAAGGGCAATGTGGAAATACCGTAGGGTTTAGTGGATAAACCCTTAGGCTTTCTTCGTCTCCTATCTTTGGTTCAGGATCTGCAAATCTTGACAGAGATCGGGTGTTTCACAAACGTATACAGGATAGAGGGATACGTAAAATAGCGCATTACAGACGCGTTTAAAAAAAGAAAAAGCCTCTTTTTTTAAAGAGGTACCTACCTAATTAGTAAATCTTTTCAATAAAATCATTGACCATTTTCTAAGATTTTATAAATTTTCTTTAAATTAAGTTGTTTATTTTAAAAACTAACAAATTTAACACAAATTCGTAAACACCGTTATTTGGTTACGTAACTTTTAAATTTAAGGATGCTTTTTAGGTCGAGATCGCGTGAGGGCTGTCCTTTTTTGGAAATTCAATAGCGCAAGCAAACATGAACGATTTTCCGTAAACAAAAACAGGTTACCTTAAAAAAATAAGGATTCTCTTCTCAGAAATGAAAAAGATTAAGTTACAAGTGATACAACTAAAGTTGAATTAAGGGGAAACGTGTAAGTTATTTAATTTTATCGGTTTACTCCAGGTACTCAGGTAGGTACTCAACCCTGCAACAAATATATTGTTTGAAAATTTTACAGGTTTTTCACCTTAATAAGAGATAATAAGGCTACGCGTTACGTAGTTTATCGCTTTTCCATTTATATTTACCTTGTCGTTCACACCGAACCGACTATACGCTTCCATAAGCATACTCACAGTCGGCGGCGGACAATATGTTAGGCGTGAAAGATGCATTTAACCTGAGGACACTATTCTGCCGTCTCTTTTTAAAGGTAAAAAGACTAATGGGGTATACTTCATTACTAAGATATTTAATACGAGACTTTATAAGGATTCAAACGATGCCGAAATTATTAATAACGTCGAGGGTGAATATCTTAGCAGATATTTGTTATTAATATTTATAATTAGCTTGTCCTCGCACTTTAGCTACGTATTTTGGTTCGCCTGTTGTTAAGAATTTCTGATGCGTGACGGCAATCACCCGACTACCATAGTACCACCATCAGGCAAGGAGGAGCACTCCGGTGTTTAGTGGGTAAACTCCGCCCTGTCTAAAGTTGGAGAGTCCAACACCAACCTTCCCGCCCTAGAAATAAATTCTGACAGTAGTCGTTTCAATGTATTTATACCAAAAAATACCGAATTCTGGGTAATACTTCACCCTTAACTCGATTAGTTCCAAAGAAAGCGCACGGAAAATAACTCGCATTATACCTATCCTAAGTAATTCTGACCTGGCATGTACAAGTACATGTACTTATACTAAGTAGGTGTTACATAAAGAAACATTTCCGCACGGAATTGAGAACATTTTTCTTTCCTCCAACATGAGGCAGCGGCAGTTTCTCGGCGGATTTTCATACACGACTCGGGAGCTTACTGCGGCGTTGGTTAAGCACGCCGTTTCTCAAACTGGGTGTCGGCGACCCCCCCACGGATATAAAGAGAAGTTTTTTGCACGTGGAAAAGGAGTGAAAGTTTATTTGATGAACTTATTTGGTTCAAGCAATTTGTAAGTAGTAGTAGCCCTTTGGCTAATTGGTTATGTTTTAAGAGTTATACGCTTTGTCGTTCGTATTTATGAATACATTAGCAAATAAAATAATTAATATTACCTGATTATCATGAAAAATATCGTGATTCTGAGGAACTATCACAATTTCCAGGAGGAATACCAATCTACTTTTAAGTTTATAAGTTACTTAGTTTGGCCTTTGAAAATGTTGTTTTTTCTGTCATGTTGCAAAAGCGAATTATTTTGTAAATATTTTGGCGATCGCAAAGAATAACCATTGAGTGTCGCGATTGATATCAACATTCTGAAGCCTGAAACATTCTGATTAATTGTACAGTCATCATGTACCTACCATTGATGTGATTGATGAGTGCATCATTGCATCTCTGAAGCCTACATGAATAAAGAATATTTTGATTTTGAACGTTTCTTTAACAATATTAATTGATGAAGCTTGTAATAAATGATAAACCTCTCGGAGATTTAAATGTTGAGAAGCAGTGTCTTAGCACCTTTCACAAGGTCCCGTTAGCCAGGCCACCCGAAGCCCGCCGAGTTCGCTTAAAGCCTTATAAAAAACCACGTTGAAGCAACGAAACTGAGCAGATTGTGTGAAACTGGTTTGTTTTGCGAAATCTTTAAAACAGCGTTAAAAATGTTGTGTATTCAGCGTGTACCGGGGTATCACATAACGACCAGACATGCCTTCCGCTCCTATACGACGCTATTGCATAGAAGTATAAAAATTTTCAGGGACAAATTGCCCCTGTCACTCTTTAAGTCCTAAACAATCATCATACCAAAAATTATGTCGATCCGTTGCTCCGTTGTGACGTTAAAGATGGGCAAATATTCCTTCCTATTATCCCTTGTGAACTGACCATTATCCTACCTATCTCATGTCTGTATAAAGGATTGGAGAGTGATGGAGAGATGATCTGCCTCTTAAATGCATTAAAATTATATTGAAACAATCCAAAACCCATTAATCTGACCATTCCACAATAATTTTCATGCAATGTTTTTTTTAACAATTAGCCCTCGCCCACGACGACTTTTTGTAGCGATGCTGTCGCATACTCTTCCGAAAAATAGCGGATTGTTTAGTCAAATTAGACAAAAACGAAATAACGGAGAGTAAATACGGAGACTAAATCCGGTGTGCGCAACAACTGATTTGCATCCTCAAATAATCCGGCTTGGTTCCATGAATTTTATGTTCTCATTAATTTTAGATAAATTTCCTTTGTAAAATGTGTATTTGCATATTTTGTTGAGTAATTTTATTCAGCTTTAATAACCTCTGTGGGACATTATGCGTTTTAATGGAGTTAGGATATAATCTGAGGACCATGGCTGGCGAAGTAATTTTAGTATTATTTGATGACCTATTTGGTATAATAAAAAGAGGAGTCGACTATTACATCAGAGATCGTGGATTCGATCCTGTATATATCGGCCTAAGTTTCTATGTTTAATATGCGTCATCATCATCATCATTTTAGCCGAAAGACGTTTACTGCTGGACATAGGCTTACCGATCGGTCCTTTATAAGATCATCGGTCCACCTTGTGGGAGGCCTACCACGGCTGCGATTCCCAGTACCTACGTGGCCACCATTCGAGAACCTGTCCGTTCCAACGGGCGTCAGTCCTTCTTGCAATGCGCCCTGCCCACTGCCACTTGAGGCTCGCAATTCTTCGGGCAATGTCGGTGACCTTGGTCCTTCTGCGAATCTTATGAATTCTGATGCGATCACGCGAAGAGACCCTAAGCATAGCAATAAAAAATATAATACGAGCTGTTTGGTGTAATGGTCGAGAAGTCCCCCCACGGTACAAACATTTGTGTGCATGAACATGTCTGTTTGTATCGGTCTGGGCGTTTCTATGTATAATATGTATGTATTTACAAAAAAAAAAGTATTTAAGTAATGTTTATCCGTTGTCTGGCACCCATAGCACAAGCTAATGCTTAGTTTGGGGCTAGATGGCGCTGTGTGAATAATGTCGAGATGTCGAGATATTTATTTATTTATAATATGTATTTGTATGTATCGGCAATGTTGATCCGTTGTCAGGCAACTATGTGGCGGCTTTAGGTGGGCTGCGTGCCTGTCTACCAACAGAAATAACAAACAAAAAAACAGTCTGTTTTCTAGACGGGATCTCTAATCGACACCATTTGTCAGGATACATCTAAAGGCCATGGAGCTTAATGCCCCGAGATTCAACAGATAGACGGAACGTTTTGAATATTTGAATAAATGTCGCGGAAATCTATTTGGATTAAATATAATGGATGAATTTTGAAGATTTTATTATTCGTCGTTTTGTGCCAAATTAGGCAAAGCTTTTAGTATAATAAGCCTTAGGATGAACGGAAATACAGTTATTATAAGACTTACACTCAGTTGCAGAAACGTCCATTAAAGTTAATGTTTCATTAAAGCTATCGCTGTCACTTTTTATTTCATGACAACGAAAAGTGACAGCATTAGATTTAATGAAGCATTAACTTTAATGGAGCTTTCTGCAACAGGGCGTAAGTATACATTACCATCTTCTTATACCCATCATAACAAAAATGCTTTGGCTACTACTTACTTTGTGCTCAGACCTACATTAGATTGAATGTTGTCCGTTGTTTTATTTACTTTTATTCAATCACTTGTTTACTACTTACATGAATGTTGGTTCTGAGTAAAAATTCAAACCAAAATAGTCACTATCAAACACCACAGCCAGTCAAAACAAACTAAACCTGTTGTCAAATATCAATATCGAACAATCTATTATGTAATATGATATATCCACGCGATATTAAGTCCACTGTCCGTCAAAATCTCGATGTTCATTTAATTAAGCTACTCTAAAATAATAACGTAATAATTTATTCACCCCAGCTAAACCATTTGATGTTTGAAGACCCTCTCTAACCTGTGTATCGGGTCCGGCTTACCCACAGAACGTAAATACAATAGAAATGCCACAAGGGTTCAGTACGGGATGGCTATAGGGAGTGTCTCCCTCATTTCTCGCTCATTTCCCGCTTACCATCAGGTGGGTTGCGTGCCTGTCTGCCAAGTGATCCAGCAAAAAAGCCTGTATTAAGCAAAATAAGACCCCTTGAGTACATTTTTTGGCATTATTATGAAACCTTACATTTATTTATTTAAGCTTCATTGCACAAATCAAGTACAAAAGGCGGACTTTATGCCTCATGGCATTCAAGTGTAGTGTTTAAAACTTTCATACTAGAACATTGTGGTGATTTGCGGTGTGTGACAACGCTCCATATTTTTATTTATTTTTAGCACCTAAATTATGTTTTTGACGTCGACTTTCCCGGCCACCCTGTATTTTATTTTTCAATTATTTCGTGCGTTCAAGTACTCATCTTTATTAATACAAGTTGAGTAAGAGCGGTTACGCACTACGTCCGATCCGAATCCGATCCGTCTCCGTGAAATCAAAATCACAAATAAAATCGGATGACGGATCTAGTGCGTAACGCGCCTAGAAATAGTTCTACGGCTACTCCGGACCGTCATTTCACGGAACGGATGGGATTCGGATCGGATTTGGATCAGACGAAGTGCGTAACCGCTCTAAGCGGCATTGTTTTCAGATGAAAATTGAAATGACGTTTCTATTCTCTGAATTAGTTCTATGGGCTTGCCGGTTTTTTAGCCTCTGATTACCTTCACAGGGCGTGTCGGCCCTCCCCGCTTTGATTGGATACGAGGGTGGATTTTTTCCTCGATTACAATTTATAAATAATGTCTGTGATGTCAGTGCTTTATAAAGGAAAAAGAAAGTTTTTGTTGACATGGGTAGAGTACAGTCGGATACATAACATAACTCTTGAATCTTGATCATATGGTGTTCATAGTTCTCCTGTTTAATTCTAACGTGCATTTTCTATAGACTTTGGTATTTCGTGCTAAAGGTCAATGACCAGACTGCCTTGATCCTGACAGACCTGTATCAACAAATCTCATAAAAAAACTCAAACGGCTAGACTTGAGTGCTAATTTTGAATTTGTAAGTGCATTTGCGTTTGTTAAGGTAGATTGATCGCTATCACCTCGCTAGGTCCTAGGTTCGATTTTCGGTTTGGGAATTTGTTTCGTTTAGAATAGATTTGTATTCGCCAACTTTTTATCCATGCCCTGTAATAGAATAATATTTTATATACCTAATAATTTTAGGTACCTAAATCACTTTCGATTTATAAGTTCGCAATTTGGTTAACATTCACGAAAAAATTAAATCTCTTGCGAAGTCACTCTTAAAAAGGGACTAATGTATTTTTCAGTTTTTTACCTTAATGTTCGCAGTTTATAAATCACTAGTACTAATTTATAGGTCGAACTAAAAACTATCATACTTTGAACAATATATTATCATCAATAAAACCAAAGTAATTTGCTGAAATCTGTACTGAGCTTAAAACTGCATACACATCGACTAGTCCGACCATGGCAACACAGCTATTGTTATCTGTCTGTGTTCCTTATGATGTTTTCCGTTGCCATCGAGCTAGGGGTAGATACGCAAATAGAAAAATCCATAGCACGTATCCACAGAAATTTTGTAAAATAGAGAGAAAAGATAATAACGCTTTAATCTTTCGAGCCCCGGATCACCAGACACAATAGAAAATCTATTGTTACGCGGCACCCGAGTGCCGGTTCGGGATTGAGTGGTTAAAGCGAATAACAGTGACGAATATCGGAAAACTGACGGCTTCCGAAAACAAGACTTAGTATTGAATTATTCTGTGATAATGTTTCTTCGAATGGATATTTCCTAGAATAGCTAGGTTCTTTTCGGGGTCAATTGAATACAATAGCCTCCACAGAGGCGGTAAAAACGTCCATATCAATCAATTCTGCCTAACATTGTCTGCTTTTCGGCGGACCATCCGTATCCGTGCGGATAAATACTAATGTCTGTTTGAAATCCTACTAATGTTATAAATGCGAAAGTCTGGATATTCGGATGTTTGTTATTCAATCACGCCTGAACGGCTGAACGGATACAGATGAAATTTGGCACACGAATAATTTATAACCCTTAGGACTTAGGACTAGGACATAGGCTATAAACATCCTACGGGAAATGTCTCATTCCCGCGGAAATAACAATTTTGAAACTACTGAACCGATTTGAATAATTCTTTTACTGTTGGAAAGCTACACTATCCCGGTGAACATAAGGTACTTTTGATCCCGAAAATGTGGGGGGAAGGGGGGATATGGCGGAAGGCTAGTGTCAGAATAATTCATACACCAAATCAGTCGTAAATAGTAGCATTTTTACTTGATGGATACTATAGTATGTTTTTTGGAGGTTAATCTCCGAAAATTGTGCATTTAACTTACCTTGCACAAGTAAAGAAATGTTCATATTCAATATAATCAAACCCACTACCTTTAAAACAAGGTCATACTTACACGTGGATCGAAAGCCCAGCTCATGAATAATGCGCCTAAAAATAAGATCGCGAAGTTGCGAAAGAACAAAAAACGAATTATCATAAAACACTTAATAGGTTACTTACTCTGCTGATTCTGCTTGGATGGAAGTGTTAGGGTCATCGACCTTTGCCTGTTCGGTACCGCTCAGTCCGGAAAGTGCAAGCGTTGTAACAATCGTTATGCTGGCGCCGCAGTTTTGGCGACGACAGTGAGGGAACTTCGAAGTAATTGTGTTTTTTTTAATACTGCTGACAGTAAATGACGTAAAATTATAGATGAAAAAGGTAAAAAAAAAGTTATATTGTTTGGCTTATGTAACTTTTCCTATCAATAGCAAGAAAAGTGGTCAACAACTAGTAATTTATTTAATGAAGCTATTTATTATTATGTAATGAAGTGTGCCAACTGGTACTTTTTTGCGAGGTTCAGTGATATGATATGAGTCGAGCACTCTTTTGGCGATTGCATCCACAGCCTCATTTCCGACGGGTCCCACGTGGAACTTGGCCTATACAAATAAAATATGCCTTGTATGCCTTTGCAGGCTCATTATTTATTGTATTTCCTTCTTTCTATAACATGGTTTCCTTCAAATGAAGCGTGAAGAAGCACCTCGCGTTCCAGTACTGCGGTGCCAACGGAACGGAGAGAACACCTCGATGTTGCGTCCGTTGTCATGGCGATTTAGGATCCTCTTTTTCTTATTATCAGGCTAAGTGGAGCTATATGATAGTACTGAGGTACAAATACAAATACAAAATAATTTATTCGTGATTAACAGGTCATGTGGTAGTGTCACCACTAGATCTACTATATTAGAGGTACTATTAAAAGTACAAGGATTAGGAGTAGGTACAACAGATCCTTGCTTTTTCTGTCTACGCTGTGTCGATACACATGGGAGCATTCAAGGGACCCCTCGGGCTTGTCCCACTTTATTTTCTTGGTTTTTATTTGTTTCCACGTGATTTGGGAGTTGCAGTAGCACTGTTTCCGTTATGGTTAAATCGGGGAGACTGAATAGAAAACGAATATGTTTGGGTTTTCTTTTTACCAGAATTTGCCTTGATTCCTGTGTTGGGCAAAAGTGTTTTATTTCAACTAAAGTCGTGTTTTCTTTCCCGGAAAATATTTATCAGTTCATAGAAAGTGGGTATCGATAACAAAAACCTTTTGATACTGTACTCCAATGTATTATTGGGGCCTGACTAACTTCGTGTTCGCGAAGATAAAATTAAATCCTTAGAAATGACATTGATACTTTTGTTTGCGATATAAAAGAAATTAGAATTGTTTTTAAAAAATAAATCACATTTTTAATTTGTTTTACGATTGTTTTTTCGATTCCAATATTTGTCTTAAAGCACATAGCGACATGTTTATGAAGTGATGTTAATATTAGAAAACACTACACATAACATTTTCAATCGATCAAAGCAACCGCTTATTTTCCTCTCTACTTATGAATCACGCGGTCGCCTCTATAAATACCCACCTAAGTTTTATTCGCGTCAAAAGTGCTAATAAATAATAACTTTCGTAATATAATACAAGTAGGTACTTGATATTAATTGCTTTTAACCCTTTCATTTAGCCAATTTTCTGTCGTTACTAAATGACTCGACACTGGAATATTACCACCTCTTCTGTCGGTGACAATTTGCTAATGGGGTGTCGCGAAATTGGGGTGAGCCGTGAATGTCACCTGTTTTTTGCAACACGCAATACGTAGGAAGAGTGGGAAAGCAGGTGTTTTTATGTTTTGATTGTGGTGTCATTTTAATATTGTGAGTAGACAAAGCCTGCAGGCTAATGGAAAAAAAATCGGGTATGGTGAACATTGTTCCAGATTCTTGCAACATCCAATGCCAATGCCAATAATTTTGCTAACGATTTCGATATCACAATATTCCTTATTCATGTGACTACCATTGAATCTAAATAATACTGCAATGTCACTGTCCCTTTTTCGACATCAACAAACCCTATTCTCTCAAATTCTTTACAAACGACTTGAGCCTTAATGACATGACCGATTCTAAATAATTCAATATTTCATTACGATTACGAAATGATTTCTAGCAAACGCCGCAGGCACACAGTAATAGAATCCTTTTATTAAACTCGTAAAACAATTTCCTACATAACTTAGTCAAAGAACCAACCCAGGTCTTTTATTTTTCACCGCAAACCGCACTAATTCATTTCCCGTGGCGTAACGTTACGGGATGCCGGTGGCTGGGGGGTCTTAGAATATAAGCTTGAATAACTTTGATCTTAAGTACTTGGGTTGAGTAACTTGTGGGGTGTATTAGAGCTCCCTCGTTCATCAAAGTACTTTACGTACTGCGTCATTAGTGTTATTAAATGTTGTATGTAATATTTCCATACTGATGCATCTAAACCGCCGTGTTACATTTCGTTGACCAACGTTGCCCTACTGTAAGATCGTGTAGGGCCTACCTACACGTTCTAACCGTGGAACAGTGTGGTGGTTCGGAGTCCAAAAGGTGGTCCCCGTGCCTCGGAAAGCACGTAAAGCAGCTGGTGGATTTGCGCCTGATCTCTCTTCGATTGTATCAGACAGCTGTCCCATCGTGATATAGTAATAGGAAGGGCAATGTGCTTGTGCACGCACTATGTTCTATGCATAAAATACCCCGTGTAATAATTAATTTATCGTTTAGAACCCCTTTGACGGGGTTCGGTACAATTTATGCTGGCTTTTATAACGCTTCACAGCAAAAAATACTTACCTAGGTAATCCTTCGAGTCCCATATTAGGAAAGTAAAAACTAAATCCCTTTTTATCTAGCATTTTGATAATAACTTTCTAAAACTGGGAGGTCCGTGAGATTGCTATCATTACTGAGTGTGAGGGCTATTGCGTGAGGTTTTAACTTCTATGACGACTTGGAACGACTATGACAAATGAACTCCCATTTAAACACGCGTGTAAGATGTATAATTTATTTTATCCATCTAATGTGGGTCTGGAAGATGATTATGACGCATTTGGCAAGCGTGGTGATTAAGCCAGTACCTACCCATTATTGTAGCGATGACTTGATTTTAAGGATGGACGCCTTTGCCCTGCAGTGGGACATTTAATAGGCTGGTACTTTACTTTTTTTAAACTAAGATAACTTATGATTCTTATGAAACATACATCGTAAACGAAAGAATATGCGTTCTTTCAACCATGATATGCATTTTTTGTTTCATACTGATATTGATATGCAGTAGGTAATTAGAGATATATGGTGCGGGCTTTTGCGAAACGGAATAAAATAGATTGGATGCATACAGTTCGTTTTGTAATTGTGGTTCAGTATTCAGTTCGTAATTGCATTTTTTTGTTATAACCGATGAAAAATATAAAAATGAATTTCTGTGCTGAAAGTATGATTTGTTTTTTTTAAATATTTGCGAAATAATTGGCTTTACTATTGTGACATTATTATGATTGATGGAACAGTAATCACAGGGCAAATACTAATGCCGTATTTTGTTTAATATATAAGTATTTAAAACGCGGGCAAAGCCGCATGCTATCTTTATGAACTTGGTAAATTCTGGTCAGAAATTATACACCTAAAACAATTTCTATGGACTCGAAAGAAGAAAAATGAGTCCGCCAGTTTATCCAAAAACAATTACAACCATCGCTCGTTTAATAACCATCTGTTAATTTATATAGACAGCACACAAGAAACCTTCTTTTATGATACCCTAAAACACACTACTGCTTTTAGACCAGCTTTATCGCCAATCGATAAATCGATAGTTTATCGATGCCCCGCACGCATCGATAAAGTATTGCCGCAGTGACGAGACGACACCGGCGTCTGTAGACGATGACGTAATGTTTTTGGCTTCAGAATTGGATTTTGGGATGATGGATGGAATACCGATAATTTGGTGTTTGATGCAGTAGGTACTGTTATTTTGATAAGTCATAATGCGATTTATAACTGGCAGGATCTGTGAATTCAGGCACATTTTTTTGTTGGTAGTTTCATATAGGTACTCGTATTTTCCTTTTCGGTATCTACCTTCTACAAATGTGCACATATTTATTCCGTAGGAAGTTATACTTAACTTTCCCAAAAAGCATAGAGCTTGTGCTTGTGACGTCACTGTCCGCTAACTTGTTTGTGCGTAAAAGCTGATTAAATCAACTGATTGCTAATATCAATCAACGATCATGGAGGGTCCGACTCATTATGTAACGGAAACCTTAAAATAAATCCTACTAATATTATAAATGCGAAAGTCTGGATGTTTGGATGTTTGTTACTCAATCACGCCTAAACGGCTGAACGGATTTAGATGAAATTTGGCACACGTATAGTTTATAACCCGGAATAGGACATAGGCTATAAAATTCCTACGGGAAACGTCTCATTCCCGCGGGAATAACAATTTTGAAACTACTGAACCGATTTGAATAATTCTTTCACTGTTGGAATGCTACACTATCCCCAGTGAACATAGGGTACATTTGATCCTGGAAATGTGGGGGGAAGGGGGGATATTTGAAAAAAGAGATTACGCGCGGGTGAAACCGCGGGCGGAAGGCTAGTAAACTTATACTTCGGCCGTTGGGGCAGAAAGTTCCTCGAGTGGTGGCCACTTGGCCAGGTGCTGGGAAACGCACAAAGTGGACCGATGATCTTATAAAGGTCGCCGGAATCCACTGGATGCGTGGTGGCGCACGACCGATCGATTTGGAGATCCTTGGGAAAGGCCTATGTCCAGCAGTAGACGTCTTTCGGATGATATAATGTTCCTGCTACTTATGTAAAAAAAAAATATAACTAGTGATTCGAGTCATTTAAGCATCGAGTAAATATTACGATACGGTACTCCAATAACGCTATAGTATAATATCCCCAGCGTTATCTACAGGCGGAGTTTTATTGATACCGTGCACGCAGCTCGGATAAAATACAGCCGCAGTGACGTCATCGAGACTGAGACTGTGACGACTGATGCGTCGGTTTTAGAGTTCCGTGTGACAAAAAGAAAAACGGAGCAGTGTTCATCAAAAGGGATATTCTCGGCGAGACTCCTACTTTTTTTTTGGCGGAGGAGAACGCATTTACGCGCCATAACCGCAGGTTAGCGATACCTTGTGCGGCCGTATGGGCTCAGGACTAAAGTCGTTCGTCTGAGTACCCACTAAACTTCCCCGGTTTCCCCTTTCCATCCAATTGGGACGAGCCGGTGCCAGCCTTGCGGCTATTGACCAGCCCAAACCCGGGTACCCCAACTTTAGAGGCTTCAAGTCGGGGGTGGCGCCTAGGGAAGACTCTCCTACATATGTACTTAACTATATTTGACAACTTTCAGATTGTCTTGAGCTCTTAGTTCCTTAGCAGCTTGCAAGTGCAATGAAATTTAAGCACGTTAAAAACTTCAACTCTCAAATTCAACAAACTTCTTCATACATAACATAATAAAAACCCTCGTCATGATAGGCCACCCCGCCCGTTGCAACTTTGTTTGTCATATTTGTAATCAGAATAGACGAATGGACCTTATATTGATTTTTGTTATTCTTTTGAGATTGCAAAAGATTTCGATAGACCAAGATTTATTTGCCGGTTTTTTCTCTAAAAAAGCAACATTCTGAAATATGTATGTAGGTACTCATATTATATCGTTATAAACGTGCTTCTTATATCAATTCACTTCATTTTTTATTTGGATCTAGAGCCCCTTTGATATAGCCAGGGACATCGTTTGTGTTAATTCTATTTTCGATTTTTTCCTTATTTACGTTAAAAACCTTTTCAATTTCCATAACAACGTTTGCACGGAACCATCGGTGCGCGAGAACACCTCTCGCTTGACTGGGTTTTCGTTTCTTTTCACATAGCGAGCATAGTGGGAAAGATTCCAACTAGTGGGATTTGAGAAATGACAGCCGAATGATTGGGCGTGCCAAGTGTGACGTATGTGGGGGATAATAGTAATCTTTGTTTGTACCAGTTAAACTTTACTGGCTTGACTGCGCATTGGGAGACGAGAGTCGTGGATTTAAATTCCGGGTCGGACCAAATGTTTGAAAGTGAGTTTTTCGTTTAGGAAAATTACTGATTAGAGTCTGGAAGATAGTGTGACTCTAAAAAACGTTAATCCTGGTCCTGTGATCTCTTAGGCTGTGCCAGGTGTTAGATGCAGTGTTTATCTATTAATTAGTTATTATAAGTCTGACGTGAATGACACTGTACAATATTAGTTACTTACAATGGTTGGTGAACCATTAAATAAATTGCTGTCCTGCTGCGCTGCGCTATGATAATAGGGGTGTATAACAGTTCATCTTGCGTAGTATGTTATGTGTAAATATGCTTGGAGCTAGGGAAAACATCATTATTAATATTAGTATTATGGATTACAAGCGTAGTGCTTAGCCAAGCAGAGGGGAGCGGGAGGGTGCCATGAGACGTGACAGAGCTGTTATACACGTGTAGTGATGAAGACAACCCGACTGAAGTTTCGTGGCATTTGACGTAACAAAAATATACCCCGCCCCGCACCAATACCGCAGGAACCTACTCAGTAAAGTATAATATTTTTTTCACAAATAG
The DNA here is from genome assembly GCA_949319885.1 of Mecyna flavalis. Lineage (NCBI taxonomy): Eukaryota > Metazoa > Arthropoda > Insecta > Lepidoptera > Crambidae > Mecyna > Mecyna flavalis. The sequence goes on along the minus strand of OX439420.1, from coordinate 5,410,743 downwards.
AATACTACCTCATGAGTTATTTCATTATGGTCACCTAAATTTCGGTTTTATTGCGGTAACAGTAAAATGGTATTGACGTTGTAATTAATTTTATGGTACCAGAATGTGGTAGAGGTGTGCTAAATTACACGTGATTAGCGGTCAATTGAACTAAATTAGATTTATTGGTATAAGTGTAATGTAGTTGTGGAAATACGTAATAATCTTCTAACGTATTGAACACACTTAACTTGAAACAAAATGGACCCCCTAACATTTAACATACGAAACACCCAGAATTTGGTGGATCAAAATCTCCAAAAGGCGGATATCGGCTTGTCCCTCTTCGCGTGCGAACAGGAAACCGCTTATTAGGTAGTGGTAAGAACTTCTTAAGTCCTGAGTCCCACACACGTCCCCAAGTCTGCCCTATAATTAACCAGACTATAATTACCTAAAAAAAAAAAGAACTCGAAATATGTGTGCCATCTTTCTCCCAGCTATTGCATTTTGAACACTAATGCGCTAGTGCAGCAGTGATACAATTGGCCCTAGTAGGTTAATAATCTAAAATAACTTTGCTTGCGCGATGCAGGATTATACCATATTGTCTGTCAACAGTTTTTAGAAGTTGTCAAATGAAACAAAAGCTAATCTAAGTTGTTCTTTGTCGACAGGAGCACCATCTCCAGAGGGCGATATCAGGCACGGGGCTCATTATACCAACGCCGGAGGTGTGCGAGGTCACCGACCTCGAGTTCTACGAGAGATGCTACCCGCCGGACTACAAGATGCCCAAGCAGCACATACACATGCAGCGTGAGTACTGTATTGTTTTGTCGTTTAGAGTTGCGATGCGACGCGTTTTGTGCGGTGACGTCATTATTAAGAACACAACTTCTATACAAGGTGTGACTGGCAGGTTTTCAAGGTTACGTCATACCATTTTTTTAGTTTAGAAGACGGTGATTAAGGTCCTATTGGGCTTGTGACGTCATCGGAAAATGTCTGAGCTCGAGGATCGCGACCAGCTTAGTTCTGATTCTTTCTATGTACTAAGCCGGGACCTTTGCACAGTCTTGGTGTGTTGTATAATGTTGGCGCAAACAATTACTGTACTAGTGCGAATCTAGATCGATTGAACTGAATGGTTCTCTTATACAGTATGACAGGAAATGCGAGGGACATATTTAAACCCCAAATAGTTCATGCCTTCATAATATAACAAAATAAGTATAAATCAATAAAAACTCTGGTAAATATCTGTCAATAACCTTAGTCGAAACATGAAAATCCGCGTAACGTGCGGGCACTCTTTCCTTCACAGTACCTATTTCGTGCACTCGTACAAGTACGACTCAAATTATAATCGCGTACAATTTGAGTTTCGGTCGTAAACGGCCGCTCAGCACACGGGATTTTTAGGTAGTTCATGCATACATAAATTATTAGGATAATTATGAAAAAAATTAAGGATATATTTTTTATAGCGAATTGGACTCTAAATCGGATTCTGAACACTCTCCTTAAATATGTCCCTCTGGTTACCTAACACCCTGTATAGACGTAGCTACGCGTAACAATTAATCTATGCATTTGAATGGTGTAACTCTGCTGCAGTAATTTATTTAGCGCATTCCAATAGACTCTTTAAAATGTTAATGACCAACCCCTTTGGCGAAGCAGTTTGTACACATCACACAATCATCAGGCAAGGAGGAGCCCCGGGGCTTAGTGGGTAAACTTCTAGACCGTGGGATTCCCATACACTGCCCTACGTAACGTATTCCACGGGTAAAAACAGGAGTCTCTTTCCTTTAGTGTATGATTTCACCTCAAATTCCATGATACTTACTTACTTAGTTACTATGCTGGCTCAGCGATCCGAAATGGGTCTTGGCCTCCGACGTCAAAGCTCGCCATTTTCTTCGGTCCTGTGCCAATTCCGCCCAATCATGCACGTTTAGTGCCTTGAGGTCCTTGGCGACTCCGTCCCTCCAGCGATATCTCGGACGACCCACAGGACGGCGTCCTGTTGGTCGTCCCAGATAAGCTCTTTTGGCAGCTCGATCTTCCCCCATTCTCTCCACGTGTCCGAGCCAGCGTAGTCGGGATGATGTTATTGCCCCCATAATGTTCGGCTCGGCTATCAGGTCTTCGATCTCCTGGTTGAACCTGGGCCTCCAACTCCCATCCTCTCCTTTGGTTGGTCCCAGAATCTTGAAATTCCATGATAGCACAATTTTATCATCAGGTGGACTGCGCGTCTGTTTGTCAACCGATGTAGTAAAAAAACAAATCTAACTTTGGCATTTAGAAGTATTGTTTTATTGTATCTTTAGTAAATTAAACGAGGATATAGTTGCGTAATACTTTTATTGAATTGCATCTAGGTCAATGTTGAGGGGGAGGGGTCAGTTACGGAAAGCAAGTCGACTGATATGGCTATTTCGTTTTATTGATAGGGTCAAAGTTCGATAGTATATTTTATACTATAGTCATTTTTTGTTCGCTGACTCATATTCATTGTTTTACTTGATTGCGCATATTATTCCGATGTAATGCTTATAAGGTGGTCTTTATTACGTGGATTATAAGTATATTTAAAAATCTATAATATTGGATATCACATCTTTGGAGTTAGTAACTATAGATATTGCATTTATACTTAAAAACACCCAACCAACCCACTGATACCTACTGGGGTCGGGTTATTTCTACAAGGCAGTCTCGGGTTCGTCCCTTCCTATTGTGAATGGTACAGGGAGTTTAGAGGGTAATGTAGGGTTGCCATCTCCAAACTTTGAAATCCAGGATCTCAAGGTATAAATACCAGGACATTTCGATTGAAACCCTGGACTATATGTAAAAATAGTGCCAAAATTTTTATATGCACTGAAAACAATGTTAAAAAAAACAATGAATTTTAAAACACAGGTCCTTAACTTTGGACTTTAATACCCCAGGACAATGCTTAGAAATTATCCAGGACAGCCCAGGACACCCCAAAAAAACAGGCAACCCTAGGGTAATGGGACAAACTTCGGTAGTCCCGAGTCCAACACACACAGTCGCCGTTCTCGCTAGCTAGCCTGCGGTTACGGAGCAGATTACCTACGCTTTCTCTTCCGCAAAAAAATCTAGATTAGCTAAGCTTCAAGAATGGTTTTTATAAAAATAATAGGATGTGGTGGTCACTTATAGGAAAACGAAATGTACAAATAAAGACGCAGATAAAAGCCAGTATTGTTTATTATGAAGGCGGGAAAAAGTTAAGGTTACTAGACGTATATTTAAAAGATGCTCAAGGATGTCTGTGGCGCTACGTCATTAGCTCCATTGAAATAAAATGAACTGCCGTGAGTCATTCATAGATAAATTCTGAGAATTAATTTTTCTTAATTAATTTATCTACGAGTATGTGCCATCTTTTTACGACCAATTTGGTATTATGGTTCATATGTCTGCAGATATCGCGGGTTTGATTCTCGCACGTTATAAACACTCGTGTGCAGGAACATGTCTGTTTTATCGGTCTGGGTGTTTTAATGTATGATATGTAAATATTTAAAGGAGAATGCAATACTTGCCTTTGTTCTTGGGCCCAAGAAAATTTAAGTTAATGTGCAGAGATGAGATGTATTACGTGAAAGACCACACACACACCATCAACTTTTATTATAATGACACCATAATCCGTCCCAGGGGGAAAAAGTTATCGTTCATAATAATTTATTATTTTATATGAACATAAATAATTAACACATATTTTTTTTCACTAGGACCAATTTTGTCGACGCCAATACTAAAAGTTAAAGGTGTTGGATCTACTTCGTAGTCTATACCCCAAATCTGTACAATTTTTTTTGGGCCCAGTCTTTTGCATTGTCCTTTCGATTTCTGAAATCCAAAGTGCAGAACTGCAGACTGCTTAGTTTGGGGCTAAATGTCGCTGTGTGAATCAATTCTACGGATATTGAACAATTGTTTGTTTTGTAAAGTTTATTTATAACACCTGTACAGCATCGTAAAGGCCACAAGTAGACAATCCTTTCAAATACCCAATATAATAAATCTTACATTGTTGTTCAATGTTACCGATTGTACAAACCGTCGTGCAAGCAAATTGTTATGTTATGACGTAGGCAATAAGGGCTGTGTTGGTACTAAAGTACCAATTGTGTATGTTGACCGAGTTACGTTTGACCGAGAATGGGACACGGATATAGAGAAATAAGTATACTTCATTTATTATAACATTAAGTAAAAGAGGCTGACAGAAGCAGACGACAATGACAGATTACAATAAAGGGTCTACAGCGAAAGTTTTTGGAAAACATTCCACAAAAACACGTACGAATGTTTTCACACGCCAACTAGTACTCGCATGGTTGAAGATTGAGCCAAAAAAAATCCTAGTTCAAGTGGCTCTAGATTTCAATTGAGATTAAGAAATTATTTAATATTTAAGTATAGTTTACAGAAGAGAAAAGAGTACATTCGTTCCTTAAAGGACGGCAGTGCATAACATAATTCCTTCCTCTGGTATTAGAGATGTCTATGGGCGGCGGTAGTCACTATACATCAGGTGTGCCGCATGCCCGTCTATTTCATTCAAAAATGGTGATCTGCTATTATCAAAGGAGAAGACCGATACCCATACAATCTTGGGCCTGGCGATACAGGGCTGTAACTTGGCCTATATTTTGTTCATTTAAAAACTTCCTACGAGGCCAATTTTCACTGCGAATTTCAATGGCCAAGTCAGTAAAATAATCTACTGAAAATATTAGAGGTTATGTAACCCATGATAATTTTTAGTAAGAAAAGTGCTAGTTTTTGAACTTATATTAACTCCCGGCACAAAAAGAGGAATAATAGTGTCCTGTATGTTTGCCTGTGGCAACGACATAGCTCCTAAGTGGATGAACCGATTTTCATGCGTTTTGATTTATTACATTCTTAGGTCTTTTGTTAGGTAGCAAGGCAGTCTGCAGTACAACCAACATTAAACTATGACTATGAATAATTGACAACATACCAATTATGCATACCTACCTCACATGTTAATAATGCAAAGGATCTGAATATTATTCTTAAATAAATGGGTATAAAAAAACATAAAGTTTTTATTATGTTTTATTCTTTATCATCAGTACAAAATATTAATATAGTAGGTATCCAAAAACTGGGCAGGGATGTTGTATTTTCTTGGTGTCGGGCCCATCCTTCTTCTTCCAATGCGTCTTCGTATTGTGTTGTGCTGAAACGACCCGTTGCTGTTCCACGATACAATTCCACAGCACAAGCATGTGCTTGCAAACATGTGTTTATACCCACAAATCACGCTGTAGTCGTCAATAGGCATTAGGTTATCCGATGTTCACTCAAAGGTATTCATGGGTTGCAGAAAACGATGTCCAAGGATTTTCTAATAAATATAATTGATCGGTTTCAGAGTCCGTAAGTAAGCAGAGGTCTTTCAAAAATCAGGAGCAATACAAAGGAACACATTTATTACTAACGCATGAGTACGAAAAACGAAATAAAATCAAAATCCAAAATAACTGATTAAATATAGCTGATATTGACATTACTGACATTGACAATACAGACAATAAATATAGTGCCGTATATATCCGATTAAAAACACAACTGGTATAAATCGATTTTCGACTCGCTTTTTTGTAACAACGTTTAAAGAAGTAAAACTCATTTGCAAATGTCTAATCATATTTATCAAGTAACTGTTTTTACTTATAAGAAAAAAATATTCAGTATTATGCCAAAAAAAAGCCACCGTATAAAATATATTTAAGTATCGATTAATATTAAATCGATTAAAACTGTCTCGCTCGTTTTTTTTTTATTGTTATCAGAGCATTTAGAAAGACAGTCGAAAATAAGTCTAATGAAATTCGCGTTTATAAAGCAAGTTGAATATAATGAAATCATAAAAATCCATTTTTTTTGCTGTTGGCCATTGAAATTGATGGTAAAACGCAAATAGGCTGATCTAAAAAAAAATATAGATTTTTTTAGTATATGTTTCATGTCTGTATCGTTGGGCCCAAAATCGGTCTTCTCCTTTACTAATTACTTAAATAACTGAAGAGAGCCATTTTTAGCGCACTCAAGGTTTGATTAAGCTACTTATTTCGAGAACAGATCAATGAATATGACGTTTTATTCCAATTAGTTTAACTCACTTGAAATTAAAGACTCAAAGATCAGGGGGCCTAGACAAAGTAACATTTTGACAGCGATGGCAAAATTAGCTAACTTAAAATTGTATGGATTTGACAGGTGCATTAGAAAAGTCACGTGGTCAATCGATATTGAAAGTACGGGCTTTGACATTCGCTATCGCAAATTTGAGCTATAACGAACGTCATAAATGCCGCTTGTTTAGGGCCTCGAAGCAGCTTATAGTGTCAGCACCTTGAGCGATACTTCTTGGTTAAGTATGTAATAGGCCGCACTCCGCAGTGACTGCTTATACCATCATGGTTGCGTATCGACTGCCGGATGACGTGTCAAAAAAAACAATTGTCGATTCTAGTGAATATAGTCGATGGAACGCGATGACGTCACGTTATTAGTAAGCGACATTGACTTCACAACAGAACACGCCTATGCGAAGGTATTTTAACGCGGGATACACCTGCATGTGTGCTTGCTTTGCTTGTAGTACTGAATCGCTTAGTTTGTGCTCAGATTTAAACTATCGACCTCACGTGTGTAAAGCTGCTTTTGAAATGCCACATCTCTCACCACCTTTATATATAGCCTTATATATATAGCCTTATATATATAAGCTTTATATAATATAGATATACTAGCCTTCCGCCCGCGGTTTCACCCGCGCGTAATCTATTTTTTCAAATAGTTCCCCTTTCCCAAAAGTACCTTATATTCACCGGCAATAGTGTAGCTTTCCAACAGTGAAAGAATTATTCAAATCGGTTCAGTAGTTTCAAAATTGTTATTCCCGCGGGAATGAGACGTTTCCCGTAGGAATTTTATAGCCTATGTCCTAATCCGGGTTATAAACTAAACGTGTGCCAAATTTCATCTAAATCCGTTCAGCCGTTTAGGCGTGATTGAGGAACAAACAAACATCCAAACATCTAAACATCCAAACATCCAGACTTTCACATTTATAATATTAGTAGGATTTATTTTTTGAACTCTGGTGATTGTTTTCCAGAGAACGAATAATGATTGATAAAATATAAACTTATTTAAAAAACAAATTGTTGTATTTTGAGATTCTACTTAATAGCACTTTAATAGAGGTAGAGCTTATTAGATCTTCCACTGGAATGAGCTTTTTTTTTTCGGAGGAGAATGCGTTTATGCACCATAACCGCAGGCTAGCTAGACCCGCGGCCGTGTGTGAGACTCGAGACTTAAATGTCCACTACCCACTAAACTTCCCCGGTTTCCCCTTCACACCCAATCGGGACGAGCCGGTGCCAGCCTTGTGACGCCACGCTCCCAGTCCCTACTGGAATGAGCTGCTTTTCTGGGAAAGTACCTGCAACTTGCAGGAGTTGGTTGGACTTCATAATTGTTGTCTTCGGTATATTAATATAAGGTCTTCAGAGACTAATTGCGGACGGCCTGTTTTTCGGCAGCAGGAAGAACCTTTTCTTTTTGTTGCCTACGTTATGTCATCATCATCAGCCATACGACGCCCACTGCTGGGTATGGCCTCCCCTAAGGATCTCCACATTGATCGGTGCTGCGCATCGATCACTATAGTGATCGAAGGTGCTGCGCCACCCGCATCCAGCGGTTTCCCGCGACCTTGACAAGATCGTCGGTCCGCCTGGTAGGGGGCCATCTCACAGAACGTCTTCCAGTGCGCGGTCGCCATTGCAGAACCTTTCCACCCCAACGGCCATCGGTTCTGCGGGCTATGTGAACAACGTTATGTATTATTCCCTTCACATAACTCGGTTGGTGATGCGCAAGTGACGTCTCTGCTTTTGTGTCATAGCAGGCAGGCTTTAAGCTCTTGTTTTAAAGAACTGGGAAATTGCATACCGACGACACGACGACATGTCGTGCTTTCATGTTTCATATCCACAGTCTTGTCATTTAAGTAGAAGATTACTAAAATGACAAGAACTTGTGGATATGAAACATATTTGCTTCTCTGCACATCAACTAATATGCTTATTTATTGTTACCAAGATGACGTTGTAAATCGCATAATTATTTTAAAAAAGGCTATCTTATCTGTTGAGTTTCTTGCGGCACTTCTTAACAGGCCATTCACGTCGAAGTGCTGGTGTAGGATAAAAAAGTTTTGACGTGCAAAAGAATTTCATCGTAAATCAAATTGTAAAATAAATACTTTGTCTTTTCTAAAAGTGCGATCCCAGTGTCTCTTTGGCGGCTGAAATAGCACATTTTTTTTTATGTGTATGAATGCATATATGCAAAAATTTAATTACTTCTGTTAACCAACCAATATTACGTACATATTTGCAGAAATTAATTCGGATACAATTGGAAATGCGCAAATTAATTTATCAAAGCCAGAGTCCGGCGGAGATAACTATATTACGCTTTGTTACTTATCATCGGAACGTTGTAAAAGATACTACGCTGCCAATGACGTTCAATCAAAAAACTAGACTCACAATCACGCTCAAATATTGTCCGAAGCAAAAGTCTGCCCACCCGACTATTGGGCAGAGTTTTCGTTTAGTTATATACAATTGACATTAAACACTAAATGCCACGAGTTATGGTGTTAATTTGAACGAATGTGTTAATGTCATCAGTGTCAAAGCCACTCGGACGTTTTTTGAGGAATTTTTCTTAGAGATTGGGTGTCTAGTTTTATATTGAACGTCATTGTACGCTGCATTTAATTTTCAACTCTACGTTAAATATAATAAAGTGCATTATGTTATAAAAAGGATATCAATGGAAGGGAAAATTCACGGGAATATTTTTGGTCCGTTTGCAATAATAAAATTGTTTTTGTGATTCATCATAGGAAGGATCTTTGCAATTGTGCTTTTGAAATTAAATGTATGAGGCGTGAGTGGTACTTATCATTTCTGTATTTTTAAGAACAACAGTTGATTGTTTGTATTGAATAGGCTCCAAAACTACTGGACTGATTTGAATAATTCTTTTACCTTTAGAAGCGGACATTATCCCTGATGAACATAGGCTACTTTTTACCGCGGGAAAATGCTTCAATCCTACGGGAAAACGGTTAAAAGGACAACGGGTAGTAAGAATTTTGCTACCTTATCCGTACTTATCTTTTTGACATAATGACGTGTCTCTGACAGATTGCCATAGCAACGCATTGTTTGTATGCAAGTTTTACTCAATGATTTTTGGGAGCTGACAAATACATCCTGAAAAGTATCGGGCCAGCTAATACCTAACCCAGTATCTCATATTAAGGCTAGTTTCTATCTAAATAACTTTTTTCGACAAAATTAAGCAGGTTCATTTTCTAACGACCTACTATGAAAAGCATTTTTCTTTACGTAACAAACTTTACGTACTTCGGGGCTTAAAGTACGACGTAATTTAATCCACAATCTTGATCGAGCTTTTGTTATCAACAGGGCCATAAAAACTTAATAGTTTCTTCTTAATTGTTTCTTCAAATTCTGGATATAATCTACAGCAGTATTCTGCTGTAGATTATATCCAGAATTTGAAGTAAGTACTCCGTGGAACAGTGGCTAAGCTGCTCGGGTATAAAACCCGGAGGTTGGGTCTGGTTGGTGGTAGGACTTTTTCAAAGTCCGACTGGCTAGCTACCAACCCCACAGGTGAAATCTGCCGCCATAACAGCTCTGGCTGTGTTCCGGCAAAATTAATGTGGGAGCCAGTATCTTGAAATTAAAGGCTCGAAGATCAGATGAGCCCACAGTCTGGCAGAACATTGAGCGACGCTTCCTGATGAAGTGTCCCTTAATGGGATAGACCGTTACTATCAGGTGGGCTGCGTGCCTGTCTACCAGCTGATGTTGTATAAAAAAATGCATGCGGAGGCGGTCGAAAGAATGTGCTACTATGATTTTCAAGCCAAATTTACTAAAATATCTTTTCATAAAAGGTTGTATCCCCAAGGTCGCATAAAATGTATCATTTGGCTTCTTCACTGGCCTTAGCGAGCCAAAGTGCGTCCTTGTCTTATGTGATTAAACTCCACAGTAAGCCTTGGTGCCAGGTTTTTTTGACTAGGGTTTGAGTTTCGGCTTAACCGTTGATTTGCTAATCGGAACTTCATTTTGCTTGGTGAAATTGAAAAAAAATACTTGAGACTTTTACTTGAAGGTTAGTTTTAATTAGGAAGTAACTAATTAGAACTTTACTCAGAGATGGTGAAAGAGGCCCTAAGTAAAAACAGTATCGAGCGAGAATCCAAAGAGTGAAGATTGTTTGTATTGAATAGGCTCCGAAACTACTGAACCGATTTGAATAATTCTTTCACTGTTGGAAAGCTACACTATCCCCGGGTGACAGGGTACTTTTGGTCCCGAAAATGTGGGGGAAGGGCGGGATATTTTAAAAAGAAATTACGTGCGGGTGAAACCGCGGTCGGAAGGCTATTGTTAAATAAACTGTTTTTAAAATGAAACACTAAGAATTGTCAAAACAAACCTATTTCATTGGGACCACTAGTCAGTATTCAAAATAATATCCCGGTTGATAGGTATAAGTTACCCGAAATAATATTGACGTAAGGTCCAAAGGGTATGTGAATAAAATCCTTTACTTTCCGCGTTCAGGCTACATAGGTATATTTTACTGAGCAAATAGTTCGCTATGACCGTTGTGTGTCCTTTTTACGTCCTGAAACTGAAATGGACACCGGTCTAATTTTACGTCACACGTTCGAAAAGCCGCAACCGTGAATTGGTAGATTGGACAGATGGATTTTGTTGCAATGTAAATTTAAGTTAGGGGCTATGTTGATTGAAATGGATTACAAAGGGTTACTACTAAGCTGTTGTTTTGTGTAAAAAAGCGCAGTATACATGTTTTAGTACCTTAAAGGCGGGAAACTCACCTGTGACGCAGGTGTCCTTGGGCAGTGGAAACTTGGCTTTTTTGCGCTTTTGCCTCCCTCGAACAAAAAATATTGTAGATATTTTTTGCGGATGTGAATATTTTTAAGCTCAGTAAGGTGCAGGCTTTCTCGTGATGTTTTCCGTCAACGCCAAGCTAGATCGAGCTACACCAACAATAACGCTAAATCCACCATTTATATAAATATCTCTGGACATTATTCACACAGCGCCATCTAGCCCCAAACTAAGCATTAGCTTGTGCTATGGGTGCCAGACAACTGATAAACATTACTTATACACTTTTCTTTTGTAAATACATACATATTATACATAGAAACACCCAGACCGATACAAACAGACATGTTCATGCACACAAATGTTTGTACCGAGCGGGGATCGAACCCGCAACCTCTGGTGTAATAGCCGACTTCTCGACCATTACACCAAATGGCTTGTCAAATAACAAAAAAAAAAAACCAATCGTGATTTGTCAGGCACTCATTATTTTATTCATGAGCGTAACACTCGCGTAAACATTAAATAACAACCGTGTCGTGCAAGGTATTTCCGTCCTCCCTCGTATGTGACGTGGCAACACCAAAAGTTAATTCTCCACAAAATTCGTCTATTGAACTCGACAGGACGTCTGTGGAATGCCTAAACGATCGTCGCGGACGTACGAGTACATTGGAGTCGACGTGCGCGCTAAAATATTTGGTTTGCGACTGGATTTGTATAGCCCGCCCCGTGTTTTGTTGTTATTTGTTTGACTAGCAAAGTTACGTGTTTGCACGATAGTCCGGTGTGTGTTTTAAAATATATTAGTTTGGTTCGATCGGGGCGAGTTTTGTGAGAACACACAGATATTTTGCGATAGTGGAGCTGCTACGAACACTAGAAATTTTGAAAGAGATATTAATGTTCGTATTAGAAGTTTAATTGGCAGAATGGGATATTTAGTTAGGTAAATAAGGAGAATAGATATGCGGGCGTAATTAGCTTAATCACCACGTTTATCAAATTAGCTTTGTTGTTTGAAAATATATTCTGATCAGTTCTCGAATTCATTATACTTGCGCATATAATAATTGGGTCCTTCGTTTAGGATACTGTCAGTTTGACATTCCGAAGTTTCGAAGTTTACTACGGTGTTACATTAACGTTCTTTATGCGTCTAAAAGCTGTTGGTCCTGCGCCAAATATGTTTTTCAGTTGGCAGACATCAAGGTTCAGAAAGTAAGGAAATAGTATTGTACCTAAATGTATCCGTGCTTACGGACCCACTTACGAGAAATATCTACTACCTACGTCCGGCGTAATCCACCGCTCCAAGTCAAAAGTATTTGGTAACTTACTCTACAATTAACTTCTTTTGCACGTCAATTTTCTTTATTCTGCTAGCGCTTCGACGACGTTAATGAGCGCTGAGAAGAACACAGTGTCGCAAGAAACTCGATAGATGGTCTCTTTTTATTTTTTACAGTGGCGTCTTTACAATAATAAATAAGTACATACTTACATAGCTGGTTGGCAAAATCTTCTCGTCATTTTTAACAAGACTTCTATTTACAAGTAACCTTTCCTCACCACTATTTATTCATATCTCTCCACACAGCCCCATCTGTCTGTGTTCGTCAGTGTGTTCATTGCGTATTCCGGGTATGTTAATTCTGCGTGGCTGAAGCTGTAGCTGGTAACCAATGTTACCTTTACTTGTTAGAGATCGATTCTTCTAACCTTGCGATATGACAATGCCGCTACATGATTGAGCGTCTCCGTAGAACAGTGGCTTAGCCGCTTGGGTATAGCAGAGGTCGTGGGTACGATTCACGACTTGGGCCTAGTTAGTGGTAGGACTTTGCAACTGGTTAGTTACCATCCCCACAGGGGAAATCTGCCGCCATAAAAGCTCTGGCTGTGTTCCAGAAATATTAATGTGGGAGGCATACATATATGTGGGTGAATATACGCTATTTGAATTTTAACGGAATATAATTTTTTATGTTAAACTTATTTAATTATTGTTTTTCTATTCCTAAACAATAAATAGCATTGCCTTTTATCTGGCCCACAAAGTCTATACACGATAATTATTTAATTTAAAGCATTATTAGATAGTACATTAACACATTACATTACATTTGAAATCAAAGTCTCGAAGATAGGAGTCCACAGTGTGGTAGTTCACTGAGTAAGAGTAACGCTTCCTGGCTTAGTGTTCCTCAATGGAATATGTCGTAGTGGCCAATTACAATCAGGGATATCAAGTGGACTGCGTGACTCTCTGCCAACTGAAGAGACATAAAAAACATAATAAGCACGAAAAAGGCCATCAGAAACCAACGAATACAAAATGAATGAATGTTTATGCAATTATCATTAAGTAAGACGTTTGTTTTGTTCTAGAGTCACCTTGTGTGTGAATAGTTGTAATTCCACAGTGCTCAGAGCGATCTGCAATGAGGATAGATTTACACGGTCGTTGTGACCTACATTATTATGTATTAGTATTACATAGGTATCACACTAGCCTTCCGCTTGCGGCTTCGCCCAGTCCCTTTTCTGTTGAGGAGAATGATTTTATGCACCTAAGGTCGCTTTATAAAATCCAAGAGGGACTAGAGCAGCGGTATTGTCTGCCGCTGCGGTATAATGTGTAAACGCCCTCGTCGTCCCACTCCACTTAACTCTCTCTACGTAACCGGTTTTCCCGAACACCCGAAAAGGATGAGCCGGTTCCCGCCTGAATTATATGCCGGAGCAATATGATTGTTTTCCGAGATAGCCTAAAGTGGCCTATGCGACTCTCCAGCTTCCAACCAAACTATCGCCATAACAACTTATATATCTGTTATCCCGTAGGAGCTAACCATTTTCCCGGAATAAAAGTAGCCATGTCCGTTCCCAGGAACTAAACTCACCGGCAATAAAACCTGACCTGGCCTGGCCACCTCTGGGCTTTTTTCATACAAACGTGGTCACTTTAGGGTCTCATAGATAGAAAACTATTTGCAGCTGTGCAATGATTATTACGGCAATGGAGAGGCCAAAAGCCTGATTTACAAATCACAGTTTCAAGAATTTACACTAACCGCTCAATTTTCTCAAAAAGGAAAAAACTGCGGTTGAGGCAGTAACTAATAAAAATAGGTACAGTTTTTATTGCTAAGCGGATTGCGGTTTATATAACGCTTTATGTATTAAACATATCATTATTCTTATCATACAAGGACGCTTCGTGTGTGACGTAATAAGAAAAAAAAATGTTTTCGCCGTAAACTTATTCGAGTCCTCGTGGGAAATGTATTATACCGACGTGATTAGATAATAGATATGACCATCTGAGCTATTATTGTATGAGATAAGATATAGGGTTTATTGTATTAATTATCTTGCGTACTAATTACATATTAATGCGAGTGACAGTCAGCCGAGTAGCCGAATTGTTCGGATCTTGGCACCTATAGAATTTCTTATGGCGTATTAAGAGGAAACACTAAGGGCGAGAGAATTGAAAAATAGGTATTTGTAAAATCTATTGCTGTCGCCCGAACATCGCCCCCCGCAAAGCGCGATAGAGACAACTTCAGCTAGGACCGAAAATACCTATAAAATCAACGTTTCGTAGTCCCCTGATTTCTTCTCCAAAACTTGACCGATTTAACTACTTTTTTCATCAAAAATTAAAGAAAGGCCGTGTTCCTATGTTTTCCTTTTTTTATTTAATCCAGTTAAATTTGTTTTCTGGATGTTTAAACACAGCGTAAAATCTGGTCATTTTTTTTAGGTTTTTGAAGGTTCATACTCTTTTAATAATTAATTTATGAAAAAGGAAAACAGGGACATGCAAATAGTGGTCATAGATTTTTGGAAAAAAAAATATATTTCTCTACTGGCATTATCCAGGGAGGAAACTGGGAATACGTTTGTATGGAAAAACGGCCCTAGTGTTTCCTCTTAAGGCGATTAGAGTCGTCAAAGTGGCACCCTAATTGAAAAAAAAATCTTATCACATAATTACATTAATACAAAGAGATTAAGGAATCCTATGTTGAGTTTGTATAAAAGAGGATAAAGATTTTTTACGTTATTAAAACAGGGCTAAGACCTTCTCTTTAATATAATAATAAATTAGTCAGTGGGTTTTCTACGATTTAATAAGATGACAGCTATTTATTATCTCTCGTGTAAAAAACAAAATTCTTCTTCAATATGAACTCCAAATTACGCTGTCGATCATTGTTTGCCCCTGACAGGCCGTGAACATCGCTTAAAATATTGAAAACGGGCCTAAGACAGCTGGAGGGGGAAGCGGGGGGATAGGGCGGGAGTGAAGACGCCTTGGAAGTCTAGGTTTTACTTAGTGCCTAGTAATTGGCTTATGAATTTAGGTTCTAGTTATTTTTATATTTGGGCCGATTGGAGATAGGTTTGATAGATTGCTTTTTTATACTAGGTCGTGAGTTCTTAGCCATAAGTCTGTGGAGGGCTAATTTCATAATCACTCGTGGGTGGCTAGATTTCGTAATAAGACAAAAAATTACTTACTATTTTTATTTTCTGCTTGGCCCAAAGGTAGACTGGCAGAGAATGCCATTAGGCATTAGGTCCGCTTTATGTACTCCTGATTGTGCATTAAAGTTTAAATAAATAATAAAATTATCTAACAATGTTACGAAAGCGGGTGGATCTAATTACGAACAACAAGATACATAATCTTCAAAGTAAGTCAAATTAACTTTGACATTGAAGCAAATAAAATCAATGTTTAATTTTGTCTTCCGACCCTTCGTCGGGTCAACGAAGTTTTATTCTTTCGGATTAATTAATTGTCTTTTTCCTGGTATGACAAGACTCTCCATCAGAGAGATTGGATATCTGATTTATAGTAGGTACAAGTGTTTGTTTAAATGTCAAATGATACAAATTTTCTTGGTCTAGTGGTTTGAGTAGCTTGCCGTGAAAATGAAATTTATTTGCATAAAACAGGTTACATAAGATAGTCAAATACAAAATTAGGGGTCCTTGTTTAGCTATAAATATCATAATATCTTTCTTTCTTTCTTTCTTTGGAGATTATCCTCACAGCGCCATCTAGCCCCAAACTAAGCATTAGCTTGTGCTATGGGTGCCAGACAACGGATCAACATTACTTATATACTTTTTTTTGTAAATACATACATATTATACATAGAAACACCAAGACCGATACAAACAGACATGTTCATGCACACAAATGTTTGTACCGTGCGGGGATCGAACCCGCGACCTCTGGTGTAATAGCCGACTTCTCGACCATTACACCAAATGGCTCGTCAATCATAGCATGCAAACATTGTCAATATGTATTTAAATAGTCATCTATCTTATAAAAACATGCTCAATAAGCCAGGTATGTAAAGACCTTTTTAAATTTCACAATTGGCAAACATTTTATGTTAAGTTATCTACCTCGTCTGCTCGTAGCCTCGACGAGGAATTAAATTGGTGTCAAATCAATCTGCGCGTTTGCATTCGCCTACTGACAGCTTTATTGACTACAATAGTTCTCAAGGAAAATGTGTTTAAACCAATAACAAGTGTTATGAGTGTTATGATATCTTATTTATCATTTCGTATGCACGCTATTGGCAAAGCTCACACTTATGCAAAAAATGAGTGTAAAATTATATAAAGTAAAAAGTCCTAGGTTTAATGAATTAATTTAAATCACAGAGACCTTTGCCTTGCACTTTTAAAGTATAGTTGACGAAGAAATAATTGCCTTGCAATTTTAAATATAATTGACGAAGAAATAAAATGACGTTTTTTGTTGGTTGGTGGTAGGACTTTTACAGAGTCTGACTGCCTCTAGATGTGTTCCGGCAATAGTTATTATTAATGAGGGAGCCAGTACTTGACATCAATGGCTCGAAGATTAGATGAGGCTACAGTGTGACATCACATTGAGCGACGCTTTTTGTGAAATGTCCCGTATTGGAATAGGCCGTAGTGACCGCTTACCATCAGTTGGGCTGCCTGTCTGCCAAAAACGTAGAATAAAAAACAATTGTGATGACCAATTTGGTATAATGGTCAAGAAGGCAATCTGATATTATATCGGCAGACCCATAACACAAGTACATAAGCATGTATGCTGCTCTTAATAAACAGTGCAATGTATCCAATGTTGTCTGTTATTTACGAAATATTTTACATTATATCCGACTGCAATTATCCTCCATGTTTAAACCGACCGTACAGGAATTCTGTTCAGTAATTAAATTATTTCACGAGCGCTGAATTCACAGGGGTGGTTCTGCGAAGTATTTTCATATAATTCGTTAGTTGATTATGGATTTTATTTCGAAACTGCTATATGTGAATATAATTGTATCCATACAAATTTTATAAATGTCTTTTACATAAATTTATGAAAGGTGCAGATTTTGATTGGACCTAGGGAAAGGGCATAGGCTGGTCAATAGCCACAAGCCTGGTACCGGCTCGTCCCAATCGGGTGTGAAGGGGAAGCCGGGGGAGTTTAGTGGGTAGTGGACGCTTTAGTCTCGAGTCCCACACATGGCCGCAGGTCTAGCTAGCCTGCGGTTATGGTGCTTGAGCATTCTTTTCCGAAAAAACAAAAGGTTAGCGTTACCTGTGGCCGTGTGTGGGACTCTGGACCAACTAAACTTCCAGTACAAGCCGGGCCTGCCTTTTGGCAAATTACCGGGCTTAGGGCCTTTTCTCCCTGCAGTAATAATTGGGCTAATTTTGTATACGTGTTTTTTAATGATGGTCAATGTATTAACAGTGTAATGTTTGTCTACAGCGCTATGGGAGGAACAAGAGGCGCCGGAGTACGACATCGACTCGGAGGACGAGAGGTGGCTGCGACAACAGAGGCACGCCGAGTTGACAGGTAATTTTTTTTTTATATGAAAGCAGTCAGTATGATGAATGATCTCACTTTATCTGATGATAAGCGGATGTAAGGTCCAAATATAAGGTTGACTGGCTAAATAGAACAAAGTACCCATTGAGCCATTCACCCTCACTCTGAAGGCCTGCTGAGATGCCGCTTCACGCCCCGCCTAAAAAGCCCAGGATTGTATAATACAATCCTGGGCAAAAAATAGTAAACAGTAACAACATTCACATAATTGTGAATGTTGTTACTGTTTACTATTTTTGTCTGTTGTACAGCAAGTGTAGCTCGTAAACCAGCTCTAATTTGACTAAAATTCTTAATTGAAATTGAAATCTGTGCGATCGACATTAAGCTGAAAATTGATTGAAGGTAGCACTTTATAGCGACGACCGTGCCTAGAAATTTGTTGGTTTTTCTATTCAGAAAATACACAGGCACAGGCCGGAGTACGGTGATTCGGAAAGCACGTGAGAACGTTAGTTTTGTGCCTATTCTCTCTTCGGTCATGTCAGACTGCTGTCTCACCGTATGAGAATTCATCTGTGCTTGCGCACTCACTTATTCACTATAATGTACGAGATATGTCGAAACCTCCATGAATTCCACGACAGCGGTTCACCTTACCAGACTATACCGTTGACCCCGCCCAAGCCACTGTCAGTGGGCGAATTCTTCCCCCCAGTGTGTCACTTGCTTTTAAAAGACCGACAAACTTATCTGTTCCGGTGGTGGCGTCGCTATTGACGTTTTAGTATTGCCAATAAATATCATTTTTGCACTTTTGGGAATAAACATTTTTTTATTGTCCTAGTGTGCAAAAAGTAACCAAAATGTTAATTTAATATTTGAATAATTGTTGTTGTTGACAAACACGTGGAATAATTATTAAAACACCTTTTTTTTTGTTGAATTCAATTTCGCAATAATATTAAAACAATTCACTTTGGATTACCCAGATAAAATAATATTATGGCTTCTTTGTAACAGCAACAACTGGTAACAAAAATTGACATTTCATGTAGTTCCAATTTTGACCACCGGAACAGATAAGTTTGTCGGTCTATAAGCTCCTTATTTTATATTCAAAATCAAAACGCTTATTTCAGAATGGAAGTTCGAGCAGATGATGGACAAGTTGGAGAAGAGCTCAGGGCAGACGGTGGTGACGCTGAACGAGGCGAAGCTGCTTCTGGAGAGGCACGACGACCTCGTCACAGCAGTCTACGACTACTGGCTCAACAAGCGGCTCAACACTGTGAGTATAGAATTAGCAGATGATGGACAAGTTGGAGAAGAGCTCGGGGCAGACGGTGGTGACGCTGAACGAGGCGAAGCTGCTTCTGGAGAGGCACGACGACCTCGTCACAGCAGTCTACGACTACTGGCTCAACAAGCGGCTCAACACTGTGAGTATAGAATTAGCAGATGATGGACAAGTTGGAGAAGAGCTCGGGGCAGACGGTGGTGACGCTGAACGAGGCGAAGCTGCTTCTGGAGAGGCACGACGACCTCGTCACAGCAGTCTACGACTACTGGCTCAACAAGCGGCTCAACACTGTGAGTATAGAATTAGCAGATGATGGACAAGTTGGAGAAGAGCTCGGGGCAGACGGTGGTGACGCTGAACGAGGCGAAGCTGCTTCTGGAGAGGCACGACGACCTCGTCACAGCAGTCTACGACTACTGGCTCAACAAGCGGCTCAACACTGTGAGTATAGAATTAGCAGATGATGGACAAGTTGGAGAAGAGCTCGGGGCAGACGGTGGTGACGCTGAACGAGGCGAAGCTGCTTCTGGAGAGGCACGACGACCTCGTCACAGCAGTCTACGACTACTGGCTCAACAAGCGGCTCAACACTGTGAGTATAGAATTAGCAGATGATGGACAAGTTGGAGAAGAGCTCGGGGCAGACGGTGGTGACGCTGAACGAGGCGAAGCTGCTTCTGGAGAGGCACGACAAGTCGACAACCTCGTCACAGCAGTCTACGACTACTGGCTCAACAAGCGGCTCATCACTGTGAGTACAGAATTAGCAGATGATGGACAAGTTGGAGAAGAGCTCGGGGCAGACGGTGGTGACGCTGAACGAGGCGAAGCTGCTTCTGAAGAGGCACGACGACCTCGTCACAGCAGTCTACGACTACTGGCTCAACAAACGGCTCAACACTGTGAGTATATATAGAAAGGAAGGCTAGCTAGCTAGCTTACCACCCACACAGGAATAATCTGCCGCCATAACAGATTGGGAGCCAGTACACTTGAAAAACAGGCTTGTAGATTAGAGGAGCCTTCAGCGTGGCAGCACATTAAGCGATGTTTCCTGGTTAAATATCCTTCAGTGGAAAAAAGTGAAGAAGTATTTTTAAAAAAAACCACTTAGAAAAAAAAATCTTTTCATATAATCTTACTTATCAACAGGCCGTTGCAGTTCACTGCTAGTCATAGGTCTCTCCTTTTTTTTCGGAGGTGAATGCGTTTATTCACCATAAGCGCAGGCTAGCTAGTTCTGCGGGCCCTGCGGCCTTGTGTGGGACTCGAGACTAAAGCGTCCACTACCCACTAAACTCCCGCGGTTCCCCTTTACACTCGATTGGGACGAGCCAGTGTCAGCGTTGTGGCTATTGACCAGCCCATCCCCGGGTCCCCCGACTTGAGAGGCCTCAAGTCGGGGTGGTGCCTAGGGAGGGCCACCCGAGAAACAAGGTGACCCTCAGACTTGGCTCGGGCGACAATACAGTATGCTGTCTTTATTTCAGCAACATCCGCTAATCCTGTCGGTGAAGACGGAGAGCCGGCCGGGCCAGTCGTCGAACAACCCCTACCTCGCGTTCAGGCGGCGGACGGAGAAGATGCAGACCAGGAAGAACAGGTACGCTGAACTGATTTATGTGGTCGTAAAATGTTGGTCAGTGGAACATCGACCTTATTCCTTTGTTATCATTATCAGCCATACGACGCCCATTGCTGGGAATAGGCATCCCCCAAGGTGCTCCATACATAGTATTCGGTCCTTCGCTACCCATTGTAGAGCGAAGAGATTGTTTAGAGCAGTAGAAAACAAAATGAAGACCCTGACAGCTGTCATCACCTTCATTTCTAGACTTACGGCCTTTGAATGCTTGCCCTTTACTGTGTGGCTTGATAAATTGGTGGTATATTTTTCCAATACAGAAGGATGGTGACACAAAAGTTCCAGGCCCCTAAGAAAATATAAGCGACCAGTAGCGCCATCTCTTAAAATAATGTAGAACTAACTTGTAGTTTGGTTTGCTTGCTTGCTAGTTCCAAATTTTTATATCGTAAGACTACTTCCATGGCATAAGGTGACATCTGCGCCAGGGGTTTTGTGTTAAAGGGCCGGAACGAAAATTTTAATTTGTTGTTTTTGTTCCTAAAATGCTCAGTCACAGTTCAAAGCCTGGTGGAGTGCAACTGTCCTGTGCACTATGATATAGCCTGAGGAGTTAGTTGACCGTAAAGATTTGCCTACATAGCATAGCCGAAACTTGGCTAGAACAATATTTTACTATTATTATTTTTAACGGACCATTTTGACGCACACACTTATTATCGTAATGTCTATTGGTTCCAGGAAAAACGACGAGAGTTCCTACGAGAAGATGCTGAAGCTCCGACGGGACTTGGCGCGCGCGTTGACCCTGCTCGAACTGGTCGCGCGGCGGGAGAACGCCAAGCGCGAGCTGGTGAGGCTCACCGCCTCGCTGGCCGAGCGCCGGTACGCCGCCGGGGACTTCGCCAACCATCTGCTGCCCGACCCGCCGCCTAGGTATGTATACTGTCTTCGATTATAGTGAAATTACTGGGTATATGAGACCTAACAACTGTCGTCTCGGTGTAGCGGGCGCAGGGCGGTGCTAGGCAGTAACTACTTAGTTACTGTTTGGCACTGAACTAAGGGCAGACGTGGCGCTTACCATCAGGTGTACGATCTGATCGTCTTGTTACACATTGCAATAAAAAAAAATACCACGAAGTTGCCGCTCGAGCTCACAGCCTGCCTAATGGTGAGACGTTGCCAGACATTTGCGGAATCACCGTGTTGCACAAAACACAGGATTGAGTCCATTAAAAAAAATAAGAGGTTACCGTCGCCTATAGACGCTAGTATAATCCCCGTTGAGCGGCTTATTTGAATAGCAGATTCATTAAATTTAGAAAAAAAATATGTTGATAAATAAAGTAAAAAAAATATTACAACAGAGGTGGTCTGTTAGCCGAGTACTTCGATCAACCAGCTTCATAGTGATACTGATTGCTGTAGAAAATATAATAATTTAAGTGTGTCCTTCTGTGAGGACAACTGCTTACTTATAGCCCCACCAATAAAATAAAAAACCTCGCCATATTGCGGAAGAATATTGGAACTAATTTCTTCAAGTGGCAACAATCTAATAAAAAAACAATATGATGTCATTCATTATTGCTGTCTGTCAAAGTGTAATGTCAATTGTCAACCGTGCCTTGTTGTTATTGTGAGTTATTTGTGAGTATAACCATAGCAACCAAATGTTGCTATAACCATAGCTAATGTGGCGCCTCCAGAGCAGGTTTTTTTATTTTCCTGGTCATTTATTCACATTTTCTGCTATTTTACATTCAAGTTAGTGGTGGCAAAATATCTAATTTAACTAAACCATTGTCTCATTTTCCCCAGACCGCAATACACCTCAGTCCCCATCGCGGCGAGCAGTTTCCGCGCGTACAGCGCCCCACACTACCCGCCACGAGCTCCACCCACCCCAGTCGACATCCCTCGACAGGTAATATACCCCTATTATATACTATAACCCACCCCCACACTTTTATGGGATGTGGGAGTATTGTAATGGTGAGACGATACTTTGATTTGGAAACTAGCTGACTCCACATGGTCAAATTTTTATGATGATAATAAGGTTGTTTAGTAGCTAAAAATTTACTACTTTTGGCCGAATGTACAGGATTTCGGTTTTTATTTCTGACACTGATAACTATATTAAACCTATTTTATATAGTTATCAGTGTCATTACTTAAATGACAAGACTCTGTGGACATGAAACACATTTGCTTCTCTGCACATCTACTCTTATGCTTATTTATTGTACGTATTATATTATTATTAAGTTGAAATTTTAATGTTATTAAGTTGACATTATATTATTATTAAGGTAATATTGTACCACTCAAAATGATTTAAAAAAGGCTATCATATGTAACTGTTGAGTTTCTTGTGGCACTTCTTCTCAGCAGCAGGCCATTCATTCACGTCGAAGTGCTGGTAGGAAAAAAAGAGTATGACGTGCAAAAGAATTTCTTGGTAAATCAAATTGCAAAATAAATACTTTGACTTTGATTTTATTTTGAAAAATTCATCCTGTAAAAGTATGAAGAGTTAGCTGGTTTCCGAACTGAAGTGTTGATATGTAGAAAGTTGATTATAAAAAAGCATATTATCTGCCACACATGGTTTAGTCGAATTTAATGTCGGCAGAATAGTATTATTGTTCTATATTAGGTAGCTATCCCCATAAACATTGTTCTGTCATGGGTAGGAAGTCATGATATCTGAAATTACAAAGTATTTGATTATTGGGGTTCATGTTATCCAAACTTACTCCATATAACAAAAGTACTTATTTTCAAAACTAATGTTTTGAAATAACAGATATAATTATAGTTCTTTTTTTCTAAATCTTCCCCAAAATTTATTATCAAAGACAAAAAATGATCAGGTCCGAATTGTATTAATAAGAGTATGAATGGATTACATAGTAACTTATGAATGAATAAAGTAAAGGGAACTATTTAAGTGTATATCTAAAAAAGGTTGAACGTGCACCAAAATAAACCAAAGGCACACCAAAGGTTAGGTTAGCAATTCAATTTTTTGGTGTGTATGGTTAAATACAAGCCTAAAGTAAATAATGAACGATAAGAGAATGGATTATCGAATGAATGATTGTACTACTAATGGTTAACGAATGAATGACAGAATGAGTGACCGAACAAATGACCGAATGAATGAATATTAATTTGAAAAAGATGCATAAGTGTTCTATTTTATAAGAATTGCGAAGCCCAGTATTATGTAGGTGATTGGTTGTATTCCAGCGCGAGAAGCGACCGTACAAGAGAAAGAAAATCCGGCACCCCGCCGTCGGCACCGTGCCGGGGTTGCGAGGTGAGTGCACAGACCGTTTACACGCTAATACCCCGGATGAGTCGGACTTTCGACAGGCCTTACCGCGCTTACACTGTACTAAGTTCAGTGACAATTTCGAAAGTTTCTGTTTGGGGATTACTGTATGTAATTTTGTTGCATTTATTTCCTCAAAATTTATATCTTATAGCGTTCTATTATCTGCATATCACTAATTTACGATTTATTAAATGTCATCTGATTTCTTTGGTAAATAATAAAAGAAAATATAATAGCGGAAATTGCTACCTATTCCATTAAGAGTCACCGCTCAATGTATGTGCTACCATACGCTATAGTCTTTTGAAACTGTGAGTATTGGCTTATACGCGGCAAATTTATCATTAGCTCGACGATTACGGTTCAAAGTCGGAATGTGTTGTGGCTGTGAGCTGTGGAGCCATGATCCAGTTAATTAAACCCCTGACCTTTGGGTTTTTAGACCCAAACGATGCACAAAGGTTTTCCAAATACGAAAACTAATATTCATCTTTTCACTATCACCTTTTAACTGTGGGTTGTCCATTAAACTTGTGTCGTTACTTCGCTGGCCTTCATTTAAAATATTCTCAAACTTCATGAGTTTTTGTCGTAATTTAAGATATTCTTCCTGAATCTAAACTAACTTTTGGTTGTGGGCAGTTCGTCTCATAAGTGGGAAAATAACTGAAAACAGACCTCTTTATTCAAGAAGATTGTTCATTCATATTCTGATCATTACACTGGAATAATAAAAAAAGCTTTAAAACATTTTGGTCCTTTGAGCCGGATAAAGGCCGAACGTCCTTGTAACGGGGAATTTTACATATTGATTTTTTATTACGTGATTTCTTACTTTTTTCACAACGAATCCTACTACCATCGTGAAACTCGGAAGTCCGGTTAATTCGGGGTATTAATGTTATTCATGTTGACGATGAGACGTAAGAACACGGCATGGATACTACGTCACAGGTCTGTGAGCCTCCGGAGTGGGGAGCTAGTAGGGGGAGGGGGGGGAATTGGAAATTAAAGTTACTAACTAGTAATATTACGGCCGCAAAAGTAGCTACGCATTGGAAATTAAAAAGCCTTATTTTACCATGATAATAATAATGGTACAGTAACTAAAAATGTACACCTATGTACTTTTGCGGTCGCCTGTACAAAGATCTTATTTCCTCATTGGACATTGCTTGTCCTGCGGTGATATAAAGGAATTTCATGGTACTTATTACAATCGCGTCATCTACTCATATTTTTTTAATTATTTTATTGCACAAACACTGGCACTACAGATATACATGTCAGATTTCTGCAATATATTTTGAACTTTACGGGTTTGTTTTATGGTTTAACGTTTTGAATCACTTATCCAGTTATCCCCATAACTTTCAAAATAAAAGTACTCATTACATATATTATGTGCTTTATTTGAATAAATGAATTGTATTGTTGACTGTTTCTTGCGTCTTTTTGAAAGTAAATAAATGGATAATTAATAAATTATATGCTGGCGATAGGTATTTTAATTTAAGTTTAATTCGACACTATAAATTAGTCAAATCTTCAAAGGTAAGTTTTCAGGTGAGAATAATATAAAGGGCATAGGCAGCAGTGGCGTAGCGATGTGGGGGCGGGGGGCGTTCCGCCCTGGGCGGCACTTTTTGGGGGCGGCAAAACTTCAGAATAAAGTTGAAGTGTCCCTTAATGGAATAGGCCGCAGTGACTACTTACCATCAGGCGGGCTTTGCCAACTGGAGGAGCAAAAAAAAGGGTGGCAGAAATATCTTCCGCCCCGGGCGGCTAACACCCACGCTACGCCACTGATAGCACCATTTCTCAATGGTTTTCGTCGGTATTACAAGTGCATAAGGTTCAATGTGGGCACTATTTTGACACTTAAAGGTTTGATATAACATGTGGTATCGGGGATGTTTCAGAGGCGGGAGTGTGTTCATCGTCGGAGGAGGAGAGCTCTCGCACCGAGGCGCCGCCGGTGGACGACGGGCCGTTCGCGTTCCGACGGAAGCCGGGCTGCTACTACGAGATGGTGAGTAAGAAAGAAAGACATACAGACAGTCAGAAAGAAACAGAGGAAGAAAATATGTATATTTATTGACAAGTTTTTACAAGTAATGAACCAGAAGGAACAAATTAAGCCGCTCGGGTAAAAAACCCGGAGGTCGTAGGTTCTAATCCTACCTTGGCCCTGGTAAGACGTTTTCAGAGTCCTACTTGCGCTAGCTATCACCCACAGGTAACTCTCCGGAGCACAATTGGAGCTTATATTTATAAATTATTATTTATATTTTTTTTTGTTTCAGCCTACTTCAACGTTATGCGGCGACCCTCTCGATCCGGATAGAGCGACAAAAGATGCACTTTACGACCACGAGCTTGATGATCGGAATAGGTGAGTTGTCATTGAATTTATTCAAGATTCAAATCATTAATTGTGCATACCTATTTACACTTTTTACTAATAGGTAAATGTTACTTACAATATTATTGGAAATAATGAAGGTAAAAACAAAACCATCCGACTCTAATATGACAAAAAGTCTCAATTGAAATGGATTTGGATTAGGGTAGGTTTATTTTCTGCTCCCCTCCTTAAGGGTCTTGTAGGGTGTGTGTACCTATTGCTGGTGGTGCCATATTATGCAAAAAGTTGCCCGTCTCTGGTCCGTGGGAGGATGACGGTATGTAGGGTTGCTATCCGTCCGGGTTTCCCCGGATTTGTCCTAGTTTAGAGGGCATCCGAGGAGCGTCCGGGGAAGGTTTCATTTGTAGACCGAGTTTTAAAAAATAAATAAATAAAATAAATTTGGGCCGCCCGCGAGACACGCACTATGCTCGCACACCACGATGTTTTTTATTACATTGAATATGTTTAAAAGATCTTGTTGACATGTCCGGCTTTGGGACTCTAAAATCCGGGGTTTTCACGCGTCTTGTCCTGTTTTCCAAATTTTAGAGATGGCAACCTTAACGGTATGTAACATATTTCCTAGGATAGAAAAAAAAAAGATTTATGTTCTGCGTATACACGCGTGGTCTTATGACAATACTATAAGGTTAATGTTTAAATGTGATGTGTATATATTAATGCATTTGACTGTGCTGTTGTTTACAATCGTTCCATTCTCTCCCCAGGTTCACACTAACATCGGTGACACACCCATACCCGCACTGCATAGGGTTCGCGCGGCGTCGCCTCGGGCGCGGCGGCCGCGTGCTCCTAGACCGAGTGCGCACGCCGCTCGACGACCTGTGGCCGCGGCTGCCGTTCAGCTTCCCCGGCTCCTCGCAGTACCGGCAGGAGAGGGATGAGGAGGTAAGATGTTACTACCCATTAGAACCCCCTTTACTACCCGGTAGAACCCAGTTTCTACCCAGTAAACCCCCACTACATACTGCCGGTCAACCTCCCTGGCTCCTTGAAGTAAGTACCGCCAGAAGAGGGATGAGGAGGTAGGTTGTTACTACCTAATACACCCCCATTAACACCCGTTCGTAGTAATCGTATGCTCGTAGTAATGGGGTTTTACTGGCTACAGTAAAATCCCCATTACAAATTGCCATTAAACTTTTTCGGGTCTTCGCAGTACCGTTAGGAAAAGGACGAGTAGGTAGGGATGTTAAAACCCGCTAGAACCGCCTTACTGCCCCCTAAAACTCCCAATACGATACTGCTAGAATCCCCATTCTACCCCCTCCCCCATTTACGTTCAGTTTTCTCGGCTGCTTGCAGTACCGTCAAGAGAGGGTCGAGGAGGTAGGATGAATATACCCGTTAAAACGTGAAGCCTATGTCTAGCAGGGGATGTCTTCCGGCTGAAATTATGTTAATGATTGACTAAAATATCCCATTTACTTCCAGGTGGAACTTGAAACGAAAGCTCACCGGACGCCGAAAGAGATGACACGGGACTACCACACAGGCGGAAAATACCCGTGGCGTCACGCGTTCCGACAACACCTCTCAAAGAACCCCCACCTGTGGACCGAGCCTGAAATCAAGACCGAAAAGGTCGACTTTAAAGACGAATTCGAGAAGATGGACTTTACAGTGTGTGACACAGTGAGTGGGATTGATACAGTCTGTGGGGGTAATACAGTGAGTGAAGGTAATACAGTGAGTGGGGGAACAGTGAGTGATAATGTGCGGACTATTGAGTGCAATGTTCAGGAGAGTCTAAGGAAAGTGATGAGGAAAAGGGCGTGGAGCGGATGCAGTGATGGATCGTACGATTCGGACGACAGTCTGCAGCCGGTCGAAAGGGAGTTTGAGAAATTTATCAACGAGGTTAATAAGAAATGGTGAGTTATTTTGTACTTGTCTAATTGTATATGTCCAGTTTTTTAACAGTGTATGTGCAATAGTGACTAAACCGCTTGGGTATACCCACTATACCCGAAGGTCGTTTGTTTGATTTCGGTTTGAGTCCGGATCGAAGGACACCACACCGCCTTTATTTATGGAATAGTAGCTGAACCGCTCGGGCCTAAATACAGAGGTTGCTGGTTCGACTCCTGCCTTAGATTTGCTAGTTGGACTTTTACAGAGTGGCTTGCTACCTTCAGATGAAATCTGCCGCCATAACAGCTCTGGATTCTGGCAATATTTTTATTGAAGCCAGTGTTCAGTTACAATCGTTTGTCAAATACAGTTTAAGGATCATTAAATGCATTATTGAATGCCAATACCAAAGAAAAGAAAAATGGTTAGAATGATAAAGTGGGCGGGGTCGGTCGGCCACGCATATGATCAAATGATCATATCCTACGTCAAACTGGTCTCAGTCTTTGCCCAATTGCACGATTTTCGCACTAAACACAAAGGCTAAAAACTCACGGTGCGATTTTTATACCTCCCGCCCGCGCCGGTTAATTGCGGTTGCCCGCCAAGTTACCGCAGCTGGCGCGGTTTTTAATCACGCCCGCATCGGTTGCG
Organism: Mecyna flavalis; assembly: GCA_949319885.1. Classification (NCBI taxonomy): domain Eukaryota; kingdom Metazoa; phylum Arthropoda; class Insecta; order Lepidoptera; family Crambidae; genus Mecyna; species Mecyna flavalis. The sequence goes on along the minus strand of OX439420.1, from coordinate 5,381,654 downwards.
GGGTCACAGCCTCTAAAGAATATTGATTTATATGAAAAAACTAAGAGCAGTTTTCACGATGCTATTTTCACCCGCACCGCGCGCTCTGCGATCGCTTGACACAGAAATCTGGCGCAATTTTGCACTAGTGAGTGACATTGGCAACGTGACGTACCAAAAGACAACATATCGTGGACGGTTTGTAACCGCACGACAACCGCGGCGTCGCCGAAATTGCACAAAAAACCGCGCCGTGAATTCTTAGCCTTAATCGGCAACTCTGTGCAATTTTCGGCTTGACTTTTAGTGCTTGAATGTTATCGATAGTTTTATCGATGGCACATTTTTGTTAAGTTTTTGGTGTACGTGAAATGTGTACGGTGTGTGGCAACTTACATTCAATCATAACATAAGATAAAATTTTCGAGTACGATATAAATAGTTCAATTAAATAGCCTATCAGTAAAGTTTTGTATGTTTCAGTTTTTCAACAAACTATGATATAATTGCAAAATGAATGAATGCAACCGGGAATAAAGCATTCTAATTGTAGAAAGCACAAGGTAGAAAAATATAATGTAAATATATCTAAGAAAAGAGACTCCACGTGGATTTCACCGTGGGCATGGCCGTGGGAACATTAGGGGAAGAATTAAGCGTTCTAATTGTGATGGAATTTTCTTAATAGGTCCAGTAGTGTTTAAGTTTACACAAACAAACTGAATTTTGCTATCTTAACACTATTATATTTTAAACAAGTATAATAACCTGACTATCGATATCGAATTGTGAAATGACAAGGCGCTACACTATTCCAGTGATGCAAGCACGGAAAATTTCTTTAAAAATAATTGATTTAACATATTTACTTCGTTTGTATTGCATATTTTTATACTGAAACATGTATTTCAAACGTTTGCACACAAATGTTATTACTTGCCCATTTGAAAAATGTAGAAGTAAGAGTTGACGAAATGCATTATATACATGGTTATTACAGCTGGTAACACAAGCTTGTGTATTATCGTAAAATTAACCCTATTACTAAGATAAGAAGGATTAGTTTTGTTAGAAGTTTTTTAGCCAATGAATGCATCGTTTTCCTTGTGTGCTGTGTGAAGAAGTGGCGCGTTCGGTTCTGGTACAAAGGTAGGGACGTTATCATTCTAACCTCAGAGAGAAAATTTTCTTTGTTCTGTGGCCAATACCAATTGGCTACTCTTTCCCTATTAGTCTGTACTGAAAATTACAGCCTAAACTAAAAATTAAAACAGTATCTTTCTCGTTTAAATGCCTTTATTTGTTATTGATAATAGCAGCGCATTTTGTTTAAATATAAGCTATCCTATGTATTTAGAAAGCTTATTACATCCGCAGGTTACACTTCCGGCCGAAAACGCCTCCCCCCTCATCGCCATCCCCCCCACCGGCCGACGACAGCCTCCCCATAGGCCTCGACACGCCACTCTCGGTGGAACTGAGCTCGCAACCGTCGCACGGACTGGATTGGTTCGAGACGAGCGAGTTCACTCTCGGCGCGCTGCTGCCTGATGACCGGCCTGAGACCAGCCTACAGGGTAAGGAGTCTGTTATAATAGTGTCCTTCTTTCTCCATAGGCCTCGCCACGTCGTGATAATATACGCGCTGTAGCCAGCTACAGCGGCCAATCAAATCGAACAACTACGCAAAATATGATATATTATAGTGTGCGATTGCGTAAGCACATGTCACAGTGGGACAGCAGTCTGACACGACCGAAGAGAAATCAGGGGCAACATTTTTTGTTTTTGTTTGTTTAAACATGTTTATTTTATAGAACCCTTTTTGGTAAAGGCCTCCTCCAAATTTCTCCAAACTTCTCTATTCTCCAATCTTCGCCTTTCAAAGTCAAAGTCAAAGTTTGTTATTACACTTAAAATCAAGGCTACATAGACCTACAGTGTGGTAACAGTGCTGCGACCGGCGACGCTTCCTGGTTAAGTGTCTCTCAAATTCTCAATGTAATAGGTCGCAGTTGCTTACCATTTGATGGGTTGCATGCCTGTTAGCCAACGGATCTAGCGTAAAAAGAATATTGATCAGTGAGCTAATAAAGTAGCTTCATGAAGGCGCAGTGTAGTGAAATTGTACTTTATCCTTATTTTCTCAACTCTGCCTTTGGGCAGTTAAAGGAGATATTGCAGGCTATTTTATAATATTTGTAAATTTGTTGTGTCCGTTGTCATGGTAATTTGGGCCCTACCATTTTGCTTAACATCAGGCTAAGTAAAGCAATTGTACTGAGTAAAGGGATATAAAAAAAAATTGAATTTTTAATGAAGACACTTGAAGTTTTGTCATAGCGGATGTTTTATCAATCAATCAATCATTTATTCGTAGGTTATAACTTATAAGGTACATGGTGTATTTTTTTTTTCATAGTGTTAATTTGTTGTTTATGTTCCTAGAGCCGGACCTGGTCGGGCGCGGTCCGGGCTTGGGGGACGGGGCGTCGTTTTTATCCGTCGGCCAGGGCCCGCCCGCGCGAGCCGGCCCTGGCCGTCGCAGCCGCGCGCCCATAGCTCAAGGCTCCTCCACCGTACTGGTACGTACTCTAAATCTAAATTATTTATTTAACATCAACCTTAAAGCTGACCAATACTACTATCTTTACAAGTTCTATGGACCGTAACCTGGACCCCCAATAAAAGACCAGCACGGCAGCGAGAGACGAAGTAGTGGGAGTTTTTAGTGGGTAGTCCCCCTTCCCTATCCCGACTTGAGCGGGAACGGAAGGAGATAGTCCCACATACCCCTGGCCCGACCATCATCGGACGGGATATTATGAGTAATGCATTTCCTCCCACTATAAAAAAAAAATTCTATGGACCGAGGTGGTAGGATGTTAATACCCGAGAAAACCCCTACATTGCTCCCCATAAACCCCACTATGTGCGACTTTCTCGGTTCCTTGCAGTACTGTCAGACTGAGCGAGGAGGTAGGATGTTAAAACCCGATAAAACCCCCGCATTACCTAAATAACCAACCTTAAGTACTGACTTTAACGTTTCTCTTGGCTCCTCGCAGTACCGCCAGAAGAGTGGTGAAGACGTAGACTGTTAATACCCGCTAAAACCACCATATTTCTGAATATAACCTAGTAATTTCTCTAGTAAACTTTTGAAGGATTCAAGATAACCAAATTTTGAAAAATTGGTTATTGAATTCTAGATTTGGCCCTGAACAATAAAATCGTTTCAGCTCATAATGTCAACTGGACTGAAAATTCACATTTCTTATAACGTCAACTTCTTAGAATGTCAACTTCGCAAAAAGGCAACTTCTCGAAATGTCCACTTTTTACAATGACAACTTCGCATTTGGTCAACTTCGCATAATGTCAACTCTTAAATTTGGTTTAGATGGGTAGAATTCGCTTCTGGCACTCGCCGGCCGCTGCCGCGGCACGCTCGCTCGGCTCGTGCGTTTGTGGTCGCAGTTCTTACCTAACCTAACACAAATTTAAGAGTTGACATTATGCGAAGTTGTCATTGTGAGGAGTGGACATTTCGAGAAGTTGCCTTTTTGCGAAGTTGACATTCTAAGAAGTTGACGTTATAAGAAATGTGGATTTTTTGTCCGGTTGACATTATGAGCTGAAACCAATAAAATAAATTTTTCTTTGCGCGTTTTGTCTCGAATTTGTCAGGATACGATTACACCACGAATTTGGCAAGTCCAAGTTGATTGGTGGTAGGGCTTTTTCAGAGACCGACTGGCTAGCTACCACCCCCACAGGTGAAATCTGCCGCCATAACAGCTCTGCCTGTGTTCCGGCTATATTAATATGGGAGTCAGTACACTTGAAATCAGAGGCTCGAAGATCAGATGAGTCTACAATCTGGCAGCACATTGAGCGACGCTTCCAGGTAAAGTGACTCTCAATGGAATAGGCCGCAGTGACCGCTTACCATCAGGTGGGCTGCGTGCCTGTCTGCCAACTGACCTAGTATTAAAAAAAAAGTCCAGTTATTACATTGCAGCGACTGCCATCTGATCTCTGAACAATAAAATCAACAAGAAATATTAATCCAACAGGTGTCGCCGCTGGCTAAGGAGACGATATACGTGGAAACAGTACGCGAACCACCGAAACCGATCGAACCTCCTAAAGTCAAAGAGGAGAAAATCGAAGTCGCCCAACCAGTACCGACTTCTAAAATCATCGTGGAGGAAGTCAACGAGGTGCCAGTTAAAGTAGAGAGGGAGAAAGAGAAGGAGAGGGAGAAGAAGAGAGAGAGGAAAGAGGAGGTGGAGACGGTTGTTCAGGCGTCGTCGCCGGTGAAGAAGCATGTGCTGACGCGCAGGCCTGATGCGTCGGATGCGCCGCAGATACTCACCGTTGCAGTCTCCGATAGCCTCAAGGTACCGTAACTGAGTCTAGCTATTATAGCCTAACCACAATGACGTTCAATATACAACTAGACACCCAATCTCTAAGAAAAATTCCTCAAAAAACGTCCGAGCGGCGTTGGCACAGATGACATTAACACATTCGTTCAAATTAACACCTTATCTCGTAGCAGTTAGTGTTTAATGTCAATTGTATACAACTAAACGGAAACTCTGCCCAATAGTTGCGTGGGCAGACTTGCTTTGAACAATATTTGAGCGTGAATGGGAGTCTAGTTGTATATTGAACGTTGCCTGATCGATTTGCCTCACCAGGAAAATAAAAAAAACCTGCCCTGGAGGCGGCACATTAGCTATGGTTATAGCAATACTTGGTTCACGTTTAAAGCGATAAACGAAACAATGTTTTTGAAATTTTACTCAGTTACAATCGATAATAATTGTAAGCGAAAGATGGCAGCAACGAACATCTCTAAGTTGGCGGCGCCGGTAATTATGAACGCTATTTCTCTGCATACATTTTGACAGTCAAAAATTGTGAAACATTGATGCTGTCAATACGATGACATCTGTCATAGGGATCATGCTATTTTGAGATGATTATAGATAATGTTATTTGGCAGGTGCGTCTCCAGAATCACCTGCTGTCGAGTCAGGCGGGAGTGTTGGTGCAGAACGGGCCGTTCCCGCCGGTCGCGGTGGCCGTTCCCGTGCAGCAGGCTAGGGAGTCTGGTAAGTCTATTGCACTATGTACCTACATGAGCATTTTTTTTGTCTGGGGAATGCGTCACGCATACATTCGACTCCGTGACAGATGATTTACATACTATAAACTACATGATTTTGATGCTTTTAAATTATAAAAAAATATATAAATACTTTTCTTCTTCTTCTAGTATATTATAAGTAAATAAAAATTGGATAACACATACAATAATCTGACCCCAAATTAGGCATTTGTGTTTTGGGTATCAGAATCAAAGGTTTTTTTTTTTTTTGGTTTTTGTCGCTATTTGATACGACTATTTGAGAGAACGTAAAGAGAGGTTTGGAGATAAAAAAAATAATTGAAAATGGAGTAAAATATCGTATTGTAAACAAAGGAGTAAATTATTTATATAGGTACGAAACGAAACATACTCTTTAATAAAAAATTACATCCAGACACTGGGCAAACACTGTGTCCTTCACATAATGTACTGGTGGGATTCGAATTCACGACCCCTGGCGCTTAGGGCCACTACCAAATGCGCTATCAGAATAGTCAAAACTCAAAAGTCGTGTTTTAATAGGCTAGTTGACAAAATTTGGAAATTCGTTTAAAACTATAGTTTAGTATCTATTTTACCCCAAATATATATTATTTTTAGAAAAATAGGCCTTTTTCATAAGTATTTTGCTTTTTTAGAAATAAACTTAAAATTAACTTTGGAAAGGCCAAGACTGTCATGGCGTCTTGAATGACGTCTATCCTCGCGAAACAATCGAGTTTGTTGATGTCAGTCGACGAGATCATTATACAGCTGCAACCGGTGTTTTGCGAGGACTGACGTCACGCTTCTCTGATTGTTGTTTAATGTCACGTGATTAAATAAGTAATTCTGCCGATTTTAATTTCCAAAAATATTTGTAATCTTATATTATTTTAGTAAAAATATTGTTTTTTTGTTTACTACATATCGATACCAGAAATATGAATTAACGTAAGGGACATTTTGGCGAAAATGAGTTATATATATCATTGGATTCAGAATTTTCTGCTCTATCGATTGGTGTTATTAAAAAAGTTCTATCGTTAAAAAAATGTCCCTTACAGTAAGATTTTTTGGCCTGCGTAAAACGTTTTATGCCAAGAAAAAATGATGTAACAGACGTTTACATTTTTTTTCTCTGAAAAATAAAGTAAGTCAATAGTGTTAAATAATTTACACCCTTACCTTGTCCCTTACTTTAATTCGTGATTAGAGTTTTTTAAGAATTTAATTTAACCCCAGTTAAAGATACCCGAAATGACACATAGATAAAATACTAAATAGAACGAAAAAGTTACATACCTATTCTAACCACTTCAATTTCCCCTTAAAAAAAGTTTAATTTACCAATAGTTATATTATCATCATAATCTGTCTGCCCATTCCCAATTATTTAATCTTGCAATCTATGTATATAAAAGAAAGTGGTCTTAGTTACACTATTTATAACTTAAGAACGGATGAACCGATTTGGCTGAAAATTGGTGAAGAGGTAGCTTCGAACCAGGATACGGACATATGATCCTTTGATGGGGGAAAGGGGGGATAATTGAAAAAAAATACGCGCGGGTGAAACCGCGAGGGCGACCCTAGTAATATATATTTCTAATATTAATATGATATCACTTATATTTTTTTAATTCATTCATATTTCAGACAAAAATATTTTTTCATCTGTCTTTCTTTTTCAGTACATTCATTCAGTTACTTAATAAAAAGACTGTTTGATTAAGTCTGAGATTTTTTTAAATTTAATTTCTGATTTTAAAGCCAATGATATGTAATTATTAAAACTACAGAGTTTGTCATAGGACTCTTAATTAAAAGAGATCATAAAGTCAAATTATTATTTTTAATTGATAAGTAAAAGGTGTCTAAGACTGCTAATAATTTAGAACATTTATTTTAACATTGTTAATTTTAGGACATTTATTTAAACTCAACAAAAAGTTTAATATACTGATTATTGTGTTGAATTTATAATAATTACGCAGACATAAAAGTTAAACATAAAAAAATATTAATAATAAATCGTTTTATTTTTGTCTCCCTAAATTTCATTTAAATCTGCGATAGCTAGGCTGAAACTAACATTTAATCATGCAAATAACCTATTTGCATGGTATTAAAATACTCTTAATTTAGTATATTATAATCTATAGTTACATCAAATTGCAACACTGTAAAAGTCCTTTACAATAGAATTTCGTATAATTTTCTATTTCTCTTGCTACTTACGTTATGCTTGACGGTTTACAAATAAAATATTAGCAACGTAAGGTACAACAAAACGTATTTTTTTAATGTAAGGGACATGCTATTTTTTTAACTACTGGGTATTTCTAAATAATTCGTTCATAGCATAAAAGAAGAGGAAATTCTAAGAAAGTTTGCTCTAGACACAATTAAAATTGAAGCAGACAGTAAAAAGTTATAGAGAGATAAAATTTTTTTTTATCGTTTTTTGGCTCTCCTGAAAAACAGTGTTTTGTCCCTTACGTTAATTCATATTTCTGGTATCGATATCATGATTAATCATTAGAAACTCTAAGCCATCCGATTCATTCTTAGTGGAAACAAGCCTATTCATGGTGTTTTCTTGATTCTGTTTGTCTGACTGTTCATTTATCATTTCTATTTAACAGAACATTATTTTCATTCCTAGTGCCTCTACGCATCTTTTTTGTTTATTTTACTATATAATTATTGTTAAGCACATCATAATGTACAGTCAAAAGCACGTCAGACTATACACTTTGGACTTTGTACCGCTCTTGTGTCGGGGTTATAAGTGCTATTATCGAACTGCAAGTGTTTACCGAGATGTGCTGTTGACAGTACAAAAGCAAATTAATAGTTTATGATTTTGATTATGATTCCTAATTCTCCCTACAGGCGTATCGAACGTGACATCAGGCACCACAATGTCCCCGCGACGAGTGTCGACGCCCCTCGTGCACCTCGGCGCCGGCATCGCCCACAACAAGCTGACGATCCACCACCCTCACCACGCGCACGCGGCCACCACGCTCGCGACGCACGCCACGCACGTCACGCACGCCACGCCGGTCAGCGGCCACGCGACGCACGCTCAGGTGACGATCCACCACCCTCACCACGCGCACGCGGCCACCACGCTCGCGACGCACGCCACGCACGTCACGCACGCCACGCCGGTCAGCGGCCACGCGACGCACGCTCAGGTGACGATCCACCACCCTCACCACGCGCACGCGGCCACCACGCTCGCGACGCACGCCACGCACGTCACGCACGCCACGCCGGTCAGCGGCCACGCGACGCACGCTCAGGTGACGATCCACCACCCTCACCACGCGCACGCGGCCACCACGCTCGCGACGCACGCCACGCACGTCACGCACGCCACGCCGGTCAGCGGCCACGCGACGCACGCTCAGGTGACGATCCACCACCCTCACCACGCGCACGCGGCCACCACGCTCGCGACGCACGCCACGCACGTCACGCACGCCACGCCGGTCAGCGGCCACGCGACGCACGCTCAGGTGACGATCCACCACCCTCACCACGCGCACGCGGCCACCACGCTCGCGACGCACGCCACGCACGTCACGCACGCCACGCCGGTCAGCGGCCACGCGACGCACGCTCAGGTGACGATCCACCACCCTCACCACGCGCACGCGGCCACCACGCTGGCGACGCACGCCACGCACGTCACGCACGCCACGCCGGTCAGCGGCCACGCGACGCACGCTCAGGTGACGATTAGAGATAGAAAGCCCAAGAAACTAAGCCAGTAAACATCTGTCATTTCAAAGATGCCTAGAAAGTCCAAGAAACTAAGCCAGGCTTTTCTGAGTGCCAAAAGTTTGGCCAAGTTTGGAAACTTTTGCAAATTGTGTAAAATGTTTTTCTTTCTTCTTCTTTTTAAATTTAAATTACCGTATAGGCCGACTATTAAAATAAAAAACCTCGCCATATTGCGGAAAAATATTGGAAGTAATTTCTTCAAGTGTCAGCAATCAAATAAAAAAACAATAAGATGTCATTCATTGTTATTCTGTCAAAGTGTGATGTCAATTGTCAACCGTGCTTTGTTACTAATGGATATTGTGAGTTATTCGTGAGTATAACCATAGCAACCAAGTTTTGCTATAACTTTAGCTAATGTGGCGCCTCCAGAGCAGGTTTTTTTATTTTCTTTGTCCGGCTATACTAATATGTTTGTATATTTAAAAAAAAAATTATATTGATTTGCCGTGTCGGCAACAAAAAGTGTACGTCTGCGCAGCGCCATCTTGGACGTTACTAACTGCATCCATATCCCACAGGGCCACACGCCAGTGGTAGTCGCAGCCTCGCACACGATCCACCACGTGGCCCCGAACAAGCTGAAAGTCGTCCACGCGCACCCGCTGACTCAGAGTCAGCGCACGCAGCTGCTGCAGGGCCGAGGGCTGGCGCAGCTGCCGGCCGTGGTGTCGCTGCAGCCGCTGCAGCCGCTGCAGCAGGACAAGCCGCCCGCGGCGCTGCTCAAGCCCACGGTCACGCAGTTCTTCGAGATCAAGGGCACGCAGCTGGGCAAGGGTGAGTCACACTATACACTATATAAACAACCGTGGGCCCCGGGTGGGGCAGCCATGGGCTCAGTGTGGGCCAGCCATGGGCTCAGGGTGGGGCAACCATGGACTCAGGGTGGGGCAGCCAAGGGCTCAGAGTGGGGCAGCCATGAACTCAGGGTGGGTCAGCCATGGGCTCAGGGTGGGGCAGCCATGGGCTAATTGTGGAGAAGCCATTGGCGCAGCTGCCGTCGGTGGTGTCGCTGCAGCCGCTGCAGCAGGACAAGCCGCCCGCGGCGCTGCTCAAGCCCACGGTCACGCAGTTCTTCGAGATCAAGGGCACGCAGCTGGGCAAGGGTGAGTCACACTATACACTATATAAACAACCGTGGGCCCCGGGTGGGGCAGCCATGGGCTCAGTGTGGGCCAGCCATGGGCTCAGGGTGGGGCAACCATGGACTCAGGGTGGGGCAGCCAAGGGCTCAGAGTGGGGCAGCCATGAACTCAGGGTGGGTCAGCCATGGGCTCAGGGTGGGGCAGCCATGGGCTAATTGTGGAGAAGCCATTGGCGCAGCTGCCGTCGGTGGTGTCGCTGCAGCCGCTGCAGCAGGACAAGCCGCCCGCGGCGCTGCTCAAGCCCACGGTCACGCAGTTCTTCGAGATCAAGGGCACGCAGCTGGGCAAGGGTGAGTCACGCTATACACTATACAAACAACCGTGGGCCCAGGGTGGGGCAGCTATGGGCTCAGGGTGGGGCAGCCATGGGCTCAGGGTGGGGCAGCCATGGGCTCAGGGTGGGGCAGCCATGGGCTCAGGGCGGGGCAGCCATGGGCTAAAGGTGGGGCAGCCAAGGGCTCAGGGTGGGGCAGCCATGGGCTCAGAGTGGGCCAGCCATGGGCTCAGGGTGGGGAAGCTGCCGGCGGTGGTGTCGCTGCAGCCGCTGCAGCAGGACAAGCCGCCCGCGGCGCTGCTCAAGCCCACGGTCACGCAGTTCTTCGAGATCAAGGGCACGCAGCTGGGCAAGGGTGAGTCATGCTATACACTATACAAACAACCGTGGGCCCAGGGTGGGGCAGCCATGGGCTCAGGGTGGAGCAGCCATGGACTCAGGGTGGGGTAGCCATGGGCTAAAGCATAACTTAATGTGCTGCTACACTGCAGAAATATATATTTCTAATTTCACCTTTATTTCTTTGCTTTATAAATTTATTATTTATTCCCAGGTCCACACTTAGTGAACGTGGTGAGACAACCTCAACCCGGCAAGACTACAGTCTCCCGTCTCGAGCTGAAAGAACTTAAAGAGCTCAAAGAGTTGAAGGAACTGAACGAAGCCAAGAAGCGTCAAGTGGTTGCTCTCGACGGGACGGCGTTGAAGGCCGGCCTGGGACAGCGCGTCAGCCTCAGTCTAGACGGTAGACAGCTGGTCAGAGCTGCTCTGCCGGCCGGGAGGGGGCCTCATGTGCGACACCAGGTTAGTAGACCCACGGAGAGATTCTGGATATAGGCGGATCTAACGCCACAAGATACCTCTAAGGAACTGCCAACTGACCAAACCAATCATAAAAGGCGGGCACAAGCTAGTCTCTCTCGGTTCTAAAGAAGAAGTCAAGGGAATTTTGTGAAAATGGGAATGCTTCAATGCCAAGTCCAACACACGACAATAGATGCCTAGCCTGCGGCTATGCATTCTCCTTCGGAAAAAAAAAGTGAAAGTGATAGCCTCAAGCCAAAAAGCTCAAAATGTAGTGGCAAATATATCCAAGTATGGTAACCTTCGTTAATTTTGGTACTGATAACACAAGGTCATAAATTATTACCATAATCAGATCGATATGTTGACCGATATTTAACATTCAATTACTTGTCGAGACTTAATAAATTTAGTTTGTTTTTTTCACTACAAAATTATAAAACTTATTTGCAGATCCAGCTAAAAAACCGCACATTGCAAGTGACGACACCGCTCAGCCGTTCCTCGACCGAGCCCTCCTCGTCGTCCGTAGTCAGCGCGGGAGCGACCAGCGCCGCCGGAACACCCGCAAAGAACACCGGCATTCCCTCCGCCGTCGTCGCGAACCTGCTCCACAAGAACGTAGCGTTGCCGAAGGGAGCGCCGAAGATAGCTATATCAGCGGCGGGAGCGCATGCGCTGTCGGCCAATGTGCAGGCGATAGCGTTCTCTGCGGCGCAGCTGCGAGCGAGGCAGGCGCGGCTGGTGGCTGATCCCAGGCATGCGCACGCACACGCGCCTAGACCGTGAGTTTTCTTGTAGTACTATTACTAGATGAGTCACCGATGGGGCTCCCATAGGGACCCCTGATGACCCGCAAGAAGACACCCTATAATCCCCCAAAGGACTCTTGATGACCCCCCAAGGTGTCCCCAGATGAGTCCCAATGAACCGCTAATGACCCCCCAAAGAACCCCAAGTGACCTCCCAAGGTCAACGAATGACCCCCACAAAGGTCCCATAGTGACCCCCAAGAAACTTCCGATGACCACAAGAACGTGGCGTTGCCAAAGGAAGACCGTGAGTAACTACGTGATATTGCAAAGGTTAGGTTAGGTTGCTAGGTTAGCTGCTAATAACCCCTTCAGGACACCTCAATGAATGACCCCCTAAAGGACCTCTGATGTTCCCACAAAGAACCTTGATGGTCTCCGAAGGGACCCACTATGATGCCTCAAAAAGACAACAGTTGACCCCCCAAAGACTTCGATGACCCTCAAAGAAGACCACTGATAATACCTTTAAGGTCTTAGAATTTCCTCTAAAAAGATGATACAAGTGGATGAGAACATTAATTAATTAACAATGACATTTGTTCCAGTGAAATCGTCGAAGCAGCCACCGTCCCATCGTCCCCGGCGCCGTCCATAGAGCCTCTGGCGGAGGGCGGCGACGCAGCCACTACTGGCGGCGCGGCCAACGGCGCGGTGCGGCGGCGCGGCGACTCGCTGCCCATGGAGGTCACGTGACACGCGCGCCAGCCGCCGCCGCTCGCAGTGCAGTGACAGTGATAGTGCAGTGACAGAGACAGTGATAGTGCAGTGACAGTGATAGTGACCATGCGAAGTGTAATGATGCTGGTAGGATTACGCGGAAAGGGATACAACACGCGTTCTGATATAGCTTGGATAGTACTATTAAAGGTTATTTCGAAATATGTTTTAGGTGATGATTTGCTTGTGAACTGATGTGAGGACTCCATACTTTAATGTATAGGGCAATGGGAAAAAGATGACCTTTCAGTGAAATACAGAATAAATAATAAGACCTCTTTTTCACCTCAAGCTTAATGAGAGCTATTATTAACAATTGAGACTTCAAAAAGATTATCTGATGTTAAACTCTTTCACATTACACTACGTGTTACACAAAACGCGAACTTATATACACATAAATCAATCTCTATTTATTATTTTATTACGGGCAAATATGTTACCAGATATAATTCACGTTTAATTTGATGAGATACCCATGCTGCACGGATTATAAACCTACCCGAAGGCCCCAAAGCAAACACTTGGTTGATGAACATTTGTTTGTATTGGGTCTAGCTTTGTATTAAAGTATAATATTATATTTGTGGTACCTTCGTTGTTTCTGATTGCTGTAACACAATTGCTTAAGCTACTTAAAGATTGGATTAAGGTATGTGATTAATGTGATGTTGTCCTATAATAACTTATTATTACCAATCTGCATTTAGCAATCATAGTACCACTATATACCGTCTTAAGGGAAGACCCTTATATTAAAAGTAGTTGCCTAACCAAAATTTATTCTTAACATAATGTGTCCTGAAAAATTGTAAAGACATCAAAAAAAGGTCATCTAATTTAGTACAATCATTCTGAAGTTACATACGCACGTCCGGTGCAATAACGTCACTTATGCATTTTTTGTCAAAATTTATAATGAGAAATTAACGCTAATTTACCTCTTTACCTGGTGCGTCATTGTCACTTTGTGTAGTGCTTAAACTTATGTACTTTAAATGTTACATATTCATTTCTTTAGACGACAAGAACTATATTTCATTATAGGATGTTGAACTTTCAAACACTTCTGCTGAAAAATTACATCATTTGCATAAGTGACGTTATTGCACCGGAGGTGCGTATGATCATACATTTTGGTGATTCATTTTCATTTTTAACAAAGAATAATATGGTAATTTTTATGTATCATAATAATCATCAAAGAAATACGAATCTAGAAATAATATCGCACCCTTAGAATGAAAGTGACCTAACTCAAAATTCGTGTAATTCTCGATTTTTCCATAAACTGACCTTAAATTAAATTAAATTAAATTCGTTTATTTTCAGATGTCATAGATCCATATTTAGGTTAGTAACAAACATACTTAATAACTAGATTAGTAAAGAAATGTAAGCAGAAATTACATTAAATTGAAGTGCTGGCTTAAAAAGTCTATACAGGGTGGCCCTGAAAATCGTGGATCAAACGAAACAGGGAGATAAAGGGGGTTATTACCAACATAAACCCCTCAACAGTATGACCTCACATCGACACTACAAAAAATTAAAGCTATTTTTTGTTTTGAAAAAAATAATGCCTTATTTTGTAATCAAATGGCAAAATAATGAAAACAGATTGTTTTTTCTTTCTTTTTTTTGTGTTCAATTATTGTCAAAGAAAGCATCTTTACATAAAAAGTATCTTTACCACTGTGGGGACACAAATTTGTGAGTAATGGCAACTTTCTTAAAAGAAATTAAGTTTTACGAAAAATCAATTCCAACTTCAAAACAGTACTGTGAAAAAAAAATGTATGACCGACAAGTGACCCTGTATCAAAAAAATTAGCCTGTTTTATCACCATTTAAATGAGGTATAGCACTTGGCTATTTGTAGTTAACTTATTTTACAAAACTTGTTTATTGGCGCCAAGTCTAACTTTCAATAAATTGAGCGATCAATAAAAATCGTTATTCGCGTTGATTATTTTCACTCTTAACAATCCTAGAGTTTTAACATTGGAATAAATACCCGGTATCTTTTGTCCTTTTCACACTCGGGTCGGGTACGTACCCGACTCGGGTCGTACATACGCTCCATTGTTTTTTGGCTCAGGTACCTAAGCTTGCGTTGCGCGTACGTTTGGCCCACCGCTCCCGCCGCGGCGGCGAATCAGTGACTCGCTACCTGCTTGTTACGCACGTGTTCTGCCGGTTTGCTCTTCAACGTCTCCTGAACGGACTCGGATTTTTTGTCTAACTGTGACCTAAGCTTGCCATACGGACTGTGAGTCTTGCCAAACTGTGACCTAAGCTTGCCATGCGGACTCTGTGTGATTTCTTGCCAAACTGTGACCTAAGCTTTCCAATCGGAAACTGATTCTTGAAGCCTTCCCTCGTCAGCGAGAGTATGCTGACATGCATTACATCTACGGCTTTTGTAATGGCCACTGTAAGAAGATGGAGTACAGTCAGCTGTACTCCACTCTTCTTACAGTGGCCATCTGGCGTAGCGTAGGTCACAGTTAGGCAAGAATTAGTGTCCAATTGGAAAGCTTAGGTCAAAGTTTGGCAAGAAATCACACAGAGTCCGCATGGCAAGCTTAGGTCACAGTTTGGCAAGACTCACAGTCCGTATGGCAAGCTTAGATCACAGTTAGACAAGAAATCCGAGTCCGTTCAGGAGACGTTGAAGAGCAAACCGGCAGAACACGTGCGTAATAACAAGCAGGTAGCGAGTCACTGATTCGCCGCCGCGGCGGGAGCGGTGGGCCAAACGTACGCGCAAGCTTAGGTACCTAAGCCAAAAAACAATGGATCGTATGTATGACCCGAGTCGGGTACGTACCCGACCCGAGTGTGAAAAGGACAAAAGATACCGGGTATTTATTCCAATGTTAAAGCTCTAGGATTGTTAAGAGTGAAAATAATCAACGCGAATAACGATTTTTATTGATCGCTCAATTTATTGAAAGTTAGACTTGGCGCCAATAAACAAGTTTTGTAAAATAAGTTAACTACAAATAGCCAAGTGTTATACCTCATTTAAATGGTGATAAAACAGGCTAATTTTTTTGATACAGGGTCACTTGTCGGTCATACATTTTTTTTTCACAGTACTGTTTTGAAGTTGGAATTGATTTTTCGTAAAACTTAATTTCTTTTAAGAAAGTTGCCATTATTCACGAATTTGTGTCCCCACAGTGGTAAAGATACTTTTTATGTAAAGATGCTTTCTTTGACAATAATTGAACACAAAAAAAAGAAAGAAAAAACAATCTGTTTTCATTATTTTGCCATTTGATTACAAAATAAGGTATTATTTTTTTCAAAACAAAAAATAGCTTTAATTTTTTGTAGAGTCGATGTGAGGTCATACTGTTGAGGGGTTTATGTCGGTAATAACCCCCTTTATCTCCCTGTTTCGTTTGATCCACGATTTTCAGGGCCACCCTGTATATTAGCTAGCAGGACTAAGTGCGCTGACCCTGTTATACTTAGAAATGGCACACTGTTTCTTTACAGGGTTATATATGCTTTTTAGGGTCAGTTTATGGAAAAATCGAGAATTACACGAATTTTAAGTTAGGTCACTTTTATTCCAAGGGTGCAATATAAATCATCAAAATATATTGGTGAAAGAAAATTTTAAATATATTTGTTTATACCAATGCCTAAAATATGTTAAGAGACAGTTTCACCTCACAGATCAATTTCTGATAATTTTATAAGTGAGGTAACTTAGATAAAAACAAGATATGAACATCATTATTTATTGGTGAAACTGGCTCATTTTTCAAAAGGGTCATGCTTATATTGAGCGTCAATCATAACGGATAAATACCATTAATAATATCTAAACGAAATAATCCTATCACATCATTACACTACGGAGTCTTATAAACAGTTGCTTACTCATGCGATTGAGTCGCTAGTGAAAGAGACAAAAAACGTTATCCTAATTGACTTGAGGTGTGTTCCGCGGAAGCTTAGTGATTAGACGATGAGGGTACTTGGTGTTCGATTATCGATCTATGTACATTTTTGTATTGATTATATAGTGTGATTCTTCGGTCCTGATCTCTCTTCGGTCATGTCAGACTGCTGTCCCACCGTGTTATGAGAGTGAGGGAATAGGGAGTGCACCAGTGCTTGCGCACTCACTGCAGCACTATAATATATCCTGTGTAGTTGGTTGATCGTAAAGATTGGTCGCCGTAGCGGAAACCTCAGCATTTTAGTGTGATTAATATACTTTTTACACAGAATCACTACCTATTAACAGACAAATGTGTCAAAAATAATAAATGCTATTAAGGGTCATAGTACATGAAGCTTATTGCCTTTGAATAAAGTTTATTTTGCAATAACAAGCACATTTGCCACAGTGCTAAAGGCTTTAAGCTATATTCAACGGAATGTTGTGTTTTAACTTTGTAAAATGATCGCAATAGTTTACTTAAAAATGGCAGTAGTAATCCTTATGAAAAGGAGTGGGTTGCCAGTCATAAAATAAGAATAAGCGCAATAATACAAGTATATTGATAGTATCAATAAGAACTTTCAAACTCTGTAGTCAGTATTTTTTTCTGTGCAAGGGAGTAACAAAGTCTTGATAAAAAAATACTATTGATTGCATCGATAGTATTTTACTTCACTGATAATAAATAAATGTATAAATAAATACTATCAATAGTATTTTATTTGAGGACTGTTGACACTATCGATAGTATTTTAATTCATCAACAATGTCAAAGCATTTATTTTGCTACTTAATTTATTGTAACTAAATTCTTTTGCACGTCACATTTTGTGTGCCTATTGTGACTAAACTGTACGGAACCCTATCTACTGATACTATCGAAGTCAATACAGTCTATATAGGAAAAATATAGACAGCCAGCGTTGCGCGTGCGTTGCGTCGCCGTCCGTCATTTCAACGCATCGTGTAGCATGTCGTTCAGATTTATACAGGGTGTCCCAGAACGCAACGTCAAGCCCATAGAAAAGAAAAATGGTTAGAATGATAAAGTGGGCGGGGTCGGTCGGCCACGCATATGATCAAATGATCATATCCTACGTCAAACTGGTCTCAGTCTTTGCCCAATTGCACGATTTTCGCACTAACACAAAGGCTAAAAACTCACGGTGCGATTTTTATACCTCCCGCCCGCGCCGGTTAATTGCGGTTGCCCGCCAAGTTACCGCAGCTGGCGCGGTTTTTAATCACGCCCGCATCGGTTGCGGGGTCACAGCCTCTAAAGAATATTGATTTATATGAAAAAAGTAAGAGCAGTTTTCACGATGCTATTTTCACCCGCACCGCGCGCTCTGCGATCGCTTGACACAGAAATCTGGCGCAATTTTGCACTAGTGACATTGGCAACGTGACGTACCAAAAGACAACATATCGTGGACGGTTTGTAACCGCACGACAACCGCGGCGTCGCCGAAATTGCACAAAAAACCGCGCCGTGAATTCTTAGCCTTAATCGGCAACTCTGTGCAATTTTCGGCTTGACTTTTAGTGCTTGCATGTTATCGATAGTTTTATCGATGGCGCATTTTTGTTAAGTTTTTGGTGTACGTGAAATGTGTACGGTGTGTGGCAACTTACATTCAATCATAACATAAGATAAAATTTTCGAGTAAGATATAAATAGTTCAATTAAATAGCCTATCAGTAAAGTTTTGTATGTTTCAGTTTTTCAACAAACTATGATATAATTACAAAATGAATGAATGCAACCGGGAATAAAGCATTCTAATTGTAGAAAGCACAAGGTAGAAAAGTATAATGTAAATATATCTAAGAAAAGAGACTCCACGTGGATTTCACCGTGGGTATGGCCGTGGGAACATTAGGGGAAGAATTAAGCGTTCTAATTGTGATGGAATTTTCTTAATAGGTCCAGTAGTGTTTAAGTTTACACAAACAAACTGAATTTTGCTATCTTAACACTATTATATTATAAACAAGTATAATAACCTGACTATCGATATCGAATTGTGAAATGACAAGGCGCTACACTATTCCAGTGATGCAAGCACGGAAAATTTCTTTAAAAATAATTGATTTAACATATTTACATCGTTTGTATTGCATATTTTTATACTGAAACATGTATTTCAAACGTTTGCACACAAATGTTATTACTTGCCTATTTGAAAAATGTAGAAGTAAGAGTTGACGAAATGCATTATATACATGGTTATTACAGCTGGTAACACAAGCTTGTGTATTATCGTAAAATTAACCCTATTACTAAGTTAAGAAGGATTAGTTTTGTTAGAAGTTTTTTAGCCAATGAATGCATCGTTTTCCTTGTGTGCTGTGTGAAGAAGTGGCGCGTTCGGTTCTGGTACAAAGGTAGGGACGTTATCATTCTAACCTCAGAGAGAAAATTTTCTTTGTTCTGTGGTCAAGCCGAAACGGGGTGACAGGATTGATTGTAACCATCATGAGAAAAATAAGAAAAAATAATCTACCCCATGCATTTTGGGAATTATGGGCATTTAAGAAAAGCCTAAAAGTTTGGTCAAACTGTAACCATTTTCGGTTATTGTGGTTAATCTTCATTATTTTTGTTCATATTAAAACTTTGGAAAACAAGTGCTTACGCTACTTACTTTGGGATCAGATGTTGTCCAATAAAACGTAAAACGCATAAGAAAAACGACGGAACGTCAACGCTCAGTCGACGCACCGCAGCCGCAACGCCCGTATGGCACCACTCTAACTCAAAAGTCTATTCAATTAAGCGCCTGTAATAATCATGTACACTTTGTCTCATAGGGATATTCCATTGTTTATAACTGTTATGTATAAATCTGTATACGCATTGATTAGTCCAAGCCATACAGTATCTATAATTTTAATAATCAACTTTATTCTTAACTGTTTAAGATCCGAAATCAAACACCAAGTGCCCGCATTAGGTTATGTTACATTTATATGTTATATGTAATCGAAAGGAATGATTTGCTTTGCAAAATGTGATATTAAAGAAGTTGAAAACCACATTTGATTTTACTTTTAATTTTTTTCACACGCGTTTTTCCTTTCTTACCATCCGCCATCTTGGGTTGTAAACTCAAAATGGCGCGTCTTCCGCGGGAAACACCGCCATATTAGTGAAATATAAAATGGACGATGCATACACATTTAATCGAATTTTTTTGTTGTTTAGTTAAAAACGCCAATATCTATTCGGGGCTTAAATTAATATTTTAATTTTATAAAGAAATGAAATTACAAGGAATTACTGTAAGCAATGTTTATTTGTAGTGTTTAGTTTTATAACGAATTCTGTATGTAAGGGCCGGAATATTAGTGATTAACAGTTTTTATAATTATATTAATTGGAGTTAAGTTCGATCTTATACTTAATTTTATCGACCTGTATATTTTAAAGCCGCAATAATTTTATTTCAGTCATTTATATCAAAGGTCATTCAAGTTTTCTATAAGTCCTACATAAAAATAACACAAATTATAAAATCGCTATATTCAGAAGTTTTTGCGTTTGTCCAACAAATTTACAATTTCAAATCATCAAACATAAGTTTTAGTGTGATAATACATAATTATTTTAAACTTTTAGAGACTTGTTACATGTCCAGTAAGCTCCACGTAAACCTACCCTATCTGTCTAAAAGTCTCAATTAAATAGATTTGTATATGATGGAAAGTAAGCTAAAAATTGGCAATATTTTCAAGAGTAAAGTCCACTTTCACCAGTATCAATTATGTTATTGATTTCAGCGTAACATCAAGCGCTATATCTCTCAATGATATCACGTGATTCTCTATAAAAAAACAAGATACGATTCAACCTCATATGTACTCTGTAGAGACACTTCTATAGACGGGCGGCGGCGGAGGTGGCGGGTGAGGGGGTAGCGAGCGGCCGACCGCTCAAAGATCGCGGCGGGCGGCCAGCGTGCACGCGTCGGAAGCCTGCTCCAGGACCACGCCCGCCAAATGTGGGGTCAGCCGAAGACGCTGCGCATCCTTAGACAAGCAAGTCTTGTTTCGAATACTTGCCACCAGTGAATATCAAGTGGAAACAAAAAGAGCTGTCTTTTTGTTTCCACTTGCACATACTTACAATGTTACAATGAAGTACATGTCGATAACAAAAAGTGCCTAGACCAGTCAGTGCAGTATTTTGTATCTTTTGGATTCCCAATTCACCTTTCTGATTATGACCATTTTATAGGATTTTATCAATCAAATATTACAAACCTCATCATAAAAATTTGAATGACCAAATACTTCATATTGTGACATAATTTTACTTGTATTTAACTCGTTGGCGGTAGCAAAATTCCCAGGTGCTCCAAGACGCACTCGTGGCGTCACTTTCCACTGTGTTGTCACCCACACACTAGACGAAAGTGTTGCGTCACTTTACCTCTTATAAGATTAGTTGTGACAAAGAGCTCAATCTAGCAGCAGACGCATACGTGGCGTCACTGACTTTGCTGTTACACAGAGAGACACGAGATAATTGTGCTGCGTCACTGTGCCTCTGAGAAAGTAAGTGCAAACGTGAGAGCATCACTGTAGTATCAGTGCTGTTGTTGTATTGCGGACGCATAGGTGGCGTCACATATCAGACACGATACTTTAGAACTGCGTTACTGTGCTTCTAAGACCATAAGTGCGAAAGAACACGCACTTTATCACCTGGAGTGTAACGAGTGTCAAATTTTAGAAAATATTCTGAGCCAATATTCCGATGCCCTCGAAGTTTGGTCCATTTAGTGTAAAACTTGCTTCATTGAAGATTAATTTATGTGGCTGTGACATAGTTAATACATTTGTAAAACCTTCAAGGCTTATGCCAGATATAGTAAGTAACCATTACCGTATGAAGTTTTATGTGGAAGCTAGTGTAATAGCTCTTGAAATGAAAGTAGAAACAATGGCATTGGCAGAATGGCTGGCTGCTAACTGAAATGACATGAAGGTCGTGGGTTCGAATCCAACCCAGGACGAATATATTTAACACCTAAAGTGCTGAAGCTACTCACTTTAGGGTCAGATCAATGTATGTGATGTTGTCCGATATATATTTGTTAAACTTAAATATGTCTGGCATTAGCATTAGGTTCACCTAGCAAACATTCTCTAGTTTTTATCACACACGATATAATGGAAAACCTATCGTTTGAAGTGTATCTATGAAAGGACGTGTACATACATAACCGTGTTAATTGTATTATAGTATAGTTTTATGTGTATATTAATTGATTATTTACTTAATTAACTTGGAGTGCGATATTGAAAACTTTTAGAAAAAGCATGCTTAGGTTAACTATTAAGCATGCTTAAACATAAGAAGCATGCTTTAAAAATACTAATTACTAAAGCATGCTTTTTATTTAAGCATGCTTAACTTAACGGAGTGAAGCAAAGTTAAGCATATTTAATTAATAGTATACTTTTAAATTAAGGATGTTTGATATTATAAATTAATGCTTTATGGTTAAGCATGCTTTGAGGAAGATTTTTAATATCACATTCCAATCCACCAGCCTGGCCGGACCAGTGAATAAATATTGTAAGTAATTCAAAACAAATTGAACTAACTTTTTATCTGTTACGTCATAGTGTTAAAACGCGAAATGCGACTTTGATCCTTGTTGCATATGGGCTAATTTCATGCATGCAATTCTGTGTTATTTATTTGTACCCTAATGCTACGGTTTTCATCAATTAGGATGCCACCATTTGTCAGACGTTGATGCTGCCTCTTGTAAATTTTCAAAAAAGCACACGCGCCTAAACTGATCTGTCAGTAGATAAACTACATATAGACCGACAAACTTATCTGTTCCGGTGGCCAAAATTGGAACTACGTGAAAAGCAATGCAAGAACGATATTTAATGACAGTTCTAAATAGACAGTAGCGACACCGCCACCGGAACAGATAAGTTTGTCGGTCTATAACCCTTTTGGAGTCACATGTCAAAACAATGATGCTCCGCTGGCATCAAAAACTAAAATTAATCAATCTACTACGAGTATAATGTTGTTTCGATGTCTCCTAGAATTAAATGTTTAAAAATTAAGTCGGTACCTACTTGTTGATAATGACACGAAGTGAGAAAAAATTGATACTGAATATTTTTAGAAACATTTTGTATTCTTTCCGATCTTAAATTCTAGTTGATGTTTTGTTGATAGTGCGAAGCTTGGTCAGGAAAATTGAGAAATTGTTTTAGCGTCATCTTCAAATAAAAAGTTAGACTGTTCTGGGTAACGCCTTTGACTGTAATTCATTATGAAATTAAAGGGTGGTTTTAAATATGCTGGAGGCAATAAAAACTGATTTTATAAGTATATTCTCAACATTATTTTCATTATTCAAATTGCTTTTTATAGGTATGCTTGATTGAAAATCTAGGATAAATTCTCAACATTATTTTCATTATTCAAATTGCTTTTTATAGGTATGCTTGATTGAAAATCTAGGATACATAAAGAAAACATTAAAAATAAAAATAATGGACTTATAATTTTTTTTCTAAATCTTTTCTTACTTTTTCTGGCGACGCATATCTTCTCCGAATTTCAAGTAAATACCCGCAGAGCAAGAACTAATATATAATATAATTGGTATATACCTAAAACGTAGCAATTTAGGGAGTGTGTCCATAAAATTAATAGCGTAGACACCATTTAGGTAGTTAAATAATTATTTATGTAATTATTTCATAATTGTATGGGACTGGCCGGACGTAGGGATTGTCTATTATAATGAGTTTATTTTAAAAGCCTTTTATCATTTTAATTTGAAGCTGTAATTTCTCACCGTATCTCTAAACGGACAATTCCGATAACCGACTGGAACTGTAGTTTTTTTCGGGTTCCAATTAAAACATTCAAATATGTCCGTTCAACTCACTTATAATTAGAATCTTTGCAGAAAAAAATATAAAAAAAATGTTTAAAAATATAATGTATTTTAAATGTAACTAAATCATCCGGGTTTGCGGCTTGCGTTGTAATACGAACTAAGTTATTTAATCGCCATGATGTCATTTAACCCTTTCAACGCCAATGTCTGATATATCGGACAAACCATTTTCGTGCCCACCACGCCAATGACTGATATATCAGACAAAAAAACAGGATCAAGAAACGTTTTATTTTTACTTGCCTGAATGAGTTTAGTATAACTTAATAATTTTTTGGATTTTTTTTTAATGGTCGTGGCGTTAGGGGCACCATTTTCGGAAAAAAGCGTGGCGGGGAAAGGGTTAATGTTTCTACAAATTGTATTATAGGCGTAGAAAACTTCAAAAGTAAAATGGTCGGAGAATATTTCGTGGTCCGAAGCAGTCGCGAACCCAGCTATGCGAAATATATCAAGTCGTGTTTACTTATGCAAGTGTCCTGTTGTTTCAACGTTAAAAAAACTCTGCGAGCTATTTTTCACAGGAGACTTGCGGTCTCTTTGGAGAAATAACTCGCAACAAAAAAATGTAACGGTTTTAACTATGTCTATACATATTATAATTAGTAAGTATCATATACTGTACAAAAAGGCTGCAAATTTGGGAAAAAAATGTAAAAAAAAAATTGGCCTCATTTTTTTGGGGTCGTTAACATACGCTTAGTAAAGTGATTAGGATGTGTACCTCATAAGTTTCTGATTTGTAGATTAGGCTGGTGCGGGTATTTTGAACGCATCCCCAAAACAAACGCGACTTATTTTCTTTCTTAGCTTACACTCGGGCTATTTGTAAAGCGTTGGCAAAAGTACCTTTATTTTCCTTGTAAATATTAATTTTTTATCATTTTGTTTTTTTACGGCGTCGGTCGACGAATCACGCTTCTTCGGGTACGTGGGGGAGCGTTCAAAATGTACGCTTATTAATAAATAAATCGCTGTAAATTGTTTGTAAAAATAGTCATGTTCGGGATTTCAAGTGTAGTTTTGTTGATTATTTTTTTCAACCGGAAATTGCTGAATAAAGCGACAATTCTGTTTCAAGGTTTGTTTTATTTAATTCAACAGAAATCATAAGCTTGCCCAAAGTTTATCTTTGAGGCAGGTGAGTTACTGGCAGATCTTTACCAGGGGGCCTAGACAAAGTAACATTTTGACAGCGATAGCGAAATTCGCCAACTTCAAATTGTATGGATTTGACAGGTGCCTTGGAAAAGTCACGTGGTCAATCGATATTGAAAGTACGGGTTTTGTTGACACTCGCTATCGCAAATTGAGCGATAACGAACGTCATAAATGCCGCTTGTCTAGGACCTCAGGTATGGTAAATGAACGTTCGTGTTCTATGTACTATTGATTTGAGTTTCGTCTATCACAATCGTAAAACTTTGATTTGAATAAAAAAACTTATAGTGGAGATTTCCTTTATGGATACCCCAGCCGCTTGGGGGAGCAGCTGAGATTATGTCAGAGTTGCCCTATGTTAGGGGGTAGTGACTAAAACTCCACTGTGGCCTTCTCAAGCACAGGCTGGGGGTCCGGGTAGCTCTATGCAGAGATTCACACAATTGCCCCCCACCAGTTGAGCTCTGCTGCTTTAGTGCAGCGCTCCTCAGGAACTAAAATAAACTTAATCTATTGTACTATGTACTGTCTACTTAGATAGAATTATCTCACTGCGGGAAAAAAGTCATGCAGTATAATTTTTGTAATTACGTACATTTTATCTTTGCCATGCTTAGCTACTGCTTTTTAGAGAGCACCGTCCTACTTACTTAGTAGTCATCCGGCAACAAAATGTAGCAATTGTGTGGGAATCGAACCCACAACATTCTTGATTTATACAAACAACAGTAGGTAGGTACTATAGTTTACTGTGGCGGGTCGTTACATTCCCTCCAAGATGGTTGAGTTAAGTGGTTTATTCCGGAAATCCCCACCGACAAATCCCTACCAGTGGGGATTGTTATTTTTTTTTCCAAAAATCCCCAACACAGTCATACATCATACTATTGTGCTGCAAGTGCCATCTTGTGGGTGCTGGTCTGACAGATCCTTCAGGTTGATAGTTTTAAATTTAACTACTCGAACCTGTATGTCTTAGATATAGTATAAATAAATTATTGTAACCTTATTGGCGATTGAAAGGTAGAGTTTCTTGCCGGTTCTTCTCAACAGATACTTAACTGCGTTCCGAATCTGGTGGTACAGTCACTATTTCGGTAGTCAGATTGAATGTCTATTTTGACCGGACTATACAGGGTGGAATTTTGTAATGCCACCTGAAAGGGAAGTACTCTTAATACTGTAGATAGAAAATTTTACTTAAAGAAAGCATTCCTTTATTTTTTAAAAGAAAGAAAACTGCATTCAAAGATTTTTAAAAATTCGCTTGCTGCACCCGGTAATCGAACCGACTAAAATCTGTAAAAGTTGCACCCTGTACTTTTATTGCATCGATCGTTAGGGACAATTATAAGGATAAAATCTCTCCAACAAAGTTCATAATTTAAATGAAAGGAAAACAATGAAATCCTAAATTATTGATTCAATGGGTCAAGTTAAAGCACTTTTTTCATTGTTTTCCTTCATTTAAATTATGAACTTTGTTGGAGAGATTTTATACTTATAATTGTCCCTAACGATCGATGCAATAAAAGTACAAGGTGCAACTTTTACAGATTTTAGTCGGTTCGATTACCGGGAGCGGCAAGCGAATTTTTAAAAATCTTTGAATGCAGTTATCTTTCTTATCAAAAACAAAGGAATGTTTTCTTTGAGTAAAATTTTCTATCTACAGTATTAAGAGTACTTCCCCTTCAGGTGGTATTACAAAGTTGCGGCAAGCAAATTTTTAAAAATCTTTGAATGCAGGTTTTTTTCTTTTCAAAATAAAGGAATGTTTTCTTTGAGTAAAACTTTCTATCTTCAGTATTAAGAGTACTTCCCCTTCAGGTGGCATTACAAAATTCCACCCTGTATAGCATTATTTTGTTTTTGTCAAATACCTTCAATTTTAACTTCTTTGTTTGGACATCTGGCAAGTACCTATCCCTACAATGTCTACTGTACGCAAGTAAGTATTCTTGCGAGCAAAGGAAAAAAGGAAAGAGGAGGTAAAGTCAGATTCTAAGATAATAAAAAACTAAAATTCCAGAAAGAATGCCTTTATTTAAATTACGGCTATATATACAATCATTTGAAGCATCCCTTCCGACGTTTTTCTAAAAAAATAAATTCAGAAAGTACATCTTTGGAAAAACGAACAATTTTCAAGTTTTTGTGAGTGTGACGGGACCAATCGTTGGGACGAGCGGGCATCGGCGACTCCCGAAGCTAGTTTTAATGTAAGACTATAAATTAAATTAGGAATATAATCTCGTACTCTGTATAGGCACAAAAAATGGTACACTGAAAAGCACGTCAGACTATACACTTTGGATTTTGCACCGCTCTTATGTCGGGAGCATAAGTGCTATTATCAAACTGCAAATGTTTACCGTGATGTGCTGTTGACCGTACAGTTAGCAGCACATCGACCTACTCTTAAAGGTAAGCGTCCACAGGCCCGCCGCACGTAACGGATTTTAGTTTGCCTTGTATAAAAACTCATACAACAGCGTCCACTGATCCGCACCGTGATAGTTATTATCGGAATGCGATCCGTCCAATGCGTGCGATTCGGGTCTGTGGACGCTTGCCATAGGCCTTGTCCAGGAAGGCGATTTTAACGCGCGAATCTAATTGATTTCGCCGCGAAACACGCGCGATGCTCGTGGACGCAATGTACTGAGCCCCAGTACCTCGCCAACGCGCGTTATGTGTTCGCGACGAATTCGCCAACCTGGACCAGGCCTAAGGCTTTGTGTAAACGAAGCGCCGGAACCGCACTGGTGGCGTGGTGCGCCCGTTGCAATGTATGTATGTACGATCGCGGTCACCCGCGCGTGATCACTTTTGGAAAAACATACCGTGCACGCGTATCGTGACTTCTTAGGAGCGGCGCTTGTAAACGTGAAAATACTGCACAGGATTTTAGCCTTAAGGGTGATCAAGCGCGGGTGTCCTCGTTATAACTGTTTTTATGAAAACCAGTTTCTAAAACACAATAATAGCTAAAATACCTTTATTGCGTTTGCGCATTCATTATTCGTTCAAAAATAGGTACGAACTTGACGAATTAATGGCTTTCCCGAACAGCTAGTTAAATAAGTATAATGTGAACAGATTTTTCTTCCTAAATGACAAGACATCGAATATATTATAGCGTCGATTCAATTCGGTGTTATTTAGAAGAAAATTATATTTTCCTTATCCCTAATATGTGGCAGTTTGCATCCATAAGTATTTGTGAATATCCTAAATCGTGTTTGCGAAAATATTGTATTATATACAAGGCAGTTTAGCAAAATCCATATTTGAATAATGAATTTTGTTATTCTAAAATCGATTAAATTGGCTGATGAAAGACCGATTACTTGTATTTCAGCTTTCATGTATAGATTTGTAAGTATGTATTTATAATATACACTAACAAAATAATAAACAATCTATAGGCTTTATAAATGTTACAAAAAGAAATACAATGAGGGAAAAGATAGGGTGTGCTCTTTCTTTTGTGTAACGCTGATTTTTTTATGTAACGGTCTCTTTTTTTATGTAACGGTCTCATGCCATCAAAATTTTGATTCAAATCAGCTCAGCTCAGCTTAGCTGAACATATTATCAAAATATTAATTATTCATACAAACAAAAATAATAGAAAAAATAAATAAAAAATTGGAAACATAAGGCGAAATATTTTTAATCATGTTTATAATAAAAACAACACAATATCATATTGTTCTTAATAAGTTTATTAATCAGTCTTTCATAAGCCAATGTTACAATTGAAATAACAGCATACAAGCATTGTTTTTCGGTACAATATATTTGTAAAAAATCTTGAATACATACAACAATTCTGTAAGAAACTCAATATTTAGTTAAGGCGAGGAATTAGACAATGTTTCATAATTATTTCAAGAGTGAACGCGAAATTGTTTATTTTTTTTTGATAATAATTGTGTGATACAAGTATTATACAATTTCGTATTTGCTCTTGAATATAATATCTACTATTTTATACTCTAAGGCCATTGAAGATACGACGTAAGCAAATCTCCTATTAAATCGTTCAAATTGTAACAACTTTGATACAACGGGTAAATATAATTCAAAGAATTCTACCAGATTTTTTTCATAAGAACAAACGATTATTCATTACAAACGTCTCAATATTTGGAATAATGTAATAAGACAATACAAAAAGTAGATATTATAATATTTATACGAATTCCAACCTACGACACTACCTATTTGAATCGATGTAGGTAGTCCTACAAAAGATCGAAAACCTTAATGAAAGTGGCTGGATCAGAATGGAGAAATTAAACTTGGGAGAGGCCTGTGTCCGCTAAAGGACTAATAGATGTTTATCTCACGAGTTAGGGTGAGCCATGTTGTTGTAATACATGTAAACACGCGCTCGGATCATCATCAGCCTTTATACGTTCCCACTGCTGGGATACAGGCCTTATCTCAACTGTGAGATAGTGTGGGCCATACTCCACCACGCTGTCCTAGTGCGGGTTGGTGGTGGGGTGCGTAAGGCAAGTGATCAACCTTAATGTCAGATGTTATCAAGCCGCCAAATGGCCTCTGACTGGGCTTGACGACTAATATCTACATATAGTAAATTTCAGCGGGGACCAATAGCTTAACGTGCCCTCCGAAACACGAAGACGCTCGAAATAAACTAAATGTGGTCACAATGGTCACCCATCCATTAACCGACTGCGGCGTGGGTAGCTTGACTTTCATTATCACTAACGAACCACTGAAACAGCTGTGCCACGAGCGCCTCTCGAGTAGCGGATCACACTAGGAAAATGTGCATGTATGGGTCTTCCGTATTCGTGAGATAAAACGTCTATTATCATAGGCAGATTGGAAATTGATGGCCAAACGTTTTACGAATAGGATCATGAGGTAATATCTTTCATTTTCTATCTACTATATGTTAAACAAAGTCTACTATGGATGTGTTAGAGGCCAAGTTCAATATTAAATATAAACCCCGTTTCTAACTAGTCCAAATAAACAAGCTAAAATGGCGGGACGAACACGACAAACCTAATTAATGCATATATTGTTATTTTTTTATATTGTTTATAATTTCGTTTAAATATTCATAAAACGATCTACTAAGTCACTTCACTTACACACATTAGACTAACGATAGCTAAATACCATTCACTGCCACATACGCCGTGTATTTTTTTTTGTATATTTTTTAAAGCCCATTGCTTTAGCCCCAATAGTAATCTTGTTTTTAATTAAAATGATTCGTGACCACATTTTCTGAATGGCTGGCCTAACAGAACTATGTTT
The DNA here is from genome assembly GCA_949319885.1 of Mecyna flavalis. Taxonomy (NCBI): domain Eukaryota; kingdom Metazoa; phylum Arthropoda; class Insecta; order Lepidoptera; family Crambidae; genus Mecyna; species Mecyna flavalis. The sequence goes on along the minus strand of OX439420.1, from coordinate 5,351,597 downwards.
ATTCGCAAGTAAGTATAGGACCCGGTGTAATTAAGGATTGTAAAAAGGGCTAATCATAGTTGAAGTTTTATTCTTACGCTCACAAAGAAAAAGTTAAATATCAGTCATATTGAACCTCTATAGCGTACCCCAGACGCTACGCCAGAATCAGCGCATGTAGGGTTGAACTTCATTTGGCCGGACCTATGTTTCTATCCTTTTCTTTAACTCATTACCTTTATTTACTAGAGCGAAAGGCGGGGTGATGAAATCCGGTGTGGCCAGATGTTCAACCATTTATTTTCTGGCAGAAGTGTGGCAGTGAATGTGTTAATGATAAACAACTATTCCACGTGATATATCAACATCAAGTTTATCATTTAGCACTGGCATGCTTAATAACCTTCGTTAGCTAACATATTTGTAGACGAACTCAATGGCAAGTTTCATTTTAATCAATACACACTAAAATCTACCTTTATAAGGACGAGCTTACTTAGAAATGAACCCTTAAATGAACTTAATTTAAAATTGACTAAATTCTTAAAAATATCGTCAGACATACGGATTTATACCTACAAAAAGAAATTGTTACGAACAACGAAAATTATATTCAAAATCTTGGACATTAGAACAATTGGTAAGAAATGCAATGATTTTTTCGTCTACAAAAGTAATAAAAACTAATATTTCGTTATGTGCTGGATCCGAAAATTCTACAGTCGATTTTAAGTAAGAATCTTTAGTAATTATAAATGCTAAACCAGGAAAAAAAAGAGGCAGTATTTAGTGTTTTTTCAGCAGGCAAATATTGTCTAACATTAGTAATTATTACACTCCATTTGAAACTACACCATGAGTTCGCCATAATCACGCATATATACCACACAATCATCTAGATAGATAAACGGAGAGGTATTAAAACTGGTGTGGGGCGTGATAAATATATGACATCGAGTTTATAGCAAATAGGAATACAAAAAGCATACGTCACTAAGAAATACAATCGAAAATGATAAGTATTCTTACTGATTCTGTCAAGTCATATTATATTTCGATTTGCATAAACTCTATACTGACATCTAACTAGATATGGCCATAAATTTATCCACAGGAAGGGCAATTTTTTTAATTCTTTCAGTAACATTTATTTTAAAATCACTGTCTAACTATTTTATGTATTTATAATTTTACTACCTACATATTGCATTGTCGTGAGTTATAACTATCTCAGAATATCTTGCTGTGGACAAAATTATGGTTTGTATTATCGAGTAACGACCCACAGCATTGCAAAATATCTTTCCAATCGTTCGTAAGTGAATAAAGAAAGCTTTAGGTTTAGAGATATCTTGCAACGCGTCGGCAAGTCTCGGGATAATTGTTTTGCATTTAGCTTATTTCCAAAATTAAATATTACGTATACACATATACAACAACATTAGTTTACAACCGTTACATACCTGAGTCGCATATTATATCACAATTTTTTTTTTATTAAGAAACCTGGCCGTCTATTAGATTAATAGTATCATACAAAGTTTCTTCATCAATAAATACATACATTGACTAATAATTTTACATTGTCGTTTGTTCGGCGGCGGAAATCCTGAAATGGAGTGCTTTGTCGTGAAATGTCCATTTCAGACGTTTCGGTGCTCTGAACGCTAGCAGACGAAATGCAATGACCGAACCCCATTTATACAAAATATATACAACACTATCTTAAAATGAACATAACAGACTTTCATTAACGAAAAAAAAACTACATCTAACATTAAAAATAACTTCTTAACCGTTACGTTATAGTGAAATGAAATCACCGCACTAAATTCCTAGTCATCATTCATATATTTCATTTTTGAATCCTTACATCGTCAATCCTACATTAAAAACAATTAAATCAGCATCAAATAGAGTAGAAATTTTTAATTTTAACGTACAAAAATAACTGTCTTAACATATCATAAATCGTATAGAAACTTAGTTTTACAGTACAAGTCCTAATGTTAATGATATTTCGGACTTGCGATCCCTAACGCTACCACATTAATGATAAATTAAACGAGGACTTTTTTGCTTTATAATTTTAAAACAAAATGCTATCTAGTTTCTATATTTAAGCCACAATCCTGGCTAGTCAGCAAGATGAGAGAAAAAAAATACTATATAATCTATGCTGACTTTAAACTTACTTAGTAATAATAATATAACTTAGGAGAATCTCACCACCAGCAACAATCATAATGGGTGACAGTGAATCAAAGAAATTAAAACATTTTATATTTTTAACTATCTAGAAACTTTTTTTGTAAATTATTTCCTCTGTTTCACTATCAGCCGTGGAAGGAAAATATACCAATGATATCATTGCTTCGTTGTTCAAAATTAGTAAGTCACTTTTGTCTATTTTGATCTAAAAATACTTTGCATCTATATATTTCGTATATAGTGTTACTTTGTATTTATATTTAGGGTTATTTTGAGTTACTGTGTTCTTTTATTACCTTGATAAAGAAATTTGTTTTTACGGACCGAATAAACCGCTGTCAACTATGTCAGATATCCACTATGGCTGTCTCTTTCGTGAATATTGAAGAGGGAGACAGCACTATTGGGTATCTAACAGACAAATTGCGAGGAACTTATTTGACCTTTGGTCAAACCAAAGTATACGACTTGTTTTTTTATGGAGTCACATGGCTTAGAAATTAAATATGCAAGCAATGGATTTGTTATAATCATAGATATAGTAAGAAACGTCGCAACCATTATTAAATGTTATAGAACACGAGCTAATTATACGTAGAAACAAAATGAATGTCTTACTTAAATATTTATCAAATTTACTTAATGTTAACCCGTATGATAATAATGATTAATTTATATAATGAAAAACTAGAGGTTCGTGGAGTTGATTTTAAATATATCATTGATATATACGACATATTAGAAGCACCCGTATGGGCTCTTGGACTCAGTCGCGACGCATCGCACATTACATGAAAACTAAAGAAGGAAATACAAAAAGATAAATTTCCCTGTCTCTTAGCAACTTTTTTGTATCAGTTTTAGAATATATTTAAGCACAAAATGAATCACCAAAATTTTTGTGCTTGCCTAGCTTCAAAAAGAATACCAAATTAGATAATTATGTATTTATCATCAGGACCAGACAAAAATAAAAATGAAAAATGAAAAAAAAATCTCAGTTCTTTTTAGTTACACCCTCTGTACTTCGGGGCGGGCAGCTAGTAAATATTAAAAAGATAATTACGATCCGATGCGATGCGACGTTGTCAGACTAAGTGTACAAGCTTAGGGTATGGGCGTCCGTAGCCGTTTAGTTATAGCTAGCGTCCTGCACCTTGCTCCGGCCATTTTAAAACACCTGGCACAGTTTTGGCTCTAAAACTATCTTTTTGTAAGAGTTTTACACTCAATTTACTTTAAAACAATGATAAGAATGTAACGCAATTAGTAATAAACGAAATTAACTTAATGTATACCACAACGAACCAAATAATATCTTCAATTTTGGATAGTTACGCTGTAGTGTTATACCAATTTAAAAAAACCTCAAAGTAACAAAATATCCATATACTCTCTTGAATAACATATAATAATGGACTGTAAATCATTTATTTCTATTGGCAAAACTAAAAATTTTACGTAAATGTGTTAAATTTTGCGTACCATCCCATCATCAGTGTTATAAACAATTACACATGACAATATATAGGCCGTCGGAAATAGACATTTAATTCGAAAAGTGTGATGTAGTTCTGCATTTTTGATATGTTGTATGGGTCTATTAGGGTAGTGTGAATTCCAATTTGCAACTTCGGAAAACCTGTGGAAACCGAGAAAATCGAGAAAATCTTCGAAATTTTGGGACTTTTTTTACTATTTGCTCGCCAGGGCCAAAACTATGCTTTTATTGCGAATGATGTTTTCTACACTTATAAACTGTATTAAATTACTTGCAATTTAAGCCTAATAGCAACGCTATTGACTCCATAGCAGCCAAGCTGTGGCACTTTTAAGATGACCAATATTTGTCGAAATAAGAAATTTTCAGGATACTCCCACTTATTTCGTGAAATATTGGCAAAACCACTTGGCCTTTGAAGAAAGGTCACTGAAAATATTTTGTAGTACATTTATTTAACTTTTATTAAAGCACAAAACGAAGTCTGTGGGACTAGCTGTTCCCTCACAATCTCAAAAAAACGAAAAGAAGGTAAATGGGTTATAGAAACAAAAGACTATTATATTGGGTAATTGGAAATTAGACAGGAATTTTATACATAGTAGTGGGTGGAGGTCATTTGCGATCTGACTGCATGCCCCTCTACATTCCTTTTTGCATTTGCAGGGTTTCATTTTTAGACAGTCGCAGTTTTTTCGGTTAATCATCATTGATTTTATGTTTTTCCTAGAAATTAGATTCCAAATCAAACTTCAAGCGAGCCTAAACGATCGCAAATGACCTCCATCCATTACTATTTATAACATTCCTGTCTAATTTCCAATTACCCAATATAATAGTCTTTTGTTTCTAGAACCCATTTTACCTTCTTTTCGTTTTTTTGAGATTGTGAGGGAACAGCTAGTCTCACAGACTTCATTTTGTGCTCTAATAAAAGTTAAATAAATGTACTACAAAATATTTTCAGTGACCTTTCTTCATAGGCCAAGTAGGTTTGCCAATATTTCACGAAATAAGTGGGAGTATCTTGAAAATTTCTTATTTCGACAAATATTGGTCATCTTCAAAGTGCCATAGCTTGGCTCCTATGAAGTCAATAGCGGTGCTTTTAGGCTCAAATAAAAGTTAAATAAATGCACTACAAAATATTTTCAGTGACCTTTCTTCATAGGCCAAGTGGTTTTGCCAATATTTCACGAAATAAGTGGAAGTATCCTGAAAATTTCTTATTTCGACAAATATTGGTCATCTTCAAAGTGCCATAGCTTGGCTCCTAAAGAGACAATAGCGCTGTTATTAGGCTCAATTTACAAGTAATTAGATACAGTTTATAAGTGTAAAAACATCATTCGCAATAAAAGCATAGTTTTGGCCCTGGAGAGCAAATAGTAAAAAAAGTCCCAAAATTTCGAAGATTTTCTCGATTTTCTCAGTTTCCACAGGTTTTCCGAAGTTGCAAATTGGAATTCATACTACCCTACTGGACCCTTACAACATACCAAAAATGCAGAACTACATCACGCTTTGCGAATTTAATGTCTTTATACGACGGCCTATTTTGTCTCTAACCCATTTTACCTTCTATTAGATTTTTTGAGTGAACTACTAGTCTCACAGATTTCGTTTTGGGCGTTAATAAAAGTTAAATAAATGTACTACAAAATATTTTCAGTGACCTTTCTTCGTGAAGCTAGTGGTTTTGCCAATTATTCGAGAAATAAGTAAGTAAAACCTGAAATTTTCTATTTTCGAGAAATATTGGTCATCTTCGAAGTGCCATAGCTTGACTCCTTCGAAGCCAATAGAGCTGTGATTGGCCTCCAGTTGTAGGTACTTTAATACAGTTTATGAGTGTAGAGGACATTGTTCACAAAAAATGCATAGTTTTGGCCCTGGAGAGCAAATAGATAAAAAAGTCCCAAAATTTCGAAGATTTTCTCGATTTTCTCAGTTTCCACAAGTTTTTCGAAGTTGCAAATTTGAAATCACATTACTCTAACGGACCCATACAACATACCAAAAATGCAGAACTACATCACGCTTTTCGAATTTAGCCCCTTATTTTGTCTATTTCCGACGGCCTAATATACAGAGCACGAATTTCACACTGCGGGCATGACCAATGTAAACTCGATAAAGTCAATGGTCTTACACTTCCAGTAAAAATGCTTGCACCAAAGCGGTCGCAGTAAAGCTATCTCTACAGTCGTGCATATATCACAAGCAATTTTCGTAAAGTGATAGATCAGTAACTTTTTCGATTGTACGTCTTTTTTATGAATATCAATTATATTTAAGCCGCCGTTACCGTGATAGTCTGAATGAATGTTCTTCGAAACGTAACTCCTCTGATCTTTGGACTTCAGTTTCTAGTGTACAGCAAACCAAACACTGTGAAATTTGATCTCTGCATAACCATCATGAGTTGTCGAAAATACCTAATGTTTGCACCACGATATTCATATAACTAAGCCTACATCTCGAAAGGCGACCTATGCACAATACACTTAAATACATATTTGATTTTCCAAAATATTCATATTCATTGCACTAACAATTCAGTCGAAAGCACTCCTTAAATACATTTTAAGTTTAAAATTTCCATAATATCTAATTTTTTATTATTGCTTATTATATTTTTGAATTTTTTTGTAAGCGAATAGCAACTTTTTTATACATTATCAACACATTTGGAATTATTGCACGTAACTAAACAGTGATTAAACAATTTTTTTTATCATTTTTATATAAAAAACAGCAATTTTCGATATTCCATTAATTGTCATTTCGCTAAAATATACGTCAATTATAAGTCTAGTATTAATATATACACCAAAATTTTAAAAATATATAATTTTCTTACCGAACATCGATTTAATAATTGAAAAAACATGTTTTTATTTACATAGTGTGCCTTGGCCAGTGTGGTGCAACCATAGAGCCAAAACCGTCCAGATGTGAAAAACATAGACAATTAGTCATTCCCACTAGACCTATTGGACAATTAGAAATTTGGACAAAATTACCAAGGAATCTTGCGATAGGGGTTACCTTAGGTAGAATTCTGGCTCCAAAATGGTTTCTTTTTGAATAGGAAAATTATAGGGCCTAAAAGAGAACCTTGAGTTACACCAAAAATTACCATGTTTAATAAGATTCCCCGGCCAATAGCTCTAGTGGGGAAAACCCAAAATTAAACCAGAAAAAAATGAAAATAAAAAGGTCCGGTATAAACCGTTTATTACACTACGCTAGTGAGGTCCGTATGTGGAGGAACGTCGACACACCTGGCGCTTAGCCGGCCGCTGTTGTGACGTCACTTCTCCGATGTTGGCTCGGCCACCTGCAAAGCGAGCGACTCGTGAGCGCGCGCGCAGTGTGTCGTCGTTCCTATGACGCTGCAAGGGCTGGCACGGGGCGGTGTTTATTTTTAATTCGAGAAAAAGAATTATCTGTCTCGAAGGACCAAAATGTTTAAAATTGAATTTTGAACACCACCGCCGCGCGTTAAATGCATTTGCTACTCAGATCGTCTGTATCATCAAATTTATTATTATTTTCAATATTAATTTTGTCAAGTAGAACTTTAATAAATTTTTATTTATCAAATTATACGATCGGATTAGCAAACATACCCACCCGCCACCAGGGTTTTGTAAGCGAGATAGACCCAGCATTTATGTAGTGCGTCCCGTTCCAAATGGTATAATGTAAGGTAGTTAGTACTATTTGGAACAACTGAGCCCCACAGGTAACGATATACACAGCTGCGCGCAAGCTTCATTTTAGCTGTTACATTCAAGTACACGTCAACACATATTCAAAAATAAAAAACACTTAACAGCCATAGGGAAAAAGAAATAACAAACTGCTCGTTTTGTTTCCAAAGAGATCGAATACGTTAATAATCCCTTATTTTATTGTCCAGTTAACCCTTACACTGCCACAGATGAATTAATCCGACAAATATTTTTGTGACTCGCCAAAGTTGTCTACGAGTATATCCAACCAAATACCACCAGGGACACGAAAATATTTATTGCATTAATCCGATCGTGGCGGTGAAAGGGTTAAATACACATTTATCTAAAAGGGGTAGACGTTATCAACTTGACTTAATAACAAGACGAGCAGTCAATCCAGATGAAATATATTAAAAAACAATCTGAAAAAAAAAGGGAACAACTTAAATATAACAGCCAAATAAAAGGTGAAATCAAAACAGTGCTCAGACTCATAAGTGTCGAAAGCGTAACTCGACATGCATCATGGTTTCCACATTGGATGGTATACGTGAAATTATAAGAGCATTTATATATTTTTTTAATAAAATTAAAATAGTATTTGCAACTTTTACTAACAAAGTATTGTTCTTTCTTTCCTTCTAGGGTCAAATATTAAGCTTTATTAACAACTGAAATTGCTAAATCTTGGATATCGGACGGAGTATATTTTCCCATCGACTAAATTATTTTTTTCTGGTATTTCTTATAATTCATTCAAAAGAAAAAATATTTTAGGAATAAAAGTAAAAATGTAAGTTTAACTGTTTCATTTTAGAATATTCAATTATAAAAAAATATTACAACTCTTATAATTTCATGTCTTCACATTAAAATCACGTATCTATGAGCCAAATAAATAAAATTACGACTCAAGAGAAACTACACGATAAAAATGTTAAAAAAATTAATAAAAAAAAAAAACAAAAAACCGCCGCCGTCAATAATTAAAAATAAACAGTTTGAAGCACATGTGTATACGATAAAAAAAGTAAAAAATATTAAAATGCAAATAAAAAAAGAAAAAATAAAGAAAATTCAAACGCTCATACAGTACTAAATCCATCTGTTTAATCAACATATAAACTAAGCTTTAATAAGAAAAACAAAATTAAAATAATAATTAAAAATTAAGATACATCTTATTGATAAGATAACATAACTTACAATATATGAAATTCGTAACAATAATCTCAAAACTTATTTTATTAAAATGTACACTTTTCAGTGACAATTATGTAACATTTTTTTAATAATATTTTTAATAAAAAATTAGTTTTCAAAAATTAAAAAAGATGTTACATAACTTACACGAAGTAAAACAGAACAAATATTTTTTAATTATACAAGAATTAATTTAATAATGATAAAGTTATAAAATTCATTGATGATTTTAAGTACATCATTACTTATAAAAAATATCAAAAAATAACTATTTATAACATTTTTATAGATTTTTTTATTACTGTCTAGAGCAAAATGGTAACAACAATGGCACCACTAAATAAATGGATTTTCTTAAATATAATATGTACAAAACGTATTTACAAAAATATTTACAACTGCTTTCATAAAAACACATTTTTTAAACGAATATTTTTACTAATAAAAATTAAATAAAAGCCGTCTAGTGATGTCAAGTTTTATCCAAAAAAAGGATTGAAACTACTAACAAAAATAAAACTATTTTTTTACAAAAACAGTTGCGTTTAGCATCTATTCTTATAACTATAAGATTGGACTTAAAAAGCTCCGAAATTAAGGAACATGTTTAAAAACCCTGTAAATATTTTTTTATAAATTTTTATACTTTTTTGAGCAAGCCTTATATTTATACTAGGGCTCGAAATCACACTTACCATTAATAATATCGTGTTGATAATAAAATGTTTTTTTACGTGTGTATCCGAACGCAATTCGCGTACACTTTTTTATTAATATAGCTAAGCATTAATTATGATAAGAATCAAACAAATTATTTCTCTTTATAATTTCGAACCCAATATTATACAAACTTAAAAAAATAAATTGAACATTAATTGTTAACAGGTCTGCTACCGCTTTATGTATATAAATATATTTATCATTAATAATAAAAGTTAAAGCTGAAATGGTAATGTATTAAAATCAAACTAGACGACACACGATCATAATATATGCTCAAGTTAAATATTATGTATGTCATTAAATATTTTATAACATAACATTAGAAAAATCACTATTATAGCTGGCTACATACATACTGTACTGATATAAAATAATAATAAAAATAGTAAAATATCATTAAATTCAATGAAAATTAAAATGCATTTTAAATTGTAAGTATCTTATGAACATAGCAACCATTTAATATATTTATTTATAAATTGATAAAAATTATATGAAATGTTATGAAATGGAATGTATAAAGATATAGAAATAAATAACATTTAATTAAGTATATCAATTATAGTGTAACCTTAAGCGCTGTTTAAAAAAGGATCTAAGCTGTAATGCCTACATACAGAAACGCAAATAAAATGTTGGGCCAGTTTTTTTTATACCACATCTGTTGGCAAGCAGACACGCAGTCCACCTGATGGTAAGCGGTCACTGCGGCCTATTCCATTGAGGGACACTTCATCAGGAAACGTCGCTCAATGTGCTGCCAGATTGTAGGCTCATCTGATCTTCGAGCCTTTAATTTCAAGTGTACTGGCTCCCACATGAATGTTGCCGCAACAAAGCCAGAGCAGTTATGGCGGCAGATTTCACCTGTGGGGGCGCAGCTAGCCAGTCAGACTCTGAAAATGTCCTACCACAAAGCCAGACCCATGCTGGCGGGAATCGAACCCATGACCTCCGGGTTTTATACCCGAGCGGCTTAGCCACTGTTCCACGGAGGCGGTCAACTGTTACTGACAATGGTGAAAATGGTTCTAAGTGTATAAAATTAGGTTTTTGTTTTAAAATTTATGTAAACATGAGTCATTTTGCTTTTGTTATACAGCACTGAGGGTTAAGCTATACGTTAAATTATTTTATATATTATATAATCATACATGTATGTTATAGTATATAAAAATCTAAAATATTTATAAGTATGTATGTACAAATGTGATAGTCAAAGAGATGTCAAATAGTAATATTTGTAAAAATATACAAAATAGCTAAAAATTGTGAGGAAATGTATTGTGATTGTCAAAGCAAACAATAGATAAAAGTAAAGAATGTTCCAAGTTCAATTCCGGATCAGGTCAAACCAAGAAATCCACTCATTCAACCAGTGTCTTTAAATGTAATGTGGTTTCCATAATTAAAAATAGTTTGGCACTTATTGAATTTCTACATTTATATATTTTAATATCTTGATATATACAATAAATAATATGTACCAGCTATTTACAACCTTTAAATATTTAAAGTCATTATACATTTTTATACATAATAAAGCCCAAAAATCTAATATAATAAAATATAATTTACCCAAATATGAATAATTGTATAATTAATCTATACAACGTATACAGTGATGTATGATCACTACATATACTTAAGGCCAGCTTGACCACTGACAGTTAAGATCCTGATTATATATCTACCAAATAACAAGTAACAATAATGCCATCTTCCTTTATTGTAAATTAGAGAAAGAGACGGCAACTAACTTAGGGACCGTCCATTACGTGATGTTTTTTATAAGCATTTTTTAACCCCGCCCCCCTTTGGTGATACAATGGTAAGGTTTAAGATTACCCCTATCCCCCCCTATAACACGTGTATTTTTAAGTACCTACAAAAATCTTAATTTTTATAAATATTTATAAAATAAATACAAGTGATGTATTATGTACTGTTATTCTAAGTTATTGATATGTTTGTTAATTTTTATTGGTGGAAACTTTGCTGATTTATGTTCTATATGTTATGGTAGATTTTTTAAATGTGTATTTGAAATTGTTTGTTTCTCAAAGAAAAAAAAAATAAAAAAAAAAATTACTACACCCCCCCTCCCCCCATTTCCAGCCTCACGTGATAAATGGAAGGCCCCTTAAGATAAAATATGATCACGAACTCATATGTCATTGGTAAACTAGCAGTTAAAGTGATAAGATTCGTGTATATGTATAGTAAAATTTGTACATAGAAAACATTTAGTACAAATAACTTGATTATGACAAGATTATAACATAGTATATATGTACAATAGGCATGAATTAACCGGAGTATAATCATAGATTTGGCAAATCTTTTTATTTAATTTTACTGCTATTTGACTTCCGTAACGGAGCCAGACCAATTGGATCATGGCAACCCAATAAAATATTTAAATATTGTAATGACTTTAATTTGAACTGTCTGACATTAATTTTAATTGTTATTTTTATTACTTTTGATTAATTTTATTTTTATTTGTATTATTTTATGTATTAGAATGTGGTTTTTGTCTTTTTCTTTATAATATGGATATTATTTGATCTGAAATAAATGAAATTATTATTATTATAATAGAAAAATATTGTAGATTCATTCTAATATTATAAATACGTGTAAACAACTTTGTCTGTTTCACTTTCAAGCCTACAACAGAACTGATTTCGATGAAATTTGGCACAGATGTGGTAGATAAGACTCTGGAAAAGGCCATTTAACCATCATACCTATTGTATATATTAATACATAGTTAGTAATAATATGTATATAATATGTTTCATATTAAACGTTCGAAAAATTAAGCTTACTTTATGCTTGCAATAAATACCGAATTATCCGAAGCTGACACTACAACAATAATTATAATTATTCCGATTCCAATAAAATATAACGATTTTTATCAAGAATTATCCAATGAGGATGTTTAAGAATACATCCTATATAGCTGTCATGAGTCTGACGTTCGGTCCAATTAGTAAAAGTGAAAGTATTATGCTAAACTAAAGACAAATAATTTGACTTTTTTATTTGATCCCGAGTTCTCGACGTCTCTTTCTAATAGGGTAATTCGACATAATTTAATTAGTGTTGCCATATCAGATTGTGAGGAAATATTTTAGTTCGTTCATAACCAACTTATTCCAAAATCCAATGAATAAAGATATTATACATCGAAAAAACACGAAACTTTTTTTAAATAACTGTTATTATTTTAATGCAGTTAAATTAACAAATGTAACGTTGTATGTAAAAAACCACATAATGCTTATTGGTTGAGGTGAGTTAGAAAGGGACCGAAAACTTTCAAGGTCAAGCTTGTCTTCAATTTGATGGTCGACGTGTGGCTTCCCATTTTACTTTAATTTCCTTGTTCGTACAATTAAAACTACGACATCACAAGCTATAACTTTATCGCGTATTAAGTTTGTAATATAATGTATAACAAAACTTAAAATTCCGAACGTCATTTCTATACTGCATATAAAGAAGGCACGTTATAATATAGAAAAGCTTTCGCTGTGTTCACATAAAATCGATTGAATCATGAAAGTAAATAAATATAATATATTGGACATCACATACATGTGAATCGTTGTAGATTGAATACTTGTGTTATGGATATAAAATTCAACGAAAGTACCCACAAATATGTGTGAATAATGTCCAGCGATTTCTTTATTTTCATGACTCAATCGTAGAAATAACAATTTCTCCCAGTCTTCTTAGTGTAAATTTGACATAAAATATAAAATAATTTTATATTTAGTGAATAGCAAGCTAGCAACTGGAAGAGATAATAATATAATAGTCAACAAACAATTATTTCTGTAATTAACTTTTTTGTGCTATCACTAATTAAGGAACACTTTTATAGCCCAACCATTCAAAAAAAAAAACTCGCCATATTGCGGAAAAATATTGGAACTAATTTCTTCAAGTGGCAACAATCAAATAAAAAACAATAAGATGTCATACATCGTTGCTGTCTGTCAAAGTCTGATGTCAATTGTCAATCGTACCTTGTTATTATTGGATGTTGTGAGTTATTTGTGAGTATAACCCTGGCAACCAAGTGTTGCTATAACGTGGCGCTTCCAGAGCAAGTTTTTTATTTTATTGGTCAGGCTATACAATACAAAATCTGTTTCGATCAACCGTGAACTGCAAATTCTACCGTCTCTCGAACTAGTCTGTTTTTAACTTCATAGGCTAAAATGATCTTTCCAATGTTTGTTGAATCCACATTTTTATAATTAATTTTTTTTATATCATCCAACATCTTACATCAAGCCATCTTGTTGCAAAAATGCAGGTATTTTGTTTACAATATGTAAAACAAATGTCCAAATCAGAGATTGTACCCAGTTTATCAAGATGGCACGGCATTACTTTATTACCACTTTTTTTAAATTTTTAACACATTACAAGTCATGTATATTTTTTATATAGGCTCTGGAACTTTGCCAGTCAATGGCTTAAGAACAAAATATTATTATTTAGCAATTGATTTAAATATAAATCATCATTATTGACAATGAAGTTAAAAACAGACAACATAAAATATTTGATAACATTGCTTTCCTAGTTTTTCATTGCATTGCACATTTTATAGAAGCACCAAGAAAATGGTTTACCAATAGAGTAGAGTGAAAAACCATATGATTTTCTGATTTTTTTAAAATTGGTAAGTTGCAAAATGCAAATATTAATGCTAGCTGCGCTATTAAGGCTAAGGCTGCGTCCTCAGTAGGCAAACTGTTAGCGGTAGACAGAATTTGCGGCCGATCGATTTAGTACGCCTTTCCATATATTAGAAATAGAGTGTCCACCGTTTGCGCGTAAAACGCTGCAAACTGCGTACAGTGAGCGCAAAACTAACAAACTGTGGACACTCCATTTCTAATATATGGAAAGGCGTACTAAATCGATAGGACGCAAACTCAGTCTGCCGCTAACAGTTTGCCTACTGAGGACGCAGCCTAAGTCAGATAATTTCGTGTGATTAATCTGTCAAATAAAAATAATGCTGTCTATTTTTTAACATTTACAAGAGACAGCATCTACTCTTATCTGCCAGAACTATCACGAATTTATCTGGAAGCGATAAAACTGGCCTAGGTAGACAAAAACTTTTAGATGGAGACAATTAAACAATTAAAATATATGGACAAACATATAATAATTTTGTACTCATGTGGAGTCGTTTCATAAAGATTTAAAATTAAGATATAGATAAGTTTGCTAACAGATAACAGGTTCTAAATATAAATGCTGAAGTTTTTATAAGTTTGTAAAGAAAAAAAGTAAAAAGGAGGTGACAGCTGCTCTTATGCATTTAGTTAACATGAGTGTATGTAATTTTTAGCCTTAATTTGTACGAAAATAGACATATTTTGACTTTAGCACCCATAGCACAAGCTAATGCTTAGTTTGGGACTAGATGGCGCTGTGTGAATAATGTCCAGAGATATTTATTTATTTATTTAATAAGTTTTTCTATAGAGTGAAAATGTCTTTAATTAAATGCACCAATAAAAAGTAAAGATAGTATTTAATATATTTGACAGATGAAACTGGGAAACTATCTCAAGATACAAGTCAAAACATTGTATAAGCTCGATAAACCTAACATCACTTTTTATATGCTACCTTCAGACGGACAGGCACACAGCCCACCTGATGGTAAACCACTGTCTATTGTAACCACTGTCTATACAGTGCGACACTTCACCAGGAAACATCGCTCATTGATTTGCCATATTAATCAACCAAGTGGTTAAAGAAGAGTATTAGCCTATCAATGTCCCACTGATGGGCAAAGGCCTCCATCTTTGAATTCAAGTTACAATGATGGGTAAACCAACCAAGTAACCAATTGGGTAAAAAATTAGTAAAATTAGTGTCAATTACAACATCCTTAGACTAAGCCATAGTTTTTTTTCCCCTGGATTATTGGTCCAGTGTTGCTTATTATAAAAGTCGGTTTACCAATTGGTAAATCAGTGTTAATAACAACATCTCTAGACTAAGCCATAGACTTTTTTCCCCTGGATTATTGCTCCAGAGTTGCCTATCGTAAAAAAGTCGGTACAACTTTTATTTTAAGGGATATTATTAAGTGTACATCAAAAAAATACTGAAATGTACTTTAAAATAACTGATTGCACACCAAAGGTTAGGCTAGGTTACCAATTCAATTTTTTTGGTGCACGTTTTCGCCTTTTTTGGTGTACGTTCAGCCTTTTTTGGTGTGCAGTTAAAACAACCCTTATTTTAATAACACTGCAAATCCTTTTGCTTGCAGCAATAGATTGGTAAACCATTTTCTTAGCTAAATTTCACTCTGGCGGCGGCGGCGGGACGGGCGGCGGTGGCATCGCCGGCAGGGGGGGCTGCGACTGCGCAGGGGGGGCTTGAGGGGCTTGCGGAGGGGGGTACATGTACTCCCCCATCCCCCTCCCATAGAAGAACCCGTCCATCCCCATCCCGTAGTAGAGCGGCGGCGGTGGCTGTACCATGTAGTACGGAAGCGGAGGCCTAAATGGGGGAGGGATATTCCAGTTTCCTACCTTGGGGGGAGGCCCGCCGTTCTGCCGCGCCATCTTGGGAGGAGGTCCGGGGTCGCTCGCTCCGCTCCGCTTTCTTGAGGTTTCGAGGACTTCTTTGGATATCTTGATTTTGAGGCCCGACGACTGCGGCGGGGGAGGGGGGGCGGCTAGCCTCTCCTTAGGTATTTTGATCTTCAAACCAGGACTCGTAGATAACTTATCACGCGGTATTGTTATCCTAAGTGTCCCGTCCGAGGGGGGATCCGGCTGCGCGGGGGGACTCTCCCGCTTCCGTTCTTTGTCCTTGTCCTTCTTATGTTTCTTTCTCTCTTCTTTAGACTTATCTTTGTCTTTATGTTTGTGTTTATCCTTCTTCTTCTTTTCTTTCTTGTGTTTGTGTTCCACTTCGACGTTTTGAGGGGGAGGGGGAGTCGGATCGGGCTGAGGGGGAGCAGGGGGAGGCGCGGGCGGTTCCACCACCTCTTTCTTCACTTCAGGAGATTTTCTCTCCGTTGCTACTGTGATGGGAGCAGGTTTCGCCAGACTCTCTTTTAGAAGATTGGATACTAATGTCGGGTCAGTCTCTATTCCGTTCATCGATCTTCCCGGTTCGGGCTTTCTCTCTGGCTGCTTCGCTCGTATAGCAGTACCTCGCTGCGAATCCCTAATTACATTTTCATACCCTGGCGTTTCATCAAGTTTCTTGACTACAGGTATCAACTCAGGTTCTGAATTAGACTGCACCCGCTGTCTAGGTTTATTCTCCTTAGCAGGGGGGGACGAGAAGGGGGAGAGGATAGCGGGGGGCTGCATATCCCGGACTGTGAGGGTGGGGTCGGGCCGCTTCTTCGGGCTGGGGGGCCGCTGGTCCAGCTGAGGGGCTGGAGGGGGCGGGGCGAGGGTGGGGGTCGGTCGGATTTCTGGCTTCGGCCGGTGGGAGGGGGGAGGGATCTGCGGCCGGCGGGGGGCTGCCGCCGCGGCCGCTATAGGGGTAGTTGCGTTCTCTGGCGAGAAGAGGGAGGGAGGTCTCGTCCTTTGCGGGGGGATCTCTGGTTGTTGTTGTTGTTGGGGCTGAGGTTGCGGTTGTTGTTGTTGGTGCGGGATGGGAGCTGTGGGAGGGGCGGGTTGCGGGCGATGATGGCGGTGATCGTGGGGGGCTTTGTGGTGAGGTTTGTGGACAGCGTGTTGCGGCCACGCGTGGTGCTGCTTGTGGTGGTGGGGGGGATGCCTGGCGGGCCCAGGTGGGGCGGTGGGGGCAGGCCGGGCGGCGGGCGGGGCGGCAGGCGTTGGTCGCGGCGGCGGTCGCTGCTGGAGCGCCAGCGCCCGTCTCTCTCTCTCCTCCCTGCGCTCTCTTTCCTCTCTTTCTCGCTTCTCTCTGTACACGTTGTAGTCGATCTTCTGTGGTTGGTTGGGAGCGGGGGCGGGGGCAGTGGCCGGCACGTAGCCGCCTGGGACGGGCTGCCGTCGTCTCTCACGCTCGTATTCTGTGGGAGAGTTTCTTGTTTAGCAACTAACAGAGACATTGATAATCTGAACTTTATGACTTATACCTCAGAGTCGAAAATCAAACTAAACCTTGCTCGGACTGTAAGTTGAAAATCAAATAATATATTGCATAGTGTAAAAAAATATATATAATTCTTCTAAAGAGCAGTGTAAGTATTTGTTTTTTTCCTACCTACTTTACGGGACAAAGGAGTAACTGTAAGTACACAGACGTCTACATGTATGTGTTGCCAGCTACAATACATGAAGTAAAGGGGTCACAAACCTTTGTCAAAAAGAAGAGGGGCACAATATATCAAACACTTTTCAAAAAGATACATAAATAAGGGGTCACAAACCTTTGTCGAAGGATGATTTGTCGAACTCGTCTCCTTGCGGCGCGTGTTTCTTGTCCGCGCCGCTCGACGACGACGGGTGCACCGCGCCGGAGTGCGGCGAACTACCACCTGCACAGACAGACAGATAACATAATAAATGACATATTTTTAAATCTGATTAGCAATGATCCTATCGAGATGACTCGAAAAATGGTATTGTTAAAATAATACGGTAGTAGACCATATTTTTGATTATATAAAATCCAATGATAATGATAATAATTTAAATAGCGATGCAAAAAGACCTATTTATGATTTTGAATGATATTTTACTCTTACCAAAAAGGAATATTAATTGACAAAAAAGAAGTCAGAAACAAAATGAGACAGACATCAAAGTTGGGTTGGCGAATAAATTTTTAACGTGTGAAATTCATTGGAAATCTCAGCCACACTACTCTATTGTCAATCTACATAATGGGTCAATAATAATAGCAACATTTGTCAAAAAACAATAATCCTACCCGCAATATTGGCCCGATGAATGATGGTTACCTTATGTAGTTTTAAATTTGATTTTATATAATGTTATTAATATGTATGTTAGACTATAAGGTATTTATGATATGGGCCTCTGTTTATATATAATTAACATCTCTGTATGTAAATATTGCCTGAAATAAATGATTATTATTATACCCAATACAAGTGCAATTTTTATCACACTACTGCTTCTCGTCGCGTATCGCTGAGAGGCATTTATGAATTTAAAAAAAATAGTCGCATTGTTGATATTTTATATATCATTTTAAAAATTAGAAAATTCGTTTACCTTTTTTTAATGCCTACCTGAACATCCGACTATCAGATAATCCACTTACTAGTGTTAGTCATAGACATCATCTTCCTCTTCAGCCGCGAGGGGCACTTGTCGAAGATGTGCAGGAACTCCGCCGTCAGCTTCTCCAGCAGCTCCGTGGTCACGCTGCGGTCCACGTACGAGAACCAGTGCCGGCCTTCGTTCGACTGCGGTATCTATAGATAGATAGTTTAGTTAGATGATGCGTTGGTGACTGGGTCACGATTGTTCAGGTTCGATTGGTCAATGACTGGATCATAATCGTTTAGGTGCGATTGATCCAATGAGGGTTTTCAGAATAAAATATCCGATAGAAGGCGCTAAGTAGCCATAAGGTCCAACTAAATCGTGATTGGTTTAATTTGACGGGAGACGTCAAACCGCCATCATGATGGCAAAATGAACCAATCACGTTCTTCCAATTACCTTTTGACCTTCCTTGGACTCAGGACAATATGATTGCCCCACTACCCACTAAACTCCCCGGTTACCCTTCACACGTTGAAGGGATGAGCCCTGACGATTGAGGCGATTGACTGGCCCATGCTATTTACCCTTTATTTTCGGAGGAGCATGCGTTTAGGCTCCACAACCGCAGGCTAGCTAGACTTGCGCCCGTGTGTGGGACTCGAAACTAAAGCGTCCCACTACCCACTAAACTCCCCTGGTTTCCTCTGTTTACCCAATACTATAGTGACGAGCTGGTTCCACCCTTGTGGCTATTAACCAGCCCATTCCTGAGTACCCTTACTTGAGAGGCCTCAAGTTGGGGTGGCGCCTGGGATGGGACTTACCCACCAGACCCCTTACCAGAGGCCCTTGACAAGCGGCACTTATGACGTTCGCTATCGCTCAATGTGATAGCGAATGTCAAAGCCCGTACTTTCAATATCGATTGACCACGTGACTTTTCTACGGCGCCTGTCAAATACAATTTGAAGTTAGCGAATGTCGCTATCGCTAGGCCCACAGATCGAGAAATGGTACAGTTATTATTATATACGCCACTGCCACGCTTGCCAACAGTTTGGCAAGCGTGGCAGTGGCGTAGCGTGGGTGTCAGCCGCTCGCCGTTTTTTTTGGGGCTCCTCCAGTTGGCACAGCAGAAAAACCCGCCCGCCCTTTTTTTTAGCCCCCATCGCTACGCCACTGAAGCGTGGCAAGAGCGTTGACTCACCGCCCAGTTGCTCCATTTAGAGGCGAGGTGTATGCAGAAGCAGGCGACGACGGTCGGACGGTACTGGAGGCACATCGTCGTCAAATGGAGACTGTTCGATGCCATGAAGTACGAAGTCTGCGCCAGGTCTTTTGGAGCTGGAACAAAGCATGGTACTGTTAGTTATGGGTACTGTTTTGAGAGATGAGAGAAAATGAGTTGGGGAGTATGATGGGGGATTATTTGGTAAATAATGTAGGGATGTTGACTATACATTATATTCTTCTCTATTGTTATTATTTTATGAAAGAGGGAGACAAACGAACAAGGATGACCCCAGATGGTATAGGTATCGGCAAATTTGTTAAACATCGGTCGACGGAGAAGGGGAAAATTCGCGCATGTGCACTTGCGCGTGACCAATAGCGCGCGCGAATCTCCCGAACGATCGCGCGCGCTATTGGTCAGAGAGGTATGCTTCTGACCAATAGCGCGGAGGCGTGTCAAAATGGAGAATGTTCACTAGTTTCGATTTTTAATTTTTCTTATAGTCCATATGAAATAAAAAAAGTGTGTATAAAAATTATTTCGATATGTCACTTAGTTCCCGAGATATTGAATTTTAAAGTCGGCCGGCCGGAGCTCGTTGCGGTGACGTCATAAGTCATACACTCACGCTGCTCACGCGGTACGTTGCGCGCTCCGGTAAGGTTATTTCGTAGTGAACCCTACCGGAGCGCGCAACGTACTGCGTGAGCGTATGACCTGTGACGTCATTTTAACGCAGCGCCAACATGGCCGACGCGCGGCGAACGGGATTTTCAAATGTCTATAAAATTTTAACTAATTGATATTTTGGCATGAAACAAAAAATAATGTGTTTATATTCACATAGGCTTTACTGTGACAAAGTTACAAGCTATTTCGCGTACCTAGTAACATTCTCCATTAGTGTTCTGCGAAATCCCCACCCGATATTCAAGAAGTTTGCCGGTACCTGTAAGTGATCACGACCTCTATAGACGCCTGCGACTAAGTCTAAGGTGCGTCCTTCCTTTCCTTTGTATACTCTGTTTCTTTTGTTCTTTGTAATCTAAGTTGGCAGACTGGCACGCAGCCTACCTGATGGTAAGCGGCCACTGCGGCCTATTCCATTGAGGGACACTTCACCAGGTAGCCTCGTTCAATGTGTTGCCAGACTGTAGACTCATCTGATCTTAGAGCCTGTTATTTTGAGTGTACTGGCTCCCACATTAATACTACCAGAATACAGCCAAATCAGTTATGGTGGCAGATTTCACCTGTGGGTGGTAACTAGCCAGTCGGACTCTGAAAAAGTCCTACCATCAACCAGTCCCAAGGCGGGAATCGAACCCACGACCTCCGGATTTTATACCCAAGCGGCTAACAGTGCTTATAACTTGCGTCACGAGCTCGACGTTGCCGCTCTATTGACAGAGATGCAGTCATTCAGCGAGACACGTGCGACGTTGCCGCTTCGTCGACAATGTGTAACAGTATTGTAAGTAAGCTGCAAGCAGGCCTACACTACGCGTATGACGAATACGCGACTATGAAGCTACGCCTCTGTTAAAAGCGGGCCTTATAGTACGAAATTCTTTCTACTCTTCGACCGTACTTAACAAAAATTAGTTTTATTTTATTATATTTGGTAGACATACTAACGGATTCAAAGCGAAGGTTTTCTGTGTGATATGCGACAAAAATACCTTAGTAGATTCTATAATTACAAGCTTATCATAATGCTAAGTAACTGTTTGTATGTGGGGAAGGGTCAAAATACTATTTAAGTTTGGTGCAAACGCAGTTAAGGAAGAAGTCTATTATTAAATTTCTTAACAACATTTTTCATTGTGATTAGTCTTGTTCCCCTGCCAAGGGTCACTCCAATGTAGTATTTGGACTTGCCAATTGGAGAAACATTTTGTCATTGGTCAAGCCTGAAAAATGATCGTCAAACGTACCCTCTCGCGACAAACAGTTCTACAAACTGATAACAGATGGCGCTGACTGTCATTTACGAATTGTTATAGAATCCTGCATCGCGCAAACAAAGAATCCAAAAATAGTACATTCGACATTGGTCACCGAGCACAATCGATCTAGCTCGGAGGAAGATCCACTTTTAAGGGGACATTCGATTTCCCTCGTTCATAAAAATATTTTACAGGCGATTTATGAGAACTTCTAAGTTCGACGTTTAAGAAAAAATAATAAACTTTTAACCTTAACGAACAAAGCAATGGATATGACAGTGAAGAATGGATATCACACATTTCCTTGTAAATATTCCACATACCTTAGACACCAGCGTATACATTGCCTGATGAAATCAGCGGCCATTTTTTTTTTCTTACGGCTATGTTCTATGCAGAGAAGAAAATGGCTGTGGTTTTTACTTTTTAAATAAATGTCAAAAATAAAAAGAGTTTGGTTATCAAACATGGCGGTATTGAAATAACTAATACTATTTACAACTATTAATATATACCTAAAATTTCGTAGTAATGATAATGGAGGCTGTATAACTACCCATTGGTCTGGTTCCCCTGTTAAGGGTTAAGTTCTGATGGCAGTTTCTCTTATGGACTTGCCAAACCTTGCATCATGGTAGAAACCTACCCTAAATAGATTTGGGACAAAGCTCAGAAAATATATAAATATGACCGTCACCAGAAGAAATAATATATTATATTATAGCGTATCATGCATGCGTGTATGTAAACGATTTATACTAAACACTCGCTTCGCTTAGTAAAAATTGTATAGCGTGGATAGTATTTTCATCATTATCAATTTTTCTCAATTGCGACTAAATAATTCTCAGTATTAAAAATAAATATAAAAAGAATCACTCCGCAAGCATAAATGTTTTCCAAAACTATCCGCTTAACAATGAAATCCTATTTTTGTCTCATTTTATGACTATTTGAAATTTTGATTTCACAAAGATTGTATGATTTAAAAAAAAATCACAGGCTACTGCCCTATTCTGCCAATTATTTATCACCAGTTTTAAAAATACCTACGGGAACAATAGCTTATCCTACCCTCTTACATATTGGTTGATTTTTGTAACTTTAAACTCAATCAATATTGTTTAAATTACCCGCCAAATTACATGCCAGTTTGACATCCAACCTCGACCACAGACCATCTTCAACCAACGACTGCATTTAAAAAACGAACGTGCCGGGGCCACGCGTACTGTCACTGTTTCAGTCACAGGTATCAGGCTCGTGTCACGCTACATATATCACGTTACGTACGCTTCCCTCACCTTTCACAAGGTGACATGTGCGTACAACGTGCGTGTGAGGGTGATCTATCGCAACATCGAAACCTAATGTTTGGAGTAGGACATTCTCGTTGAACACAAGGTCTTGGGCCTGGAAAGAAGAAATGTTTTGATTAGATATCTTAAACTTTAATAATTGCCTGGACTTTGGTTTTATTTAATTTGGGAAGTAAGATTTTTTATATGGGGAATTCATTTTACACATTCACTAACCATCGGGTAGCAGGTGGTAAAATGGGAGGCCACATAAATGGTTGGTTTTTTAACCAACAAGCAGGCAGAAAAATATTTTGAGTATTCATTAATTACTTTACTAAAAGATAAATAACTAGAAAATTATTGGTCAGTGTTAAACCTATTCCTTAAACCTTTCACCGTCATGGATTCGGATCACAAAATATGTCAAATTAATCCCATTGTGGCAGTGAAATGGTGAAAATCCTGACCTTAATTAAATATAATAAAGCTGCTCACCTGTTCTTGATATTGTTCTGAAGTGAGCTGATTTACCCCCTCACCTCGATGGAGGCAGACGTGGGCCACCTTTATTACATATTCTAATTTCCTCGGCTGCTCCTCCACCTGTAATACGAATAACATAATTAAGTTATAGAAAAGTGACTGGGACCCAAATAATCTTTAATATTATATCTCAATCCTATCTTGAAATCAGAAAACTGTGACATTGTAATGTATATTCAAATGTAGATTTTATTGATAAATATGTAATGAAAAGACGGACTATACAGTTTCTTGCCAGTTCTTCAGAACATTATGAAAGCGGTGGTAGTGTTATCACTTACTATTGATGAGTGCAGCTCTGAATTTTGATAACCACACTGTCAAATTGCTTAAAAAATTATAATTATATTTTCTTGCAAGATTGTGACCTTACAATAATGAAATCCAGAGGCTGTTCCTGACTAGTCGCTCTTGCTGTAGAATGTTCTGTTTCCATAGAGTTACATTAAGATGATCAAATAAAGGTACCCATAAAATATAATTGTAATTTCTAATTAAAACACAACAAAACTTACATTTTTCCCTCCAAGCAGTTTTGCAAACAAGCCACCATTTTATCCGGTCAGCCATTTTCTTTTCATGTCTACACGACCGTTAACCGCAACCAACGCTTACCTTCGCGGCTAGAAAGAGAGCAGCTGCAGCTATCGCATTCCTGTGGAACTGCGTGAACGAGTGGAATGCGTAGAACCTGTGCATGTATACAATCGCCGTGTTGATGCATAGTTGAGACCTGTGATGCTGACGTTAAGGAACATTTTTGCTTGTATAAAATTGGTGTTATTAGTAAAAATAATTTAAGGATACAATAGTCGTCATATTTGACTATAAACTTTATCAACATAAGCATCAGAAAACCAGATGTCTTTTAACACTTTGACAGCCGATCACGTACTGGTTACGGGTGGCATGAGTCTTGCTTTAAAATGGCCGGCTGTCAAAGGTTTTATCTTACCACAGTTGGCAGACAGTTATGCAGCTCACCTAATGGTAAGCAACCACTGCTGCATATTTCATTAAGGGACACTTAAAAAAAGCATTGCTTTATGTGCTGCCTGCAACACTGTTGGCTTCTCTGATCTTTAATTTCAAGTTTACTAGCTCCAATGTAAATATTGCCGAATCAAAGCTAAAGCTATGATGGCGGCAGATTTCCAGTGGGAGTGGTAGCTATTGCTCCACCTTTTTTGATACAGATGTAAATAATAAAAGTTAATTTTCTGATGCTCATGCATTGATTGCAATTGTTATATTTATTACATAAACATGTCGAGTCATATGTTTGAAACCGCATAAACACGAAACAAGGAAATCCATTATACCCATATAGTCATGCATGAGTTATTTACTTTATATTATAACCTAGGTATCTCATTTATTTTGGAACCAACTGTATTTTTCCTGTTGCCTTTGATCAGAGAGATCAAAGGCAACAGGAAAAATACAGTTGGTTCCAAAATAATCCCCCCTAACAAGAAAATTGATTTTGTGACTATTGGAGATTGTGATGTCATAAATATGTATGGTTTTTTGGTAAGAATAAAATAACATATGAAAACATACATCAAATGCACACATAATTGTATCTCGCCGATATCACATCTCTTACAATAATTCTAGGCACGTAACACTGCATTTCCTATGTCGATATGTTATCTTGCATTGCAACATAAGAAGAATGATTAGTAAGAAACTAACAGAACGTGTGGATTACTAAAAAGACATTGATAACAATCGTTTTTGATAACATCGATTTTGCTTATTAAATTGACATGTATTTTCGTCATTTGATTTTAACGCTACGTAGATTCTACGCCCGAATAAGTCCGAACGAATCGAACGTCTCACTCACATCGCGTATACTATGTAGATAGGTCCGATTATGAATAAATGCGAATGATCCTCCTTGCGGAAGACCAGTGAGGTACCTAGCACTTCATAGCTGTTGTGCTGTGTTTTTGTCAGTAAGTAATGTCTCCAGAGCTCAAAATTGGGGAGGGCATGGTGTTGGCAGCTCGAACAACATTTTTTTTACCATTCAAATTATAAGATCGGCGACGCGTGACTGTGACTCTGGTGTTACCAGCGTCCATAGGAAACGGTAACCGCTTACTATCAGGGGCGTAAGGCAGTTGTCCCACAGGCAACGAGAAGGAGAAGCGAGTTGAGCTAGAATGTAGAAACAGCCACAAGGCTGGCACCGGCTCGTCCCAATCGGGTGTGAGGGGAGTTTAGTGGGTAGTGGACGCTTCAGTCTCGAGTCCCACACACGGCCGCCGGTCTAGCAAGTATTCGCATTCAGAGAAAAAAAAAAGGTTTTATGAAGACTTAGCGGGAGAGATGAAATTAATTGCATGTCAAATTTTGCAAGCTTTTTATGAAATTTTTCATGCCTCATGCTGCGCCGCCTTGTACTTTGATCCAGTGACCTCAGTACAGCTTGTTTTTGTCATTATGTGTAATAAATAAATAATAATTAATCACCAATATAGGCTAATCCGTTATGCGGAACAATGAAAGATAGGCTTATCACTAAATATTATCATGAGACAATCACAGGTATGATTCGAAAATTATTTATTAATTACAAAAGACGAAGACTATCTATATTTTTGTGTATCAGTCTGGGTCATTTCTTCCTTTGTTTCATGTACCTATGTATTTACAAAAAAAAGTACAACATTTTCTGGCTTTCCTTGTACAATCTAAGCTTAGTTTGGCCTTTGATTGTGTCCTGTGTGGCAAATGTCCCAGGATATTTATTTACCTATTTACCAACTCGTCTGGTACTTTTTTGGCGGAGGAGAATGCATTGACACTCCATAGCCGCAAGAGTCGCTAGCTTGCGGCTGTATGGGGCTCGTGACCATGAAGTTAAAGAAAAAACTGGAGGCCAAACTCCTCCATACCTACTTGAAGCAAAATTGACTGCATTCTATCACGCTCCTAATGCCCCCACACCTCTCTGTCTAAAAAATAAAGTTAGAAAGAGAGGAGGGGGACCGCGGACCTAAGGAGCGAGATATAATGTTTTTTCTATAACTTCATGCTCGAGACTAAAGACGTTCGTCAGACGTTCTACTACCCACTGCAACCCGAAACGAGGACGAGCTGGTGCCCGCCATGCGGCGTTTGAACTTAATTTTAATCCTTGGTTGATAAAAAGAAAGTACCTTTCGACCTCCAGACATTCAATAAAATTAAAAAGGTCGTTTTACGATAGCCAAAACTCGGCTAGTAGGACATAATTTACATTACCTATCATGAAAATGACAATTAGCAACCTTTAACATGTACCAGCCTGGTATTTCTAGCGATTATGTCCTCTTATGTAAAGATAGACGTTAAATACCGGTTTTCGTTTCAAGGCCAGTTTAAAACCACATGAGAATTTATTCAAATGTTATTCTTTCCCAGACCAAAAAGTGCTAAAAAAAACTTTTAATAATACAGACACGATACTTAAGGTAAATTAGATGACAAACGTATTTAAAAAAAAATGAAACGACAGATTTGATTACTTTTGATTTCAAGTCCATGCGCGCGAGCGGAAGGCTGGTTTATTTAATTCTGTCCTTAAATAAGTTTTTTACGAAATGGTGTCTTGAAATCCATCCGATTTCATAAAAGAAGAATGTCGTGCGTACCAAGGTAAGGGCGATCCATTACTTTTTGCAACTTTCGCACAGGCTTGCAAGGCCAGTGCAATTTTTTTGGGGCCAAACCAACAACGGGCCAAACTCGTTTCCGGCTTGACGACGAAGAGAAAGTGACTTGTAACCAACGAAGATTTACCGATACGTACCTAGTTGCGCTTACGCATATTTTTTTGTTACTCTTAGGCGGGACGATCTGTAATCGATTATTCTATAGATGGATCTAGAACATTATTACATTTATTCGTTGGTCCAGTTAAGCAACATTACTTTTTTCAGCTCGTGTATGAGATCGGTATAGATGACTTAATTTCTTTGATGGTAAGCGGTAACTGCGGCCTATTCCATTGAGGGACACTTCATCAGCTTCGCTCAATGTGCTGCCAGACTTTAGGCTCATATTTATAAGTGCAACATAATTTATGTATTTTCTTCTTATTTAATTTATACGTTTTTTTTTTAATATAGCGATCAATTAATTCATTCATTCAATACGATAGGTATTAACGAACAAATACACGCATTCAATTTGATGTTTTTCGATATTGGACGCAAAAAACAACTTTTAAGTACAAAACCGTATAATCTTACTACTATGCTAACACTATAATCATCATCTGGGGGCACGGTAGTGCCCCCGCCAAGTCGAGCGCGAAGCAAACACTGCCGTACCATCCTTTACTGGAACCATTTCGCCGCATTTTCAGGCCCCTATTTGAGAACCTCTGGATAAGACTAGAACGCAGAAACTTTCGTCATTTAGTAAGCTATAATCACATACTTAAAATCCAAAATTTCAAGTCTGTAAGTCATTTAGTTCCGAAGTTAAGCGAAAGCTAAGTTTCGCATTTATGACAGACATTCACTCACTCACTGATGATCATCATAATAGAACTAGTACTTCCCATAAACTCAGAGAGCTGAAATTTGGTACAGAGTTAGGGTTTAATGGCCACATAAAGGGAAAACTATAAAAACTAGTATATTCGAAGATCTGGAGTACCTGGTGACCCTGATTAGAAAACACAAGAGCCCAACCAAACTATTAGAGATCGACATATACCGCCTTTACAAAAAATACTTAACTTGGTGAGCCGCTTCATTAAGTGGTGGTGGGGGGATGGGAGGGGGAGGGGGGAAGGGGGATGGGAGGGGAGGGGGAGATGCACGGATGGTATGGGAGGTGGGGGGAAGGGGAATGGGAGGGGAGGGGGATGGGAGGGTGAAGGGGAATGAGAGGGGTATGGGAGGGGAAGGGAGATGGGAGGGGGAGGGGGGAAGGTGTTGGGAGGGGGAGGGGGGAAGGTGTTGGGAGGGGGAGGGGGATATTAGTATATGGGAGGGGGAGATGGGGATAGTAGTACCTTATCAATCCTATCCCCCTTCCCCCTCCTTATTTATAACCTGGAATAAGGCATTGGCTTTTAAATTCTTACGGGAAACGTCTCATTCCCGCGGGAATAACGATTTTGAAACGGCTGAATGGATTTACATGATATTTGGCACAGGTATAGTTTATAACTTGGAACAGGACATACGCTAAAAAATCTCATTCCCGCGGGAATAACCATTTTGAAACGGCTGAACGGATTCAAATGAAATTTGGTACAGGATGTATAGTTTATAACCTGGAATAGGGCATTGGCTTTTAAATTCTTACGGGAAACGTCTCATTCCAAATAGATACAAAATAAATCAATATGCCTACGTTCCTACAAAAAGAAGTGAAATCCCACCAAAAACATTCTGTAAAAAACTAGCCAAGTCTCGATGGAGCTGCTTGTTTATCTCTAAAAAGTAATGAAATCTAGACAATGTCGTGCCAAGTCTAAGGTTCCTTACAGCGATTTCTTTATTATTATAGTTAATGTTGTGTGACTTGGCCGTTGAAGGGTACACAAGGGTACAAAACCAGGTGCTCCATTACTCCATTGCACCAATCTGTCTCCAGAACCGCTACCCATTGACGATGAAAAATTACCACTTGGGAAACGTTGATTCAATAACCAGTCAATTATTGTAGGCTTAATAAAGCTGCGTATTTCAACGTACTGACGTATAAAGAATGTTCAACCTAAACATTTCCGTTGATCATTCTGAATACGTTAGTGGGTACAAGTCAATTTACCTGGTTTTTATTCTCTTGTGTACCCTTCAACGGCCAAGTCACACAACATTAACTATAATAATAAAGAAATCGCTGTAAGGAACCTTAGACTTGGCACGACATTGTCTAGATTTCATTACTTTTTAGAGATAAACAAGCAGCTCCATCGAGACTTGGCTAGTTTTTTACAGAATGTTTTTGGTGGGATATTAATTAGGTACATCAATTAGAGTCGTATGACGCACTATTGCAATCCGCATAACCACACACTGCAAATAACAACCGTTATCAATGCAGGAGGAAAATATTGCGCCTAAGCTGTAGGCTAGGGTTGAATGAAACTAATAAGACGTAAGTAAAGTACCTATCATCAGTACTCTATCCTTCAAATCAAGTTATTCTTAGAATAATGGGTATCGGCTTAATCACCACGCTTGCCAAATACGGATTGGTGATCACAAACCCGAGATAAGTCCGAAAAAATATGGCACAAAGTGAGCTGGGCCAGGGAATTGAACTCAGGACCCCGAGATCCCGGCCTGGTGGTAGTTAAACAAATAGGACATCGAGGCGATCATAAGCAAAAAAATATATAAAGTAACGTAAAATCATACGAGGTCTCTATCCAGTCATAACACTTGCCAAATTCAATTCATTATTTGTTTTTCTGACATTCTAGTATTATTGATAACGCTGAATCATGGGATAACAGAAATAGAAGTGTTTTTGTTTGTCCATCTTTCACTTCGCAACGGAGCTATCATCATCATTAGCCTATATACGTTCCCACTGCTGGGACACAGGCCTTATATAGTGTGGGCCATACTCCACCACGCTGGCCTAGTGCGGGTTGGTGGAGGGGTGCGTAAGGCAAGTGACCAACCTTAATGTCAGATGTTATCAAGCCGCCAAATGGCCTCTGACTAAGCTTGACGACTAATATTTACATTATAGTATCGGCCGGGACCAACGGCTTAACGTGCCTTCCGAAGCACGGAGACGCTCGAAATTAATGTCACTAAATATGGTCAGAATGGTCACCCATCCATTAACCGACCGCGGCGTAGGTAGCTTGACTTTCGTTATCGCTAACGAACCACTGTCACAGCTGCGCCACGAGCGCCTCAAGCTATGGATGGACGTAATTTTTGATAAGGGGATTTTTTGAGAGCTGGAAAGTGACCCGGAAAAAAACCCATTTTGCAGGATAATGCTCGTTCAGCCCAAGCAGGCCAGCGAAAGACGCGGGCGAAAGGCAATCAAAATTCTCCAATGCCGTGACACCATAACATTATAAGACTTTTAAGGCAGGCACAATACGTGCAGAATTTTTTTTGTCGATTGTAGCTTTTCAACCTGCTTTGTTATGTGCAGCTGCATAAAGAGTGTACCTGCGGCGATCCTTTCATACTTGTCTCTACCGAGAACCTGATCTTTTGTTAGTGGTGCAAGGGACCAAAGGATGATGCCCGTTTTTCTATGAAATCTGGTCCCACCTCCAATAGCTATGTGTGTTACATCACTGGATAGGTACTTTTGAGCTGAATAAAAGTTACTATGGCGCCAAGTTCCAAATCTTAGTCCGTTCAGAGTTATTCTTTATTTATATACTAGCCATCCGCCCGCGGTTTCACCCGCGCGTAATTTCTTTTTTCAAATATCCCCCCCTTCCCCCCACATTTCCGGGATCAAAAGTACCCTATATTCACCGGGGATAGTGTAGCTATCCAACAGTGAAAGAATTATTCAAATCGGTTCAGTAGTTTCGGAGCCTATTCAATTCAAACAAACCATCAAATCTTTCCTCTTTATAATATTAGTATAGATTTATTCCTTAATTCTGGTCCACTCCTTCAATAGCTATGTGTGTTACGTCGCTGGATAGGTACTTTTGAGCTGAATAAAAGTTACTATGGCGCCAATTCCAAATCTTAGTCCGTTCAGAGTTATTCTTTATTTATATATTTATTCGTTATGAAACTGTGGCGTCTCATCCGGTGCAAATACTTTTCATAGTTTATACTTTTTACTTTTTTACTGTTTGGCTGCCTCCGTGGTACAGTGGTAAGAGCGTTCGGCTCTAATACCCGGAGGTCGTGGGTTCGAATCCCACGGGGAACATCACTTTGTGTGATTGTTTCCAGTATGGTTAGGACATTGCAGGCTTGAATCACCTGAATGTCTGAAAAGAATGATGATTCCGTGCTTCGGAAGGCACGTTAAGCAGCGTCATCTAGCCCCAAACTAAGCATTAGTTTGTGCTATGGGTGCCAGACAACGGATAAACATTACTTTACGCTGTGTGAATAATGTCCAGAGATATTTATTTATTTACAGATTTATTTACATTTGGCACGACATACTAAAAATATATTGCACTAGTAGCCGTCTCCTCGGTTTCACCCGCGCGTAAGTATTCCTTTTTTCAATTATTCCCCCTTCCCCCACATTTCCGGAATTAAAAGTACCCCATGTCACCCGGGCGGGGATAGTGTAGCTTGGAAAGTAGTAGTTTCGGACCGTATTCAATACAAACAAATATACGAACAAACAATCAAATCTTTCCTCTTAACAATATTAGTACAGAAAAACTTATAGTACAAAACAGAACACTAAATGAATAAAAGAAACATTTCAAAATCCAAACATTAAAAAAGTAAAAAGTACCTATAAACTATGAAAAGTATTTGCACCGGATGAGACGCCACAGTTTCATAACGAATAAATATATAAATAAAGAATAACTCTGAACGGACTAAGATTTGGAATTGGCGCCATAGTAACTTTTATTCAGCTCAAAAGTACCTATCCAGCAACGTAACACACATAGCTATTGAAGGAGTGGACCAGAATTAAGGAATAAATCTATACTAATATTATAAAGAGGAAAGATTTGATGGTTTGTTTGAATTGAATAGGCTCCGAAACTACTGAACCGATTTGAATAATTCTTTCACTGTTGGATAGCTACACTATCCCCGGTGAACATAGGGTACTTTTGATCCCGGAAATGTGGGGGGAAGGGGGGGATATTTGAAAAAAGAAATTACGCGCGGGTGAAACCGCGGGCGGACGGCTAGTATATAAATAAAGAATAACTCTGAACGGACTAAGATTTGGAACTTGGCGCCATAGTAACTTTTATTCAGCTCAAAAATACCTATCCAGCGACGTATCACACATAGCTATTGGAGGTGGGACCAAAATGGGCATCCTCCTTTAATAACAGATACAGGTTAAAATTTGCCAATGACGCTTTCATGTTTTTTTACTGCGCGTTTTGGTTGTAAAGTTTTGTGAATACGTTTTTTATGCTAGTTCGTTTGGCAATCTGACACGCCGCCCTTCTAACGGTAAGCGGACACTGCGGCTTATTCCATTGAGGGTCATTTCACCAGAAAACTTTAGTAGGCTAATCTGATCTTCAAGTCTTTGATTTGTAGTGTACTGGCTCCCACATTCATATTGTCGGAACACAGCCAGACGTGTTGTGGGCTGCAGATTTCACATATAGGGTGATAACTAGCCAGTCGGACTCTAAAAAGTCCGACCACCAAACAGACCCAAGGCGGGAATCGAACCATAAGTATAAATGGGGTCCTCCAGCTCCGTTACTAGAGTCTCGCCACCACTCTCTCACCGGTTTCACAAATGATTCTCTATAGATAACACGATTCGAAAATTACCTACTTTACTTAGTACCTATTTGTACTCTAGACACCCCTATGTTATCTAGATTCTAGACGGCTGACTCATGTTGTGTTCCGTGAATGGGTGAGTCATAGGTGAACAAAACATGCTACTATCGCGTGTATGGCGAGCAAATTGGGAGTGATTGTCAACATAGTTAAAAGTTGATAAACTGACATCAATTTCATGCTAAAGTTTCAAAGTGACCTTACAGTCTGTTCACCATAAGTTGTCCTTTAGCCGCTATATTGGCAGCATTGCCTACGCTTTGTAAATCTGTCAGAAAACAGATTGAAAGTATTGAAAAACAATAGTACCAATATAGCGGCTAAAGGACTTCAGTTATCGTGAACGATCTGTACCCTCACTTTGATGTCATGTAATGTCACTCTAATCAAAATCAAATCATAATTATGATAATGGACAACTTGTCAATTCAATCATTGCACTTCGATAGAAACTGGTTATCTGGTCTACCTCCCAGAAACAAGCCAAATCTGTCGCCATAAGAACTTTTACTGTTTTGGCTATAATTATTAATGTGCAAGCCACTTGAAACAATCTCTGAAAATTATTCACGCAGCGCCATCTAGCCCCAAACTAAGCATTAGCTTGTGCTATGGGTGCCAGACAACAGATAAACATTACATATATACTTTTTTTTGTAAATACCTACATACACAACATAGAAATACCCAGACCAATACAAACAGTTCATGTTCATGCACACAAATGTTTGCACCTTGCGGAGATCAAAACCTCTGGTGTAATAGCTGACTTTTCGAACATGAAAGACTTAAGGCTCAGAAGAGTCTACAGCACATAAAATAATGCTTCCTTGTAAGGTATCTTCCAATGGAATATCCTAGCCACTGAATAAACAATAAACACGAGCCCTGACGTATAGGACGCACGCAACCTCTAGACCAGTGGTGCCCAAGTGGTATTGCTCCAAGGGCTATTTTGAAAATCCCGATAAGCCACGCGGGCACCACGAAGTTTAAAAAAAAACATAAGTGATATAAAGGAAACTACATTGTACAATTAGACCACTTTTATTCATTATGTTAATATGACACATTTACTACACTTAAAACAGAATAGACCGGAACAGCAAAAAGCTAATGCGATACTTGGCTATTCACATTTTCAGAAAGCTTCTTAAAGTCTGGTTGGTAATCTTCTGTACAACCCAAAATCATACAATTTTTGACGTGTTCGTCAGTTAGCATACTTCTGTATTTGGTTTTTATTACTTTTAGTTGAGAAAAAGCACGTTCACAAAGATATGTTGACCCAAAAAATGCTTTAATAATGAGAGCACAGTTACGTACGTTTTTGTATTTAACAGGGTCCATGAGCTTAAAAACTTCGTCGCTTTTATTTTCTGAACTTTTAAGAATGATATCACTGCGAAGCGTAATAATTTCTAATTCAGCTTCCGCTTTATTAACGAAGCAATGGGTTTCCATCAATGAAGTTAGTTGTGAAACATCGCTATCGATAAATGAATTTTTGAAAAAAAAAAATAAACAAAGGTTGCATACAGAAAATTTTGTCAAAACGCCTTTCGAATTCCGATTTTAACTGATTAAACAGCTCCACATGTTTAGCTGGGTTATACTCCGCAAAAAATTCGGCGTTCTAAAGGACAGTAAAGGAAGGAAAATGTTGAAAATTTTTCTCCTCTAACTGTCTCTTCCATAGATCGATTTTTCTTACGAAAGCTGGAATTGCGCTCATCATGTCAGATATGTGTTTTTCTTTGCCTTGTAGTGTTTCGGTAAGTATATTTAGTTTCGTAGTTACATCAGTTAGAAATGCCAAGTCGGCTAGCCATACTTTATCATCGAGATTTTCATCATAAATCTGTTATCAAACCAACAAATCTTGTCAGCACTTTACCACTACTTACCACCACGACTGAGCCACCTTACTTCAGCGAAGTAGATCAAATGATCATGTTTACTGTCCAATTTTTGAGCAAATCTTTGAAAAGACGATGGTTCAAGGCTCGCCCACGAATGAAATTCACAATTCGTACTACTATGCTCATAACATGGCCAAGGTTAAGTTTTTTGGCAATCAAATTTTCCTGGTGTATAACACAGTGATAGGAATTAAATTTAGGAAAATCTTCATCCTTTTCACACAGACCAAATAAACCCAACATTTCTGCCGATCATAGCAGGCGCTTCGTCGGTAGTCATGGCTACCAGTTTCTGTATTGGAATGTTCTGTTCAGTAACCATCTTTTTAATTGCGTAATAATTGTCTTGTCCTCGTGTATTAGTTACCAACGTCAAATTGGCGAGCAATGCTTCTTTAACAGAAAAGTCAGAAAAGACCATTCTGTTCTGATGAAAACCTAAACAAACTGTACAAGGTAGAAGTGTACAGCGACTCATACCATACAGTGTATGGTATGGCATACAGCGTAATTTAGTTATTGTTTATTTAATTTATTTGACCCATATTGTTCGCGGGCGCCTAGATAACAGGTTGCGGGCTACCAGGTGCCCGCGAGCTACCGGTTGGGCACCACTGCTCTAGACAGTGCGCCATCTAACGATTTGCTATCCACAGACGGAATGATAATTTTGCATTATCCTAATTATATCAGGTGATTGAACTTGAACCAGCCAATGACGTCTTCGAAAGGTTATCTTATAATAATATTTAAGTTGTATTTACGTAATGATTAGAGACCGACCTTATATTCAATATAGAAATCTTGTGATATGCGTGAATAGAATACTAGAAATATGCCAAGAAAAGAACAAGAAAATATACTTAAATATTCTCCACACATCTCAATGGTCTAGTGGTTTAAATATATGGCTGAAATCTTCGGGTTCATAGGTAATTATAAACAGGAAAGATTTGATTGTATGTTTGTTTGTATTGAATAGGCTCCGAAACTACTGAACCAATTTAAATAATTTTTCACTGTTGGAAAGCTACACTATCCCTGGTGAACATAGGGTATTTTTGATCCTGGAAATGTGGGGGGAAAGGGGGGATATTTGAAAAAAGAAATTACGCGCGGGTGAAACCACGGGCGTAATTTCTTTTTTCAAATATTAGTCAAAAGTCATGACCAACTTTATATGTAACTGAGCATGGCACAACACATGACTTACAACAAGGCTGCTTGCAAAAAGAGTAATCTAGGTTACGACCCAGAAAGGAGGTTTCCGTTCGAAAACTGTAACACTTTTTAAAATGCACTTGGTCAATGTTTTCCTTACTGCTCTTCAAAATAGGGTAAACGTAAATGCTATTAAGTTATGCATATTATGATAAAAAAGGAGACAATTAGTGTACCCATATATTAGTTATGCAAATGCATTATGCAAATTAGCATAACCTAGTTTCATTATTTATTACTGTAAATAATATTAATCACACAAACAATAACTTACTAACACTCAGTTGCAGAAACGTCCATTAAAGTTAATGTGTCATTAAAGCTATTGCTGTCACTTTTTATTTCATGACAACGAAAAGTGACAGCATTAGATTTAATGAAGCATTAACTTTAATGGAGCTTTCTGCAACAGGGTGTGAATGAAGCTTTGTTATAATGTAGCCTTTATGATATAATCTTATTGGCTAGGTCAATGGCTAGGCCAGGTTTTGTGGTCAAGTACCACCCGAGGCCAACTGTCATGTTATGAACATTTGTGTTTGCCCTGTGTCCAAGATGTTTATTTGTATTTAAGTATATATTTGCGGTAACTGTTAAGCAACTGAAATTCGTGAATATTTAAATATGTTTAAAATCCTACCATACTAACTAAAAATTATGATATGATGATCAATTGTTTCAATTGTACATTGATATTTTGACCATACAAGGGCCTTTATTATATGTTTTACATAAAATTGTAACGTATAGTGTCTACAATGGTATCAAAGTTTACTAAAATTACTAAAAATAAATACAATATGAAGTTTTATCATTTAGATAAGGTTATGTTGTATAACAACACAATCAACATTTTTTTATCATTTGGTATTGAAGTATAATGATTAGTATCTATTTAAAGCAATTAGTAATGCTTTATTATGAATAACTGGTAGGATTTAAATTAGCAAACACAGATGCTTGTAAAGAAAAAATAACACGCAAGTTATTTCGCAGAAACGCGTATTGCGAAATGCTCAAAATAAACAACTATAGAATAGTCAATAGGCTATTAAAAATAACATCTTGCTGTTGAATTGTGACCTCTAAGTGTACAGTTTAAGAGTCAGAACAGTTTGCAAAAAATTGCGAAATTCCGTCAATTGTGCAGAACGCCGATATCACGTTTATTCCGAGAAAGCGGCGCACGGAATTGTACTGACGGCGCACGTGTTAATTTCTGGCGCGAAATATACGCAAAAAGGCGGTTCTACGTGGTAATTTTAGCGCGGGCAGACAGGTCGATCACCACCTCACGTCAAGCGCAGGCGTCTCGCATGATACGAGCAGCTGTCTGGGATCAGTGACCTACAAAACCACGCCATCAGTATGACCCTAACCTATACAAATGCACTAAAAACCTATTTCAGCCCACGCAGAGAGATCATACGGCATTGTTATGTATAGAAATTGTCTTAATACTCACGGGGCGAGCGGGAAAACCCAGCAATCCAAGCGAAAGTGCTCGAGGTGACGCCGCAGTCGCAACTCCGTTTCGTCATCTTTTTTCACCATCCAACGAACTCACAACACTGTTTTAACTGTATCACGCACTTGTACAACTGATTTAATGCACATTTCATAAATGAAAACAAACTTTTAGCACGCGAAATATGCGTTTCGAACACATGACTCGACAAAAACATTGCACTGGATAACACCACATTTTGAAAAGGATACACTTGAAGCCTCTGGCCCATATCCTGGATGAGGTTGGCGGCCTGCTGCCGATAAGCAAGTTCCTTATCTGCATCTAAACCGCATTTTCTGCTTGGTGAATTCTGTAGTTGATCTTTTGTAAAATACCATTTTTCTTGTCCACCAGCCATTGAACGGATGTTGCAATGACTGCGCGGGGAAAAGCACGACGGAAAGCAACGCTCCGTCTACGTGCGTGAGTGGGAAAGGGACAGCGCTATGACAGCGGCGACCGGATACAGACCACGTTAACATTTGAGAAATTTACAAACTAATAACGTAACATTTCCAATATAAAACACTAAAACTGTTCACTAACTAATAAACTAAAAAAAATAACAATTTTTGCCAAGTTACAATAATGCGAAAGTAATTGAAAAAAAGTCGTCACTACTTGAAATGTTGATAGGTATTCTCAGACGGACGCCATTGTAAAATTTGATGGTGAACGCAGTGAGATCTCCGGTGACAGAATGTTGATCTGCAACAAGCACAGGTACGTTTCACTTTAGCACTATGTTTATAACGGTACTTTAGCTAATCCTCTTCCTTTTGTACATATTTTTGTAACGATTCATTAGTTTTATCAGCAATTATCCGACTTTAAAATTACGGACCTTAAAAACTCTGTGACACCGTGCAAATGGCCGACCCACCACTGTTTACAATACACGTTATTATTTGTTACGTTGAAAATTGTTAAATTGTCACATAAGTGCCTGTTTATAATGGCATAATTAGTTAATGATTTTTTAAAACTGTGTGATGTAATTGAAAAAATAAACGAGATAGTTAAAAATACTAATGAAATAATAAGAAATATGTTTGACTGCAAGGTGAGTGAGATAATGAATTTTGCGCGGCTACGTGGTTTTCCGTGAGCGAAGAAAATAGGAAAATCTTCGTAAATATTCTATTTCAATTGCGTAATTGCGACAAAAATATAGTTTTTAACTTCTGTGATTTCAGTATTGCGGTAAAACATCTTAGAGAATTAAGTTTTACAAAAGTTACGAAGTTTTATTTGGAAAATATGTTTCGTTTCAAAAGTGAAAATTTTTCGCAACTAAATGCACACAATATTAGAATAAGTGAGCGTAAGTTAAAACTTGTTAAATATTATTAATATTATTTTACTCTTAGTTTAGATTTTATTATGTTCTACCTTCTATGAAAAAAATAATGGTACTTAATTAATTATGCGAAATAACATTTATTTTAATTAGTTATTTAAGTACCTGCCACATTATAGGTATGTATTAATTTAGAGGTTAAGTCCTAAGTAACTTGATTTGTCTCGCAAATGTGATGAGTGATGACTTCGTGACTTATCTATTGGTCTATTTAAAAAATATACCGAATCAACAAATATATATTTTGAATAGATAAGAACTCTTTCGGTACCAAAAACATTTCGGGTTCGATTTTAAAGATGCGGCATCGGTAGACTTAAATATGTAATGCTGGCCATACACCATCAAGCCTAAGCCTAATAATCTAGGCCTGATGGTGTATGGCCAGCTTATGGGATATTTCCAAGGAACGAAATATTAAAATTTGAAGCCACATGCTAAACTAAACTGAAGACAACAAACTTTACCTCGTATATCATCGGTGTTTATAACAGGATGATTTGACACAATCTTATAGTGTTGCCATTACAACTTTTAGTACATATTGCCATTTGCCACAAAATAATTTTAATTTTCTGATACAAAAATCATTCTGAAAAGCCCATAAATAAACATGTTATCTTGAAAAACATTTTATAATCCCTCCCTCTCGGATGGGAATGGGAAACCGGTAGTCCCAAGCGCTACACAGCCGCAGGTTATGCTAGACTTTTTTTCTGAGAAAGCGTTTATCAATCAATCAATAAAAATATTCTTTATTCATTTAGGCCTCAGAAATGCACTTATGAATCGTCAAGTGTCACGGTAACATATTGACTCTACCACCGGATTCGGAATGTTGTTATCTAATGACAAGGGCGTCGCCAAGGGGGGCAGGGGGGGGGGGCAGTTGCCCCCCCCCCCCCTAGAGATCAAATGTAGCTAGCCGCAAAGCGGTAACGCTTCATGCCCTCGGCGTTCATATTTTTTTTCCTAAATAATATTGCCCCATCCCCCCCCCCCCTTAATCATAAGCTGGCGACGCCCTTGTTAATGAGAAGTACCGGCAAGAAACTAGCTAGTTACTCTTTTGAATCGTCAAAGATTTACAAAAAAAAAACTATATCAATACAATCTTTATTACTCCCAATTTACCACCATTTTAGATACCATTACCGCAGGCTAGCTAGACCTCCGGCCGTGTGTGGGGCTTAGGACTAAAACTCACTATACACTAAACGGGCTGCGGGAGCCCTCGGCACACACAAAAGGGTACTCCCTGTGAATATGATTTTAAATATGAAATTTGATATTTAAATTTGACGAGCCATTTGGTGTAATGGTCGAGAAGTCGGCTATTACACCAGAGGTCGCGGGTTCGATCCCCGCACGGTACAAACATTTGTAAGTGTGCATGAACATGTCTGTTTGTATCGGTCTGGGTGTTTCTATGTATAATATGTATGTATTTACAAAAAAAAAGTATATAAGTAATGTTTATCCGTTATCTAGCACCCATAGCACAAGCTAATGCTTAGTTTGGGGCTAGATGGCGCTGTGTGAATAATGTCCAGAGAGATATTTATTTATTATTTATTTAATTATGCTTGATTTCAGTCAATAACTCACCAGCACCAGACATGTCTCAACCGCGTAAGGTGATCCACCTGCCCAAAGTGAGGATGTTGAGGGGAGGAGGCCGCCCCTCCACGGGCATTCGCATCACCAACGTGAAGTCGATCAAGCCTCCGGATCCTGAGGCGTTGAAGAAGCAGGAGGAGGAGAAACTTAGAGCTCAGGTATTTTTTATGAGCACAATTCCTTTCATACCACATTACCTTCATCTTAGAAATAAATTTATTGTTACTATGATGGCTACATTGGTGATCACAAACCAGAGCTGTGATCGAGAAAACGACACAAAGTTAGCTTGACCCGGGAATCAAACCCAGACACGAGATTTTGGCTTGGTACTTAAACAACCCGACCAGCCAGGCGTTGTAATTTACAAAGAAATATTAGGCTAAAAAAGATAAAGTTATTTGTAACAGAAATGTTTTTGTATGCGTCTTTTAAATCTGGAATGGGAAATTGACAAGAGCAACACAATAAGAATGCACTGCTTGACTTAATTATGATGTCACCGCTTGGCCGTACGAGGACGAAAGATGGCGAGATGTGCCCCCCCCCCTCCCACCACTAAAATAAATAATCAAAAATTTTAGGGCAAAATATTTTCTAAGCTTCCAGCGGTTCAGCCCTCCGTTTGGTAAGCGGTTAACGTCGTTTTCGTGGTCTTCTATAAGGTGGTACAACAGACGAGCGTCTTATTCGAGCAAAAGATCTGCTATGCTCTTCCTACGCAAGTATTTTGGATTGTATTAACACTTTTTTCTTCCCTTCCAGCTCCAAAAAGAAATCGTATCACGTTCCCGTCAATGCGCCAACAAGACGTACGAATGCACGCTTCCCGTAGTGACGGGTCGCGCGTACTGCGCACGTCACATCCTCAAAGACCCAACCGCGCCGTACAAACAATGCGCGCATACATATAGCGGCGGTGAGCGATGCACGCAGCCCGCGCCCAGCGACTCTAAAGAACATAGGGATCAGGGGTAAGTTGACTCCACTCTTCTTTTTATTACTGGCAACCCGCTCCTTTTCATAAGGATTAGCGGTCGCCTCCGCGGTTTCATCCTCGCGTTATTTCTTTTGTCAATTATCCCTCCTTCCCACCATATTTCCGGGATCAAAAGTGCCCTATGACACCCGGGGATAGTGTAGCTTTCCAACAGTGAACGAATTTTCCAAATCGGTTCAGTAGTTTCGGAGCCTACTCAATACAAACAACATTTCCTCTTTAAAATATTAGTATTAGTATAGGTTTTTGTATGTGGTAGAGCCACGTTGCAGACAGTTTGTCTGCAACATGAATGGGCCGGCACGACCGGGGAAGTACCACAGTCTCACAGAAGTCAGGCGTAGTAAAAGCCTAGCTATGTGTTTCGTCTGGTGAGTGATAAAGCCGGAGGATCAAATACCCCTTAAAGGCGGGCAACGCGCCTGCGACCCCACCAGTCTCGGGTGCTTATGGGTGGTGGTGATCACTTACCATCAGGTGACCAAGTTGCTGTTTGCCCCCCTATAACATAAAAAAAAATAACATGTATGTATGTTTGTCTTTAGGTTGTGTTTCACCCACGCTCGCCTATCCCTGGCTTCCCGGCAGCGAAGCGCCGCGCAGCCACCACCGGTCACCACCACTGAGACGCTGCTTAACCAACTACAGCATTATGTTAAGTTAGTATTTTTTATTAATATATTTTGACTAACGAGAGCTAACACTTGACCACAAAGTTGCCTGATGTTAAACAACTGCGGTCTACGATGGAGCGCGCTTGCTTAGGAAAAGCCCGTTAATTCTGGCCTCCAAGTTGTATTGTGTAGGAAAGATAGATCCTGGCAGAGAATTAGAAAAGAGAGAAGGCCGTGTCAAGAAAGATGAAGCAAATCGCTTAGTTCGTACGCGCGGTATCCCCACTGTATACGGATGGAGTTACTGACCGAGTCTAGTAGTTCGATGATGGAACGGAGCTGGTGGAACCAAATTAAGTATAACTTGTTCTAGGCGATTTGGTGATATAGTTGATGATTGAGAGATCGGCTATTAATCTAGAGGAATATAACTATTTGTGTGCATGAACATTGTCTGTTTGAACGCATTTATAATATTAGTGTGGATTTTTTTAAAGGCCGGAAAGACCTCGAACCACCTCATGCGCTTCCTCCGTATCAGTGGTCAGTGATCAAACTGAGCAAGACCAGGGAGTGCCCAGTGCTATCGACCCTTTCAGTAAGTTTTTACCCTTACTTTATTTGTTTTAAAACAAATTATGAGGTACATAATAAATAGGGTAGGACCAAGGGTGTTTCCCTGTGGAACTTCAAAGCTAATAGGAATAATAGGAAAGTAATAACTTTCATATCCCTTTAATTTTACAATTTGTCGTCTGACTAAAAGAAATATTTTAAAACTTTCTTATGTATAGTGACTCTTTTTAATTACCTTACGAATTTATGAATATAAACAATGTTGAAAGCTTTGGCAAAATCCAGGAAAACTAGCATACAATCAAACTTGTAGTATTTTGCTCGAAATGTTTCGTTTCGGTGAATTTAATTGTTATTATTACTTCCAATCTTCTTATTTTTTTCTAGAACAAATCGACGCGACAGCAGTGAACGCCCAATACTCTGCGTCAGTGATGGAATGCGCGAGCGCAAGCGACAGTGACTGCGACAGCGTGACGCTAGGGCCGGAAGGCTCGTGCCGGCTCGGCAGCTCGTCGCCGCTGTCCTCCGAGGACGCGCCGTGCGAGTCGCAGCCTCTGTGGTGAGTGTGGGGCAGCCATGGCCTCAGGGTGGGGCTGCCAAGGGATATGGGTGGGGCAGCCATGGGCTCAGGGTGGGGCAGCCATGGGATATGGGTGGGGCAGCCATGTACTCATTGTAGGGCAGCCATGGGCTCAGGGTGGGGCAGCCACGGGCTCAGGGTGGGGCAGCCATGGGCTCAGGGTGGGACAGCCATGTACTCATCGTAGGGCAGCCATGGGCTCAGGGTGGGGCAGCCATGGGCTCAGGGTGGGGCTGCCAAGGGATATGGGTGGGGCAGCCATGGGCTCAGGGTGGGGCAGCCATGGGATATGGGTGGGGCAGCCATGTACTCATTGTAGGGCAGCCATGGGCTCAGGGTGGGGCAGCCACGGGCTCAGGGTGGGGCAGCCATGGGCTCAGGGTGGGACAGCCATGTACTCATCGTAGGGCAGCCATGGGCTCAGGGTGGGGCAGCCATGGGCTCAGGGTAGGGCAGTCATGGGCTCAGGTTGGGGCAGCCATGGGCTCAGGGTAGGGCAGCCATGGGCTCAGGGTGGGGCAGTCATGGGCTCAGGTTGGGGCAGCCATGGGCTCAGGGTGGGGCAGCTATGGGCTCAGGGTGGGGCAGCCATGGGCTCAGGGTGGGGCAGCCATGGGCTCAGGGTGGGGCAGCCATGTGCTCAGGGTGGGGCAGCCATGGGCTCAGGGTGGGGCAGCCATGGGCTCAGGGTGGGGCAGCCATGGGCTCAGGGTGGGTAACAGACAAAAGAAAATAACCGCGGAGGCGACCGTTAGTCCTAAATATTTTAATTTTCATTGTCACCAGGCGAGCAGGGGTATACACAGCGGAAGAAGCCGTGTCAGAGGCTAAGAATGCGCTCCGGTCGCTGCAGTCTGCGTACATCAAGCAGATGGGTCGCCTGCGGACGCTGCTGCAGATGGCAAGGGCGCAGTACCTGAAGTCGTTGAAGGCTGAGAAAGAGCAGTATTGTGAGTTCGATTTCCGGTTGTGGTAATTGTGACATTATATAAAGAAAGAAGAATTTTATTGTTCACATACAAAAACTATTGATATTAAAAGAAAGAATAAATTGAATAAGGAACTTTTGTGTGGTGTGTGTGTGTGTGTGCGCTGGTATTCTGGCTGTTAAAAACTTCTCTTTTCATTATATTAGAAAGAAAAGAAAATAATTTATTGACATTTACAAAAACACAATATTAACAATTAAAACAAAATACCAGAGGACAAAAAAAAAAATAATTAAAAATATTTTAATGTAAATTTTATGTGAACTGTGGATAATTAGGATATCAAAAAGACTACTGATATTAGTGCTATCAGGGTTATTTTGAAATCGCATAAAAAATAAGAAACACCCAGACCTATACAAACAAACATGTCTGTCTGAGCCTCGTCGTATCAATTCGCGACAGGCTACCACAATATAACTCTTACCATATTAAATTAACTGTCTCCATAAACCACTTTAATCTTAAATGCATCCACAAGAGTACAATCTGGGCAAAACTTACCAGAAA
Source organism: Mecyna flavalis (assembly GCA_949319885.1). Taxonomy (NCBI): domain Eukaryota; kingdom Metazoa; phylum Arthropoda; class Insecta; order Lepidoptera; family Crambidae; genus Mecyna; species Mecyna flavalis. The sequence continues at coordinate 5,306,617 of OX439420.1, read as the reverse complement.
CAATAAAAAAAAGTCTGTCTGAATCTGCGACTCAACCCTGCTGAATCTCTATTAAATGTGAATGTTATGTTAAATTACAGGCAGCATAAACTCCCAGGCTCGAAGCGGGCCGCTGACTGTGCGAGAGAGACGGCAGCTGCGCAAGTTGAAAGCTTATGCCGCTTACCACAGGAGACATGGCGTCGACGCTCTGCTGGCTAGGAAACTGCATAGGAAGAGGGCTAAGGTAGATATATATCTTGTTTATTTTTGTAGGATTAGGTGTGTGAAGGATGATAATAATAAAATAATGCCAAAAACTGCGATATTGAATACTAGCCTTCCGCCCGCGGTTTCACCCGCGCGTAATCTCTTTTTTCAAATATCCCCCCTTCCCCCCACATTTCCAGGATCAAAAGTACCCTATGTTCACCGGGGATAGTGTAGCTTTCCAACAGTGAAAGAATTATTCAAATCAGTTCAGTAGTTTCAAAATTGATATTCCCGCGGGAATGAGACGTTTCCCGTATAATTCCGGGTTATAAACTATACTTGTGCCAAATTTCATCTAAATCCGTTCAGCCGTTTAGGCGTGATTGAGTAACCAACATCTAAACATCCAAACATCCAGACTTTTGTATTTATAATATTAGTAGGATAGGATAGGATTGGCCGGATAGTAAGACGTAACACAAATTCATGAGTTCAATTGCTTTGCTTAATAACTGAACTTATTACCAATGAAAAATCTATCTATCTATCTATCTATTCAGCCCGTATCCACCCACTGTTGAGTATAGGCCTCCTCTTTGTCACGCCAAGCATTCCGGTCCGAGGCAGACCACTAGCTCGTTAGTCGGATGATATAGTCAGGTTCGTCGGTGTCAACTGAAAAATCTATACTAACTAATATTGTAAAGACAATGACGTTCAATATACAACTAGACCCCAATCTCTAAGAAAAATTCCTCAAATAACGTCCGAGCGGCGTTGACACAGATGACATTAACACATTCGTTCAAATTAACACCTTATCTCGTGGCAGTTAGTGTTTAATGTCAATTGTATACAACTAAACGGAAACTCTGCCCAATAGTTGCGTGGGCAGACTTTTGCTTCGGACAATATTTGAGCGTGAATGGGAGTCTAGTTGTATATTGAACGTCATTGTGTAAAGAGGAAAGATTTGATTGTTTGTTTGTATTGAATAGGCTCCGAAACTACTGAACCGATTTGAATAATTCTTTTACTGTTGGAAAGCTACACTATCCCCTGGTGACATAGGGTATGTTGATCCTGAAAAAGTGGGAGGAAGGCATAGTTGAAAAAAGAAATTACGCGAGGGTGAAACCGCGGGCGGAAGGCTAGTCTATATATATAAAACTCAAAAGGTGACTGACTGACTGACTGACATAGATATCTATCAACGCACAGCCCAAACCACTGGACGGATCGGGCTGAAATTTGGCATGCAGGAAGATGTTATGATGTAGGCATCCGCTAAGAAAGGATTTTGATCAATTCCCACGAGAACGGGAACCACGCGGGTGAAACCGCGGGCGGCCGCTAGTTATTGTATAAAGTGTTTGTATTTGTATATGTTTCCAGCAAGGAACGGAACCGTCGAACAGGCCCATCCCCTCCACAGGGCGGTGCACGTTCACGGAAGGGGGGGTGCGCTGCAGCACCCAGGTGTTGCCCGCCGCCAAGCATTGCCTCAAGCATATCCTACAAGATAGACACCAGGTAACTATTATAAAATAAATAAATATCCCTGGACATTATTCACACCACACAGCGCCATCTAGCCCCAAACTAAGCATAGCTTGTACTATGGGTGCCAGACAACGGATAAACAATACTTATATACTTTTTTTTGTAAATACATACATATTATACATAGAAACACCCAGGCCGATACAAACAGACATGTTCATGCACACAAAATGTTTGTACCTTGCGGGGATCGAACCCGCGACCTCTTGTGTAATAAGCTGACTTCTCGACCATTACACCAAATGGCTCGTCAAAATATTATTTGTTTTTATAAATTGTATAGGTATAAGGCTGCGTCCCCAGTAGGCAAACTGTTAGCGGCCGAACTGAAATTTCAAATTCAGAACAATTTTCGCACAGATGTCATCGTATTGACAGCATTGATGTTTCACAATTTTTGACTGTCAAAATGTATGCAGAGAAATAATAAATAAATAAATAAATAAATCCCTGGACATTATTCACACAGCGCCATCTAGCCCCAAACTAAGCATGAGCTTGTGCTATGGTTGCTAGACAACGGATAAACATTACTTATATACTTTTTTTTTTTTTTTTTTTTTTTGGCGTTCATTATTGCCGGCGCCGCCAACTTAGAGATGTTCATTGCTGTCATCTTTCGCTTACAATTAATATCGATTGTAACCGAGTAAAATTTCGAAAACATTGTTTCGTTTATTACTTTAAACGTAAAATCATATTATAAAAAATCAATCAATTAAATTAAAAGTAGTAAAGCCTTGGATAAAAAATCTAAATGTGAATGCGATTCGAAAATAAGAATACTTTCTTAAGGTTAGTATAAATCGACGTCTCTAGAAATGTTACCGTAACACAATATGTTGCAAGTATTATCCTAGATTTTACAAACTATAGAATCATATTTGATAGACAATAGGAAAAAACAATTTTTACGAATCGGTGTTCGTATAAATGCGAATCGACTGCACCTCATCACTAGTGACAGCTGTCATTTTGAAGGGAGTCGGCCGCTCTACAGTGAGCGCAAAACTAGCAAACTGTGGACACTCCATTTGTAATATAAGGAAAGGCGTAATAAATCGAAAAGCGGCAAACTGTCAAACTTTAGTTTGCCGCTCACAGTTTGCCTACTGGGGACGTAGCCTAAATGTAATGTGTGTCATAATTACAGGTATTATTCGCGGCGTGCGGGGACGTGCGAGGTCTCACGTGTTGCCGCGAGCCGGCTCCGAAGCTGCCCTTGCCATCTTCTTCTTGTCGCTACCACACCGGGCCACCCGTCTACGCGCCTTTCACTCTTAAGGTAAGAGGCCATTTTAACCCGGGCAATAGAAATAATCTTATATATTTATTTCTATAGTGCCCAATGTCCAGAGATATTTATTTATTTATAAGTAAATAAATAATTATTTCTTAATTGTAAATTGTAAATCCCTGGATTTTATTTACACAGCGCCATCTATCCCCAAACTAGGCGTATATAGGTGCCAGACAGGGGCGGATCTTGAATTTGTGTGGCCCTGGGCTAATACTGCTTAGGGGCCCTACCTTATTACTCAACCAATTGCCATTTAGTCAAAAACTGTTTTCTGTAGTGATGTACATATAATATAAGTATATATGTAATATATATGTAAGTATGTATATATAATATAATTATGTTAAGTTGAAGAAAATAGGAAAACAAATATTTTATTTATTTATTAAAACATGACACAATTAACTTATTGCCTTCACCAATAACTAAACTAGGGCTCTGTACTTTTTTTTATTAACTACATTAAATCTCTTTAAAATTTCTTCCCAAAAAACAATCAAAATTGCAGTTTCTGGTTTCGCCAGTTTGTTAAATAAAGGGGTAAAAAGATTTTTGTATGATAGCTGGCTTACCTACTAGTACCGCCATTTTAAATTTTTCAAAACCGCGTTCAGTTGAAATTCTTTCAGATATGGACACTTATTATCAATACAAATACAAAATGTCATTAGACAAAAACCCGTAAAGTGTCACATTTCCAAGATATAAGCAACCAAAGTATTATTTTTCCATGTTGGTTTTTTTTTCAAAATAGGTAGCTTTCACTTAAAATTCTTCCAAAAATGGATACCTGATATTAAAATTAAAACAAACATAACAAGTCATTAGACGAAATCCCGTAAAGGGTCACGTTTTAATTAATGTAATTAATATATTTTTTAAAGATATTAAAGTAAGGCTTTGGTTGCTTATATCTTGGAAATGTGACACTTTACAGTTTTTTTCTTACGACATCATCATCGTCATCATCATCAGCCTGTGACAGTCCACTGCTGGACATAGGCCTCTCCAAATGCTCGCCACGCTGATCGATCCTCGGCCACTCGCATCCAGCTCCTGCCAGCCATCTTGCGCAGATCATCGCTCCACCTGGCCTGAGGGCGTCCTACACTACGTTTACCGAGACGCGGTCTCCACTCTAGAACCCGTTTACCCCAACGGTTATCGGTTCTACGGATGATATGGCCAGCCCACTGCCACTTCAGCTGGCTAATCCAGCGAGCTATGTCGGTGACTTTGGTTCTCTGCCGAATCACATAATTTCGGATGCGATCCCGCAGAGAGACGCCGAGCATAGCTCTTTCCATAGCCCGCTGAGCGACTTTAAACTTGTGGACTAGCCGTGCCGTAAGTGTCCACGTTTCGGCTCCGTATGTCATGACGGGTAGGACGCACTGATTGAAGACTTTCGTCTTTAGGCATTGTGGAATCGGCGATGAGAAGACTCGACGTAGTTTTCCAAACGCTGCCCAACCCAACTGAATTCTTCTATTCACCTCGTCCTCAAAGTTTTTTTTTTTTCAAATCAAATCAATTTATTAAAATTCTTAGAACTATTCTATCAGCTAGTACAAACATTTTCTTAAGATCTAATTAACTTTATGAGCCTGAACTAGGAAATCCTGTGTTTCAGGCAAAAATATAAATTATATTCTAATGGTCTACAAATAATTATATCACTTAGTAAAATAGGCAGGTGAAAATTGAAAATAAATACTAAATGTTAAATAATATGGAACTACTTATACCTATTTTATAAAATAACAATACTCGTATATCTATCTACTTTAATACGGTTAATAAGTTCTCTGTATCCTCGTAGGACATACATTGGAGGGCATCTTGGAGTTTATTTTTACATTTACTGTAGCACAGGGGACACACATTTACTGTAACAAAGTTGTTTCGACCCAACTGCAATGACTGCCCAAGGTACACATATTTTTGAACAACTTCGAGGACGGCGCCGTGAATCGCAATCGGTTCCGGTAGAACATGTTCATTGAACATGACCTTGGTTTTGTCCAAGTTCATCCGTAGGCCGATGCGTAAAGAAGAATCAGCCAGGTCATTCAGCATCTGTTGTAGGTCCTGCAGCGTCTCCGCCATTATGACGATGTCATCTGCAAATCGCAAGTGAGAGATGTATTCGCCATTTATGCTGATGCCACGTCCTTTCCAGTTCAGCGTCTTAAACATATCCTCCATTGCATTTGTGAACAATTTCGGGGAGATGACGTCCCCTTGTCTCACTCCTCGATGCAATGGTATAGGATTTGTCTGCTGATTTTGTACTTGGACGGACATGGTGGCTGCTTCGTACAGACATCTCATCACTTGGATATATCGCCAATCTACTTTGCAACGCTGCAGGGACTCCAGAACAGACCAGTTTTCAATCGAGTCGAAGGCCTTCTAATAGTCCACGAATGCTAGACACAGGGGTTGATTATACTCTTCGGTCTTCTGTATAATCTGCCGCACAGTGTGAATGTGGTCTATGGTGCCGTATCCGCTCCGAAACCCAGCCTGTTCTGGTGGTTGAAACTCGTCGAGTCTTCGCGCATCGGTTTTTTTTAATTCTAGATATTTTTTATTATTGACAATATTGTCTATTGTTTTCAGTTCGGATGGGGGCCCTCTGTATCCACGGGGCCCTGGGCTGCAGCCCAAAAAGCCATTAGGTAGATCCGGCCCTGGTGCCAGACAATTATTGATAAACTTTACACATGTACTTTTTTATAAATCCTATTTATATTATAAATGCGAAAGTCTGGATGTTTGTATGTTTGGCACTCACAAACGGCTGAACAGATGTAGACGAAATTTGGCACAAGTATAGTTTATAACCTGGATTAGGACATAGGCTATAAAATTCCTACGAGAAACGTCTCATTTCCACAGGATATTTGGTGATTAAGGTGTAATAGCCGACTTCTCAATTACAACAATTCAGTCGTCATCACAATGATAGTTCACAGTTCAATCACCTCGCTAAAATAAAGTATTAATCATTTTATCATATATTTTACAGAAAGACGAATCAGGAAGCGAGTCAGACTCCCACTCCAGCTCAGACGAGTCTCATCCAGAAGAGCCGGTGGAGCGGTCCCCCGTGGCCGCGACACACGACGCGCCGGCAGACTGACACACCAACACGTGGGCACATGTGGACATAGACGACATGTACCGCATGTTCCAACTGGACTGTTAGTGTAGTGAATAAGTGAAGTGTTCAAGTGTAGTGATTGTGAAGAACTGTCGTGGTGAAGTGTTGGACTGTCGTGATACTGATGGACTGTAGTGAAGTGTTGAAGTGTAGTGATATTGTTGGACTGTCGTTATAGAACTACATACAGTGATATTGTAATTTTGAATGGTAGTAATACAATAAGGAATAATAAATGTTTCACAACATCACATACATTAATCTGTCACCAAAGTAACTTGTGCACTTGTATTGTGGGTATCTAAATCGACAAAAGTGTCTGTAAAAGTTAAATCTTTTTTATTGGCAATATTTTAAGAATCGATTCTACACTTACAATATCAGATATTCATACAATGACTTTTTGGTTAAACCGTTAGTTTTCGAGAAAAACGAAGACCTTCATCTTGTTTTAATAGTCAAATACTACATCCCGTACAGACCGACAAACTTATCTGTTCCAGTGGCCAAATTTGGAACTACGTGAAATTCAATGCAAAAACGATATTTAATGACAGTTTTAAATCGACAGTAGCGACGCCGCCACCGGAACAGATAAGTTTGTCGGTCTATACAATCCTGTAAATACAAAAAGATACCATGGTCATTGATGACATAGTCTATGACATGTTTGGGCTGCACTGTTGAACTCGTGATATTGTGAAGGACTGTAGTGGTCAAATGTTGACCTGTAGTGTTGTGAAGTTGAACTGCTGTCATACATTACAGATAGAACTGTAAATTGTGATGAAGTGCAAAACTGTCGTAAATTAGTATTAAACTGACAAAATATTATTATAAATTGTCGTGACTACAGCAATGACGTTCAATATGTATACAACTAGACTCCCATTCACGCTCAAATATTGTCCGAAGCAAAAGTCTGCCCACGCAACTATTGGGCAGAGTTTCCGTTTAGTTGTATACAATTGACATTAAACAACTGCCACGAGTTAAGGTGTTAATTTGAACGAATGATGTTAATGTCATCTGTGTCAACGCCGCTCGGACGTTTTTTGATGTTTTTTTCTTAGAGATTGGGTGTCTAGTTGTATATTAAACGTCATTGGACTACAGTGATTGTATAATAATTCCAGTTTAATTATTGTGAAATACCTACTACATTAGTTTGTTTGATGGCCAAAGATTTTCATTAAAACATTATTGACTACGGATTTTCATAATATTGCATGTGAAACATATTGTGTTTTTAATGAATATGTGACAATATAAGTAGAAGTTAAGAATCTCTACGCTTTTATCAAGTAATGCTTAGTTAAAAACGATTTACTGCATAAATTAGGCTAAAAATAGTGACACATTTAAATAACAGTTCAATTTAGGCGGTCTTATCGCTTTACAGTCTATTTCAGATGACCTTCAGTTAAAGGAAATGGTGCCCCCACATAATATACACATTTGTATACTAACATTATTAAGGGTAAAGCTTGAATTTTTTTATATGATATAATATCAATGATTTCGTTATATTGCACAATCTAAAAAAATAAAACGGCTCATTCCCGTTCGTCCCACCATTAGGTTCAGTGGGAGGAACGGGAATAAGAATTCCCGTTCGTCCCACTAAATGTAATGGAAAACAATTTTGGTATGGGTAGTAAGAAATAACATGTCAAGAAATTCTGAGCCATGATCAATCAGATTTTTTCCGAATTCGCAAAGGGTTAGAAATATGTAGGTATTGAATCACACATTCATATTATATATAATATCATCACAACACAATCATATTTAGTTACTTAGCAATAATATGAAACAACTTATGGGAAAACAACTGATGGTGGGACGACAGGGAATGAATCAGAATAACTTGAATCATCACGACCGTCATGTGAATCGGTTTATGCTCCAATGGAGACTGTCCTTCTATATGTTATAAGTGCTTAATGTATTTTATTCATTAAGTTATTTTTGTACTATATTTTTACCTTGAAACTTGCCTTAAAAGTATTTTTTTTAAATTTGGCACATTGAAATATTAAGTGTTTAAAGTTTTTCTTTAATAGCCAACAACAAATGTATTTTTTATTTTACATATGGGGGCCGTTGACTGTTAGCATAACTATAATTAAAGTTTATGTCCTGAATTGTACAATAATTTAGATTTAAGATGAAGAGATAATAATTATTGTATAAATAATCTCATTTTCCTATTCTCAAATCGTTTGATGACCTCAAATAAACCAAGTTTATTCAAACATATGAGTTGGTTTCATTTCATATTAGTTTTAAAATTTCCCTGCCTCTATTTTTAGTATTCTGTGCGTTTTTTTAAGTTTACCTACTAACGGCCGGTTCACACATGTGACATGTCACGTTTTACTGTACCGTTTTATCGTGTACGTTTTTTTTCGTCGATGGCGTATGTATTACTGTATTTACTGTATACCTACAGAATACTGCTCATACAACTACATACGCCATTGACGAAAAAAAAACGTACACGATAAAAGGGAGGGTACATGTATACCAGTATCCGTATTATTAAAAAATGGTTCCACGTACACGCTGAAATACGACCTTACATTGTTTTTTTTTTAATTTACGATGACAAGGATTGTAAAGTAAGTTGTATTCATTCATGGTGCAAACTAAACTAAAATATAGTCTCATCTGATTGATGATGGTGCAGTTCAATGGTGCATACGGCACTGAAGGGTACCTATATAATAAATACCTGACGTTATAAATGACAAAATGAAGTACAATATTTAAAAATGAAACAAATACATATTCATGTAAAAATAAATTATATTTAAAACAGAACAACACATCGTACGCAAATGGAATGAAAGTTTCTATCCGTAAAGACAGAGTTACACACTTGGGAGGCTGAAGCTTGTAGAAGATTGCCAGCCCGAAATATTAAAAAATCATTTACCTGGAAAATAATTCATTTAGATAGTAATGGTTGCATGCGTATTAATCCCACACTAAGGAAATGGCAACTAAAACAATATCCAAAGTTCCCTAAGTCCACTAAAATCCATTGCAAAGATCCATTGATGGATCTTTGTGCATTTTCATGTCCACTTTAATCCTTGATTCAGAATTCTCAGCAAAGTGGATTTTTAGAACTAATGCGTGTCTGAAAATCCATTAAGGAATGGCGGACACATGTAATCTTCTTTTATCAAACGTAACTGTTTTGGATAACTCCACAAGGTCATGTTGCCCTAGTACCATTTTACCCCTGGATGTTGTCTGCTTTGCGGACGACACCCTGGTCGCGGCAAGGGCGAGCGATTGTTAACAATTAATTTTTTAAAATGCATAATGTTTTTTTTGCTTTCCCAATGATTTTAATATAATGTACCTAATTGACGAAAAAGCTTTTATCTACATCCATACCATAATATGTCTATTTTATAATCAGGAGCGATGAGCAAACGCCCTACATTTAGATATAAGTATCTGTGGCTGCATTGAAATTTTTACATTTTAGTGTCGGTAACCGATACTTAATTTCGTTCAAATTTCGAACGTCTTCTTTAAAAGTAAAAATTAATAGGTTTTTTCGAATATCGAATTAGTCGATTAGTAATTTTATGTTCCATTCCTATACATTTAATTCGATGCTGAAATTATAACAATCGATTTGAGAATCGAAATCAACTCGAGTCTAGATTGTTTATGGATTTTAAAAACTACAAACGTCAGTCATTATGTCAGTACTAACTTTTACATACAGATTAAGTTGGTAACTAGGGCGTTTGCTCATCAATCCTGACTATAAAATAGACATATTATCGTATGAATGAAGATAAAGTTATGTATGTGACTGTACATAATTAGTCATTAAAATACTCATGTGATTCTTTTATGAAACTCACTTCGTTCGTTTCATAAAACCACATTCGTATTTTAATGACCCTCATTATGCAGCAGTCACATAAATAACTATTCCGATTTCCTATTTTAAAAATTGTATCGACAAAGTTTTCACCCCCTAAGGTTCAAATAAGTTCATAGTATCATTATTTTAAAAAGTTTGTCGTAGTATTTGAACAACAAATTATTTTCCTGGTATCACAAAGTAGAATTAATAAAAAAACAAGTAAAATATAAAAAGTAAAACCAATTTTTTTCGAAAACTTTAACAGAATTAAATAATTACTACGCAATATATTAACTATATTCATAAAGATCAGTCATTTTAACTTTGGCACCTAGAAAATTATGCACATTTTATTTAAATACATTTTAAAAATTGATTTAAAATTGCGGTTATGAATTAGCCTACTACACAAAATCTTTACATTTAATTTTGGTTCATTCCCGTTTGTCCCACCAGTGGAATGAACGGGAAGGGAATGCTTATTTTCACTTTCCGTTCGTCCCAACACCAAGTGCAGTGGGACAAACGGGAAGTGATAACTATCTATGGGCCAGTTTTACCAGATATTAATGACGTGGTCTCTTTATCATTTTTGCAAAAATAAAATAAAGACAGCTGCACTGGTATCTAAGAGATAAGTTACGATGAACTTATTTGGCAGCGTTTAAATTGGCCCAGAAAGTAAACGGTTAAATAAGGTACCTATATATTTGGACAGTAAGTATGTAGTACAGTCTGATTAGATTTCCTCAAATATCTCAATATACAAGTCCTAAAATTAGAGTAATAACATTGAAATCTATTTTTTGAAGGTAGGTCAAACTATTAAACTATTATTCAATTACCTCTATTTGTGCAAAGAACTTGCATTCAAAAATGTTTAAGCTCTTCTCTTTTTCTTTGAATTTTACGAAAAACGCAAATCCTAAATATTTATACAACCTTATCAGTCATTTCAGATGAAAGGAGTTTTTTTATTTTTTTCATAAAAATATCAAAAACATTAAACATACTCTCAAAGTTGCGATACAGCTCAGAAATTCCTGTAATATATGTATAACACTCAACATAACAATATAACTACTTAAATTTTTTTTGTTACTTTTTGAAAATATAAAAAATGGAACGTCGTTTGGCGCGTAACTGGAAGCAATATGGCGGCTCAACCCGCCTTGTGTTCTCAACCTTTTTAGGGTTCGACCCTTTTCAGGAAAACTTAACGAAAATTCTAACAATTCATCATAATATTAAAATCGTAATAATCTCAATGTTGTTATTTCATAGGTTACAAACTTTGCAATGTTTGGAAACTGGCATGAATTTTATTCTTTTGTTATAATTTTTCCTATAGAAAATGCTTAGCTCAACATTTTACGATAGCATATACATGCCGACAAACTTCTTGACCATCGGTCGACGGAGTGGGGGAAAAGTACACGCATGTGCACTTGCGCATGACCAATAACGCGCGCGAATCTGCCGACGCCCGCGTTGGTCAGAGGCATGCTTCTGACCAATAGCGCGCAGGCATCTCAAAATTCGTGTTCTGCGCCATCCCCACCCGATTTCAAGAAGTTTGCCAGGATCTATACCACCCATGACTATAGAAAACAAGATACGGAAACTCTACTTTTGTTTAATATGATCTGTGGTCTTCCGTCAAACTGATTGATACGTACTATAAAATCATTATAACTATTTATGCATAATTTTCTAGTCAAATCACACATAGCCGTGGCCGTTAGACGTGACGCGATGACGTCACAACACATCACTTCTTCTTCTTCTGCTGTTTCGCCTTTTTCTTCTCTTCCTTCTTCTTTTCTTTATCTCTTATCGATTTGTAGAGTTTGTAGCCGAAGAATACTGGAACAGAAGAAAATTGTAAAAATTAATATACGACTCGCAATATTGGTTCATTCCCGCTGTCCACCCCTCGCTCTGCGCCCGCTGGTGGACAGTGACACAACTTTGGCAAATATATACCATCGTTCCCCGGGGGTGGACATCAAAACTAAATTGCAAAAATTGTGACACTGTCCACCCGGGGTGGATGAAGAGAATTTTAAGAGAATAATTTACAAATGTACTAGGGCAACATTACCTTATTGGAAATGTATGTCATAATTTTTACAATTTAGTTTCGATGTACACCCCGGTACACACAAATTTTGCAAATATGTCCCATTTGCAAAAGTTGTGTCACTGTCCATCGGCGGGGGCAGAGCTGGGGGTGGACAGCGGGAATGAACTGTAATATTTTTATTGTAAAATGGCTAGTTCGTACTTTAAAGTGACACGACTGCCCTAGGGGTCCTGGGTTCAAATCCCGGTAGGACCAAAAATTGGATTTATCTGTTCGAAAAATACCCGGTGACAATCTGGAAGTTGACGGTATAAACTTCATGCTTTGGAAAGCAAAGCCTTTGGAATGTCTTCGTTCGTGTCAGGCTGCTGTCCCACCGTGTTATGAGAGTGGGGAATAGGGAATAAGCGGCCACTTCTCATCGGCCTATTGAGAGACACTTTTTACCAGGAGGCACACTGTAGGCTGGATCTTTAAGCCTTGACATTATATTATTATTGTAAAAACTAAATGATTTAAAAAAGGCTATCATAACTGTTGAGTTTCTTGCGGCACTTCTTCTCAGCAGCAGGCCATTCATTCACGTCGAAGTGCTGGTAGGAAAAAATGTTTATGACGTGCAAAAGAATTTCTTGCTAAATCAAATTGCAAAATAAATACTTTGACTTTGATGGTGACGGCTGACGGCCCCTCGGGACCACCTGTACTGTACCATTGGTGGTACAAATGGTACTGAACTATCCCACTAGTACAAATGATTGTACAAATGATACCAAAATACGCCGCCGGACCACCTGTACCATTAGTTAGTACCATTGATGGTACAAATGGCACTGATTTAACGGCCATGTCAACCAGGAAGCATCCGTCAATGTGCTGCCACACTGTAGACCCTTCTCGAAGGCGTCATTTATGGATTAGCTAATCGACGCCCAATGCTGGGCATAAGCGAACCACAAAAATAAAAAAAAAAACATAAAAAGCAACAAAACGAGTAAAACATGACACGTTTATTAAAAAAATGTAAAAAAACCATAGATTAATAAATAAACATACCAATCAAAAATAATATAATAGCTCCGACCACCCCAACTAAAATAAGTTGGTTCACCACCGCTGAACGTATAGCGTCTTCAAGACCGTCGAATTTAAGTGGGTTATTCGGATCTTTCAACCTAGCAGCTATCTTAGAAGCGAGCCCTTGCTTTATTTGGGTCGTAAAAGACTCTTTCTCCTCAGGACTCATCGCATAGAACTGGTCCATAACTCCTATTAGTTTCTCCCTTATTTCCTCAGATTCCTCATCTTCGGGAGTCTGAGCTACCATCTTCTGAAGGACGGTCAACACGTCCATGTTTTTAATTGTCTCCATAACTTTCTCGTTGACGGCTCCAGCTAAATTAATTATGGTCGGTTCCTCCGCCATTTTCTTTTTTCGCGCGGGAAAAAGGGTTTACTTTTTAGTTTTTTTTTTTAATAACGCGTGGTGAGACTTTAACGTGCCAGTGTCGAGATGTTGCAACGCACTGAATGTGCATTTGAAAATAGAATCTGGTTAGTAATGAATGTGATGTGTTTCTATTAATAGAAGTTATCAGTTGTGTTTTAGTTGTGTTATATTTATGGCCAGTTTCACACTTATAGATAAGTCCGCGATTATTTATCTGTTAAATAGCTTAGACGCTGCCTCTAAAGACAATTAAAAAAATCGTAGGTCATTGTTATCCGATAGATTATAGATCAATTTGCACGAACTTATCTGTCATCAGTACTGAAAATGGCCCTAAGGTTTATTATAAGTATAAAATTTTCAACGTATTATTACTAGGCAAATACTTTGCACAGGTAATTTTTTTTTCTCCCGATCTACTTAAGTACCTACGCTAGCACCGTGATCCAGCCAGGATTTGGCAAGTCCATTTATTACATTGGAGCGACTGCTTCCGACTTCTGTGACCCTTAACAGAGAGACTAGACCAATTGGATCATGGCTACACAGCCGTTCAAATGTTCAGGTTCAACTCATGATGTTTTCCTTTACCAGCAGCGAGCTAGTGCTTTAAACAAATTTCGTAGCTGCGCAATCTAGTTTCAGGTGCGGCGACGGCACGGTGACGGTGCGGTGCGGTGGCGGCATCGTGTGTAGGAGCGCCACATTACCCCAGTCATCCATGCTTCTGGGGATCACCTGGTTTCTCGGTTGGTCCTCCTTAGGCACCACCCCGATAACTTAAGCCAGGGTACCTGGGGGATGGACTGATCATCAGCCACGCACGTGGTTGGCACCGACTCGTCCCTCTTCGCAGGAAAAGAGAAAACCGGGGGGAGTTTAGTGAGCAGTAGGACGTCTTGTGAGTGAGACTTGGGACTATTTCACCCCACTACCCACTTAACTCCCCCGGTTTTCCCTTTTCACCCGATTAGGACGAGCTGATACTAGCCTTGTGGTTATTGACCAGCCCATCCCCGGCGGAGGGATAAAGCTTTGTACTCAGCAGTTTTTTTTATGTCAGAGGCGGCAAACGAGCCAGCGGGTTGCCTGATGGTGAGCAATCACCGCCGCCCATGGACATCTGCAACACCAGAGGGATCGCTGATGCGTTGCCTGCCTATGGGGGTATGGGGGGTGTGAGCCTCCGGCACTCACAAACCAGACGAAACACAATAGTAGTCACTATTATTTCACGCTGGTGTTATGTGAGGTGGTACTTCCCCGGACGAGCCGGCCCATTCGTACTGTAAAACAGCATGGCTCCACTACTAATAAAAGGTAGGTAGGTACCCTGACTAGATCGGGAAAAAAACCCTCGGAGAAAGATGTGCAAATGTAATTTTTGTATAGAAAGTATTGTATTACTTAGTAAAGTGTAAGTAGTCAATAATATAATGAATAATGATAATGAATATAAACAGCGCTCACCACACGTCATTAACGTTACACCTTTAGAGATAAACTGAGGTTTATCGTTACCGATACATCTTGTTGCAAGAATACAATTGTATTTATTACGTGTCGTGATAACAACTAGTACAAAGCACGAAATAACATTATCCATTTTCGCGAAGATTATTTTTTTATATTATGGTTCACCAACCCGCAATTGGCAACCGTTGTGGTTTAGCCCATCCGAATATAATAGGCGTCAATTTAATTGGCTTGTGTGAACATCGTGCGAGAACCTGCGCAGAACACAATAAATGTAGATGTCAGAGGGGTGCAGCCGCGGCCCGCACATGCGCAAACGACGCTCGCAGCTAATTTCAGACTGCTAGAGCTGTTAAGGCGGCAGATTTCACCTGTAGGGGTGGTAGCTAGACAGATGGACTCTGAAAAAGGCCTACCGCTAACAAATGTCATATGGCAATAGGCAATAGCAAGCAATGTCCATCAGAATACTTATTGAAAGAGATTCATCCGCAATCACAAATATATTGACGTAATTTTACGATACGTGTCGATCCACACTTGGCTCTTTTCGCGATAACACAATATTTTGTTGATAACCGAAAGGTAATAAGATTAATTTGACCCAATTATAGATAATTAAAGAAATTTTAAAGTTAATAGCTCGTTATCTTTTAAATTACGACTGCTTGAAATATTATACGAAAGTTTTATTATTATCGCTCGCTTTGGTTTAGTGGATAAAACGGTCGTGATTTCAAAGTTCAGGGTTTGTTGCCTGAACCAAACGGTTCGGATTTTCGAAACATAGGTCGGTTTGTGACCAGCATCTCGTATGTGACAAAAGTGGTGTTAAACAGTTTAATATTTAATAGACATAGTATCCTTTTCTTGCGCGATGCAAGATTCTTTTTTTTCTGTCAGAGGCGGCAAACGAGCCAGTGCAGCGGGTCGCCTGATGGTAAGCAATCATCACCGCCCATAGACATGTGCAACACCAGAGGGATCGCTGATGCGTTGCCGGCCTATGCGGGTATGGGAGGTTTGGGCTTCCGGCACTCTCACAAACTCGACGAAACACAACAGTAGTCACTATTATGTATTTCACGCTGGTGTTATGTGAGAGAGTGGTACTTCCCCGGACGAGCCGGCCCATTCGTACTGTAAAACAGCATGGCTCTACACTACTAAACTAACCAAAACCAATTCCAATCTAATTCAAAGCTAGATTCGAACCATGGACCACACGCATGTGAAGTGACGTTAATACCACTTAGCTGCCACAATTTGTACGGTTAATGCACTAAAAAATTTAATACTGTTTAATAAAAAAATTAAATTAAATCTCTGGACATTAATTACACATGAATTACACAACGCGATCTAGCCCTAAACTAAGCATTAGCTTATGCTATGGCTGCCAGACAACGGATAAACATTACTTATAAGTATACATATATTTTTTTTTGTTAATAGTTACATATTATAAACACCCAGACCGATACAAACAGACATGTTCTTGTTCATGCACACAAGCGTCTGTACCGTGCGGGGATCGAGTCCGCGACCTCTGGTGTAATAGCCGACTTCTCGACCATTACACCAAATGGCTCGTCGTAATGTAAAATTAAGAATATACTCACAAATTATAGAGAAAGTGATAACAGCCAACCCAAAAGCCAGTAGGACACCAGTAGCCCCATTATAGCCCCCAAATAAAGGCGCATTGCCAGACAGCATAGCTCTCAACCCCTCCCTTACATCTTCAGACAACTCGTCACTTTCAAGCATTGCTAGAAGCTTCTTCTTCGCATCTATCAGGTCTTCGGCATCCATGTTACCGAAGTCCATATTCGCCAGTTTCTCCAAGTCCATTTCAGTGAGTTTCTCCATGTTTTCGCCCATGTTTTCCATGCTACCTTCTCCAGCCATTTTGCTCGTGTGTTCGTTTGCGTTTGTGTGGTGATACGTGGAGTTGTAAGTTAAGTTGCGTGTGTGGTTTAAGTTTTGAGGGATAGGCGTTTTAAAGCTGCCAAAACATATGATCCTTTTGGTATTGTCTGCTGCGTTGGTGTAACAACCATCCATAGTAAAATAGATTTTTTTATGTTGCGCTCAGGTCTAAGGTCGACCTGATGGTAAGCGGTTGCCATTGCATATGGAGGCTAGAAACACCAGAAGTATCACTCGCGTGTCGCTGATCCAGTATTTAGGGAAAAACAAATTATTGGCAGCAACAAAAAAAAGTTTTTCCCGCTGCCAACACCTTGTCCTCTCCAATTGAGCTCTGGAGACCTCACGGACTCACCGATAGAAACACAGCATAACAGTCATAAAGTGCTTATTCCTGTGGTCTTCTACAGTATCCCAGATGAGCGGCTTATTCATGTGGAAGATCCACAATGCACTACTCTCTCTCAGAGTTTGGGTTTAAATTCACTAGGAATTCTCCGCTTCTATTACGCGTAGAAGTAATATGTACCTGCACCCTCACTCAAAACATTCATAGCCGATCTGATATTTAGCACTTGCGATGTATTGGAGAATCTCTTGTAGAGCCCCGAGGTTAGGGAGCAAGTATGCTTGTTGATGTTCAACGCTGACGCATATATTAGAGCGGCCATTAAGCCTCTAGCCATAGAGGGGTGTCTGTAACATAATATGTCGAATGGACGAACTGGTGCCAGCCTTGAGGCGATTGACCAACGCATAGTCCATGCCTGGGTACCCGGGCCTCGCTACGAACTACTAATCGGACTAGGCGGAATAAACGATATGCACAGGCCGACCCAGTATCTAGGGAGGACCTCCCGAGAAACTAGGTGATGCATGTGGATGCATATGTTAGCGAGCTATTTACGCAGGCCTGTTTATTGCCTTTTTTTTGGAGTAGAATGCGTTTAAGCACTATAACCGCAGGCTAGCTAGACCTGCGGCCGAGTGTGGGACTCGAGACTAAAGCGTCCACTACCCACTAAACTCCCCCGGTTCCCCTACACACCCGATTGGGACGAGCCGGTGCCAGCCTTGTGGCTATTGACCAGAAGCCGTGTATTGCCTAAATCCAGGAATTATTTTAATAAGTTACTAAACTCAGGAGTTAATTAATGTAATAAGTTCATAACTTGGACCAAACACATTATAATTTTATCCATTACTTAAAAACAAACACAAGTGTTCTCTGATTCCCTCATTACCTACTGTGCAAATACGTTTATCATTGGTTTAAACAACGACTTTCAACTATAGGTAATGTCTTATCAAACCATTACAAAACAGCACACATCTTTTAAATGCGATTGGGTGTAGCCAGTTCAAATTATAATATATATTTTTTTCTTTATTTCCCCATCCTGTTGGTTCTACGTCTGAATTTAAAAAAGGCTATCATAACTGTTGAGTTTCTTGCGGCACTTCTTCTCAGCAGCAGGCCATTAATTCACGTCGAAGTGCTGGTAGGAAAAAAAGTTTATGACATGCAAAAGAATTTCTTGGTAAATCAAATTGCAAAATAAATACTTTGACTTTTTGATTTTCTTCAGTTGTGTCCACAAATACGTACTAAGTCAAGTTGGTCAACATAATGTAGTCTATTTTTCTTGTTCACTCCTCATGCCTTCTCAGATAATATTTATTAAATGATATTCTGAGTGCAACAGTAAAAGCTACATTATCATTTCAGTTGAAAAGACATCTACTGCTGGACTAAGGCTTTCCCCAAGGATCTTCGAACTGAGCAGACCAGCCCCCCTAGACAAGCGGCATTTTATGACGTCCGTTATAGCTCAATTTGCGATAGCGAATGTCAAATCCCATACTTTCAACAGGTGACTTTTCTATGGCATCTGTCAAATCTATACAAATTGGACTTAGCGAAATTCGCCAGCTATGAAGCGATGTCATCTTGTCTAAGCCCCCTGGGGGCTGGCTGGATTTGACAGATGCCATAGAAAAGTCATGTGTTGAAACTATGGGATTTGACTTTTATTTATTTATTTCTTGGAGGAGAATGCGTTTATGCACTTTATGTTATGATTCGAGACTGAAGCGTCCAATACCCACTAAACTCCCCCGGTTTCCCCTTCACACCCGATTGGGACGAGCCTGTGTCAGCCTTGTGGCTATTGACCATTCCTGTTCCGACTGCATCTTATCGGTAAGATCATTTGTCTATCTATCATGTGGAAGGCCTACAACACAGTAGTTTCCGTTAAATAGTCACAATTGACTATGTAAATTCTTCTTTATTCAAGTACCTTGTCCCAATTTGGTAAGAGTATACTTGTGCCATAATCCAGGAATAAAAAATATTGATAATAATTAATTAATAAGTATATAAATATGTTTATTAAATAATACTCAATTCTTTAAGGTTTTGTTTTAAAATAAAAAATACCAAACCATCATATAAAACATTATTATTAGTGTTTGTAATAAAACATTTACGTTACGTTTGTAATAATTTCTGCATTACTTTAGCAAAAATCATTTTTTTTGCGCCAATTTTTTCCCCAACTTTTGCTTCATTAATTAACGCTGCAAACCCTTTCAAAACTTACAAGGCAATGTTTTATCAGAGCTGATAATGACTGAAGTAATATTTAAAACAGTATTTACCTGATAAACTGATGACGATGATCCCCGGAACGATGAAAACCGAGTTAGAAAATGCATGCTCCAATGGACCGTCTTGTCCACCGCTGAGATCCACCATTTTGTCTAATACTGAGAGATTCCCTTGTAAATACTGCTGGGGTACGTCAAAATTGGCTTTTTACAGCTAAAACACCATAGTTTATGCCGTTTCCACAAGATTTTTCGGTAAATTTGCAAGCCAACACAAAGTATTGACGTATTAAACAACAACAATTGGATGACAGCTGTAGTGATGGGCGTGGAACATCAATTTTCACCGGTTGTCGTATTATTAACTATTCGTTTCGTTAGATTTCTAGTCCACACACGATAATGGCTAGCATTGGTGAGCTCTGTAAAACCAAGTAATTGCATACAGATTGCATCTGCCATGTAAGTAATAAAATAAATATTTAGCGATCGATTTGGTGTAATAGTTAAGAAATCGGTTTTTTATTACACCTTAGGTTGCGGTGCGGGACTGCGGTTGATTGCAATACGAACATGCGGTTTTATTAAAAATAAAGAAGGTTTTGGGATGATTACGTTGCCTAAATTAAGATGAATAATTAAGCTAAGGTTGTACAGTTGTAGTAAGTACTGTATTTTAAGTACTTAATTACTTGCGGTGTCTTTGACTTTTTATGGCTCATTCAAGTTGTTTACCGGTTTTTCCTAAATACAGGGGGGGAGGGGGTCAAAATTTCGTTTATATTTCAAATGATTTAAAAAGAGTTCTCCACCTGGATCACTTTAGGAACGTGATAGAGTCAAAGTATCGTTAGTTGCTTATTAGTAAAGGTCCCGGTAAACATCTTGAAATCGGGTGGGGATTGCGCAGAAGACAAATTTTAAGATGCCTGCGCGCTATTGGTCAGAAGTATACCTCTGACCAATAGCGCATGCAGGCGTCGGGGGATTCGCGCGCGCTATTGGTGATACGCAAGTGCACATGCGCGTACTTTCCTCCACTCCGTCGACCGATGGTCAAGAAGTTTGCCGGCCTGTACCTACTCGTGTACAGTACAATACCTTAGCTAATTACTGTGTTAGGCATTATTTTATCTATACTTATCTATAGTAATATTATAAAGAGGAAAGATTTAATTGTTTGTTTGTATTGAATAGGCTCCGAAACTACTGAACCGATTGGAATGATTCTTTTTCACTGTTGGAAAGCTACACTATCCCCGGGTGACATAGGGTACTTTTTATCCCGGAAATGTGAAGGGAAGGGGGCATAATTAACAAAAGATTACGCGCGGGTGAAACCGCGGCGGGAAGGCTAGTGAAATATAGTTTTATTTAAAAAAAAAGATATATTATGTAAAAACTAATCAAAGTAAACTGAATAAGTAAAAAATAAAACCACCAGTTATAAACATAAATTTTATTGAAAATACACAATTATGTATATCTTTTGGCCTTAAAGTAACATTAGTGTACACAATACTTAAACAATGCACTAATGCGACATTCCGATACAATACAACAGTTTATTACTATTATACACAGCTAGAAATAAACTACTTGCGAGTAAAATAGTCATTTTATTTTAAAATAAATTCGTTTACAGTATCACTTATTTTGATTATGCACCTTACAATTATCCGCCTAACATCCGTTGAACCGTAAAACCTTCATATTTTACCCATTTGAAGCTGGGAAGCAAAGTCTTAGGTATTCTCGTACCTTCTTTACGATTCAATATATTTTTTTAAAATGATGCCTACCAATTACTTCCAAAATTACTTAATCAAATCTTATAGTGATAATTATAAGATACATAAATAAAAAAGCTAAACTGTAAAATAAATGGAATGTGTTGACCCTATATAGCTGCAATGCCACCCTTGTAAATGTATAAGAAAATTTACATTTATAAAAAATCTTATTCATAAATTTATTTACATCCAGACAAGTATTTTTTTTACATAAAATTCAGTCAACATTTTTCATAATTTGAAGCCCCCCAAAAAACGAAGAGATTTATCACAGAATAATGAGGTGACATTCAAATTTTATTTTAATTTGTTGTAAATTTTGGTCCTCGCGTAATTGAGTTTTTGCATGTTATTTTTTACAAAAAGCTTTAGTTATAAAATTCTTAGTTAGTTTTCAAGTAAAAAGGCATAAATTATATAAAACATGAGCTTATATAAATGTTTAATTAAAAATAAGTGAAATTACACCATACCAAATAAAGCATATTTTTATAATAAACTATGGTCAAATCACTCATTTTGCTTTGTTTATGTACTTAAACTAAATATTTCCTTTTATAATATAATGTATATTTTGTAAAGTACGTAAGAAAAATATAGCAGCTATAAAGGACAATGCTCATCTAGTATGAAAAAAAAACCCAGGTTGGAATCAAATGAAAAGTATCTCCAATTATTGGTAATAATATGCAATTAAATATTCCATAGGGGGCATCATCGAAATCAGTGGCGGTATGTGTGAAATTGCTATTCAACTTTTTCAGGGGTCACATAAAGTATCAGTTAAAGGGAGCAGTAAACAGATACAGTTGCGGTTTAAGAGTGTATAAAATAGCTATATCTAACATAATTATATTATTTAATTGTATATTATTATTATTATTCAATAAAATAAAGCGTACCAGTTTGTTTGTTTTTGTAAACACGCTAATCTCAGAAACTACAAGACCGATTTTAAAAATTCTTTCACCAATGGGAAGCTACATAGTTACTGAATAATACGTGCAAAAAAAAAATTTTTTTTTTAATATTTTTATAACAATTTTTGTTTTTTAGCACTTATTCAGTAAAGTTGTAGCTTTCCATTGGTGAAAGAATTTTTAGAATCGGTCTTGTAGTTCCTGAGATAAGGGCGTTTCCAAAAACAAAAAAAACTGTTTCGCTTTATTATATTAAATAATAATTATTATACCCAATTATATAATATAATTATGTTATATATTGCCATTTTATACACTTTTAAACCGCAACTGTATCTGTTTACTGCTCCCTTTAACTGATACTTTATTTGACCCCTGAAAAATCTGAATAGCAATTTCACACATACCGCCATTGATTTCGATGATGCCCCCTATGGAATATTTAATTACATATTATTACCAATAATTGGAGATACTTTTCATTTGATTCCAACCTGGGTTTTTTTGAGCATTGTTCTTTGTGCTAGACAATATATTTAGTTATACCTATTTATTAACAAACTCATGTTTTATATGTTTAAGCTGCTGTCATAAAACTATGTTTATTAAAACTTTAATTTGTATAATTGTTAATTTAATTTGATTACTGTATAAAAGGCACTTAATACGGAATGACATTGAGCGTAATATATTATTATAATATCTTACATATTATATTTTTATTAATTTTCAAAGCATAGCAATGTTTTGTCACATTACTGGTTATTCGTTGAGATTCATGATTTAAGAAAATATAGTAAGTTTTGAAGGAAATACAATATTTCATAAAGGAAAAAAATATTAACTATTATCACGAACTAATCAAATAATTATATTTTGTAACCAATAACATGGCAACACATGAGCTTTCCAAACATATCGAAAATCGTTTCAATTCACACAACGCTTAAAAACTAAAATATTTAATTATTAAATTTCAATATTAAAAATTACGTTTCGAAATAATTATTTTATTGCATTTACATAATACACGATAATGTTGTGTGAATAAACACGAGATTATTCTCTCTTTCTCTCATTTATTATCTAGATTTTTATCTAATTTTTTTTATAAATTTATTTTAAGAAAAAATAAACTTGAATTTAATTCTTCTTCAGGGGATCGAGGTTCTCTATTGAAAAATCGTCGTTTCCAAAGGTGATCCCCCTGCTGAATCCATCCTGAAAAAAAAAGAAACATTTTAGGTCTTTATAAACAAAAATGTTAAAGACAATAACAATATACAGCTTCATACAAACAGTGCCTTCAAAAACTATTATATTTTTGTTGAATCACCGTAACCGAAATTATGTTAATTTTTTATTCCTCTAGAGGTCCAATAAAACGTAGGAATTTTTAAGCTAAACATTCTTCAACAAACAAAAAAGTCATAAAGAAACGACAAACGTTGTTTCAGCTCTCACAAGTTTAGAAGCAAGACGAACAAAACACAATATCTTATAACCCTTAGTTAATACTTGAAACTGGAAATGAATACGAAGCAGGAATGTTTTGATTTAAAATGTTTACATCGCAATGAGAAGCTCATGTTAATTAAAAACTCACCAATCATCGAGCTGTTAAATGAAATAAAATATATTTAATAAAAATGTTTTAAAAACTAATAACAATGTATGATTCGGGACTAATTTCTTTGTTCGCGACAGTGAAAATTAACAAAAAAAATCAATAATTGAAAAAAGGAACTACAGTTTCCCCTATTGGTGTCTCCCCAGAAGTCGTCAGTTCTTAAGTTTTGTTAGGAATTATTCTGGGTCCGATTTCCTACTGGCTAGTGGTAGCTACCACCACAGGCGAAACCGGCCGCCATAAAACCCTGGCTGTGTTTATTCTCAAGTCCCACACATAACCACAGTTCTTTCTAGCTAGGTGCATAATTGCATGCTTTCTCCAACGAAGAAAGGCGCTGTTTTCTCAAAGATGTTCAAGCAAAACATGTTTTCCAAGTATTAATATATTAGAAAAACAACTGAACCTGGACAAATTGATGTTTTCTAATATATTAGTATATTAGAAAAAAATCAAATTTTCTAGGTATCAGGCGGGACTCAAACCCGCGCCACTCGCTGTCCGGGAGATTGCACTACCAACTGAGTATGCTACCTAGACCTTAGCCGACCAATTGAATTTCTTATTATTGAAAGCAGGAAAAATGCTTTAAAAAATAATGTTTTCCAAGTATTTCCTCCAGCTAGGTGGAGTGATAATGTGCGGAAGGTCATCGGCAGAATAATGCGTCAAACAATGTGGGGTTAGCCTTATGGTCGATGACCAGGTTGTCCCCCGGTTGGGCCAAGGGGCCCAATGCAGTAGGCTGAGTTTTTGGCTAAGGACGACCACCCACGAAACTAGGCGATCCCTAGACTTAGCTTGGATGACCTATGATGTCCAGCAATGACCTGCTATGGGCTATTGATGATAATAATGTATGATGCTCACCTTCATTTCAGAAATAGTTTTGTCTAAGAATCCGTTAAAACTGCTGTCCAGTTCGACCGTTTGCTTCTCGCTCAGGTTGCCGAAACCGTTAAACGTGTTCCCGAAGCTGTTCCCGAAGATGTTCCCTAGGGAGGAAAGAAAATGTTAATCTACAAGTTACTTTATGATGACTTTTGCGCTCAGCACGCTCTACCTATTTAAATATTCATATTTTTATCCTTTCGAAAAAAAAGATTGATGCCAATTTGTTAGCCACAACAATACACAGGTTTTTAAAAACACGATAATAAACGCCTCCAATATTCTCGCTTCAAAAGCAAAAAAAAAAAAATACTTTTCTTTTCCCGCACACTCATCTTCTAGCCTAGTGTTGCCAGTTTTCCATATCGCATATTGCCATAACCAATAATATGATTTTAACTGAGAGTACTACTAAGAAAAATAAAAAATATATTACCTGACTTCTGAGTATCAAACGGGTCGTATCCACTCAAGCCATTAGTGAACGAAGTGGTATTAAACACCGAGGTCTGGAGGTTGAAGTCACTGATATCGTAGTTGGGCTTATTATTCTGGGCTGTGGCGAAGGGGGATGACACCTGGGAGGTGGCGGGGGAGAAGGGAGTGGACCCGAACAGGTCGGAGCTGAGTTGCGGGGGCGTGTGTTGTTGTTGTTGTTGCGGGTGCGGGTGCGGAGGCGTGGGTTGTTGCGGGGTGTTGCGTTTCGATGTCTTCGGGGGTGGGGCCACTGCAAAAAAACAATTAATGTTATTTATGGAAAAAAGTTTTTTTTAGTCGAGCAAATAGTCCTGTAAAAAGTTTTGTCTGTGGTTAATAAATGCTTTTTTCCCTTCTTTCTTTATTTCAAGTACCAAAGACGACGGCTGTACGGGCCAAGTTCCCTTTGCCTGTCCCCAAAACGGGGCAAACACCGACCTCTACTTGCATAATAGAGGTCAGTATAGACCGACAAACTTATCTGTTCCGGTGGCGGCGTCGCTACTGTCAATTTAAAACTGTCATTAAATATCGTTTTTGCATTGCATTTCACGTAGTTCAAATTTTGGCCACCGGAACAGATAAGTTTGTCGGTCTGTAGGGGCGACGCTGGACGCATACAAAAAATTTCTATATTCCAAATAAAACTGTCATCTGTCTCGGTATAAGATGGCGGCGGTTTAGGCGGGAATGCTGGGATTCTGGGTAATATTTTAATTCGTGTATCTACTTAACTTGATATTGATGATTATTCAATATGGCAGTCATATTTTTTATATTGGCACTTTTGGTTGTGGGCAGAATAATAAAGAGCTGAAAACTTTCAACAAAATCATCTTTTTTCTCAATATGATGTTCAATGTGTGGCCCCTGGTTTGGTTTTAAGCTCCTAAGTCTTATAGGGTTTCCGTAGCTTGGGGGTTACTTACGTAGTGGTGGAGTGGGTGTGACAGCATTCTCAACCACTGGAGCCGCGAAACGCGACATGGGTTCAGACTCGTACGCACGAGGATCGAAATCTGGAATACAAAGATGAGATGGTTAAAAAAGCACAGAACACAATAAAACACGTGAGCAATCCAAAAATGTTCCGAATAATGAGTGCTAGAAAAATTACAAAAGTTCCTCTACCGCCGATGCTCGGCATTAAAAAACCGGAAAATTCCGAAAAAATAAAATGGCGGCATTTTCATATCGCTTAAAAATTGCTTACAAAAAATTTAAGTGTTGTCAATGCTAACTAACCATATCAGTTTGGATTGTTCATATTCATCATTATTATTTTATACTTTAAAATTACAAAATTCGCAATAAATTGTGACTGGGTGCCGAAATGGGAATTTATCACAATTAATTTCCCATTTCGGCACCTTTTTGGCACCTTCAAAGGTGCCGAAATGGGAAGGTGCCAAAACGAAACTAAACCATTTTCTGCAATGTCTTGGTGATCGGTCTTTCTGTAAATCTTTTTTTATTTTATGGTATAAGTGCCTTACCGCTGTCTGAGTCTGAGTTGAGGAGCAGTCCCTCTAGTTTGGTGCCTACAACGGGGTTCTTGCTCGTCGACAAATCTCCTAGGAGCTTTCTGCAAACAGGTAAAATAACGACTATTGTAATAACATAACTTAGCGCTCCCTATGATAGTATTAATGTATCTAGTTATTAATGTATTAGCGCCCTCTTTAGTAATTGTAACGTATTAACTAAGCAATAAGAAATGTTATAGATTATAGTGCTATGAATCCTTACCGGCTAAAGCAAGCCAAACATTGTGTCATTTGTAATAGTTCCTAAAAAGGATCATAGATGGCGTTAGCAAATTCAGATTATTGTTTTAGTGTATTCTGCGGTGATGAGATTTTTTTCCGTACAATGACCCTCGGGCCATAACTTTATTACTTTGTATTTTTGAGCAAGAGCAAGGTACAAGTCACTAGTTGCATCTGTGCATTACGTCCTTCAGGGGAATAGTGCCATAGGACTTCTAGATCGATTTACCATACAGATAAGCTTGCATCCGCCCTCAGCGTCCTTCCGGGGAACTGTTGCGTGGGACTTGCTATCTTATTATATTTGTAATAACGCTCCATATTGCATTATTTGTACTATTTGTAGTAACACTCCATACTACGAATAAAGACTTTTTGTGGAGAACTAAGTTTCATTGAAAACGACCCGACGCTCCTCTACGTGTCGACTCCCCTTACCTCGACGACGTCGTGTCATCCCGGCTGTGCCATCGACACCTACGCTCCATTCCCTTACATTGGCGCCCAACGTGGGGCCTTCGGAAGTACCGGAAGTACCATTTTGAAGACCGGAAATGTCAGACTGCGACTTCACCGACTGCAAGGAAAACCTAGTGAAGACCCGCAGAAAGTCGTCGTCTGGACCGTCCTTCAAAATTAATAAACCCAGGGAACCGAAGAAACCCACAACCACCTCAACCAAGGGAGCAGCTCAAAACATGGTGTCGCTGTCTAACGAGCAGTTCACGCAACTTTTATCGACCGTCGGTCACAAAGGGGGTACGTTCACTACCTGCTCCGCGTCCTATGATGGGACCAAGGATCAGGAAGTGGTGGAGTCCTTCTTGGCAGCAGCGAGCGTATTCAAACGCATCGAGAGGATCTCCGATGAGGATGCGCTGATAAGCCTGCCGCTTCTGTTAAAAGAAAATGCAGGAATATGGTGGCAAGGTGTGAAGAACCACATAACTGGATGGGAACAGTTCTGCGAACGTCTTCGACACGCCTTTTGCCCCAAGAGACCAGCATACATTATCTATCAAGAGATATTTGACGGCAAACAAGCCGAAGGAACACTTACAGAATCATATATTGCACATAAGAGGATGCTCTTTGCGCAATTACCGGCTCCAGAGCATACTGAAAGCCAACAAATAGATATGGTATTTGGCCAATTACATATTAGCATTAGGGAGAGGATTCCCAGAACCACAGTGACCACTTTCGACGACCTACTGGAAGCGGCACGCGAAGTGGAAATGTTGATGGCTAACGCTAGCACGACCCGTCCATCGGCACAAAAGAAGAAAAATTGCGAAATATGTCACTGTGTCGGCCACATCGCAGATGACTGCCGAAGGAAAAAGGGGAACCATATCGAGCCGGACAAACCAGTTGGAACAAAAACTGGGGAAGCTTTTGAAACCACGACCCCCAAGTTCTCTTGCTACGGGTGTGGCAAAGCAGGAGTGGTCCGCAGCAACTGCCCAAACTGCTCAGCAATGAAGGGTTCTCGCCAGGTGAATGGTGGTGACCTGGGATTCTGCGCAATGAACATCCATGTAGATGCAAGATCGCGGCCTGTAGTTTTCGTTGAAATCGCGGGTGTCAAGGGAGTAGCATACATAGACTCATGTGCGAAGACGAGCATTGCCTCGTACAGCTTATACCAACACTTGAAAGAAATGGGGGCATATTGTAGCGAGGTAATGGCAGATATAACCCTGGCAGATGGCGTTCGCAAGCGGCAAAAGGTTATAAAAACCGAGGCTGTGGTATGCCTAGAACATAGGAAAATACCAACCACGTTTATCGTGCTGCCACAGTCCAATGACAACCGAACGTTACTAGGAATAGGATTCATCCAAGATGCCCAGATGGTCCTCAATTTACCTCAGTACACATATCAGTTTCTGGGAAGTGGCGATACCTACGAGCTGTACCAGGAGGATTTCGTTACCTTCCCCACTGAAACATACAGCAATCGTGCCAATCACGCACAAACAATGGTTGAGGAAAAGACAGGCATAAAACATCCAATTGAAACCGCCTATTGCCCGATGACCTTTATTCCTGAGGAGAAAACCGTTAAGTTAAAAAAGCACAGAGTTGCGTTCGATGGCTATTCTCCGGAAATGGGATTCCTCGACTACATTAAAGACGATGTAGTCGAAGCCGTCAAATGGGATGGACCGGACTTATCTCCGAAGTCATTAGATGTCAATGATGTATTAAATAATGAACTCCCATACGTACTCAACACTGATGCAAGAGAATTTGCTTTAGATGCAGTTCGTGTGCAGGGGGAGGGAGGTGATGAACCCCTCTTAGAGCATTTGAAGCCTAATATTACTGAAAACACAGAAGATTATAAGATTTGCCCTGTCGCGATAGGCATGCCTACTATACGTACTAAAGAAATAAGAGAGGAACAGCTTAAAGATAAGCACCTTTCTAGAATTATAGAAGCCTTAGAAGATTCTGAAAGTCTAGAAACCGGAATATACTGGAGTAGCAAAGGATACTTCATGAATACGGGATTACTGTACAAACTTAATTCCAACACTAAGACTGAGGACACACAGCTATTAGTCCCAGAACATGAATGGGCAAATGTATTGTCAGTGTATCATGAATATGATTATCCCTTAGCTGGAAATAACAGAGCTGACAAAACCTATAAAGAGACAATAAGACAAAATCGATCTTCATCATTCGAAGTATCACCACAACCCATTGGCGTTTACCATTCTTCAGACTTGACTCCTTATGTTGAGAGTGTAGAGAGACCCACACCCTTGTCAGTCAAGCCCTTTCGGAAGAGAGAACGGCCTAGAAAGGTTAATGAGAACATTGATTTATATAATCTTAAAAAAAAAACACTGTTCAGATCTTATCGTCGGGACGACTTCTAGATCTGAGGGGGAGAATGTAATAACATAACTTAGCGCTCCCTATGATAGTATTAATGTATCTAGTTATTAATGTATTAGCGCCCTCTTTAGTAATTGTAACGTATTAACTAAGCAATAAGAAATGTTATAGATTATAGTGCTATGAATCCTTACCGGCTAAAGCAAGCCAAACATTGTGTCATTTGTAATAGTTCCTAAAAAGGATCATAGATGGCGTTAGCAAATTCAGATTATTGTTTTAGTGTATTCTGCGGTGATGAGATTTTTTTCCGTACAATGACCCTCGGGCCATAACTTTATTACTTTGTATTTTTGAGCAAGAGCAAGGTACAAGTCACTAGTTGCATCTGTGCATTACGTCCTTCAGGGGAATAGTGCCATAGGACTTCTAGATCGATTTACCATACAGATAAGCTTGCATCCGCCCTCAGCGTCCTTCCGGGGAACTGTTGCGTGGGACTTGCTATCTTATTATATTTGTAATAACGCTCCATATTGCATTATTTGTACTATTTGTAGTAACACTCCATACTACGAATAAAGACTTTTTGTGGAGAACTAAGTTTCATTGAAAACGACCCGACGCTCCTCTACGTGTCGACTCCCCTTACCTCGACGACGTCGTGTCATCCCGGCTGTGCCATCGACACCTACGCTCCATTCCCTTACACTATTAAAATTAAGCCTTGGCAGATCTTTATTGATAAATAGTTGATAAAACTTTAAGTCATTTATTTAAACTTGCAAAACACAAAAGTACAAAAGGCGCTACTTGATGCCTAACGGTATCCTCTACCTGTCAACCTTTGCGTCAAGCAGATAATATTATGAATAAATCAAATCAAATCAAATCAAATTGTTTATTTGCTAAAATACAGTAAACAAAGGTCTTGTCAAGATTATAATGTGCGTGTATTCAACCTGCATGCAGGTGTGCAAATATGTAGTAGTACATAGTACTAACGAAAACAAATCGTTAAAATACAATAAACAATATAATAAATATACTAAATCATTAACAAGCTATGTTATGCAATGTACAGTTGCCAGCACATCAGACTACCCCAATCTGTCAAATTACTACATTTATCTGACAATTTTCAGCTTTATTCACTTCACATAGAGTTCTCTTTTAATTGAGAATTTTTGACGGATTAGGGTAGGTTGATCAGTGGTTTGCTGTACATACACAATACATAGGACAAAGATTATGCAGGATAATGATTGGGGCATGACGATGCGAGGCTTCCCGCGACTGGGACCACATTGAACTCGGACCGCGGTCCCAGTTGCCGGATTGATTTATTTTTAATATTTTTCTTTCGGTGACTGGGACCAAAACTAGTACAATCTAAAACTAGTACAGTCAAACAAAATAATGTTAAAATGCAAGGGGAGTCTGGAGATAATGTTTATGGAGTAAAAAATTTAAAAGACATCCGATTCGGAGTCTGTCGGTTATATTCATGTAGGAGTTGTATGTTCTTACCCTGAATTAAAGTTCTGTTTGCCGTTGTGCGTCGGCGGGGGTGTGGACAGCAACAAGTTGTTGTCGTTGCTCGAGTTGAACGTCTCCGTCGAGTTGTTCGACAACGCGTCTGTCGCTGCAACAATAAACAAACAACTTTCGTTAAACTGGGGTCAATCTTCTTTTTAAGAGTGTTTTTGTCCCAATCTATGCAGGGTAAGCTTATACCATGAGCCATAATTTGGCAAGAGTAGTTATTGTCTTTTGTTACTAAGAGTGAAGTTAAGTAAGCGCCAAAATGATCTGAGCGTTCAATCCCACCAAAAGTATCTGACAAAAATCACTTTTAGCACAATACTTTTAGGTGTAAATATCGTTTGTTGTCTTTTGTTTCCAAACAACAAATGAAAATGCACCTTTACGTCTTAAGTTAAGGTTGATTTTTGTCAAATGTTCAGATATTTTTGGTGGTTTGAACACTCAGATCATTTTGACGCTGTCTGTACCTTCTTAAAAGTTGCTTGACCTCTTAGAAGCTAATTAATATCTTAGAAGTCGATTGACTTTTGAGTAGTTGCATGATCTATTAACGTCCAAGAAATTACTTAGGGTTCTAAAAGTTCCTTGATAATCTTTTTAATCGAATTAACCTTTTTAAAGTTACTTGACATCTTTTTACTTGTTGATTTCTTAGAAGTTTCCTGTCCTTAAAGAATTTGCTCGTCTTCTAAGTTTCCTGTCCTCTAAGAAGTTGCTCGACCTCTTTGTAGTGGCTTTACCTCTTAGAAGTTAAATGACCTCTTAGTAGTTGCTAGACCTCTTACCTAAATCAGGAGTCTTGTTCCCGTTCATGGCGCTGAATCCGTTGGACAGCGTGAGGGAGGCGAGCTGCTTCTCCAGCATCTCTGGTGCTTTGAACTCGGCGATGTCGGAGAGGCTGTTCCGCGCTAGGTACGCTGATAGGTCGTCTTTGTACGTTATCTTTGATAGCTCCTGGAAAAATAAAAAAAATGATTGTACAAAGTAAAAAAAAAAGCTTTGTCACGTGAAATTGTTTTAAATCATTTTTGAGACAGATATGATCGGATCAAACGGAGAAGTACCACCCTCTCACATGATATGAGACGTAGCCTGTTCTCTGCCAAACTGCATCACAGTTTGTCGTCAGCCTTGAGGTAGATAGTAAAGTGTAGGTAACTGTCTCTGAATAAACTATTTTTCTTTCTTTTCGTTTGATAAGTAAGATTTCCGAAAGCTTTTGACACCTGCTCTTTCTCTCACCACACCTTCACCGCTGACACGTAAGTTTGTGATATCTATCAGATCTTACCTGTAACCGGGTTTTGTAAGTGTTCATCTGAAGCTCCAGTTTCTTGTTTTGTAGAGTGAGTTTCTGCATTTCAATGTATTTGCCGTTGTCATTCAAGAACCGCCTGGAAAGACACAAAATGAGTTAATTAAAATATCATTACAACAATCACAATGGTACACTTACGAGTATAATAGAGTTATCCATAGTTTATTTGTGCGTTTTCTATTCATAACAAGATGCCTTTTAAAAGCCCAAAGGAACGCGGGAGGTACTACCACTTTTCATAGCGTTATTTTCAAACAAATTATGTGACACTAGCCTTCGGCTTCACCCACGTGGTTTATACGATGTTATCCCGCAGGAATGATATTCAGGGATAAAATATAGCCAATTTTTCTCTCTTGCTCCTAGTTTCCCAAAATCAAAAATTACGTAATTATTAATCTATTCAATCCATTGCTTTGTTACGGCGTGAAATAGGACAAACAAAAACCACTTCTATTTCTATTATCTCACAGAGCATTACCCCGAGTTATAATGTAAATAAGACATTATAAAAACGTATAGACACTTTTATACTGTCTAGTCTATGTCTGAATCAAATTTCATCAAAATCGGTTCAGCATTTTAGTCGTGAAAGCGCAACAGACGTACAGCGTTACTTTCGTATTTATAACAATATGAGTATGAATTTTCCTCTTAAGTGGATATTTCTCTATCCGTGCTTCGGAAGGCACGTTAAGCCGTTGGTCCCGACCATGTTCTAAGTAGGTCCGGTTTCCCTTGTAACGGTTACGGAGGTCAGATGGCAATCGCTCCATTGTAATAACCAGGCTTGTCAAATCTAGGATCATAGTCGAAGCGGACCCTGAGCTCCATACTGGATGCAATTGGGAACACGCTGGGATGATGAGAACTGGATATTTCTCTATGGTTTAATTGGTTAGCAACAAACCTGTAAGCCAAATCAAACGCCTGCCCAATAGTAAGCGTAATCTCCGAAGCCAACTTAGTCGATATGAACACGAAGCACTCGTGTTTCTCTCCACTGTCATGGTTGACTCCGTTCACGTTGGTCGCGCCCTTGGCGATGAACGAGAAGTACTTTTTAGCTCCTTTGTCGTCTGCGCAGTACGATATCCTGTGTAGCGGGAACTGGTACATGATGTTGTTCGTTCGAGGTTCCTGGAAAGAGAGAGAGAAAGGTATTTTAGTGGTTAAATGGCAAGGCAATAGTGCAAAACAACGGGAAAAGTGGTTAATCTAGTGTTGCCAGTTGATGAACAAAAGCGTAAAAAATGGCAAAATTGAATTCAATGTTGCTAGTGACACAGCCGACAGGTAAAAAGAGACATTAAATAGATACAAAAATCAGTTTCATCATCTTTTATGTGCAGGATGAATAAAATAACAAAAGTGGCAAATTCAATGACCAGTAACCGGTAGTAAAAAGACCACAGATATATATATGTTCTATATATTATATCTGTGAAAAAGACACATGAGACTGCCATAAAAGTTACAACTTGTGATTACAACCGTTCAGATGTGTCGTCTATAAGTATAACGAATCGGTAAAGTGACCAATAGATTTACATGCTAGGTCAGTAATTGACAGTCAGACACGCAGCCCTCCTAATGGTAAGCGGTCACTACGGCCTATTCCATTGACGGTCACTTCATCAAAAAGCGTCGCTCAATGTGCTACCAGACAGTAGGCTTATCTGATCTTCGAGAATTTCAAGTGTACTGGCCTGGCTCCCACATTAATATTGCCGGAACACAGCCAAAGCTGTTATGCCGGCAGATTTCACCTGAAGAGGTAGCTAGCCAGCCGGATTTTGAAAAAGTCCTACCACCTACTTACGAAGTGTAAAAGCAAAGCTAATATTAGTCTTCCGTCTTTTTTTATTTGGTAATAAAAGATTTCCCAAAATATTTGGGGGTTTCGTCGTTTTACCCCGGTCCCTGAATACACCGCGCTGTTTTAGTCTATATGCGGTTGAAATAAGGACTATGACACCGCGGTGTATTCAGGGACCGGGGTCAAACGACGAAACCCCCAAATATTTTCGTTTTCCAACAATGAAATATTAAATATTTGAGAGGGAAAATCATAATTAAACACTTAGAACCACACAAAGTAAGTGCATAGCTACCTAAGCCACCGGTTCAGTAAACAGACGGACGTCACGTACAATTATATTAATGGTACGTTAAACGACAATAGAGAGCTGATTCGACCTTGCGATGCCACGTGAAAGCCGGTACCAGTCCAGTACGTTGAATGGCTCTTCTGTACGTTGTCTGTGGTTTTACTACTCAGTCCTAACTGATACTATGGAAAAAATAATTTTAAGTGATCCTTTTATTATTTATTTCATAAGATTGACAGATAACAAAATATCATGAGTCATAATTACGTATAGGTTAGTAACTATTTAATAAACTGTGGTATAGGTATTTAATCAAAGCCAAATCAAAGCTTAAATATCGAAACTAAAAAGTTTCGACTGCCCCCACTGGTGGCAGATTTGGTGGGGGCAGTCAGGAACTATCCCTAGCTACCCTCACATGTGAAATCTGCCGCCATAACAGCTCTAGCTGTGTTCTGACTATTATTAATGTAGAAGCTAGTCTAGTACACTCGAAATCTAAGGCCCGAGAACAGATGAGGCTACTGCGGCGTATTTTACTCGTATTGAGCGACTTCTTGGTAAAGTGTCTCCCAATAGAATAGGCCGCAGTAAAGTTTACCATCTAGTTGGTTGAGTGCCTGTATGCCAACCTGATCTAGTGAAATTAGCCGTGATACTAACAGGACAATAGCAGTGTGCAACACATGTGCTATTTAAACCTATCTCGTAATGTACAAAGTTGCATGTTTCTTTTGTACCATTCTACATTACTTTTGACTTTCAAAGGCTATAGCTATCACCCCAGGTACACTCAGTTCACCATAAGTTGTCCTTTAGCCGCTATATTGGCAGCATTGCCTACGCTTTGTAAATCTGTCAAAAAACAGATTGAAAAATACGCCGCGCGTATTATAATGGACCTCAGTGGATTGAAAGTATTGAAAAACAATAGTAATAGTACCAATGTAGCGGCTAGGGGACTTCTGATCGTGAATGTAGTGTAATATCTATCTGATATTACCTTACACTACGTATAATAATAATAGGAAATATCTGTTACTGTTATTACTGTTGTTACTGGTATTACTGTTATTCTAAGGAAGAGCGGGGTTTCCAAACACAGGCATATTAGCTTAAATGGAAACCCCAATCGACAATATTGTAAAGATGTTACTTATATAAGTGAAATAAATTATTTTATTATTATTTTTATTATTATCTGTCATCATAGGTAAAATATGTTGTCTAAACAGAGAAGGAACCACTATTCCATAAAGCCTAAAAATAACGCATTTGCTTTTCACATAATCTTTTTAGCACTGCGATTATCTCACACATAATATTATTTATCTACTCTTCTACGTAATAGAATGTATGTTAACAAAAAGGTTATGTAAAATCACCTGCTTTCTAACTTATGTTGACCAAACGGAACTATTTGTTTACTACGAATTTCCGCTAAAATTCTCGTGACAGAATAGGACAAGAATGTGTAAAATATCTTCTTCTTGTTATGAATTTAAGTGGATTCTATACTGAATCTTTTGTATGGTTTGATTTAATAACAGAGGTTCGTGAGGCTACATTGCGTGTTTGCGTTTCGACACATTTTGACAAGTAAAGATGGCCACCAAACAGTAATGAAAACACACAAAAAATATTTTACACTATCTTTACGCCCGCGGTTTCACCCGCCCGTAATTTCTTTCTTTCAAATATCCTCCCCTTCCCCCCACATTTCCGGGATCAAAAGTACCTTCTGTTCACCGGGACAGTGTAGCTTTCCAACAGTGAAAGAATTATTCAAATCGGTTCAGTAGTTTCGGAGCCTATTCAATACAAACAAACAAATAATCAAATCTATCCTCTTTATAATATTAGTATAGATTTCTACTAACGTATAAAGATACATGTTGGGGTTGCTAACATCTGACCTCCGTAACCCTAAACAGGGGAAGTAGACCAATAATTGGATCATGGAATGGTGTGGAAAATGTCCCATTATGTTACAGTCAAAACCCTTAACCAGTCAAAACCAATATTGACCGGAAAAATTAGTTGATTAAGGGTGTCAGTTAAAGACCACTTTTAACTTCAAAAATGGGTTCGAATCTCACGGGGAGCATCCCTTTGTCAGGTTAGGTTAGGTTAGAACTGCGACCACAAAAGGAATCCTCAGTCAATAAGCTTATTGACCGGTCAATAAGGGTTTTTGACCGGTCAATAAGGGTTTTTGACCGGTCAATAAGGGTTTTTGACCGGTCAATAAGGGTTTTTGACCGGTCAATATTGGTTTTGACTGGTTAAGGGTTTTGACTGTAACATATATATTTTTTCAAGTAATACCAAATCCGTTTTTAAATATACTTTGTCTCT
The DNA here is from genome assembly GCA_949319885.1 of Mecyna flavalis. Classification (NCBI taxonomy): domain Eukaryota; kingdom Metazoa; phylum Arthropoda; class Insecta; order Lepidoptera; family Crambidae; genus Mecyna; species Mecyna flavalis. The sequence goes on along the minus strand of OX439420.1, from coordinate 5,269,270 downwards.
TTCTTTCAATTAGCATTCACACAATCAATGTTATATTTAAATGTAGTAACGTTGCGTCACAAATAAATGTAGCATGTGAACTCGACTCAGTGAATTTTAATAGTTGTACGGACATTTGGATTTAAATTATATTAGACACGCGCGGCCCAATGGCCGACTTTGTTACATAAAGTAGTGTGAACTAGTAAATAGTAATGTGTGAACTAGTAATGAAAGGGTTCTGTACAATATAATAAGAGAAGACAATCAGCCTATTCAATCTTTCACTGCTTGTCGGGCAAAGGCCTCCAAAGTTAGCTAGACCCAGGAATTGAACCCAGTACCCCGTGATACCCTCGGCCCGGAAATTTAAGCACAAGACCATCGAGGCGTTAACATAAATAGGTAGGTATTTATTTGTTTACTAGCGGCCGCCTCAGCGGTTTCACACGTGCGTAATTTCTTTTTTCAAACATCCCCCCTTCCACCTACATTTCCGGGATAAAAAGTACACTATGTCACCCGGGGATAGTGTAGCTTTCCAATAGTGAAAGAACGTTTCAAATTGGTTCCGTAGTCTCGGAGCCTATTCAATACAAACAAACAATAAAATCTTTCCTATTTATAATACGAGTATTAGTATACAAAGGTGCCCAAGCCCAAGATTCGAACCATCAACCTCACGCAAAAAAAGCCCCTTAAAAAGTACAGAACCCTAAAAAGTGGAAAGTGAAAACAAAGCTAGCATATTTAGCGAGCGCAGAAGAGGCCGAATTTAAAGCCATTGCGAAACTATGCAAATTGTTAACTAATCGCTCGTCCCTTTGAATCGACTTAAAAGTGGACTTTCTAGCCATTAACGGACTCCATACAAAACAAGGTAGGTAACCTCCATTAATAATTTCATTTTTAAGAATAAACATTTTTGTTATCTGCGTGAACGTTTTCTAGTACTTTTAAGGTTTGGAAACGTCCAAAAATGTATTTTAAAACCCGGACGTCACGTGGTTTCCATTTCCGCCTTCAATCTGGTTGGTGGTAGGACTTTTTCAGAGCCCGACTGGCTAGCTACCACCCAAGGTGAAATCTGCCGCCGTAAAAAGTCTGGCTTTGTTTCGGCAATATTAATGAAGAAGCCAGAACTCTTGTAATTTAAGGCTCGAAGATCAGATGAGCTTACAGTAGGGGTGGCTGCCACTGTAGCGGAGCGAGGCAGCGAAGCAGAGCAACGTAGAAATATTAGCCAATAATGTAATAATAAAATAAATAAAAATGATTTTCTCTCACAAAGGTAAATAAAATAATAGTTGGACTTAAATGCTATGTATAGTCTGTTTTCCTTGTGTGTGAGAAACTGGTGCCTGAGAGAGGCTACGTAAGAAACCCTTAATACTGGTCACCAGTGCTCTCCGACCCCAAGTTGGACTTGATATAACAGTAGTACAATAGTTAAAGTTATAATAACATAAGGGTGGACTACGGGTCTGCTTCGGTATCCGTAATTCACCCAGTGAACCATGGATCAGAACAAATGCCCGTAGTCCAGCCAGGTGAACTTGCTAGGTGTACTACGGACCAGGAAGGCATTTTTCGTATATTAGATAGTAGGAGACAGCTTTAAAGTTAATTACAATTACATGCATAGAAGTGCAACTCTCTGTCTGAGCGGAGATTTTGTGCAATGCTATTGGTTCATAACTCTCCGTTTATTGTCCGTCCTAGTGAATTGTACCTCAATGGAATAAGTCGCAGTGGCCGCTAACTAACTGATCAAGAATAAACAGAATGGTTGTAGTTGAGTATAAGTTTACCTGTATAGCAACTCCATCGACAGACACGGTGATCTCGACCTTCTTGCACTTGGCAGCATCCTTGGTCTCCGACTTCTTCAGCTGCTGGGAGAACTGCAGCTTCTTGATGGCGTCTTTCACCACCTCGATGCCTTTGGGCTGTTCCACTTGCGTGCAGCCCAGGAACTGGAAGAAGAAGATGTTTATTAGCAATTTAGCACAACTTTCTGTGGTCATTGGCTCAGACCAAATAAAAAACCAACACGTAAACTCCCAAACAACGCACTGAAGCCAATAAAAACAACTTCAGTTTACGTCACGGATTTATATGTACACAGCGTAACGTAAAACTGACGTAGTTTTGTTACATGTGTGTGCGTGTCACAGCCAATCACAGAGCGCGAGGTTCACATGGCATCACCGGCACGCACACATCGAATGCAAAAACTGACTTCAGTGCGTTGTTCGGGAGGTTCCGTCTTGGTTTTTTATTTGGTCTGAGGGTTATTGGTATGTTAAAGAAAAAGAGGAACTCTTTGCCGGCTCATGTGTGTCCCCCTTCCTATGACGTGGTTCCCCTTAAACGAAGCGTGAAGAAGTACCTTGCAGGCGAGTACTGCGGTGCCAACAGATAAAATGCCTCAGTGTTGTGTCCGTTGTCATCGTAATTTGGGTTCCTCTCTTGCTTACCATCAGGTCAAGTGGAGCCATTGTAATGCTACCTAAGCTACCTAAAATAAGTTTAAGAAGTATTTTCAGCTACAGCGGCAAATCTTTAATCATTAGCCTATCGCAGTTCATTGCTAGACATAGACTTATCCAAGCATTAGAAGGATTTGTCCTAGTTATACGCTTGGCGAGCGGGTTGGCGATCGCAAGACATAGCTTCCGCACCGGTGACGCTGTTGCTCACCATACACAAGCTATGCTATACAGCCATAGAAATATTATGTACTGACGTATACAGCGTGGAATTTTAGTCGTGGTTTTCCCGCAGTAAAATGATTCTATCTTAGTAGTAAAATAGATAAATAAAGTTTTTTTGGTCAAATTAAACGTTTTACGATTATGATAGACGAAACTCGAACCAATAGTACTAGCTGCGTCGCGGACGGTCACCGGTCGGGGTCATTGCCCTTCGCTTTTATCAAAAAAATGATTATTTACTATTTACTCACAATTGGTTTTCATTTTCCCATCAAAATTTAAAAAACAATAAAAAAAAAGTCAAAAAAAAAATCAAAAAAAATTACTTGCATAAATCGATAGTACTACTGAAGGTGTAGCGTTCTGCTGCGGGAAAACAACGACTAAAAAAACACGCAGTATATGATTTGGATGGTTAATACCGTCATGGCGTCATCCGCCATAGTCCCATTTCACATTAAGGCTGCAGAGCTCGCTACCATGCGTAGGTGTGCTTTAATTTATCATCCTTCGCAGAAAAACAGACCTAAGTACCTATTATGACAGCAGTTTCCGTCGAGACGTGACAAATTAAGAGTAAAAAGCAAACACAATAAACTAATCTCAAGTAATCTCCAGTAAATCTTTGGGCTATTTTTAAGACTGGAAATACCGATAATTTTCTTAACAAAAGTAACATGGACGTCATAACCGACCTCTATACCTGAACAAAAAGTTAGCAGAAGTACATGCATTACGGTTTTTTGTGTCCACAACAATAGGACATTAGGTATGTCATTAACAAGTTATGTAATTAGTGTTTAATTGTCGGAATTACGATAGGTGTTGCAGAGGTTATAAGAATGATGTCGTGTGAAAAAAATGGCGATTCGATTGTTATTATAGAAAAAAAATCATATTGTACATCTTGGTTGGTTATTTTAAATCACATTACATTGTGATTGATAAAGTTGTTAATAGATGGCGCTGTAAGGTTTTAAATCGCACTTTCGATATCCTACGGTTAAGTTGCTAAGACGCATCTCCCCCTTGAAATAAAAAAAAGACTTCTCAAGGGTATTCTCTTGATTCTCTAGATTTTAAGAAGCTTGTTAGAGATTGTTGTATACGTGAAGAAGAATGTCCTGATAAAGTCAATAAAAAAAAAGAAAAAAAAATGTACACAGCGGCATCTAGCCCCATATTATCTTTTTCGGAGGAGAATGCTGACTCGAGACTAAAGCGTCCACTACCCACTTCAACTCCTCCGGTTTTCCCTTCACACCCGATTGGGACAAGCCGGTGCCAGCCTTGTGGCTATTGACCAACCCATCCCCGAGTCAAAGCGCCATCTAGCCCCAATCATTCAAAACATGTACCATGGATGCCAGACCGAACATATATAATAACTAATAGCTAATCATAAATATCGTTGTAATCAGTACCTAAACAATACGATACAATAAACAAATGTACATATTACCAGAGACAATGCGCGACAGTCCACAGATAATACGCCCCCTGTTAGTCCACTCGTGCGCATATAACGTGTTTACGAGCTCACTAATGATCGATTCGTGTCAATAATCGATGCAACCTTTAGATTTATTGTAGCGGAAAATGTGACACACAGACTTTTACTTCATTGTCATCAGCCAAAAGACATCTATAAGATACAGGTCTTTTTATCAAATAGATACTTAAAGACATAACCTGGGTGAAAAATGTGGTGGTTATGGGCGATGGAAATGGTTAGAAGCACCGGGCCATCTCTATCTAACTGTCCATTCAATGCAGATGGTGGTATGCGGGTTAAGACCATTTTTTCTGCAGGAGAATGCAACTACGCACCATTTACCTCACCTGGTGTACGCGAGCCGTGTTAGGGACTCGAGCAATTTCATGCACTTTTATAAAAACTTCGAAATACCCACTAAGCTCCCCGCACATCCTGCACCGCCATCGATGCGTCTTTCCATTCTATACAAGGCCAGAACGCAGCCATAGGAAACTGCTCGAGTATATATTGTAATTTGTAATGCTGTTTTTAACTCTGTTATTACAATGCATACACGAATTTTGCGTACTGATCGTGTATAGTTTGTATCGTGGATGCTCGCGTCTTTGTTCCAAACTACAAACTTACTTACACTTGACAAGTGTTCAGTCTAGTTTTTTAGTAAAATATGGAATTGTATTTTAACTTTATTAGGTAGAAATAAATACAAAACAATTACTCAATCATAATTATTTTGATTAAAAAGTGCTTTTCAACTATTATTAAGTTAAATGCTAGGTCGTGTTTCCTTTTTCCATTTTTTGTCGCGGTGGGTGTTGAAGGCCGGCCTGCTAGTATTCTATTTTTTGTAGCAATTTTTTTTTCAGATGTAAAAAAAAAATAACCACGAAGGCCAAGGCGGGAGCTCCGCTTCGCTTCGCTCCCGCCTTAGCCTTCTAACCTATATCCATCCGAGTCGCTTTCCGCCTCCGGTGTGTTTTTTTTAACTTAATTTCTCTCAGTACGTCGTATGTAAACGGCGGAATAATACAAATTGCCTGCGCGACATATACACGATTAGTCCGTATTTCCGTAAGCGCACTGGCGCTGTAGATTATGGAACAAGAAAAACTTGTTCGTTACTACGAAGTATACGCGATTATTTGCGTACTGCTCTTGTATGGATTGGAAGAACTTAGTAAAAAAGTTATTTACAATATATACTCGAGCAGTTTCCTATGGCTGCGTTCTGGCATTGTATAGAATGGAAAGACGCGCCATCGATAGTGGGCATGAGCTGAATTACCAGGGAAACCGCATAACAACCTGCCCACCACCTGTACCTTGCTGTACCATTTGTGAGGTTCTGCGGGTTTCGCAGGCACCGCAACACCTCGGCGTCAACCTGTTTAAGACTATCGCCAGAAGAGTGCTGCTCAGTGCACTAAACTACCGAGGGAACCGAGCAATGCGATAATGCGCCCTGACATATTATTACCACTGCACACTTGTTTGCTCTTAGGATGGAGGAAGAACTTAGTGGGGTCAGCCTTCCAACTCTACGTCAAAGCTGGTCTGGAGCAGAAGCGTAAAGAGATTCTCTGTCACATATTCTGCGACAGTATAAAAGTGGAATGAGCCTTACCTTAACTAAGTAGGCGACGTGTCCTTTGACTAGCGCGTCGGGCGCATGGATCCAGTTGCGGCCGTTGGGCGCCCCGTTGGCCTTGCCCTTACCCTGCCAGAACAGCAGGGTCGACATCCTGGAACAACGAACAATATCCATTAATTATCAGACAAAGCCTTGTGACGTATCGGTCACGGATTATGTCGTCAACGCAAAGGGGAGATCTTCCTCCGAGCTAGGCTAGGTGTCTGTGCTCGGGGACCGCGGACCGATGTGCCGTCTTGGTGTGTTGCATATTATGCTAGCCGAGAGAATAACTCTGCTAGCGCGACGCAGGATCGAATATCTGATTGGCTGTCTCATTGACGTGCGAGTTACGAATCTCGACGCCAATTTACACGTGCACTTTTCGCTGACTTGCAATCTTGCGTTGTTGTCGTCAGTCTGCCGTATGTAACGCATTCCGATAGCCGCTACAGCCTCTTAGGGCCAGTCAATCGCATCAAAAGTCGTCCTTCTTTGTGTGTGAAGGGGTAACCGGGGGAAACATTTTAGTCCCGAGTCCCACACAGGGCCTAGTTAGCCTGCAGATATGGTGCCTAATCGCATTGTGCTCCAAAATATTGGTGCATAAAGCTACACCTTTTTCTTTGCAGAGTACCACGGTACACACATTTGTGTCTGTTTGTATCGGTCAAGTGTTTCTATGTATGTATAATATGTATGCATTTAAAAAACCAGACAGTGGATAAACATTACTTAAATATAACCCATAGTACAGCTTAGTTTGGGGCTGGACTGTGCTGTGTGAAAAGTGTCCAAAAATTTCCAAAAATGATGTTTTTTGTGTCCATTCCTTATTATTACAATAATTAATAGCACAAACACCTGATACAACAAGTGTACGGACACCGTGGTACAGTGTCCTTGACAAGTCGTCGTGACCGATCAGCAGATAACGTGTTAAATGAGCCGATTAATAAGCTAATACGTAGTATTACTCTGATCACGATGAGGATAAAACTTAAGATCGGAATCTAATTGATCGTGTAAACATTACTTAGAATTATTACCATCTCATTTCACAAAACTATGTCTTTGTTCCGGCAACATTAAAATGAAGTGTGTGTGCCTGTACACTTGAAATTAAAGGCCCAAGGATTAAGCTCTTCTTTTTTTTTATTAATGCAATGTGTAAAAAGACGAGCAGATCGTACACCTGATGGTAAGCGCCACGTCTGCCCTTAGACAGTTTAGTGCCAAACAGTAACAAAGCAGTTACTGTCTGGCACCGCCCTACGCCTGCTACACCGAGACGACAGTTATTAGGTCTCATATTTCACTAACTTCAGTGCCCTTTCCCCGAAACACAGAAGTGCTTGACACATTTCTATTTCACGACAAAATAGGTATCTAGCACTGCGGTGGTACCCACCTTGACGGCCCAGTCAGAAACCAACCACCTGGTAGAATTATTATTTTTATAGTTAAGGATGCCTTCAGTACAGGCCGTATTAGTTAACGACATTCATTTGTTTTAACGACATTCATTTGTTTCCCCGACATTCATTTGTTTTCCAGAATTTGCACACATGTATTTGTGTGATCTTTAGTATCCATTTAGTCCTATTATTATTGTCTGTTTAGTACTAGTACTATCCGTTTAGTCCTATTGAAGTTTGCTTTAAATTTAGTAGTACTAAAAGAAATTTCACACAGCAGATAGTAGGACTAAAAGGATTATTTTCTCCGTTTATTCCTACTAGTAGGACTGAGCGGTATAACTAAACGGACTACATCGTATTCCCGATGTTTTTTATATTAGAACAGCTAACACGCAGCCCACCTGATGGTGAGATATGGCTTATTCCATTGAGGGACTTTTAGCCAAGAAGCGTCGCTTAATGCGCTGCCATACCTATTGTAGGCAACTCTGATCTTCAAGCCTTTGATTTCAAGTGTACTGCCTCCAGCGTTGCCAGACGTCCCGATTTTGGCGGGACGTCCCGATTTTTAAATCAAAATTAAATGTCCCGCGCGGGACAGACTCAGTCCCGCTTTTCGGGGAGAACTCGACCGCACGTGCAGTGCTGAGAAAGAAAGGCGTGTAATCGTGTAATGTAATGAAGATAATCATCCTTGGACGTTACTACTACTACTACTACTTTTGCTATCTATTGTCACGTTAACGTAATTTTAAGTCAAATGAAAAGATAAATATTTAAAAAACCTTTGATTGTATACGTTTTTTTACTATGTCCTGCTTTTGACGGAAGAATCCCGCTATTTTCCCTCAAAAAGTACCAAAGTCCCGACTTGGTAAAAATAAAAACTGGTAACGCTGACTGCCTCCCACATTAATATCCCCCATTTATCGCCTAGTGGCCGACATCAGGAAGAAATTTAAATGTTAGCTCTGGCCGTGTTCTGGCAATATGAATGTGGAGGCCATTACACTTGAAATCAAAGGCTCGAAGATCAGATGAGTCTACAGTCTGGCAGCACATTGAGCGACGCTTCCTAGTCAAGTGTCTTAATGGAATAGGACGTAGTGGCCGCTTACCGTCACGTGTAAATAAATAAATATATTTCTTTGAATGGCTATTGCGTGAAGTAATTATTTATTTATTTGCTAAGTTTTTTTCCTACTTCAGACGTCATACATAACACACATTACGAGATAACACACATGGTATTTATATTATGAAGATTTTATAATTACAGATTATGTGTGTACAATCTTATAGAAAAGTGAAGTGTGACAATATTAACGTTAGGGAAAAAATCATTGGCTAGGCATATAATGAAAATTTCCATTCATGAAAAATATTATTAGAGGGAGAAAAAATTACTATAGACTGTTCGTCCTCCTTTCACGTCACAAAGGAGTGACCCTGCCTTATGCGCCAGGGGTCGTGGGTTCAAATCCCACCCAGGACAAACACCTATGTTATGTACATGTGTTTGTTCTTTGTCTGGGTGTTTATTTGTATTTAAGTATATATTTGTGGTACCTTCGTTGATTCTGACATCAATAACACAAGTGCTTACGCTACTTACGAGTACTTTGGGGTCAGATCAATGTATGTGATGTTGTCCAATATTTATATTTATTTATTTTATTTTTCCGTAGTATTTTTTTTTGATTTGGATGTAGGGAAAATTTGAGAGCTGGAGATTTATAGACTTACGCTAAAAAAATAGGACATTCCTTAAGAATATCGTTGAGGGCTTGTTTCCCAGTCCCAGGTCTATGCCCAGCAGTGGGCGTTGTTTGGCTGATAAATGTTTTTTTAATTAGAAAATATTTGGCCAATGAAAGATTAATAGAATTGGTAAATTGTATTGATCAAATTACTTTTTTAGACGACAGTACAAGCTTATTTAATTATTTACGTGTATGAATAAGTTGTAAGATAAATAAACAATGGTATTTCCATAGAATAATTAAATACTACTACATCTTTAATGTGCTAGGTGATTTTTACCCGTGGATAAATGCACGCGGTCTAAGATTCGAGGCTCGGCGAAAAACTTTTTTTAAGTCGATTGGCAGAAAGGCACGCAGCCCACCTGATGGTAAGCGACCACTGCGACCTATACCATTAAAGGACACTTAACCAGAAATCGTCGCTCAATGTGCTGCCAGACTGTGGGCTCATCTGATCTTCGAGCCTCTGATTACAAGTTGCCGGAACACAGCCAGAGCTGTTATGGCGGCAGATTTCACCTGTGGGTGTGGTAGGGTAGCTATAGCTAGCCAGTCGGTAAACTGTATGGTCTGTAGCAAGTGGTTATAGACTGACGTTAAAAACGATGACTACGCTCTAGATACAAGGTTCAATTCTCGAATCAGACCGTGACAGTAACATAATCATTATCAGTCGCAGTCCACTGCTGGATAAAAGCCTCTCCAAATGTTTTTTTTTTAATTTTCAAAGAAAAATGGAAATCAAATGTTAGTAAATAGTGAATTATCATAAAAGGTGAATGATCCGAAGGTAGACATGAGACAGATATATCAAAACGTATCTTATATCGGCTAACAGTTCGATATCATATCATATCGATATAGGATTTTACGTAACCGATATTTCAAAAACTAAAAACTTTAATATCAAAACCAAAACTCAAAACTGTATATCGAAAAACTGTAACAAAACGACAAAACTCATATCGCCGAAACTATTCATAACCGTACTATCGATATCTTTGGTCAGTTGATATTCGCCTTTTCTCTTTCTGATTCGGAATACTTACATTGGAGTAAAAGAGATGAGGCGGTTATTCAGATATTACGGCGTAATGGGTAGGCGATTTCCGCTCTTATTTGCTACCAAAAGAGTCAATTTATCTTGTATCGATTATGTTTTAAGTATATTTCGCGGCATTTTTATATTCGCAAGGGATACACATAGCAAAAGGGAATCAAGCTCGAGCGTAATAAGGATTAATTTGGTTTAAGTGCTTTTTATAGTGTTATGATAAGTGAGTGAAGAATGTTTGTTATTGTTTATTTTTAACCGACTTCAAAAAAGGAGGAGTTTTTATTTTTATTTTATGTATGTCCGTCGATTTCTCCGTCAATTGTGGACCGATTTAAATAATTCTTTTTTTATTTGAAAGTGCATAGTTCCGGGGCGGTCCCATTGTCACCATGTCAGGATCTAATGATGGGATCCCAGGAAAATCAAGGGCAAACCTCAACCTTCATAGCCGCACACTACGCGTTTCCTCTGAAGCCATTCAAGTTTTTGCGTCCGATAGACATCATTTTATGTTGATGAGCTGATGATGGAAGGTACAACTCCTTAACGGTTAGGAGTTAGGTTATATTTTTTTCAGTATTGTAGGAATATGTGAACCGTTAGTTGTATTTCATGCACTTTTGCAGCAAAGCTGATGATGGAAGGTACAACTCCTTAACGGTTAGGAGTTAGGGGATAATTCTTTCAGTGTTGTAGGAATATGTGGACCGTTATTTGTATTTCATGTACTTTTGCAGCTAAGCTGATGATGGAAGGTACAACTCCTTAATGGTTAGGAGTTAGGGGATAATTCTTTTAGTGTTGTAGGAATATGTGGACCGTTAGTTGTACTTCATGCACTTTTGCAGCAAAGCTGATGATGGAAGGTACAACTCCTTAACGGTTAGGAGTTAGGGGATAATTCTTTCAGTGTTGTAGGAATATGTGGACCGTTATTTGTATTTCATGTTCTTTTGCAGCTAAGCTGATGATGGAAGGTACAAGTCCTTAATGGTTAGGAGTTAGGGGATAATTCTTTTAGTGTTGTAGGAATATGTGGACCGTTAGTTGTATTTCATGTACTTTTGCAGCTAAGCTGATGATGGAAGGTACAACTCCTTAACGGTTAGGAGTTAGGGGATAATTCTTTCAGTGTTGTAGGAATATGTGGACCGTTAGTTGTATTATATGTACTTTTGCAGCTAAGCTGATGATGGAAGGAAGGTACAGCTCCTTAATGGTTAGGAGTTAGGGGATAATTCTTTTAGTGTTGTAGGAATATGTGGACCGTTAGTTGTATTTCATGTACTTTTGCAGCTAAGCTGATGATGGAAGGTACAACTCCTTAACGGTTAGGAGTTAGGGGATAATTCTTTCAGTGTTGTAGGAATATGTGGACCGTTAGTTGTATTTCATGTACTTTTTTTTTTTTTTGGGAGGAGAATCGATATGTGATGTCGGATATCATATCCGATATTGAAGCTCCATATCGGTTACATATCGGCTAATGTAAAATATCGGAAACGCCCATGTCTATCCGAAGGGGTATTGATTCGAGTTTCGTTTATCACAATCGTAAAAATATATTTTCAATTAAAAAAGTCATTAATCTATTGTACTTATAGTTAGAATCATTTACTGCGGGAAAATCACGACTAAAATGTCACGCAGTATATTCAATAAGATCTGGCATTATTAAGTTTTTCCTATGTCTGTGCAAAAAGGACGGTCACAAAAAAAATATAATGTCAAAGGTATTTCCTCTTCCGCGAAGTTCACCGATGGGTTAAAGCACCTACCGGCATTTGGGCAATATTTATTTTATAAGCCTACGTGTGGTCGATAATAATTTAAATATTAACATTCGGCCAACGGCGCTTCAAGGTTTGTCAATGACCTTAAATGCAACAGTGCTTATCGATAGAGTAAATAAATACTGGTTTCAGTTAATCAGCAAATGGTTTGTTGTTATTTTTTGCGATTAAAAAGAGAAACCATCGATATATTTACTCTGTTACAATACAATAATGACTGAAGATTTATAAGTGTATCTTTATCTATCTATATATATAAAACTCAAAGGTGACTGACTGACTGACTGACTGGCTGACATAGATAGATATCAACACACAGCCCAAACCACTGGACGGATTGGGCTGAAATTTAACATGCAGGTAGATGTTATGACGTAGGCATCCGCTAAGAAAGGATATCTCGATATTCCCACGGGAACGGGAACCACGCGGGTGAAACCGCGGGCGCCCGCTAGTAGCCTATATGAATAAAGCATAATTATTATGATTTTGATTTTCTTCTTTGAAAATTGTCAAAAGATGCAGCAATTAAGTGATCTAACATTTATGAATTATCACGAAATCTTCGACAACTTTTTTAAACTTAAAATTCAAAGGTTACAAAAAACAAAATCACGTTTTATGTTCTCAAAATTGTCAGTTACAGTGTTAACCATTGAAGGCTTTACAAATACACTAAGTATATCTGTCACATTGCATAGTATATTTTACACCTTATGGCATAACTGTTAAGACTACTATTTATAAAATTTCAATTTGTTTGTAAATGTACGGAAGGTGCTAACGAAGCCATGCTTGATAAGACCGCTTCTGTCAATGTTAAGGATATATAAACAATATTATGTATGTGTTGTAGGTAATCTTCTTGTTATTATGATGTAATCACTTATTTGATTTGCATTTTAAAAACTCCAAGCTGTTTTTTAGTGCTAAATCAGTTGGAAAACGGGCACCCCCAGCCTACATGATAGTAAGCTTCCACTGCGGCCTATTTCATTGAGCGACACTTATCCAAGAAGCGTCGCTCAATGTGCTTCCAGACTATAGACTTCTCTAATCTTCGAGCCTTTAATTTCAAGTGTACTGGCTCCCACATTAATATTGCCGGAACACAGCCGGAGCTGTTATGTGCCTTCTTCAATTTTTTGCTTTCAAATATGTCATTATCTAATAATATACGAGTTTTGGCAAAGCAAAGATGAGATTTAAAAACTTATGTGGATTTGAAATGTTAGAATTTACGAACTATTCGACATGTTCTAAGTATTCAATAGAAAAGCGTCGAGATTCGAACCAAACAACTATGAAACGTTCGCAACCACGGTTCCTAAGCGATCACAAGTCGAGGTCACACACATGAAGATAAGGACACAAAAACTTACCGTGGCAATTCTATCGACGCATCCGCGGACATTTTTAAAAAGTTAATCTGAACTATCATTCCCTCCAATTGACTTTCTACCATATTTTTATCTCAATAAGGTGGAGATTCAATTGTGAATGGGTTTGCAGATAGGTCGTTGTGGTAGTGGGGGGAGCCATGTTTCGTACTTAGTACGGAGTGATACGGGCACACTGTTGCAACTACGTTCATTCACACTCGGCCGGTTAGTGAGGCGCGCGTGTCGATAAAATGGGTGTGGGAAATGTCGAAGGTTTTTCTCGCTCGAATTCGCAAATTACTTGTTTAAGTGTTGATTTCGGGTTTTGAATTCAATTTCTGTGTCTTGGAGTGCCAATACTTATAATTTTGATGTCGAAATTTGTTGTAAAAAAAAATATAATGAAAATTATCTTTATTCAATATACGCAGTCAGGAATTTTTAATGGTCAAAATCTAAGTGACATAACATTTACTATTTGATATTGTTGTTCTTTAATAACTTAACTATATAGATGTAATTCTTATTTCTTGTTTCATTTACTAGGTAGATATAGCTCAAAAACCAATTTATTACATGAAATATGTATCTCTTGACCAAATTAAATATTAATTTAATGATAATAAAATACAGACTATACCTAAAATGTTATCGAATAACTCTTTATCGATAAGGCAAGCACTAGCACAATTGATTTGATTTGACTGAGTAATATTCATATTACTGCATCGTACTGCACTTTGGTCCTTTCAATGTGATTTCCAATGAGTATTCAATACAAAGGAAATACTGTAATTGTTAGGATAAAGTTACATTACCCTTTTTAAAACTGCATTCAATAGTAGGTTATACTTTTAAAGATTTACTTGTATCGTCTAGCTAGGTTCTGGGTTCGATTCTCGGGGAGGGAAAAATTACTACTAGATAAACTTAGCTTAAGATACTAAATAAAGCCTAAACCACTAAATAGACTGATGAAATATTTTTAAGACATAGATAAGACCTTAGGAAAGGTCATGCTTTTTTTATATCCATGAATATATTTTATTGTAATTTGGTGCAATAAAGAATATCAATCTACCTATCTATTTTTTATGAATCTATTTGAAGAATAAATTATTTCATTCCATTTCATTTCATATGCTGACAAACGCTTAGAGAAATGTTCTTGGCACAGAACAAAGAAAATGTTCTTGGCATAACTATTCCACAGAGGCAGTAATGTGTGTTTTATTACATAATATTCAAATGAGATAATTTAAAAATATAACATCAAATCACGATGTAAAAACAAAACGATAAAAAACGTTAGACAGGTTACAGATAATTAAAATTTTAGTGTTTTTCGATTTCTTAAAGGAGCTATTTCTCAAGATTTCGATAGACTAGCCTTCTGCCTACGGATTTGTTTGCGCGGATTATACGTTATTTGTATTTTGGAGTGTTCCACTTTGCCTTCTGGGATAAAAAGTAGCTTAAGTCACTCTCCACTCATTATTATGTTTATTAAAACAGACAGAGTTCACATTGCGTTCATAATTAGAGTCTTAAGTACGGTACAGGTACAGTCAAAAGCACGTCAGACGTAACACTTTGGACTTTGTACCGCTCTTATGTCGGGGGCATAAGCGCTATTATCGAACTACACGTGTTTACCGTGATGTGCTGTCGACCGTACTTTGTATGAATCACAGAACAAGAATTGTTCTGTGGTATGAATAACATCAAAAAATATTTATTCATTTTTATAAATTTTTTCCCACAAAAGAAATCACACTATTTTCGACAGATTCGAGATTTGAATTTGGGACCACTAGCTAGCATATTGCTTCTATGTGCGACCCATTAGCCATTGTACCACGGAGGCATTCAATAAACAAATAAAAATAACTATATCAATAATTCAAATCGGTATTAAAAAAACGATTAATCAAAGACTTTAAGTGTTTTCCCCATTCCAATTCTGAGTATTCAAATATTAAGTTCCTCTTACGAGGAAGGAAAAATTCGATCCATAGATGTTTAATTTTTTTGGCCACCATTTTGATTTTTTTGCCGCCATAGGTGGCCATAGCTTGTTTTTAAGCTAACAAAAAATTTGCTGTCGGAAAATAGGTACTTCTTTAAATTACTGTCTATTCATCTCTGGACATTTTTAGATCGTAAATGTCTTTAGATTTTAATTACCGTTTTGTTTAAAAATAGACGAAATTGTGGATATTTATTAACCCTTTCAACGCCAATGTCTGACTGATATATCAAACAAACCATTTTCGTGCCCACCACGCCAATGATTGATATATCAGACAAAAAAACAGGATCAAGAAACGTTGTATTTTTACTTGCCTGAATGAGTTGAGTATTAACTTAATAATTTTTTGGATTTTTTTTTAATGGTCGTGGAGTTAGGGCACCTTTTTGGGAAAAAAGTGTGGCGGGGAAAGGATAAATGAGTTTTATGCTTTAGTACAAAAACTTATGATTTAGTCTACACTCTACACTAATATTATAAAGAGGAAAGATTAGTTTGTTTGTATTGAATAGGCTCCGAAACTACTGAACTGTAAGTAATTGGAAAGCTACACTATCCCCGAGTGACATAGGGTACTTTTGATCCCGGAAATGTGGGGAGAAGGGGGGATAATTGACAAAAGAAAATACGAGCGAGTGAAACCGCGGCCGTAAGGCTAGTCTTAAATACAGGAAGATGGTCATAAACGTAGCTTAAAAACAAAGTGACATCATAAAGCAAATCTCTCATAAATGATAGCATAGAAGCTTTATAGTAAATCTCAGCTTAGCATAAGTCAACAAATGATGAGTTAAGCCAAAACGGTTCTTATGCCCTTGAGTTAACCACTCAATCCCGAACCGGCACTCGGGTGCCGCGTAACAATAGATTTTCTATTGTGTCTGGTAATCCGGGGCTCGAAAGATTAAGATTCAATGATGTTTTAATGATAACTTCGTATCTGTATAAGTTACACAGTTTTTTTGTATACTACAAATGTGGTAGGTACTCAAGCCTACAGCCCGCCTTTTTTTTCGGGGGAGAATGCGTTTATGCACCATAACCGTAGGCTAGCTAGACCTGCGGCCGTGTGTGGGACTCGAGACTAAAGGGTCCACCACTAAACTCCCCCGGTTTCCCCTTCACAGCCGATTGGGACGATCCGGTGCCAGCCTTGTGGCTATTGACCAGCCCATCCTCAGTTGGCAAACAGACACGCAGCCCACCTGATGGTAAGCAGCACTGCGGCCTATTCCATTGAGGGACACTTCACTTGGAAGCGTCGCTTAATGTGCTGCCAGATTGTAGGCTCATCTGATTTTCGAGCCACTGATTTCAAGTGTACTGGCTTCCACATTAATATTGCCGGAACACACCCAGAGCTGTTATGGCGGCAGATTTCACCTGTAGGGGTGGTAGCTAGCCAGTCGGACTCTGAAAAAGCCCTACGACTACCACCAACCATACCCCAGGCGGTTATGGTGGAATGCGCTAAGAAACACAGAGCATCGCCCTAACTTAGCCTTAAGTACATCTTAGGTAATAAATCGTTAAGCCAAAACAGGTCTTAAGTCCTGGTGTTAAGGTGCAAGGGTTGTGTGACAATCTTGCGCATACCACGCATGGCAAGTAGGTGAGTCACCGTACCTTCACTTCGTGAGTCATCTTTGTCACAAAGGTATTACCTAGATAAGTTATAGCTTTAAGTAGGTATACAACGTATCCTGAGTTTAGTGGTTTGTATACCCCAGAAGTCGTGAATTCGATTCTTGGTCAAGCCTTCACATCAGAAATCGAAATTGGTGATCGAAATCTCGATTTCTGTACAGTCAAAAGCACGTCAGACTATACACTTTGGACTACGTACCACTTTTATGTCGGGGCATAAGTGCTATATAGAACTGCAGGTGTTTACCGTGATGTGCTGTTGACCGTACCAAATTTTAATATTCTAACCGGGAATTTAACCCACGACCCAGATAACACGGCGGTTAGGTAACCACGTAGTAAGGACTATTTTAGTCGACTGACCGAAGTTAATCCTTTAAGTTTAATGTTGATTTTATGGACGCTACTGTAAGTTTAGGGGTCGTTAGTCGTTTCGCACCACGAGTTATTCGACCCGAGGCCGGGGTGCGAATCACCCAAGATCTCTTTTTGAATAGGGTCATTCGCACAGCAGTGGTTACAGAGCGGTGCGAATGGCCTAAGGTATTTTTTATTGGGTCGATTCGGACCACGCGGTACAAATCGAACTTATAAATTATTTTGTTTGTTCTCTTATTGTGTGCCTGATTGTACTCTATGAGATAATTGTAGTAAAACTTTAATATTATACAAGTTTTATGTTCAAAAACACCCATCCAAAAAGAGAACTGTTTTGTTTCCTACCGGTGCGAATCGACCCATTCCGAAAAGTTCTTGGGGGATTCGCACCTTGATCCGAAAGGACTATTCAGAAAGAGCTCTTGCGCGATTCGCACCGCGGTCGAGTAACTCGTGGTGCGAAACGACTAAAGACCCAAGTTTACAATAAGTGGATACAGAGAAAGCTCGCATTATATTAGAACAATACAGTAATATAATAACTGGATAAGCCTCTCACTCGGCCTTCCGCTAGACAATGCCTAGACTTAGTACCTCTCGCTGACCTAGAAAATATTTACACTTATAAATTTAAAGAGGAACGATTTGTTTGTTTGTATTGAATAGGCTCCGAAACTACTGAACCGATTTGAATAATTCTTTCACTGTTGGGAAGCTACTCTATCGGATCTTTGAGCCTTTGATTTCAAGTGTTTTAACTCCCAAATTAACATTGCCGGCTGTTATGGCGGTAGATTACCCCTGACTCCCCTGAGAGGGTGGAAGCTAGCCAGTCTGACTGAAAATTCTTTTTGCTATCGGCAAACATCGGTTGACGGAGTGGGGGAAATTTCGCGCATGTGCACTTGCGCGTGACCAATAGCGCGCAGGAGGCGTGTCAAAATTCGTATTCTGCGCAAAGGACTATGCAAAGGAGCGTCCCCACCCACCAACAGATTTCAAACGTATCTCTTATTTATACCTCTTGCCATACTGATCTTTTTTTTGTATGACGACATTCGCCGTAGGAATGGGGATTACACGCAAATCGAATTTGAATGCCGTATTTTTCAAGTTTTTTTTGACACAGTTATTTGTGAAAATAATGTGCAGGCGATCAAGAGCAACCCCCCTGGCCTAAATAAAAGTGTTCAATCAAAATATAATCTTAAAAAATATTTTACAGTCGAGTCTACTTGAAGCTAGACACTTACAGCGCAATTCTGAATCTTAGGCGTACGGCAAGCACGGTTTTATTGTTTTTGAATACCCCGTCATTTTTTGGATTAAAAATGGTTATTTGTCTTTATATGGAATGTCATAATAATAATGAAACTAGTGCCAAGTCTGTTGGTGGGTGGGGACAGAGCCCATACAACTTCTTGCGTTGTCCTTTGCCGGGGCCTGTACTACGTGTGAATGTGATAATACTTTTTCTTTCATTTAACATGTAAAAGTAAATGTAAAATCGTAAACATAGCGTATAGTTTCTCGTACCAATGAACTGAATAAATTGTTTCGCAATAGGCATTATCTGTTGCATATTAATGCGCCGTGCGTGGATGCAGTTAATGCAATATTACACTTGTTGATAACACATAAGCATTCGCAGGCACGCCTCCAAAATTATGCATTTTCGTTTCAAGTATTATACGATTATGCATTACTAGCGGGCGCCCGCGGTTTCACCCGTGTGGTTCCCGTTCCCGTGAGAATTGATCAAAATCCTTTCTTAGAGGATGCCTACGTCATAACATCTACCTGCATGCCAAATTTCAGCCCGATCCGTCCAGTGGTTTGGGCTGTGCGTTGATATATATCTATGTCAGTCAGTCAGTCAGTCAGTCAGTCAGTCACCTTTGAGTTTTATATATATAGATATCTGCCGAGGTTTTCTCATGAGACTATTATAACATGGGGGCGTGAAAATGTTTTTACAGAGTCGGCAACGCGCTAGTGATGCAACTTTGCAAACAACTTCTTACCATCAGGCGGGCGGGGCGGGCGGCCCGCGCCGGGCCGTAAGCTTCCCTTAGGCCGCGTGGTCCGATCAATCGGACCACTATGTTTTTTATTTCCTGCTGGTTCGATTGATCGGACCATCAGGATTTTTCTAATCCTTGTAGTCCTACTATCGGACTAACGACATTTTAAAAGTTCATCTTGTCCGATCGCTCGAACAACGAGACTTTTAAAAATCCTCTTAGTCCGACACACTTCTTCTATCTTTCCTACTAAAAAAAATAATTTCTTTTGTATTTAAAAAATGTTGGACATTATCATTATAATTATTATTACATACGTACACCAATATTAGGAACTCTTAGTCCGACACACTTCTTCTATCTTTCCTACTAAAAAAAATAATTTCTTTTGTATTTAAAAAATGTTGGACATCATCATTATAATTATTATTACAGACGTACACCAATATTAGGAACTAGACCCGCCTCCTTCTGCGAGGAAGTAATGTCGCAGAAGGAGGCAGCGGAGCGGGCGGGGGCGCGAGGAAGACCCCCTCGCTGCTCCTCTCCGCGGTAGTAGACGGCCGGGCCGGAGAAGGCGACCTTACTTAGCACGACTTCTACGGCCTGTGGGTTGACCTGCGGGCGGGGGTAGCTCCCCAACGCATTGCACAGGTCGCCCGAGCCAAGTCTGAGGGTCACCTATACTTTAGCCAAATTCGATGAAGAATAAATGTAAACAAACCAATTTAGGGTCATCACAACTGAGATCACATATTTTTTTTCAAAAAGTCTTGTTTCTGACCAGATTACTGCACATTACTCATTAATTGTTTGAATAATATTCTTTTCTACAATTCAACACTAAAAACAAAACAAAAACTTCAATATTTTTGGAATAAAACGAAAAAAATTAATAAAGCCTAAATGATTTTTACTTGATAACCCTATATCACCTAGAAGATCAGATCTAAACAACATTTTAACACTTTTGTAATAACAACATAAGTTTCATGGTATACTACATATTGG
This sequence comes from Mecyna flavalis, assembly GCA_949319885.1. Lineage (NCBI taxonomy): Eukaryota > Metazoa > Arthropoda > Insecta > Lepidoptera > Crambidae > Mecyna > Mecyna flavalis. Next base: position 5,248,935 of record OX439420.1, on the reverse strand, counting down.
TTGATTTAGAAATGGTATTAACCAAGTATAATTGTTATATCCGCCTTTTGCAATAAATAAATGATTGAATCTTGGAATAAAGCTATTTTTTTTACTATTTTGAAACAATGAGTAAAGACATTATCCAAGTTTCTGGGCAACGTCTTGTGGTTAAATAATATCCATAAGACGTTGCCTGAAAACTTAAATAAAATTCATACTGTTGTCTGATAAATAAATAAATAAATATAAATATCTCTGGACATTAAATATCTCTGGACATTATTCACACAGCGCCATCTAGCCCCAAACTAACATTAGCTTGTGCTATGAGTGCTAGACAACGGATAAACATTACTTATATACTTTTTTTTTTGTAAATACATACATATTATACATAGAAACACCCAGACCGATACAAACAGACATGTTCATGCACACAAATGTTTGTACCGTGCGGGGATCGAACCCGCGACCTTTGGTGTAATAGCCGACTTCTCGACCATTACACCAAATGGCTCGTCAAAAAGGTGTGATAGAAAAAGGTTATTAATATATGCCTGTCAGTGGTTGCTAAGCGAAGCTTTGTTATTAAACATTCTTCATCGAATTTGGCTAGAGTTATAGTTTCTCGGGTGGCCCTCCCTAGGCACCAGCCCGACTTGAAGCCTTACCTTTATGCTTTCAAGCATATTTTTCACTTGGTAAATTATGGGATGATTACCTGTAAACAAATAAAGATGATAATTAAAATTAAGTTTATTGAACATGGATAAGTGGATACCTAACCTACTTCACAAATAGATTTAACGACGTTATCCCGCAGAAATGTGATAAATCTTTTGTGATTGTTTGAAAAACAATTAAATCTTTCCTCTTTATAATATTAGTATAGATTATAAATATTTATTTTTAGATATAGATTGGTTCCTGGATAGGTTGAAAACACAATTTGAAAAAAAAAAAAAAAAGGTGCTCAGCTGCACGATTTGGGTCCACCAGCTCCGTTCCATCATCGAACTACTAGACTCGGTCAGGGACTCCATCCGTATACAGTGGGGATACCGCGCGTACGAACTAAGCGATTTGCTTCATCTTTCATGATACGGACTGCGCGGGAGTGGAATTCTCTGCCGGGATCTGTCTTTCCTACACAATACAACTTGGGGCTCTTCAAGGCCAGAATTAACGGGCTTTTCCTAAGAAAGCGCACTCCATCGTAGACCGCATAGTTGTTTAACATACAACTTTGTCGTCAAGTGCTGGCTTTGTCCAAACATAAAAAAAAGGTGGCGCTGCTGTCGGTATGTCACCAAAGAAGAATGGTGAATTACAAGTCGATTTAATTATTTAGCATCAAAATAAGATGTTTGCTACATGGTTTATTTAACTCTCGGTATCACCTATGACGAATTACGAATAACCTCCATTTAGGATTATCGGAAGTAAGAAAACGTGTCATGAAAAAACCAGACAAAACATGTTATTATTTTTGTTGTAATTAGCTGTAACAGATTATACGGGAATTCTTATCAAAATTCAAACAACTAATATTTTTATTCTGTAAGTTATCAAGTAATAAATAAAGTAACTCGTCAGTGGAGTGGTTTAAACATGGCCAAAGCCTCGGGGTCCTTGGTTCAAGTCCCGTGATAAGCAAAGTTTTTTTCTAATGCTAGATCGGTTGGCACTGTCACGCAGCCCACCTAATGTAAACCGGCCACTGCAGGCTATTCCATTTGAGGGACACTTCACCAGAAAACGTCGCTCAATGTTCTGCCACATAGGCTGATCTGATCTTCGAGCCTCTGATTTCAAGTGTACTGGCTCCCACATTGTGTTCGTTTTATCTATATACAGGGTGTTCGGAAGAACGTTGAACATACGATAATGGGGGGTAGTTGGGGTGGTCTTTTAACTAACTAGCTCAAAAGATTTCACCTAGGTCTCAAGATTTTTTTTTAATTATTTTTTTTATAAATTGCTATAATTTTTTGGTTTTGTACCTTTAAACCCGTCTAACTTTTTTTTTAATGACCCGATCCAAATAATTTTTTCATTATTGAAATCTTAGTGATTGGTAGGTCCCTTTAAATAAAAAGTTGTAAATTGCACATTGATAGAAACAAAGTTATGGGCCCTCAAACATAAAATAAGAGTTGAAACAAATTTTGAATCTCAACTTCGCGTAGCATTTAAAAAATAAATAAAAGGGATGGATGACTTCTGATTTGTTAAAAACATCTCCAAAGTGTGAGCTTTCTAACGATATGTCGTTTGTTTTGATATCTTTTTTGTAACCAAAATTATTCGATGTTTTCTACCCAGGCGGACCATTTCGACGAAAATCTACATACGTGAAAACTTAAATGTTTTGCGAAATTTATCAATGCAAAGGTCAAAATAACGAATTACTGGGATAGTGACATTAAGCAGGTAGATTTTTTCTCACTCTTGCACAAATAATGGCTATCTTTTCTCTCTTTCACTCTGTGTTGAATGAGCGCCGAGTGAATGACGCTTCCCAAGATGGTAATAATGATTTGAAATGAAATTCCGACAAAATGGTCCATTTCGACGGAAATCTACATAAGTGAAAACCTAAATGTTTTGCGAAATTTATAAATGCAAAGGTTAAAAAATGAAACGATTAATTGAAATCTGGTATTTTTTATTTAAAAACATCAGTTACATGACATGACATCAATTTGAGCAAGACTTAATTTAGTTTAAGTGTTGCTCAAATTGACGTCCCTCATTTGCTATGCACGCTCTGCATCGGTTTCTAATTTCAACCGTTGTTGTACGAAGTAGCATCTCCTGTTTCATCACCTCGAACGCAGCACCTTCTTTCCTTCATTATTACCTTCTTAGGAAGCGTCATTCACTGGCCGCGCATTCCACACAGAGTGAAAGAGAGAAAAGATAGCCTTTATGGGTGCAAGAGTGAGAAAAAAATGTACCTGCATTATGTCACTATCCCAGTAATTCGTTATTTTGACCTTTGCATTGATAAATTTCGCAAAACATTTAAGTTTTCACGTATGTAGATTTTCGTCGAAATGGTCCGCCTGGGTAGAAAACATCGAATAATTTTGGTTACAAAAAAGATATCAAAACAAACGACATATCGTTAGAAAGCTCACACTTTGGAGATGTTTTTAACAAATCAGAAGTCATCCATCCCTTTTATTTATTTTTTAAATGCTACGCGAAGTTAAGATTCAAAATTTGTTTCAACTCTTATTTTATGTTTGAGGGCCCATAACTTTGTTTCTAGCAATGTGCAATTTACAACTTTTTATTTAGAGGGACCTACCAATCACTATGATTCCAATAATGAAAAAATTATTTGGATCGGGTCATTAAAAAAAAAGTTAGACGGGTTTAAAGGTACAAAACCGAAAAATTTTAGAAATTTATAAAAAAAAAAATAAAAAAAAATCTTGAGACCTAGGTGAAATCTTTTGAGCTAATTAGTTAACAGACCACCCCAACTACCCCCCATTATCGTATGTTCAACGTTCTTCCGAACACCCTGTATATAAAACTCAAAGGTGACTGACTGACTGACTGACATAGATAGATATCAACGCACAGCCCAAACCACTGGACGGATCGGGCTGTTTGGCATGCAGGTAGATTTTATGACGTAGGCATCTGCTAAGAAAGGATTTTGATCAGTTCCCACGGGAACGGGAACCACGCGGGTGAAACCGCGGGCGCCCGCTAGTCGGATATAGTTCTGGTTTGTGATCACACACATATTTGGCTAGCAATGGTTATTAAGTCTACGAATTGTCTCTCAAAAGTAAACGTTTTTTTAGAGGAGTAATTTAGAGGCCTTTGCCCTGCGAATACCTTTTTGCGAATGAAATAAGGTTCACATTTGAATGACCTTTGCCATCTTGGATATACGCGCAGGAGTTGCACAGGATTACCTAATACGCCAGAGACACTTTCTAACGTTTACGTCAATTCGTCTCAATTATAAAACCTGTTTTGGGTAATTATTTCTTTAATCAGTAGGGTTGGTTATGTTACCGGCCAAACTCGATTTTAGGACTAACTAGTTTGGCCTAGGCCAAACTGATTTAAGTCAACATAGAATATATTATTATTATAGTGAAAACAAAAAAGGTTTTCAGAGTTTATAAAAAAATAACCTAGAAGGCGGGAGCTCTGCTTAGCTTCGCTCCCGCCTTAGCCTTCTAACCTATATCCATCCAAGTCGATTTCCCCCTTAGTGCAAACTTTTTTTTTTTGTTACGCTGTGGAAATGCCGCCTTCACCAGTCGTTTCTGGTCAAGACGCGTACCGGCCTCACCGCGAGTTGCACGGTACCCTAAAGCACACCTTCCGACGGGGGTTTGGAAGGTAGTGTTGGGCTCTCCCCCAGGATTCGAACCTGCCAACTAAAACCACAGCGGCTCTCCCATCCGAATTAGTGGAGAGGAATCCCGTAATCTACCTAGAGTTTAGCCTAGGCCAAACTAGTTTGTCCTGAAATCGGGGTTGGCTGGTAACATATTAATAGTGAAGGGGGCTTATAGGTACCTATTTGTTATTGTTAAAATAAAAAGTCGATGTAAGTTTTACATAACCACTTAAAGCTTTTTTTACTGGACTGCGGGAGTAGGTCACACAGATTAGTATTGAAGTAAAGTAACACTACTAATAATAAAGAGAGGAAAGATTTGTATAATTAAATTACGAGTTAAGCGATATTTTGAAGGTTTTCGACCAATAAAATTGATTGGTCTTTTTTCAACAAATATCTCGTCGTTTAAGTAAACTTTACTAACTACACCCTTAGTATAAAACCAGTTTCGGATAAAAATTGCTTTACCAAGAAACGTCTGCAGTTGATGATGAATACCTAAATTTATAGTTCCTGTTGGCTATGATAAAATCAGTTTGACTACCTACCTATAAAATTGTTAAAAGGGAAGTCGCCTAGTTGCTATATTAGTGCTGTCTCGAGGTTCTGGGTCCTTTTTTAAGGTAAATCTAATATATAAATCTCAAAGGTGATTGACTGACTGACTGACTGACATAGATATCTATCAACGCACAGCCCAAACCACTGGACGGATCGGGCTGAAATTTGGCATGCAGATAGATGTTATGACGTAGGCATCCGCTAAGAAAGGATTTTGATCAATTCCCACGGGAACGGGAACCACGCGGGTGAAACCGAGGGCGGCCGCTCGTAAATAAATATCTCTGGACAGTGCCAGGCAACGGATAAACATTACTTAGTATACTATATACTTTTTTTTGTAAATACATACTTATTATACATAGAACACCCAGACTGATGCAAACAGACATGTTCATGCACACAAATGTTTTTACCGTACGGGGATCGAACCCACGACCTCTGGTGTAATAGCGGACTTAGCGAACATTGTACCCTCGTCAATTTATAGTATAACTCAAACTAGCCTTGCGCCCGCGGTTTCACCCGCGCGTAATCTCTTTTTTCAAATATCCCCCTTCCCCCCACATTTCCAGGATCAAAAGTACCCTATGTTCACCGGGGATAGTCTAGCTTTCCAACAGTGAAAGAATCATTCTAATTGGTTCAGTAGTTACAAAATTGATATTCCCGCGGGAATGAGACGGTTTCCGTAGGATTTTTATAGCCTATGTCCTATTCCGGGTTATAAGCTATACGTGTGCCAAATTTCATCTAAATCCGTTCAGCCGTTTAGGCGTGATTGAGGAACAAACATCCAAACATCTAAACATCTAAACATCTAAACATCCAAACATCTAAACATCTAAACATCTAAACATCCAAACATCCAAACATCCAGACTTTCGCATTTATAATATTAGTAGGATTAGTAGGATAGGATGTATAATAGAAAAGGCCTGTACGTATGTAAATCTGTGTAAGTTATGTCCAACAAATATAATTAGCCAACAATAAACCCAATTAACTATTTATAAACATTGCGATACCCTATTTCCTCAAACTGGGTATTTAACTCCTAACCTCATTCGTAGATAATGAGCATAACAGACAGATATTCGTTAATTTATTAATTATATTAAGTATTTACAACGTTTCATCATTCCGATATAGGCCTAGATTGTCAGTGTTCAGTTTCACAGTTTGCGGCTTATCGATTTAGTACGCCTTTCCATATTTACAAATGGAGTGTCCACAGTTTGCTAGTTTTGCGCTCACTGTACGCAGTTTGCAGCGGTACGTGTGCCGACTATCTCAGTGAGCGGGCCGACTCCCTTCAAAAACCCGCCGAAAATGGTTATAAATTTGAAACATCGGTTCGCCACAAATTTGCGGCTCACTCAGTCGGCCACTAACAGTTTGCTTACTGGGGACGTAGCCATAAAGTGGGCTGCGTGCCTGTCCGCCAACTAAATACAGATTATCGTCAACTAACAGTTATCCCCATAAACCAAAATTTCAGCTTTCTAGACTAAATACATGTCATGTCTACTCATCGATAAGGTTAGTAGCACAATTTTCGACCTACATTCGACAATAGCGCCCATATCCTGAGTGCCCGAATTGGTTCCTGTTGCGTAAACTAAAATAGATACTTCAATTGACTACTTGTATTAGCTCGTGAGATTTATCTAGATTAGAAGGATAAGCCCCTATACTACATACGAGTATTATAATAAAATAGCTGGTATATTTCTTCTATTTTTGTTATAAATAGATTATTACAAGAATCTACAAATACATATACATTAATTTCAATTATTAAGGGCAAGTTCGCTGACAGATGAATTGGTGATAAAATTATGTTTTTTTAATTGGCAAAAGAGATTGCATCTTATTTATCTTTTTACCATTCTGGCAATAATCATGTGGACGTTAAGTACCTACAGTCAAAAGCACGTCAGACGTAACACTTTGGACTTTGTACCACTCTTATGTCGGGGGCATAAGTGCTATTATCGAACTGCAAGTGTTAACCGTGATGTGCTGTTGACCGTACATTTGAAAAGAAAGGCTCGAAAATTAAAGAGTCTACAGTGTGGAGCACATTGAGCGAGCTGGTATTGCTGGTTAAGTTTCACGTAAAATGTTAGTGACTACTATAAATTGTGTTTCGTCTGGTTTGTGAGTGACGAAGGCTCACATCCCTATAGGCCGGCAACGCATCAGCGATCCCTTTGGTGTTACAGATGTCCATGGGCGGCGGTGATTGCTTACCATCAGGCGACCAGGGGGCTTAGACAAGATGACATCGCTTCATAGCTGGCGAATTTCGCTAAGTCCAATTCGTATGGATTTGACAGATGCCATAGAAAAGTCACGTGTTGAAAGTATGGGATTTGACATTCGCTATCGCAAATTGAGCTATAACGAACGTCATAAATGCCGCTTGTCTAGGGGGGCTGGCTCGTTTGCCGCCTCTGGACTTTAGTATATATTCTGTGCCTCTGGCATAAAAAAAAACCACATAAATTGGAATAGATCGCAGTGAACGGTTACCATCAGACAGGTTACATGCTGTCTGCCAACTGATCTAAAATACACGGTTCTGAGTATTAGAAAAGGACAGAAACACTTTAGAGCGATTCCGCACTTGATGTGATCCAACCCTAAACCAGACTAGGATCATAGGTCCATTTGGACAAAGAGCTCGGGAAATAGATTATAATACGTGTCTGCCGACACTATTAACAGATCTGTGTTACTGCGCAATTGACGGACGCAAAGATATTTTATCTGCGCCGTTGCGCATGAATAATGACCTCTACACGTGCGGAATAGCTGTATGATCCTTTATTTAATATACAAATCTTACTATTATAATGGGGAAAGATTTGATTGTTTGTTTGTTAGTTTGTATTGAATAGGCTCCGAAATTACTGAACCGATTTGAAAAAATTTTTCACTGTTGGAAAGCTACATTATCTCGTGACATAGGGTACTTTTGATCCCGGCAATGTGGGGGAAGGGGGGATAATTGACAAAAAGAATTACGCGCGGGTGAAACCACGGAGGCGGACGCTTAGTTATAAAGAGCTACTTCACTGAGATCTTCTGTACGGTGCATGATGGTACTTCGCCAAACGAGCGGATCATTTGAGTGGAAGATCCACTATCCTCGTCTTCACAACACTACTTGAATATCTTTTTTTTATTGCAATGTACAGATCGTACACCTGATGGTAAGCGCCACGTCTGCCCTTAGACTGTTCAGTGCCAAACAGTAACTAAGCATTTACTGTCTGGCACTGCCCTGCGCACGCTACAATATCGCGTAGTAACAACGTAAAGTAACGTCAGTAACGTTATTATTATGTATCTACGTCACATTCTGTTTCGTTGAGTGAAAAAAACGATGCGTACTGCTACATAGACAGTATAACGCGATGGTGTTAAATGTAGTGATGGGAAAATAGGATGAATAGAAGTTGCAACAACAATCTGCGTAGCACTTTGGTCCCCAGTTCCACATTCGGCCACAAGGCTATGGAGAAACGAATCTTCTACGAAAAGAAGATCTACCCTTTGATTTTAAGTACCATTGAAAGCTAAGCCTCGAAGATCAGAGGAGCTTACAGTGAGATAGATAGATAGATTAGATAGATAGGTATATCTTTATTGCACAAAATTATATAAGAAAAATATGTTACAAAATTGAATGATATGATACAATGTAGGCGGACTTATCGCTAATAGCGATCTCTTCCAGTCAACCTTAAGGTAGAGGAAAAGTCTAAATTAATCATCGATCGTTCTTTATTAGTGATCGAAGAAATTAATTTAAAAAAGTAGGCAATGCAAAACTCAAGAGCAAGAATGAATACGAGTCGAACACAATTCAAACTTCTCAAAAGTAAGAGAAAAAAAAATAATACAAAAAAATATCATTGATTGAGCTATGCTTCCTTGATAAGTATCCCTTAATAGGTCACAGGGGCCATTACCCCTGCCTGTCTGCCAAATAAAAAGAAAAAAAAGGTCTGGTCTGTTTGTAAAAATCGGCTCAGGTGTGAAAGCGTTTACGCTACTGACAGGCAAAAGAGACTTTCGCATTTATGATTTATTAGGGGAGGCTTTATTTATTTATACTCCGTGATAACATTTCCCCCCTTTTTTTATGGTATAGCAGGCAGACGAGCTTGCGGCATACATGATGGGAAGTGACTTCCGCCGCCCATAGACATCTGTAAATCAGGAATCACAAATTCCCCTAGTACTAGTACCTCTATAGCGAATGCTACACAGACGATATGGATCGCGATATTTATCATTATATTGTATCGAGTATTAATTTGGTATACCTACTACACATACGATACGAATCGCGTCAGTACGACGGTAAATTTTACTGACAACACTAGGCCGCCTCCGCGGTTTCACCCGCGCGTAATTTCTTTTGTCAATTATCCTATTATATAATATAGTAACTATGTCCCCGGGGATAGTCCCCGGATGGCTTTCCAAAAGTGAAGGAATTTTCTAAATCGGTTCAGTAGTTTCTGAGCCTATTCAATACAAACAAACAAACATACAAACAATCAAATCTTTCTTCTTTATAATATTAGTAAAGATATTTGATACAAATCGTGGATTTTTGGATTTCTAGAAATCCAGCGATCCGTATCACGATACGTGATCCGCTATACTATACTACACACTCGATAAATATCGTGATCCTGGATTTCGATCAAAATATCACGAATTCACGATAAATATCGAGCATGTAGAATTCGCCTATCATTGGGTTTTATCTTTCATTAGCCGTTTGTGTCGCAAATGTCATATTTTTTGGCAGCTTACCAGTAATGCGGGTTTTATTATGACCATGTGAAGCGATAAATTATATGACTCATACTATTGTTTTCGCGTTTTTCTTTGTTCCGTTTTGTAACGCCTAAAATATATTACTGTAATTATGTGCTCGAAATTCATCAAAAAAAGTTTTTCCTGCTGCCGACACATACCCTCCCCAGTTTGAGCACTGGAGACCTTACCTACAGACAAAAACACAGCACAACAGATATGAAGTGCTACATCACTGGTCTTCTGTAAGATAGAGGCACTTTCCCAGAAGAGGGGCTTATTCTAGTGACGAATCCACTATGATTTACCTCTCAATGTTAGGTCAGGAAGCAGTTTACAACAAAGGAAAAGTTAAAAAAGCACCGGCGACCTTACTTCCAAAATTTTGTTTAAATAAATAAATAAGTATCTCTGGACATTCTTTGGACATTATTCACACAGCGCCATCTAGCCCCAAACTAAGCATTAGCCTGTGCTATGGGTGCCAGACAGCGGATAAACATTACATAATCTCTCCCTTATTTCATTATCCTTTTTTAGACGAGGCAATCTTAGTCTTGACTCATGAAAGCCTTAAAGCTTGTCCGACTATGCGTTTGTTTTTAACAAATAAAATAAAATAATGTTTCCTATAAGAATTCCATCTAGAGTAGCTAGAACATCACTATTTCTATTGCTTTAACTTAAAAAAAAAAGTTCTCACGCGTCGCCGCCATTATTGTCTCGTGAGATACGAGCGAGTTTTCACACCGAGTGAAAAACTGCGTCTAGCATGATTACTTTGTGATTGAAACTTTTCAAGACTTCTCATAATGAGTTTATTACGAACAATGACATGTACTGTACAGGTGGGACGACGGGAGACGAGTAAAACAAGTGTTCGTGCGCACTGTAGGTTTAATAAGAGCGTTACATACTAAATATCCTAAGCTTACATACTAATGACGGGGAGCGGTGACGTACACACTACACCTCCCCCGTTTTCTTGAAAAGAAAAATATTTATTTTATATATATTTTTGTTTAATATGAATATTTTATATTATAATTTAATCTATACCTAGACCTAGACGGGTGAAGAGAATTTATTTCGATTTATTATTGTAGATATTTAAAAAAAGTTAGGAACAAATTAAGTATGTAAATGTTCAGATAACGTCATACAATTCACAAATACAGCTTAAAATTCTTTTAGCTTCCTATGAATATCCATAATTAATTTATTCTTACTATTTAACATCATTGAAAATATGTATTTTCTTATTTAAACTTAATGTCACACACAATCTCGTTTGTCTCATCATTATGAGAGCACTTCATAATAATCTCAAATATAAAAAACGTCATTACCAGTAAACATTATTATGTCATTATTACATACCTAATAACAAAAGTCATATCAAGATAATTATCTCACATTCATAATTCATTTAATATAGTCTTCTCGACTCATAGTAATTTATCATTTATTATTTTACCTCTTAGGGTTTTTCATTTGGGATCCTTGTCCCTTATTCATTTATATTTCTCTGGGTGGCCTACCCCTTTATTCATTCTTAATTATCTTAATCATATTCATTATTTAGTCGACTTCTCATTTTATAGACATTTCGTCTTAATATTCATACTTATGGCTATCTTTATAAGCACAGCATTATTTACATAGGTAATCCGACCATTTTCACAGAGAGAAGCTCGTCTACACTATGATCAAATTGAAGGACCCTTTCTTTTGATTTGTACTACATTTCAATGTGTACCTTGTCCATGTTATAAAACAAACCAAAACTTTCAGACTTAAAACACTTCCGAATAAATCCTTCAGCGCAAATAGTTTTGTTTCTTATTGGGTGATCAGTCCAATTGTTAACAAAATATTATTACTAAAGTATTCCCTACAACAAAAATCTAACAATAAAGCCAAACACTTTTTATCCATTTTATAACGTTCATGTCAATCATACTGGATGTATAATATCAATCAAATCCTTAAATATCATTTTGGAATGTAACTAATGTTATCCAGTAACAAAAGCTATTTAATACATCCCTACTCGTATTATTAACCTAAGTCAAATCCAGTAAAATATATATTTATTTTTATTAATCAAAGTTATTATTACTGCTTTCCATATTTATTACTCTAAACAATAAAAAAAAAATCTTTAAACATTTACTTTAGTTAAAATTCAATCATATTATTTATTGGGTATTCATAGTGTTAATCTACTTATAAAATCGAAAGCTTTTTAAGACAATAACATTGCACTAACAATTACTTAATATCATGTTAACAACATCTATTCAGATACTAATCTTAAGATATCTCAAGGGGTTGAGATCTTTTTTAAAACTTATTAACACTAATTGAACTTGACGTGTACAAGCTTTGCCACGTATTGATGGAGGATGGACGAGCCATAATGAAATAAAAAAATATGTTTTTCTTTTTTGAAAAAAATATTATATTGGTACTACATATATATTTTATTATATTTATTTATAGACAAACAAATAGTTGGCTTACAGTGTGGTACTAAAACGCTAACTATCTTAAATAATTTGATAAAAACACTCTGAGACATAACACAATAATAAGACCCATACCTACTATCATTAAAAATGTAACTATTAGGACTAATAATTTATATTATATTCTGTGCCGTAAAACACAGACTTAAAAAGCGGGAAAGAACTTTCAAGTTTCAAAACTAGGTACCAAAACCTAACTATTCCTGGAAGGGCAAAGATAACAACATAATGCCTTTTAAGAACATAAGCGTTCCGTTCTACGTGGTGCTTGCATAGTGATATCATTGTGCACAGATGTGCTAACAACTGCTCTTTATCTTGGAAAACAAGTCTTAATGCGCTTTAGGAATTAAATGTGGTTTCCTTGGCGTAAATAAACATGGGCTGTATGTAGGATTTGTTTTTTATACTTACTTATTATATACTTTTTTAGAAAGAATGTAGATGGCTTGGTAATAGAAAATAACTATAGTAGAGTAGAATACCTACATTGGTTTGATATTTAATTAAGTAGCTTATATTATAAGTATCAAAAACAATTAATTACAGTATAAAGTGCTAACACAGAAATTAAAAACCAGACAGAAATCAAACACACGAGGCTACATAGTAGATGTCACAGCTAATAATCCTAATTATTTACAAAATGATATACACATCAATAATGCCATGCAAAAATAATTAGTGGCTAAATAAATTACACGTTGCTATAACAAAAAAAAAGAGTCATCTATGGGCGGTGGTCCAAGGCCGTTGATTGTGAAAAAAAACTCACACATCGACTGACCGTTGATCTGTTGTATTCTGATTCAGGAACTATAGTCATATTTTTATCATTGGAAGCTTGTAAATCTATTTCAATACGTGTTATTTCAAATCGTTTACGATGCTTGAAAAAATAAAAAAGTAAAAAAACCTTTTTAAGTTGTCCATTACTTTACTTAACTTGAGTGGAAAAATATAGGGAAGATAGAAAAGCTATTATTTTATGAATCAAGCAAATGTTAGCAAAATATTTGTGTGCTGTAGAGTTAATAAAAAACTTTTTTTAAAAAAAATTAAACCGACTTCAAAAAAAAAAGAAACAAAAAAACTACCTAAAAACTGAAAAGCAAAAAATAATTTTAACCACTCAACGCCGAACCGGCACTCGGGTGCCGCATAACAATAGATTTTCTATTGTGTCTAGTAATCCGGGGCTAGAAGGATTAATAAGACATTCATCAAATGCGCTTATTGTCTAAGCCTATTAATTAAATTGTATTTTACGTGCTAGGTAGGTACCTACTAATCTGTTTGAAGTCGGTGCCAAGCCAAAGGTAATAAAAAATGATATATAATAATATTATGTATTATAAAGGGTTACTTATTAATCCGCGGACGTAGGTACGTAATCTGGGTACCTACTATTTGGCTTGGCACCGACTTCAAACAGATTAGTAGGTACCTACCTAGCACGTAAAATACAATTTAATTAATAGGCTTAGACAATAAGCGCATTTGATGAATGTCTTATTAAAATTATTTTTTGCTTTTCAGTTTTTAGGTAGTTTTTTTGTTTCTTTTTTTTTTGAAGTCGGTTTAATTTTTTTTTAAAAAAGTTTGTTTATTTTTCTATTTTTAGTGTGAATAACACGTAGGTAGTGAGTAAAACTCTTTCATAATAATGATAGCGAAAATACGAGTAGAATTGTATTATTTGATAATAAATAATAATATTAGGTATTCATTAAGTGTTCAGCACCATGGGTAGGAGGAGAATGCGTTTATGCACCATAACCGCAGGCTAGCTAGACCCGCGGCCGTGTGTGGGACTCGAGACCGAAGCGTCCGCTACCCACTACACTCCCCCGGTTTCTCCTTCACACCCGATTAGGACGAGCCGGTGCTAACCTTATTGGCTAGTGACCAGCCCATCCCCGGGTAATCATCAGCTTAGCTGCAAAAGTACATGAAATACAACTAACGTTCCACATATTCCTACAACACTGAAAGAATTATCCCCTAACTCCTAACCGTTAAGGAGTTGTACTTTCCATCATCACCTTAGCTGCAAAAGTACATGAAATACAACTAACGGTCCACATATTCCTACAATACTGAAAGAATTATCCCCTAACTCCTAACCGTTAAGGAGTTGTACCTTCCATCATCAGCTCATCAACATAAAATGATGTCTATCGGACGCAAAAACTTGAATGGCTTCAGAAAAAATAAGTAACGCGTAGGCGCAGCCTATAAAATTTGAGGTTTTCCCTTGATTTTTCCGGGATCCCATCATCAGATCCTGACATGGTGACAATGGGACCACCTCGGAACTATGCACTTTCAAATAAAAAAAAAATTATTTAAATCGGTCCACAATTGACGGAAAAATCGACGGACATACATAAAAAAAAAAAAAAAAAAAAATATACATACAGTCGAACATATAACCTCCTCCTTTTTTGAAGTCGGTTAAAAATAGCAATTTATGTTTTAAAACAGTTAATATTGTATTCATGCTTTTGAAAAAGGAAGGAAAACATTTCTTTGGTTTATTTCATAATAAATTATGACAAAAGAAATACATTTTGATTTATTAATTACATTATGCATAGTTTTAATTCCTATAAAGTAAATTAAAGAAAGGTTGTTTGTTAAAAGAAGATACCTAATTATTATTCTTTCATAAATCATTCAAATGAAAACCATTAAAAGTACAAAAACAGAAACGACTAACTAGTCTAGACAATTAAAACTAAAAATACCCGAGTTTTGATACGTCAATCATTTTTTGCATTATTAAAAGATTCAAAAGAAAACAAGGAAAAACTTAGGGGAAAAAATTACAATCACTTAAAGCTATCATTATCTTTGCTATAAAAAAAAAACATTAAGAGGCGGGAAAAACGCACAGTTTGCATCTGTGACGTAAAATAAAAAATAAAACGTCAAAAAATGGCGGGAATTTTTGCGATGCGACCATCAGCTGACATTGAATGTTACTCTTAATCTTAATGCAGTGGTTACATCTTATTATAGAGGTACAGAGCGACCCAAGTATGTTAAGGTCATTGGTCACTTAACATACGCGAACGCGCTAAAGAAATATACAATGTGTACTAAATGATCGATAATTCTGAAAGGTTATACATTTGTGAGTGACGTGATGACGTCATCAAATAGATACGAGTATGTCTAGCCAAGTTTCGGCTACGGCGGTTAATCTTTCATCATCAATCAACTACGCAGGATATTAGTGCACAAGAGTGCGCAAGCACAGTTGCACTCCCTATTCCCACACTTTCATAACCTGGTGGGATAGCCATCTGACACGACCATAAATAATACACTCACCCACCGGCAATAAAACTTGGCCACTGGGCTTTTTTCATACAAACATGGTCACTTTAGCGTCTCATAGATAGAAAACTATTTGCAGCTGTGCAATGATTACCATTTTCTCAAAAAGGAAAAACAATAAATAAATTGAGCGGTTTTTGGAAATTTTTGAAACTTTGATTCGACAATTGGGCGTTTGGCCTCTCCATTGACGTAATAATCATTGCACAGCTGCAAATAGTTTTCTATCTATGAGACGCTAAAGTGACCATGTTTGTATGAAAAAAGCCCAGTGGCCAAGTTTTATTGCGGGTGAGTTTATCTTACCTAGTAAGTTTATTTGTCTTTATTTCTGTTTTTAGTCAGTATAGCTAGAATTCAAATAACGCAATTAGTATTTAAATTTATGACTGTATGTATCGCAAAAATGTTTATTTTGCATTTGAATCCGTACATTAAGTTTTTGCAAGGCTATTTCAGGAAAAGATGAATATGTGCTGATAAAAAGTGCGAGATTCTACAGATAAAAAAGCTATTGTATATTTTAAAGATAATATTAATTCCATGATTTTAAATTGCACAAAAGTCAGGAGTCTCACTAGGATAATTATTAGTTTGTATTAGACAAGGTCATTAGGGCGGTTGCATAAGATTTATTAAATTTTCTTATTCTGCCACGCGATTTTAAATATATACCTAAAAATGTTAGTAAGTATAATAAAAAAAAGGTGAACAACAACATTTATTTTGCTCTTCATTTGAATCCTTATGTTTGAAAAAAAATATGTGGAAACGTGACTTTTTTAATTGCTCAAAAAAAAGTTTAATGCAAGACTACTTCTGTCCTGGAGGCTTAGACAAAGTAACATTTTGACAGCGATAGCGAAATTCGCTAACTTTAAATTGTATGGATTTGACAGATGCAATAGAAAAGTCACGTGGTGAAATTATGGGATTTGACATTCGCCATCGCAAATTGAGCTATAACGAACGTCATAAATGCCGCTTGTCTAGGGGGGCTGAGAGAACAACACAAGAAGTTAAAAAAAAGTAAAATTAAACCCGATAAAGATTTAATTAGTGTGTGTGACCTTAAATGGCCGTGAATTTAAATAACCTTAATTCGAATTCTTTAAGTAAAAGTAATTTGCTTACTCATCATAAGGCATAGCCCTTAAAAACTTTGAAATTAAAAAGAATGAGAAACGTCAATAGTCGAAATTATTTGTGGATCCCATGGGAGCAAAGCATGGGATCCCAAAGGAATTTATATTTATCTGAGTAATCTGAGGATCCCATGTGATCCAAGAGGCGAAAATAATTATCTGTTGACCCCATGGGAGCGAAGCATGGGATCCAAAATGGACGGAGCGAATAGTCGATACTAAAAGACCTAAAGACACAATTAAAAATAGACAGAACAATCTAGATGAATTAGACACCGAATTCTCGCGCCAAAAAGGTCACCAAGATGGCGGCGGGCGCGAAATGGCAACGGTTTAAGGTTAAAAGTGAAAGAGATCACGCCCGCCATTGTTGTCGATTAGAGGTAAACGGATTGAAACAGACACTTTTATATAGTTTTCTGTTTTTGCGGTTTGTTTTACGTGTTTTCTCTTACTTTGACAACTTTTTCTTGAAGCTTTTATAAATTGTTTGATTATATAATTATATTTTTACACTATTAACAACTAAATAACACATAAATTTGTCATTAGGTACAAGCTGGGGTTTGTGGTTTCAAATGTGTAAGGTCAATGATTTTTCTATATGTGCGTATTTACTATTGGCTGTGTAGCCATGATCCAATTGGTCTGGTTCCCCTGTCACGGGTTACCAAGTCCTGGAATTTCTGGATCATGGTGCAAGTGTACCTATGTCAATGTTTAAAAAAGACGACAGGACAGGACAGGACAGACATCATTGACATCTGACAAATAAATTATTTACGACGTTTATCTAGTGGTGAAACCGGCCGTATAATTATTTCTTCATCAAAAAGAGGTCGTATGTAATTCCATACTTCCATAATGATATCATTTAACTTAACTTTCGTTTGGTAACTTGATGAGGGAGGATTATAGGAAACTCACTTCCATTCATGGCTTCCCTTACCACTCCACAGTTAAGAAATAATATTGCCCTCCTAGCCGAGTTTTTGGCTATGCTACGGCCGCTTGCTTTCCTGTGTACCCTTTTAAATTTGGCAAATGTCGATGTTGTTTTTTAACTTCAGATCACTAGGCAATGTTCTCTGACATTTGTTTGTTTTTCTGAAATTAATTTGTTTTTATCAATGTTCATTTGTTTTTCTTTTTGTCGAAATTTAAGAAAAGCCAGTCCTCTTGGTCACGTGCACAATTTGATTCGGTTGGGTTTTACGGCCAAGGGTACAGCGGTTAAAATTTATTTTCCACTGTACCAACAAGGGAACAGCCAAGGGTACGCAGGAAAACAAGCGGCTACGGCGGCCAATACCTATTTACGATCAACCAATTACGCAGAAAATATTACAATGCTGCAGTAAGTGCGCAAGCACAGTGCACTCCCTATTCCCTCACTGTCATCATAACACGGTGGGACAGCAGTCTGACCGACCGAAGAGAGATCAGGCGCAGGACCAACGGCTTAAAGTGCTTTCCAGAACACGGGGGTGTTTTACACCGTTCATTTCCTGACTGATTATTTTTTGTTGTTGACTACATATATGTATAATTAGACAATAATATTATTTAATATTAGTAAGCATTTAAACAGCTTTTATTGTCCAAAAATAACCTTCAAGCACGTTTGATTGTACCCACCAGCCCTGGCACACAAAGACAAAACAATTGTTTTATATAATGCCTGATGGACATACGATTGGACACGCGCGGCACAAAAGAGTTCCGTGTATGAAGCTAATTTTTGTTTATTTACATAGCGGTCGCCTCCACGGTTTCACCCGCGCGTAATTTATTTTTTCAAATATCCCGCGGGAATGAGACGTTTCCCGTAGAAATTTTATAGCCTATGTCCTAATCCGGGTTATCCTACTATCCTACTTTATATTATAAATGCGAAAGTCTGGATGTTTGGATGTTTGGATGTTTGTTTGTTCCTCAATCACGCCCAAACGGCTGAACGGATTTAGATGAAATTTGGCACACGTACAGTTTATAACCCGGATTAGGACATAGGCTATAAAATTCCTACGGGAAACGTCTCATTCCCGCGAGAATAACAATTTTGAAACTAATAAACCGATTTGAATAATTCTTTCATTGTTGGAAAGCTACGTTATCCCCGGGTGACATAGGGTACTGTTGATCCCGAAAATCTGAGGGAAGGGGGAGATTTTTGCAAAAATAACATGGAACCGCGGGCGGTAGGTTAGTAATGAAAATGGTTTGTAAATGGTGTAGCGTGTAGCTATTTTCATTACTATTTATTTAAGTAATTGAATAACATTATGTATCGATCCAGTTTAATTAAATCCTACAATTACCTGATACTGTCCAAATAAATGTTTTTTATTGTTAGATGATTACCTGAAAATAAATAAAAAATGATTAATAACTTATTATGATAAGTGCCTTTGGCAAGGCGTATAGTTAAAATTAAATAGATAATCTTGTAATAGTTATCAGTCAAACTACTGAGACGCTGTCTTTTTTGTCAATTAAAAAAAATAGATCACCATTACTTGACAGATATTAAATATGGGATATTTTTAAGTGTACAAAAAAATACTGAAATGTACATCAAAAACTGATTGCACACCAAAGGTTAGGTTAGGTTAGCAATTCAGTATATTTTTGATGCTCAATCAGTATTTTTTGATGTGCAGTTAAATACAACCCATATAATATCAAGATAATGTCAGTGTTAAAACTGTCCCTATGTTTTTTTTCAATCTTCACGGATTAAAAAATCATAAAAATAAACAAATGATCGTTACACACTTATAGCTTGTGTAACAATGCGTGTAGTTATTCATTGTTAACCATTATGCAGTAGGAAGTAAAGAAGAGCATTGCATAACTTGGATAACATCGTAGGTATTTAATTAATTACTATTACTGGCAAATACGACTGCACGCAATTTTTTTTAATTTCTGAGCATTAGACAGACGATACGCAGTGTCATTTTGTCCTGGGTCGGTCAATTGCCACAGAGCGGGCATCGGCTCGTCCTCTCCGGGTGGAAGGGGAACCGGGGGAGTTTAGTGGGTAGTGGGATGCTTGGGTCCCGAGTCCCACACACGGCCGCAGGTCTCGCTAGCCTGCGGTTAAGGTGCATAAACGCATTCTTCTCCAGAAGGAAAAAAAAAGTGTCATTTTGTCCTTATTTTATATTTCATGAACTAAATACATAAATAAAACAAAATATTATGCATCATAACATAAAGGCTTCAGAGATGCACTTATGAATCTTTTTTTCTGTA
The DNA here is from genome assembly GCA_949319885.1 of Mecyna flavalis. Classification (NCBI taxonomy): domain Eukaryota; kingdom Metazoa; phylum Arthropoda; class Insecta; order Lepidoptera; family Crambidae; genus Mecyna; species Mecyna flavalis. Next base: position 5,228,890 of record OX439420.1, on the reverse strand, counting down.
AGCGTTTTACCCAGAACTAAACTAGTTAGGGTACGCTATCACAATGATACATCTCGTTATTTATTTATTACATTGAAGCGACTGCCATCTGACCTCCGTAACTCTTGGCAGGGGAACTTGGGGAAAGATGTCATTATGAATGAATCGTCATATTTATCAATGGTATGAAATGACTCTACCACCGAGAAAAACTAAAAAACAAAACTTAGTGTCCTACTCTTTTCAATCACCAAAAGTTTACAATATATCAACACAATCTCCTGTTGATATAATACATTACATAGTCATACAGTTTTCTGATCCAAAAAGAATAAAAATGTTAACCATCAGTTTATTTAAAAAGTTGGACACTAAAAATAGATGTTTCAGATTTTGGTTAAATGTAGTAGACATAGAGTAGATCTTGAGAAAGGACTAAGGGTTTTTTTAATCTTCTTTAACGTTAATTTTCATGGGATACCACAGAAAACATATTGTTTTTGTTAGTCATTTCATGTCACAACGGAGTTTGGGAGCCGGAATGTCTTCTCCTGGAATAATATCACGTTCTTTCAGGATAACGCTAGCCAAGGCACAGATTATTAAATAGTTACAAAGGTTAGAAGTTTATAAAATAAAGATTGAAGAATCAATAACGGATCCACGTGATTATTGATTTAGGGACAGTTTGGAAGCTACAGAGGGACACAAAAACTACTTTCATCCCGGAAAAGTATCATATTCCTGTTTGAAACAGATAAACCACGTTATAAGTCCCGTAAGCAATGTCTATATCTCTCTCTTTCTAATATATTTCTAAGCCACGCCGCTACCTTCCGCAACTTCGGACAATTTAGCTAAGTTTAAATGTATGCGTTGTATACCTATTGCAAAACGTGCGCATTTCAAACTGTAACTTGCATTGTCTTGTCAGAATACTGTTGATACTGTTGTGGGTTAAACCATTGGTTAAACTAACAAACTTCGTAGTTATAGTTACTCGTAAGTTTGGCCTTGACACTATCCTATTAGCAAACGCTAACTGTACCTACAGTGCGTTCACGATTAAGATGTCCCCAAGCCGTTATATTGGCAGCATTGCCTACGATTTTTCTTTTTCGCAATATTCCCGCACCTTCAACACAAGCTCCCTTGCACTGCTTTTGAATACTTTTAGAATGATTGATTTTATTAATATCACCAAACAAACAGAGCTTTACGCTTTGTTAATCTGACAAAAACAGATTGACATTTTCGACAAACAATAGTACCAATATAGCGGCTAGGGCAAGGGGACAACAGGGGACAACTTATGGTGAACAGACTGTACCTACCATAGGTACCTACTTTACATTTATAAAGCGACAATCTTATCTGTTCCGGTGGCCAAAATTGGAACTATGATGACATTTTCGATTTTAAAAACTGCTACAGGATAGCGTTGCAAGTTGTTGTTGTTACAAATAAGCCATTAATTTTATTTGGTTAATCCAAAATGAATTGTTAATATTGACAAATGGAATTAATAACTAACAGCGATTAGCGTGATTCGCTAACTTCAAATTGTATGGATTTGACAGGTGTCTTAGAAAAGTCACGTGGACAATCGATATTACAGTATGGGTTTTGACATTCGCTATAGCCGATAGCGAACGTCATAAATGCCGCTTGTCTAGGGCCTCCTGGCCTGAGGTCGTCCTCGGTAACACTGCGTTTACCGAGCCGCGATAATTTGTCCAAGAATTACCTAATTCTCATAAAGTCAACCTTGACACAGCATGAAAACTATCGATACTGCGACAACACTAAGTATTGCCTACTATAACAATAAAACAGCATTATTAGTGTGTAACCTTCAAGCGATCATCTTCATATCCAACCATTGATTGGACAGGTTTTAATATTATAAAGTACAATTTATACATCAGAATAAATGGCTTTGAGCAAGTATTATTTAGATAAAATTAAAGAGGAACATTTATCAGTTTGTTCTGGAAATGTTTAAAAGGCTAAAGAAAAGATAAGAATACGTGAATTTTCCGGTTTGAAAAACTCTGTCGTTCGGATTTTGGAGGTTGGTGGATATTTATATTTAATCAAGTAACTTGTAAAGTAACAGACCGCCTCCGTGGAACAGTGGCTAAGCCGCTCGAGTATAAAAACACGGAGGTAGGGCTTTTTCTGAGTCCCACTGGTTGGCTACCAACCCCACAGGTGAAATCTGCCGCCATAACAGCTCTGGCTGTGTTCCGGCAGTATTAATGTGGGAGCCAGTACACTTGAAGCCAGATCACTTGCTCAAAGATCAGGGGGCCTAGTAACATTTTGACAGCGATAGCGAAATTTGCTAACTTCAAATTGTATGGATTTGACAGGTGTCTTAGAAAAGTCACGTGGTCAAACGGTATTTAAAGTACGGGTTTTGACTTTTGACACTCGCTATCGCAAATTAAGCGATAACGAACGTTATAAATGCCGCTTGTCTAGGGCCTCAGATGAGCCTACAGTCTGGCAGCACATTAAGCAACGTTTCCAGGCGAAGTGTCCCGTGGGCTGCGCGTCTGTCTGCCAACTGACATAGTATAAAAAAAACAGTGCTTAACTTCTTCTTTCACCGAGCGTTTTGTCCCGATCTTTTGTTGAACAGGGTGCGCTTGCACCACGATCTAGGATTTGTCAAGTCCAGTTATTACATTGGAGCGACTGCCATCTGACCTCCGTAACCCTTAACAGGGGAACCAGACCAATTGGATCATGGCTACACAGTCATTCGACTCACAATGTTTTCCGTCACCGTCTTGCTAGTGGTCACAGAAAAATCGTCTAAAATCGTCGTCGTTCGAAACTGCTATCGGTTACCACAGCTCTTAACTCATAACAGTGCATTATAGAATAATAGAATGGAATAATTAGACGAGAAAAACAATCAAGTTTATTGACATACTCGTCTGTTTATTGACATTATCGTTTACGTAACTAGCATATTTTAATCGTCGATTTTAATGGAGACAAAGCTTTATTTATTCGTGACGCGGCCATTGTGAGTCGAATATCTTTATTGTCTTTGTCGAGTCGAGCAAAGACAACTGTCTGTGCAGCCTACTCGATCGAACGCGGAAACAAAGAGTTCCGTAATCGTGTATGGGTGGCTTTATATACGGAGTAATAAAATTATGATAAAATTAGAGCTGTAACTTTTTTTATCTGTTAATCGTATGTTTTTAATATGTAAGGCAATCTGTGAATTTGCACAAATTTAAAAATTTATGTTTTTTTATAGTTTAGTTTTTTAATTATAGAAAATATTAACCTAATTAAAATAGAGGGGCTGCTTCCTTTATCCTGGGACGATCCTCAGTTCCTATGGGATAGCTTAATGTTTTTATGTTAGTCCTATAATCCTATTGCGCTCCGCAACAGAGCCACGAATCGACATGATGTTGAGTATGTGAATATATACGTTATTTAGGAGTTATTTTTTTATTGCAATGTGTAACAAGACGAGCAGATCGTACACCTGATGGTAAGCGCCACGTCTGCCCTTAGACAGTTCAGTGCCAAACAGTAACTAAGCATTTACTGTCTGGCACTGCCCTGTGCCCGCTACTCCGAGACGACAGTTATGAGGTCTCATATACCCAGTAATTTCACTAGCTTCAGTGCCCTTTCCCCGAAACACAAGTGCTTGACACACTTCTATTTCACGGGCAAATATCTGGCACTGCGTTGGTACCCATCTAGACAGCCCAGTACAGGAACCTACCACCTGGTAAACACCCGTTAAACATAAAAGTTAGTTATAACAATCGATAGTGTTCTAGATTAATTGGGCAACACGACACCGCTTGAAATGCAACACGGATGCACTTGCGCAAGTTGGTGGCGATGCGCATTTTGCAAGGATTTAATTAAACACTAGTGCTCTTTCAAGTATTCTGTTTGTCCCTCCCCCTTTTTTCGGTTTAGAATGTAAACGATGGTGGCGTCGCTACTGTCGTTTTAATACTGTCATTAAATATCGTTTTGCAAAAACTGACATTTCACGTAATTCCAATTTTGGCCACCGGAACAGATAAGTTTGTCGGTCTATCTATACTAATAATTTGGCACCTTAGTTGACTTGAACCATAGTGAAGTAAAACTTTTTTTTTTCGGAGGGAATGCGTTAAGGCACCATAACCGCAGGCTAGCTAGACCTGCGGCCGTGTGTAGGACTCGAGACTAAAGCGTCCACTTCCACTACCCACTAAACTCACCCGGTTTCCCCTTTACACCCGAATTAGGACGAGCTGGTGTCAGCCTTGTGGCTATTGACCAGCCCAGGTCTAGCTAACCTGCGGTTATGGTGACTAAACGCATTCTCCTCCGAAAAATAGGACCATGAAATTGATAGAGAATTATTTGCAAGCAAAATAATAGTTATTTATGTGACTGCTGCATAATGAGGGTCATGAAAATACGAATGTGGTTTTATGAAACGAACGAAGTGAGTTTCATAAAAGAATCACATGAGTATTTTAATGACTAATTATGTACAGTCAACAGCACATCACGGTATACACTTGCAGTTCGATAATAGCGCTTATGCCCCCGACATAAGAGCGGTACAAAGTCCAAAGTGTTACGTTTGATGTGCTGTTGACTGTACAGTCACATACATAACTTTATCTTCATTCATACGATAATATGTCTATTTTATAGTCAGGATTGATGAGCAAACGCCCTAATTACCAACTTAATCTGTATGTAAAAGTTAGTACTGACATACCCAGCAAACATTTTAGGTCAAAATAACAATAAAAATACCAATATTAAGTGGCAATTTTTACGGAGACCAAAATGAGGCACCTCGAATCGACGTGGAATCCACGTGGAATCCACCTATTTGGGGAAAAAAGGCACGTGCGGGCTACGTGGATTCCACGTAACTCTAGTAATTGCAACCGACAGGTCAACGGATAGGTCATATTTTCGACGTAAACTCGACGTTACCACGACGTGCCTTGTAGTTGCAATTACTATTTTGGTAATCATTTACCTCTTTTAAACGTGGATCCAACGTATTTTTTACTATTTAATTACATATTTAGGTGAAGTTTATATCGGTAGCGATGGAGAGTAAAAGAGACAAAAATATATTACCTTTACACAAACAAAATGTCTAACCAAAAAGCTAACCTCTTTAACATTGATATAATAATGGCGGCTTGCTAAGTTTCCAAATTATCGCGCCTGATTACAACGCTATATTACGACAAAATCTTGTGCGATGAAAATTTCTTCGTGCATTTATTGATTTAACGTTGAAATCTACTAATGGGCTTTAAATTTAGTGAAGAATTATTATTTTTTAATGTCAAGATGAATATTTTATTTAATAATAGTGGTCATTATCTTGCCTTAGCAGTATTAAGTTAAATAAACCCAACTAATTACCAGAATATAAGCGAGTAGATGTGACGTTTAACGGTATTATCCCAGAAATAACAACAAAAAATATGCGTTATGAATTATCACTTCTTCGGATTACTAAAATAAAATGGCGGTTTTACCAAAACGTTATTTTAACCTAAATATTGACCTATAAGTATCTGGTAATTATTTTAGGTCAATGTGACATAATATTTGCGACTAAATGGTATCAGGTTACCTAATTAAGTCAATAATTCCTACCACTTTTTTTGTTTGTGTCATGCATGCACCGACATAGAACAACAAGGACAGAAAAGTACCTACCTATTTCCTGAGTCTTTCATTTCAAAATTTTCCTTTTCTGATTCTTCATTATTATTTTTCTGTACATTGTCATCATCAGTTTGATTTTATAAACTGACTTGAAGATGAATTTTCATGAAAAGATGGTGTGGAAGCCGATGGATGAGCATCGGATGCTAATAAAGACCATCGGGAGTTTTTGCCCCAGTACCTCAAAGTTCACGAACAGTATTGAAATGTGGTTTGATTTAAAGGCTTAGGGTAACTATTTTACGGAACGTTTTTCTTTTAATCCTAGTGTATGGAAGAAGAAAGTTATAAGCAAAACAGTTTTACCAATTATTGATTTTCAATAATATAATAAATATTTTATCTACATCCATACCATAATATGTCTATTTTATATTCAGGAGCGATGAGCAAACGCCCTACATTTAGATATAAGTATCTGTGGCTGCATTGAAATGTTTACATTTTAGTGTCGGTAACCGACACTTTAATTACGTTCAAATTTCGAACGTCTTCTTTAAAAGTAAAAATTAATAGGTTTTTTCGATTATCGAATTAGTCGATTAGTAATTTTATGTTCCATTCCAATGATTTTGTATATAATATCATTGTTCCATTCCTATACATTTAATTCGATGCTGAAATTATAACAATCGATTTGAGAATCGAAATCAACTCGAGTCTAGATTGTTTATGAATTTTAAAAACTACAAACGTCATTTATTCAAATTGACCTACAAATTATGACATGATTTTGTACTAATTTGCTCATTGATCCTGACTATAAAATAGACATATTATCGTATGAATGAAGATAAAGTTATGTATGTGACTGTACATAATTCGTCATTAAAATACTCATGTGATTCTTTTATGAAACTCACTTCGTTCGTTTCATAAAACCACATTCGTATTTTAATGACCCTCATTATGCAGCAGTCACATAAATAACTAATATTAAACTGTGATACGCTCTCTGGCGCTTGTAAAGGGCGCTCTACACTTAGCCTGCGGATCACGGTGCGATTTCGCGCCGCAAACTTGCCGCGAATTCAACAATGACTCTACTCTCGCAACTCGCAATGGTTCGCGGTATTTTCACAGTTAAGTTCGCAACGTTGAATGAAATGGACGTCGAAGTAGCTGTTGCTGCTTCCCTAACAATATGCGCGTACTTTAATTATGAGATATAGAAAAATTTAATTTCTTCCGGTTTCACGTGATGGCGCTGATCGGCGATAAAGCTGATGACTCTATTCCCCCATAATAAGTTACTCTATGAACAATACTGACCGTCGCGGACTGCGAGTGTGGAGTCATGCACGTTCGCGTCGCGTTCGCGTTTCGTGCTCCCTTTGACGCGGAACAAAAAACCGACAAAAATTGGGGAACAATGCGCGAAACCGCGTAGAATATGCGAAACGGCTCCACACTTAGCGTTCGCGCCGTTTCGCATCCATCGCGCGCGATCCGCGGGCTAAGTGTAGAGCGGGCTTAGGCGCAATCCTTTCAACATTGCAACACACAGTACTACATAATTATGTACATATACATGTTACAGTCAAAACCTAAAACCAGTCAATATCGATATTGACTGAGGATTCGGTTCTGGCACTCGCCGGCCCGCTACGGCGGCACGCTCGCTTCGCTCGCTCTGTTTATACAGTTTAAATTTTTTACAGTTTACCGTTTGTAATATCTAAGCGGTGTAGCAGTAACTCACGGTTATTGCATTTCCATGTATATTTTACATATTTAACTATTGTGATAGAAAATATACCTAATATTGAACATGCATACACTACATTTAATAACTAAAAATAACAATCGCTAAATGAACAAAAAACCTAATTTTACAAAACATCAATTATCTCTAAACTTGCTTTCACTGAGGTACCGCTTTTGTCCTTAGTAGGTTCTTTATTAGTGATCGAAGTTAGTAGGGCAGTATAGTAGAAAGTGGAATATCTGTACAGTTTTTTATCTTTGCCCATTGGACAGTAAGTAAAACTTTAATGCTATAAGATAGGTTACATGTAATACGTCGTATTTTGCCAAAGACTGACTTATTTTTAACTAAACCACGATAAACGTCAAGTCGCCAACATCACTAAGACTTATAAGTTAAATTACTGAGTAAATCTAACGTTAAAGTTATCAGAACATAACCTAACGGTGTTGCAAATACATTACAAGTATCTCTCACTTGATTGTCGTACTTAGGTATTTACTATTGGTGAGATTTACTTCACATTTGGTGTCATATTCAACTTAGAATCGATGACCTTAATGGTCACTGAATAAGAAATAATTACATCGCAAATACCAAGCAATCACTTACAAGTATTTATGACTTATTGGTCAAGCTTTCAACCGTCAATTCTACCATTTTTTTCGACTTACTTTCGACTTTTAAGTTCTCTACCAAATTCAGTGAAAATAACGTTTTAATTACTATATATTTCGACGTAGCAGTTAAAGTGTGTATTAAGTGAAAAAAAATGTTGCGTGGGACGTTATTTTTACTTAAATTGGTAATATATTCTTTAGTCTTGGACCAAAACACTTAAAATGTTTGCTGGGTAATGACTGACGTTTGTAGTTTTTAAAATCCATAAACAATATAGACTAGAGTTGATTTCGATTCTCAAATCGATTGTTATAATTTCAGCATCGAATTAAATGTATAGGAATGGAACATAAAATTACTAATCGACTAATTCGATAATCGAAAAAACCTATTAATTTTTACTTTTATAGAAGACGTTCGAAATTTGAACGAAATTAAGTATCGGTTAAAAATGTAAACATTTCAATGCAGCCACAGATACTTATAACTAAATGTAGGGCGTTTGCTCATCGCTCCTGAATATAAAATAGACATATTATGGTATGGATGTAGATAAATATCATTATAAAAGTTACAAGTTGCCTGTATTTTGAGAACATTATAGGATTAGGTATAATAATATATTATGTAAATCTAAACAAATAATTTTTAAATCAACGATTATATAATACAACGTAATCAATGATGAAATATATTTACGTAAATAATAATGTAAGTAAGTAAATATTTATATTTTATTATAAACAATAACGTTTATTTTAACAGCGCAAATGACACAAATACAACGACTCGACGAACCTCTATTCAACCTTCACTCAAACAAAAATCATATCTATACCAATAACATTACAATTCATTTTCTACTGCACTCTATATTACATACTCAGCAACCTCCGTCTAAAAACCCGTTCAGGCTAATACCATCTCCATTCATAACGCATTACAGTGCATTTTCTACTGAAGTTTACATCAGCTGTACAATACCAACTTTAACGCAAGGTAAAATTAACCGTATTGTCAGTGTTTTGTAGTTACTTTAAGGTTCAATTTCGCTTGAACACGTTAGTCTTTGCAAGATCATTTCGCGTGTTTCATAATGGGCATTATTATGAAATCCGAAGGTTAAGCCGATTTAAATAAATTTTAAAACTTGAGATGCGTTGTACCAATAACACACTTTGTACGCACTAATTGCTATTTTAATAACAATTAAACATGTAATGTAATAAAGAAATGGCGGCTAAAAATATCCTGCCTGCGTAGGTTGAAAGGAACGCGGGCTAAACAAATGCATGCGGCAATGCAATTGTGCAAAACTTATTAGGTATTCTTACTAAGAAATAAATTATGCTTACTTTAATTAATATTTCATTACATTATGTATGTACTCTACAGTCTACAGTCTGGCAGCATATTAAGCGACGCTTCCTGGTGAAGTGTCCCTCAATGGAATAGGCCGCAGTGACCGGTTACCATCAGCTATCGGTATGTCAGTAAGATGACACTATCTCAAGTCACAATGTAAAATAAACTTATTTTCACAACTAAGTTTTTTTATTGACTGTACTGTACCTTGTATCTACAAACTTGTTTTGGTATTCGTTTAAAAAGTATCCGTTCGGAATAAAAAATAATAAAGATTTAAAACAAATACCATTGGTATAAGATGTTGGTATTAGAGGAATAGATCACCGTTTGAGACTAAGAACTAAGTAAGTTTAATTTGCAGTCGCAATCAAAACATGATAAGGAAGATCGAATATCATAAGAATTTGTAGAAAAAAGCTAGTTTTACAATTAACGGATTCTAATTAAAATTCCTTTGCCTCACCAAAAACTAAAAAAGTTCATAATTAGTATCCATGACTTTAATCCTACTCCCAACACAAATTTTTTTTTTTGGTATATTTTGTCTTATCTTATGTTGTACTTGTAACGTTAGAAAATAACATGAAAATGTAAGTAGTACATAGTAATAGGAATAAAATAATCATTTAAATACAATTTTTTCAATAGATTTATGTACAATTATATCATCGAAAGCGCGGTAATTCCATCTGTCAAAAACCTCCCTGGCTAGTGCGGGCGGGACAGTCGGGATACGTTACCCGGTGAACATAGTGATGTGTAAATCGATTTAATTTAAAATCCTTTTTCAAAGTAGGTAATCTCGAAATATTTTACAATTTATAATGTTAGTCATCTACCCTATTCTCGTTAATTAAGCGTGAGTATAAATCATGATCATTAATTAATTATTTTTCTTGCTTAGACATAGACAGACACGTAAGGTCAGCTATTTAAGCAGAATAAGTGCATTGAATTATCAGAAAACGCAAAGCTAGCAAACAAAGAAAAAATGTGCTTGAAAACCAAATATGTACTAATATTGATTTATTAATTAAGGGCAGATGCAATAGATCAGTTAGGGTTGCCAACCATACCAATAACTATTTATAATCTGTGACCATACTGTTAAAAACAGTATTAATAATGTTTTTCACTACATTATACTTTACACTGTTAAACAAGTCTAAAAAATGTACTGTTCATTTTTGTAAAATGCTGTTTATTTTTCTTTCTTCAATCTCTGTAATATATTTTACCTATAGTAGGTAAAAACTATCTTTAGTTTGCGCTGTGTCAAAAATGTGCATATTTATTTAAAGCTAAGCAACCTTCTACGTGGTCAGTGCCCGGATGGGTGACCTTATCGATTTTCCTCCGCGCCTCAGAAGGTCGTCAAGCCGATGGTTCGCAATGCTATTGAAAGATGATTAGATGGCATGCGTGCCACAAGCTGGATTATTTATTTATTTGATTACGAGTAAATAATACCTTTTTTGTGTAGGAGAATGCGTGTGCGGTCGTGTGTGGGACCTGGGAATAATGACATTCGTTCCCCGAAACCAAATTAGGTTTATTCCTGTTCGGCCCACAAAGTTCGTCCCGTCCCACAAGTAGGACGAACGGGAATTCTTATTTTTACTTCACGTTCGTCCCATTTTCATATTCAATGGGACGAACGGGAAGCAAAATAAGAATTTCCGTACGTCCCACCAAATGAAAGAAATAGAAACCAATTTGGTATGGGTAGTAAGAAATATTACACGTCAAGAAATTCTGAGCCATGTTCAAACCCCGATTGGACGCGGCTTGCCTACCGGGCTTTTTTTTTATTGATGGAGGAAGGAATGGAATTGCCTAATCATTATTACCACAAGCTGAATTTCGCCTAAATAACTTTTTTTCGGTGGAAATGGTAACACAGATTACCCCCAATGGGTGGTTTATGTGCCGTGCCTGCCAATGTGTGGGGGAACGTGACATTCGTCCCACTAGGGGCTACCATCGTCTAACTTATCGATGCTAGATAAACACAGCAAAAATCCCGGACATTTGGGCAAAATATGTTTTTCTCCCCGGAAACCTCTAAAAAAGTTTTTTTGCAACAATGAAGAATGTTAACTAATTTTGATTATTAGCACTCCATATTCTTTGTAAAAAATAAAAAATACTAGTGAAAGAATTACTTCGATACGTCAATTAGTTTCCGATTTAGAAGTAAAACAAGTTGTAACCGCACGCGCGGGCTGGCCGGTGCCGGTGTGACGTCATTGTACAACTCGCTCAGTCTGGCGCACTCAGTCCGCTAGCGTTCGGCGCCCGTGCCGTCGAAATTAAACCTAAATACTTTTAAAAATGTCCAATCCAAATACTAGGAAATCATGTGGTGTGCCTAAATGTAAAAATACAACTACCAATTCGCAGGAAAAGTTGTTTTTTATAGTTCCAAAGGACGTTGAGGCTCCTCGCTTCGACGATGTAGCCACATTAAAAATCCTAGTATGTTTACAGCCACCTCTGCTGGCGGCACAATCTTCGCAGGTTACATTTAAAACTTCTTGATCCTTATCAGTTTAGAATGCAATGATAAGGTGTGGTACGTATGCGGTGTTCTGGCGTGATTCTACATTACATACATCACCTAGGTAGGTCTTTTTATTTGAACATGACTAATAGCATCATCGCCATAGCTGTCTCTTGCTGATCTGAAATAAGCTTCTTTTAATCCTTCTAGCCCCGGAACACCAGACACAATAGAAAATTTATTGTTATGCGGCACCCGAGTGCCGGTTCGGCGTTGAGTGGTTAAAAATAAATGGCCTTACGTAATTTGTAAGTAAAAAAAATACAACACTATATGTATTTACTTACATCCTAAGAGCGCTTATGCACTACGTCCGATCCGAATCCGATCCGTCTCCGTGAAATCAAAATCACAAAGACATTCGGATGACGGATCTAGTTCGTAAATCACTAGAAATACTCCGGACCGTTATTTCACGGAGACGGATTGGATTCGCATCGGATTCGGATCGGATAGTGCGTTACCTTACCGCTCTTATTCCTAGGTACTATCCTAGTTCCTACTAATATTATAAACGCGAAAGTCGTTGTGTGTGTGTGTTTACTTGTTATCTTTCACGCAAAAACTACTGAATGGATCTGGACGAAGTCTGGAATAACATATAGGTAAGTAGGTAGGCTTCTTTTAATCCTGGGAAAATGTACAGTTCCCGAGGGAAACGGGGGCGAAGCTGCTGGCGGAAGCTAGTTTGCAATATATGAATGTACCTATGTAGGTATGCATTTATTTAAATTTACTAAGAAGAGCGGTACCTATACATACGTACCTACTTACCTATAGTTACAAAACTATAATACCTACATTTTTATTTGTTGTCTATAACATAAACATTGAATGGTAGGTAGATACTTTTACTATTTGATATTCCTCGCATTTCGGCGGCAACGAAATCACTATTTGTTGTTAAATAATGCGCAACCATTAATCCATCTATTTTAGGTAGATTATATTATCCGATTGCCCTTTTTCGTCCATATTATTAATTGAATAATATTTACTATTAAGTCTATTAACGAAAACACAACAAAATACTGCACAAGCCAAGCGCAAGCTATGCAACTTGTACTAAGTCGGGCTCGGCCCGCGCGGCGGGTTGTGATGTGACGTCACAAGCGGTCACGTGACTGTTAGCGGGACTCGATATTTTTCGAAACTTTGAATGCCTATAGAATCAGAACTACTAGGTATTTTTGACTACAACAAAAACTAGTGTATTTGTATACATACAGGCATTACTGAGACAAAATTTCAAGCGATTTGGCATACCTAGTAACATTCTCCATTATAAAAACATGGTTAAAATTTTTGAAAGTTTTGTTAATGTGTCCGGGTGAACTTTCAAAGACCATTGCCGGACGCCTCCCGGACACCCTTAAAACTAGGACAAATCCGGGGAAAGCCTAGCCACAGATAACCCCCAAGGGGTGGTTTATCCGTGCATGCCGCGCTGTGTGGGGGAACTAGACTTTATTAGACATTTGACCCACTACTAACAAAACTCTTTCCTTTACCCCCGAAAGTGGCGATCCAGGGCCCTATTTGGGGCGATTGATAAAATTACTATTTAATAAGTAACTGAGATGTTGTCACCTTTGTTATTTAAAAAAAATAGGAGACAAGATCATTGTGATTTGCAGATAAAACTTATCTGACGGTAAAACCAGCCTTAAATGTTGTTTTGATGCTCTGTTTACGCCCATTCTATTGATTTATATTCATTTGTACATATTATTGAGATAATTACCATTAATCTTTTTAATATGTTATTTACACTGTGCTGTCTGTTTATTCAGCTATGTTGTTGCTGGTAGTTTGAAAAAAAGGTATTGATTGCGACATTGGCGGCAAAACTTTATGGAAGGACCAACGATCCATGAGACTTGAGAGCAATTAATAAGTAGTTAAGAACTTAAGAAATTATAATTTCTAAGTCAATGACATTATCTAAACTTCTTTTAAAAATTATAAGTTCTTTTTCGTAGATTGTGGGTACTTAACGAGAATTCTTAATATTTAAATACTTAATAAATATGATAAAGTTTAATAAACATCATTTACCAGTTATTTACACTAAACCTGATGCAAAGTGATTCTTAAATACGAGGAAAAGCGTTTTATTGTATCTTGTAACATGTTATTAAATAAAGATGACGCAAAACCTTCAAAACAAAGTCATAAAACATTCCAAAGCTTACCGCCAAAGTTTGATTTAAAAATAAATTAAAAAAGAAAGTGAAATGTCACAGATTATAAATGATTGTCCATTGTTCTATCCTTTAACCGCCTCCTTATTCGCAAAAGGAAAGTAAAATTAAAACAGCAGTCCTTGTAAATCGAAGTTGCCTACAAAACAAAAAGTACAAACCTCGAATTCGGCGTCCTAGTAACTTTAGAACCGTTTGCATTAAATTCAATCTCGCTTCCACCAAAACTTGTTACCAATGGTACATCACCGTCAGCCATATTTGCAATCACACACTTCACAGTTGAGTATTTTATAATGTCGTCGCGCGCGGTCGAGTTGGATATTTTGTAATGTAATTTTGGACGAGCGCGCGTGCGACCGACCGCGAATGCACTCACTGACTGAATGATTATTTTATTGATGTAAATATAATGATGGGCGTCTACGCGCTCAGATAACAACATGTGATGGTCACTCGAGTCGGACGTTGTATATCTGTGATAATTGGACCGCTTTATGCGACGTTGTCGGCTTCCGCCATTTTTTTCTGGTTTCTTTTTCACGCAATTTTATGTTGAAAATTGCCATTTTGGAAGACACACGTTAGTTTTACCCAGAAATTTAATCCACCTACATTATTGCAAGAGTGAAAGTAACTCTCTTTTTCACTTTCACGCCTAAATTACTAAACCGATTTTGATGAAACAGACATTGACGTAATCTAGGGAAAGAACATAAGCTATGTATCCCGGAATAATGCTCAATTCCTAAAGAATAAAATAACTGAAATACTGAAATAGAAGTGTTTAATTTTTCTTTTTCATCGGCTTGCAATGAACAATCTGGTTGGTGGTAGGACTTTTTCATAGTCCGACTGGCTAGCTACCACCCCCACAGGTAAAATCTGCCGCCATAACATCTCCGGCTGTGTTCCGGCAATATTAATGTGGGAGCCAGTACACTTAAAATTAAAGGCTCGAAGATCGGATGAGTCTACAGGCTGGCAGCACATTGAGCGACGCTTCCTGATGAAGTGTCTCTCAATGGAATAGGCCGCAGTGACCACTTACCATCAGGTGGGCTGCGTGTCTGTCTGCCAACTGATGTGGGATTGTGTAGGGATGGTTTGGGAGAGATTGCCACATTGTATAAGCGGCTAGGATACCTAGACAATACATACATAGATTTCACAATAATCATTCTTAACGGGACCTATTACACAATTTATAAATTAAAGAAACAATTAACTCGCCCATTATTTAAGTACACAATGACGTATTGAAGTGTCTAATTGAACAACATTAACAAAGAAATTAATAATGCGCGAGTTAATTAAATGAATTGGGTTCCGCAGGAACTGTGATAAACTAGTGGATTAAAATGTCGGTTCACATACAATAGGTAAATGGTTTGAATATCGGCGCGTTATGTAAAGTAGCATTGATAACTATAAGAATTACTAGGTGCAGTGGCATAGCGTGGGTGTCAGCCGCCCGGGGCGGAAGATAGTTCTGCCGCCTTTTTTTTTTTGCTCCTCCAGTTGGCAAAGCAGCCCACGGGGCGGAAGACGATTCTGTCGCCCTTTTTTACAATTCTGCCGCCCTTATTTTTCTGCTTCTCCAGGATTTTTTGCCGCCCCCTAAAAAGTGCCGCCCGGGGCGGACCGCCCCCCCTTCGCTACGCTACTGACTAGGTGGTGTAATATGGTATTTTTCTCGCGCGATTTTTCCCGCTCTTGTCACGCTTCCACCACGATCTATGATTTGGCAAGTCCAGTTTCATTAAAGCGATTGCCATCTGATCTGTGTTACCCTTACCAGGGGAACCAGACCAATTGGATCATGGCTCAGTGGCGGACTAACAGTGGGGCGGAAGGGGCGGCCCGCCCCGGGCCCCTGGTCTTTGGAGGGCCCCAAATGCCTCCGCGTTCTCCTGATCAAATCCTTAACAAGACTTTAAAAATGTGTAGTTAGTTAGTATGTACCTACATAATTTTATCAAGATCAAATCACTACAGCCATCTAGAATTTTGACGTGGTACTAATGTTCTTTAAACTTTGCTGAACGCGTCCAATACGCTTGAGGAAAAATAATTTTATCATTAATCACACTTTATGAGTTGTTTAAATAGTTGCTTAGTGCAAAAGACGGTACGTACGTAGAGACATTTAATAATCGGTGGTATAGAGTATTGCTAGGTCAACAATGCGGTTATAAATAATGATACTGTGTTGAAATGTCGTGCCTGGTAAAACCGATGTGCTACGTAGTTAATAGAAAGGCAATGTCAAAATGTCATTAACATCTTGAACAATTATTATGAAAATACTTTCCTGTTAGCCTTCCTCGTGGAGTATACGACTTATCCCGTAGTTTGATAGATAATGTTACTCTTCAGCTCTCAGATATCCCCATCGATCGTTATTCCGTTGCCAAGTGAAAGAAGGACAAGTAAGCAAAAATGCTTCTATTTCTGTTATCCCATGGGAACTCAGCGTTATCCCGGGATAAAAAATACCCAAAGTCCTTTTGTAAGATCTAGTCTATGTCTGTATTTTCATCAAAATTGATTTAGTAGGAATTTTAGGCGTGAAAGCGTAACAGACAGACAAGCATAGTTTGATAACTTTGGAATTATTAATATTTTATATTTGTATGAAAGTATGGATGATGGTGTTCTCATTGAAAACTTGTAGATATAAAATAATGTTTCATAAGAGCAGTGCGCCTACACATTACTTAAAATCAAGAATCAAATAAAACAAACGATTTAAAAAATGCACTAAAAAGGAATGGACGATAATGAGGAAAGGAAACAACAAAAAAGACTAAAAAAAAACATTTTTGTTGTTAGATTAAAATAACAAAATTCCTGTTTCTTAATTTAATTAAAATGATGATTGTGACTTACTGGCGCGCACTCGCATAGTATCGTCCGGCGTCTCCGGCGCGTCACCGGCGCTGTACCATGTCGTGACAGCGCTGGCCCATGCTTTCAGCCCAGTGCACGGTGGTCCCGCCGTAGGTCATAGAGTTGAAATGTCGATGGTCACATTATTATGTTATTGGTCACTTACAGGATAGACAAATAACCCTTCTACCCCCAGGTATAACATAAATTGCAATAACATACAACGAACATTTAATTTTGTGCACCCGAAGTGGTAACATTTCATTTGTGCTCATTGGCGTTATCGTTCGGCATAAATTTTCATTATTTTCAAAGTGTAGTTTTTCTATGAAATCGATTGTTTAGGATATTGTTGTGCCCTGTATATTTGAAAGGAAGGTGCATACAATATTTGAAGTCATGTTTTGTTAATTTTATCCCTGTCACTATCGGAAACCAGTGCCATCAAGGAGGACCTACCGATTTATTTGTTTTTTGCCGCTTTTCTATTTTCAATTAGACTTTTACTTAGGAAGGAACGAATCGCCAAAGTTGAAACATATATCAAAATAATCTCAAGTTTGTCTAGTTTCAAAATCTGTAATGTCTAGGTGCGCCAAAGTGCGCCGAGGACTGCCATAGGTCATAGAAAAGACTAGGTCATATGTAAGCAAATTTGATACTTCAGGTATTTTTGTAATTTTGCTTCTTTTTTATGCTGCAGGGGCCACCATCAAGTGTTATTTTCTTCGAATGATTGTTCTTAACACCTGATTATCTGTGAAGATTGAAAAAATGAGGTAGATAGATCTCGGTGAAGTGTTTGGCACCTGGCAGACTCTCAACCGGATACTGAAAATATCCAGATCAATTACTTGAGATATTTAACTTAAAATACCAGTTAAGGGCTAAGAAGAAACTAGGTAGGTCAAAAACCTCGAAATATAAGCCCCGATGTACCGGTAGTGGTTGATTCAATGAAAGAAACTTTACATGAAAATTTCGCCTTAGTTCTGAATTTTCTGATGAAATTACAGGTATTAGAAAATACTTAATAGACAGGTGTCGTCATTTTCTGCCGACCTTATCATCAGAGTGACAGGTTACAAAATAAAAATTCACAAACATAAGATACATGCTATTGATAAGGCCAAAATTCTTACTTAGGAAAATCCTTGGTATAAATTTCCTTCATACATACATACAAGGTTTTAATAAACGGATTAAAGGTGATTGAAAGTTCTATATTGTCTGAAGAGGCCGCCTGATCTTGTAATACATTAGTTTAATTATCTGGAGGCTGTAACACTAAAAAAAATCCCGAGAAGTGACTTACATTGTTTTTTTTTAAATAGACTTGCTTTCTCTTGATTCAGACCTACTTATTTCTAGTATGAGGACGTTAACGAGTAAGAAGAAGTCAACATTAGCAATATAAGTATTGTATTTATTATGTAGTTGGACGATATTGCAATTTTCAATAATGTAAATATTATTATTTACTATGTTTTCCTACTATGTAAAAAGCCTGTGTTTTTTAATAAAATAATGTATTCAGCTCTGTATTATCTAGTGTTTTTTATTATTTATATGTCAATTAAACTATTATTTTAAGAAATAAATAAATAAAACAATTTCTTTTTTGTTACCCATATACCTACATTTTTAAGTTTTAGATAAATGCTTATTTTTTAAAAATATCTATCTTTTATATTGAAATTATATATATATTTTTACTTGTTAATAGTCCAAGAACCTTAAAACAAGAAGTTATTGGGTAAAAAGTAACTCTTTTAGTTTTAATCCGACCCGGAACGCGAATGACCGCCCTTCTTAAGAAACGGGACCACCGTGCAGTGGCGGCCAGTGGCGGATTCCATCAAACAGA
This sequence comes from Mecyna flavalis, assembly GCA_949319885.1. Lineage (NCBI taxonomy): Eukaryota > Metazoa > Arthropoda > Insecta > Lepidoptera > Crambidae > Mecyna > Mecyna flavalis. The sequence goes on along the minus strand of OX439420.1, from coordinate 5,209,943 downwards.
CTGGTTTTAGTGGCGTAACTACAGGGTGGCAAGGTCGGCAAAATGCCACGGGCCCCCAGCCGAAAGGGGCACCCGGCACAGAACATATCCCCGGTCAGAGAACTCCCAACATTTATTATTTATCAATATCATAGATACCTACATGTTTAGTAAAAAAAAGTTTTTGTTACCTATTATAAGTACTCAGTTGCATAACTTGCATACAAAAGTAAAAAATGTATTAAAAATTCAAAGCATTTGTAAAAAAACTTCCTCTTTTATTTATTTTTTTATATTTGGACTAAGCCAGCACTTTACCACAGAGTTGTCTGATGTTAAACAACTATGCGGTCTACGATGGAGCGCGCTTGCTTAGAAAAAGCCCGTTAATTCTGGCCTTGAAGAGCCCCAAGTTGTACTGTGTAGGAAAGACAGATCCCGGCAGAGAATTTCACTCCCGCGCAGTCCGTATCATGAAAGATGAAGCAAATCGCTTAGTTCGTACGCGCGGTATCCCCACTGTATACGGATGGAGTCCCTGACCGAGTCTACTTCTAGTAGTTCGATGATGGAACGGAGCTGGTGGTACCAAATTTATTTATTTTAATTAAATTTATTTTAATTAAATGGTCAATCAAATTCATATATCTCTGAGTACAGCTCTGTTTTATCATTGCAGTGCGGCTTCGCGGAACGTTATCACAGGAGCCACCTGTTTAGAGAATTTGGTAATAAAACACTTTGTTTACACAAAAACTTTAAGCCCCCTCCTTTTATTTATTTATTTAAAGGCGTGGAACGCGCCTTAGAACTTAGTTGTAGGCAATGTTGTAGGTGTCTCTATGAGCGTCCCTGGTAGCAGGCTGATGCAAGGCCCAGGGACGCTGCCGATGGCGATGCAGGAGCGCGGGGGGGTTTAGTGGGTATTCTCGTGAGTCCCACACACGGCTTGTCTTCCCCAGGCGAGTTATGGTGCGTAAATGCATTCCACCCCACAAAAAAAAAGGTGTCTCTATGAGCGCTAGTGATCACTTAACTTTTAGTGACACAATTGCTAGTTGGAAAACTGGTTCAAATTACATAATTGAAGTTGAGATATCTTTTATGGCTACCCCTATATAGGATTTCTTTTATCTGTAAGTGATAATAAATTTTCTATTTTATTAGCGCTTTCACAAAGACGCTCGGTTGACAAACTGAATTATTACTCTAATTATTATGTGTCAAAACACTTATTTTATGTTTACATATTTAATATGAATTATTTTGTTTTTAATTTTAATTTGATGACTTAAGCATGTTTTATATAAAAGGAAGTCATTTAATTAATTTAGTTTAACATTAATTCCGAGAGTCAAAGTTTCAAACCACGGACTTCCCGTTTGAGTCTTCCGCTATCACGTCCGGTAGTAATTCAGCAAGTTGCTTATCGACTGAATGAAAACTACAGGAATCCATGTTATTTACAGTGCAAAATGGCCACTTACAATTTGTCGCATAAGAAGGCTTAAAATCTCTCAAAAGGCAATAGCTATGCTTGGGGTCTCCCTGCGTGATTACATTAGAAATGATGAAATCCGCAGGAGGACCCGGGGTTGGCCTGGTTAATTGTCACAAGGCTGGAACCAGTTCGTCCCAATCAGGTGGGAAGGCGAAACCGGGGGAATTTAGTGGGTAGTGGGGAGCTTTAGTCGAGTGGTGGACATATACCGTAATACGCAGCCATGGTAGGCCTCCCACAAGGTGGACCGATGATCTCATAAAGATCGTGGGAATTTGAATACGGGTGGCGCAGCGCAGGACCGGTCGGTGTAGAGATCCTTGGGGGAGGCCTATGCTATGTCTGTCTGTGGGCGTATTTCGGCTGAAATGTTGATTATGACGTGGGCGATTTCGGCTGAATTGATGATAACAGCAATATATGATGTCGAGAGTAATTTTTAAATTAAATATTCTCAGAACACAGCGCAATATTGATACGGGGAATTTTTGTGATGCAAAAACATGTTTTTGCATAAACAAACATATCATTCAGATAAATATTTCTGACGTTACTCACACAGCGCCATCTAGCCTCAAACTGAGCATAGTTTATAACGTGGATGGACTTTGGATAAAATTTACTTCGATGTTTTTTTTTAATTCTTCTTCAAAGATAACAACATTCCGAATCCAGTGGTAGAGTCACTCCGTAATCTTAATAATATCGATTCATAATCATAAGTGCATCCTTAAAACCTAGATGTATAAAAAATAGGTTTTGGATTTTGATTTGGATTGAAACAGGCAAATATGTATGCACAAAGTGTAGGGCTGCCATCCGTCCGGGTTTCCGGCAGGGGATTTTGAAAGTGTCCGGGTTTCTTCCGGAACACAAAAACACAACACTTTCAAAAAATTATACTCATGTTTTTATTTTTGTTGCAATAATACTCTTTAGAGGTGTCGGGGAAAAAAAACATAATGCCCAAATGTCCGAGATTTTTGCTTTGTTTTTCCGTCGGTAACTTAGATGGATAGGCAGCCCTAACATTGTGTTTTGAGTGTCTAGTGTCTCTTTATATGCGTGAGTCCAATATTTAAAACATATTATTATCGTCCATTAATTATTGTCTAAGACACAAAAGATATTATTTTGAACTCTTGGACTATTACGTTACGTTTCAAAATTGATCGCGCAACACGCAAATAGATTTTGGAGAAGCTTGTTATCCAATAATCAATTCTAGAAACTTCCATCACAGGACAGTGACCATGATCTTACAAACAAAAATAATGATCAAAAATTGTTCATACTAGTCCAGTCCAACGAACTAGTCCATGCAAGTTCTGCGGTGGTATAAATAACTAGGTAACATCCAGTACAGTTCAACCTCAAATTTTATGGTAACTCTTACAAAGTGTGGATCTAAGTAATATGGTTATGTAGTTGTTATGCAAATTTCGACCTTCATTCCGAAGTGGAACGGCCGAAAACAGCTGAGCAAATTTTTATTTATATAGTTTTATATGCAAATTGATGATTCATCCTACTTTCGCATTAAATATTGTTGTTTTGATGCTAGCTTTACTTGCCTTTTTTGTGTCATTCCAGTTCCAGACTGCCACGCAGCCCACCTGATGGTAAGCGGTCACTGCGGCCTATTCCTTTGAAGAATACTAAACCAGAAGCGTCGCTTAGAGCTACCACGATGTAGGCTCATCTAATCTTCGAGCCTCTGATTTCAAATGTACTGGCTCCCACATTAATACTGCCGAGACACAGCCAGAGCTGGCCATCATCATCATCAGCTTATATACGTTCCCACTGCTGGGACACAGGCCTTATCTCAAGTGTGAGATAGTGCGGGCCACAAATCAATCCACCGCGCTGGCCTAGCCTAGTGCGGGTTGGTGGAGTGGTGCGTGAGGCACGTGACCAACCTTAATGTCAGATGTTATCAAACCTCCAGGCCTTTGACTAAGCTTGACGACTAATAGGTATCTACCTTATATTATAAATATCAGCTGGGACCAACAGCTTAACGTGCCTTCCGAAGCACGGACACAATCGAAATACCTAAATGTCACTAAATGTGGTCAGAATGGTCACCCATCCGATAACCGACCGCGGCGTGGGTAGCTTGACTTTCGTTATCGCTAACGAACCACTGTGTGATAGTGGTTCGTTCGTTCGCTGCGCAATGAGCGGCCAAAGCTGGTTTGGTGGCAGATTTCACATGTGCTGTGACAGCTAGCCAGACGGACTTTGAAAATTCCTAACACCAACCACTGTGGCAAGCGTTTGAAGAGGCCTATGTCCAGCAGTGAACTGAGACAGGCTGAAGATGATGACATTTATTTTTTACTAGCCTTCCGCCCGCGGTTTCACCCGCGCGTAATCTCTTTTTTCAAATATCCCCCCTTCCCCCCACATTTCCAGGATCAAAAGTACCCTATTATTTATTATTATTATTTATTCAAATTACAGATAACTAGGATCCAAAATTTCGTTAGTAACAATACACATATACTATGTTAGCAATTTAGAAATAAAAATAAAAACAAAAACAAAAATAAAAACAAAATCAAAGACAAAAAACAACAAAGACTTTATGTAGGTCGCACATCAAGGCACTAAAAAACTATGCCACATGTAGACGTATCCAATGCCTTAACATGGGACAATCCACTCTGTCAGCCATGATCTTTAGAATGCCGTTAGTACTACCTCGCACGCGGTGCAGCAGGGAAGCTACCGGTTCCGAATTGTAGATTCTTCATTAAAACAAGTGTTTTATAATTATTATAACTTTTATTTTACTTATTCCCATGCCTTGCTTCTGGCGGTAAATCTAATGTGTCAACCATGACAAGTGACAGCTGTCATATACATTAACAGACGCGTTCAGATATCTACATCTCATTCTTCCCTTTTTTGAAACTAAACAAAACTACTGATTAAAAGTAATCATAATATGACATATCTGTAAGTATAGTCCAGTCAACTAAGCCTTAACTTTGCCATTTTAGAGGAAAAGCTGAAACCGGTGCCAAAATTTTCGTTCATGACTCTGTAATAACATACAAAAAATGCAGGGTCAGGAGTCACCGGGGTCATACGAAAAAAAAATGGAAAAGGGTGAAAAAATTTATTTTTCCTAAAAATCTCGAAAACTAACAGAAAAATGAGAAAATGTTTCAGACAAAAGTCGTAGAAAATTACTTTGTCTACAAAAAATGTTCTTATCAATTTGTGCGTATCGCGCACCGTTTCCTGGGAAATCGCGTACAAAGTGCGAAAATTCGCACAAACAATGTTTTTCGTATAATAGAATTTTTACAAATTTTTCAATTAAAAATTATTTTTATGCATTCTACGATATCCCCAAAGAGATTTCCGTCTTATTTTTATTAATTTGGTTCTACATCAATATGTGCACTTTGTACTCGATTTTCTAGCAAACGGTGCGCGATACGTGTAATTGATAATAATATTTTCTGTAGACAAAGTAATTCTCTACAACTTTTGTCTAAAACTTTTTCTCATATCTCTTTTAGTTATCGAGATTTTTGGGAAAAAGTCATTTTTTCACCCTTTTCCATTTTTTTTTCGTATGACCCCGGTGACTCACGACCCTGCATTTTTTGTATGTTATTACGGGGTCATTAAGAAAAATTTTGGCACCGGTTTCAACTTTTCCTCTAAAATGGCAAAGTTAAGGCTTCGTTGACTGGACTAGTATACAATAAAGGACTGATAATGCCTGAGATGCTAAGTACAATAAATTACATTTCTACTATTTGACAACATAAGTAATTTATCTGATAAATTCTGGATGAAACATTAAGTAATAACTGTTTGTAAATTACTATCACTAACAAACACACATTAAAGTAATTCAAATATTAACAGAACATAGAAAACTATAATCAGGCTTATTCATACATGACACAAGTATATAATAATAATGTAATTATCAAATTAAACTTTAATAAACTTTTTAATAACAATTAGTTATTCATTTTAACACATTCAAGGAGCATTGCCATTACAAAGTCTTTATATTTAGTTGGGGCTCTTACCACTCGCTTTGTAGGGGTTCTTATTTCTCGCTTTGTTAGATCAGTTTCTTCTCTTCCATGTTCATCTGTGTCTGCTGTATTGTATGTTTGATCCGACTCTTTTTTTCTTTGTTCTTCTGTGTCTGCTGTATTGAATGTTTGATCTGACTCTTCTCTTCCTTGTTCATCTGTGTCTGCTGTATTAAATCTATTAAGGTCTCTGTCTTTGATGCGTTGAAAGTAGGAGGAGTTTCGCCTTATGACCTTTCCATCTGGTGATTTTGCCACTACCGAGTTCCCTTTCTTCCATACAACTGTGTGTTCAACTGGGGAGAAGGGTGTAGTCAATTTATTTTCTTTTGGCTGTCTAACCAGTACTTTGTCTCCTAGATTTAGGTTTGGTTCTCCTGCATGTCTTTTTCTGTCTGCATATTCCTTTTGTAATTGTTTCTGATATCTGTCTTTATCTCTGATTTCTTCATTTTCTTGTTGGTTCCCTGACATTAATTCTGGCAACTTTGTTTTAATTATTCTGCCTCTAAATAGCTCCCCTGGTGGTACACCAGTGGTGGTATGCGGTGTTGTGCGATAGGCAGACAGGTATGTCAAAAGTTCTTCTCTCCAATTTAATTTCATTGCTTGAGCTATTCTAAGTCTTCTCAGTATGCTTCTATTTTGTCTTTCAACCTCACCATTAGCTTGAGGCCATAATGGTGTGGTATGTCTCAAGTTGATGCCATATGTTTGTAGGAACTTTTGAAAACCTTCGTCCCTAAAGGCTGGGCCATTATCACAGATCAGGGTATCCATTACACCTTCACGAGCAATTAAAGTTTTTAAAATTCTTATTGTGTTCTCTGCAGTAGGTCCTTTTGTTATTTCCACCTCATAGAATCTGCTATAGTAGTCAATTACTAAGAACAGGTAATGACCTGATGGGAGAGGTCCAAGATAATCCACTGCAACTAGTTCCCACACTCTAGATGGTAATTCTGTGGAGACCATTGGCTCTGGAGGTGTTGTTTTTCTTACTAATCTGCATCCTTTACATGTTTCTGTCCAATATTCTATATCCTTGTCCATTGTAAGCCACCATACAGTACGACGTAACTTTGCTTTCATACTTGCTGCCGATAGATGTCCTTCATGTCCAATATCTAATATTCTTGTTATAAGCGCCTTAGGAATTATTAATCTGGTTCCTCGTAGCAAGACATTATCAACTTCACACAATTCAGATTTTATAAGCTCATATTTCTTAAGTTCCTTTGGCCATACGTCCTGTCTTATAGCATCTTTTAAGGTAATTAACTGCTCATCATTTAAAGATTCTTTCCTCACCTCATCAATAGTTACAGCAACGGGAGTGGAGTCAGTAATGGTTGCCAGCAGATGACTGTCTTCAATATCTTCTTTGTCTGAGGATTTTAGGTTGGTATCCAGCAGTCTTGATAGGGGATCTGCAATATTATTCTTGCCTGGCTTATATATTACTTTGAACATGAATGGTTGCAGTCGCAGTACCCACCTTTGAATTCTGGCACTGGGCATAACAGACTTCTTAGAATAAATTGCCTCAAGTGGCTTGTGATCAGATACAATATGGAATTCTTTGCCTAAAAGGTACATGTACAAATTTTCACATGCCCAAACAATTGCTAGTGCCTCCTTCTCCGTTTGGGAATATCTCTTTTCAGTGTCTGTGAGTGCTCTGCTAGCATATTTAATTATAACTGGTTGCTTTTTATTTTCAATATTCTGGTTTTGTACCAGGACAGCGGCTATGCCTACTGGGCTGGCATCTGTAATTAAGTAAGTCTCAGCATTTTTATTATAAAATCCTAATGCAGGTGTTGATGCTATTATGTCCTTGAGATGTTGGAATGCCCTTTGTTGCTCTTGATCCCAGACAAAATTAGCATCTTTTTTAGTAAGCTGTCTAATTGGCTCAGTTATGGTACTGAAGTTGGGTATGAACCTTGCTGAAAAGTTTACAAGACCTAAAAAACTTCTTACTTCTTCTTTATTCTGAGGCGCACGGAATTCTTGAATGACTTCTTTACTGGTACGTGTTGGCTTGATACCATCTGCTGACAAGTGATGTCCTAGAAAGTTCATCTCTGTTACACCGAACACACACTTCTTTTCATTTAATGTTATTCCACTTTCTTGTAATTTATCCAATACTTGTTTCAATCTACTGTCATGTTCCTCTCTAGTCCTGCCCCCAATTCTAATATCGTCTTGTGAATTTGCAACCCCTTCTATACCTTGCAACAACTGGGCAATGATTCTCTGGAAAATTTCAGGAGCACACCGAATACCAAAGAAAAGCCTTTTGTACCTGAATAGACCTAAACTGGAACTAAACACGGTTATCTTTCTTGACCCTTCATCCAGCTCGATCTGATGGAAGCCCCATTTTATGTCAAGTGCTGAAAAGTACTTGCAACCATTTAAGTCAGCTAACAGTTCCTCAAATGTAGGGAGAGGTACATGTTCTCTGAGAACAGCTTCATTCGCTCTCCTCATGTCTACAACTAGTCTATAACTTCCAGCTTCTTTTTTTTCTTACTATGTGCGATGGAGACACACAAGGTGTTGGGCCTGAGACAGGTTCTATAATATCATGGTTAAGCAATTCAGAAATAAGATCCCTTTCTATATCTCTCATATTAAACGGCAATCGGCGAGGAGGTTGAGCCACCAACATAACATTAGGATCTAAGTGAATTTTTAATTTGTAATTCTTTAACTTGCCTATGCCAGTAAATAATTTTGGATACAATGCTAATATGTTAGTTTTATTGAAGTCTTTTACGAGCATAACATTATCAGGCCCTACTCTCAATAAATTCAGTTTTTCAGCTGTACTTTTGCTTAGCAAACAAGGCCCTTTACCATCAAAGACTAATATTTTAACATTACATACCTTCAAATTAGTTTGAGGACAAAACAGTGTGACATAAAACATTCCTAAGTTGGGGAGTTGTTTTCCCCCGTAAGTAAAATATTTTTCAGTACACTTGCTAAGCTTAATGTTTTTAAACAAAGTGTTAAACTTATTTTTGTCAATAATATTAACTGAAGCACCAGAGTCAATTATGAATTCACATTTCACACTATTATCTATTACCAGTTCATATGTATCAGTCTTCTGTTCTTCAATCTTGAATACTGAATGAATGTTACCATTTTCTGCCTCACTTGAACTTAAGTTTCCATCATCGTCACTTTCTTCACTACTTTGTTCTTCCTCAATCACATATTTAACTATTCTCTTCTTGTTTTTCTTGCTTTCTGTTTCCTTCTTGTATTTTCTTGTTTTGCAAAATTTGCTATAGTGGCCTATAATGCCGCACTTGGAGCACCTCTCATTGATGGCTGGGCAGGTATTGCTGCGAGCAAGATGCCCAAACCTACCACAGCGGAAACATTTAGTATTGACATTGTTTACAGGCACATCCACTTTTTCTAACTCTATCCCTTTATTTTCTATCCCCTCTAGGCACAGTGATCTTTCGATATCAAATAGCCTGCCGATCTCTAAGGCAGTTTTAAGTGTCAAATCTTTCCCTTTCTTGATCAGTTTTCTCTTTAAATCCAGATTTACACATTTTTCCACGAGTTGGTCTCTCAGCGCTTCGGCTTCATTATTGAACTCGCAATATCGCGCTTGTCTTCGCAGACGAACAACGAATTGGTCTAATGTTTCGTCGCGATTCATATTTATGGTTCTGAACTTTTGCCGTTCATATACAACATTTTTTTCAGGCTCGAAATAGCCGCTTAGTCTGCTTACGCATTTTTCGTACTCGTTAGAACCGTCGGCTTCATCATTTTGCAAAGCTTCGTAAATCTCTTGTACGTCAGGCCCCGCCTGGTGTAACAATCTAGATATTTTTTGGCGGTCACTAAGACCGATTTGGCCATCAATGTAATACCTGAAGTTACGGTACCACACTTTCCACTTCTCAGCAAGCGTGGTCGGGTCGCCGTATGGGTTGAAGCACGGACCCGCAGCTCCCACGGTGTATTCGTTTTTGTCCATTTTTCACGTCATTCACGCTAAGGTTCTTTAATCCTGTCGCCAATTGTAGATTCTTCATTAAAACAAGTGTTTTATAATTATTATAACTTTTATTTTACTTATTCCCATGCCTTGCTTCTGGCGGTAAATCTAATGTGTCAACCATGACAAGTGACAGCTGTCATATACATTAACAGACGCGTTCAGATATCTACACGAATGACGGCTGAAAAACCGTCAGTTCGTGCTTCCGCGAACATTTCTGATGCGCTACACCACCGCGGCAGCCCCAACAACATTCTAAAACCATTATTATACTGCACGCGAAGGGCGTTGTAAGTTTTTTTGCGTATACTTGACCCATAGGCTGCAGGTGTAAAAACTCTGGCAGTAGGCCTTGAAAAGAGTTATTTTCACTGCCTTACTGCAACGAGCAAACCTACGGACCAACATATTGCATCTTACAGCCAACGCGATATGTGCACCGGGGATAGTGTAGCTTTCCAACAGTGAAAGAATTATTCAAATCGGTTCAGTAGTTTCAAAATTGATATTCCCGCGGGAATGAGACGTTTCCCGTAGGAATTTTATAGCTTATGTCCTATTCCGGGTTATAAACTATACGTGTGCCAAATTTCATCTAAATCCGTTCAGCCATTTAGGCGTGATTGAGGAACAAACATCCAAACATCTAAACATCCAAACATCCAGACTTTCGCATTTATAATATTAGTAGGATATAACTTAGTAGGAAGTAGGATGAATGTTTTAGCGAATCATTAGTCATATCATAATGGAGAATCATTGGTCATATGGAGAGGATGAAAGAAAGAAGGCTTACGAAAGTATGAGGGGACTGTGAATGGGGAAGTTGGAAGACCTAGAAGGACCTTCCATGACCAAATAGGCGATGTCTTAAAGAAAGGTCAGGTCCGTACCCTAAACCGACGAGCATGTATAGTTAGATTAATGAATGTCGAAAAAGTGAAGGTTGTGAGCCAGGATCGTAGCAGATGGAGGGATTTGGTCTCTGCCTACCCCTGCGGGATATAGGCGTGACTGTATGAACGTATCATTAGCCTATTTTAAAGCAGCTCTCTTGAGGTCTAAATGCATTTCGTAACGCAAGCCCAGTGGTTAGGAGCGGAATTTTAATTATCCTATCAGAGTGAGCTACGCTTGTGTGGGAAGATAACTAATTCCCACGGATCCGTCTATTTGTTCTCTTGTTATTCTATGAAATGTCTAGAGAATATGCAAGGACAAGGTATTTAAATATTTGTACAAAATTATTAAATTTTTTAATGGTACATAATACAGCGTGTTAGGTAACCCGAGGGACATTTTTAATAGTCTAAGATCCCACTGCTCGATTCTGCAGGTATCTGTTTTTTTGATACAAATAATTTTAAATGAATGTTAAAGAAGTATTCCTTTAAATCTATCGACTTTCATAAAATTATTTGCTTGTTGTTATTTGTCCAAACCCCATGTGAGTAGAGAAAATCCCCACAAGTTTCCAATATTAATGACCGCTCCATATTTCAAAACAATTATGTTATCTGTGCCCTATTTGCGCGCGTAAAAGTTACGCATTTACGTTGACATCGCAACAGCCAATCAACGCTCACCAAAATTGGCGCAATGCACTTTCAGAGTACGTGATTGGTGAGCTAATAGCCCCTGTGACCTGTAATTGGTCAGTCTACGTAATGGCGCGTTTGCTTTCTCTGATTGTCTATGACTTTCGCTAGTTTCGCCGAAGTTTTTTTTTTTGTTTTCTAAAATAGGTTTGTAGTGATCTTTTAAGCGTTTATTATGAATATAACGTTATTATTACGAAACCTTGGTTACGAAATTCTTTAGACCAGCTATTATAAAACATACAGTTTAATGTAAATAAAGCTTTTATGTAATTATTTATGTCGTCAGCAACTAAGTAATCTTTGTTAATTTATAATCTTGCCTTTTTATCAAAAAACATTGTCAATGCGCGCAGCAAAAAAAAAAAAACAAATCATTACAAGCGGAACAATGCTTTAAGCCTGACGACTTGATGAAGACAATGCAATGTTAAAAGCCTTCATTTTTTATATCGTTCGGCAGACCTTTACCCTCTTATTACAAAAAACATCGTTAAAACAGGTTTAAAACTGTACTTGTTAGTACAGGTTTAGGTCCGGACTATTTTTTAAAACTTTCCTTATTACAAAACAAATACCAACATAAGAATAATTTACTGGTACTAACTCGTTCAGTGCGTTTCATTTTACAAGACTTTGTTTTATGTCATGTTTTAAAATCTTTAAATAAGGCAGTAAAAATAATAATTCTTTATTTATAAATATGTTTTAGTAATGTAAGAAAAAGTAACATATATTTTTAATTTTCTGTTCACAAATTTAAGTGATTCTTTTCAAAAATTGTCTTTCTATACGTAGAACGGAGCGAAATTTCAAAAGTGTTATCTTTTGACGTTTGAAAGTTAGTCCATAGTAAAACTAGGGGTATCGGCGGACTTTCTTGGGTCTAACTTTAGTACTCGAAATGAAGTAAAACTTCGTTTTGTAATAGCGTTTGACTTTAGTCAGGAGTTAAGTCAGGACTAAGCTCGGTTTAATTTTTAAACCACGTTCTGTAATAAGAGGGTTACAGTCCATTGCTGACACTACTATTTCTCGCTTAGTCCTCATAAGGCTGCCCAGTGCCCACCTTCGTCAGACTTTTTGTAGGACCGATAATCAGGCCGATTTTATTTCTTTTCTTTCGTTATGGTATTTCTGACCTACTTTTTGTAGGACGTGTGCGTTGCTCCAATTTTGTTTTTGTTTTTTTTTTTTTTTACTAAGGTACACATACAGGTTACAGTCGGTAATGTGTTAGTGAAAGAATAGCATTTCGGTAAAGACTAGACAATAACCTAAAATTAGTGTACACATCATGTTTGAATGAAAAGATATTAAACAAGATTAACAATTTTAATTAAAACAATATGATGATAAGAAAAAAAAGGGAATAACAATTTTATGACACTACTTGCGAGGTCGGGGAAACCTCTGTTTGCATTGAATAGGCTCCGGAACTACTGAACCGATTTGAAAAATATACGCGCGGGTGAAAACGCCCTGGCGACCGCTAGGTATCCCTTAATATTAGGCTAAAGTAATGTAATAACCGCTTACCTTCAGGAGGGCTGCGTGCCTTACTGTTTGCCAAATAAAGTGGCGTAAAAAATTAAAAACATATTATATTACCTACTTAAGATAATAAATGTATAATTAATTTTTACTATATATTTCATCTTACAAAATTCTAATATTTCATTAAAAAATAACTTTTCATGTATAGCCCGACCACTAAAATAAAAAACCTCGCCATATTGCGGAAAAATATTGAAACTAATTTCTTTAAGTGGCAACAATCAAATAAAAATTAATAAGATGTCATTCGATATTATACTGTCAAAGTGTGATGTCAATTGTTAACCGTGCCTTGTTACTATTTGATATTGTGAGTTATTTGTGAGTATAACCATAGCAACCAAGTGTTGCTATAACCATAGCTAAATTTAATGTAGCGCCTCCAGAGCAGGATTTTTATTTTCCTGGTCAGGTTATAGTTATCTTAACCACGGTTAAAATCATCTGAACGACACAAATCTCTAAAATAGCCAACTAACGGTAATCCGTTGTTTCAACTGTGTCACAGCTGTGCGATAAGGACAGATATACACGCGACAACGGCGATGACAAGGACAGGAGACGAGGTAAAACAGAGATCAAGACAAGCTTGGGTATCTGTCGGCAATTTATTTGCATACAATCGTTTTATAAATTGTTTTTTAATTGGTTATGCTATTATGTTGATATTTAGTTTTGACAAAGTTTTTATTCAATGTTATAATGGTGGGAAGTGTTTTATTATCATAATGTACTAGCTTACTGCCCGTGGCTTTATCCGAGATTTTTATTTAGATTTTTATTTTATTTAGCTTCCGCCCGCGGTTTCACCCGCGCGTATAGGTAATTTCTTTTTTTTCTCCGCCTTAACAGCTCTGTCTGTTGCGTCTGTGTTCTGGCAGTACTAATGTGGGAGACAGCAAGTTAAATCAAAGGCTTATTTAATTTTAAGGGTACCGGCTCCCACAATAATATTGCCAGAACACAGCCAGAGCTGTTATGGCGGCAGATTTCACCTGTGGTGGTGGCTAGTCATTCGGACTCTGAAAAAGCCCTACCACCAACCAGAAGGTAGCATAAATTACAAGTTCTTCCCCAGACGAGCGGGTCATACAAGTCGAAAATCTACATTCTCTACCCCTTTTAAAGTAAATTAAAAAACGAAGACATAATCTAGGTATAGACCGACAAACTTATCTGTTCCGGTGGCAGCGTCGCTACTGTCTATTTAGAACTGTCATTAACTATCGTTTTTGCATAGCATTTCACGTAGTTCCAATTTTGGCCACCGGAACACATAAGTTTGTCGGTCTAACGATGGTTACTCACTTCGCACAATCTAGAGAGAAAACCCATAAGCTATGGGGCCCTGTTGATTATAAAATGACGTAAGACCCCTCAGTTTAGAAAAGCAATTAGAATGTGGAGAATAGGAAGCAAGTTAAAGTCAATTTGTATGTATTTTACGAGTCATTGTAGTACTTTATTTGTACATAATGTATCTACTAAGAATATATTAAATACATTGTGAATAAGTATAGTAATCTTCCAGTACCTACACTTGAAATGGGGGCTGGTCAATAGCCACAAGGCTGGCACCGGCTCGTCCTAATCGGGTGTGAAGGGGAAACCGGGGGAGTTTAGTGGGTAGTGAACGCTTTAGTCTCGAGTCCCACACACGGCCGCAGGTGTAGCTAGCCTGCTTTTATGGTGCATAAACGCATTCTTCTCCGAAAAAAAAAAGGTTCTTACGAGGATCACTATAGGATTGCTTCGTTGGTCTAGTGGGTTAAAATGCCCGAGACTTTTCAAACGAACTCTGCTTTTGGCAAAACTTTCATTAAATTAACGCCTGATTCAAACAACATAGCTATAACACCTAATGAGGAATTTAAAAAACATTAAAAGGTTTAGAATGAGTAAAGGTAGTTGAGCCCACTATGGCATAATATAATAATTCTGTCAGAATTATTTTACCTAAATTATTATTAAAAACCGCGCCGTGAGTTCTTAGCCTAAGTGATCTTGGCAGAATCAAAATAACATTAGAACTGCGAAATCATTTTTGGTAGCTTTCTCTTAATTTTTACGTTATTCTGTGTTCGTATAATAACATTTCGTGTACATGTTTGGTAGCTTTCTCTTAATTTTTACGTTATTCTGTGTTCGTATAATAACATTTCGTGGTGTTTGTATCAATAATTGCCATAATCACTTAGCTTGTTCACATGCAAAATTATCGCGCAAAATGACGTCATTTATGCCAAATCTGGTGCCATTATGAATGCGTTATAATGGCACTGGATTTTTATTAATGGTCTAAGATCCCACTGCTCAATTCTGCAGGTATCTGTTTTTTTGATACAACAAATTTTAAATGAATGTTATGGAAGTATGTAATGGATTAGGGACAGATTGCGTAAAAAAAATTAGCCGCAAGTAAAAAAAAAAATTTTTTGCTATTATTAATTCGCTAGTATAATATAGGCAACCATACGTTTTTTATTGAATTTTACGACATTTGAAAGATAATAATGTCACAAATTGAAAAAAATAAAACAGGTGAGTGTAAACTGATATAACTGTTAACAGCTGGCAACCCTAAGTTGCGGCTGACTGAGAGCTGGCAACCATATTTTTTTCAATTTGTGACATCATTACCTTTCAAATGTCATAAAATTCATTAAAAAAACATATACATAGTTACAAGTAATAAATTAGCGAATTAATAATATAATTTTTTTTTTTACTTGCGGCTAATTTTTTATAGGCAACCTATCCCTAATTTATTGCATACTTCCTTAACATTCATTTAAAATAAGTTGCATCGAAAAAACAGATACCTGCAGAATCATGCAGTGGGATCTCATACTATAAGTCTTTTACCTTTTTCAGCACTAGAAATAAAAGTAATATAAACTTTTCTGTATAAGTATAAATATAAAAAGAAGTTTTAGTTTTTGTTTTAATTATCTTTATTTTAAACAATAGTAAAATTTATAATTTGTATCGAAATCTGAACCGTGTTTATCTTCTGACGTATATTTATTTCACCGATGAATAGAGCGAAAGATACGATTGAACCCTGGACCCCGAGATCTGGGCCCTGTACTAAAACTACTAGACCATCGAGACATTAATTAGTAGGTATGGATGGCATGAAATAAAAAAAAAGTAAAGTAAAGTAGGTATCAGCCTATTAATGTCCCACTGCAAGGCCTCCAGCCTTGAAATCAAGTTATCGTTACAATGATGGCTACTGGCTCAATCACCACGCTTGCCAAATGCGGATTGGTGATCTAAAACCCGAGCTGTGTCCGAAAAAACCGACACAAAGTTAGCTCGACCCGGGATTTGAACACAGGACCCCGAGATCTCGGCGCGGTACATTAACCACTAGACCATCACGACATTAATTAGTAGGTATCAAATAAAACAAGAAAAAACACGCGTTGTATTGTACTCGTATGTACATTTTACAACAATCGTGATCAGGGAATAACTTAGATTTTATGCGTCCATATATCGAAGGTCTAAGTGTATTTATATTTATTATAATTTCATTGTGTGTTATATATTGTTAGTGTTGTGCTGGTGCCAAAAAATATCTTTATCTACATCCATACCCTAATATGACTATTTTATAGTCAGGATCGATGAGCAAACGCCCTATATTTGAGTATCTGTGGCTGCTTTAGTACAGGTAACCGATACTAAAATGTTTACATTTTAGTATCGGTAACCGATACCTTAATTACGTTCAAATTTCGAACGTCTTCTTAAAATGTATTTTATTCAAATTGACCTACAATGAATGAAGATAAAGTTATGTATGTGACTGTACATAATTAGGCATTAAAATACTCATGTGATCCTTCCATAATACCATAAAATTTCGAATTAATAATATTCGTAGGATTATCAAAATTACTGACCCGGTGAACTTCGCGTTTAACAGGTAAGAACAGTCTGTATGGGAAAATAAATTGTCGTTTTTAGTGTTTTCCTCGCAATTTTTCCATATTTTGTCATCGTTCCACGAATTTCATATTTCACGACTAAAATTAGTCAAATCGGTTCAGCCGTTCTAGTGTTTTAGCGAGTCTAACGAACAGCGATTCATTTTTATTTATTATATAGATAGATAGTGTTGTAATATGTTGTTTGTTACTTAGCCTAATACCTACCTAATTAACATATAGGTATTATGTGAAAATATGGCGTATTTATTTGTTTCTTGCAAACACAAACGTCATCATCATTGAAAATCGGGTCATGCAAGTCAAGGCAAACGTTTCTTTTATGATTCTAAGTATGTATGTCATTTCATTTGGCAGACAGGCACGCATAGCTTAATGTTAAGCGGCCACTGCGGCCTATTCAAATAAGGGATTTTTTTTTCGGAGCAGAACGGAGTTGCTGCTAACACCACCAGTCCAAAAGTGGGAGTAAGGTATTCTTCACATTAAAAAAAATTAAATGGGTAGGACCTGTCCGCCAAAAAAGGATAGGATTAATAATAAATAATAAATAAATATCTCTGGACATAATTCACATAGCGCCATCTAGCCCAAAACTAAGCATTAGCTTGTTTGTACCATGAGTGCCAGACATCGGATAAACATTACTTAGGTATACTATTTTTTTGTAAGTACATACATAACCTACCTATTAATGATGTAACAAAACGACTAGGTATTCGCATAATTTTTACCAAAAAGCAATATTGAACATTCAAATTTTCGGAAAAACAAGATGCGATAAGGATTTGTAAATTGGATAAAAAAGGACAAATCCTTATAAAACCCAATATAATTTATAACTCATAGGCCCCGCATCACTAAAATCAGATAATAATCTTTATATACTGTCGATGTAGGTACCTATTCCTCGTTGGTTCCAAAATTATAATAGAGGAATGGGTGAAGTAGACAAACTTGACCAATCCAAAACCAAATCATTTACGTCAAGAAATTAGAACATTCCACTTCAGAAATTATGCAAAACAGTAAACTAATCTTTCACAATGAAGAAATATATTATGAATTCACAATCTACATAGGTACTTACCTACAAAGCCTATACATGTACAGGGCAAATGCCTTCATCATTGAAATCAAAGTCAATTACCTATATCCTTATTCTTGAGACTCTCGTGGCGCAGCTCCCGCTGCTGTGACAGGGGTTCGTTAAAGCGATAACGAAAGTCAAGCTACCAACGCCGCAGTCAGTTAATGGATGGGTGACCATTCCGACTGTTTAATATTGCATATTAATTTAAATCTAAAATAGTAAAATCTCCATGTATTTAACCTCTTTGATAGCGAGACAGAGCGCGGAGCGCTCCGTTCCTTTTTCGAATTCCGTTTGTGTTTTGTTTTTTTTCTTATGTTGTGCAAATTTATTACATATCTGTCACTCAAACCTAAAGCTGTATTTTTATTTGTTGAGATCTCAAACAGTTTAGGGTAATTTTTGGGTCGATTGGACATTGTGGTCCTTACGATTCGCCGGATATAAGACTAGAGCTATTACTCATCCGATCGACCGTATTTCTACGAAGCGGCAAACTGTCGCTTATGGTGTACCTCCGTGGAAGATCCGACGCCGAGGTCTCTTGAAGCTGGCATTAACGATTATTGTTGGAGCTTGCCTTTGGTAACTGTTGGAGTCTACACCCCTCGGAGCGAAGGCGGCGCTAAGAGCAGCATTTGGAGTCGACCCCACCTGGCTACGGTACAAGCAGAGGTTGGTTCGAAACACGACGGCTACGGCTGTGAGTAAATTTTGTGTACCTAAATAGTGAAGAAAAGTGAACGTGGACTTAAGTGATAAGTCGGGAAACCTATGCCCGTTTCTTTTGTGAGCGTTAAATAATTCGTTCACTTATGTACATTTTTATTGCAAGATATTTCAACGGACTCGGCGGTTTCGACGTGTTACCGTAAAACATTATAGTGCATTGTATAGTTTAGTTTCGTAATTTAAGTCACTGATTTGTTTTTCCTGTGTGTAAATAGTTATTTTATTTAATTTGTAAGTGGTAGTTGAGTCTGTGGATGTATAGATACATAAATTAAGTTCTTTAAGGTTTACATATAACTTTTCTCTATTATTTCCATGTCGTTTAAGTCTGTAGAATCTTCCGAATTAAGCATGGAAACTTGGGCTAAATTACAAAAAGATGCAGTGTCAGCTATCAGCAAAAGTAGGCTTAATTTTAAAAAGTCAGCTAAGGAAAGAATGACACAAGCTTATATTGAGACTCGCATGGAGACATTAGAGGAGCAGTGGAGGACCTTTTTTGATTCTCATCGAACAATAGTAACAGATGTAGACGAAACAGAGTATGTAAGCTCAGATTATTTCACAGACTCTGTTTATGAAAGCACTCAGGAATTGTACTGTGAATATAAGACAGAATTGAAGGAGTGTTTAGGTAGGATATCGGATCAGTCCAATTGTAGTTGTAAGGCCTCAGACTCGAAACCTACTTTTATAGATAGCCCACAGGTAAAATTACCAAAAATTACCATACCCACCTTTAGTGGTAATTACACCGAGTGGACTACATTTAAAGAGTTATTCGATTCATTAGTTCACAGGAATGATAGTCTAGAAAGGGTTCAGAAGTTGCACTATCTCAAGGCGCATTTATCAGGAGAAGCAGAGCAACTGTTGCGGCATGTCCCAACCACAGACGCCAATTACGATAAGTCGTGGGCATTGTTAAACAAAAGATATAGCAATATCAAATACCTTTCTAACTGTTTATTTAAGCGATTGATGAGTCAAAGCACTATCACAAGCGAGTCTGCAAGGGCTCTTAAGGAATTATTGGACACAACTTGTGATTGTATGAATGGTTTAAAAAACTTAGGGCTGCCTACCGAGTCATGGGACGCTCTTGTAATATATATAGTTAGCCAGAGGCGGATTATCCTAAAGGCAAAGTAGGCATGTGCCTAGGGGCGCGACGGTACAAAGGGGCGCGCGGGCAGAATTGTAAAATAAAAAAAAAGTATACAATATTGCATAAA
Source organism: Mecyna flavalis (assembly GCA_949319885.1). NCBI lineage: Eukaryota > Metazoa > Arthropoda > Insecta > Lepidoptera > Crambidae > Mecyna > Mecyna flavalis. The sequence continues at coordinate 5,190,171 of OX439420.1, read as the reverse complement.
ATTAATTGCGCCAGTAAGTAAGCCACCTACTTAGACAATAAAAACTATTATTTATGCTTACAAAAAGATAAATTTCACGGATGGGACTGGCTAAAACTTATGCCTACAAACAACCTCGTCGATGGAACATGATCTCTGATTGAAGTGGGAAAGATACGACTGCAATGTTCGTCACGTTCGCGGCGTCGACTGTAAGTGAGTATCGGACGTTCCTGCTTCTAAAATTGCGGGGACGAGAGTGTGGTGCGGGGGAGGAAGCTAAGCGGTCAGGCGCGAACGAATGCGCCAAAAAATTTTAATTCACGACGACGTTCGTTTCCCAAATTTGCCCGACCGAGAAAGAAATCCGGGACCTTTTGCGCTTACGGCAGACACCTAGACCACTATCAATACTATCGAGGTCGAATTAAGTCATCATTATCATTTCAGCCAAACGACGTCCACAGCTGGACATAGGCTTCCCCCAAGGATCTCCAAACCTGGTCCTGCCAAAAAGGTCCTGCGCCACCCACATCCAGTGGATTCCGGCGATCTTTATGGATTCACGGTCCACCTTGTGGGAGGCCTACCACAGCTGCGTTTCCCGGTACGTGGCCACTCGAGGACCTTTCCGTCCCAACGGCCGTCAGACCTCCTTGCAATATGTCCCTGTCACTTAAGGCTTGCAATTCGTCGGGCAATGTTTGTGACCTTGGTCCTTCTGCGTATCTCATCATTTCTGATGCGATCACGCAGGGAGACTCCAAGCATAGCCCTCTCTCCATTGCCCTTTGCGCGATTTTGAGCCTTTTTATGCGGCACATTGTAAGTGGCCACGTTTACATTCCGTAAGTCATCACTGGCACTGCGGTAGTCGGGCCGAGAAAACGCGGCGTAGCTTCCCAAACGCTACCCAGCCGAGTTGGATTCGTCTATCGACCTCTTTCTGGAAGTTGGACTTACCCAGTTGGATTTTTTGTCTCAGTAGTAGTACTTATCTACAACTTCCAGTGTTGAGTCCCCAACTTTTACAGCAGTGGGTACGACATGGGAGTTCGACATGATTTTCGTCTTTTCCATGTTCATTTTAAGACCCACTTGTTGAGACGCTCTACTGAGATCGTTGAGCATTGTGCCTAGGAACTTCTAGGGACTCAGCCATGACTACGATATCATCCGCAAAGCGAAGGTGCGACGTGCGTCATGTACTCGCCGTTAATGTTGATGCCAAGTTCTCTCCAGTCCAGAAGCTTAAACACGTCCTCCAACAGAGTATGTAGAGAACAGTTAACATCGCCCTGTCTCACACCCCGCTGGAACCGAATGGGTTTTATCTTCTGGTCCTGGAGGCGGACTGACATAGTGGCGTTTTCGTACAGCGACTGCAACACTTGTATGTATGGGTAGTCTATTTGGCACCTTTGGAGTGACCGAAGCACGGCCCATGTCTCGACAGAATCAAAGGCTTTTCATAGTCCACAAACGCTAAGCATAATGGGAGATTATTTCTTCGGACTTTTGTATAATCTGCCGCAGCGTGTGCATGTGGTCTATGGTACTAAAGCCTTTACGAAATCCGGCTTGTTCGGGAGCCTGGAAGTCATCAAACCTACGTACGAGACGATTCGTTATAACTCTAGAAAACAGCTTGTTAACAGGACTCAGTAGCGTGATAGGTCTGTAGTTCTTCAGCTGCGTCCTATCGCCCTTTTTGAAGAACAGCTTCACCACGCCCCTGTGCCATGCTGTTGGCGTTTTGCCCTCGAGAATAATCGGTTTCGGTCAAACTATAGTATGAACGAGTTATTTTTAATATAGGGGCGCCGATGATATGCTTGCCTATGGCGCTCTCGACGTTTAATCCGCCTCTGTAGTTAGCTGTAAGTTAGATTTAGAGTCCCGTAAGTTGTGGGAATCTGAAATCAGTGCATCAAATGATCATCCTACAATGGATCAATTTAAGTTATTTTTAGAGCACAGATTCCGTTCTTTAGAATTTTTGTCTGCGAAACCTTCAAAGCCTACTCATAATACTCATATTATCAATAACGTATATACTCATCATATCGCGGCTGTATCATGCCATTTTTGCTCGAAAAGCCATAGATTATGTTATTGTAAGAATTTTGCTAAAGAACCTATACAAACGCGTCGTAACTTTGTGAAAAGTAATAGTTTATGTTTTAATTGTTTGTGTCCCGGTCATTCTGTTTTTAATTGTCGCCAAACTTCAAGGTGCCGTATGTGTGGAAAAAAGCATCATTCCCTTTTACATTCGAGCGTATCCAAGTCAACTGAAAATATGGTTGCTAGTCCCTCAGTTGACAAGAGTGTGGTCGCCACAACAGCTTCTTCGCCTACTCTCAGCGACATTGATAACGTTGCAGCTTTCCAGTCGCGCAATGAGAGTGAAGTTCTGTTACCTACAGCTGTTGTCGAAGCAGAGTCAGGGTCGGGAAATCAGTTTACTTTTAGATCTTTGTTGGACCAGGGTTCCCAGGCTTCTTTTATTTCTGAGGCTGCAGTACAGTCGTTAGGTTTAAAGCGTGTGTCTAATAGAACTGTCATATCTGGAGTTGGCGGTCATGGTGGTCCCGTCGTCTCTAAGTCAACGGTGAATTTTAGACTTCGATCAAAGCATGATCCCACTCTCGCTGTCACAGTTAGAGCACACGTTCTAAATAAGTTAACAGCTCTCATGCCATTGCGGAAGGTTGAGCTTCAGACCTGCCAGCATATATTAAATTTAAAATTAGCCGATCCCAACTTCAATACTCCTCGTGAGATCGACATGTTGCTGGGAGCTGATATATTCAGCCAGATTTTAATAGATGGTTTGATCAAGGGTCCTCCAGGCTCACCTTTAGCTCAAAACACCAGGCTTGGGTGGATCCTATCTGGCCAAGTTCTGTCCGAACCTGTAGACGGCTCCCCAATGTGTTTTAGTAACATTTTTATACATCCAATGAACCATCGTTTTACTCAGCCAACTTAAACTGTAGATATTGGTTTAGTTTATCGGCGAGTCCGTCTTGGTTGTCAAGAGCATATCGAAAATTTATACAGTCCACTAGAGGGCATCCAAGACTGCACTGCGACTAATGACTATATGGTTTAAGAGCATTTTCACAGAGAACCTGAAGGTGTTCAAATTAGGCATTATTCTCTTGTGTACTTGGGCTAGCTAATTTATTGTTGTAAATACTTATTGTTGGTTTTATTTTGTTTGTTGTGCTTTGATGTATATAAATGTTTTATTTATTGTTCTGTTATTTTAAAATTATTGTTAAAGATGTAATTTGGGGAACATGATTTTTGTTTATTTTAGGTATAAGCTCAGTTGTCACTAATGTAATAATTATTATGCATACAGTGCCCTATTGTATAGTCTTATGTCAAGTATTGATTAATTGTAAGTTTGTCGGGCAATTGTATTGTTTTAATGTATTGTATTTTTTTAATGTTTGATGTCGTGGCTACCTAATATCTATGGACATGCTGTCCATGGTGGGCGGTATGTTTAATATTGCATATTAATTTAAATCTAAAATAGTAAAATCTCCATGTATTTAACCTCTTTGATAGCGAGACAGAGCGCGGAGCGCTCCGTTCCTTTTTCGAATTCCGTTTGTGTTTTGTTTTTTTTCTTATGTTGTGCAAATTTATTACATATCTGTCACTCAAACCTAAAGCTGTATTTTTATTTGTTGAGATCTCAAACAGTTTAGGGTAATTTTTGGGTCGATTGGACACCGACCACATTTAGTGACATTTATTTCTAGTGTCTCCGTGCTTCAGAAGGCACGTTAAGCTGTTGGTCCCGGCTGATATTTACTATCATGTAGATATTAGTCGTCAAGCCTAGTCAGAGGCTATTTGGCAGCTTGATAACATCAGAATCTGTCTAACATAGGTTCGTCACTTGCCTTACGCACGCATCCCTCCACCAACGCGCACTGGGCCCGCGTGGCCCACACTATCTCACAATTATTGAGATAATACCTGTGGCTGTGTCCCAGCAGTGGGAACGTATACAAGCTGATGATAATGATGAATGATATTCTTGCTTGATCTTCAAGTTTGCCAAACTTTGATGATCCCTCTGGTCACAAAACCGAAAAAGCTATACCTACTTACCCACATTTTAGGTTTTTTATTCGATTAAAAACAACTTTGCCATTTGGTCTGAGGCCACACCATAAAGTCCTGTTTCCGGCAGTCATCAAACCGCATCGTAAAAAAGAAGACGTAGAAAAAATTATTGGAAAAAAAAAACCAGAAGTTTATTAACTTGTGAAATGTCTTTAACAACCAAATGGCTTCCACTTCCTTAGAGTTTTTAAACTTAATTACTCCTTTATTTAGCGTCAGCTGTATCTACAAGTAATACCGATGCTATTAAGATAATACCTTTTGGAATAGAGCGAAAAATGACGTCAACTGCGCTTGTCCGTAACGTTAGCAACCAATAGCAACGCATTATTTATCTGTGTGTGTAAGTCATCAATGTCGCGGCATGCAACTCCAAAAGGTCATACATATCCTAATAGCATTTAAACCAGATAGTACCTATACATCTTTCATAGCTTCTGCCTTCGAATGTTTATGTTTTAAATATGTAAACATCAATCGTTAATCCAGTGAAACTATTTCTGTAGCGAATGTCATCAAAATCTGCTGTTCATCATCATCTCAGCGTATTCCTGATTGCATCCAGTATGGAGCTCAGGGTCCGCTTCGACTATGATCCTAGATTTGACAAGCCTGGTTATTACAATGGAGCGATTGCCATCTGACCTCCGTAACCCTTAAAAGGGAACCCAGACCTACTTGGAACCATGGAACATAGGTATCGTCGGGACCAACGGCTTAACGTGCCTTCCGAAGCACGGAAACATCATCGAAATCTGCTGTTTTTGCATAAAAATGTAACGCATTTGATCCGTTTGCTAGTCTACCCCCCCCCCTCCCCTTAAAAATAAAGAAAAATGTAACACATATCCATGATACTCTTGAACATTCGTTATAATATCCGTAAGATTTATTTAGTTATAATTGGTAGGACTTCTTACAGTGACGCAAACTGCATAAAAGAAGGGGAGTGCACCTGTGCTTGCGCACTCACTAGTGCATTTAATATTTCCTGTGTAGGTAATTAATCGTTGGTACAAGTACGTTATTTTATTAGTTGGGTTTGTATTCTACCATCATTTTCGTGCAATGTGATTTGAAGATTCGAACTTTGGGCTATTAGAATAGGAAAAGTTACGAGATGACACATTAATTGGTCTCAAATTCAACCTAAAGGTCTATTTTATAATCCTATAACAGTTATTATTTGATAAAATGACTGACAAATCTGAAATTTGTAAACATTACGAAAGAACCACAGCCGTTTATAAACATTTCAGTTTGAACCACGCGACTACAATAGGTGTCTCCACTTTCACTCAAGTATAAACTCTAATGTCATTGTTTTACGACTTACATTACAGGGTGTAATCAACAAACATAATTAACTATTCGCATACCAGAGTTTAATGAAAGATGTAGGTAGGATAAAATGCGAATAGCTGTATGGTCGTAACAACCCTAAAGAAGAGAAAGTAAGATTGATTTGAAACGTAACCGTAAAAAAATGTCTTCGAACTCACCTGGCGACAGACGATTTCACTCAACAAAACGGTGGACACACACTTTTTAACAAACAAAAAACTTTAAACCACACAAAACAAAAGGTTAACTCGGTGTACCTGTGTAGAAAACTCAACACTTAGTTTTATATAACTGTAGCTACTTCCTACAACGCGTCGGACCGGTTTGCTATTCAACTTTTAACGTTATTAAACTCGCGAAATTAACTTTTGCGGATGACGTAACGTTATTTTGACAAGATAATAACGTTTTGTTGTTAGTTTTTTTATCGTTTTCAATTGTTAACGTGTGGGAGTTTTGCCGACAACAAGCGACCGTGCACCTCGCCTCCCCTCTCGCAACTAACCTGCTTAGGTCTCACAATGGAACGGTGTTACCAGGTTTGTATTGAGGCTTTGCTCAAGTCTTCAACCTTTCATTCAACAACACCCGTTATTTGATTTAAAAACCTTATTGCGACACTGTTAGAATTCAATTTCTATAGTTTCCGCTTTCCGACTGTCGTCTTTAACGTTGTGTAAATTTTAAATCATGATAGGCAGCGTACAAAGGAGTTTTTATCGTTTTTGAAGAAATAAAAAGTAACAATTGAATGTGATTGTGTGGAAAAAGAGGAGATTTCACACGTTTCAATGGAAGGATTAACGATAAGTTCGTAAGAAGTCTAGAATTCTAGACACCTGTGTGATGACAACCGTACATAATCTTTGGCTTAAGTTTGTAGGTTATAAGCCGTTTATAGGGAAGGGAAACGTTTCGTATTGTCCACGAATAATACAGTCGTAAATATTTATTGCATTTATGTGGTTTTAATCGTGGCTTCGAGCATGTGAGGTAGCTTGAAACTTAGTGCACACGTATGGATGTTTCTAGAGTAATCGTGATCCAATTGGTCTTTTACTGTCAAGGATTATTTATGGAGGTCAGAATAAGTCGCTTCATTGTAATAAATGGTCTTGCATAACCCTGGATCATGGTGCAACCAATCGTACCCTGCCTAAAACATAACAGTCAGAATTAGAATCAATTTTTTTTATAGCTTCAGACTGTGTTACAAGGTGGTAAAGTTCAGTAGCTTTAGTATCAACAGTTACTAATAACAGACATTTTATAATAATCAAAAACAAAATAATATGCTTTATTCATAAAGGCTTCAAAGGCACATATGAATCGTCAATGCATATTAAAAAAAAAAACAAAAAAAAACAAACAATTCTCACATAATTCTAAAATGTATCAGACCAAATATTTATACTTACCTATGTAAACTAAAAATAGAAGAGGACCTAATAAGCTTCCCTGTGGAACGCCAAAAGTAACTTTATTTTAGAATAGTCTTCTTCACCAGTTACCGTAAATACTCTTCTGAAACTTCCAAATATTTTAAAGCTATACCAAAAACGCCACCATTTTGAAGTTGGCTGGAAAAAGAAAATAAAGTTTATTTTAATTTGAAAAAACCTTTTTTTAATAGTGAAAGAAAATACACCAGCGTGAGGGTATGTGGGAAATCCTTCCTATGTAGGTAAGTTGCTGGTAAATCTAGGATCATAGTCGAAGTCCATACTGGATGCAATCGGGAATACGCTGAGATGATGACGATGAAGTCAGATCCGATCAATTTAAGATCCTCTCGTCTTCGAGTTTTTAATTAGTAAAAAGTTATGCACAAATATTATTAATCTTTCAAGCCCCGGATCACCAGACACAATAGAAAATCTATTGTTACGCGGCACCCGAGTGCCGGTTCGGGATTGAGTGGTTAAATACTTAGAACCGAAGTATGCATTGTCAGACCATTAAAATACCTACCTAATAGTTTTTTATGATAATATACAACCTTGACTATCGTAGGTAGCTAAGCAGATTTTTTATTTAATATTTCTTACGTAACCGTTTGCGAAGCCAGTTGCGTATTTTTTGGTCCTATCCTATGTGTTAGAGGTCGTGGGTTTGAATCCTTCTTGGAATAACATGTAGTTGGCTAACATTTGTGTATGTCAGAGGCGGCAAACGAGCCAGCGGGTCGCCTGATGGTAAGCAATCACCGCCACCCATGGACATCTGCAAGTTCTGCAACACCAGAGGGATCGCTGATGCGTTGCCGGCTTTTTGAGAGAGAGTGAGCTCGTTTCTTGAAGGCACTGTTGTGTGTTGAAGGCAAGTGTTTATCTGACACTGGCCCTTCTGGGGAAGTAAAAAAAAAAAAAAACAAAAAAAAAACTACCTAAAAACACTGAAAAGCAAAAAATAATTTAAATAAGACATTCATCAAATGCGCTTATTGTCTAAGCCTATTAATAACATTAAATTGTATTTACGTGCTAGGTAGGTACCTACTAATCTGTTTGAAGTCAGTGCCAAGCCAAATAGTAGGTACCCAGACTACGTACCTACGTCCGCGGATTATTTGTAACCCTGTATAATACATAAATTATTAGGTACTAGATCGTTCAATAAGTCCCGAGACTAACTTGGAAATGGCGCATTATATTAAAAACACTTTTGATTTTTAAAAAGTTCTTGCCCTTAAATAAAAGATATGTATAAACTTTTTAAAAATAGAACATTAAAATATTGATTTTGCAGCCATTTAAGTGACGCTACGCTTGTAGTTTCGATACAATGGAAAAAAACGAGTTTCGCATGTTGACAAAACATTGTTTTTTAATGAGAAAAAATACCGTTGAAGCACAGCAATGGCTTATAAAATGTTTTATGCGGGATCAGCTCCCTCTAAAGCAACCATTTGTCGGTGGTATACCGAATTCAAACGCGGTCGCATGGACACAAATGATGGGGAACGCTCTGGTCGTCCAAATAAAGCAGTGACTCAACAAAATATTAACCAAGTCCTCAAAATCGTAATGGAGGATCGGAAGATAAAAGTGCGCGAAATAGCCGAGATAGTGAAGATTTCAGCTGGTAGTGTTTTTACTATTTTACATAAAAATTTGGCCATGAAAAAGCTTTTTTCCAAGTGGGCGCCGCGTTTGCTTACAGCTGATCAAAAGGAACAACGTGCCAATGATTCAGAGCGATGTTTGGCTCTGATGAATCGTAATAAAAAGGATTTTTTACGTCGGTATGTGACAATGGATGAAACATGGATACACCATTTTACTCCGGAATCCAATCGGCAGTCAGCGGAGTGGAGAGCGGCTGGTGAAAGCCGCCCGAAGCGGCCAAAGCCTCAGAAATCGGCCGGTAAGGTTATGGCGTCTATATTTTGGGAAGCGCATGGAATACTTTTCATCGACTACCTTGAAAAGAAGCAAAATATAAATAGTGACTATTACTTGTGATGATTGGAGCGATTAAAGTACGAAATTTCGGATAAATGGCATCAAATGAACAAAAAGAAAGTGGTCTTTCACCAGGACAACGCGCCTTGTCACAAGTCTGTGAGAACGATGGCCAAAATTAATGAATTGGGCTTTGAATTGCTTCCTCATCCCCCTTATTCGCTAGACTGGGCCCCCAGCGATTACTGGCTGTTTGCAGATCTCAAAAAAACGCTCCAGGATAAGAAATTTGACTCAAATAGTTAAGCTATCGCAGCAACGGAGGCTTATTTTGAAGCCAAAGACAAATCGTTCTACACGCATGGGATAGAAAAGTTTGAAAAGCGTTGAAGGGACTGTATCGCTCTTGGAGGAGACTACGTTGATGAATAAAAAATAATTTTATAAAAAAAACCTTGTTTTAGTACTTAGTCTCGGGACTTATTGAACCACGTGTTATGTATCATTTTTCATTACTTTTGGCTTGGCACCGACTTCAAACAGATTAGTAGGTACCTACCTAGCACGTAAATACAATTTAATGTTATTAATAGGCTTAGACAATAAGCGCATTTGATGAATGTCTTATTAAAATTATTTTTTGCTTTTCAGTGTTTTTAGGTAGTTTTTTTTTTGTTTTTTTTTTTGAAGTCGGTTTAATTTTTTTTTTAAAAAGTTTGTTTATTTTTCTATTTTTAGTGTGAATAATACGTAGGAGTGAGTAAAACTCTCTCATAATATTGATAACGAAAATACGAGTAAAATAGTAGAATTGTATTATTTGACAATATTAGGTATTCATTAAGTGTTCAGCACCATTCAGTAGACCAACTAAAGATGCAGCCCGCAAGAGGGACATAAGAATTAAGAAGTCGTACCCTTTAGCTTCCATCATCATAGTTGTACCTTCCATCATCAGCTTAGCTCCAAAAGTACATGAAATACAACTAACGGTCCACATATTCCTACAACACTGAAATAATTATCCCCTAACTCCTAACCGTTAAGGAGTTGTACCTTCCATCATCAGCTTAGCTGCAAAAGTACATGAAATACAACTAACGGTCCACATATTTCTACAGCACTGAAATAATTATCCCCTAACTCCTAACCGTTAAGAAGTTGTACCTTCCATCATCAGCTTAGCTGCAAAAGTACATGAAATACAAATAACGGTCCACATATTCTTACAATACTGAAAGAATTATCCCCTAACTCCTAACCGTTAAGGAGTTGTACCTTCCATCATCAGCTCATCAACATAAAGTGATGTCTATAGGACGCAAAAACTTAAATGGCTTCAGAAAAAACAAGTAACGCGTAGTGTGCGCCTATAAAATTTGAGGTTTGCCCTTGATTTTCCCGGGATCCCATCATCAGATCCTGACATGGTGACAATGGGACCACCTCGGAACTATGCACTTTCAAATAAAAAAAGAATTATTTAAATCGGTCCACAATTGACGGAGAAATCGACGGACATACATAAAAAAAAAAAAAAAAAAAAAAAAAAAATACATACAGTCGAACATAGAACCTCCTCCTTTTTTGAAGTCGGTTAAAAATGCCAAAAAAACATCACTTGATTAAGGCTGTCTAGTCCGGCAGATGCCGCGCGTATGGTTTTTAAAAGCCACCTGAGACATAGAAAATCACTTGAATAATCGATAGATGTAATAAAAAAATCTATCAATATAATCCCTCAAGTTATCTATGAACTTTAATTTGGTAAATGACTCATAATATCAAACCACTTATTTTAAGAATAAAACATGGGAAAGAAGATAAAATGACACAAAAATATGTAAACTTTGTGAATTTTTCTGTCGAGTCAACTTTATCAAATCGTGTTTCCATCGGTTATATTCCACAGAGTAAAGCCTCAACAATATTTCATAAGTTTCGCAGATTTTAATTTCACTGTTAACTACATTCAAAAATTATTTCAAAGAACGTGTTTGTGCAGATTTTTGCACCTACCGGTCCCTCTGGCTGGTGTTACAACGACGGTAACCGCGCCCCATCAAGCGGGCTGTAGGCTTGACCGGCATCCTCGTATTGGATTTACAATGTTGAATAGGGATGTAAATATTATTCGGATGAATAGTCCGATCTATTCAGTCCATCACTAGCACAAACCTAGGTAATTACGCACACTTAGTACTTTCTCGTTCCGATCGCTTTTCCCCGTGGAAAGGCGTGCTAGGCACTGGCGCCTAGACTCAGCCTGGGACAATTAATGCCTAGACTTTGCTGCTGTTAACGATCATTATCATATCAGCCTGTTAATGTAATGTGAATAAATGTTTGCCTCCGTGGCAATGGCTAGTCGTATTTATACAGCGTGTTAGGTAACCCGAGGGACATATTTAAGGAGAGTGTTCAGAATCCGATTTAGAGTCCAATTCGCTATTAAAAATATTTCCTTAATTTTTTTCATAACTATCCTAATAATTCATGTATGCATGAACTACCTAAAAATCTCGTGTGCTGAGCGGCCGGTTACGCCAAACTCGCGTACAATTTGAGTCGTACTTGAACGAGTGCACGAAATAGGTACTGTGAAGGGAAGAGTGCCCGCACGTTACGCGGATTTTCAGGTTTCGACTAAGGTTATTGACAGATATTTACCAGAGTTTTTTTTATTTAAACTTATTTTGTTATATGGAAGCATGAACTATTTGTGGTTTAAATATGTCCCTCGCATTTCCTGTCATTAGGTATAAGGCGCCGGCATCTAAAGCCCTTTTTTTCGTTGGAGAATACGTTTATGCACCATAACCGCAGGCAAGCTAAACCTGCTGCCGTGTGTGGGACTCGAGACTAAAGCGTCCACTACCCACTTAACTTCCCCGGTTTCCCCTTCCCCCCCGATTGGGACGAGCCGGTGCCAGCCTTAGTTCCCTAGGATAATGACATTATAGCTCTTTGGATTAGCAAGCTGAATTCGCAGTGAGCCGACCCGGATAATCGGGTTCTGGAGTAAACGTAGTGTAGGACTCCCACAGGCCAGGTGGAGTGACGATTTGCGCCAGAACGTATTGTAGGACTCCCACCGGCCAGGTGGAGTGACGATTTGCGCAATTAAGCAGGTAATAACCTAAAATTTTCTAACTAACCTCTTTATTTAGCAATATTTACCAAACTTTTTCGTCAGTGCAATTTAACCTGACACTTTTTTAACAGCAATTGTGACAGAACGAATCTTCCTGCTGGTGAAATGTCAATCTGTCAAGTCAATTAATATTTAGAGCAGAAATATACATTTATTTATAATTTATACAATAAAATGCATTGGTAAGTATTAAAACACATAACTCTCCTTCTGTATCTTAAATTGTTTGTAACTAATGTGCCAATTATATAGATTCTATTCTATTCGTTAAATGCGGGCATCTACTCGTCTATATTTATGTGTGTAAAGGAAACCAAGAGAGTTTAGCGGGTAGACCCATACCTAGTCCCGAGGCCAACACAAGGCCACATGTCTCTTTAGTCTGCTGTTAAAGTGCTTAAATGCATTTTTCTCCAAAATAAAGGTCTATAAGGATACGAATAGGTAGTAAGGGGAGTTTAACCCCCATGTTATGAACAGAATACTATTGAAAAGCAAATTCAGTTACACTATGAAAAACGTCATTGTTTTTCCAGTTGTTCGCAATGCAGTTTCACAGCACAGTTCGAGAGTGCCTTGCGGATGCATCACCAACTGCACCACGAGGCCGGTACTCTCACCACGTACCAGGAGAACAAGCCCATAGTAAGTAAAAGCGGACGCACTCGAATTAACCGTTCGTCTAGAAAAACCTCCTTCTTAAGGCTCTTCCAAATTAGACGTTTTGTGTCAGACGGCTAAGCTGCGGTACGGTTTCTGCGCGTTTGTCGCACCGCGTATATAAGGTCGGTCGTTAGTTTTCATACAAAACACGCGGTGCGGCAACAGTACGGCGTCCGTACTGCGAACGTTCAACAGCAAGACGTCAACCGTATTGTTGCCGCACCGCGTGTCACCTGATGGTAAGTGATCACCGCCGCCCATAAGCACCCGAGACCCCCGTGGGGTCGCAGGCGCGGTGACTGCCTTTAGGAGTAGAATATGCTCGCTTTTTGAAGGTTTTCATTTCGTATTGGTTTGGAAACATTCTGCGGGAAGCTAGTTCCATAGAACAGTCGTACGCGGCAGAAAATATCTGCAGAAACGTACGGGAGTTGATCCTGTTGGGGGTGTGGAAATCTCCCGTGTCTCGGAAAGAATGTAACCGTTGGTCCTGCGCATAGTCATAGATGGGTATAAAAAAGTTTTAAAAAATTATAAAATTAATTATTTATTAATTTTATAATTTTTTAAAACTTTTTTATACCCATTGAGACATTTCTTTTAGTATTTGTTTAACGCTAAGCTAGCTAGCTAACTGAATTGTTATTTTTTTGCAGGAAAAATCGAACACACTTCCCCGATCATCTACTTTAAACTCTTCATTTGCCAGCAGCAAAGATGGAAAAGGTTTTCGATGTGAGTAAATAAGAATCAAATATAGAATCGACCTTTTCTACTTATAGTTTTGTGAATGGGTTTTTCGGTTCAAAAATATTTAGTCATGGTCTGAAGTCAGTAGGACGTTGGCGATGTAAAAAAACCCTCGTGCCTCGAAAATCACTGGTCCAAAACCGTTGGTCCTTCGCTTAATCTCTCTTAGGTCGTGTTCAGACTGCTGTCCCAGTCCCACTCCCACCGTCTTGTGAGAGTGAGAGAATCTTATGCACTGTACTGTACCTTGACATTTGACACGCACATAGAATAATGCGCGCGAAGATTCGATACGCTTGAAGCCATTCAGTTGCCACAGCACAGCTCACATTACATTATTATATCCCCTCGCCTTCAAGTGGTTTAAGTACAGCCAGTACAGGGCTAAGAATTTGGCGTTTAATTCCCGGGTCGAGCTAACTTTGTGTTGTGATTACCAATCCACAATTCAGTGCGTAAAGCGTGGTGATTAAGCCAGTACTCATAATTGTAACGATAACTTGATTGTAAAGATGAAGCCCTCACTCTTTTTTTGTGGATGGGAATGCTTTTACGCACCATAACTCGCCTGGGGTAGGCGACCCGTGTGTGGGACTCACAAGAATACCCACTAAACCACCCCGCGCTCCTACATCGCCGTCGGCAGCGTCTCTGGGCCTTGCATCAGCCTACTACCAGGAATGGAGGTCTTTACTCGGCAGTGGGACATTAATAAGCTGACACTTTACTTTGTCCAACAGTGGGAGCACGAACGTCAATGTCAGCAACGCGGCTATTCGACAAGCTTCGATCCCGGATCACCAGGAATAGAAGCAGGACTCTGTTCTCACATCCAGAGGAGAATAACGAAAATAATATAACGATTAATGTAAGTAGCACCTTTTACTCAACTATGCAGCAGATTAAATGGGTAGAGAAGATGGTAGCTACGTAATTTTATTAAGGGAACTAGCCTTCCGCCTGCGGCTTCGCTCGCGTGGAATATACGTTATCCCACAGGAATGGGCTACCTGTCACAGACTCGTCAAAATAAGTACGGAAGGATAATTCTTACTACCCTTTGTCCTTTGTCCTTTTGCGCCGAGATCGCCTCCACAGGAGCCTCCACAAGAGCCTCCACAAGAGCCGCCACAGCAGCCGCACAGCAGCTACGTGCCAGCACCGGTCGAGAACAGGCATTGGCTCACCAGTGCTACGATGGCAGAACTCTTCGAGCGTATGGACACCATCCTAAAGAAATCGGTATCCATCGTCAGCGGCCCGGGAAGCAAACTTAACAAGGGGGATGTCAGTCTCATAAGCTTCATCGCGCAGGAGGCCCTGGCCATCCAGGGTGCCACCGGCTTCAGAGCCATGGATGCCGCTGTAACCGTTGGATCCCTACAGGAGCAGGTGCGTGCGAGGGATGCCGAGATTGCAGCCCTCAGGGAACGGATTGAGATACTTAGCCAAGAACGTTGCCTTCCGAAAGCAGCCACCGGACCTCAACAACCGCAACCCAACTCGTACGCATCGGCCGTCATCAGGAGCCGCTCCGCCGCCATTCCGATCCCGCCAGCTGCAGGACCAGTGATCGCCGTGTACCCTGCAGAGGGTAACACAAGTTTGAAGACCGCCGAGGAAACGAAGGCCGCGCTGAAGAGGGCTGTCGATCCACGGGCCATTGGGGTGCAGGTGCGGCAGGTCCGTAAGGTGGGCAACGCCGGCGTGGTCGTCCAGACGGCCAACGAAGAGGCTGCCAAACGCCTGCGAGCCGCCGTTCCCGCTACCCTCAGGATTTCCGATCCTAAGCCGCGACTGCCCAGAGTGGTGGTCCACGGCGTTCAGGGACCGCTTGATGAGGCCTTCGTCGACACCATGCACGAACAGAACTTTGCCGAGGACGCAACGTGGACGCTGGACAGGACCAAGAAGGAGTGCAGGGTGCTGTTCAAGCGGTCCAGGATGGGAAGCAGGGAGCTGTCGGTGGTGCTGGAATGCACACCCCGATTCAGGACCGCCTTGATGATGAAGGAGACCCTCTACCTGTCGTGGAACCTCTGCAGGGTGGAGGACTACATCACCGTTACCTGCTGCAGCAAGTGCCAACTATACGGCCACCCGGAACGCTATTGTAAGAGCCAGGTGGCTTACTGCGGCGGATGCAGCAGCACCGCCCACAGGACCGCTGAGTGCGACAGCGCCACGAAGAGCTGTGCCACCTGCACGCGCTTCAAGAAGGAGGACGCCGCGACGCACGCAACTGCCTCCCGCGATTGCCCCGCAAGGGCCTATGCGGAGAGCAGGATGGTTGCCGCTACTCAGTACGTGCAGCAGTAGCGTGCTGTGGGGTGACTGACAGCGTCGATTTAAAAACATAATTACGCATTTTTCCAGGAGCTGCCGAAGGGGATCGCGAGTTTGTGAGCCCTTTTGGTACCCCGATCTCGTCTCCTTGAAGGCGAGTTTCGGACGGCTGTGGGAATTCGCGCAAGGCTGGTGCAAGATCTGGAACCGCTAGAGCTGTCCGGCGCCAGCAAGTCAGCCCCAGAAGGGGGAGAATGCTCAAGGGACAAAGGACGAAAAGTAATTAATTTGTAGAGAGTCAAGAATTGCGGCGCGGTGGAGTGCAAGAGTGCCTAGCACACGCAATATCCGCGCGCATCTCTCGAGATTCGGCCTGTATAACCGAGAGGTTGGTAAGGCCATGGGTGGTTGGTGGGATTTGTCCTTTTACCCGTATTTTCGTAGGAATGAAGCATTTTCCTGCGATATAAAGTAGCCTGTTTCATCAGGGATAATGTCCGCTTCTTATGGTAAAGGATGTCACTTTCGTGGTAGTCTGTAACATGGAGGTGCCCCAATACCCATCGTGGTAACGCAGACTTCATTTCAATGATGAAGATCTTTGCTTTTCAACACCTACTTACTACCTATTATTCGCTCTGTGTATTTTTCTGTCAAAGTCAGAGAATCACGTTTTTTTGCCTGTCCAGTTACATTACAGCAGATAAATTCTTGGCAGGACATGACCATGGGAAGCGAGTGCACCTCCAAAGTCATTCACCTGCACCCCTCAGTGTCGAAGAGCAGTGCAATCACCACTTCACTTGGCGAGGGGCCGAGAGAAACCTACGGATGTCATCTGTGCTCATTTGATGCGGATCGGTAACGGCGTTTTATATCACCTTAGTTACGTGGTAAACTATTGTGCTTTACCAACTTGTAACACAGTTTTAAGCAATAAATTACTCTGGTAGGCACGCAGCCCACCTGATGGTAAGCAGCCACTGCAGATTATTCCATTTAGGTACTTTTTACAAGTGTTCATAGACCGGTGGGATTGGTAGCTAGCCAGCTAGATTCTGTAAAAGCCCATTCAAGTTCATTTCAGTTCTGTGAAGTGTCCTTATCAACGATATAGCGGATTTAAACAACATTTTTCTCCATTTCAGTATCACAGTCTTGGACAGACATCTGCTAAACGACCACAAAATCGGTCTCGAAAGCCTCCTCAAACTGGTCCTAGCGAAAACCAAAGACGGCCTCTCAGATGAATGCCCCAACCCAATTTTCGGAATACGCCAACCATATTACAAGCCACAAGACGAAATAATCGAAGACGGAGAATTTGTCATAGAAACTGTGACTCCGAAAATCAAGATATTGAAGCATTCGTCGACGAATACTGAGATTCAGTGGAGCGATATACCAGACTTGAAGGATAATTGCAGGATGATAACGAGGGAATTGGAGAAGTTAATGAAGTATTCTGGGGAAAAGTGTGATAAAGATGAGCTGTTGCAGAAGATGCAGACATTGAATGAGTGTATGTGTAAGTTCGTGGACTCGACGAACACGATTAAGAAGGTTTTGACGAAGCAGTTTGATTCGAAGACTAGTGTAAGGGAGAGGCTTAGTACTGCTGAGCCATTCTTCGATTTGGGTTTGGGAGAGTAAGTTTTCCTTGATTTATAGAGATATTAAGAGTGACAGGGGTCAAATGGCCGTCACTGCGGCCTATTCCATTGAGGGACACTTCACCAGGAAGCATCGCTCAATGTGCTGCCAGACTGTAGGCTCATCGATCTAATAACTCTTAATTGCTGAACTTGCCGTATCCTGAATAACTCGCGGAGAAAGAGGATTCACCGTAGAGCCATTTGCCCTACGTAATTTTTTTATGCTTCTTTGATTTTTCTATTACTTGAAGGTAATATTAATAATCCGTTACTGCAACTTATTCTATTGAGGGAAACTTCATGTTGAAACATTTGTAAATCATTGTATTGTATGCAATGACGTTCAATTAAAAAACTAGAGACACAATCACGCTCAATTATTGTCCGAAGCAAAAGTCTGCCCACCCGACTATTGGGCAGAGTTTTCGTTTAGTTGTATACAATTGACATTAAACACTAAATGCCACGAGATAAGGTGTTAATTTGAACGAATGTGTTAATGTCATCAGTGTCAAAGCCACTCGGACGTTTTTTGAGGAATTTTTCTTAGAGATTGGGTGTCTAGTTGTATATTGAACGTCATTGATTGTATGCTACGATATGGTTTTTAATTTAATAAAGAGTTAATATATGTTTCATTGCTTACAGTCAAGACACACCAAGAGATTGGGAGAGAGCTCACAGTGAGAAGATGGAAAGGAGTAGAACTAAGTATTGCGACAACAGGTAAAGAAAAAATAATGTAAGAAAGTGGATATTTTGAAGGAAAGACTATTATGATAGCCTGGTACGTAATGCGACACGAAACTTCATTAGGAAGCGTCACGAAACTTCATTAGGAAGCGTTTGCCGTTTTTCAATGTGCTTCCAAACATAGACACATAGTATAGGAAAAATATAAAAGCACCCCTGTTTCTTTCTATACTTATTATAAGTAGGTAGTTGGTTTTGTGTTTGTTTGTTTGAATTGAATAGGCTCCGGAACCAATATAACTGATAAACTACTGAACCGATTTGAATATAATTCTTTCACTGTTTGAAACCCTATCCCCGGGTGACATGGGGGTACTTTTTATCCCAGAAATGTGCGGGAAAAGGGACGATATTAGAAAAAAAAATTACGCGCGGGTAAAACCGCGGGCGGAAGCCTATAACTTATAATCGCATACACTTAGCATAGAATGGAGTGAGGTTAACAATTGTTATTGTTAGTAACTGTTATTGTTTTTATTTTCAGGGGTGGGAAGCCGAAATTATCTTCAGAAAGTTTTTACTTTTGATTTACTTGCGATTCTGAATATACATAGTATTCATTGTAATAAGGCGTTCGTTATTAAATTATTTATTATTGTTATATTTCTTTTATTTTATGACTTTGTCCCACATATGTACCTATTGTACGAATTGTACGATAGTTCGGATAGACTTTCTACATAAGACGAAACTACGTAATTTATTATTGATTTTGATCTGTATGACTATTAAATGTTTTCTAACATTCAACTGCATTGAAAAAATACCAACTTTACAAATAAAAACTTTAATAAAAAAGAAATAAGTACATTATAAACAATACCAATAAAATCAACAGTGATCGCAATGGTCACTCCCTGCACACCCATCATCTTTATCATTCGTATTCTTCCTACAACAATCGCAAATAAGCGACCCAGTTTCGATTTTATTATGTTTTTGATAATGGCAACACAGCATATACACACATTTCTCACATTTGCCTTCACACAGCATTTTGTGATAGCAACACTCGTGTTTGAAAAAAGAATCGCCGCCAGACAACTGTATATTATTAGTCTGGCAACATTTGCAAATATTTTCTGTGTCATCTTTTTTGTTGCTGTCATGAATATCTTTTGTCTTTGGTTTTCTAATGGCGCTATTTCCATCATAATCAGAGTTTTCTTTTATACTTGATTTATAAACCGACTTTTTAACATCACTATGGTCATAGTCGGAAGATTTTCTGTTTATTTCATATGGAGTCTTGACTACAGGCAAAACCCTTGGTCCATTTCTGATCATAGGCCTGTTTTCCTCTTCTAAATTAGAAAAATCACTCTTCTGTACTGTAGCAAACATTCTGTTTACTTCTTCGATAGCATCTTTGGACTTAGTCTTCTCTTTCAAAGAGTATTTTAATTCTTCAATCTTCATCTGAGGTATTGAAGAAGATTTATGCTTGATCAAGTCTATAGAATACTGGGATTTCGCGTTGTTTGGTTGCGAATAATTAACTATTTTGAAATTGTTTCCATTGTTCTTATTACCTTCTTCTATTGAAAATTGGAAGGTTCTGCTCTTACTCAGTTTTGCTGTTAGGTTTATTTTAGATTTGCTCTCAGTTTCGACGGATACATCTTTCATAACTACTGTTTTGCTATTCGATTTCATATCTAATTGCTTTTTCGTTTGAAATACTGTAAGTACTTCTTTTAGCAGACTTAGGTCTTGCGTCAAATCTGTTTGAGATGTTTGCACATCTTTTGTGTTATCTTTAACACGTTTTACATTCGTATTTTCATATCTATCATTTGTAATTTTAGCAGTGTCATTACATTTCAATGCATCATCATTCTTTTTTACATTTCTGTGGTTACAAGTGTGATTTTTAGTACAAATTGGGCAAGATTTAGGTATTTTTCTTCCACAATCAACGTTATGTCTATTGTTGTTCAGACACATTGCACAGAAGAATCTTTTATCTTTGTCATTTTGGTTTAATGTCCTGTCCATATTGTTCTCAATTGCGTTGTTTGAATCGAACTCTTCTATTTTGTAAGTTGTGATGTATATGCTCACTTTCTTACCTGAATTTGATATCATAAGTTTGTCTGAAATAATAATTTGTTATTAATGCTAGGTTTCGTTTTGAAGTTGAGTTAGTCAAACTATATGCTCGCCTGGCCCCTATATCTTATAGAAAAATGGGAGTATGCACAGCCTATTGTTGTATGTTTTTGAAGTCAAAGACCTCAGAACACCGTCAGGGTGCTCTAATACGCATTTCAGCCGTAAGACTTCCTAAATTTAAGTCTTCTCTAAGGATCTGCAAGCCGATTGGTCTTTGCTCCCGCCTTCTTGTATCTAAGACGTTTTGAGTGAACTAAGGTATGCCGGGTTATAGGGCTAGGTACTAGGTTTAGGTTAACACACATTGCTAAACGCTAAAACGCTCTCTTCAAATACGCTGCAATATTATAAGGAAGAGTATTTAACTGTGGACCGTTTTGTGCATGCAACAAGTTGCATGTGATGGCCACGGTGAAGATTTAAAAGGTGACGTTGACCCTCTAAGAGGTTCACCAAACGCTTGTACTAAACAAAAATAGCACTTACCAACTCATAACGGTATCTCCTTTCATTTTCATAAATAAATAAAATAAATATAAAAGTTCCCCGATATTTTGAAAGAAATATCACTGATGATCAATGACTGATGATGAAATATGGTATTATGACAGTCTGACAAAGTCACACAATTTTTAGTTGACGTTTATTTTATTTAAAGTAAGTGGAAAAAAAGGTTTGATATACTCCTTGTGGGTCTGTCATCTGCATAGACTTAATTAGGGTAACTGATCCAATTATCAGCACTTTAAGAGTTAGTCCTAACTTAAGCCCGTTTATCACATTGAAAAATACTGTTTCACCCGTTATGACGAGTTTTTTAGTATCAATATTCAATCAGTAAGATGATTATTGAAAAAAAATATGTTTATCTTTATCCAATTTTTTTTTAGATAGGCAAGAGTAAAAATTGACCATTGCTCCATTTACTAGCACCATCACCACCAATTATTAGCATAGAGTGAACCAATTATCAGCACTGTGATAGTGGTATTGAATTTATGAAATTAATGGTTATTTGTACCTATAATCTCTTTTATTGACTTTAATAGGAAGGTAATAATATGTACTAAGGATAAAAAAATATTTTACTTATAATCTACTTAATAGTATTTATAAACTTAACAAAGTGTAACATCTTTCTTTTTGGGAATCCTTACGACAGCAATCTAAAACCCGCTTCACCTAAACTTCGTCTTCTTTTTTCAACAACATTGGATCAGGGCCTGGGAGCTTCTTGCGTGGCTTTCTTAATCGCGACTGGATAGTTCCTCTTGAAGGTTTTCGAGGCCAGTTTTTAGGACATACCCTTTTCTACTGCATCGAAGGCTTTTAATAGATTTTCATTAGAGTATATCTTTCTCAGCACCAGTGCTGATAATTTGGAATTTGCAAAATATTAGATCCATATATCAGCACCACATGTTTTAACAATATATCAACTTAATCTCAACTCTGACTTTTTAAATTAACCTCGTAAACTATCTAAGAATTCAGACAAATCAAAAGGTTCAGTAGAAAATATCTACAAGATCTGATATAGCATAAAATGTAAACACATCATCTTACCTTCGATCACTAAGAACAGGAAAAAATAGGATGGACTGCAGGACATATTCTTTTGTTTACAAAAATTTCGCCATTTTAAAGTCGAAAAGTATAGTATTGCGAGTAGTAGGATTCCAAAAACATCAATTTATTTATTTGTAAAAGTGTTAACCCAAATTACTTAGGGAAAACCTTATAATTTTACTATTTATTCGGAGTGCTGATTATTTGGTGCAGCGCTAGCATTTGGATCAGTCACCCTACATAGATAATATTAATTCCATGGTCATCTGTTCGTATCAAAGTGTCTACCAAATGATATTGAAAGTACATCTCAGGTACATAAATTAATAAATAAACTTAAGTACCTCACTAACTTAACTTGTTCTCGTTACTTATTTTCTAATTTGTAGTAACTTGCTCAAAGGGAACTTGATGGGAACTAAGTGAAAAAGTCTGAATTACGTACTTCCCAAAGAGAATTAGATCAGTGTATTAATTCCATGGTCATCTGTTCGTATCAAAGTGTCTACCAAATGACATTGAAAGTACATCTCAGGTACATAAATTAATAAATAAACTTAAGTACCTCACTAACTTAACTTGTTCTCGTTACTTATTTTCTAATTTGTAGTAACTTGCTCAAAGGGAACTTGATGGGAACTAAGTGAAAAAGTCTGAATTACGTACTTCCCAAAGAGAATTAATAAAATGTTGACTCCACACAAACCCCGCGTATTCTATTGGACCTCAGTGACACAAACTCTGGCAGAAATTAAGAAGAATTTCCGACAGCTAACAACTGACATAAAATCAGTCAGCTGTTAAAAATTTTCGTAAAAAATACATATAAACAAATCTTAAAAGTGTATAAACAATTGTGATATATCTGTTTATTGTTATATTAGTTCCACCGCCAGGTTTGCATTTGCGAATCGGTAAGTACCTATGCTTAATAAATTTCATCAATTGCTACAGTCCTTTGGCCAAACAATATTGACAAGAGCAAGACAGATTGAGCATTAGCGACCGAATGCCGAGACGTATTTCCAGATTGATGGTGGTAGGACTATTTTAGAGTCTAACTGGTTAACTAGACCTTCTTAGGTGAAATCTGTGGAGCCAGAATCTTGAAATGAAAGGCTCGAAGATTATGACCCTACAGTGTACTAGCACAAAGACTGATGCTTCATGGTGAAGTGCCCCTGAATGGAATAGGCCCCAGTATCCGTTTACCATCTTGCCTGTCATATGCATATAAGCACGTCCGTTGATCATGTAGGTACCTTTATTTACGCCATTGATGGAGGCTACTGCAACTAGGGATCCAATATTTAAGAAATTCAGAGTACGAAGTCTAAAACCAGGTAAACTCGTTAGTTCAGCTCCCGATTTATCTTTAGTCGCGTCAAGGTGCGTACAGATTAAGTAACATTGTTATATAACATGTGTTTTATAACAATGTTACTAAATCTGTACGCACCGTCAGATTGCTGTCCCTCCGAGCTGTGAGGTTATGGAATATGGTTTCTTCTTGCTCAGATGGTTAATAAAATAATTTACGATTAGCTGGACTTAATTTTTCTTCTACACTATGTACTACTAGTAGTGTTACTATGCTCATTAATACTAAATATTGCATTTTTGTCTGTCAGTTGAAGCCAAGGATGCCAAAACTGAAACAAATGATGATAAAAAGGAAGAAATGAAAGAAAACAAAGGTGTTTATGTGACAAAACACGATATACGAGAGAATTTGCTGCATAGAAATTATCAATTGTACATTAGTAAAGTTACTAACCAAGTATGTACTAGAGAAGCTGGCGTTCAGTATAATTATAGGAGGGATAATGTGTGCACCTGTAGGAATATAACTGGTTTGAGAAGACACCAAGAAGTAAGGTAAATATTTTATTTGTTTTTATCTAAACCACGAGGCTGGCCCTTTAGGCTAAGGCCCAACACGATTTCTCATGGACGCTTGTAACATAGAGGCATTAATCGCTTGTCGAATTTGAAAGGGAAATGGTGTTAGAAGCAATAATGGTAAAGAGTTTAAAAAACTAAAAAACACGCTTTTGGCACGCACTAAAAATTACAAATTTATATTGCCGCTATAATGGATTGGGAGTGCACCTGTGCTTGCGCACTCACTTGTGCACTATAATATATCCTGCGTAGTTGGCTGATCGTAAAAGATTGGCCGCCGTAGCCGAATCGGCTAGGAGGACATCATCATCATCATAATAGATTTAAGTCAGGTGACTATTTTTTTGCCGCCATATTGGATATTTAATGACGTTTCTTAGCTAGTCATGTATTGTCATCAGAACTCAGAGCGTGTGCAAAATGTCATCCTAATCGATGACCGGGAAGTGGGTCAAATTAAGATTCCAAGATTTTCTTACATACATAGTTACAAGTGAAGGTAATAAAAGAGTGTTAAAAAAAATAATCTGTAAACATCATGCCCCCCTCAAAAGCACTGGGACCTTTTTCGCCGACAGGAACATAGCACAACAGTTATGAAGTGCTAGTTTACTGTGGTCTCTTATAAGGTGGAGATATTTTCCCAAACGAGCATTTCACGCGATTGGAAAATCCATAATGTCCCGAGATATTTATTTATTATACTTTAGCTTTCTTAATTTCAGCGAATATCGTATAAATAGAAAGAAGGAGCCATAAAACCAAAAAAAAGAAAGAAAGAAAAAAGAAATAAGAGTTATTAAAGTCAAAGAGATTTCTGAACTTCCTGAACATAGAGAATTTCTAACAAACGATACTAGGCAATATCTTTATTTCGCAGGTACTTCAGCGGTTATCCCAGAGAAATTTACGCTTACCACGGCTCAAGAAGCTACACTGACATCGGAGTGGGCAGCGTAAAAGCGTTGCAGAAAAGAAAAGTGAAGCGGGTATATTTGCCCGAGACTGAAGATAGGGGCGTCGGCAGTTCTGATTTGTCATCTTTTATCAGTAGTAAGTTGTGTAAATCTTTTTGTCTAGATTACTTACTACACAAGACTAGCTGTTTTGGTTGGGGGTAGAATCTTTTCAGAGTCCAACTGGCTAGCTATCACCCCCTCAGGTGAAAACTGCCGCCATAACTGCTCTGGCTGTGTTCCGGCAATATTAATGTGGGAGCCAGTACACTTGAAATCAGAGGAGCCTACAGTATGACAACACATTGAGCGACTCTTGGCACAGTTGGAGCTATCTACAAAGTGATCTTTAATTGGCGTTGACTTATTTCGTGCATCCCTTCATTTTTCAAGCGAACTTTGTATAAATTGGACCGTAATTTCCTTTTCAGGAAGAACAAGATATTACAAAGGCAGTTATTATGATCACAAAAAGACGTCGTCAAAATGCGTCGGGGGTGTGATTGAGTGCAATGCAGATGTTATTAATGAGAAACTGTCACCCATAGCACACACTAAATCTGGTGCTACCAGTCCCAGCTCGCCTTTCATCAATGACTTCAAGAAGAATGATATTGGCAACAACACTCGCAAGGATAACTTCGTGACTACCTCGACGCAGATTCACGATGATATACAGATAGAAGAAACCACAAAGGGAATAAAGGTTATAGAAGTCACTGTGGAACAAGTCAAAGAGGTTCCCAAGCAAACTACTAACAAGTCTAAGGAAGTTTTTACGTCTCCTGAAGGCAAACGTATAAGTAGGAGAGCGCAAGAAGCTGAAAGAGTGTTTTCTTCAGACTCATTAGTTCAGCACGTTCATAACCTTGAACATCCTAGCCAGGATAAGCCCAGCCCCATGTCCTTAGATCCTATGGAAAATAAGCTTGAAAGAGAATACAGGAAAATGTTTTCTACCAAATCCAAAGATTCGAAGGAACAGAAAACAAGTGAAGATAAAACTGAGAGTGACCTGAAGAGTACTTCTGTGTTGCGGCGTCGTTTTGAAGCGTTACGACGGGGATTGGCTAAGAAAGAAGATTCGAAAAGGAATGCTGTTTTAGCTGCAAAGGAATCGAGTAACGTAAGCGCGCCGAGCCATAGAGATGTTTCTATTGCATCTGATCCGCCATCTTTGGAAGCACGGTCGTATTCAAACACGAAAATCTACAGTCCCTTTCCGAGTATATCGCCGGAAAAATCTCCTACCAAAGCGCCGTATAAGAAATCTTTTACAGGCAAGAAAGATTCACGATCTGAGGAGGAAGACATTGAAAATCAAGGAGTTAAAGGGATGTTTAAATTATGGGGTAAGAAGTTCAATTTGGAAGATGATGAGTGCTCACCAGGGCCGTCCTTTGATATAACAAAGAAGTCAAAGGATAGTAAGATGCCAGCCACAGAAAGCGAAATGAAGAAAGAAGGAAAGAAGTTTTTTTTCTTCAAGAAGAAGAGTAAGGATAAAACGAAACAGCCTTATAAACAGAAGAAAGGTGTAACTGCTGGTAGGTGTGAAGTTGGTGATGGGCTAATGATCAAAATTGGGGCGGCCAATAATCCACCGCCTGAAGAAAAACACGAAAAAAAAGAACGTAAACCTATAGAGAAGCCTCCTGAAGTGTCCGAAGAGATTTTGAGGAAAGCTTGGCTCCAACAGTTCTTAGCACAGACTATTGAATCCAGGAATAGTGTCAAGATAAGATGGAACAATAGCGCTTACGCTACAAGCAGTAGTACAGTGTTCGAGATAATGGAAAACGTTTATAAAGACACGGGAGTCGTATTTAGATCGAAAAGCGAAGTAACAACTGGTGAATCATCTTATTACAAATCATTTACGAAACAGCGCGTCAATTTCGTCCAAGACATTGAAGCCTGGATGATTCCGAAGTTAATTCCTGACAAGTTAAAAGCAATTCCAGTTCATATTCACAGTGACGAAAAAGGTGATAAAAATGATAATATAGAAGTGACAATATCCGATCACAAATGGTTCATAGATAAATCAAAAGCGTTCGCTCATAAGATAGAGGTTGTTTTGCATTCAAAAAACATTGTGAGATCTCGTAAGCCAAGTACAGAATACCTCAGAATTGATATACCCAAAGGTTTCTTTTCAGATTCAGGTACAGACAGCACAGGACAAATGCAAACAAGCAATGAAGAAGTTTATAAAATAGTTGAGTATGAGTCTCCTGAATCTGGTATATTGAGACAAAACAAGAATTACGATACTGGAGATCATGAGACGAAAGACATCAAAGTGACAGTAAGTTTGAAAGACAGCGGTGATTTCGAATCAAAAATTTTGGAGACAGTTATAAAAAGACCGCCGATTCGTAGAGACGTTGTTATACAAGGTAGCAACGTGTATATTCCAAAAAGATGTAATGTAATAGGAGTTGGGATTATAACGCAGAAGGATATAACTAAACTTCGTAAGCCTATGTAAGTCATAGTTGAATTTTCTGTATTACAAAATAGTTAAATATTTTCATCATCACTTTTGCAAAATGCAGATGTATAACCACAACCTGTCCGGAATATTTAAACCTACTATAATGCAAAACTAATTTATTGATCATGATTCTGGTTGGTGGTAATATCTTTTTTATCCGAGCCTTAAGATCAGGCTAGTGAAGAAGCGGAGTAATCTGGGTTTCATATTGTTTTGTTGATAAATGCACAGCAAATACTAACCAAATAATAATTTAATAAAATTAATCCAGGCACTAATTTTACAGATTGAAAATTCAAGATGAATATTCAGACGAAGATTCAGAGCAAACTATCCCTCAAATTTTGAACAAGAGCAAATTCGCTGAAAGCTACCTCCAAGACTACTACAGGCACTGGACTCCGCTTGGCATGGACTTCTATTCTTGGTGTGTGAGCGACTCGCACATAAAATGCTGCTCCGAGAACTCCCATGGAAGCGTCAACCAACAAGGCGACGGTTCAAAGTCCTGCCCGAACATATATGATGATTACCATACGTCCACAATCATATCATCTTGTGGAACATCGTGTTGTAGTAAATGCGCTCCATACCCAGAAGAGCCTGAGCCAGAAGCGAAAGGCGTATCCAAATTTTTCAGCAGATTTAAGAAAAATAAGACCGCTGACGTCACACACGAACAGATTGGTGAAAAAAGGGTACTTCCCAAAGATTCGCTTGAAGTTTTCAAAAGAAGAAAATATGTAAACGAGTCCAGTAATAAATCTAAGTGGTCATCTTGCCCTGATAGCGGCCCGTATTCAGTGCCTAGTATAGAGAGTAAAGGCGCTCAAGATACTCTAGGAGATTTCACTAAGAATCCTAAAAAAGCATGTTACAAGCCAGCAGGTACGACAAAGAAGAAAGTATGTAACAAACGAGTTTCAATGCTCGGTTCTGATGTAGAATTTCCACCCGAACCAGATCCTGTAGCCGACCCAGGCTCTAAATGCTTACCCGCAGGAATCTTGTCTTTTAAAGGGAGTGCTAAATGCGAATACTGCAATAAGGGTAAATCTAACTGCCCAAAACATGCAAAGACAGAGCCTGAATCTATATGCGAAATACCACCACCAAAAATGCCTTGTTGTGATCCAGTGGCTGTTTGTCCATCACTATCTCCAGACATTACACCTGTGTCAACACCCCCGTCTTGTCCGTCTCCGCCACCTTGTGCATCTCCCCCACCTTGCCCATCCCCTCCACCGTGTCCGCCGTCTCCCCCGTCAAGTGGGTCCGGAGAACATATAGTCGCACACTGTTCCTCCCCACAATTATCGCCACCTAAGTGTACAAAATGCTGTCCTCCGCCACCTCGCATGCCACAGCCGCCCTGTGCATCTCCACCTCGCCCAAAGCACCCACCTTGCCCCCCATCCCCACCTTGCGCGTCTCCACCTCGCCCAAAGCCCCCACCTTGCCCCCCATCCCCACCTTGCGCGTCTCCACCTCGCCCAAAGCCCCCACCTTGCCCTCCATCCCCGCCTTGCGCATCTCCCCCCAAGAAAACGCCTTGCCCACCACCTAAAAAACGAAAATGCAAGAGCGCATCTCCTTCGGCATCGTGTAAGAACTCATCCTCTCGCTCCCCGTCTCCCCCTTGTTCAACAGGGAGCGCGTCCCCTCCACCTACGCCGCGGAAGCGAGAGCCTCCATGTCGCACGGATTCACCGAAACGCACACCTCCATGTAGTCCTCCGAAACCAAAATCACCCCCTTGCCCACCTAAGCCATGTCCGCCACCGAGACCTGCGTCTCCGCCAAAACAATGTCCACCACCAAAGCCTCCTTCGCCTCCTTGCCCGCCAAAGCCGCGTCCTGCAAAAAAGCCACGATCACCCCCTTGTCCTCAAAAATCTTCACCTCCTTGTCCCAAAAAACCTTCGCCCCCGTGTGCCAAAAAACCTTCGCCCCCGTGTGCCAAAAAACCCACGAGGCCAGCATCGCCCCCTTGTCCCCCAAAGCCTCCATGCCCACCTTCAAAACCAGCATCACCGCCTTGTCCACCTAAATTGCCCTCATGTCCACCTTGTCCACCTGAATCGCCCCCATGTCTACCTCCTCGCCCAAAATCTCCATGTTCCCCCCCACCCTGTCCTCCGATACCCTCTAAGCCTATACCCAAACCACCGCCGAATAAGTGCGACACACCCCCTTGCAGTCCGCCTAAACCACCAAGGCCCCCTTGCACGGCATGCAAGAAGTGCCCAAGTCATGAATTCCCATGGCCAGTGAAGAATCAAGTTTCAAACCAACCATCACTGCAATCCCTGTGCCCTCCAGAGCCGCCACCGTGCCCGCCGCCACCATGCCCGCCGCCAGCTCCTACGCCACCCATTTGTTCGGACTCTCCCAATGAAAAATGCAAAAAGAACTGCTCATTCCGTCCCGAATGCGTAAAGCCTCCAAAATCTTGCCCGAAGAAGTGCAACACGCCGCCAAAAAAATCTGGAATATTTTTGAAGAAGGAACCTTCTAAAAAGACTTGTTCTAAAGAATGCGCGTCTTGGAATACTCCTCCTTCTTCGACCGGATGCCTTGACAAGATGAGATCAGAAGAAAACTTCATAATAAATATCAAACAAGGAACTGTCAGTACAGAAGAGATTAGAGAGGGGATGCATATAAAAGTACAGGATGAAGACGGGCAGACCTTGTACGAGAGAATCGACTATCGCAAAGGCGGACGACCATCAGTCCTCAATGACATGTACAAGTCTAATGTACAATGTTCAAATGTTTCGACTTCCATCGTGCAAAATATGGCTGTAGATGAAAATAGTCAGCCTGATTTGCAAGAGGCGAAAAGCGAAGTAAGTGTAGCTAATTTAATTGAAATAAACTTCAAACTAAAAGTCACACAAGGGGATAAGACGACTGAATTTAATATTGGTAACGAAGGAGCTGCTGATAAACCTAAAATGGACACTAAAAACCAACTAGAACAAACGTCACATCAAGTGTTCTTTCTGAAAGACGAAGCGGAGCAGTGTACGGAAGAAGTAAATGATAAAAACGATATTAACATTAAGATAATCATAAAGAACTATAAACCGAAAATCAAGGGCGATAATAGGAAATACAGTGTCGATGTTGAAGATTTTACGCAAAAGATATCTGATAAATTCCAAACCGTCTCTACTGGTTATAGCGATGTATTCCAAAGCCAGAATTTAGAAAGTATAGGAAAAGAGAATGACGAGAAATATAAAAGTGAAGAGAATAATTATGCTACAGAGGACAATGAAAATGTTGAAAACTATGCAAATGCTGAAAATTATCAACAAGTTGAAAATGATCAAAATGATGAAAAGGACAATAATATCGAACAAGATAATGAAAATATAGATTTGGAAGATAATGCGAAACGCGTTTACTCTGTCCATAGAGCAACAATCAACTTAGCATCGTCGAATGAGATGTCAAAAACGCAAATGACTGGAAGCAATGAAGCTACAAGTGGGGACGAATATATTCAAAGACAGCAAATAGAAATAATAATGACGTCACGCAGTGTTACAGACAAATCAGGGACAGAGCAATCTGAAAGTAAACTGGAGGATTACTCACAGAAGAAAGACAGCGATGTCGAAGATATACGGAAGTATTTTAAAGAAAAGCCTTACTACTCAATGACTGATACTGACGATCAAGATCACGTAACAAATAACACGAGCGATGAACCTACAAACGAAGCAGTAAGCACTGACGTGATACCTAGTTCTCTTTCAAAGAATGAGAAAAAACAGCTGTTAAAAAGAATATTACAAAAAGCGTGTGGAAGTAAGAAAATGAAAAGCAAAGAAAAAATGAAGCAATTGAGAGACATGCTGAAGATAATCCTTACATCTGATAGTAGTAATGACGACGATAATGTTGCTATGACTAGCAATGAATTAGTTAAAGAGATGACATATGCCTCTCTCAAGCCAAACTACTTTAGAGATACGGATAGTATGAATAACTATTACAACAGTTCAGTTAAATCTTCAACTAAGGAGATTAACCAAAATTTGATATATCCTACGCAAAATGAGAGTCAGTGTAGTGTCCAGGATAGTGATGTTGTTTCGTCTGATGAAACTGATAAAGTTAAGAAAGGTTGTGTCTGTAGTACCTTAGCGGCTAGATTGAACATGTGCCAAGGTAACGATGGTGGAGGCTGTTGCTGTAGAAAGCCGATAACGAAGACAGATAAAGAAACTTGCTGCGATCTAAGAACTGAAGAAGATTTCTTCCTACTAAACTATAAAACTATAGAGTATATGGATGTCGAAACTCAGAATTCTAGATTCATTTGCAATAGCACTAATCTATCAGTTCATAGCAGAGCCATTTCAGGGTCTATACGAAACTGCATTGAAATTCCTAAAATCACTGAAATTGTTGACAAAAGCGAAGTTACAAAAACTATGAAAAGCCTTAAGCACGTTTCAAATAATTCAATTGGAAATGACAATGAAGTAAAACCAGTTAGAATAAAAAGGACATTTTCACCTCATACAACTCACATACGACCTTGTGAGATGAAAAAACTTAACAGAAATACAATGCTAGGTATTTCTGATGAGGATAAAGTTTATCTTTTAAACGTAAAGCCGACGAAAGTATCTATCGCAGAAGGTAGCAAAGACAAGAGGGATAAAAGTAAAGAAAAAATTAAGAATCGTAAAAAAAAGAGTAAATATGATAAAGCGGCGGATATTTTGCAGTGTTATGAAACAAAGAAAGCTGTGCTAGAGATATATACTGAAAAAACTGTGTCCGACGAGGAGGAACGGTTGGTAGCAAAACTGCCTAAATTTGTGTACGACAAAGAAAGTGAAATTGAAAGGAATTACGAAGACTTTGCAGAAAGCTATAGAGCTATGAAGCGTAACATTGTAATGATGTCTGTTCAGCGGTAGATTTTTTGGATTATCTTTGTCTAGTTGTTAATTTTTTGGAGAACTTGTGTGTATACCGTTTTTTTTTGGTGAAATATATTTTGTTTTGGTTTACTTTGGTTACTTTTTATTGTCTCTCGCTCTCCTTGGTCGTGTAAAATTGATTTCACATGTGAGAATAAATAACCTGCCGTTCCAACGAAAAACTTGCCTGTATGTTTTTAAGTAATATTATTTACTAGAATAATCCGCAAGCGAAAGGGTTGAGAAAAGAAAAAAATCTGTGAAATCAGTAAAATTAAATTTTATTCATTCCATAAATATCATAATACAAAAGTACAAAATGTAAATAAATAAAAGAACACAATATCTGTCAAATACAAGACTGTAAACCACGCGGTTGGTACCTACTCCACTGTTAACACTCTTAAAATCCAATTAAAATAAAAAAACAACACAATTTAAACGGTTTAATTTGTTTTTCAGTAGAACGGTAATCAGTAGTGTTGTCCGGTACCGCTCCCGACCCATGGGGCACAACTGATGCAGGCGTAGCAGTTATGTTCGCATGTACAAGAATGAAGTCACTTTTAAATTGTGTTGTTTTGCTGGTTGCCGAAAACTGTTACAGTACTATTCAGAATAGTACTGTAATAGTTTCCGAATCTGTGCTATAACCATGTTAAGGGCTACTTCCACCACTGACATATGGTGATGCCACACGGGCGCTGCGCTGCGTCGACCAGAGCGGTGACGTTCTATTGTGTTTTCTTGTAAATCTGAACGACATGCCACACGATGCGTTGAAAAGACGGACGGCGACGCAACTCACGCGCAACGCAAAGGAGAGGAGAGACGAGGTGGGGAAGGAAGCTGCGTTGAAACGACGGAGCGGCAGCGCTGTAGCTGCGTTGACGCAGGCGATGCAGCACTCACGATGTGGCATTTACTCTTCGATCACTAATAAAGCAGGGACTATCACAGGGACCACGGGTAATAAAGGAGAACATTTACTGCGTTGAAATAATTGCGTTGCGACGACACAGCGCAGCCGCAACGCCCATGTGGCACCACTCTTATTATAGCTAAGAGCAAATTTTTTGCCTTTCATCGGTCTTTAACTAGAGCATATTCTGTATTTTAATTATTTTTATACTAGATCAGTTAGCAGGAGTAAGCTACTGCGGCCTATTCCATGAGGGACTCCTAGTTAGAAAGTCTTTCAATTTGATTTTCTTTGATTTCAAGTGTAGTTTCTAGCTCCCACATAATTATTGCCGGAATACAGTCTGAGCTGTTTGGGTGACTGATCTCAGCTATCTAATAGCTATTTTTAATAAACGAGATATGATTTATTTTCGGTGAAATTGCTCTTTAACGTATTATTATGCTAATTAATTCTTCTAATAATTGAACCTAACCTTAAACCATAGGTAATAAATAAAATAATGTCAACAATGGACGGTTAATGTCTCAGAACAAGAACTAAGTTAATGTGATTCAGACTGTAAATACTTTGGCATAAAGCTTAAAAATAGGGCTGCCATCCGTCCGGATTTACCCGGATTTGTCCGGAGGCTGTCCGTCCGGGGCTTTCGAAATTTTATTAAAAATGCCTATAATTTGTTACGGTTACATAGTTCTTCATTAGTTTTTTTTAAAAAACTGTATAAATGATTAAAAATTAATAATTATATGGTTATTATTTGTTGCAAAAAATACTTTTTCAGAGGTGTCTAGGAAAAAATCATATTTTGCCCAAATGTCCGGGAAATTTTTCTTTTTTCTCCGGCGTCGGCAATTTAAGTGATGGCAGCCCTACTTATAGGTGATTGCAGGTAGTCCTCTTCTACTCCGTTCCACTATAATCGCGTCTGTAAAAGAAAAAAAATATTAATTACATTACATTTAAAAAAAACTCACTTTTTTTATTATTATTGTATGTGAGAGATCGAAATATGAAATGTATGTATTTTTAAAAATGGAAACCGAAGAATTCTTTTAACAATTACGATAAAACTGTTATTTGTTTGAAAACGTGAAAACATAAAAGTTTTTTTAATATGTTTTTTATCCCAAGCAAAATTAGCCTATTAAATCACTTACTTGTTGAAGTCTACCTAAGTCTCAAAATGTATTCTTTAAAAATATATTTAATTCATTTTTTATCGTACAGTCAGCGCCAAAATGATCTGAGCGTTCAAACCCACCAAAAATATCTGAACATTTGACAAAAATCACTCTTAGCACAATACTTTTAGGTGTAAATATTGTTTGTTGTCATTTGTTCTCAAACAACAAATGAAAATGCATCTTTACGTCTTACGGTAAGGTTGATTTTTGTCAAATGTTTAGATATTTTTGGTGGTTTTGAACGCTCAAATCATTTTGACGCTGCTGTACCTTTAAGTAAGAAAAAATATAGAAGAAAGTGAAGTAACCCAAACTAATTATCACATAAACTTACCTTCACCAATCTCACAAACAAAATTAACACAACACAGAACTATTATAATGATATTATATAAGTAATTAATTACCTACTGTCAGTTAAAAAACAAAACATAAAATTGTTACATAAAATAACAGTGTTATTTACAACTAACAATTACTATCACAGAAAAACAGTGAAACTAATTAGCAAGTACACTCACCTTTGCCCAATTATCACAAACACAACAAGCACAAATTCATAAAGCACAAGATCCATTACAGCGCACACAAGTGCCACCAAATGAAAAAAACATTGTTAACCCCTTTTTTTGCGGAAGAGAACGCATTTACGCGCCATAGCCGCAGGCTAGCGACCGACGTTTGCGGTCGTGTGTGGGGCTCAAGACTAAGTCCCACTACCCACTAAACTCCCTCGGTTTTCCCTTCACACCCGAGTGACACGAGCCGGTGCCAGCTTTGTGGCTATTGACCAGCCCATCACCGGGTACCCCGACTTGAGAGGCCTCAAGTCGGGGTGGCGCCTAGGGAGGCCACCCGAGAAACTAGGTGACCCTCAGACTTGGCTCGGGCGACCTGTGCAATGCGGAACTTGTTAACCCCTTTGAACGCCAAGCTACGAACGCATTGGTCGTGTCCTGTCAATTTACAAGCGTAAAGTCGTTGGTTCAAATATCGGCACGCACCTATTGATTTTTCCATGTGCGTATAATATTATGCTAGAACAGTTGGCAGGACACATGGAGGGACACTTCACAAGGAAGCGTCGCTCAATGTGCATTGTGCACACTGTAAGCTCATCTGCTCTTCGAGCTTTTGATTGCAAGTATACTGCCTCCATTATTATTTCCGGAATTAACATAATTTACTCACTCAATATAACTTTACTCAAGCACAGAATATTTATGTGCAAATAATTTATTATAACGACAAGCAAAAAGCTTTGTATCGTTGTTTTCAAAAGTAAAGTAGATACATTTATATTCGATAATAAATATTAAGTAACTTTTAAACAACTATGGAGCATTCATTCAGAGAACCCAAAAAAAAACGATAAAAATAATTAAAACACAACATCAAAGTACGCATTTAATTGCAATATCTCTCGCGATATACAGATAAGTACAATTCTTATAATAACGTTACAGATAGCAGCAACGATCAACAGGACACATACATTTTCTTATATATTAAACAACAATAGGTCTCATGTCTGACGAAATATTGGCATAATAAATGTTTTTCTAATATTTACTCTATTAATGTCCCACTGCAGGGCAAAAGCCCTTATCTTTGAAATCAAGTTATCGTTACAATGCTAGGTACTGGCTTAATCGCTACGCTTGCCAAATGCGGATTGGTGATCACAAACCCGAGCGTCGTTGTGTCCGAAAAAACCAAAAACAAAGTTAGCTCGACCTGGTAATTGAACACAGGACCCCGAGATCTCGGCCCGGTACCTTCACCACTAGACTATCGAGGCATTGTTCTATTAATATAATATGAAATAATCAGGCATTACTGTTTTATAATTTGTCATGTTTTGAGCATATTTCATATATTTTTAAGTGACAAATTCAGCCCATATTCGTCAGACATGAGATAAAAAAAGAACTTTGTATTTTCATAAAACTTGTTTTTGATCTATCTTATTTTACTTAATATATAAACCTTTATAAGGTTTATTAAACATTTAATTATTTGTATTTTTCAAATAGTGTCTAGAATTCCCGATGCATCAGACGCATGCGTGGCGTCTTATCGACTGTTACACAGACAGCCAAGACAAGACGACTGAGCGGCGTCACTGTGCCACTAAAACCATAAGTGCTACTAGAAGAGCATTTGCTGTAAGGCCGTTATTTTAAGATAGGACGCACGCGTGGCGTCATATATATCGACTGTGCTGTTATACAGACCAACTCAAGACGATAGTGATGCGTCATTATTTTGTTCTTCTAATAGATGTGTAAATTATTCAAGATTAAATAACTTTGTAAGTTTCAAAACGAAATGATGTAGTAGTCATAAAAAATAGTTAATATTATGTCAATACAAAGTTCTTTTTTAGTGCTACATTATAAAGTAGTAGTTTATAAATTGTACAAACAGGTCTTCAATTGGGCCCTAGTATCGAAGATTTTGACTGCACAATGTATATAGTAGTATATAACATTGAAGCAAACGTGTAGTAAATATTAATTTCATGGCCAAGACTTATATAAAAATTAGGTATTACATTACAAAACTTTATACTTTCGCGTTTCATTCTAAATTAAGTATACTTATAACAACGGGACTGATTGCGATATTTTTTTGTTGTATTTATGAAAATATGTAATATATTTAGGGCGAGCGAAAGGCAGAGTATTAGCTTAGCGCATTAGTAAGACGTAGAATACAATGTAGTTCGCTTATTGCATGGCTCACTCCCGTCCAATGCTTTGGCTAATGGCCTTGAGGGAGAGCGCAGGTCGTGTAGATCCTCAAGGCAAGTCTGAGGGCCAGCCTTCTCGAGGTTGCTGCCTGTTCTTGGTCTGATTCCTTCTGAAACAGACGTAACTAAAAACCCTCAGGCGTCAACCCGTCTTCCATTTTCCCTTCCTATCCGCTTCATCCTATCCCGTCCTTCCCAAGCACCGCCAACCCTAATTCAAGGTGTTTTGCGATCCGTGCCGAAGAATGCGTGGCTGAGAGGGAGCTCAGTCTCTAACGGAGCCTGCCCGAGACCAGGGCGAATCGGTGCAGTACTCAGCCCTTCCCCCGGCAAGCGGGGCTCTGCCGGTGGGTGACCTTTTATTTCCCTAGCTTCTCGTGGGACGTACATGGAAGATATAGAAGAGTTATTAAAAACACCACCAAATTCTCCCTTCGGGGAACAACTTGCTGGGGCGAGCGGAGAGCCTAGTGCCTCCAAATCACCCAGCACAACAATTGTGGAGAGTCTGACGAAACTGTCAGTGGAGGGCAAAACAGCCGAGACACTGACTGATTCGGAAAAGACCCCACAAAACCGCAAGCTGCAAAAGCTTAGCGGAGCGGCCAAGAAAAGGCTGAAACAGCTTCTGGCTACGGAGATGTGTGCCGAAGAGGCCCTGACCCTGTGCCGCAAGCCGTGGAAAGCCATTGTGGTCGACCATCCCAACCTGGGACAGAGGGCGCAAAAGCGCAATCGGTCCGAGGAGGAGTCCCCTCAAGTCCAACCGAGGAAAACATCCCGAATGGACTTAAGTGGACAAACTCGACCCCCCAAATACAGCGACATTGCTGGCACGTATAGAGTCGGCATTAGCAACTCGGAGCCGATGACCGAGGAGCAAATGAAGCTGATTCACGAGGCTATCGTCGAAGGCATCAACAATGTGGTAGATGCTAGCCTCAGGGGGGTACCGAAATTTTCGGGTTTTGCCTACAAGACAGGCTGGATATTGGCGACCTGCACAAACCAGGGAACCAAGGACTGGCTTGAGGGCTTAATCCGAGAAGCGGAACCATGGCCAGGTGCAAAGCTCTCTGTTATACCAGAGAGCGAACTGCCCAAGCCAAAAGTTGGGACCACATTTCTGCCCCGGAGCGAGGCCAGCACCATGGAGCGGGCCTTACATATGCTGTGGGTGCAGAATGAGGAACTCAACCCGAAAATTTGGAGGGTTCTCTACACGAAGGAGGAAGCGACAGGATCTATTGTGACCTTCGCTCTCGACGACCAGTCTGTAGAAGCCCTCAAAAACAACCGTGGAGAGGCCAAGTTTGGTGTGAGGACAATTGTCTTCAAAATCAAAGGAGGCCAGGAAACGGAACCCCCAAAAGTGGCGAATCTACCGCCCACCACCAGCAGCGTAAAGGAGACGGAGAGAAGAGCGCTGAAACCTTCGGGAGCCTCCGAGGGCTCCCAAGGATTGAGGCCTCCCCCTCCGAAACCTAAGGCCGTCGCAGGACCCTCATCTGAGGGTACCCAAAGGGCCTCAAACGCGTCTGGAAGGGGGAAGCTAGTGGGAGCGCCGAAGGTACCGAGGGCTTCGCATGAAACCCGGCACCACAGGCCTCCACTACAATCCACCAAGGGTGGCGCACCGGCTGGCAGAGGCAGCGGACGCGGAAGAGGAGCAGCGCGAGGCAGAGGAGCAGCGAGTGGTAGCAGAGGACGTCCACGTCCTCCAGCTCCACCGCAGAGGTACCTCTGAAATGGCGATGACCACGGGAGATAGGGCGAGGATCTTGCAGGGCAACCTTCACCATGCGGCAGCAGCGTCTGCGGTGGTGGAGTGTTGCTTTGCCGAAAACAGGGTGGACCTCGCCCTAATACAAGAACCCTGGTTAGCCAAGACCGTGGTGAGGGGACTCTCTTCTGCGGGTAAGATCTTAGTGCATTCAGAAGGGCGAAAACCCAGATCCTGTATTGTATATAAGAACAATATTAATCTTTTACCTGTTCCAGAGTTATGCAACGATGACCTGGTAGCAGGGTTCCTGAAGATCCCAGGGCTAAATGGACCTAAAGTGCTCCTGTGCTCTGCGTATTTACCAGGTGAGAAAATTGACCCCACAGCAGACCTGGAGCGAGTCGTGGAATTTGCCCAGCGAAACAACGCGGACCTGTTAGTGGGATGCGACGCCAACGCCCACCACACAACATGGGGCAGCTCAGACATCAACGGGAGAGGTGAGAAACTTTACGACTTTCTCGTACAAAATAATCTGGTCACGCTTAACTTAGGCTGCAAGCCGACCTTTGTTACACGTGCCAGACAGGAAGTTCTTGATATAACTTTTGCTTCTAAAAACCTCGCCAAGTACATAGCAAACTGGCAGGTCAGTGACGAAAGT
The DNA here is from genome assembly GCA_949319885.1 of Mecyna flavalis. Lineage (NCBI taxonomy): Eukaryota > Metazoa > Arthropoda > Insecta > Lepidoptera > Crambidae > Mecyna > Mecyna flavalis. The sequence continues at coordinate 5,150,783 of OX439420.1, read as the reverse complement.
TCAATGTCGGATCATAGACACATACGTTTTGATATAGAAGCAAAGCTAACATGTCAGACTTATGTGTATAGAAACCCTAGGGCAACAGACTGGGACAAATACAGGGACCAGCTGAAATTAAACCTAGAGGTACTACCTAAACATATTAGGACTGTGGATGCGCTAGAACTCGCAGTGGAGGGAGTCACCGTAGGAATCTGTAAAGCCTACGAGGACAGCTGCCCTGTGAGGGTGAAAACATCTAACACGAAAATCCCCTGGTGGAACCCTAAGCTGAGAAGGCTTAGGGAAGAAACCAGGAGACTTTTCAATAGAGCCAAGCACTCCCAAGAATGGGAGACATACAAGCAAGCTCTAACTAAATATAACCTAGAGATTAGGAAGGCGAAGAGAGCATCGTGGAGGAAGCTATGTGACGAGGTGGAAAGTCTCCCCCGTACGGCACGACTCCACAAAATGCTCTCAAAAGCCACTACTAATCAAATAGGACTTTTGAAAAGATCAGATGGATCTTTCACAAAAAACGAAACGGAGACACTGGAACTACTAGCCGCCACACACTTTCCAGGCTCGAAGCAGACGGCGGACTCCTCAAGTACAGGCAACTCTAGCCGGCCAAGGATAGAGGACTGGAAAAGAGCCGCCATTATGATTCGACCAGATCAAGTGAGGTGGGCAATAGATTCCTTTAAGCCATACAAGGCCTGTGGGGAGGATGGCATTCTTCCAATACATCTTAAGGAAGGAGCAAACATCCTCATACCACATCTGGTAAAAATCTACAGGACCAGCCTGGCCTGGGGACATATACCAGAACGGTGGACCACAGTTAAAGTTCTATTCTTACCTAAGCCTGGGAAAAAGGATTTCGCTCAGCCGAAATCCTTCAGACCAATAAGTCTTACTTCATTTCTTTTAAAGACAATGGAGAAAGTAATAGATATATATATCAGGAGTATCATCTTACCGATGAACCCGATACATCCTTCCCAACACGCCTACCGCAGTGGAAAATCCACGGAAACAGCCCTGATCAGCCTCACTGACAGGATTGAGAAGGCGTTGGAGGACAAAGAAATCGCACTATGCGCATTTCTGGACATAGAAGGCGCCTTCGACAACACACCAACAAACCTACTGGTTGGAGGCTTAGTGCGTAAGAACGTCGAGCCTGTTACCATTAGGTGGGTCGAAGCAATGCTTACCACAAGAAATGTAAAGCTAACCCTTCTACAAACAACAGTTGAAGTCAGAACCACTAGGGGATGTCCACAGGGAGGAGTATTATCCCCCTTACTATGGACCCTAGCTGTAGACCAACTGCTATATAAGATGGAAGACCTAAGCTTTGATACACAAGGCTATGCTGATGACCTCGTGGTCACGGTCAGAGGCTTCTGTCAAACTACGGTCTCCTTAAGGATGCAAAAGGCCTTAAAAACCATCAATGACTGGTGTGGAGACAATGGCCTATCGGTTAACGCCACAAAAACCGTTATAGTTCCCTTTACCAAGCGTAGACAGCTGAACAAGCTGATCAAACCTCGGCTGAATGGGAATGAAATTGAGTTTTCCACGGAGGTCAAGTATCTGGGAGTTACCATAGACCAGAGACTTACGTGGAACACTCATTTAAACAACATAATCCAAAAAGCTAAAATAGCTTTAGGATCATGCGGACGTATGGTAGGAAGCTCATGGGGGTTAAAACCCAAAGCAGTTTTATGGCTGTACACAACCATTGTGAGGCCGATAATAACATACGCCTCGGTGGTGTGGTACAATAAAGCCAGCCAGAAATCCGCATCAGACAGATTAGGCAGTCTGCAAAGGACTGCCTGTGCAATGGCAACGGGGGCCATGTCCACTACTCCTGGAGCGGCTCTGAATGCGCTACTCAACATCATGCCTCTTGACCTACACATCATCAAAGAGGCGGAAGCTAGCGCATACAGACTCAACGCCCAGGGAGGACTCAGACCTATCTCTCAAAAATTGAGGACCTTACTGGACTCAGTTCATGAGACACCAACTCTGAGGATGACCCCCGATGTCATGACACCGGTCCATGTTTTCAACAAAACATTCAAGGTTGAGATACCGGACAGGGAAAACTGGTTAAACAACCAAGTTACCTGTGAACGGGGAAGCCTAAACTGGTTCACCGATGGCTCTAAAATGGGCCCAAAGGTGGGCTGTGGAGTATATGGAGAGCGACCAAGATATGAACACTCACAAAATCTGGGCACATTCGCCTCCATTTTTCAAGCAGAGATCTTCGCCATCATAGAATGTGCGGAAATCAACCTGCAAGATAACCACGTAAATCGTGGAATATACATTAACTCAGACAGTCAAGCGGCGATACTAGCACTCGCCGCTAACCAGGTAACGTCAAAACTGGTGGCAGACTGTATGACCCGACTAAACTCTCTCGGAAAGAATAATAGGGTAACACTTAGGTGGGTTCCGGGACACGAGGGAATAATAGGCAACGAGAGGGCCGATGAACTCGCAAAAGCAGGTGCGGAGGCAACACAACATGGCCCAGAGCCAATCTGTGGAATCCCCAAAAGCCTAGCCCGTACCACCTTGGAAAACCTATACACAGAAAAGTCAAAGAGGGGATGGTTAAACATGCCAGGACTTAAAAACGCAAAATCACTTACAAAAGCCTTTGATCCGAAAACTTCAAAACGGATCTTAGGACTGAGTAAGCGACAGGTACGCATCATGGTTAGAACCATTACAGGACACTGTTGTCTTAATAAGCACATGACTGTAATGGGTCTACGCGAGTCGAGGAAATGCAGATTCTGTCACACTAGCGACGAAACACCTCTGCATATACTCACGGACTGCGAGCCATTGATGCACAAACGTAGCCTTATTCTGGGGAAGCACATTCTACAACCAGACGAGGCTAAAGATATCCTCCCCAAGAATATCCTCCTCTTCGTAGAAGAGGTTGGGCTTGGAGAGGAACTGTAATCTAAGTGGCGTTCACAATAGATCAGAATTGGTCGCAGTGACTGTGGAAACACTAAGCCGCTATTAATAATTAATTAATTAATATATCTTATTATACATTATGATCTAACTGTATATATTTAATAATACTTTAGGATGGGATGCCAATTTACTATAGAGGAATTTCTTGAAACAAAATTGTAAAAGTTTTTTTAAATCATTTTAACGTTTCTTTGCGTAAATGCTTTTATGACAGCTTCTAGCGATATTTTAATAAAATAAAAATATTTATATTATTAGTTGGCTATCGAAACTATACTATCAAATAATCTTAAAGTAGCCTTTTATAACTATTTGTTGTTGCTTGTAAATAAATAAATGTTTATCAGAACTCAATGAGATTTATAGTACTTTATACACTACTATACTTACTGCAACATAATCATACAAAATAATACACCCAGCCCCGATTTTATAAGTTAATTTAATATACTTAAAATTATAGCACGAAAAATTAAAATAAATTACATTTAAAGTAAAAATTGCATTGATTAAATTGACCTACTTAATACTAAAATAATTGTGACAAATTTATTGAAATCAACATGTTTTATTGAATTTTATTGAAAATAATGTGTTATTAATGTTAATATTTCACAATTAACTTTTGTAAATATAAACTAAAAAGATTAAAAATTCAAATCTGCATATTGTTAAATCAGTCTATATTCACAGATTAAAAGGAAATAAAAAATAAATGATTGATATAATTATAACCTCGTCTTTTGTATGGGAATCGATTAGACAAAGTAAAAATTATGAATTCATTAATGTTTTATCTTATAAGGGCAGGTATTCTCAAACTGTGATGTGCACCAGATGGTCAACTCTCAGTTTTTGTTTTTATTATGTTCAATCTTTTGATGAAAAGCGGCGGCCTATTCCATTGGGGGACATTTAACCAGGAAGCGTCGCTCAATGTGTTGCCAAATTGAAGGCTCCTCTGGTCTTCGAGCCTTTGATTTCAAGAGCACTGGCTCACACTTTAATATTGCTCGAACTACAGTTTTGTGAAACAATCTCACTGCAGCAGCATTTCCTGACGGCTACGACTTGAAGACCTTCAAGAAACGAGCGTACTCACACTTAAAAGGCCGGCAACGCATCAGCGATCCTCTTTGGTGTCGCAGATGTCCATGGGCGGCAGTGATTGCCTACCATCAGGCGACCCCTTAGTTGAGAACATTGGACGACAGATATCCAATTTGTTCAACTGGTTGAACATACTGGAATTAAGGCAGGTGACCCGCTGAGAGACCTGGTAGAGTGGTAGTATCTTATTTTATTCGTAAGTCGAGGGTAACGATTAAAAAGTTTGAGAAACCTTGTTTAAACGTGTTTTTCTATAATTTTAACTTATGAATACTGAATCATAAATAAAATAATACGATTGCTATTATCAAATTATTGTGTAGAATAAATATAAAATACATACACCTATAGCATTTCTATCGCTCAGGGTAGCCTCACTTGAAATTGTATTTACCACGAGTTTTTTTATATGGCATCCTTCATTCGTCATCTTCAACGGTATAGCAAATAAAAATACACATAATATTATATGAAATAATTAATTTAAAAAAATCATTCCTTCAAAAATCTGGCTACTTCCCATTTGGTAAACTTCCCATTTGGTAAACCTCAATCTGTGCCTACTCAAAAGTTGCGTTTGGTAAACATTTTATTTACTTCATACATTTAGTCCCATTTCGATAGTTTACCAAATGGGACTAAATGTATGAAAAACGTATGAAGTAAATAAAATGTTTACCAAACGCAACTTTTGAGTAGGCACAGATTGAGGTTTACCAAATGGGAAGTTTACCAAATGGGAAGTAGCCAAAAATCTCGGCTACTTCCCATTTGGTAAACTTCCCATTTGGTAAACCTCAATCTGTGCCTACTCAAAAGTTGCGTTTGGTAAACATTTTATTTACTTCATACATTTAGTCCCATTTCGATAGTTTACCAAATGGGACTAAATGTATGAAAAACGTATGAAGTAAATAAAATGTTTACCAAACGCAACTTTTGAGTAGGCACAGATTGAGGTTTACCAAATGGGAAGTTTACCAAATGGGAAGTAGCCAAAAATCTGCGTAATAACAACATCCATTTTCTATTTGGTTTTGTGTATTATGTGAAATTTTGAAAGGTTAGAATAAACCATAAAAAGAAATCAAACAAAAGTGATTCATATTTAAGGGATGTTTTATACAAAATTATCATAGGTATCACGAAGCTCGAGTGTTGGTATAAGTATTTGAGCTAGAATACCATTGAGACTTCATTAGAAAGAATCTTGCTGCCATGAAATTTGGCTCCATTAATATTCGCGCCTAATAAGGCATACAGCTTTTATATAATAATATATGAGTTAGCATCACACTAGCTTAGGATAGCAGTTTCTCTCAAATAGTTACATACAACGTGTTAGGTTAAATGCAAAACCTCAGACACCCCAAATGATTTTTAATTCAATTGACCTAATTAGTGAAGGAAATAGCAACATTAAAAAAAATTAAAAGGTTTCATGAGCTGTTTTAGTTTAACAGGCAATTCTTATCGTGTTTTTGCGTCTGCGAGGACGCTTTGGTGGGGGAGACGAGTCGGTAGGTATAGTTTGCGCACCTGCCCCCCTAGACAAGCGGCATTTATGACGTTCGTTATAGCTCAATTTGCGATAGCGAATGTCAAAACCTATACTTTCACCACGAGGCTTTTCTATGGCATCTGTCAAATCCATACAATTTAAAGTTAGCGAATTTCGCCAGCTATGAAGCGATGTCATCTTGTCTAAGCCCCCTGATGGCTTGACCTATTAATAAATAGACAGGGCAACATTTTTATTCATGTTTTTTTTTTTATGTGACTTATATTAAAAAGTGGTTTGAAGGATTCTGCTCGTTATTTTGATCAAACTATTTGCCGTTTTGCGCATATAACGTAACACGTTGTATATCATGCATGGAATAATCACTTAGGAATATCAACAAGACAAGAAACAACCTACAGTTCCTTTAATATATTCAATAATTATGGCAGTGTAGGAATAATATTAACATTTTCAACATTAGTATTATAATAATTGTAAGTACAGGCTCTTATAAGGTAATATAAAATAATACGGTGACGTAATTCGTACATATTTCATTTTATTTATCGTTAGCAACACAAATGACTTGGAGTATTTTTAGCCATACTTTAAGAAGAATACTTAAGTTGTTATGTTCCGAGAAAGTAAATAAAAGTAAATAATAAACAAGATGCAATGTCACCAATTTTTCTTATTCTTAACACAAATCACATATTACCTAATCGAATAACTTTTGTTTTCATAGTTTACCGTTTGCTTAAAAGTTGTTCATTATGTTTAATACATCATTATGTACAACTTTTATTTTACGTGACCTGATTCAATAAAAACTTCGGAATAAAGTAGTAATCTTAGAATCACGTCACCGTTGATATAATTCAAGCATTTCTTAATAATAGTTTATATAAAGTTTCTTTGCTGTTTTGTATAATTAATATACATGTTGATTTTATTTTGGCTATTAAGACAATATTTTAAGAATTATTTAATTTATTGTCGGTTTGAGTGATGTTAAGCACCGATCTTTAGGGGCATTTTTAATTGATTTTATTGTAATAATAACCCCTGTTTATAAGTCAATGATGATAATATTATACTAAACAGGATGAAATGTTACACATTAACGACCTTTTACCATGCATTCTATACAATACCCTATACGACTTTCATATCATTTTTTAAAAATTAAAATACATGGATAATGTGAACAAGTATGAGTGACAAGTTTGAAATTAGACATTGTCAGTTATAAAAACTTGCACAGTACCTAACTTTCATTGTTATACAAAGTTACTCAATTATGATTAGCATATTAGTTCTTCGTACATTGAAAGGATATTGTATAGAAATGATGGTAAAGTGATAAACGCTATAATATTTGTACCTACCTATCGTCACTTTTTGACAGTTTTTCATTGATTAATTTGTGAAATTATCTTTTCTTATTCAAGATGTCCATTTTATGTTCAGAATATTCCAGGCAAAAAGTGGATAGGTGTCAAATAAAGGATAGCCACAATATCGATAGTGCTATCGATAGTATCGACAGCGCAAATTGACCAATACTATTGATTTGCAGCAATTGTATCAATATTGTCGATACTATTGCATCATAATACTATTGGAGCAAAGATTGGAGCTAATAGCTATTGCTAAGAGCTATTCGGTACATCCCACTACCTCCATTGGGAATCTCCATTAATGGAGATAGTGGGAAAATAATTCCCACTTTCCCCATTCGTCATTTACAAGTGGTAATTCTACAAAATGACCAATGGGGATAGTGACACCATAATCGATTGAAAAAATATTCCCACTATCTCCATGGATCAAGACAATGGGGATAGTGGGATGTACCGGAGCTATTTGGCCTTTGGTATACTTGACGGAAATTACTTGCCGGATGTTTCGCGACGGAACGCCAATGCGAGTAATTACATATAAATTACAAATAGCGGGTACACTACGCGGGAGATCGGTTGCTCCGTCGCGGACAATATTTATGAAATTACATGCAATGGCGGATCTTCCGCGACGGAATTTCCGTCAAGTGTGCCGAAGCCCTCTGAGTTCGATAGCTATAGATATCGATAGTCGTATAGTAAATTAGACTTAACAATATTTGTCTTCGCTTTCCGCATGTTGGTGGTGTTGCACTTCGTACGATGATATTGTTATATGCGACGTTTCCGACGTCAAATGCGTTATCTCCATCTGTGGGGAAAATAATGTACTATTGTGACGAATAAAAATATTACGATTGGCAAGTGAGAGGATGGTTTGGTCCCCTTTCAAGGGTTACGGAGGTCAGATGGCGGTCGCTACAACGTATCTAATAACGGGACTTGCCAAAATGAATCTGATTGATGAATCTAAATCATGGAGCAAGCGTGCTCTGATTAGAACGGGACAAAACACTCTGAGAAAGAGAAAGAAGAAGTAAAGTTAGCAATATTTAATGATTTTATATACCAATTTACTATAGGAAAATAATTTATCCTTTTTCCATTAATACATATTTTAATTTACTTTTCGAGATGCACAAACATGCCAACAGCTTTTTCCGATCGAAGGACAGCCAGGCCCCTATGGTGGCCATATCCATATAAATCAGAACAACAAAGTTATACCAAATATTAACCCATTTAAATAGAATACCTATTTACAAATTATATGTATCAACATTGTAGTAAAATCACCAAACCATTTTTATATTTATTCATTCTTCATTTAGTACTCAAACCAACTAAATATTAAAAATTACTCATGCAATATAAATAATAATGCCTTGCTTACCTTATTATTCTCGTATGGAGCACTTTAATTCATAACTCAGCGAAAGCCAACCGCGGATTGTAAGCGCGAAGCAATTTCTACCATTTAGTAGTTTTTTATAAAACCATGGCATTATCTGAATGGCATGCTTAGCTTAATGGACATCATCCGCATTTCAACATATTTGGTACAAATTTTATGGTGCCCGGTGAAAAAACAAAGTAAAATTTCTGATAGAAATTGTCTGACTGCCTAAACATTTCTTATTATATCACCAAAGGAAAACGCAAGAAGTTGTATTGTATGGGCCCTGTCCCCACCCACCAACAGACTTGGCACTAGTTTAAATATAATTATGACGTTCCATATAAAGACAAATAACCATTTTTAATCCAAAAAATGACGGGGTATTCAAAAACAATAAAACCGTGCTTATGCCGTACGCTTAAGATTCAGAATTGCACTGTAAGTGTCTAGCTTCAATTAGACTCGGCTGTAAAATATTTTTTAAGATTATATTTTGATTGAACACTTTTATTTAGGCCAGAGGGGTTACTCTTGATCGCCTGCACATTATTTTCACAATTAACTGTGTCAAAAAAATACTTGAAAAATACAACATACAAATTCGATTTGCGTGAAAGCCCCATTCCTACGGCGGATGTCGTCATACAAAATAAAGATCAGTATGGTAAGAGGTATAAATAGAGATACGTTTGAAATCTGTTGGTGGGTGGGGACGCTCCTTTGCATAGTCCTTTGTAGCTAAGCTATGTTCAGCCTCTGTCTTTTCAACCAAAAGTGCTTCTGTGGATTATTTGTATTATATTTTAGTTGGCAGACAGGCATGCAGCCCGCCTGATGTTATGTAGTCATTGCGGCCCATTACATTAAGTTGCACTTTACTAGTAAGCGTCACTCAAGTGCTGACATAATGTGGGCTCTCCTAATTTTCGAGCCTTCGATTTGAAGTACACTGGCTCCTTTACTAATATTGTACACAGCCACACACCATAAAATTCTAATAGATTAAATAACATAAGTTTTTTGTTCGGTACTTATACCTTTAGACTAAATTAGATGATGCCCTTTAAAGAAGATAGTATAAAATATGAGCCATGATTCGTGATAGTAACCAATCGTGCAATATATACCAAAATAAAATTATAATTCGCATTGTAGGCGTGCGCGAATGTTTTAAATAAATTCTTTCAATGTTATGTTATTTTAGTTCAGTTTATTAATTGATATATATCAGGCAGGATAATAACATAAAATAAATTATGAAGTCAATAAAATAGTTATAGAAGATCTCCAAAAGCCAATTATTGTTAATTGAGTGTCATTGCAAAAGTATTTCATAGACTTGTTATATTGGGAATTAGGGATGTACAGTACACGTAGACTTTTCTCAGAAACTATTGTTTTACAATCGCCTAGATTGTTAGAATTCATAATGAAATAAAACTTTAGCATGTACTTTTGAACAAAAATTAAAAATGTGAGACAAAAGGTAGATACAGGCATGGCCACTTTGTAAAACTGTGGGCTGGGCATGGCCTAGTTTGAGAACCTCAGAAAAATGTGCGAAATGATTTTTCTCTAGGTAATTTTAAGTATGTTATACTATGATGTTTTTAATAAATAATTTTTATTTGATTTTGATTTTAAAGGTACAGTGTTTTTGCAATGAATATAAAACCATAAAAACTTTTATCAAAAAGTAAAAATTAATTTAAGAACTTGTTGAGAGTGTGAACATTTTGTATCGTGGATTACACTAAGAATAAATTGAATCCTTTTACTTTTCCAAATGTTTATTCTACATTCGATCGTCTTAAATAGTTAACAACAACAAAATATACAATATTGATATAATAGTAACAACGACATTTAACAAAACAGTTTTTACACACCAGACTACGTTCTTGGGAGGGTGGCCTTAGATCATGTTTTTTTTGTTAACCTTTTCCACGCCAATGTCTGATATATCAGACAAACCATTTTCGTGCCCACCACGCCAATGTCTGATATATCAGACAAAAAAACATGATCAAGAAACGTTGTATTTTTACTTGCCTGAATGAGTTGAGTATAACCTAATAATTTTTTGGATTTTTTTTTTTTAATGGTCGTGGCGTGTGGGGCACCATTTTCGGAAAAAAGCGTGGCGGGGAAAGGGTTAATATTGTATAAACGTCTTTTTTTTCTGTATGCAATACCAGTTGGCAGAAGGCACTCAGCCCACCTGATGGTAAGCGGCCACTGCGGCCTATTCCATTGGGGGACACTTGACCCGGAAGCGTCTCTTAATGTGCTGTCTCACACTGCAGGCTCATATGATCTTCGAGCCTTTGATCAGTGAAGTCTAAACGCATACAGACAAACTCTTATTTCAAATTGTTATAAGGTGTTAAGAATCACCTACCTACACATCTAATTTAACTGAAGTAATTTAAAAACACATCCAATAAAATTATGGTATTGTTATTGTAATTTTTGATAATTTTTAAAGCAGTTTTAAAATGTCTGTAATTTTATTAATTTATTTTTTATTTATATTAAAACATTCGTAACAGCGATAACACTATTTTTATTTATAATGTTAGTATATTTTTATATGTTACATCTCTGATGTGGTTAAATATTATTTTTTGTAAATTTAAATTTATTTATATAAATATAAATTACTGATTGTGAAACAGGACGAAATATCAAAAACTTAAGGCAATTATTTGACACCAAACCAATTAAGGTTTTAATCTTATTTTTTATAGTCAATTACATTGTACGTTTTTGGCATGTAAGTAAGCAAGGAATTATTAAGCCTACAAAGTCTGCGATGGAGGCAATGCGCGATGCATTGCCATTTGCCTCCTTATAATGTAATGTATGTTGTTAATAAACGTCTTATATTCCAGGAAAAAGGATATTTGTTGCTATTATATAAAATACATAACTAATTATTGCTGGGAGGCCACCCTCTACAAGAAAGTTGATTACTAATGATCTGTAAGTATTTTTGTACCTTTGACTGGCAACACATCCCAGATGACGGTTACTGGGGGCATCACCATAAACATCCAGACTCAAATTTTAAAAAGTTACTTTCTTATTTTCCACTGACCGGAAACATACATGGGCTCAGGGTGGGGCAACCATGAGCCCAGGGTGGGGCAGCCATGCCCAATGTAGCTAGCAAATTATACTCGCGGCAGGGTGGGGCAATTGCCCGAACATACCGAATAAAAAGACGTGACATTTTTCTATTTTTCCATAAAATAATGTAAAAATCACTTTATCGCAGAATTCAGTATTTACATACTTATTTCATTTCCACAAATAACTTTTTATAGTTCCAAAAAGCCGTAGAAGAAACATTCATTCGTACTATAAAATCTTCCCCATTTTCCAAATTCTTAAAAAATGTTTAAATAATTGAAAATTACCTACGAATTTAATGTGGAAAACATTAGTCATGCTATTTGATTTTTTTCAGTTTTTTCTTGTTATATCTGTTTGCAAACCACCTAATGGTGAGTGGCTACTGCGGCATATTTCTTTTAGGAAAATTGAAAGAAGCATAATCTTTTAAACAATGATTTTCAAGCTCTTAAATTAATAAGGGAACATTGAACGCAGTCAGAGCTCTTCTTCTTATTTTATCACTGGCAACACACTCCTTTTCACTTTGCCAAACATACAGAAATACTAACAGACCATTCCCATACATATTCCAATAATATTATTACACTCACGAGAAAGCGGATTATACATACTCCAAAGCGAACAACAAATTGCTTTTATTTACCAGACAACCTTTAAGTACAGTTTATTACTTGGGTTTACAAACAGTAACTTGGTCGACATCTAGGCAACACTGAACGATATACTTTTTTTTAACTTTAGGCTTGGAACGATTGAGTGAAAAGTGTAACAGAATCTTAAAGTTTGACAGAAAAAATGTTATTGTGCGACAAACTTATCTGTTCCAGTGGCGGTGTCGCTATTGTCAAATGTAAATATTAATATTTACATTTACATTTGCATTTATTATATTCTTTATTGTTCCTGAATGAAAGTTAGTTCATAGACTTTCCACCCAATCGCTCTGATACTCGATACTCGCCACCTAACATGAAATAAAAACGTCCTACGGGATATATAACTAGTTTTGTCATCATTTCCGATTTAACCCCGTTCATTGATACCATATTTAAGTATTTATCTTGGCTTGAGAGACTACCAGGCTGATGGGCAGTTTTTAATTATTTCGATAAAGATAAAACATATAAAGAAATTGTCCACAATTATCTGCTATTAATTTTGTATAATTAATTTGGAATATAAATTGCAGTAATTTTTTTTCGTTGTTTTCAAAGAAATTATGTAAGAAATAAAAAAAAGTTGCAGATGACTGCAAATCTGCAAATACATAATTAGCGATAAATACACCAACCCTAACGTTGCGGCTGACTCAGAGCTGGCAAACATTTATTGTTTCGGACACACATAAAAAAACGTACAACACAAAATGAGAACCTCCTTTTTTGAATTCGATTGTATGCCTCGTTTTTACAAACCAAGATTAATTCTTATATATCGGTACAATATTTGAAACCAATGGCAGTCTTGAGCAAATCCTGTATATAGAATAGAGATTTTTATTTTTTTTATTTTTTAGAATTTTTTTTTGTGTTGTGGTGCAAAAGAAAATCGCAAATTCAAAATAGACAAAAAGAAACTTTTTTTTACCGTGAAAAAAAGAAAATGATGAATATATTATCTGTATTTAGAATAATGATATCTGTACTATTTTGACTGCAATAAAAACAGTCTTTTGTCAACGCAATAAAAAATTTATACTAATCGAACGATTTTGTATACGAGAAATGCTCTTGACCGCCCACACTTGATATTTAAATACATTTTCCCTAACTTTGTACTATGCAAACAAATTGATATGAATTCCGATTACGTAGGTACTCTTAGTAGAATGGACGAAATATTAAATGAAAATAAATAAAGTTTATGTACAGGGTGTAATTTATGTGATGTAAGGACTAATGGTTCTACACCCTGTATAAAAGTTTTTTGTTAGTATTGACGAGATCAGTCGATTACATGATGATATTCAGTCGTAATTTTATATTTAATGGGCTTATTTCGATAGAAATTAAATAAATAAATGTACATTAAAAAATAACTTTTTTTATTTTCTTCCGTATTCAATATGTTTGATACCACCTAAAATAAGATGGCATATGCTAGGGAAGGAAGACTGTGCAAAAGAATTTAGGAAAAGAGTGATAGATAAAATGATTGAAATGGATGATAGAATTAAATCCCAGTCGGTGAATGAGAGTTGGAACGAAATGGCTGCGTGTATGAGGAGTGTGGCAAAGGATGTTTGTGGAGAAACGAAAGGAAAGGGAAACATCGATAAGGATACATGGTGGTGGAATGAAGATGTACAAAAGATATTGAAAGAAAAGAAGGATGCATTTAAAAGTTGGAAAACATGTACTGATGTTGACCCTACCGTAAAAGAACAAAGGCGTAGAAAATATGATGATGTAAAAAAGAATGCTAAGCGAATGGTTGCTATTGCTAAAGGTAAAGTCCAGGATGAATTGTACCAATCCCTTGATAGCCCACAAGGTCAGAAAAACCTTTACCGATTAGCAAAATCGCGAGAAAGAGATGGAAAAGACGTAGTTTACATCAAATGCATAAAAGATGAGAATGATAGGGTTCTTACAGAGGATGAAGAAATAAGAAATCGATGGAAGGGATATTTTGAAAAGTTAATAAATGAGGAGAATGAATGGAGTGGTGAGCTTGAGGGTCCATCATTCAATTTAGGTTTAGTAAATGAAGTAAGCACAGAGGAGGTAAGAGTGGCAGTGAAAGGGATGAAGAACGGTAAATCAGTTGGCCCAGATGGAATACCAGTCGAAGCATGGAAGGTTTTGAATGAGGACGGATGTAAGTGGCTAGCTTTATTCTTCAATAAGTTGCTACTAGAGGAGGCGATCCCAAATGAATGGTGCAGCAGCTCGCTAGTGCCCATCTTCAAAAATAAGGGTGATGTACCACACTGTAGCAACTATCGGGGAATAAAGCTTATGTCACACAGTATGAAAGTTTGGGAGAAAGTAATTGATAGAAGGATAAGAGGAGAGAGTGAGATCACCCAGAATCAAGTCGGTTTCATGCCAGGACGGGGAACAATGGATGCGATTTTTGCCATACGACAGCTGTGCGAAAAATTTCGTCGTGCGCATAAAAACCTGCATATGGTTTTTATCGATTAAGAAAAGGCGTACGACCGAGTCCCCCGAAAAATTCTGTGGTGGTCATTAAGAAAGAAAGGAATACCTGAGAAGTATGTTAGGCTTGTGCAAGCGATGTATGCAGGAGCGCGCACGAATGTTCGGTCTGTTGCCGGAGTTACCGATGAGTTCAATGTGGCAGTAGGCTTGCACCAAGGGTCGGCGTTAAGCCCATATTTGTTCCTCCTGGTAATGGATGCCTTGACATCAGACATACAGGAGGAGGCACCTTGGTGTATGCTATTTGCCGATGACATTGTTCTTATCGGAGAGGACGCAGCTGAGGTACAGAACAGACTGGAAAAATGGCAACAAAAATTGGAAAGTGCTGGCCTAAAGATAAGCCGCTCTAAAACGGAGCATTTGTTTTGTGGCTTCGCCGGCTCTTCTGATTTTTCTCAAATTGCCTTAGATGGTGTAATCCTTCCAGTCTGTTCCAATTTTAAGTACCTAGGCTCGCTCATCCAAAGTGACGGTAGCATTGAACCGGATGTGCAAAATAGAATGAATGCAGCATGGATGAAGTGGCGACAGGTCTCGGGAACAACATGTGACCCACGGATGCCCCTTAAACTTAAGGGGAAAATTTACAAAACGGTCATCAGACCTGTCGCTATGTATGGATCAGAATGCTGGGCAATGAAAAAGATGGATGAAAGAAAGGTACAAGCAACTGAGATGCGCATGCTAAGATGGATGTGTGGAGTGACTAGGTTGGATAAGATTAGGAATGAGTA
This sequence comes from Mecyna flavalis, assembly GCA_949319885.1. NCBI lineage: Eukaryota > Metazoa > Arthropoda > Insecta > Lepidoptera > Crambidae > Mecyna > Mecyna flavalis. Next base: position 5,135,310 of record OX439420.1, on the reverse strand, counting down.
TATAAGAGGAAGTTTGAAAGTGGCACCGGTAGTGGATAAGATTAGGAGTGCAAGGTTAGCATGGTATGGACATGTGATGAGGAGAGAAGACACACATGTCGCCAAAAGAATGATAGATATGTGTGTAGACGCAGATTTAAGCAGGGGAAGGCCGAAAAAGAGATGGATGGATTGCGTGAAGTATGATATGAAAATGAAAGGAGTGAATGTAGAATTGACGGCTAATAGGAGTGTGTGGAAGGAAAAAACATGTTGCGCCGACCCTACCTAGCGTGGGATAAGGGCAGGGAAATGATGATGATTCAATATGTTTGATTTAAATTCCTTTAAAGAAACATTAAAAAATAGGAAACCAGAAAATTTTAAAACAGCAACAGTTTTTTTAATTTATTAAAACCATTTTAAACATTGTGTAATTTTTTTTGAAACAGGTAAGAGCAATTTCTCCCTTTTAATCTAATTTCTTAATGAAATAAGCCCATAAACATTATCATAACTTACTACGTCGAAGCTAAAGTATCAAGATTATTCATTAAAACAACGGGTTCATTCAATTTGGCAACAGCATATTTCGACAAATTATAATATATTAACAGCATACACGATAATTTAATCGATTACTCGCAACACTATTTACAATCGACGATCAAACGAGTCGAAAAAATCGAGAAACGTGTACTTTTTCGAGCTAAAAAATTTGAGTGACAAATCGACATGGCGTTCTTTATTAAATTCCTTTTCCTTAATTTTATCCCAATAAAAAAGTAACTAAAATTCGCGGCATGATAAGTTTACATTAAATTGCACAGTGCACTTCATAATTTAATTAATTAAGGAAGTCAACATAGATTAATATAAAATAAGGAAATTTTTGAACGCGATATCAATAAATCACATTTTATTGCTTTTTTAAACAAATCGAAAATATCTTCGCATTCCGCAAAATGGAAGCACCCAAATTTTGTGTTCTTTTTTCAAATAAGAAATTGCCACGACAAAAAATATTTTCTTAAAAAATGTTTTTTGAAAAAGCTAGCGATTAAACATTATAAAATCGACTTAAAGCGAAAAGAAAAAAAACATAATACAAGAGAAATGACATATTTATCATTTGTAGTCCTTTTCTACTTTTTCTTTTAAGTGCAGCTACGAAATCCACCAGGAAGCAGCGTCCAAAGAAAGATTAGCATTTATTAAAAATAGTGAATCTTTGAATATTATTGCCTTCAGTGTCATTGTTTACATAAAAATATAGTATCATAATGTGCAGTAATTAATTATAAAAAAATGTATTGATGTAAGAGCTATGATAACTTATCTGTGAATTTGAAGTGCAAGAGATTAAAAAATATAAGTCTTATTCGAAAAAGCATCAAAACGGTTCATACATTGTAAAATTTCTATCGGTTTGTTAAAATAGGCATATTAAGGGCCAGTTTTACAACAGTCTGCTAAGTGCTTGATATTTCATTAACCAGATTTCTTAGATGCTGTATCTTTTGTAAAGTTTCATAAAAATACAAAAACAGCGCCAATTATAACTGACAGTTAAATTGTCAGAAAGTTACTTGACAGTGCTGAACGTGGCATTTAATGTATAATTATGTACCTTCAATATCAGGTTCAAATATTTGTTTTTAAGTATGAGTACTGTATGACATAGATATCTACTAAGTTATAAGCTTTTCATTTGAGTACAATTTTTTTCTATGTCTGTTAATTTTAATATATTTTTTCAAGTAGAGTATTGAGACTAAAAGCAATAATTTCAAAGGGTTTTTGTAATAATGACTGTACGAAAAATGCAAATTCCGAAATATATATTTTTTTATGCATTGAAAGATTTGATACATTTAATTTTCTAATTTTATCAATATCTCCTGATGTTTATACGCACTGATAAATATTATACGTATAAAAGAAGCACTGTCTTTTATTTCCTTAAATGAGTCAAATCTTTTCAAAAAGTGTAAATATAAGCGTACAGCGTGTTATTGCAAATATCGCTTAATTTAATACGTTGATCAGCATAAGTTGAGAATTCTTATATTCATCTAAATTCAACCTCGTTTTAATAAAAAAAAAATCTTTTAAGCAGAGATTTTTCTTTAAATTATTTTAGATCGATTCAGGCTTTTAACGTCCAAAACCTAGACATAATCTTTCATCATTGATATCAACTGATCACAATGATGGGCACTGCAGTAATCACCACGCTAATAATATTAATAGTTTCAATTACTGATAAAAGATGGCGTTGTCAGTAATTTGCAACGTGAATACGAATTCTCTATTCTAAATAAGTGTTTTGCGTCGGAAATTATTTTATTATACAAGTAATACAGAATTCTTAAGTTTTATTTACTTATGCTTATCAACATATTCTTTATGAGTGGCTCCCTTGCTGTTTACATACTAGCCGTGCAGTTAGTACCCATACCCTTATTGAGTGTTCTGAAGTAAGTTGTGTTAAACTAATATCTCGCAATGTGAGTTTTGCCATTAAATTAACGAAGAAATAGAATTGTTAAATAATATAACGGCAAAAGTTAATATCATGATTTTATTATATTGTAACTGGCTCAGTGGGAGGCATTTGCGCAGTGTGGAAAACGTCAAAGAGTATTTTATAACTTTTTTATTTCGAATCTTGATGCCTCCTTTACACAACTCGCAAAGTTTTGTTTTTTTTTGAGACTTTTTTGAGTTGTGTAAAGTTTTTTTTTTTATTTCATTTCCTCGGTTCCTCGGCGAAGTACCTCTAGAAAGTTGACTAAAGTCCGAAGTGACATGCTACACACACGTTCAACTTCACAAGGAGCTTATTCGCGCTACGGTGCCGGCACTTCGAGCTCTAAAACCGACAACAAACAGAAGTCGCCCAAGGCATTCGACGAACTAAGCCAAAGTGCCTCTCTACACTATTGTTTTCGTCTATTAAATCATCATCAGCATCATCAGCCTATATACGTTCCCACTGCTAGGACACAGGCCTTATCTCAATTGTGAGATAGTGTGGGCCATACTGCACCACGCTGGCCTAGTGCGAGTTGCTGGAGGGGTGTGTAAGGCATGTGACCGACCTTAATGTCAGATGTTATCAAGCCGTCAAATGTATTCTGACTAGGCTTGATGAATAATATCTACATACATATAGTAAATATCAGCCGGGACCAACAGCTTAACGTGCCTTCCGAAGCACAGAGACGCTCGAAATAAATGTCACTAAATGTGGTCAGAATGGTCACCCATCCATTAACCGACCGTGGCGTGGGTAGCTTGACTGTCGTAATCTTTAACGAACCACTGTTACAGCTGCGCCACGAGCGCCTCCAGTAGATTCTATTAAATAACCTCGTTCAACTTTGCGAGTAGTGTAGAGGAGGCATTAAGAATGTCCAATGGAAAAATATGAGGCTCTGAGCTTAATGAAAAAATCCAATCTCACATTGCGGGAAACTAAATTACTTGCGAGTGTTTAGAGTGGGTTAGTAACAACCACTTACCACTTCGCTTGTGAGGCAGTTAATGGTGGTGGGGGGGAGTGAGCGCGCGGGCGGCGGAGGGGGGCGCGGGGAGCGCCGGCCTTCGCTGCGCGCTGGGGTTATTGGGTAGCCTGGGGAGAAATAAGGTTTTAAAAAGCGGGTTTCAGAAATCAATAAAATATTTGAAAATAGTGGCTTTTTTATCTTGGTTCAGAGAAATCCTACTACTTCCGTGCCATATCAACTATTGCTTCAAATGGTTAGTTCTAACAATGTGTACCATTAGTTTTTGTTTCCCGGCACTTTCAGAAATCAATAAAATGTATGAAAATAGAATAGAATCTTCAAACTTGTATAACTTGGTTCAGAGCGATCCTACAACTTCTGTGCCATATCACCTATTGCTTCAAATGGCTAGTTCTGACAATATGTACAATTATTTTTTTGATGCCGGCACGTTTATAAAAGGCCCAAAAATTGATCTTATTACATAAATGTTATTTATCGATGACTCTGTAGTCTGTACATACCTTGTTCACTACTACTAGACTCCGTAAAACTTGGAGTCCCCTCTGTCCAGGTGGGAGTGGAGCCTTCTACAGAAGCCGGCGGCGTCCAACATACGCTGGAATTTGATGAAGAGTTACATTAACAACTTTACAATATGCCGTATGTTGAGTTGGTGATGTAGGTGCAAAATAAAATGTATCCTTGGTAAGCTTCGATAGCCTTTTTTGGCGTAGGATAATGATTTGAATCTCCGTACCAACTGGCGTTCGTCATCCACATTTACAACCCCACAAAACTCCTTACCTTACGACAATAGACCAGGGGGCTTAGAAAAGATGACATCGCTTCATAGCTGGCGAATTTCGCTAAGTCCAATTTGTATGGATTTGACAGATGCCATAGAAAAGTCACGTATTAAAAGAATGGGATTTGACATTCGCTATCGCAAATTAAGCTATAATAACGAACGTCATAAATGCCGCTTGTCTAGGGGGGCTGCACAGGTTTCGCTAACCTGTAGGTTTGGTGCTTCTCTTTTGAAAAAAATTACTTACCAATCGGAGTATAGCCCAGCTATTACTCTAATGTTGATCTTATGTGAGAAACCTGGATTCTGATCAGCAGAATCCAGAGGCGTTTTAGCAAAATATAGACTAAGTTATTTGCTTATTTCTCATATACAAAAAGGTGAAAAGTAGCTGGCTTAGCGTCTACGTCTTGGCGGATGACATGCGTGTCAATGCGCTCACTACAGTGGATGCACAAGACCGTCCGAAGTAGAAGAGTAGGAGCAAGAAAGCGGACCCCGGGCACCGCAAGGGCGTAACCGGGATAACACTGAGATGATGGTGAAAAAGGTGCAAAGTAAACAAAACAGCTCACCTAGCCTCATTACTCCTTGCACTGCTCAACGCAGCGGGCGTCAACGCCAACGATGACGCCGACGACGTCGTCATAACACTAGCCGCACTCGACGCCCCTCTGCGTCTTCCCGACGCACTCGACGACGTAGTAGACGACGAGTTCGTACGACTCGTGCGCGGAGGTGGCGCCTCTTCGAACGGCGGCGGCGGCGTCGAACAACACGACAACGGCGCGCCGGCTACGGACAACTAGCATTACTATGTGCTCTAGCAAGGGGATAACTACGAGTACTAACATTCCAAAGGTGCTGAGGTTCGGATTGATGGAACTATTGACATTGATCTAGAGGCTACGGTTCCCAATATTACAGCAGATTTAGTTAAAAATAGAGGCAATAATAATTATTCAGAAGACGAGCGAGCAAACGAAACGAAAGCCAAAACCAAGATAGAAATGGAATACGATATTGTAGAATTTACTGACTTCATTATAGTCATCGACTTATGAATCAAGTCTGCAAATGATATTAGTGTAACAATATTAAATTCAAATACAGTTAAAAAGAACTATAACCAATGGGATGAAGTCAGAATTAAAAGTTATAATATAAAACATGGTGATCCTTAAGCTCAAATATTGGGAACGTACGTTGGCAAAGACAAAATAACAGGTAAAATTGATAGGATAATAATTGGATAAAACTAATATGGTAGCGAAACACAACGATGATGAAATGGCAAATCAACACCAAGTTAGTAACATAAAGGCAGTCAAGATATTAGGCAATACTTATGTTAAAGAATAACTAAACTACACGATATGGAACTAAAACTACTTATTAAAATAGATCAAAATGGATTAGCTTTGGTTTAAAGATTTCTAAAGGCCACCGGTAATGTATTTTGATAATCGCTAAGTTTTATCTACAGATAAACGGCATTCTTCTTTAGTAATTAAATTATTTTTAAAGGTTTAATATTTATTCCCTTTTGTTAGAATTGAATCTTTCTTTAATTTCCCAAAAAGATACTGTAACTGCTCCTTCAGCTTCGATTGTTATAATTTTCCGTTGAAATTTAAATAAAACTCTTTTATTTATAATATTTCTTCGACTTCCTTTCTCATTTTAAATATCTTCCTTCTCTCTGATCGCTTCTTAAAGCTTCCTTTCTTCTTTTGTCTTGGAACTTTTTGTGGCACTTTCGAGTCTGATAAGGATGGTTCTGAAAACTTTTTAATTTTATCATGGACGTTGCCACTAATGGATTTTGATATTATAGGATTAACTGCAGTTACGTTTAGAGAATAATTTGATTTTTTATCAATGGAACTAGAGCTACCGTGCATGTACTCAATTGGTTCAAACATTTTCTTCGTTTCTTTTACTAGTACTTGTCTTCCCAAATTCGGGGTTCGATCAGATCTCTTACTGTCCTGAGAGGATGAAAAAGAACTCCTTCTAGAACTGTTTTCAGAGTCTGACTGCACTTTCCAAATATGCTTTTGGAACATGTCAATCTTGTTCTTAGCTTTACGATGGCATATAACTTCGTCTTTAGTCATTCCATGTGAATGTTGCTCCGTGTACGTCTTGATTTCGATTTTCGGTTTTGGTTTTTTAATTTCTTGCACGCGATTTTTATCTCTCTTAGATTGATTGAAATTTAGTTTCTTTGTCAGACCAGCGATGATTCCTTGTTTCCCGTTTTTATTCTGTTCAATGTCTTTATCAGATTCGCTCTGGTTAAATTCTTTTTCTGACCTTGGAGTTCTTTTCAAAGATTTTGCTGCAGATATTAGATCTGACGATTTTACGTTGTGAACACTCCGCTTTTCTCCACAATCCATAGGAGATTTCCTTGCGAACTTATCACCAATTTGTGAAACGACTCCAATGATGAATTGCGTAGGACTTTTAGACTGTCTTCCTTTTATATCTAAATCGTCTTTGAGTTCATAAACTACTATCTTTTCCTCGCTACTTGATTCAGTAAACGAAGTATCGTGATAGTCTCCAGAGTCCAAGTGCTCTATCACTGCTTTATCGATATTAAATTTAGCCATCATAGTAGTTTGAGCAATCAAATCTTTACCAGGATGCGATCTTTCAGTAATGCTATCTGCTTCTTCAACGAAGTCTAAGAAAGAGTTAGATGCAACTAGCTGAGTCATTTTAACAGAATGCTCGGACACAGACGGTGGGATGCGGCATGCGGCAGGCTCTTTGAACTTAAAATCATGCCCATAAAAGCAGAAATCATCGTCGCTGCTTGTTATAGGAGTTTGTGGTGGGATGTCACTGACGGAAATATTGAAGTTGGGATAGTCACCTTTAGTCTCGAGGCTGGAGGACTGGGAATTGCCACCACCACGTTTCGCTTTAGGCGACCCTCGAGGGGGAACCGGCGGTGGGACTCTCTGCTTTTGCGAGCCTTTTAGGACGGCCGGGAAGGCCACATCGCCCTCAGTCGGAGGCGATTTAGAACACGTGACGGTTATTTTCGCGGCTGTAGATACAGGTGACGTCACTGACGTCGGGGTTATATGAGCTGTGACGTCAGATAACGATACTGAAGGGTACAAAAACACGTGAATATGTTCAAGGTTTTTAATCAAATACACATACAAACAAAAGTTTGGCACGTTCGGAAACATCAACAAGAATAAAAATAGTTGTAAAAAAACATGATTTTTTGTGTTAAAAAATGGAAGCGTAGTTACGTAAGTTCATATGTCCAAAATGGCGTGTTTGTATTTATATTTTTTGTAAGGAGCTGACAGTAAACGTGTCGTATTTATTATTGGTGCATATTAAAAGTTAGTGATTGTTTTTGAAGATAAAAATAATAATAAAGCATGCATTGAGGAGTGGGTGGAACAAAGTGTAAGGTATACCCAATAGTAAAAGATCCGATAGGTCGATAGCAGCATGGAAAAGAAAGAAATATATGACAATAAGTTTACCGATGTGGGAGTCCTATTCCTAACGAAATCGAGTAAGAAGCAACAAGCGGGTTACTTGCGGGTTGGGTCTGACATGAGTAAAGGCTAACATATCGACAGCTTAAAGTCATTACACTGATTAATAATTATGTAATTAAGAAAAAATTGTTTGAAAAAAAGACGCTGGATTTAAGAGTTTTCAATGGGATCTCTATGCACAATGTGCATTAAACAGGGGGAGGAAAATTCCTTCCTTTACAAATAAGAAAACTGTACCTATACCGGGAGTGTAAAAAATTATGTTAAAAACAAACTCAAATTTTTGTTCACATCTCTTTGTTTCACAAAGGTGTCAAAAGGTTAACTAAAAAACTGCTACCAATGGATTAAGCATAAAAAAGATATTAAATACATAATGTTGACATAATTTTATTTTACTGTCGATACGTAGCAACCAAAATGCACGATTGAGGGTACCTGTCACTTTACAATGATTTTCACACATATCCTGTCACCTGTATCTCTATTTTGTGGGGTAGATATGGGTATTTTTGGTGTTTTGTTCACAGTATACGTATGTTAAATAAATTTAAACAGGCAAGGAAACAACACTACGAGTATTCTATTATTCTGAATTGTTTATGTTTCATCCGACTCGAAGGACCAATTTAATCATTAGTTGATGCGTTTAGATTTTTTTTTCTATAAACTGAAATTGACTGTCCATCATTTCTAACTATCTATTGCTTTATGTCAAATAAATAAGTATCTATTGAGCACCAGAGTTCAAATATATCTTCTGTATAAAAATATATAAACCTAACTTTTGGTGTGCAATTAGTTATTATACACTTAATAAATCCTAGCGTGTAATACATAAATATACGACACACATTAAGCAGTCACCGGTTTCTTAATTAAGGATCTCTTCCACATAAAACATTGCTCAAAGCAGGGTCATAAATATCTTTAAAAAACGTAGTAACGTTAATACTTGCCAACAAATACATAATATAGGTATCGTTACCGTTATAACATTTTGCGAATGGCGAAACAAACAGCTTTAAATGCAATAAGCAACGTGCTTCAAGCTGCTGGCCGGTCCGCTTAAAATTAGCGTTCGGCTGACGTTTACGTAATAACATATAACCTACACATTCATATCGATCCTAACTGGCCGGTAAGAATATTAACGTTATAAAAATAACGTTAATAACGATATCTATAGCGTTAATTTGGTCACATTACAAGATAAGTGTTGCCATTGTGTAAGCTCCAGAGTTTTAGCCTTTTGATATCGCCTAAGCACGTCGTTAGTAGATTTCTCCTATAGTGGTTGTTATTAGTCGGACTCTAACACCTTGAATATAAATACTATTTTTCATTGCCCATTTAAACAGAAAAACTAGTTTCTTCTCACCTGCTTTCATTCCCACGCCGCTTGATCCAGCTGCGATTTCCGTTAGAATAGCGTGAAAATATTAGTACACCATTTGTTATTTAGCTAGTATATATTTTATGCTATGTTAACACCCTTCCACTAATGGTTTGTAAGGCGATGCGCAGACGTTGACATTTTTGTTGCGGACACGGCACACTGTTGTTGCAATGTATGTAGGTCTTTTTATACAACATAAATTGGCAGACAGACACGCAGCCTACCTGATGGTAAGCGGCCACTGCGGCCTATTTCATTGAGGGACACTTCACTAGGAAGCGTCGCTGAATGTGCTGCCAGACTGTAGGCTCATCTGATCTTCGAGCCTTTGATTTCAAGTGGGCACTAAGTGTCTACGTGTACGCAGCGCCTTATACTCTATTTTTAATATAATAAAAGCAGACACTAGTGTATTTTTATTTATGTCGTTTATGAAAATAATAATTATCAAGGGGCTGTTTAACCAATGACAGAATGAATTTCTTTACCTGTTAAATAATTCAGATGCTGTCTTTTTTTAATTTGCAAAAAGAAGACACCATTGATTGATTGCTATAGCGGACACATTTTCACGAACTTATCTGTCAACGGTAAAATTGGTCCATATCGGTCCTTACAGTTAATCTGGTTCTTTTTCGTAGGATTAAGTATAAAAATGTTTAATATGTTGCCACAAACTTTTATTGACTTGCCTATACATACATTTAAATTAAAAATTAAAGAATGCCTTATGAAGAAAGGCTATTATAAAATAGAAGATTATTTTAATGATAAAAATTTGTGGACACATTAAGTTGCTTCCTAGCACATTGTCATGTACTCTGCCTGCGCCTTTGTATTGTTATTTGTATTGACATGATCCTTTGTATTGACATTATTATTTATTGTGACATAAATTAATTTTGTGATGTTAAATTTCTGAATTTGTAATTTTTAGTTTGTAATATTTTAAAAAAAAGGCAAAACTGTTGAGTTTCTTGCGGCACTTCTTTCCTCAACAGGCCATTGACGTCGAAGTGCTGGTAGGGAAAAAAAAGATTGACGTGCAGAAGTATTTTTTAAAAATCTATTTGCAGAATAAATTATTTTATTTTATTTTTCATGTGAAGACAGTATCTCATCAACCTACTATATTCTGTCAAAAACCACATTCAATTTTGGGCTTAATGTCCATCGCATAGATTTCTATTTAAATTAAGACAGTTTAGGGTAGGTTGGTGTGCTGGTTACTGTACAGCATCTAAGGTGCACATAATAAGCTGTGTTGTATTTATATAATAAGGCTAATGTGCTTATAAACATTTATAAGTCGGTGGTGGACTTATTTTGCAATTTATAATTGACGATTATGAAGTGCATCTTTGACAGACACGCAGTTCCTCTGATGGTAAGCGGGTAATACATATTTACTGCCTTATAATGGGTTAAAAACGTCATTTAACCCTTTAACAGGTGTAAATTCATTTTGTTCATAATTATTATGTACAGATAACAAACTAATGCCTAAACTTTAGTGCAGTAAACCAAGGCTGTGTTTTATTTTTCAAACTTTAACGACTTACCATGATTTCACTATAATATTTGAGAAGTGTCAAATTTTTTTTATATTTGAATACAAGAGTTCGAATGACTGGTCCTCTTTATAACGATTTACTGATATTATGTGTATGTAGCTTGTACAGTCAACAGCACATCACGGTAAACAGTTGCAGTTCGATAATAGCACTTATGCCCCCGACATAAGAGTGGTACAAAGTCCAAAGTGTTACGTCTGACGTGCTTTTGACTGTACAACAAATTGTATGGCGCAAACTTATAGCTTTTCCATGTACTCGCCATATCTTATTAAACAATTTGTATGTTTAATTAAAGTTAGTCAAAATATTATGTGAAAAGAAAATGTCATTTTGCCACCAAAAAAAAAACACGACATACTTAATTATGATTTGGCATCAGCTAAAGCCACATAACGTTCGTGGAATGAATTGTACAGTCTACCGCACATCAGACTACCCTAATCAGTCAAATTTCTACAACCAATTATCAGCTTTATTCACTTCACATAGAGTTCTCTTTCAATTGAGAATTTTTGACAGATTAGGGTTGATTTGCTGCCGTCTGAACACAGATGAAAATAAAAAAAAACATATAATATTTAAAAATCTCATTTAATCCATATAGACATTTTACTGAGATGGTATACAACTGCTCAATAAATACGTACATCCCTTTACATTTCATATTAAAAACAATTTGAAAAATCCCATAGGTATGGATTTTAAAATATGTTCTCAATAACATTCCTCATTATCATTTTATACGCATTTTATAATTAGGAGGTAACAAACGTATATTTGTGACAGAGTTAAAAATACTATGTTCTATAAAATTAAGGAAGGGAATGTCGAAATAAATAATTACATATGAAAATGATCCAATAATCCATATTATTCTTTAAAGTCAGTCGAATACAAATTAATATTTACAAATCAAAAATTTAACTTAAATTTAATCACCGTGCACGCACTTATAGCATTTTTTTGTTATATATAGTCTATTTTTATTATTATGTACAGTCGTTAAAGTAAAATATAATAATAATGAAATGTATAAAAAACTATTTTTTCGGTATAATGTCAATAAAAGGCACTCTTTAAGGCGTGGTAGGAGGGCATATGCATGAAACTGTTCTTTCTTAGAGCGTTGCATATCTATATTGGATACTAATATAATGCAAAAGTACGTATATCAAATATATAATCTAATAATAATTAATAAATAAATATAATAAATACTTAATAGATAAATAAAAAATAATTGTCTGGGTCTGGTGGAACAGGGCTGGTCAATAGTTACAAGCCTGGAACCAGCTCGTCCTTATCGGGTGAAAAGGGGAAAACAGGGCACTATGTTCAAAAATGTGGTCCGACCAGACATTCTGAGATAAGCTTAGCAAGCGATGTATTTTGCTGTTCTGAACGCGTGAGTAAAACTCCGGCGTGACAATTTTTTATAGTTACCGAGATATTTAAGTCCAAAGTCATAGGATTTTTTATATGTCGAAATCACAAAAATTAATATTTCTCAGAAAATGCTGATAAATTCTAATGGTTTACAGTTCAGGTGTATTACGCGTTTAAGCCCACGTTTAATAGGCTTTTTCACATCACCAAAACACAAGCGGAATCCGAGAAAATTCAACATTTCATGAAAAGCGTTATCATTTTTTTTCTTGACTGTGTCGCGTTAGTAGCACCCAGAAACTATTAACATTTATAACTTATAATGTGCCCTATTGCTACAAAAAAAACCAGCTTCTAATTCCATGGAGTATAACAGATAATCGTTTCTAAAATTTTTACCATCACCTGCCGTTTTTTTAAAGGCAATTATTTCATTTTACTTTTCGTAAGGCGTCTCTTGATATTAATAAAACTAAATTAATGGTAAATAACCCGTTGTTTATTATAAAATCGTATTGTATATCGATTTTGGTATACCTTACTAATATTAAGAATGTGAAAATTTAGATGTTTGGATGTTTTATTTATTTCAAGAGACGCCTTTCGAAAAGTAAGATGAAACTGTTTGAAATAATTGCCTTTAAAAAAACGACAGGTGATGGTAAAAATTTTTGAAACGATTGTCTGTTATACTCCATGGAATTAGAAGCTGGTTTTTTTTGTAGCAATAGGGCACATTATAAGTTATAAATGTTAATAGTTTCTGGGTGCTACTAACGCGACACAGTCAAGAAAAAAAATGATAACGCTTTTCATGAAATGTTGAATTTTCTCGGATTCCGCTTGTGTTTTGGTGATGTGAAAAAGCCTATTTAACGTGGGCTTAAACGCGTAATACACCTAAACTGTGAACCATTAGAATTTATCAGTATTTTCTGAGAAATATTAATTTTTGTGATTTCGACATATAAAAAATCCTATGACTTTGGACTTAAATATCTCGGTAACTATATAAAATTGTCACACCGGAGTTTTACTCACGCGTTCAGAACAGCAAAATACATCGCTTGCTTAGCTTATCTCAGAATGTCTGGTCGGATCACTTTTTTGAACATAGTGCAGGGGAGTTAAGTGGGTAGTGGGACGCTTTATTCTGGACCCTACACATGGCTACCGGTCTAGATAGTCTGCGGCTATAGTGCCTAAACGGATCTGCCTCCAAAAAAACAGGACTAGTGGTAAAGGCCCATAGGGTGGGCAGCTAGTTTATTATAGGATATTTTTTTTTTTTATAATTAATGCATATACCCTATTAGCTAAGAATATAATATACAGGGTGTTCGGAAGAACGTTGAACATACGATAATGGGGGGTAGTTGGGGTGGTCTGTTAACTAACTAGCTCAAAAGATTTCACCTAGGTCTCAAGATTTTTTTTATAAATTTCTATAATTTTTCGGTTTTGTACCTTTAAACCCGTCTAACTTTTTTTTTAATGACCAGATCCATATAATTTTTTCATTATTGGAATCTTAGTGATTGGTAGGTCCCTTTAAATAAAAAGTTGTAAATTGCACATTGCTAGAAACAAAGTTATGGGCCCTCAAACATAAAATAAGAGTTGAAACAAATTTTGAATCTCAACTTCGCGTAGCATTTAAAAAATAAATAAAAGGGATGGATGACTTCTGATTTGTTAAAAACATCTCCAGAGTGTGAGCTTTCTAACGATATGTCGTTTGTTTTGATATCTTTTTTGTAACCAAAATTATTCGATGTTCTCTACCCAGGCGGACCATTTCGACGAAAATCTACATACGTGAAAACCTAAATGTTTACGAAATTTATCAATGCAAAGGTCAAAATAATAATTAGTAGGATAGTGACATAAAAAATATAGATTTTTTTCTCACTCTTGCACACATTATGGCTATCTTTTCTCTCTTTCACTCTGTGTGGAATGCGCGGCGACTGACGCTTCCCAAGAAGGTAATAATACTAATGTTTCACTCTAGTACACTTACATCGTATCTTCCCTCTCTTTCGCTTTCGGAACAGGCGACTCAGTGTAAGTGTCAGAACTCTTAGTCGAGACTTGACTGTCCAAGAAGGTAATAATAATAATGTTTTACTCTAGTACACTTACATCGTATCTTCCCTCTCTTTCGCTTTCGGAACAGGCGACTCAGTGTAAGTGTCAGAACTCTTAGTCGAGACTTAACTGTCTCTGCGATCATACGTGCCCTTTGTGCCTACTCTTGTTACAGTTATCTTCGTTCTTGATAAATTCTACGCGCTTCACGCGCATTAGAGTTAGCTCTTCCATTAAAATGTCCGCATATTCCTCATTGGTAAATGAAGTCATCTTACCGATTAACAAACGTAACAGAAATAACAAAACTTTACAAAACAACTGTTATCAATAATACAAATTGAAGATAACTGTAACAAGAGTAGGCACAAAGGGCACGTATGATCGCAGAGGCAGTTAAGTCTCGACTAAGAATTCTGTCCTCTTTGGTTCTGTCACTTACACTGAGTCGCCTGTTCTGAAAGCGAAAGAGAGGAAAGATACGATGTAAGTGTACTAGAGTGAAACATTAGTATTATTACCTTCTTGGGAAGCGTCACTCGCCGCGCATTCCACACGGAGTGAAAGAGAGAAATGATAGCCTTTATGTGTGCAAGAGTGAGAAAAAAATCTATATTTTTTATGTCACTATCCTACTAATTTGTTATTTTGACCTTTGCATTGATAAATTTCGCAAAACATTTAAGTTTTCACGTATGTACATTTTCGTCGAAATGGTCCGCCTGGGTAGAAAACATCGAATAATTTTAGTTACAAAAAAGATATCAAAACAAACGACATATCGTTAGAAAGCTCACACTTTGGAGATGTTTTTAACAAATCAGAAGTCATCCATCCCTTTTATTTATTTTTTAAATGCTACGCGAAGTTGAGATTCAAAATTTGTTTCAACTCTTATGTTTGAGGGCCCATAACTTTGTTTCTAGCAATGTGCAATTTACAACTTTTTATTTAAAGGGACCTACCAATCACTAAGATTCCAATAATGAAAAAATTATTTGAATCTGGTCATTAAAAAAAAAGTTAGACGGGTTTAAAGGTACAAAACCGAAAAATTATAGAAATTTATAAAAAAAAATATTAAAAAAAAATCTTGAGGCCTAGGTGAAATCTTTTGAGCTAGTTAGTTAACAGACCACCCCAACTATCCCCCATTATCGTATGTTCAACGTTCTTCCGAACACCCTGTATAGAATATTATGCCTTATGTACGGACTGGCAAAATATTATACAAATCTGAAGTGCAATAATGAACTATATAACAATGTGCATAGAACACAACTTCCAACAAAAACAGCTGTGAGTAACTGCTTAAAACCTCGAAGAGAATCAACACGCACACATCTTAATATACATTGGTTTCGGAATACTGAAGTCATATTGCAAAATAGTGATGTTTAGGAACGTCAATATCCGCGGATACGGGATCCGGATACGAATATTTGGTATCAATATCCGCTGATACAAATCTAACATTTCTCTGTGCTTTCCTTGCGCACGATTTAAGAAATAACAGACAATTATAAGGTTACTAATGTCCCAATCATTACCTTATTCATCACGCTTACTAAAAGTGGATTGGTGACCACAAACTCGACTTATGTCCGAAAAAAACCGACATATTTCGCTCGACCCGGGAATTGAACCCACGACCTAGAGATCACGGAGTTGACGTTAAGGAATCTATGCATTGAAATTTAATTTTGTAAAAGTTCCGCCATGAAGTACGGATACGGATTTTCCTTCTCTCTGATCCGGATTTCCGCCGATACGAACGTCCGGAACATCACCATGGAAACACTACGCAGGCTACTTTCATATCAATAAAATGGATTTTTTGGCTCTATATTGGGCATTGGTAAATTCCTTAAATTCTGATAATTTAATACCAGTGTTACAGACTGTATTAAAAATAAGAAATTTCATATAATTTTGTCCATTTTATCTTCACTATGCATTATTGTGCAAGTCTTAAATCTTTATAATTCGAAATACTAATTTATTATTCATAGCTTTCAGTTGACACTGATATTTAATTACTAATTGACAAAATTATACACAACCTCTTATATAATTTTTACATCCAATTGCATTAAAAATATATTTAAAAATGTCATCAATTACGTACATATTTCTTCTATTGTTATGAATAGATTAACACATTGCCAACATTAAAATGTATTTCTAATGCCGTTGGATATAAAATTTGTAGTCTCAAATTATATTCATGTAGAAATATTGCGATATATTTTCATTGTATTATTACAATAGCCTTTACGTGCAATATTTAATAATTTAACTATGCTATAATTGCATTGGCAACATTTGAAAGCTATTCAATTAATACAGTTATACAAAAGTAATCACCTATTTTAAGCTTGGTACCAGTTTATTTGAATTTAATTAAATAATGTTATATGAAATTGTGTAATTGTAATTAGACTCTTTCAGCTGATTATATAGTAATCATAAAATAATAAATATTATCATGACAACTTTTACGGGCTTAAGTGAAAATGATTCAACCCACATTTTATCTTTTTTGCCTTTTAATTTCGCTCATTTTAGGTTGGTCAAGTTTTAAATATGCCTACCGCCAGCGGTATATAAATACTAACCCATATTGTAAGAAAACACTAAGATTTTAGAAATTATAATGATGATAGTGAAAAGTATGATTTAATATTAAAATATTTGATAATATTGTGGGTTTGATCATTCTCGCTTAAAACCCCAGAATTAACAAGTGTACGTAGTTTTATAACATTTAAAAAATACACGTTTCAAGCCTTCTAAAACTTGCTAAAAATAATTCTACGGTTAAACAACGATACAATTTCACTAACAACAATCGAAATAAATCCGAAATACAAGCCGGTATCAAACGTCAATTTACCGCAACGAAAGTATTTAACATACATCACTTGCGAACTACATCATCGAAAAAATAAAATTCCTTCGAAAGCGTCGATGTATCTTCAATCCGCTGGTGGTATTACGATTATCGTACTCCCGCTGTCTTTTCCAGAATATATTTCGGCTTTCTCTATACTCTTTATGTACACTACTTCTTTTACAATCCGTTCAGATTCAGAATCTATTATATGCTCATCACCATTGAGTTGGACTACAGACACATGTTCTTTTGTTTGGATTTCTTGGTCTTTCTTCCCAAGTAGTGGTGATACCTCCTGCTTTATATATACCGTCTGAGTCGACCGTACTTTCCGGAACCTCATATCTTTTGGTAACGTCGACGCTTCTCTAGGCTCAACTTGCGTTGGAGACGCGCTTCTAGTTCTGTAGCTAGAATTTAAACTCTTTGGTAATGTATTAGCGTCTGTATTAGGAGCGCTTTCAGATTTAACGAGACCTATATCCATGAAGAATTTCTTAAACTTTTCTACGAACGTTGGTGATTTTGCTCTGTTAAAACTGCTTGATAAAAGCTCATTCGATTGTTCTTGTGAACTAACTTCATCGATTCTCTCAGGTATGTTTGACATACTCTTGTGTTTCTCTAAAATAATAGCACGTTTCTTGACCTTACTATCGTCGTCGTCCTCATCTATAAAAGGTATTTCTTGAAGGTTATTCTCATTTCTCGTATCTACAGCTGCATCTTTATACTTAGGGGTATGCGTTTGTGTCTCTATGTATATCTGAGGTACGCTCGTACTAGTATTGTCAGTTTGTATACCGCTGTCTGCTAAGCTCCCATTTATATGTGAACTACCAGCTCCCGTACTCAAGACTTTCGTTAGTTGATCAGAAAGAGACTCCATTCGGTCGTGTATCGACGTTCTGTATACGTTTTCTGAATAAGATGTACCAGGTTCTCTAGCTGGAAGATTTGAAGTGTCAAAGTCGATTCGTCTTTGGAAAGTGTTGATTCTGTCTCTGTCTAATATTTTAAGTCTGTCTGAGAGTACGGAGGGGTATTCTGTTGGGCCCTGAGGATGCCTCTGGTTCCACGTAGAGATCGTGGTGTCTGTGAAATCGCTCATGCTAGATCTTAGTGAAGATCTAGGGGATAATCTAGAGGTCTGCCTCATATAGTCAGGATTGTAGTCTTTGATTGGTCGCCCGACGTATGTGCGTCCTGACAAAATGGAACGCGCGTTAGATTTTTTTGTATTCTGTTTTTGGTACACATTTCAGTTTATTTTCCCCCACGCTGGGCAAACCATGCCGTAACGACAATTCTCTGGTCGAACCAACACCGTTAGCACAGTAAAAAAACACATCACAATTTTGCGGAAAAAACACGGCAAAAGGGCGCGATTAAAGATTCCGAAAGGTAAAAATAACAAAAAACTACTTTTTAATAAAAACAATAGGATATAGGACACTCCACAACAACTATTAGGTACAAACACCGGATAGGATGGGGTGGGGGAACAAAATAAACTGAAATGTATAATAATATATAGGTACCAAAATAAAAAAGATATTCGCATTCACTTAAAATGTTAGGATATACTAGGGCACTACTTTTTTTGTTAAAAAATATAAATAAAAAAATAACAACTAAAGGTTAATTCTATAGTAATATTAGTTTCAATCGAGCAATAAATTGAAATGAGTCGACAAACGAAATCAAAGAGTTAATAAAAATAATAATACCATAAGTTAAAACATATTTTCAGAGGTAGAATTTAAATGAAATCCTGTTCTACGCATTTTCTGTCAAGTGTTAAACATTTTTTTATTGTATAAGTAGCACACCAATAATGTAGTAAATGGGATTGGGCAAACAATTTTTTTTTAATGAAAATTGTGCCTATACATACATACATACATACAATCACGCCTTTTTCCAATTCCAGAGACCAATTCCTTCCATCTGCTACGATCCTGGCACACAACTCTCGCTTCATCGACATTCATTAATCTCGTCATACATGCTCGTCGGTTTAGGGTACTTCGGACCTGACCTTTCTTTAGGACATTGCCTATTTGGTCATGGAATGTCCTTCTAGGCCTTCCCCTTCCAACGCTCCCATTTACACTTTCCTTATAAATTTCTTTCGTAAGTCTACTTTCATTCATCCTCTCCATATGACCAAACCACCTAAGCATACCTTTCTCGATTTTTGTTACAACACCTTCTTTTATACCACAAAGTTCTCTTATAGTTTCGTTCTTCATTCTGTCACTCAATTTAACTCCTTGCATACTTCTAAGTGCTCGCATCTCAACGGCATTTATTCTGCTTTCATGCTTCTTCTGCCAAACCCAACTTTCACTACCATACATTAAAGTCGGAACTACAACTCCTCTGTGAACCGCCAAACGTGCCTCCTTGGACACTACCTGACTCTTCACAAAGGTGTGCAGAGCTCCGTTCACCATATTACCCGCATTCACTCTCCTTTCAACATCGCTATCACACTTTCCATCACTAGTAAACTTTGAACCTAAATAAACAAAGTCCTTAACTTGCTCTACTTTTTTATTTCCGATCACAATGTCACAAACTGTCATATCGTCTTCCCTTTCAAAGACCATTACTTTCGTCTTACTAACGTTCACCTTCATCCCTTTCCCTTTCAAAGCCTCATCTAACACAGTCATCATCTCCTGCAAATCTTCAGCAGACGAAGCCAGTAGAACCTGATCATCTGCATAAAGGAGACATTGGACAACTGACGCGTTCATTCTTAGACCTTTCTTACACTCTTTCAAGCTCTTCAAGCAATTGTCCAGGAATAGATTGAACAGCCACGGAGACGCAACACATCCCTGTCTAACACCTTTTTGGATGTTAAACCAATCAGTGCACAACCCGTCAATTCTGACACAAGCACTAGATCCCTTATAAAGAGATTTCAGTGCTCGGATCAGATTACCACCCACCCCATACCTAGACAATGTTGACCACAATTCATCCCTCATCACTCTGTCGTAAGCCTTTTCCAAATCCACGAATATGCAATAGACTTTTTGGCTTTTAGCCAGACATTTTTCAGCTATGCATCGTAAGGAAAAGACTTGATCCGTACATCCTCTCCCCTTTCTAAAACCGCCTTGTACATCCCACATTTTTCCATCTGTAACTTCCATAACCCTTTCAATCAATACTCTCGCATACAACTTTCCAACAACACTGAGAAGGCTAATTCCATTTAATTGTGCCTATTTATGGTAATAAACGGCTTGCCAACCGCATATTTGATAAAACACCTCTACTTACAAGCTATGCAAACACCTAAAACTAAAAAAAAAACTTTTTTTCAAAATTTGTAGACTCATTTCCCAAATTCCTAAAAAAATTAAAACCATAATACCTATTGTGGTACAACTCACCTGGGGTATCTATTTCTTCCTGAGGTCTAGATGGCTTCGCGATGCTCTTGCGTTTCGAGGGCGAGTGTTTCAGGGCTGTGGGGGTAAATGTACTTTGTTAGAGGGGGGTAATTGAGTGGGGATGATGTTTGAAGTGTTAGTCGCATTTTAATTGACGAGATAGAGGCATTTTGCTTGTTTAGTTCGGTGGCTTGGAGGCTTTAAACAAAAGAATCATTATACATTTTATATTTGCCTGTGATTGAAACGGGATTTAATATTTCATCATCATCATCATCAGCTATACTACGCCCACTGCTGGGCATAGGCCTCGCTAAATGATCGCCATAGTAATCGAAATATCTCTTTTATTTTTACTAAGATTAATATAAACATTTAAATGTGGATGATTTTTTTTTAATTATGTATAAGTAATTCAATTATTTTTTGCGAGCTATTCGATAGTCACCAAATGAAGCTAAGCCAATAAATCACACGTCGGTATGACATATTTTTGCGTCATTTTAACCGACTTCAAAAAGAATGGGGTTCTCATTTCGTGTTAAAAAAACAGATTGTCTTATATATCTTTGTAAACAAAAATTTATTTAATGCGACTAATACTTCAAACATTTCGATTAGTGCAAAAAAAAATGTAATCGTAAGCTTTGAATCCACAAGTTTGTGTTGCGTTACGAATTTGCAAATAAATATTTTTCTTCTTAAAGCTCTAAATACTGAAGAGAAGCCAAATTGTATACGTGACTTCTATTATTACATTTAACACTTTATTCAAATGGAAAACAAACTGAAGATTTTTAGTAAATAAAAAATGTTTTTTTTCAATATTATAGAGGGGCAAACGAGCAAGTGGGTCACCTGATGATAAGTGATCACCGCCGCTCATAAGCACCCGAGACCCCCTTGGGGTCGCAGGCGCATTGCCCGCCTTAAGAGACGACAGTTATTAGGTCTCATATACCCAGTAATTTCACTGGCTTCAGTGCACTTTCCCCGAAACACAGAAATGCTTGACACACTTCTAAAATTGTTAGGAAATCTGCACAGTTGCTGTCTAGCTAAGAATCAATTAGTCTAGTTCCCCTGTGAAGGGTTACGGAGGTCAGATGGCAGTTGCTCCATTGTAATAACTTGACTTGTTAAATCCTGGATCATGGTGCAAACATACTTTGTCTAGATTTTATATCATATAAACCAACGCCTCGATGGTCTAGTGATTTAAGTACAGGGCCAAGATCTCGGGGTCCTGGGTTAAATTCCCGGGTCGAGCTAACTTTGTGTCGGTTTTTTCGGGCACAGCTCGGGTTTGTGATCACCAATCCGCATTTGGCAAGCGTGGTGATTAAGCCAATACCCATCATTGAAGCGATAACTTGATTTCAAGGATGGAGGCCTTTGCCCTGGAGTGGACATTTATAGGCTGATACTTTATTTCACTTTATAAACCAGAGACAGAAAAAAAAATCAAGAACTTTAAATTACATTTTTATTTAATAAAAAATCTTCAATTTACTTCCCAATAAAAAATAAAAATAAACAGTGATAATTATCATCATGAAAAACGTCTGAAAAACCAAAACAAAAGTACTCGTAAACGTGCTTAAAAATGTATTTCATTATCGTTCAGAAAGAGAGGGAGATAGAAAGAGATGACACACTAAAACCAGGGCACTAACTACGTCGGGGGGAAAGAGACAGATAGAGGCGCTATGATAATAATGCAGGGTAGATGGAGCCACTTGTATGGGTAGCAGTTGGTGATAGCTAAGTACCACAATGCCATCGAAATTTGAAATTGTTACAAACAGTATTTTAATCTTTAATAAAAATAATATGTAGCCAAAATGTTCATACATTTTTTAATAATTTTGAATTTGAATGACAAACAATTAAACTATTTATTTAATAACCTGAAATGTACAGCTAGACGGGTTGCATCATCGTTCATCGACAAGTGATCACCTCAATCGACGTTCGCAGGTGCCTGCTATCTTTTAAAATTAATTGTAACCTCCCAAGAAGTTCCCATCCCTTATAGTTTTGGTCATAAAAAATATATCAGTTGCGGAATACTACTGCGTGAATAAAGTAAACGTTTGTAACAATTTCATAATACAAAATATACACTCGACTCGACAAATAGACAAGACAATCCTCATGCTTAATCCCACAGGAACCGGGACACTCACTCAGACCTCCAGTGACGCGCGCCAGAATCCGATTACGGACAATTGTGTGAAAAAAAAAACGGAAAAAACACAGATATTATTCCCTGATGGCAACACTGACTCCGGGAGTGGGGGAGCGTGCATGACTTTGACCTTTTGTCTACTTTCGACAAAAAAAAAACTAGGCTTTACAATTCCCCTTTGCCTATTATTTAAAAAAAAGTCATGCGTGGCAGGACATGACGATTCCTTCGACTCAAGATTTGTCAATTTAAAAAAACATGCTCTATTTCTTAGTAAATAAGTCATGCGCTTTATTGAGGACACAATTTGGAATTTGTAAAACAAAACATACATACTGCGTCCAATTAAAAACAAATAAAAACGTCTAGAAACGAAAATATTTAACAGAACTGAAACGTGTAATTTTACTAATACATGCCTAATAAAGTATCAATTGCATTAAAGTAAAAAATAAAATAACAAAAATTGTTAACAAATTATAATTTACATCAGCATTTAATTCCTACAAGAGGTTTGGGTGTCGGTGCGTTCATCATATTTACAAAAATAAGGTGGACCTTCCAGTTTTAAGCAAAATATATTTTACCCAATATTTCTTACCGAAACATTGTTTATTTTATTTTCAATACTACTTGTATATCTGAAATTATCCATTTTTTTATTAAAATATAGTAGGAAAGAGGCAGGTGACAAAACCGCACCCTTAGGCACTCCTGCATACATTACCACGAGGCCAAGGAATATGATTTTTAACAAACACCATTAAATGGTTAGTGCTTCAAAAAAGTCTACAATTATATATACCAAACTGCAGTTAATGTAAAACGCTGTATAATTGTTATCAAGCCATCCCAAAAACTGTTAATACAGTCCAAAGCCGTTTCCTAAACCAAATTTTATAGACAAAACAGTATCTTTAGTGTGGTGTAACCATAGTTATGTTAACATCAAATAATTTAGAACACTATCATAATGCATACTGATACATGTCATCGTTTTATTTATATTATGAAAGGTCCCCCTTAATTTTACCAACACACACCCCCTCTTTTGCGCGAGTAAACAACGTACAGAGAGGAAACTTCATACTTTAAGGTCGATGGTCAGAGAATTCCAGAATTTTTCTGTGGTATATTTTTGTTGTTGGAAAACATCGCGTACAGAACGATCCTGATTGCCTGTGTTACTAAAAGAATAGGATTTTACACGTAAAGCATGAACATTTTTATATTCTCTTTCTAGTTTAATGTGTGCTTGAATGTGATAAACCATCATTGGTGAAACTGCAATGAAATTATTTAAAAAAGACGTTATGTCAAAAGAAGATGGGGATTATGCAGTTAGGCAGTTCGTTTGCATAAATAAGAACGGTACTGTTCTTCTTACTACCATTCTAACGCAACCGTATAAACATGGGCTGGGAGCATCACCATTTTCTTGTTAGTAACCCCCCTCGGAAACTCAATGGAACATTAAGGAACATCCCAGCGTAGCTGTTGCACGGTACAAAACGTTTTCAAGTCAGATGTGAAAAGGCGTTACAAAGTCTTCCCCACAAAAAAATGGTAAAGGGGAGGACAATTATTATATTAAATTATGGATATCTAATGACATAGTAGTATGAAGTTAACTCTCCACACACGCGCTAACACACGCACACAACACTCAGAGGGCCACTGTACCTATATAACTGGTCACCAGCGTCCTGAACTTGCGGTGGTTGCCTTTAATCTCGGGCAGGTCCACTGTCCAACACGCGTATCGTTGAAGTGGGAGGTCCGACAGGGTTAGACGGGCATTCATAGTAATCTTTATTGTAGTAATTATTATCTTGGGTCTACTTATCAATGTATGGCAAGTTAAGTTTTACAGAATTTGAAACTTATTATGGGTGTAAGGCAACTTATAATGATCTCATCACGAGGTTGTTTTTTTTTTTATATACTACAACAGTTGCCAATAGTTTTTTTGAAAGTCCAAATCAAAAAATGTATCACTCAGACAATTCTATGTCTTTAATTAATAATGTTCATTCATCAAATTTTTTAGGGGATTCAACCATGCAATCCTCAAAGACCATAATGCGCAAACAAAGTGACTCAAATACTCAATTACTCAACGAAAGTTTATATCAAAAGAATGTTAACAGATTTTTATTTATTTAAAAAATACACCGCATTTAACCCTAGCAGACCTGATGCCGAATTAGGTTTAAACGTACAACATTTAATGCTGGTTGGTCTTTTGTACCCCTTCACTTATTGGAAAGACCAACCGGTTGAATAATGTCAGCAATGTTGTATGGTGTTTATTCATTTGATTTTAGATATCTTTAGGATTTATAGAACTGGTTCTAAATAGATTTTTATTAAAAACTATGAGACAAAACATTTACTGCCTCCTCAAAAGTATGCATGTTTATTTATGCTAGTTCACATATTCTAAAATTAAACTAAACTTTTTTTAAATTATTTAATTAATTAAATTTAATTAATTATGGTTTCCACAATGACGTTCAATATAAAACTAGACACCCAATCTCTAAGAAAAATTCCTCAAAAAACGTCCGAGTGGATTTGACACTGATGACATTAACACATTCGTTCAAATTAACACCTTATCTCGTGGCATTTAGTGTTTAATGTCAATTGTATACAACTAAACGAAAACTCTGCCCAATAGTCGGGTGGGCAGACTTTTGCTTCGGACAATATTTGAGCGTGATTGTGAGTCTAGTTTTTTAATTGAACGTCATTGGGTTTCCATCTTTATTTTCCTTTACCTTTGTCTTCTTCATTATTCAAGGATTGGGTTTACCACTGACCGATAATGTCTGACAGATGTTCAGTCATTCAGTGTTCAGTGATTCAGTCTTCTTTTTTAATGATAAAAGGGATAGCACCAAAATCGAATAGATGAATTATCATTAAAATATCTGTCAGTGGAAAAACTGACTCTAAATGTGACCTTAATTTTTGAACCAAATGAATAAACACCATATTTATGATATTGAACAGGATTATTACTAAAGTTACTTACTGTAGCATAATTACCACATTAAATAATTATGTCACATATTTTCAACGGTGCAAAAATAATTTTTAAATATTGATACTTTTTAATTAAATATTTTCCAAATTATTTTCGATTTCAACTCTTTAAAAATATAATTAAAGAATATTTTTAAGTATAGGTAATCTTTTTTGTTTATATTCTCTAGCTTATTATAATAGCTTATTATAATTCAGTAGTAAATAAAGCATACCTAGTAAATTTAAACGCGTGTCAAAATGGCCCTTTCTGTTGAGAAGGTTGCAAGATTTTCGGGCAGAATCTAAGGGTTGAATTTACATCCCTTGAAAATATGTCACAGTAAAAACTTACGATGCGTCGTAAGACTGGGGTTAAACAATATCGTTAGACACTTAATTTAATACACATACATCTATATATAGCCTGGTATTTGGATTACGCAATATGGAACTCATTTCATAACAAAAAAACTAGATTGATTTTTCAAAAGTATTTATTGCGGAAAAATATTGGAACTAATTTCTTCAAGTGGCAACAATCAAATAAAAATAAAAAAACAGTAAGATGTCATTCATTATTATTCTTTCAAAGTGTGATGTCAATTGTCAACCGTGCCTTGTTACTATTGGATATTGTGAGTTATTTGTGAGTATAATCATAGCGACCATGTGTTGCTATAACCATAGCTAATGTGGCGCCTCCAGAGCAGGTTTTTTATTTTTTATTACTTATTTTCCGTTTGACAGCTGTCAGATTTTCTATCAAATAACTGGTTCTTTTTCTTAAAGACAAAAGAGAGTATTATTGATATCTTACATTTGTACAATTGACGTAGTTTTTAATAGACTTTTTAACTTTCCGTTGTGTACCTGTATGCATTTATGCCTTTTATGTCTCAAGCCATTGTTATGAATTAAATTCCAAATTGCACGACGAAACTATAGACAAATTGTTACACAAAATTTGTTATACATTTATATTATTTCTGTACGTACGTCACTTGAATACATACAATAGCAATATCAATCGAATTTACTATGTAACACGACTACAATAGGATCCAATTTCGCTTGTATAGGAAAGCTATACGGAAGTAGCGATGGTCTGAGCTACTATTGAAAAGGAATATATCGAGTAGAAAGAGATGGAGTGAATTTTGAGGAATTTTTGGACTGGCTAGAACATTAATAACAGGTCTGTGTTTCCATAATCAAATTAGACACTAGATGGCGCTATTGTCGTATTCAAAAGGTAACTTTATATTTCAATGAGTTACCTGTAACTCATAATACTCATATTGCAATAAATATGAGTTACCCGTAAATCATATTGCAAAAAATATGAGTAACTCATAACTCATATTTTTTCTTTTTAATCAGGTATTGCCTTTCACTGTTATTTGTTATTGTTATTTTATATAACTGCGACACACATACCTACATCTTGTTTGAATTTACGTCATTATTGTGTTTTTAATTATTTAATTATCCATTTTTGGTGCCAATCATAAAAAGAAACAACTCAGATAAATTTACCTTGATTTAATTACCTTATTCTTCTTAAGAATAGAGCCTAAAATCATTTATAAGTAAAGACCTGTTATCAAAGTTACTTTCCAGAATATACATACGTATCCCTAAATCCAGACTTAGAAATAAGTTTAGTATTATGACCTCTTTGATTAGTATTAGACCTAAAATATATACCATAGAGTTATACTTACACGAAGGTATCTTCTTGAAGACTGTCTTAGCCATAAAGTCTAGGAACCTCTGTGCGTAGAAACTTGGTCTGTGCACTGACACTGTGTCCTGTAATGTGTATAATTTTAATACAATTTCTACTCCAATATTCAATAATAGTCACTGACTTGTGTACATATTATTTCAAAAAGATAAATTTATTACCAAAATATTCTATATGATGTAAAGGTGCAGTTGTAAATGATCAAACAGTAATTATAGAGTGAATTGGTTTAGGTTCAGAATGTTCAATTCCCAAAATGTTAACATGGTGCAAAACGTTCATGTCCCGAAATGTTCATATCCCAAAATGTTCATTTCCCGAAATGTTCATGTCCCAAAATGTTCATATCCCAAAATGTTCATATCCCAAAACGTTCATATCCCAAAACGTTCATATCCCAAAACGTTCATATCCCAAAACGTTCAGATCCCAAAATGTTCATATCCTAAAACTAAAAATTTTTTCGTATTATCTTTATGAATTTAACAAAATTTGTTAAATAGGTTTATCCATAAGTCACATTTCACATTTCTTATGAATAAAAAATAAAAACGTTCTTGTTAAAATTATTTTATAATCTGTCGCAACTTAATGTGAAGTGTCCAATAGATAAAATCTTTTTTTTTTGTTGCAATGTTTAACATGACGAGCAGATCGTACATCTGATGGTAAGCGCCACGTCTGCCCTTGGAAGGTTCAGTGCCAAACGGTAACTAAGCAGTTACTGTCTGGCACCGCCCTGCGCCCGCTACACCGAGACGACAGTTATTAAGTCTCATATACCCATTAATTTCACTAGCTTCAGTGCCCTTTCCCCGAAACACAGAAGTGCTTGACACGCTTCTATTTCACGGGAAAATATCTGGCACTGCGGTGGTACCCACCTAGACGGCCCAGTACAGTAACCTACCACCTGGTAAACTAACTTAACAATGGTTGTTAAATTCATAATATAGATAATACGAAATAATAGTTGTTTTGGGATATGAACATTTTGGGATATGAACGTTTTGGGAAATGAACTTTTTGGGACATGAACGTTTTGGGATATGAACATTTTGGGATATGAACATTTTGGGACATGAACATTTTGGGAAATGAACATTTTGGGATATGAACATTTCGGGACATGAACGTTTTGCACCATGTTAACATTTTGGGAATTGAACATTTTGAACCTAAACGAGTGAATTATCGAGAAGAACTGGCATGAAACTCTTTTACTCTTTTTAATCACATCTTTTTTTAACTATTTTCATTTAAATCTTCATTTAAATACTAAGTCATACGGTTATGGCAATAATTAATAACGTAGTAATAGTTACTATCTAAATTCTAAATACAGTTACATAAATTCACCGATACCACTACATCCCACCAACAGCGACACAATAGTATATTACCTCAACCATTGCCTGTCGTGTATGAACTATACTCTGATTCTGCCGTATGCACCCCGTCATGGACCATGCTCTTTCACGAGACCTCTAGCTTCTTACTTAGGCGCCACAATCGTTCACAGTCTCATCCATTGCCTCTCCTGTATGGACTGTACCATCCGTGTATCGTACTTACCCCGTCATGGATCATGCTCTTCCACGTATGCTCGAGCTTCTTCCTTAGACGGTATGATTGCAGGATATCGATGATGCCGAGGAAGAGGAGAAGTCTCTCACCACGCGCGTTCCTCGCTGGAATACCGCCCGGCCTGGAGTCATGGGTGGATATGGTTTAGAAGATACAATATTGCGTGGTTAAAGATGAATTTGAACAGGCTAAAAGACAGTTTGTTACAAGGTTGTAGGCATGATTTTTTTCTTCTAACCCTTGCTGTCCCACTGCTGGGCAAAGGTATAATAAAAAAAAAAAAATCTCTGGACATTATTCACACAGCGCCATCTAGCCCCAAACTAAGCATTAGCTTGTGCTATGGGTGCTAGACAACGGATAAACATTACTTATATACTTTTCTTTTGTAAATAAATACATATTATACATAGAAACACCCAGACCGATACAAAGAGACATGTTCATGCACACAAATGTTTGTACCGTGCGGGGATCGAACCCGCGACCTCCGGTGTAATAGCCGACTTCTCGACAATTACACCAAATGGCTCGTCAAGGTCTTCCTAAAATCTCTTCACATATCTCTGGCTTGAGCCAGTTTGTCAGTCCTCGGAAAAGCGGAATAAATCGTCACACCATCATTTTCTGGGCCTTGCCCTGCGTCGCTGACCATCTTTGGAAGTCCACTCTGTGACGATTCTGGCCCACCTCTCCGTGTTCATTTTGGAAACATGGCCCACCCAGTCCCATTCCCAATAGTCCCGGTCACTTATACTAAAAAGACCAATGTTGTTACTCACGGTACATCTTCCTCTTCATCTATCGGTTCACTCTCAGCCTGGATGCTCTCCATTGCAGTCGAGTGGGCGACCAACCGTTGCCGGTTTATAGATCTGCAAACGAAAACGGAAATGTATCACTTACAATTTATTTTATGTGTTTTATTAGTATTATTTAGTACTCGGAATCGATTTAAATTGAGTTTAGGTAATATTAGTATAGGGAATGTGGGATACATTTGAACGGTATTTTATAATAATATTATATTACGTCATTGTTATCGCTTTTGATCCCAAGTGGAGCGTGGAGCGTGGAGATGTCGCCAGTAGAGTAAAAAAATTATCCAAAATACACATATAACTAGTTTGTTTTTTTTTCTATAGAAATATAAACAAAAAAAAAAAAACTCGAAGGTATCAGTTTGTAGACTGCTTATGGTAAGCTTCAAATATCAGTGCAAACATTGGTACCCACAAAACTGACTGCCTGTTGGCGTTACTATTACTATTAGTAACGCTCAATCTTCGAGTTTTATTAATCGATAAAGTCTTTTTAAGGCGGACAACGCATCCTTGTCCTAATCGCAGGTGTCTATGAGCAGTAATGATCACATAACATCAGGTGTCAAACTTGCTAGTTTACCCAAAAATGGCTCCAAAGTGACAACAATTTCACGGTGGAACCATAAGGCTCTCATAAATAAACATGATCATCATTTCAGCCAAAAGATATCCACTCCTGAACATACGCCAATAATACATAATATAACAATATAATTTCGTTCATCAGGTAATAAATGGAAAACTATATTACAAAGCGATATTATAAGAAATTCTATAAACAGAATAATTTAGTAGAAGGCGTTCTATATACATGAGGATTTCAAGGATTTGTTATCTATCACATGACAATAGTATTAAATGAAGAATAATTGAAGTATTAATAAATATAATACATGCCATTATTTCAACGAGTTTATGGAAAAACACAAGTATTGATAGAATAACTCTAAAATAACCACATGTATTTATGGAAATTTTATGGTTACTGTTAATAAATATAGATCCGTCTACAAAATATAAGCCAAATTAAAGAAAAATGTGGCTAGCGGCCACATACATCTCTTTATATAATATGTGGAGCTGCGGTTCTTATGTGACAAAATATACAAATATTATTTTATTTTACAACAAAATATAATCGTTCTAAATCGATTAACAATGACTTGTTCGATGACTTATTTATGACCAAAATATATTTTTCTAATGAATGAATAAATTGACACAGCTGATACAAGCATAATGTATCCGCTTGGCCCATAGGTTGACTGGTAGAGAAACCCATTAGACATTAAGTCCGCCTTTCGTACTCTGTTTTAGTGTAATAAAGTTTTAAATAAATAAATACATAATTATATAAACTACCACTGGGCTAGACTTTAAAACAAAGCTCAAAAAAGCTTTTAAGTCCTCAAACACACAGCTGAAAGATATGTATATAAACGGATCTACAAATCAACAGTAACACAGGCATGCTTTAGTAACGCAGGCACGAAGGACAATCGAACAGACATGCATATTAATTGTTAGGAAAGGACGAACACGTTAGGTTTCGTATTATCGTGTTGCGAGAGACCGTGTACGCACTAACGCCATTTAAGTATGGATATTTTTTTAATAATTAATTTTTTATACTACATCAGTTGACAGACAAGCACGCAGCTAACCTGATGGTAAGCGGCCACTGCGGTCTGTTCCATTGAGGAACTCTTAGGCCCAGAACACACGGTGAAACGCAACTGCAACGAAACCCTTTTGAAATTATTGATTTGAAACCAGTTTCAACAATTTTCCACACACGCTGCAACCACAATCATTTCGGTTTTTTTTTTGCTTTATCAGTCTCAGTCTAGCGAGAGTAGCTTGATTGTGTGGTATTATACAAGCAAGGATACTTTTCCACTTCTAACACAAATGTAATGTTTTTTTGTTCGTCGTCAGCCATTGTACAAAAGAAACCAAATCCGATGAATGAAACGCAACGCGAGTTTCCTGCACGACGGTTTCAATGCGACTGATTTGCAACGCGTTTCAAACCGGTTTCAAACTGGTCGCATCATGTGTGGTCTCTCAACGGAATCTATGGCAGAAACTTAGATGCAACTCAAAAGTAACTAGAAGTTGCAGTTTCGTTGGAGTTACGTTTCACCGTGTGTTCTGGGCCTTAACCAAGAAAAGCCGTTACATGTTCTGCCAGACTGTCGGCTCCTCTGATCTTCGAGCCTTTGATTTCAAGTGTTGTTTTCTTTATTTGTTTTTTTTTTTAGTTTTTTTAGACAAAAAGCTTTCTCTAAAAAACTATGGGTATATAGTATGTATGTTATATACGAGTAGTATGTATTATTTAGTATATTTTTACTTAATGTCT
The DNA here is from genome assembly GCA_949319885.1 of Mecyna flavalis. Taxonomy (NCBI): domain Eukaryota; kingdom Metazoa; phylum Arthropoda; class Insecta; order Lepidoptera; family Crambidae; genus Mecyna; species Mecyna flavalis. The sequence goes on along the minus strand of OX439420.1, from coordinate 5,102,960 downwards.
TTCAGACAGTAAAAAATATAATTTGAAATATAACTATATTTCTAAATATTGTGGTAATATGTAAAAATTGGTCTTCTTCCCACTTAAATGGCATTTCGTAAGTTTTTTAAATATATATATTTATATAAAACTCAAAGGTGACTGACTGACTGACTGACATAGATATCAAAGCACAGCCCAAACCACTGGACACTGGAAGAAAGGATATCTCGATATTCCCACGGGAACGGGAACCACGCTAGTGAAACCGCGGGCGCCCGCTAGTATTCTTATAAGAAAATTCTTCATTTCAAATTAGACAAGATTCCAGCTAGCAGAAGATAAAAAAGTTTCGATGTGGGATCTTTTAGGGTCCTTTTTAACACTGACCAATAAATTATCTATCAGATAAAAAATGCTGTATTATTTTTCAAAAACTCACAAACAAATAGCATCAAAGTTATCTAATTGATAAACTATCACCAACTTATCTGGCCATTATCGTATTACTTAACCTACGGTCCGTCTAGTGCGTACACGGGTATAACACATGACAATGCGATGTTAGGCAAACAGTAACATAAACATATCGTACTGAGTCCTTTTCACTTGCGCCCCGAAATCCTCCTTGCCCTGCTCTAACCTGAAACCAGCAACACACTGCGTAGAGTACCACCACCCGAACTGACAGACATACATGTTTTTATAGATAATTCCAATGACATGTACAGGAAGTTTTAAATTTTTTAAGTTCATTCGCCCATAGAGAGAAGGTTCGGTCCTTACGAAATAATAGTAAAAAAATACAAATACATTAATGCTGGCCATACACTATCATGCCTATCGTCAAATCGGCTTGACCGTGTGTGGGCGTGGATTGGCATGACAAATCTGGCTGTCATGCCAATCCACGCCCACACACGGTCAAATTGGCTTGATCCAATCGATCGCTTCAAGCCGATTTGACGATAGGCATGATGGTGTATGGCCAGCATTATCCACACACATGATAATACACAATCACAAGAACATTTGTCCTGCGTGGCATTCGAACCCACGACACCTTGTGCACAGGGCGGGGTCACTCCCAAATGCGCCAAATTGAGCCAGACAAAACATTGTATTTTAAAATGATTTCGTACCCAACTTGTTCATTATGTTACACAAAAATATGTGTGTTTGTCATTTCCTGATGAATTTACCTGACACAAAATTCTGTTTTTCATTGGAATTTTCTACTAAAACATAATTTACACTGATAACATTAAGCTGAAAATAAACGCATACTTAAATAAAATAAAATTCGCCATCGATTCATGGGTCTTTTCGAAATAAGACACCCTGTTTCTCATATTCTCAACACATACATATTACGCCCGGTTCACACATGCTCCGTTTTATCGTGTACGTTTTTTTTCCTCGATGGCGTATGTAGTTGTATGAGCGACTTCACACATGGCACAGTATTCTGTATACAGTAATACATACGCCATCGACGAAAAAAACGTACACGATAAACCGGAACAGTAAAACGGAGCATGTGTGAACCGGGCGTTATATGTATAATATTTTGATTGATATAGCAATACAAAACACAACATTGAAATGAAATTTCTGTTGTAATCATAAGAAATAATATTTTAATTTTAGTGCAACATCTATTTCCATAAATTATGTGCCGAAAAATTATAATCACACTAGTCACCACTCGTCCTCTTATAATCTCTTTTCACGAGTCGTCAGTAAGGCAGCACTGGATTAGCAACCTGAAAACTACCCCTCCAAACCTAAGACTACACTGGAGAACCCTAATCACCCAACCAAACCACCCAAGTCTACACTGAGCGCTACATTAATAATAGCCCTAATGTAAATAGCAATAAGGTCGCAATCACCTCGTGCGGTTGAGCCCGCTCTTCTTGGGCTCGCCTTCGGCGTCGTCGTCGCTCTGGCCGGAGTCCGTGCGCTTGCGGGCCTCGCTCTTCTCTCTCTGAGCTTCGTCTAGGTTGTGGATGCCGACTAAAAGAGAGTAGTCCATAATCTGGGGGGAAAAAGGACAAATATTTTTTTTTTTAAATAAAATAGGTGGTAAATGAGCAGAAAATATTACAATCATAAACAACAGCCAATACAAGAACTAAGCTATCGCTAACATTGGTCATTTAAGCCGGATAGTCGTTGACATTGGTCTTTCAAGCCGGGTCGTCGTTGACATTGGTCCTTCGAGCCGGATTCTCGTTGACATTGGTCCTTCGAGCCGGATATTTTTAACAAGGTTCAGGCTAAAATCGTCTCTAGACGCTCGTCCTTCAAAATACCTTTTAAAACACGTAAACGCCTAATTTAGTGAATTAAGTAGATAGTTCACTGACCTTAAAGCTCTCCAAGACCCTGCAGTCCCTCTGCATGGTCTTGATGAGCGCTGTGTACGTGTCCGCCTCGAGGAATATGCCTTCCGCGTGATGCTCCAAGAAATCCAGGTCTTTGTAAGTCGGTGACCTTTTCTGTCTTTCGCTTTTGTTGGCCTGCGGGATGAAATTAAACACAAGGTTTATTACAACACTTGATGTCAATTTGTTGTGATTACAATCTTTTTTGTAGGTTTAAATAGTTGACAACAAAACGTTCGGCATATTATAGCAACATAAAATTTATGTAATTTTTCTCAATACGTTTCACTACTTTTTCTACAAATTCACCCCTCTGAGATAAAATTATCTAGCGGGTACTGTCTCTTATTATTATAATTACGAGTAAATCAAATGCAAATGGAGAAATAAATGGAGAGAGAGACAAATTGTAACATCTCATTTACTCTCAATCTCCATTTCATTCACTTATAATTATTGTGATGCATTAAATTGAAAGAGAACACAATACCTTTCTTTTATACGTGGACCCTTTGAGGTCGTATTTCTGATGAAGCCTCACAGCGGACGGCAGTATATTGTTCATGGCCACCAGTCTTACGTTCTTACTGTTGCACTGGTAGCAGTAAAGTCCGAAGAATTTTGGTAGTAGTGTGCGCGGATTCTGGAAAAATAAATATATTTTGTTTAGCAAATTGATGTTCTCCAAGCCGAATTTCGGCTATGGCGCCCAATCTTTACGATCAACCAGCTACGCAGGATATATTAAATATTTTATAGTGCGCAAGCATAAGTGCCTATTCCCTAACTCTTAGGCGCTGAGCACACGACGGTGCGGCGCGGCGTTAGAAGTAATAAAGAGCCGCGAAGTAATAAAGACCGCGCCCTCACCTACAAATACATAGAAATGCCGCGCTGCCAGTGCCCGCGGGCGTCCGCGACGCGGTCTTTTTGTCCTTCGTGTGCGTTGGTGTATAGGATTCCCTTTGCGCAATCTTTCGCGGTCAAATTGACCGCCCCTGTCCGCGCCGTCGTGTGCTCAGCGCCTTATAGAACACTTATCATCAGGTGTCAAAGGGTTGCTTGTTTCCCACTTACATTTAACTTCCTAATCCCCGGAGGAATTGAATGTCTCCAAATTCGATACAACATGCTTGATTTTTGACAGTTTGAAAAAAAATAATAAAAAATTGAAAATAAGGTTATTCAAGGTGAGTTCAGAAATGGTGTGACCGCGCAGACCAAAAATAATAAACATAATTTATTTGCACATGACTTTAATGTCCGAGCTTACATCTGGCAGCACAATAAGCAACGCTTCTGGTGAAGTGTCGCTCAATGTGCTGCCATGCCTCAATGGAACAGGCCGCAGTGACCGCTTACCATTAGCCGGTCTCCGTGTCTGTCTGTAGTATAAATAAAACAAAATATATTACCTGGTCGAGGTTTAAGTAGTACCCAGGCAGCAGTTTCTGAAGGAACTCCCCTTCTTTGTGCTGCACTGTTTTTATTATAAACTCGTCGTCGTTCGTCAGGTAGAATATGCTCCCTGACGCTCCAGGGTTGCTGAGCTCGCGTAGAGGCGCACTGCACATTGACATCTGCGGGGAGAAATTCAACCTTATGACGTGTAACTTTAAAACAACGACACTATTGGTACACCACTAGAATGAAGTTGAATGCGTTGATTAAGAAGCTAGGCTCTACATGAGATCTGATAACTTTTTGACATTGCGAGTCTTGGCAACATTTTACATGAAAATGTTTTTGGTGTGATATACTATCTTAATAGTTTTTAAACTTATTAGTTCCCTAAAAGAAAAAATGGTTGCCAGCGCTCAGTCAGCCGCAACGTTAGGGTTGCCAGCTGTAAACAGGTACATCAGTATTAATTGTTTATTTCAATTTGGGAACTTTTTTTTCAATTTGTGACATTATTAGCTTTCCAACGTCGTAAAATTCATTAAAAAACATAGTTGCAAGTTATATTAGCGAATTAATTATACCAAATATTTTGTAATTGCGTCTAATTTTTTGTAGACAACCTATCCCTTATCTATTGCATACTTCCTTAACATTCATTTAAAATTAGTTGTATCAAAAAAAACAGATACCTGCAGAATCGAGCAGTGGGATCTTAGACTATAAGAACCCTTAGAGGCAAACAAGCCAATGCCTTGCATTTACATCAGGGAAATGTAAAACCGTTACAGACTATACAATGATGTGGCACATATTCACTGTTTGAGCCATTACATTATTGCGCCATAACAAAACATAGATTATTTACAAAAACACAATATTTTCCTCAGCCTACATAGAAAAATTGTGATGAAAGAATTCCTAGAAAATAAAAACGATTAGATAACATCTCATAAGCTCTGTGTAAATTAGAAGATGGCTGAAGCTGTTAGTTTTATGTCAATAAACAATGTTACAATGTACTCTTTTCATGTTTTCCATGTTTCTATGACATACTGTTTGGTTCTTTTTATTATGTTAGTTTAGCTGTAATCGTGTAAATATAAGAAAGTATCGGTTAAGCTGGGAATTGGGAGACACATTGTGACCCACTTTAAGAAGCCGCATCGAGGTATGGTAGAAAACATTGACTGCATCCAAGAAAAACAGTGGCTAAGCTGCTCGAGTATAAAAACCAGAGGATAGATTTCCATTTTCCACCTTGGGTCTGGTTGGTGGTAGTACAGTCAAAAGCACGTCAGACGTAACACTTTGGACTTTGTACCGGTCTTATGTCGGGGGCATAAGTGCTATTATCGAACTGCAAGTGTTTACCGTGATGTGCTGTTGACCGTACTTTTTAAATGGCTATATCTACCAATCCTAAGGTCTCTCAAGGCCTTTACGCGCCTATATGCGCTTAGAACGCTAATTTAATAATATAAATTATCTATTTATACTATGTTTTGGAAAAGTTATATTTATCTTTAAAATTTTACTTTATTTAGTTAATTTTGCTCTAGTTAGTAGTTGCCGCATTTAAGCATTTCGTTTTTTATAAAGGTTGACTGGTCGCGAATGCTTTTATTTAGTTTTAAGTCCGCCTTTTGTACTCTAATTTTGTGGTTAATAAAGTTTTTATAAATTTAATAAATAATCCGAAACCACTATCACGTATACTCACCAGGAAATCATCCGGCTGTATACCGAACAGATCTCTGAAGTATCTAAAGGCTATGGGCGCGTAAGTCTTGAACTTGAACTCGGAGTAGTGGTGTGCCGGCGTGTGGTTCGAGCCCTCGTGGGGGAAGTTCGTCGTCTCCACGGTCATAAAGTCTTGCATGAGGAGGTCTCGTTCCGGTTTAGATGCCAGGCCACCGATCGCGTGTTGGATTCCTGGAAAAATAAATTTATGTAAGGATCTAAAGACAGAAAATACCAATATTACTAGACAAACCCTGGTCATAATTCGGTATAATGAGGAAAAATTACAGTGAAATATCAGCAGCATATTAATGAAATCAATTAGTCATTGTTGCAATGATGGGTGATGGGTGGGTCTAAGAGGGTACCACCGCGATGCCAGATATTTTCCCGTAAAATAGAAGTGTGTCAAGCACTTCTGTGTTTCGGGGAACAGGTACTGAAGCTAGTGAAATTACTGGGTATATGAGACCTAAAACCTGTCGTCACGGTGTAGCGGGCGCAGGGCGGTGCCAGACAGTAACTGCTTAGTTACTGTTTGGCACTGACCTGAAGGGCAGACGTGGCGCTTACCATCAGGTGTACGATCTGCTCGTCTTGTTACAAATTGCAATAAAAAAAATATATATTACGAACGAATGCTTCGCAAACGTGGTGATGTTTCCAGTTACCCATATATTTAATGCTTCGTTCAATGCCAGTAATTCCAATGCCAGTGCTATCATTGCGTCAAAAAGAATTACAGCCATGCGATTGTGATTCAAATTAAAACCTGTTTAGTATCCATAAGAACGTGGAAACACCGCTGACTAATCGTTTAATACTTCAAATGCATTATAATATGTCGTATTTATAAATAATTATTATGGAATGCATAGTATTATTGAATAAAGAAATTTATGTCGGACAAGCTCCGTCAGATCAATGTCATCATCATCATCATCATCCCAGTGTATTCCCGATTGCATCCAGTATGGAGCTCAGGGTCCGCTTCGACTATGATCCTAGATTTGACAAGCCTGGTAATAAATCAATGTATGTGATCATTAATCTGACTTAGCATAAGCACGCACGAAATACAAATTTTCATGTTATCCTGGGTGAGATTCGATCGCACGACCCCTGGTGCATAGGGCAGTGTCTCTACCAAATGCGCTACTGAGCCAGTCTGAGTCGAAAGTCTGTCAAAAATATTATAGGCGCCTACAGTGAGCCAACACATGAAGTGGCGCTTCCTGGTCCTGTCCTTCAGTGGAATAGGCCTCAGTGGCTGCTTAAGAGTAGGCAGGCTGTGTCCATTTTTACCAAAGATCTAGCATAAAAAGAAATGAAGGAAGGAGGAAAGTGAAGGGCTTTGTAGGATTGGGTGAAGGTAGAGACAGGGATGTCCATCAGAAATGCTGACTAAAGTTGTAGATCAGCGTGAAAATATTATCAGTATTTAGTACTGATTTTACTATTTTTGGGACATCCTGTATAGTTTGATGTTATTTTCTTTTGCCTATATTATAGTCTATAATACTTGTGTTAGAAATGTAGGAAGATATATGTATAGGTACCAAATAGGTACTAAATATGTAATGTATACTGGAAATAAGCAAATGGAACTCCCCATGTTGAAATCACAAAGAGGTCAGTCAACCTGACGTCAGAATGTCTAGCCACTTAAAAAATGTTTTTTTTGTCATTGATTAGGTACCAAATAATTAAACATAGGTACCAAATAGTACCAAATCATTACTTAATACCAATGACGTTCAATTAAACAACTACCTAGACACCCAATCTCTAAGAAAAAATCCTCAAAAAACGTCCGAGCGGCGTTGACACAGATGACATTAACACATTCGTTCAAATTAACACCTTATCTCGTGGCAGTTAGTGTTTAATGTCAATTGTATACAACTAAACGGAAACTCTGCCCAATAGTCGGGTGGGCAGACTTTTGCTTCGGACAATATTTGAGCGTGAATGGGAGTCTAGTTGTATATTGAACGCCATTGCTTAATACTGATAATATTTTCACGCTGATCTATAACTTTGGTCAGCCATTCTGATGGACATATGGGACAGGGAGGCGTTCTGGCCTATGGCACTATCACTCACCAAACGATGCGCAATAGGAAAGCTTCTACTTTAACGTCTGTCTTCTGTAAAATGGTTGTACTTCCCTGAAGCAGACCCATTCATCTGATATAAAACGGTCTACAGAACACTTGAAATTAAAGGCTCGAAGATCAGATGAGTCTACAGTCTGGCAGCACATTGAGCGACGCTTCCTGGTGAAGTATCCCTCAATGGAATATGCCGCAGTGGCCGCTTACCATTAGGTGGGCTGCGTGTCTGTCTGCCAACTGACTTAGTATAAAAAAAACTCCAACCAGCCCCTGATACAGAACTGCAGCATAGCTCTGTACGAGTTTAGTATGTCAAAGACAATGTATCGCTATTTCCTGATGTACAGAGGAAGTCGATACTATGAAGGTTGCTTTATCAGTCAAATGTCAAGTTTTACGAACCAGCAGCAACATTATTTTGATTACACAAGTCCTAGAAAAAATATAGCTATTGTTACGTAATGATGAGTCAGAATTGGGATAAATCTTATTTAAAAGAAATACTCTTCCTGTCAATTTCAAGAAGGTTACATTTTTGCTTGACAATGTTGGTCTAGTATTAGTTTAACCGTTTATTAGGCGGTGCGTGAAGCGGCATCTCAGCAGGCCTTCAGGGCGAGGGTGACTGGCTCAATTGATACTTTGTTCTATTAAGCCAGTCAACCTTATACTTTGAACCTTACATCCGCTTACCATCAGGTGGAGTGAGGTCATCCTGATTGCTATCTTATAAAAAAAAGTAATGGCCATGGATTCTGGGTCTTGTGTTCTATTCCCAGATCGAGCTAACTTTATGTAGGTTTTTTCTTACACAGCTCGGGTTTGTGAACACCCGTATTTGGGAAGGGCAGTACCCATAATTGTAAAGATGACTATAATTTGATTACATGAGAAAGACAATCTGACCTCCGTAACAGAAATGTCAGTTTGTCTTTCTTTAACTTTGAAACGGGATCAACATGTTTTTTGGTGTGGGGATAATCTAGGAGCCGGAGAGTAGCATGGTCAACGTTTTACCCCATATAAATAACAGATCCCTGTGGGATAACGTCGTATAATCTACAAAGCCAAGCCACATGCGGAAGACTATTATAAAATAATAATATATCAAACAAATCTATAAGTAGAATGCTAATTATCCCCATTTTACCGCTTTGGAAATGTCCATAGAGGAAAAATTGGTCACTGACCTTTCCTTGTAAAGGGATAACCATTGTTGAGCACTTAAATGTCTAGGTCGTTAAATAAAAAATATACACTTTCATATAGTGTTTCTTACACGTAAAAAAATCCTTCTTACGGAAAACCTTCTAAGGAACTTTGTAAGAGTACTTTATTCTCGGAACAATAGCTTATTGTCGATAAGTGCCGAAGACTTCAAGGTGTCTGCTAATAAAGTACATGCCACACTGGGAACGAAGAGGTGCGTCGCTCAATGTGCTGCCAGACTGTAGGCTCATCTGATCTTCGAACCTTTGAATCCAAGTGTACTGGCTCCCACAATTCGAAAAGAATTAGCCCGAAATTATTTGGATTGCATAATTGTAGGCTTGAGTTCGATTCCCAGATCGTCCGAAACATTTATAATTTTTTAATGTAATTTATTTGGCAAACAGGCACGTAACCCACCTGATAGAAAGCGGTAAATCGATCTAGGACAAACTTGTATTTAATGTGATTTCGTAAAATATTTATTATTTTTTATAATATTAAATTCCTGCCATTTTATCTCAAAAAGGATTAACAGTAAATGACAGTGAAAACTCGGAAGTCAATAGCGAAAACATACTTTTCCTGGGACACGAACCCACGATCGCTCCATTGTGAGGTAACACTTTTACTAACTGGACTACCATGGGAAAACAAGCCATTGTCTCTAGACTTTCATTTGACCCTTTTAACCTAAGTATGGCGATCGTTTACGATAAAAACTATACTTAGCATTTTGCTTTCATACTTTACTGACTTGGTTTCGCGTTTGATATGGTAGGTATAGTCCCTGATTTATGCAGCCAGGGGTCGTGGATTCAATTTTCACCCAGGACCAACATTTATGTGATGCACATTTTGGCATGTATCTGGATTTCTATATGTATTTAATTTTATAGTAAAAGCTTACGCTTTTTTAATAAAATACAAATGCGCGACCGGCTTTTTAGGAAAACGCTGTTTTCTTTGAATTTGTAAGTCGTATCGGACTCGGATATACCGGATGACCAATGAATTCCATATTTTCGTCGTTAGTGGTTGAAAATTTGCTTTGGAATCTTATTTTAGATTGTTTCTGTTGAGTTTAGATAAACTTCATTAATGCAGTGATGTGATTGAAAAATTAAGAAAGATTTTATTTGCAACGGGGTGGCCTGAAATAATAAAACAAGGTCTCCTTACATTATGGTCAGAACAATGTACGGTTAACAGCACATCACGGTTAACACTTGCAGTTCGATAATAGCACTTATGCCCCCGACATATAAGAGTGGTACAAAGTCCAAAGTGTTACGTCTGACGTGCTTTTGGCTGTACCTATGTCGCACACCCGGTAAAAAACTGTCATAACATAAAAACAGGCAAATCTGGTAGAGTCATTTTGTTACTTAATAATAATTGACCACATAATCGCACACCCGCTAAAAAACTGTCATAACATAAAAACAGGCAAATCTGGTAGAGTCATTTTGTTACTTAATAATAATTGACCACATAATCGCACACCCGCTAAAAAACTGTCATAACATAAAAACAGGCAAATCTGGTAGAGTCATTTTGTTACTTAATAATAATTGACCACATAATCGCACACCCGCTAAAGGACGGTCATGGCGTAGAGGCAAGGCGGGTCTCACTTTTTTCAGTAAAATAATATTTTTATAATCTCACTTTTTGCAGGAAAATAATATTTTACTGCAAGGGGTGAGATTTGTCTGTTTTTGTGTTATGACAGTTTATTACCGGGTGTGCGATGTGATGTCCAATATTTTTTTGTATATTTAACCTTCAACTACGCACGGAAGCGTACGAGAATCGCTGCATTATCGACACGGTTCAAGGTTGCGCAGACATTGACTTTTTACATAGTTTCGATCCGCACTCGACGTGTTAACTCACTTGTTAGCGTCTAATGTACGTAATCGCGAGGTCAGACCGTATTTATTATCAAACAGCTTTACAATTGGAAATATACTGTAATAAGTATTGCTTCAGAGCTCAGACCAAATAAAAAACCAAGACGGAACCTCCCGAACAACGCACTGAAGCCAATAAAAACTACGTCAGTTTACGTCACGGATGTATTATGTACACAGCGTGACGTAAAACCGACGTAGTTTTGTTACATGTGTGGGCGTGTCACAGCCAATCACAGAGCGCGAGGGTCACGTGGCATCACCGGCACGCACACATCGAATGCAAAAAACTGGCTTCAGTGCGTTGTTCGGGAGGTTCCGTCTTGGTTTTTTATTTGGTTTGAGCTTCAGAGAATTCAGAGATTAAAAGTGGTGACATCCTTTATATGGATATGCCTTCCAAGCCGGAGCGCAGCTGACGGGGGGCACTGGTGTCAGTTTGACGCTACGTAGTGTCCCTACACAGGGCGACCTACCCCCTGATAGAGGACACCTCTAACATAACCTCAGCTGCTACCCCAAGCCGCTGAGGTAACCGTAAAAGCCATAATGCGCCAACCCGAGTGGTTTTGTCTAGAACAAACCCCAAGCAAGTTGCCACCGACTTCAAACTTATCAGATACCTAAGTACATACATACTGCTGTATATTCTTCCATCATGTCCCATGGGAGGCTGTAACTAACAGCAAAGGACAGTGGTGTAGCCTCAAGAGAATCGCACCTTTGCACAATCTCCCTGACATATTTTTCAACTAATATAAATATTATTTATATTCGCGTAGCATTGTTGACAGATGGGATTTACTTCTTCTTTAAAGGTGGGTGACAATCCACACCACTTAATTCATATTGTGTGCTGTACTTACTAACACGAGTTTTTAAGTAACATTGTTACTAACTTTTATGGGACCAGCCTTAAATAAACATTTGAATTTGAATAGCGCAGACTAGCGACGTCTGCGACCAGCGTTGCCACTGCGGCAGAGTGCTGAGAAAGAAAGGCGCGTAATGAAGATACTAGTTTATTAAAATACATTTTCTATGGCTACTTTTGCTGTCTATTGTCACGTAAACTTAATTTTAAGTCAAATAATTGATTATATACGTTTTTTTACTAATTATGTCCCGCTTTTGACGGAAGAAAAACTGGTAACTTGGCAAAAAAAAAAACTGGTAACGCTGTCTGCGACCCTATCCGGCTCCATCGAATTATAAGACGTTGTCATGTCAGGCTCGGGATTAAAGTTGTTTGTCCCACTACCCACTAAACTCCCACGGTTTCCCTTATTACGAGCTTTGAGATTGTTACGAGCTGGCGACTTCTGGGAAACATCCTCCGGAATATCGTCGTATTATCCAATCGGGCGGAAGGCTTAAAACTTCGTAACAATCAATTAAGTATAATCTTAACATAACCGAATTGATAATTACAGCTATGTTTACTAACACTATCTGTACACGTATGACTAATCGGCACTGCCATTCACTTCAACACAAACATGTTGCCCATGTTGGAAGCATGACAACTGAGTCATAACTGTACATTGACGATCGTCAAATGACTGGCTAAATTCTAAGCATTTTCTTTATGTTATATCAGTTGGTAGATAGGCACGCAGCCCTCAGGATGGTAGACTTACTGCGGCCTATTCCATTGAGGGATACTTAACAAAGCTAATATAGGCTTTCGGCACACTTGACGGAGATTCCATCGCGGATCTTCCGCGACGGAACGCCAATGCATTTAATTTCATATACCTAATACTGCCTTAGATGTATTGTATACTATAATACCTTCCCTAGCATTAGAACTGCCATATGTATATTTTTAAAAGCAAAGGGTATCCGCCAAAATTGCCCCAGTCCCGGCGCAAAAGAATTGTATCTCAGATTTTAGATAATTATTAGTTGAAACAATATCAGGTGTCACTATTTCCTGATTCGGTGGCTAACATGTTTTTTTTGCCCAGAGAAGTTACATAGGCGCTACATGCAAACTTGACACTTTTTAGGAAAAACTTCATTTTACTGTACTATTTGACATTGAATTGGCAAAAAATAAATAAAACACATCATATAAACACATTATCACATATATAATATAATGTACCTATACATATGCCATTTTTTTGAAAAACTTCATTTTAATGTATTAATTCACTCATTAACAACGCAAACGTGTGAGTAATTGCAAAAAATGAATATAATAGGTACACACTGATATGTATAGCCTGCATCATAATTATATACATTAAAATACTTGAAAATATGATAGTGGTTTTATTTTATCTCTCTTGGTACACCATTAGGACCTATGTATATATACCTTACACAATTACATAAGAAGATAATAAACTAGCAGGATTTATTATTTTTTGTATTTTTATATACATTACATTTAATATAAACATGTTGACAGAAACACAACATAACAACAATAAACTCAATAACAACATTATGTACGAGGGTATATGTGCGTGTTTAATTAATTTTTTGCCAATTCAATGTCAATTAGTACAGTAACACGAAGTTTTTCCTAAAAAGTGTCATGTTTGCATGTAGCGCCTTTGAAACTTCTCTGGGCAAAATAACCATGTTAGCCACCGAATCAGGAAATAGTGACACTTGATATTGTTTCTACTAATAGTTATCTAAAATCTGAGATACAATTCTTTTGCGCCGGGACTGGGGTTTTTTTCTATGGGATTTGGCGGAAACCCTTTCTTTAAACAGGCTCTCGGATTAATGACATCGCTTTGTTTATCGTCGCCATTCGCAGAGATTCGGTTTGGACGACAATATAATAGTTTTGCATGACTCCAAGATGAGGATAACAAGTGCTGTTGTCGTAAAGGTGCTCCCTCACCGGGAGCATTCGCGTGTAAAGTAACGTTACAGACTCGAGCATTACAACAGTGAAGGAGGAGAACCGAGCATTACAATGCGCAACTTGTAATGATACAATGTGTAATCAATCACTCAGCAGAATCTTTAATGTTACATTACACGCGAACGCTCGTCAGTCAGGGAGGTAGTTGTAATGTAATGCACGGAAGACGAATCTATAATGTTACATTACACGCGAATGCTCCCGGTGAAGGAGCACCTTAAGTCTTTACGCTTGAACAAATGAATCGAGACCAACTTAAAGATACTACTACAGACCAAACACCATAAATAAGTCTTTTGAAAACCCCTTCTTTTTTTTTCGAGCATTCGGCATACCTGACGGAAAGTGACTACCGCCGCCCATAGACATCTGCAAATCAGGTGGAATCACAGATGCGCTGCCGGCCATAAAGGGAAGAATGCACTCTTTTTTTAAACACTTGCAAGTCGTATCGGTTCGGAAACACCGCTGATGACAAAGAATTCCATATTTTGGTTTTTTACGTTAGAGGAAGAATTGGTTCACCCAATTAACAGTAGAAAGTGATCACGGCTGCCCATGGAACCTGCATCACAGTTGCGTTGCTTTTAAGAAAATAATGCACTCACTTTTTGAAGAATCTCATGTCGCATTGGTTTGGGCAACATGGCTGCCGGAAGTTAGTTCCAGTATCGTACTTGGCAAGAAGCCCCTCACATTACTCACTACAGGGTAGTAAAGCAATCCAGTTTGTAAAACAATCAACGTTAACAGGTGGCCTTGTTCAAACAGACAGACAAACGCGACCGCAACGCTAGCCATACGATGTAGGTTAGTGGAGTAGTACGCAGACCTTATAATGTTCAGACATGGCTTTTCTATAGATGATATGAATTAAATAATATTTCGGGGGAAGATGGGACCATTCTGTTCCCAGTTTCCCCCGAAGTCATAATCGGGGGAAACTGGGAACAAAATTCCCATTTTCCCCCGTTCGGAGGAACTATTCGGGGGAAACTGGGAATAAACCAATTTGACACTTAAGAAACAGATGGGGACCACAGCAACAGGGTTTGGGCACCTTAAAAGGGCAATAGAAGACTTCGTGAAACGGTTTAGAAGTACGCAAAAGCATCAGAAATCGATCGCCCAAAAAGCACACATTTTTGTTTATGAAAGTGTCACCTGGTTGTAAGTGATGAACATGTGCGACTTGGGACTCGGATGTGTTGCCCATCTAGGAGAAAATAATAGGAAGGAAGGGCAGGGAAAAGGAGGAGGGTGTGGGACTTCAGCACTCCCATAATACGGTAAGAGAACAGTCTGACACGACCGACGAAAGATCATGCCAACCAAAGTTATTAAGACCAACGGCTCTACACGCTTTGCAAGGCACGGGAATGTTTTACACCGCCAACTTTAAGCCTCCAGACTTTGACTAAGCATTTTCTGAACATAAAAAACCAATCAGGATACATAGTGCAGCATGCAGCAGCAATAATGTGCAACATACTAGTTCTGCACTACAGAGGCAGTCGTGATTCTATGCCAAATAAAGTTGCATTTTTTTTTTTAGATAGGTACGATTTTTTATGGGTCTTTGGTTGGCACGCAGCCCACCCCACCTGAAGCACCCACTGCGTTCTATTTTATTGAGGTACACTTAACCGGCGAGTATCGCTTTGTTTTCAAGTGTACTTTCCACATCAAATACTTTATTTCTAGAATCAACTTGGAATAATTATTATTTTTGGGGAATAATTAAAAAAATAAAAAAGTCGTTCTCATTGTTTTCTAACGTTGCTTCTCATGCGAGTTGGATGATTTTAATCTCGGCGCGCAACTATAGATTTTTCTATTAATATAAGATCAGTGTGGCGAGCGTTTGGAGAGGCCTATGTTCAGCAGTGGATTGTGATAGGCTAATGATTCGAAATCGTGTGGGAGCAATGAACACTTGAATGCCTTTTAGTAGTGGTAGAGCCATGCTGTTTTACAGCACGAATGGGCCGGCTCGTCCGGGGAAGTACCACTCTCTCACATAACACCAGCGTAAAATAATAGTGACTATTATGTTTCGTCTGGTTTGTGAGAGTGCCGGAGGCCCACACCCCCCTTAAAAGGCCGGCAACGCATCAACGATCCCTCTGGTGTTGCAGATGTCCATGGGCGGCGGTGATTGCTTACCATCAGGTGACCCGCTGGCTCGTTTGCCGCCTCTGACATCCCATATTTGCAAATAAATGATTTGATTGATTGATTGCAATGTACGAATAAGCTGATTGACTGTGACAAGTCTGTTGATTGTTAATTCTACATCCAGTAACATGGGTTAATTTTAACCAATGCACATCTCTATAACACTGGTTTATTTACAAAATATGGAGTGTTGGCTACCGTTGTATTCTCTTGTAAATGTATCATGTACAAAACGATCTTATTTCCTTAGTGTTAAAGTTGATATTCCGGTGAAAATTGAGTCAGGTAAATCCGTGGAATTGCTATCTTTTCGGTTATTTCTGACATCAATGCCAAGATTAGAAAAACAACATTATCTTGCTGTTGTAATTCCATGATGTGAGATTTCGAGTCGCATTTTCTTTCTTCGTAGTATGGCTATTTGAATGTTTTACGTAATTAGGTAATAAACCTATTTCGGTTACTTGAAGTACCACTAGCTCGGCAGCAGCGTCACCAGTTTTTATTTTTACCAAGTCGGGACATTGGTACTTTTTGAGGGAAAATAGCGGGATTCTTCCGTCAAAAGCGGGACATATTTATCTTTTCATTTGACTTAAAATTACGTTAACGTGACAATAGATAGCAAAAGTAGTAGTAGTAGTAACGTCCAAGGATGATTATCTTCATTACACGCCTTTCTTTCTCAGCACTGCACGTACGGTCGAGTTCTCCCCGAAAAGCGGGACTGAGTCTGTCCCGCGCAGGACATTTAATTTTGATTTAAAAATCGGGACGTCCCGCCAAAATCGGGACGTCTGGCAACGCTGCTCGGCAGTGACGGAAAACATCGTGAGGAAACCTGCACAATTGAATGGCTGTGTAGCCATGGTCCGATTGGTCCGGTTCCCCTGTTAAGGGTTACAGAGGTCAGTTGACAGGCGCTCCAATTGACCGCCTTGACCGCGGAACCGCCTTCCGTGGAACAGTGGCTAAGCCGCTCGGGTATAAAAACACGGAGGTCGTGGGTTCGATTCCCGCCTTGGGTCTGGTTGTTGGTAGGGCTTTTACAGTCCGACTGGCTAGCTACAACCCCCCACAGGTGAAATCTGCCGCCATAACAGCTCTGGATGTGTTCCGGCAATATTAATGTGGGAACCAGTACAATTGAAATCAGAGGCTCGAAGATCAGATGAGTACAGTCTGGCAGCACATTGAGCGACGCTGGTGAAGTGTCCCTCAATGGAATATGCCGCAGTGACCGCTTACCATCAGGTGGGCTACATGCCTGTCTGCCAACTGACCTAGAATAAAAAAAAACTGGACTTGCCTAATTCTGAATCGTGGTGGTGCAACCGTACCTTTTACGTACTATCGAGGTCACCCACGCGTGATCACCCATAAGGCTAAAATCCTGTGCAGTATTTTCACGTTTACAAGCGCCGCTCCTAACAAGTCACGATGCGCGTGCACGGTATATTTTTCCAAAAGTAATCACGCGCGGGAGACCTCGATCGTACCTACAAAACTCTTGTAGAAAGAGTAATATGGCTTTTCGAATATTATACATAAGTATGTAATTAACCTATTTTGGTCCCATTAAGTACCTCGGTGGCAATATTATAGTTGGTCGTATTTTAATGGGATGTTTATGCCCAAGGTTTTGATCCCCAGGGCGGGACAAAGTTTAGGCTACGAAAATAGAACTATGGCGTCTAAAGTAGATAGTTACCGGGTCGGGCCAAGATTTCGAAGTCTTGGGTATGTAGCGGCTATCGGAATGCGCTACATACCTACGGCAGACTGACGACAAAAACGCAAGATTGCAAGTCAGCGAAAAGTGCACGTGTAAACATTGGCTTTGAGACTCGTCACTCGCACGTCACTGAGACAGCCAATCAGATATTCGATCCTGAGTCGCGCTAGCAGAGTTATTTTCTCGGCTAGCACATAATATACAACACACCCAGACGGTACATTGGGCCGCGGTCCCCGATCCCCATTGGCGACCCCGACAACGTCATACGTCACAGGTTGAACCAGGGCGGCATCTCAAAGATGTGTAGCATAGACAAAATCTCGACTAATTTCTCAGTGCAAACAAAGAGATTTGGTTTGATTGTGCGTGTGACGACGCATAGATATACATGCCGGCAAACTTGATGACCATCGGTTGAAGGAGAGGGGGAAAGTTCGAGCATATGAACTTGCGCGTGACCAATAGCGCCCTCGCGCGGTATTGGTCAGAGGTATGCTTCTGACCAATAGCGCACAGGCGTGTCAAAATTTGTGTTCTGCGCAATCCCCACCCGATATTCAAGAAGTTTGCCGGGACCTGTACTTACTAATGGCACACACATACAAGCCACACTCGCGGTGCGTTTGTATAAAGATAACGAACTGTGTACTCTCTTTCTACTATCATCATCATCCCAGCGTATTCCCGATTGCATCTAGTATGAAGCTCAGGGTCCGCTTCGACTATGATCCTAGATTTGACAAGCCTGGTTATAACAATCTCAACTCTCTTTCTACTATAAGTGTAGTAACTACACAAGTTGTCATCTATCAGCTGTTTTGCAATACAACTTAATATTATACAGTTCACTTTTATATCATTTGATTTGGCTAATTAGTTAACTTTAATTAGCAAAGTGATACAAATTGAATTTTAATTAAACTGCCTTGAGTATTTTAGGTGAAGGCCTTTTTCGATGCCGATGGGCTAAAACCATTAACCCTTTGTGATAAAGAGTCGTTGAAGTTAAAACATCTTCTATCCTTCTTTATCGTTTTGGTTCATAAAATAAACTGCTTAGATGGAACAGGGTAATTTATTTATTTATTTATTAGGTCTGCCAACGTTATACACACTAAAATCAACATAATATCAAAGATAACATGAATATAACATAATATAACAATGGGTAATGCTGGCAGACTAGAACAAAGCCCGCCTGGTTCTGGTTAACTAACAGCGACTTCTGGCTATTCCAATGAGGAATACTTAGCTGCTACCATTCTGTAGGCTCCTAATAATCTTTGAGCCTTTGTTTTCAAGTGTACTGGCTCTCACATAAATATTGCCGGACACGCTAGAGCTGTTTTGCCGGCAAATTTAACCTTTGGGGACCCCACTGGCAAGCTCCCAAGCTTGCTAGTCGGACTCTAAAAAAGTCCTACCACCCACAATAAATCATATTTCTTTTTAGGGTAACGTTCAAGCCTATGGCCCCCCACATAGTAAGTAGTTATTAGGCATCAACCGCGCGTCGCGTACGCTGTACTGTAATATGAAGGGAAAAGAAAGCAAGAAAAAAAAAGGATTCTTTTCGCTGCCAATTCGGTTCTGGAGACATCACTAACCAACAGAAACAAAAAAAAAAATATGTGTTTAGTAAGTGTGAGTAGACGAAAAAAATTTTGATATTTAAGTAAGTGGTCACAATAAATGTCCACTATTGTCCACATCTGCGCAAGGCGAACTGGTTTCTCATATTCACTGGTGGCCAGTATCTGACACAAGACACAGTGTCGCCGTCTGGCAGCGCCTTAACCCTTTCCCCGCCACGCTTTTTTCCGAAAATGGTGCCCCACACGCCACGACCATTAAAAAAAAAATCCAAAAAATTATTAGGTTATACTCAACTCATTCAGGCAAGTAGAAATACAACGTTTCTTGATCATGTTTTTTTGTCTGATATATCAGACATTGGCGTGGTGGGCACGAAAATGGTTTGTCTGATATATCAGACATTGGCGTGGAAAAGGTTAAATTAACACGGCTAGACTTACCAAGCTGGATAGAGCCCATAATCTGTGAAGACTGGATCTTCTTGTATGTGATCTCGCCACCTTCTCCCACGCGACGGTGGCCGATCTTGCGGTCCGACTTGTGCACCTTGCTGATTGCCCCCGAGGGGCCCACTGCTGGCTGTGGGGAAAATAAGAACACGTTAATATTTTTTTATATAATGGGGGGCTAACGAGCAAGTGTATCATTATCGTAAAGAATTTGTATATAAAAATCAATGACGTTCAATATACAACTAGACTCCCATTCACGCTCAAATATTGTCCAAAGCAAAAGTCTGCCCACGCAACTATTGGGGAGAGTTTCCGTTTAGTTGTATACAATTGACATTAAACACTAACTGCCACGAGATAAGGTGTTAATTTGAACGAATGTGTTAATGTCATCTGTGTCAACGTCGCTCGGACGTTTTTTGAGGAATTTTTCTTAGAGATTGGGTGTCTAGTTGTATATTGAACGTCATTGATAAAAATCTACTTGCAGAATAAATGATTTTATTTCATTTCACATACTTTGCCCTTGCGAAACATTCATCTTTCCAATACAATAAGAATATAAATAAACAATTTTCATTACATATAAAATATGCATATTTAATACCTAGTTAAAGTTCCAAAACAAAGAGTAAACAACGCGTCATGTTAACTGTAAAATTAATTACTGAGATAGGTATTTGTTTTGGTAATGACTCGGTGGTCTAGTGGTTTAAGTACTGGCCTATGATCTCAGAGTCTTGGATTCGATTCCCGAGTCGGGCCAGAGTGTCCGTTTTTTCGGACACAGCTCGGGTTAGTGGTCATCATATTAATCTTTGTCGGGGATGGGATTCAAACCCGTGACCCCTGATGGATTGAGCAGCAGGGTCACTAGGTCACTACCAAGTGCGCCAACATCATAATCAATATATTGATGATGATGATAAACCTCGAGCTTAGTTTGCGAAAGATGTCCACTGCTGGACATAGGCCTCCCCCAAGTATCCACAAACTGATCGGTCCTGTGCCACCCACATCCAGTGGAATCCAGCGATCTTTATGAGATCATCGGTCCACCAGAGGTGAATAACCTTAGGTATTTAGAAAATTTTAAGGGATACCTTTATTATAAACATCGTTGGTTAATAATCCACCATGACCAAAAATAATTTAACCTTCAACAAACTGATAAATAATACTTTTTTAATGGACCTAAGAAATGGTAGGTATCTCACAGATACCGAATCTCGAATTTACGTTACCCATGTTATTATCCTTATTTTTAAAAAAAATTGCAATCGTCCTGAGTATTTAGTTACTCTGTATTTTCGACGCTATAAAAAAAATCATTTAAAAAAATTATTTACCAGAATAGCCTGATTACGTTAGAAGAACGTATTAAATACAATAAACACTTCAAAAAAATTACCATACTCAGTACAGTACTTCAAAGTAAATTGGGCATCTTCGTGTTTGCGAAGATGCCTCACTACCGAATCTCGAATTTACGTTACCCATGTTAATATCCTTATTTTTAAAAAAAAATTGCAGTCGTCCTGAGTATTTAGTTACTCTGTATTTTCGACGCTATAAAAAAAATCATTTAAAAAAATTATTTACCAGAATAGCCTGATTACGTTAGAAGAACGTATTAAATACAATAAACACTTCAAAAAAATTACCATACTCAGTACAGTACTTCAAAGTAAATTGGGCATCTTCGTGTTTGCGAAGATGCCTCACTAATAGGTATGAATTTTTTTATGTCAGAGGCGGCCAACGAGTTAGCGTGTCGCCTGATGGTAAGCAATCACCGCCGCCCATGGACATCTGCAACACCAGAGGGATCGCTGATGCTTTGCCGGCCTTTAATTAAAAAAAGCGTCAAAGTTGAAATTAGAAATGTTAAAAAAACTGTTTTCTAATTGTTTTTGTAATGTTTCACGATAGATTCCGATGTTTTCCGATACCCATTATTATAATAAAGTAATATAAGGCAAAACACTTTAATTATTAACAAAACTATAGAAAAAGAAGGGATACGTTCCTCGGACACTACCGATCCCGTATAAATCACAAGACACTGTACCTACGATCTATTTCTGCTGAGAACATAAAAATTTCATTGGCAACCTAAGAACGTGTCCATAAGGTTAACTAATAAATCGATTCTGCCGTGTTTATGTTTACATCCTGTTTGTACACAGATGGACGGTGCGATAGTTTTAATATTACGTCAGGTCCAGCGAATAGCAGGCGATGATAGTAACTATAGTGTATTCAATCGCAACTCCGTGGAACAGTGGCTAAGCCGCTCGGGTATCTCGGAGGTTTTTATACTACTTCAGTTGGCAGACAGACACGCAGCCCACCTGATGGTAAGCGGTCACTGCGGCCTATTCCATTGAGGGACACTTTACCAAATAGCGTCGCTTGTGCTGCCCGACTGTAGGCGCATCTGATCTTCGAGCCTTTGATTTCAAGTGTACTGGCTCCCACATGAATACTGCCGGAACACAGCCAAAGCTATTATGGCGGCAGATTTCACCTGTGGTGGTAGCTAGCCAGTCAGACTCTGAAAAAGTCACCACCCAGACCCAACGCGGGAATCGAACCCACGACCTCCGGGTTTTATAGGTACTGTCTGGTATAAAGTAGTAGGACTTTTTCAGATTCCGACTGGATAGCAACCAGACAGTTTGATAAGTAAACCCCGCCCTCTCCAGGACGGTAGGAGTCCCACACAAAACCCTCAGCCCCCTTGGAGGGTAACGGTAGGTAAGCTGTTCCGGGTTTTCGGGTCAAAAAATGGTGTATTCAATCAAGGGTTATTTAGAGCTGTGCCTGATCTCTCTTCGGTTGTGTCAGACTGCTGTCCCACCGTGTTACGAGAGTGAGACCCCTGACAAGGGTTACGGAGGTCAGATGATAGCTCCAATGTCCCCTCCGATGGGCCATCACCTTGACGCGGTGGGGGGGCTTTGTAGCCGGGTGGGCTCCGGGGAACTGAGAGTGGCCAAGTGGGCAGACCGTCGAAACAGATGGTCTTTTTTTTTCAGAGGAGAATGCGTTTATGCACCATAACCGCGGGCTAGCTAGACCCGCGGCCGTGTGTGAGACTCGAGACTTAAGCGTCCACTACCCACTAAACTTCTTCGGTTTCCCCTTCACACCCTATTGGGACGAGCCGGTGCCAGCCTTGTGGCTATTGACCAGCCCGTCGAAACAGACGGTCTGTCTGCGAGTCGACACGAGGGGAGCGGACAGTATGGATTACTGTCTGCTCAGCGCGCCCTCGGGTGCGAGGTGGGGGCCGCGGTGCGCAACCGGTTGGAGGGTATGTGTAACACATTCCCCACGATGAAAAAACCGCTTCAATGTTATGAATGGAATTGACAAATCCTGAATTGTGGCGCAAGCGTACCCTGACTAGTTCGGAACAAACGCTCATATTGCAAATCTATACTAATATTATAAAGAGGAAAGATTTGATTGATTGTTTGTTTGTATTGAATAGGCTCCGAAACTACTGAACCGATTTGAATAATTCTTTAACTGCTGGAAAGCTACACTATCCCCAGTTGACATAGCGTACTTTTGATTCCGGAAATGTGGCGGGAAGGGGGGGTTTTTTGAAAAAGAAAATACGCGCGGGTGAAACCGCGGGCAGAAGGCTAGTATTTAGATACAAGTGATGACGGCAACACGTCGATTTGTGTACATTAGCACTGTTTAGCGAGTGACGTTAAGCCGTTATACCATCGGTAATGAGAATGGATGTCTAATGATTTGAGGAAATGTTAAACTTACGTTTCATGTAAAACCCAGAGGTCGTGGGTTCAATTCCCATTTCCCTTTCCAATCTTTTTTTAGAAAACATTTTTTTGTTGGCCGCTTATTGTAACAGACAACAATTTAAATATTTATTTTTATATTGTTGATTTGCTCATTTTAATAGAAATATAATTAAAAGAACAAACACCAGTTAAGTAGGAGCCATTACGATTCGATTCATAAATTAATTAATACTTGATACAAGTTTACATGAATAAAGAATATTTTGATTTGATTTGATTTGATTACATTTGTAATCAAAGGCTCGAAGATTAAACGTGCCTACAGGTTGGCAGTACATGGAGTGAAGCTTCCTAGTAAAGTTTCAATGAAATATGCCGCAGTTTCCGCATACCATCAGGTGGGGTGTGTCTGTAAAGTATCAGCCTATTAATGTCCCACTGCAGGGCAAAGGCCTCCATCCTTGAAATCAAGTTATCGCTACAATGATGGGTATTGGCTTAATCACCACGCTTGCCAAATGCGGATTGGTGATCACAAACCCGAGCTGTGTCCGAAAAAACCGACACAATGTTAGCTCGACCCGGGAATTGAACCCAGGACCTCGAGATCTCGTGGTGGTGATATAGCATAAAAAATATTGGCCATAGTTTGATATATATTACAATTTTGTCTAGGAAAGTTTTATATTAAGGACGCACAGAAACATTTGGATCACAGCCAGATAACTAAGTAATTGGAGTTTTTGTCCTGAAGCTAGCTTACGACTATATAGCCTTGGAATAGAAGACACAAATTGGCCGCAATCTTTGAACAGTGGTTTAAATTAATTCTAACTGGAGGTCGTGGATTCAATTCCCGCGTCGTTGTATTGGAAGACTTACAAATATGCTATGGGGATATTGGCGAGTAGTTAATGGTAAACTTTTATCACATTAACGTTTGACCTGGGTGGGAAGCGAATCCACGACCTGGCGTACCCACGACCCATGGCGTAGGGTACTGTTACCTCAAATCATTAGTACACATTACTAAAATGATGATGATTGTTCAAAATCATTACAGTTTAACGTCACTCGGTAAATAGTGCCAATGCACACAAACGACTTACGTCCGTCGACACTTCATAAATAGCCCGATCATTAAAATAAAGAACCTCGCCATTTTGCGGAAAAATATTGGAACTAATTTCTTCAAGTGGCATCAATCAAATAAAAAAAAACAATATGATGACATTCCTTATTGCCTGTCAAAGTGTGATGTCAAATTGTCAACCGTGCCTTGTTATTTCTTGGATATGAGTTATAGTGAGTATAACCATAGCAACCAAGTGTTGCTATAACTTACTACTAAACTACTAACAGCAAATTAAAACAATACATATTGGATTTTGTACCAGTCTTAAAAATATAAATATGCATTACTGTATCCCAACTACACTGTGACAACAAACGTGCGATTAGATTGCACGTCTATTGAAAATAATACCCGAATACCCACATTTATTGTATAATTATTTATTTTTATTCTATCACACATCATCAGTACGTGTTTCTGATGCGTAAAATCATTTAAAGTTGTTTCTTGTTAATATTTTATTTAAACAATTTTTTGTAAACAAATTGTAACTAGTGATTGTTTTGCTCTGTGTTATTGGTAGTATTGTTGTTATTATTTATCTTTATTTTTATTTTATTTTTTTGTCGCCGGATACATTTAATTTTGTTTATTATAATTGTTATGTTCTCATGTAAGTGAAATTGATGTAATTTCTTTTTGAGAATAAAGTTCTTTAACCGTATAACCATAGCTAATGTGGCGCCTCCAGAGCAGGTTTTTTTGTTTTCTTGGTCAGGCTATACCCAACTCACTAACAGGTAAGAATATTATGACGCTATTCTTTTAACTGGCTAGCCACCAATCCTCACAGGTGAAATCAGCCGCCATAACCAGTGGGAGTAGGAGGAGTAGGAGGAGTGGGAGC
Source organism: Mecyna flavalis (assembly GCA_949319885.1). Classification (NCBI taxonomy): domain Eukaryota; kingdom Metazoa; phylum Arthropoda; class Insecta; order Lepidoptera; family Crambidae; genus Mecyna; species Mecyna flavalis. Next base: position 5,077,590 of record OX439420.1, on the reverse strand, counting down.
CAGGCCCAGAACACTTGAAATCAAGGCTCGAAAATCAGATGGAAAGCACATTGAGCGACACTTTCTGGTGAGGTGAAGCGTCCCTCAATGAAAGAGGCCGCAGTGGCCGCTTACCATCAGGTGGGCTGCGACAGCTGCGTGCTTGACTGCCTAGTGACGTAGTATAAAAAAATAGTTAAAGTAACAAAGCAGAAAAATATTAAATTGTATTTAAGTAACCATTGCCGGGTGACAAAGGGTACTTTTAATCCCGGACATGTTTAGGGAAGGGGGAATATTATTGAAAAAAGAAATAACGCGCGGGTGAAACCGCGGGAGGAAGTCTACATACATTTAAATTTCTTAACCCACTCAAAAGATCCGGGATTACAGGAAGTCGGGAACATGTGTGTCGGTCGGAAGGACGTTCTTTCAAAAGGTTCGGCAAAAAATGAGTCACAATTTTTTCTGTCATCTAAAAACATGTGCGATGATAAGAAAAATTACCTAATTACTTTTCATACTGTTAATTTGTGGTTAATCTCGTTGGTCTAATGGTATAAAACCATTATCTGGGGTCCTGGGGAATAGGTTCAATTCCCAGGTCAGACAAAATTGGTTGCGAATTTGTTGAAAATCTCTCAGGTTTGTGTCTCACAGTGATTACTGTGGTTATCAACAACACGCATTTGGCGAGTGTAGTGATCAAGTCTGTACCTAATGTACCTACCTATCAAGGCAAAGACGCCTTCAATTATGTTTGAAGTGGGATATTAATAAGCTGAATTGTTTATTTCTATACTAATATTATAAAAATAGAAAGATTTTGATTGTTTGTTTGTTTGTATTGAATACTCTGATTTGAAAAATTCTTTCACTGTGGAAAGCTACGCTATCCCCGGGTGACATAGGGTATTTGTGGATTCAGGCGACTGGGACCATAATTATAAAACTTGGACCTGGCGAAATAAACAAATAAAAACTAATCAGTCAACTAGGATCGCGGTCCCAGTTATGTAGTGGTCCCAGTCGCCTGAATCTTCAGGGTATTTTTGATCCAGGAAATGTGGGGGAAGGAGGGGATAATTGACAAAAGAACAACAATAAATAAGCTGATAGGTACTTTACTTTTTAGTCTTTTTACCAACTTTGTATCAAAAGCATTTATGATGAAACTTCAGCTGGAAGACTGACCTACTAACAGGCTACCAACAGTAAAGAATTAAAGAAAAAAACAGCCAAAGCTGATTTCACCTGGGGGTTGTACCACCAGGTCTAACCAGGTCCAACCAGGAAGGAATCGAACCTACAACCTCCACTGGCAGACAGATTATATCCGATGCACAATGGTAAATGACCACCATACATGTCTAATCTGAGTTATTATTTTAGTCACAGCTAAAGCCACATGTAATTACACATAAGCCATTGTTTAGGAAGCGTTATCAACCAAACCATTTACGTTAACCATGAACTATTATTACTTACTCATTAGTGTATTTATAGCTGGTGAATATCAACATATAATGTTGTATTTGAATGAAAATATGACTCAATATGTTGCTTTAAATTATAACTAAATTATTCATACGAAGCTATTTGCGTCAACCTTCATCATGAGAACTGCAAAGCTGTGGAACTCATTGCCTGATTCTGTGTTTCCTATTGAGTACAATATTACGGTCTTCGAGTTAGTATAGATGTTTCATTGAACTTGCTACAAAGAAAAACATTTACAAATAGCACTACCTATTCCATTATTTTAAAATTAGTTAGTTAAGTTAGTATTATGGTATGGTGTTATGGTAGGTTTCTATGTATAATACATATGTATGTATTTACAAAAAAAAATATGTAAGTAATGTTTATCCGTTGTCTAGCACCCATAGCACAAGCTGATGCTTAGTTTGGGGCTAGATGGCACTGTGTGGATAATGTCCAGAGATATTTATTTAATATTATTTATTATTAAACTATAAGCAATTTAAAAAATACTTTTGATAACAAGTTGAAATATTTCAGACATGCAGTATAACCACAGCTTTTTAATATGATATGGTGGTTAAAATAAAATAAAATAAAATAATCATAATCATATTCTGCAAATAGATTTTAGAAAAATACTTTTGCACATCAATCTTTTTTTTCCCCTACCAGGTTTGTTAGTTAATGTTGGACATTCATTTATTGTACAGCTGATACAACATACATTTAGAACACAAAATTTCATTCTAAAGAATAATGTGAAATTTGATTTAATATAAATAGTAAATTGTCCTCCCATATTTAAAGTTTTACATTAGCCACTCAACGCCGAACCGGCACTCGGGTGCCGCATAACAATAGATTTTCTATTGTGTCTAGTAATCCGGGGCTAGAAGGATTAATAGTATGAGGTTTAAATAGGTAGGTAATAATCATTGTTTATCATCTAAAACTTCTAGATTTGTATTTTTTGAGGTCGTTACTTCAAACAGAAACAATTAGTGATTTATTGTGCTTCATGACAAAAAATAATTAGATTTTTATTGAATTAAATATTTCATGACTTAAACAGTCTAACAGTTCATTCAAAGACTTTATTTACTGAAAAGTGGGAGGGAAACATGCACAGTGACATCATACCATTCATGATTTCAATGCATTATCTGGGACGCAGAAACCACAACATATCTACTTATATACACAGAAAGCGACGCCAGTACGCGGACGTAACACTCATCTCCACATTATCTGCGTTTCTCAAAGTTAATTTGTAAAACTTGCATATTTATTCAACACAAACCACCGATGCATTCACACACACACTTTCTCCCACTTTACAACGAAATGTACCAAAACTATGAATGAAATAATACACGTAAACGTTAAAAGAATACGTTACTTACGTCGTACGGTGCATTTTTTTCAGCGATCGAGACTTTGTCGCGATCTGAAAAAGGAAATATGACACAAATAAGACGAGAAAATGGGTTGTGACCGACTACGGGCCAGAAATGGGATTATGCCATTGGAATGTTGTATAATCGATGTTTTATTATTAGATTTAGAAATGCACTACCATCGTCCTCTGAGCCCGATGGCCCTGTTGCAGTATCTGTCTTTTTGGAGACTGTGCTATCCATAACTTCGATGTGATCACTGTCTCCCGAGGCCATTTTTGTTTTCCTGTTACACCCCCTATTTTGAAGTCTCTCGTTTCAATATTTGCACAATATTATTTCTCATGGCTCACATCACACTTGCATCGCTAGCACAATGATTCACTATAATTTAATTAGAAGAAATCAATTAGTTTACGCGAAAACGCTCGCCCGAAGCATTCGACTGACACGACCGCTCACTGGGCTGCCAATTGAAAAAATGCGTTACCATAGACTATAGACGGCCGGTTAGTGTTGTATTAACCGGTATTATTCTAAAAGTGAAAAAACAATTTGTTTTTGGTTCAAGAGACAGCAAAACAAGGGTTAAACAATTATTTTATTATGTTGGCAACAATGTGAAAAGCGCCATGTTTATTTCTTTTCCGTCATTCCTTTGCCGCGGTAAGAATTTTAAGGTTATTTCTTATCTTCATAGCGTCTTTACATATTTTGGTAATAAATGCTAAGAAAATTCAACAAAATATTTAACGTTTGTGGTCATAATTAAGTGTGGTGTTCTAAAATTACAGTGCCTTCGCATCCTAAGTGTCGGTAGCGTTTCGAGAACACATAGGTTTTGGTTTGCGGCGTTCACTGAAAATGGGCAAAAAAGTGAGGGAATACAAGTCTGGCGACTTCATTTTCGCAAAAGTAAAAGGATATCCAGCATGGCCGGCCAGGGTAAGTACATTTTACTATTAAAACAAACGAATGTTGCTTGGAAATTGTGAATCGGTTACGACAAGCGCGGGAAGACATATTCCAATACATTCATGTTCGCTTATTGCTTTTGTTTGTAAAAAGTAGACTTCGCCAGTGTATAGAAGCAATTCGCAATAAAAGTTTACTGGTATAAGTCTGTATTTATCGAATACCACAAAGGCTAAAAGCTAAATTTCGAATTAGAATTCATAATTGGCCAACGCGTCGAGTCGTTAGTTCAATTACCCCGTTTATTTTGTTATAACAGGCGTTATCAGCGATTCAAACGCTGTTTCTTAAACTATACCTACATTTTGTAGATTAAAAACTGAACACATTAGCATGTAATTAACGAATAGTTATGAATACTAATACTATTTTAGGGTATTGTAGATTTTTTTTGCAATTACCAGTTTGTAATTTTAATTATATAACTTGCATTACGCCCGCGGTTTCGCCTGCGCTCAATTTCTTTTATCGAAATCCCACCCCTCTTACCTAAACATTTCCGGGATCAAAAGTACCCTATGTTCACCGGGGATAGTGTAGCTTTCCAACAGTGAAAGAATTATTCAAATCGGTTCAGTAGTTTGCAGAGCCTCTTCAATATAAACAATCAAATCTTTACTCTTTATAATATTAGAATAGATAGATTATAAATAATTGAGAAACAAAACAAAAAACAATGAATACATACTAGCCAACCTGCGTCTTTGCCTGTACATTCTCATTTTATAGAAAGCCAGAGTTACTGTCACATCTCGTCGCTGTAGAGTGAAAACCTCTTAAGTGTTTTCCACCAGACGGTTTTTTACCTCTTGAAAAGTTTGCTCAAAAACACTTAAGAGGTTTTCACTCTATGGCGACGATTTATGAGTGGGAATTGCCTGTTATTGTACTGAGAAATGCTAATTAGGTCTACAGTACAAGTTTTAAGTATATGAGTCAAATGCAAAAAATATTTTACTGAAAAATTAATAATTTTATCAAATAAACATAATTCACACAGTCCCTAACTGACTGTTATCTTAAAGTAATAGATGCCTAATCCCCTTTTTGGCAATGTAAGAATCTTGAATGTTTTCACACCCCTGCTAGAAGTTAATTTTGATACTCAGTTATTGAAACCCAAATTAAGACTAAGTTTATTAACAATTATTTTTATTTTCTCTGGACTGACATCTATTATTATTAATAAATATCTCTGGACATTATTCACACAGCGCCATCTAGCCCCAAACTAAGCATTAGCTTGGATATTATTGGATATGTGGATGATTTGTCTTAAGACAAATCATCAAAGTGGGGAGCTCTGTGGGCTATTTTGTAATAGATATGTGTGCACTAAAATAATATTGGCCAAATCTTTTACTAAAAAGATGTTCTGTTGAGAATGAAGCCATAGTAGTTGCAACAAATGAATCTTGGATCATTATTATCCTAAAGCACTTTTGTAGTATCATCACCAAAAATCCAGTTAAAAGAATGCTTTTATATCGAATTGTATTGTATTATGTTTAATAATTTCCCATTTTATTATTTAATTTTATTTAGTTGATATTTTTTTTTATAATTTTTGAAGATTAATAATTTATTTCTTCTCCGCATAGTAAACTTTGTACACCCAATTTTGGGTAAGCTGTTTTTGACACTAAACATAATTTTAAGATCCTATGTACACAGCTTTCACAATGATTTCTGATTTCTGCTGTAGTAGCAAAAAAAATTAAAAAAAATTAAATACAGATTCTAAATGTATTACAAAAGTCAATTGAATAAACCTATTTCAAGTCAGTGCCAGCTAGACAACATACCAATATAACCAACACTAACTTCGAAAATCCGTGTTTACAGTCAGCGTCAAATGATCTGAGTGTTAAAACCTAACATAATATCTGAACATTTGACAAAAATCACTCTTAGTACAATACTTTTAGGTGTAAATATTGTTTGTTGTCATTTGTTCTCAAACAACAAATAAAAATGCACCTTTACGTCTTAAGGCAAGGTTGATTTTTGTCAAATGTTCAGATATTTTTGGTAGTTTTGAACGCTCAGATCATTTTGGCACTGACTGTAAATAATATTAGATACAGAAATTGAAATTGTTACATCTGACAATAACATAGTATGTTTGTTACAGGTACAAAGAATGAATGGGAAAAAATATTTTGTGTATTTCTATGGTACTGGAGAGACGTAAGTATTTTTAAATTATTTTTTATTTTATTTAGTAAACTGCCCGACACTGCACGCAACTTTGATTTCTAAGTCTTTGATTTATGTGTACTAGCTCCCACATGAATATAGCCAGAACACAGTCTAACAGATTTCACCTGTGGTGAGCTTGCAATAAGCAATAGGCAGTAACTATTTTTAGATCAAGTCAATGTATATTGTTTGATATTTATTTATCCATGGTTACCGTTTCAATTGAATTATTCATTTTGTATGATGTTTGTTCCTTTTTTGTACCTGCCTGTTTTGGTTATGGTAACATAAAATCATTCTATAAATAGACTTGTTTTAAATATATTATGGTTGAATTATTTATATTTTTTACTTGCATCGTCTTTTACGTATGTTATCCTATGAGAAGTGTACATTATTAACCCTTTCCCCGCCACGCCTTTTTCCGAAAATGGTGCCCCACACGCCACGACCATTAAAAAAAAATTTCCAAAAAATTATTAGGTTATACTCAACTCATTCAGGCAAGTAAAAATACAACGTTTCTTGATCATGTTTTTTTGTCTGATATATCAGACATTGGCGTGGTGGGCACGAAAATGGTTTGTCTGATCTATCAGACATTGGCGTGGAAAAGGTTAAGGAATAAAAAGTGGTATATTATGCCCCTTTCCAAGGTCTGGTCTGTAAGTTCCAAATTTTATCAAAATTGGTTCAGTTATGTCAGTGTTTTTGGATGTTCTTTTTTCATAGATTTTGTGCAAAAAAAAAATAAAAAATGTCACAATGGAGAAAAAAATATCACATTGATTTGGGATAACATTGTTAAGTTATAATACACTTCTTTTTACAGGGCCAACCTTCCACCGAACATGATATTTGACTATGCCGAGAACAAAGACAAGTTCCTGACGAAGACGGTGAAACGTAGAGACTTCAATGATGGAGTCAAACAGATTGAGCACGACTTCGCTAACAATGTTCCTTTGGAACAAGTCCTTGGAAGCGCTGTTGATGTGAGTAGATGTAGAATCGATATCTTTTCTGTTTTTGTAATTATTCCCTTTGCAAGACAGTCATTTTTTGAATTATCAAATGCTATTAGGATAATACCTTTTAGATTTGAGTGAAAAACTTTGTAATCAACCGTTAAGCTAACTGATTGTTATTTGCCACAGGCACCGGCGGAGGCAGCGAATGATACGGCGAATGACACAGCGAATGAGACTATGGACGATTCAGCAGTGGCTGACACGACGGCAGATGATACTATGGCTGATGAGGTATGTACATCACTAATATTTTTTACTTTTTGACCGCCTCTATGGAACAGTCCGACTGGCTAGCTACCACCTACCTACTACATTCAGGTGAAATCTGCCGCCATAACAGCTATGGCTGTGTTCAGGCAGTATTAGTGTGTCAGCCAGTACACTTGAAATTAACGGCTCGAAGATCAGATGAGCCTACGAGCGACGCTTTCTGCTGAAGTTTCCGTCAATACATACCGAGATGATTAGTATAAAAAACAAAGTGATATGGGGCTAGATAAAGCTGTATGAAATTATCCAATAATATTAAGACAATCAATATCATACATTAAAATCATTCTTTAGTTTAAAATGGATTTATATCTGATTTACAACATTTCAAAAGATCGAAATGTTGTTACATTAAATCCTACATAAAAGCAGTACTTAGCCAAAAATATAACACGCGAGTTTTGTCTATATTTTGTCGAGAGTTCTAACATTTTGACATTTTGAGAATGCGATGACCAATTTAGTGTAATAGTCGAGATGTCTTTTCCACCAGAGGTCGCTGTTTTGATCCCGCACGGTACAAAGTGTTTGTATAGGTCTTTGTGTTTCTATGTATTTAATGTATGTATCATTAAGAAAGAAGTATATAGGTAATGTTTATCTATTGTCTTGCACTCAGTACAAGCTAAGCTTAGTTTGAGGCTAGAATGCGCTATTTACAAAGGTCCTAGGAAAGAATTCAAGACCTATTCATCACTGACCACTATCATAATACTAACGCGATTCAGGATCCCACTCTTGTTGAACAACGCCATCTATTGAGGCGAATGCTTACCAATAATTAATTAATGTTATTTTGTTCAGAGCACAGCCAACGCTACAGCTTCGAATGACACAGCGGTGGAGGATTCCGATGAAGCGGGGGCTTTGGTCATCGATGAGGGAAAGGTATGGTATACTAATAAAATAATTGTGATATATGAAGGTCACCTATCACGACGTCAACGAAAAGGGAAGATCTTCCTCCGAGCTAGGTGTCTGTGCTCGGGGACCGCGGCCCAATGTACCGTCTTGGTGTGTTGTATATATGCTAGCCGAGAGAATAACTCTGCTAGCGCGACGCAGGATAGAATAATGAAGCTCGAAGCCAATGTTTACACGTGCACTTTTCGCTGACTTGCAATCTTGCGTTGTTGTCGTCAGTGTGTCATTCCGATAGCCGCTACATAATAATCTCCTTCTCTTGATTATATCCTAATTAGAGTCTGACCAAACCTTCGGCTTCGGCCGAAGTTTGGACATTTTGACACCATCAGCTTTCGGGAAGGTTTCAAAATTCTGTTGAAACCTCAACCAGTTTGCAAGTTTACAGTTGATAAGTAACAGTATTTTTTAATGAATTCTTTCTCAGTGTGAATATTATTACAATGATTTTTAAGTTGCCTCATAGAGATCCCTAAGTAAAACCTAACTTTCGGTCAGCCGCACCAAATTAACGCCTAAACGTAAGCTTAGGTTTTGGTCAAAATCAGCAGTAGATATTTAGCTGATAATAATGAGAATTTATTTCATAAGTTTGCCAATGATGAGTTATTTTATATAAAATATTTTATTGCAGAAAGGCAGAAAGTCCAAAGCAGACGCTAAGCCGGCTGCCAAAGAGACACCAGCCAAACCGGGCAAGGAACCTAAGACTCCACGAGGCAAGGCCAAGAAGGACGAAGCGAAAGAGCCAGAAGAAGAAGAGAAGAAAGACGAAGAAATTGTTAGCCGGAGCGGGAGGAAGATACGACCTAAGAGGTAGGGAGATGATAAAGTAATACCCATAGAGTACAAAAAAAGAAAGAAAGAAGAGTATAGACCGACAAACTTATCTGTTCCGGTGGCGGCGTCGCTACTGTCGATTTAGAACTGTCATTAAATATCGTTTTTGCATTGCATTTCACGTAGTTCCAAATTTGGCAACCGGAACAGATAAGTTTGTCGGTCTGTAGATTTTTGGACTTAGTTGTGATATGAGTAAAATATCGCATTTATTACTTGATAAAAATAAAAGTAATGTAAATAGTGGTCCATATAATAAATTGTCATTTGCCGAAATATAGTATTGGAGATCTGTACTATGTTTGCGATTGTGACATACAGTTTTTTTTATTTATATATCCTTAGACATAGTTTACACATCCCCAGTTTATACTATGGCTGCTATACCACAAAGAAACATTACTTATTATTTCAAGTTTTTACACACATACCGACACAGACAGACATATTTATGCACACAAGTGTTTGTACTGTGACGGGAACCGAACCCGCGACCTCTGGTGTAAAGTAATGACTTATTTCGCATTATTTTCGCAGGTATATTGACGAACAGACAGAGGAAAATGCGACTCTCCCCTCCCCCCTCCCTAAGAAGCGTCGTGGCGCATCCCCCGCGGAGAAAGAGACCAAAGACAAGACAGAGACAAAAGAAAAGCCCGCTGAAAAGACTACGAAACTATATAACGCTGTTACACAGGTAATAATACAGTTGAATTCATTTGTAATCTTAATATGCGGTTATATGCGCCCTAATAGAAAAAAAAAAGAATTATTTATATTTGTTAAAAAATGTTTATTTCTTTTTCAGTCCGAACTTGAAGATTTAAAAGAACCATTCAAACAAGGTAAGTGCATTTTAATCATAGATTTATTTGCTAACAGGTAACAAAATACAAATATATTAAGGGTTAAAAAAAAAAGACGAAGCGTTTCGAGAAAAGGTAGGTGTAGTGCCCTTGCGCTTTGCTTCGCACGTCTTGGCGGGGGCACTGCCCAGATTAGATACAAATTATAATACATTTATTTTAGTTTGAAGATTTTGTAACACTGCAAACACCAGAACGAATGATTTATAAATCCTTGCTGCAAATAAAAAAAATCATTTGAAAATCTTTGCATAAGAAAATAAAAAACTATTAAGTATGTAGCCATCTTGCAAAATTAAAAAGTTAAAAACATTCGCAATTCGAATTTTGTTTTTGTGCGGAAAAAGCGCGCGCGTTTATTTGTTGTCAAAAATATTTATTTTATTTTCAATAGTAATGGAAGATTTATTTAGCCAGGACATTTTTAGTCAGTATGAAGATAATCTAAACTGTGTATCTAATTTGGAAAACAATAAAATTGGCATTGAAAATAATGCAAAGGAAACTTTTACGAAAGGTAATTTCTATTTATTTAATTTATATGAAAGAAAAGTTAATTCTTATCGTTTGTCTCCTTGGCCTAATGGTAAGGACCGTAGGTGAAATGTTGGGGTCGTGGGTTCAATTCCTATTTCAGGAACAAAAAAAAATAGATTTTTTCGACATAACTCGGATTTATAGTCATCAAACAAAATTGGCTTGCGTACGTAGTAACTAAGAATTTATACAAAAATAGACGCCCGTTTTAAATATTAATAATATACCTAGTTGTTATTTTACACATTTTTTCAGAGTCTAAACTAGACGAAAGCAAATCACAAATGAATGATTCTCAAACAGTAATAACAAAACCTAAAATTATACCTACATTTGGAAAGAAGAGTAAAAATAATGTTTCAAAGACTTCGAAAACAAAGAAATTTCTACCGCCTGTGAAGAAAGACAAACAAGAAAATTCTGGACAAGATATTGGTGCAAATAGCAAATGTTTGCCAAGTTTCGATCAAACATTTGGTCATAATTCGAACAAAATTTCGAATGAAGCTCTTAACAATCTTACTCTAAACGATTATGATTTCACATCAAATGAATTTAACGAAAATGTCGATTACAATGAATTAAATAATACTTTGAGATTTAATAAAGAAAATTCATTTTCTGGCGTTTTAACTGGATCCTATAATATACTTAATGATGACGTTATACTATCTCAAAATTCAATACCAAATAGTTTTCCGAAGTCCAATAGTAATTTACAAGAAGGAATTAGCAATCAAAATGATGTTCAAGTTCAATATTTAGAAGGAAATAAAGCGACATCTTTTATTTCTGTGGCATCATTGAAAATATATAAAGATTTGGACTCGAAAAGCTTTGAAAATAAACTACCTGAATATAAAATACCACAAGGAGATGATTTTGTAACCTTATTTCGAGATAGAAGTGAGAGAAATGATCAAAAACCTGTAGCGATGTGTCTGATGTCTGGGGATATAGGTTTTAATATGAAATATTCAGATTTTGTCAAGAATTTCCACGTCGATTATGAGGAAACTGCAGAAACGCTTGAAACTATTGATAAAATTTTGCAAATGTATCCTAAGGAGAATGAAAAGTTGATTAGTATGAGAAAAGCGAAAAAATAGATTTTTAAATTTTGTTACTGTAAATAAATGTTTAATCTGTTTAAAATAAATAAATGATTTTATAACTTAATGCAAATTTTTTTTGTTATTCGTTCGATTGTTCATTAAATCTATAATAAATATATAAAACTCAATCTCTGAAATATACCTCTACTTTTTTTGTTGTGGTTTGTAAATTATATGTTTTCTCCATGCGAAGCAGAGACGGGCAGCTATCTATGATATTCAATAATATAATAAGCTTAGTCCAATACGTGGTGATTTTTAAGAGGTCGTTTTCTCTATACTAGAGGTCGAAGGTTAAATCTTTACACAGAACAGACATGTTTGCATGAACATAGCGCAGCCACCTGGGTATAGCCAGTGGCTAGTTGGAACTAATTTCTTCAAGTGGCAACAATCAAATAAAAAAACAATAAGATGTCATTCATTATTGCTGTCTGTCAAAGTGTGATATCAAACCATGCCTTGTTAGTATGAGATCCCACTGCATGATTCTGCAGGTATCTGTTTTTTCGATGCAACTTATTTTAAATGAATGATAAGGAAGTATGCAATGAATTAGGGATAGGTTGCCTATAAAAAAATTGCCGCAAGTAAAAAAAAAAAATTATTTTTAATTCGCTAATATATTACTTGTAACTATATGTTTTTTTAATGAATTTTACGACATTTGAAAGGTAATGATGTCACAAATTGAAAAAAATATGGTTGCCAGCTCTCAGTCAGCCGCAACGTAGGGTTGCCAGGTGTTAACAGTTATATCAGTTTACACTCACCTGTTTTATTTTTTTCAATTTGTGACATTATTATCTTTCAAATGTCGTAAAATTCATTAAAAAAACATATGATTGCCTATTATACTAGCGAATTAATAATAAAAAAAATTTTTTTTTTACTTGCGGCAAATTTTTTATACGCAATCTATCCCTAATCCATTACATATTTCCTTAACATTCATTTAAAATTAGTTGTATCAAAAAACAGATACCTGCAGAATTGAGCAGTGGGATCTTAGACCATGTTATTTCTTGGATATTGTGAGTTATTTGTGAGTATAACCATAGCAACCAAGTGTTGCTATAACCGTAGCTAATGTGGCGCCTTCAGAGCAGTTTTTTCATTGTCTTATTCAGACTATATAATAATGATGTCATCATGGCTTAATTCATTGAGGGAAATTTTTGGTCGCTAGCATATTGAAGGTTTCTAGGTTATCTTTGGTCCAACTGGGGAAGTAATTCCACCTTACAGGAGATCGCAATTAAAACCACTTCATAACTGTTGAGCTTTTTCCTCTCGGTAATTAAAGTCGGCAGCGCTCAATAATTGGGGAGGGCATAGTGTTGACAACGGGAATTTAGCTCCTAGCTCGGGAGATGAGAAATGAAACAGCCAACGTAACGGTGTATAACTAAGAGCCATGTTTATTAATTATTTACAGCTTATATACTACTTATTGCTAATGCACACTAACGTGATTATGTGAGCGTCAGCAGATGATTGATCTCTGTGTGTGCCCCAGATACAAAGTCTGAGCTGACGCTACAGGAAGAATGTTTTATGCTAGCGTTACATGTGTTTTCTCTTTAAATAATACGGTAATCTCTTACCCCCGATCTCGAACCGCTACCATCAGGCGGGCCATAGACTCGAGCGTCACCCTGATGGCATAAAAAAGGTATATTTTTATATTTATTATTCACTCAACAGAAGACTCAGAGAAAGAGAACATTCTCATAGCCTACCTCCCGACGGGACAGTACGTAGGAATCAAGGTGCTTCAGTCGCGTCCTACGAGCTTCAAGAACGAGGCGGCGAGGCTGCAGTGGGACAAGCAGGCCGCTTCTAACGCTATCACGCTTAAATTGCAACTTGGTAAGTACGCCTATTGTATTAATGTTTTTTTTATGTTGAACATTGACAGGGTGCCCCTTTAATTAATGTTTACTTTTTATCCCGGAAATGTGCGCCCCCCCCCCTTTTTTTGAAAAAAGAAATTACGCGCTGCTGTAACCGCGGAGGCGGCCGCTAATATATTAATAAAAAAAATAAAAAATCACTTTTTAATCAATACATTATTACTTGTAACAGTATTTCTTTCGAATATTGTGGGACTTATAGTTTTTGCAACATTAAAAAGATTACGATAGTTTAACGAAAAAGCAATTTATGAAGAAATTCCATTGGGCTTGTTAAGGTCTCAGTAGCATAGTTGGTAATGCCCTCGCCCAGAAAGCGCACGGGTTCGATCCACATCTGGACAAGTTATATTCTTCCGGTATGTTAATAGTGTACTGTTTAGTTAAGTTAGTTAAAATTATATATTTTGTCGGCAGAAAGGGGACAGATAACGCCACAGTCAATACAGGCACAGTTGGTGATGGATCTCAACCTGACTGATGAGGAGAAGGCTGCGTTAGACAAAGAAAGAGAAACAGGTGTGTATAAGTAGTACCACAATGATCTTATAGTTTTAATATCCTTTAATTTTTTTCTTTCTCCGAGTTTTGTCCCGGTCTAGTCAATCCGTCCCGGAATGGCAACCCAGTAGACATAGCACGGTGGGACAGCAGTCTTACACGACCGAAGAGTGATCGTGGTTCGTGCTTTCCGTTCGACACTCCGAACTGCGCCAGAGCAACCCATTATCATCATCAGCCTGTGATAGTCCAATGCTGGACATACGCCTCTCAAAATGCTCGCCACGCTGATCGATCCTCGGCCAACCATATCCAGCTCCTGCCAGCCATCCTGTGTCAACCAGAACAGAACAACCCAATCACACATTTTTTAATTTTACCTGGATTTGAATGTAGCATCTATATATATAAAACTCAAAGGTGACCGACTGACTGACATAGATAGATATTAACGCACAGCCCAAACCAATGGACGGATCGGGCTGAAATTTGGCATGCAGGTAGATGTTATGACGTAGGCATCCGCTAAGAAAGGATTTTGATCAATTCCCACGGAAACGCGAACCACGCGGGTGAAACCGCGGGCGCCCGCTAGTTTAATATAGATGTTCTTTTCCATCTTTCTCTCTCCAAACATCATGTCCCAAACTAATCAGGGTATTCTTACACCATGGTTCAAGATTTGCCAAGTCCAGTTATGTTGCCATTGGGGCGATTGCTATCTGACCTACGTAATCCTTAAGAAAGAACAGGCCAAATTGTTCATGTCTACACAGCTATTCAACTGTGCAGATTTCTTCACGACGTTTTCCGTCACCGGCGAGTAAAGACACAACATTTTTTTATAAGTTTCATAAGACTAGCAAGTTTTTTTCTATAACAAACAATATTTTATTTGCAGAAGAGAAGAAATCTCGAGTACAGTTCCTGAAAACAGAAATGAAGCTGATTGAATTGGATGCTAAGATCAAGACTTGTTTGTGCCTCGAGAAGGCAGACACTGAGCTATGTCTTAAATTACTGGATGAATTAATGGGTAAGTCGTATGTTTAACCAGTTATTAATAATATTTTAAATAATATTTTTTTAAGCATAATGTGTCTATTTTGGAACTTGTAAAAACACTAATAAGTGACTTTTGCATATTTTATTTATTTATTCAGGAACAGTAACCTTCTGTTTCTAGGGTGTAGTATGTGCTAGTGTATATTTAAACATATTTTCGTTGTAATAGAAACGCATACATTTCTTCATAATTACAATTTTAATACACTTTTACAATAGCGCGGTAATTCTATCTGTCAAAACCCTCCCCACCTAGGGCGGCACACGTTACGCGGCAGGGATGGACTGGATAATTATCGTGATAATTATCGTTGATAATTATCAAGATAATTACGTTTGATAATTATCGTTGATAATAACGAGCAACTGTTATTTTACAAACAAAACAAAATAATTGAAATCCAAATCCAAATGCATGTTTTTCGTCACAATATTAAACATTCATCCAAACGAACGCCAAATATCATTCATCTACAGGGGAATTCCCCTCTCACTGTTATTTTTTTCGTGAACTAAAGTTTGTGCGCTGCGAAACTAAAAAAGAAAAACATTTTGTATGCCTAGAAAACTTAATCCAATAGGGTCATAGTTTGACTGCATTAAAACTAAAAATAGTGGTAAAAAAAAACAAAAATACCTTTAATTTATATAATTTTATTTGATATGTGAGTTGGATAATTGTCAGATAATTATCGGATAATTATCAGATAATTGTCAGAGAAAATATTTATCTTGATAATAGCCAACCCTGTTACGCGGTGACCATTGGTGGTGGTATTTGTCTTACAATTAACCAAAGTTAGAACTTGTGGCCACGTAGCGCCATCTAGCGGATTTTCTATTCTGAAAAACCCTCATTAACTTAATTAAACTGTTGTCCCATCAGAGCTGGAAGTCCGCCCGCTGATGCTCCTAAAGCACCCAACATGTCTCGAGACAGTGAAACGCATGCGAGCGTACGTCGGCAACACGCCGTCTTGGGACCTTAGTGACAGCGCGGCACTAGTCTTCAGCAAGCAGGCGCACCGTATACGCCGCCAGGCTGACACGCTCTACAAGGCCATGAAGGTATGATATCAAAATATTTAGAATATTCTAGAAAGTTTTAGAATGTTTCCCAGGGAAGTAAAGTTCCCCGAGGAAGACTCCTCTAGGTAAGGTGTGTCTACACCTCCCTGTTAAAATAGGAATGTAGCGACAGGCTGACACGCTCTACCGGGCCATGAACGTAGGTCATAGTAGCATTCTCGAAAGTTCCCCGGGGAAATACTCCTCTAGGTGTCTCTAAAGTTCTAAAAGTTCCCCGGGGAAGACTTATTTAGGTGTATCTACCTTCTTCTTTAAATAGGAAGCTAGATTGACGCGCTCTACCGGGCCATAAAGGTACCATGTCCTACTGTCTAGGATAGGTCTAGACATGCAACACGCCGTCCTGGGACCTCAGCGATAGCGCGGCGCTAGTGTTCAGCAAGCAGGCGCACCGTATCCGCCGCCAAGCCGACACACTCTACAAGGCCATGAAGGTATGGTTGAACCATAATAGAATGTTCTAGATGCTCTACAGGACGACCATGTCACGAACCACTGTCGCCAACGAGAAGCGTCCTCCGCCTATTAGAATGTTCTAGACATAGAAGAATCTTGTGAACTGCCCTATAACCATAACCAATGTCCAATATACATATACATAGAGTCACTCTGTAATTGACGATTCATAAATACTTGATATAAGTTTACATGAATAAAGAATATTTTGATTTTGATTTTGACATGATAGATTTAAGTTTAAGTTTGACCGCCTCCGTCGAACAGTGGCTAAGCCGCTCGGGTATAAAAAAACTCGGAGGTCGTGGGTTCAATTCCTACCTTGGGTCTGGTTGGTGGTAGGGCTTTTTAAGAGTCCAACTGGCTAGCTACCACCCACACAGGTGAAATCTGCCGCCATAACAGCTCTGGCTGTGTACCGGTAAAATTAATGTGGGAGCCAGTACACTTGAAATCAGAGGCTCAAAGATCAGATGAGCCTACAGTCTGGCAGCACATTGAGCGACGCGGTTGAAGCGTCCCTCAATGGAATAGGCCGCAGTGGCCGCTCACCATCAGGTGGGCTGCGCGTCTGTCTGCCAACTGACTTAGTATAAAAAAAACTCTTTATTAATATTTATTTTCCTCAACAGGACCTGTTTGTAACACCAGAAGGGTTGTCTTTCTGGGAATTCTTTTCGGATCGCGTGCTTCAGTTCAAGAAAGCAACCGCCAAGCTGTCCGCTGACGAGCTGTTGGAACTGGTGCATGAGCCTTTAGGTATGAAGATCAACTTTACCATTCTTACCAAAAAAAATTATATTAAATTAATAATAGATAGATAGATAGATATTTTTTATTGCACCACAAATTTGACAAAGAAAAACAAGTAACATAATTGAACTGCACAACACAGGCGGACTTATCGCTTCTAGCGATCTCTTCCAGTCAACCTTAATAATGTTCTCCTAGCCGAGGTTCGGCTACGCCGGCCAATGTATACGATCATCCAACTACGATATTTTAGAGAATAAGTGAGTGCGCAAGCATAAGAAAACGTAAAGTAAAGAATAACGCTAATTTCGCCGCTAAATACCCTTGATGCTTGTACATTGAGCCCCAGTATCTCGCCAAAGCGCGTAATGTGTTTGCTCGTATAGATTCGCGTCCAAGGGCGTCGCCAGCTTATGATTAAGGGGGGGGGGCAATGGGGCAATATTATTTAGGAGAAAAAAATATGAACGCCGAGAGCATGAAGCGTTACCGCTTTGCGGCTAGCTACATTTGATCTCTAGGGGGGGGGACAATTGCCCCCCCCCCTGCCCCCCCTTGGCGACGCCCTTGTTCGCGTCGAAATCGCCTTCCTGGACAACGCCTTAAATAAATACAAAAATGTATTTGTCCTGAATGAGATGCTAACCCACGACCCTTAGCACAAAGGGCATGGTCACTACGAAATTCGCAATCGGGCCAGCCAGCCAAGTTAATGATTGATGATGATGATTGCTTACAGAGATGACAATGCCGACGTCTCACACTATGAAAGCGGCGGTGGACGCCGCCAACGATAAAGATCATGTTGAAGAGGAAGACGACAGCCAGAAGAAAAAGAATACACCAGGTACAGTTCATTTCTATATAACCTAGTGCTAGTAGCACTCCGCCCACGATTCATTCAAAATCATAATTGGATCTTTGGAGCCTTTATATTAATACTAGCCTTTCGAACGCGGTTTCACCTTCCCCCCAAATTTTCCGGAATCAAAAGTGCCCTATGTTCACCGGAGATATTTTATTAGAAAGAATTATTAAAATCGTTTCAGTAGTTTCGGAGCCTATTCAATACAAACAAACAATCAAATCTTTCCTCTTTATAATATTATTATAGATAGACTATCAACTCCCAAAATAAAAGTAATTGGCTTAAGCACTTGGATGAGGAATAAAGGTACCTACCACAAATATATACTCAGTACAAATTAAAGTCCTGAGTGGGATTCGAACTCTCCATTCGTGGCGTACTGGGCAAAGTCACCACCAAATGCACCATCAGGCCAGCCGATCGAAAAGTAAAAAAAAAAACGTCATTCATTTACTTGTTAAATTTTTATTTAACAAGTAAATGACAAAACTTTTACTCTTATATGTACTTTAACTATAAGACCACAGAAGCGGTACTGAATAACTTACTAATTTTTATTTTTATTTCACAGCAAAACCAAAGAAAAACGCAGCGACCACTCCATCAAAACCTAACCTAAAGAGGCAATCTTCTAGAAAGCAACAGCAAGAAGAAAAAGAGAAAGAGAAGGACAAAGAAGCAGCCGAAGAAGAATCAACAGAAGAACAGAATAAAAACTCTAACAAAGATGACGCTGTAGAGAAAGAAAACGATACACCAGAGACGACTGAAGGAAAGACTAGTAAAGATAAAGAAAACAAAGAAGCAGAGACTAACAAAGATACGAACAAGAGCAAAGATAAAGATACTAAAAGCAAAGAGAAAGAGTCTAAAGGAAAAGATAAAGAGTCTAAAAGCAAAGAGAAGGAGGCAGAAGTGAAAGAAGCAGAGGAATCTGAGGAAAAAGATAAAGACAAAGAAGTTGAGACGAATAAAGAGAAGAGTCCGAGTCCGAAAGAGAAAGAGAAGGCGAATGAGAAGAAAGATGAAGCAGAGGAGAAGGAAGAAGAGAAAGTAGAAGATAAAGATAAGGATATCGCAGAGCCTAGAGCAAAGCGGTCGAGAGAGGTTAGTTCAACAAAATCCTACTAATATTATAAATGCGAAAGTCTGGATGTTTGGATGTTAAGATGTTTGGATGTTTGTTTGTTCCTCAATCACGCCTAAACGGCTGAACGGATTTAGATGAAATTTGGCACACGTATAGTTTATAGCCCGGATTAGGACATAAACTATAAAATTCCTACGGGAAACGTCTCATTCCGACATGGGAGCCAGTACACTTGAAATCAAAGTGTTTTTTTTTATTGCAATGTGTAACGAGACGAGCAGATCGTACACCTGATGGTAAGCGCCACGTCTGCCCTTAGACAGGTCAGTGCCAAACAGTAACTAAGCAGTTACTGTCTGGCACTGCCCTGCGCCCGCTACACCGAGACGACAGTTATTTGGTCTCATATACCCAGTAATTTCACTAAGTTGTCATCACACTAGCTTGTTTGCTATTCGATGAAAGAAAATACTAATAATGTATGTTTTTATTTCAGAGTAAGAAGACTGAAGCCCCGCCGCCGAGGTCGCCAGCGAAAAGAAAGTCTAAATTCTAGCCGTTTTGGTAACGCTAGGATTTTATTTTTATACTGTCCGGGCACGATGCGGTTCCAACTAAATCCTTAGGTACTAGTGTATAAATGTAACTGTATTCGATGAATTTTAAAAGCTCAATGTTAAATCATTTGCAAAGGAAAATATGTCGTGTTTCGATATAGCAACTTTTTAGTAGGTATGACAACTTATGATATATTATTAAAAACATGTAAAAAGGATACTGTCTTATAAAATGTCTATTTATAACAAAAAAGCAGTTAATGGTATTTTATTCTGTCTATTTTCGTAAAATAGTAGGCAACCTGGGTCCCGTGTTCAATTCCCGGGTTGAGCAAAATTTTTGTCAGTTTTTTGGTCCAGCTTGGGTTTGTGATCACCAATACGCATTTGACAAGCGTGGTGATTAAGCCAGTACTCTTTGTAGCGATGGTTTCAATGGAGAACTTTGCCCTGCAGTGGACTTTGATAGGCTGATACTTTTAAAATGATACATTATATTCTTTAATAAGCATTTAGTTACATGCTGTACTATCTTTAAAGTTAAAAATAACGACATTACAACCAGACAGTTAAAATAACTTTTAGTTGATGTAAAATTGCTATATTTGGAAGTTACTATATTGAAATATCACATAATTTTCGCAAAGGAGACAATCCTTTGATAACGCGGTAGAAATTCCTGAAGTGACGATGTATGGGACTCTGCCACTCTACATGTTCCATTCTTAAACAGGGAGTAGACTATTTCATGCATGCATCGTGCGTCTACTGTGCCCACAACACACTTACAAACTGGGGTACGATGGATCCCTGTTTTTGGCATTAACGTGCCCAAAGACCCCATTTAGGGGACTTTTACCCCACGCAGGGGAGTATAAAAGCAGTCCTATGCCCCAAGAGCCTTCAGTAGTGGATAGGCATGGAATACCCACTATAAAACCTTCCAATAAATGTTTAATTATGTGCGGGCGCATAGACGATGTAATGTAAAATATAGCATCTTATTGACCGTACCTAGATTTAATCCAATCCCTAAGAGAACTTGACATTTTTACATTATAGAAATATAACAATCTTAAACGGATGAACTTTGAACGTAATATTAAATGATTATGGTTAAATGATTTGAAATCAATATCTTTTTCGTGTAGGCATGTAAAAACCACTTATAAATCTTTAATAACTAGTAAACTGGATTAGTATGCTAGCATATTTAAAATTAGTATACATAATAATAATATATTTGATTTATTTGAGATAACCATATATCTACAGTTATAACCGTTATAGGCGAAAAATACCATTGCTTAAAAGTACACTTAAGGTTATTTGTATATAACAAATGATAATAGATTTAATCACACTTAAGATTGTTATATTTCAATCATTTTAATAAACAAGATTTGAACCTATTTTTGTTAGAAATGGTGTTATTATTTCGATTTTTCGTTTTAGACAGTTTTTTGTTTGTATTTATTTTGACTGCGAAATTTTTATTCGTTTATTTAGAGAACAGATGTTGGACATATTGTAGTTTCAGTCCGAATATTTGACATTATTCAAAAGAAATTGACTTATTTAGGTTGTAATTGTTCATAAGTGAAACGGCGAAAGGCAAGCCACTTCAGAGGTTGAAATCTGTGTAAACCATTTACAAAGTGGTGAATTATTTGATGACAAAATTGGGATTTTTGGATTAAAAGGAATCCAGTCATGACAATTTTGATACGTAAAATAATAAACTGTCAAATTTCTCAATACATTGTAATTTTTACAAAACTTTAAAGTTCAACATTTAAGAAATTTGACAGTTTTGAATCAACTATTAATCGTCAACGATTTTTAAAAGTAAACATAGAATTGTTCTTATTGGTTTTCATTCCTGATGTTCACAAAATGAACTGAGTGAGCCCTGAGGAATAAAATCGAATCGTGAAAAGTAAATTTGTTATGGAAATTCAGTTGCCACTGCGGCTAGTAAATAATAACATAATTCCAATACCTAATTACTTGATTCGGAATACTTTCACTTTTCGATACTTCTTCGTACTTGCAATGATTTAAAAGGCATTATTATTGACACATAAAAACTAAGTATTAATATAAACTTCCCTTATAGTTACATATTTTCTCTAATACAATAGATGTAATCGTACCATTTAGTCCTACTGCAATAAAAATGGACATTAAGATCGGAAGAGCCTAAAGTTGGCAGCATATTGATTATTGCTGGTGAAATATCCCTCAATAGAATAGGCCAGTGGCTCTTATTAGATGAGTCATTTGCTTATCATTTTTTTAGAAGAACGCTAAAGGAGGGACACGGGACTGGAGGAATTAATTTCACTACCCACTTAACTCCCCCAGTTTCCCTGAATACCCGAGAAAAGACGAGCCAGTGCCCGCCTTATGGCGATGCGAAGGCGGTGTTGGGTATAAAGGCATTTTTTTCCATGGTATTTTTATTCTTAATATGTTGCCATACTACACATAGACTTCTTTGATTGTGAACACTGGTAAAATCATAGGTAGATATGAAAATTATTTTCCTTTGTTTTTTACCATGTAGGACTAAATAGTAGGATTACTGTTACCTTATGTACGACACGTTTTATTTTGTAATTTTATAGAAATTTTTCTTTATTATTTTTGAAGAAATTAAGAACACAGTTGAGCAATAGTTTTGAAGAAAATTAGCAGTAATCTCTGAGAAGTACATCGTATTAGCATTAAAATTTATATCATACTAGTGATATTTTAGTTTTTAATTCGCATTGTAAATATTTACAATAAACTTTACTCTAAAAATATTTCTTTATTTCATTTTGCAAGTCAGTGCAACACACATTCTATCTTAATATTTAAACAGGTCTCTGGGAAAACAGTGGCTAAGCTACTCGGGTCTAATAACCCGAAGGTCGTGGGTTCGATTCCCAGCTTGGGTCTGGTAGCAGTATTTTTTTCAGAATCCTAGCGGCTAATCATGAGAAGTCTGTCGCCTTAATAACGTTTTTATGACAAAAACACAGGATTTACAAAAATATTTATTTTACATAAGGAAAATGGCTATGTAACAAATCAAAATTTAAAATCTACGCCTGCGTTTTCTGTTCTCCCCTGGGTACATGTCCAATATTTTCTTCCTGCTTTTCTCGGCGTCCTCTTTGTCTGCAGAAAAATAATTAAATGTGTATTAATATTGACAACCGTTATGTGCCGTTTGATTTCTTATCGAATTCAATACATAGTTATCAGAAGTTACTACAATGTTTTAACGACGTAAACATAATATCCTTTTTGTACATAACCATAACAAACGCTACATATTTTTTTAAATCTTTTTATAATTTGATATGTTTTTTTTTTATTTCCTGGCTGTAAGAACCAATTTGCTCTTAAGATTTCCGATAAGTTCATTTGATCAGTCAAATATTTTAAATTAACTAGGTATAATATTGGTAACACCTCGAGTGGTATTTATTTATGTACCTTTTGTAAGTACTTAATTTTTGTTTTTTGTCTTTAATGAGAATAAACAGTATCACTAGTTTCGCCGGGACTCCATTCAAAATTGACAAGCAACTAATGAAAATAAACCACTGAGCTCCATTGCGAATTGTAATGGAGGTCAGTGGAATAAACAGTATGCCGGGACCCGGGACTAAAGCACAGTTTAACCTTAGAGTAGAACATTTAACAAACGTAATACTGTGACTAAAGTAAGTGTCAAAGTGACAAGGAGCTAATGAAAATAAACTACAGTTTATTCTAGTACTGTGATACATCACTAGTTCCGCCGGAACTTTTTGACCGGAACTAGTGAGAATAATCCCATTGTGTGGTACGGTTCACTACTTTCATTGTAATTTATTTTTTTTTACCAGTAGGAGTTAAGTTCCTGTTTTTTTATCAATAACGCTGTATTTTTTTATAGTTGACAAAACAGAGGTAAACTAGGTCAAAAAGGGGAAATAAACTTTATATTTTAGTGATAAGTTGACAAAGCAATTGTATACTTACATTCATCATCGTCCTCGACCTGTTGCAACGCCCGGATATCGAACCCGAGGCCATCGTAATTGAGCTCACGGAGTGTTCCCATGGATTTGTCTTCGTACATATAAGGAATCGATGGTGCGTAGTGTCCTAAGACAGAGAGTTAAATTGTGTATGTAATGTTTCAATCGTTATTTAGAAAAACGTATTTTAGGCGCTAGAAAAAGATCATGTTATAGGTTACCTACCATCAAAAAGGTTTAAGAATCGGTCTCCCTCGGGAATATCGTGTCTGTAATTAGGATCTCCAATGAAGTTAGGACTTTCGATCCTAGGCGTTACTTCTTGTCGACTAGATCCAGGAATATCTGTAAAAGAAAATAATAAATATCTCTGGACAATATTTACACAGCGCCGTCTAGCCCCAAACTAAGCATTAGCTTGTGCTATGGATGCCAGACAACGGATAAACTTACTTATAAACTTTTCTTTTGTAAATACATACATACTATGATACTATACTTACATAGAAACACCCAGACCGATACAAACAGACATGTTCATGCACACAAATGTTTGCACCGTGCGGGGATCGAACCCGCGACCTCTGGTGTAATAGCCGACTTCTCCACCATTACACCAAATGGCTCGTCAACACTTATTATTAAATAACTAATTGTAAATTTATTATAATTATTTCACGCCTCGTTACTCTAGTGGTTTGAGTATCTCGCCTGATCGGCGATGACATTTAGGTCCTGGGTTCAATTCCTGAGTCGAACATTTGTGTCAGGGTTTTCGATTGCAGCTAAACGTGGTGATTAAGCCAGTTTACAAGTCGATTGACAGAAAATTTGCTTACACACTTGCTACATACTTACTACAAGGCAATCGAATTCATCATCATCCCAGCGTATTCCCGATTGCATCCAGTATGGAGCTCAGGGTCCGCTTCGACTATGATCCTAGATTTGACAAGCCTGGTTATTACAATGGAGCGATTGCCATCTGACCTCCGTAACCCTTACAAGGGAAACCAGACCTACTTGGAACATAGTCGGGACCAACTGCTTAACGTGCCTTCCGAAGCACGGAATCATCATTATTTTCAGACATTCAGGTGATTCAAGCCTGCAATGTCCTAACCAAACTGGAAACAATCACACAAAGTGATGTTCCCCGTGGGATTCGAACCCACGACCTCCGGGTATTAGAGCCGAACGCTCTAACCACTGTACCACGGAGGCACAAGGCAATCCAATTCATAGGACATTATTAGGCTAATTTATAATTTCTAGAAAAGAAGGATAGGAGAAGCTTAAAGACACATTGCACTTAAAAGTTGACTGATAGTTAAATGCATAAACAAATACTTACCTAAATGCATACTGTCTGAATTCTGTGAATTGTTTGAACTATTTTGCCCCAACTCACGAGTCATCTCAAGAGTTTTACAAGTCTTTAATTCATTTTCACAACTGTCTCTTTTCTTGAAGTAATTTATAATAAAACCATGCTTTTTGGCCTCATCTTCTGATATAAATTCGAAATCAGATGAAGCATAACCACTGCAGAGAGAATCATCCAAATTATCATTAATAGAATCATTTGATACTAGTGAAATTGTATCGATATCGTTTTTCTTAACATCATTTGCATTTTCATTTACAATTTTTATATCATCGACTAATGTATCTCTTTCAATAACTTTTTCAGTTTCGTTATCTTTTGGAGGCGAATTTACATCTGCTAATATTGGTTTTACATCTTGTATTTCTTTTACATCATCTACAGCATCATTCAGTTGGATATTTTCAGTACATTCATTAATGTTGTTACTATTGTTATTGTTTTTGGCTTTTGAGTCGAGTATATCGTCGTCATCGTTGCATAAAGCTTCTATAGAGCTCCAAGATATATTATCAAGATCTTCTAAAGGTATTGTTAGTGGTAAATCAGTTTCTTCATCAGAACTTATGCTTATTACATCTGTTTCTGTTATATTTGTAGTTACTTCATCAAATTTATTATTAGTCTGTACATTTTCATTACAAGTCCCTATTTCATCGATCACAGACGTGTTGCTATCAATTTTTTTATCAATAGTATATTTTTCAATCGCGTCTTCAATATCGCAGTCATCAGTGGAGCTTGCTGAATTCAGTTCTTTGATAATACTCTCGAATTCGTCTAAATTGAGCCATTCTGGTGAATCGATGTCTAGCGCCAGATCAGTATCATCCAGTTTTAAATCAGTAATATCAATTTCTGAATTGGTTTGATTTGTGCTTTCTTTGTCTAGTAAATTATCTAGCAATAGGTTTTGGTTATTATTGATGCATCCTGTGTTATTATTATTTTTATCATCAATATTTACAATAGGAATGTTTATATCCTTCTCTACAACAATGTTATACTTTTTGTACAATACATTTTTATCATTATTTATAATTTTCAAACGAGTTGGTACCATAGTATGGTTTGAAACATCAAAAGACTTATTAGTTGTATTAAGTTTACCAGTTATGCCTTCCTGCCTGTTTTGTCTTTTTATTGCATAATGTTTTTCTTTGTTCCTGATAATTTTTATACACGGTAACTCTTTTGAATCTCTACTCTTGCGTCTGATATTTGTGGTGTAAGTATTTGGTAGTAATATTTTATTTTTAATGTGTTCTCTTTCTATCGAGACTTCTACCTTATTAAAATCTTTTTCTTTCACATTTTCTACTCTTTCCTTATTTTCTGCACTTTTTAAAGATCCTTCTAAATGTTCGTTTATTAAAGTTGTTTTGGTTGGATTAAGTACAGATATATTCAAAATAGATTCTTCATCGTTAATAATTTTGTTTTCATTGATACTTGTTTGTGTATAGATAATAGTATCTTTCACGAATTCCATTGTGAACTGAAATTGTCTTTAGCTTTACATAAATTATAAAGAGGAAAGATTTGTTTGTTTGTATTGAATAGGCTCTGAAACTACTGAACCGATTTGAATAATTCTTTCACTGTTGGAAAGCTACAGTATCCCCGGGTGACATAGAATAGTTTTTATCCCGGAAATGTGGGGGAAAGGGGGAAAGTGTAAAGAAATTACGCGCGGGTGAAACCGCTCAGGCAGCGCTAGTATAATATCCTAATACCAGTTATTTTTAAGCAAAGTCAATGAAGACTCTTCAAGGGACAAACTTTTAAAATACATCTTTGAATATTATTTTATTAACGTAAATATGTATCTTGGAAACTGACATTACGGGATATGCGATCAACAAGCGTTATTTTACAATTCCACATTGTTTAATGATGGTTTGTTTTTCAAGTTTATAACGTTAACTATGTACATAATATATGTAACCAACTAAAGTTTAGTAGTTACTCACCGATACTGGCACAAATCAAACGTAAAATGTAACTTTTTCCATTGCAATGACAGTTCCACGTGTAAACCATTCACTTCAGTTTACAAATTTTTACTTTACTTCTAAATAAACACACGATACCCTCAAATTCTCGCTAAAACTTTGCAATAAAATTATAAAATTACAAATTGATCAAAGCGCGGGAACCTAGTAAAATCCTATTGGTTGATTGATTGCGGTCGGTCGTTTTTTTAGAAAAGTAGTTTTAGCAAAGGAATTGTATATTTTACGGCTTACATGATGGTGTTTTCTTTTATTTTAATGTTTTATTTAAATCAAAAACTATTTTTAAAAATTAAAATTTGTAATGCATTATTTATTAAAACACGTACATAATTCGTACATTTAATAATTTCCTACGGATTTGCTGTTTTTTGTGGGTCCGATTGTGAAGTTACAAAATCCAATCAAGTTACGAAAATCAACTTAATAATACTCAATGTATGTAATCATTAAAAAGTTATTATTTTATATTTTTGCTCTGCTATAAATTACAGATTTCTGCATTTTAATTTACATAATAAATTATGTGATCGCCAAGTGGCGCCCTCATTTAATAAAAAAATTCAGTATGTTTATATCATAAACGTAATATAACTAACTAGACCAACTAGACTGTGCTCTCGTGGCTAAAAAACGAGCCGAGCGAAACAGTCAAACAGAGCAGCTTGTCCCTTTCCAATAGGGTGACAATAAGTTTCGGTTAAGTGAGACAAATTCAAACATGCAATCTGCGGATCTGCCTAATAATAGTATTTTCAATTCATATTAAAATATTTCAACGGTCGGTTGTGTCGGCAGCAAAACTTCATATTCAACCGTTGATATAAGTTTATAGAGAGCTGTGTTGTTTAAGACGATGTTATAAAATGATGTAGACAGTGCAATAAATGTGATAGAAAGGCTCCTGGTCTTATTCATCACATAATGCTTTACGGGGTAACTACCTTAAGGCCTTACCCAGAGCAAATGACTTTGAGCATTTCACCTTCACTTACCCCCACCTCACCTCACCCCATACTTCGTAACCATCGGTAATAATATGAGCGCCATCTAGTTAACTAGCGCCAAACTATTACTAACATTATAAAGCCACTATTAGCAGACTGAATATTATTTGTCATAGAAAAAAAAGTATCTTGTAGATACACACATCATAATTATAAGTAGAATCGAAATGTTTTTCAGTACGATAAAATACAACAAGATTAATTTTAATTTTTTTGTTCTCTGTTTGAAAATAGAAATTTGAACATGAAAGATTTTCAATACAAAAGAAGAATTCGATTCAAACGGTTTTTTCGATATTTTCAACGGATATCTAGATTGAAAAAAAACTCTTAGAGGATAATCAGAAGTTTTACGAGTAAAAATTACAGCAGGTATAGTCACATCAGGAGGTGTTCTCCGGGTAGTATTACCAGGGTGTGTTTTCAGGGTATTAACATCATAGGTGTTCTCCAGGAGAAGTATCATCAAAGGGTGTTCACCGGGTTGTTGCTTCAGAGGGGTGTTTTCAGGGTAGTCACATCAGGGGGTGTTCTCCGGGTACTATTACCAGTGGGGTGTTTTCAGGGTATTAACATCATTCAACGTGCAACGTGGTCACGACCCTGAGGATTGGGATACGGAAACTGCGTGCTATTTCTCTCGTAAAATATCTACTCCAGTCAACGAAGCTCTAACTTTGCCATTTTAGCTGAAAAGATGAATCAAAGGACAATGCTAAAAAAAAACCAGGTTGGAATCAAATGAAAAGTATCTGTAAAATTATTGGTAATAATATGTAATTAAATATTCCATAGGGGGCATCATCGAAATCAATGGCGGTATGTGTGAAATTGCTTTCAGATTTTTAGGGGTCACATAAAGTATCAATTAAAGGAGTAAACAGATACAGTTGCGGTTTAAAAGTGTATAAAATGGCTATATCTAATATAATTATATTATATAATTGTATATAGTGTCCGACCGAAGGTTCGGTTTCGGTTTCGGTTTCGGCCGAGTTTCGGCCAAAAATCAAGTTTTGGCGGCAGTTTCGGTTTCGGCCAAAATTGGCCGAAACTTTTGCCGAAACCGAAACTGATTTCGGAATTTGTGTGCACGCTCGCCTAACTTCGTTTCACGCCGCAACGCTTTGGCGGCGGCGCACCTGTTTGGGAATTATTGTCTTGCGTCGTTCGGATAGCTCTGTAGCAACACAACATAGTCAGTGCGTTAAACAGTAACAATTAGTGATTCGATTATTGATAACTGATAAACATTTTGTTATGAGAACTTGATTTGAAAATAGTTATTTATGTGACTGTTGCATAATGAGGGTCATTAAAATACGAATGTGGTTTTATGAAACGAACGAAGTGAGTTTCATAAAAGGATCACATGAGTATTTTAATGCCTACTTATGTACAGTCACATACATAACTTTATCTTCATTCATACGATAAATGTCTATTTTAAAGTCAGGATCGATGTGAAACCGCGTGGAATATAATCCGTAGTACCAGGAGAGCAGAGAAGAACAAGAAGCAAGGCTAGCACGCGTCTTTCAAACTCTTTGATTTAATGAATAGTTACGCTGCGGTTATGCTCTCCTGGTACCTTTGAAAATACATCAAGATGTTTTGCTTACATATGTTAGCTTCAAATCCATTAATTTTTACTTTTTAAGAAGACGTTCGAAATTTGAACGTAATTAAAGTATCGGTTACCGATACTAAAATGTAAACATTACGATGCAGCCACAGATAATTATATCTTAATGTAGGGCGTCTGCTCATCGCTCCTGACTATAAAATAGACATATTATGGTATGGATGTAGATAAAAATAATAAAAGTATTATTAATATGTTTTTTTGTATTATCTGTAGGTATAGGTACTAATATTAAAAAGAGGAAAGATTTGTTGTTTGTTTGTATTGAATAGGTTCCGGAACTACTGAACTGATTTGAATAATCTTTCACTATTTGAAAGGTACACTATCTCCGGGTGACAAAGAATACTTTTTCTCGGAAATGTGGGGGGAATGGAAGGATATTTAAAAAAGAAATAACGCGCGGTTGAAACCGCGGGCAAAAGGCTAGTCTTCTATATAAATGGGAGAAAATGGACCGACTGAATGAATTCCTGAATGACAATCAACGCCCAGCCCATTGCACAAGACCCAGGAATTTGAAATTTCGTACAAGGATTCTTTACAATGTGTAAATTCCCACTATGAAGCGGTTTTTCGAAATTAACCCCAAGGGGGTAAAAAGAGGGTTATAAAATTGTATGAAACTTTGTCATTTTAAAAGTTACAGTCTTAAAATTCGTGAAGTATATTTTTATATTTAGTGTCAGTTTCAAATAAAAAGGTGTTATTGAAAATTTATCCCCAATGGTGATTAAAAAGGGGTAAAAAAATCACCCCCAAAGGGATAAATTAGGGGTTGAAAAATAAAATTTTCCAAATTTGTACAGGGGTTCTTTATAATGTGTAAGCTCCTACTGAAAAAGGGTTTTTGAATATTTCACCCCTCAAGGGTGTTAAAAATGGTTTAATCGTTTTACTTTAAATCTAAAAGCGTGCTTTATAATGTGTAAATTTCCACTAAGAAGGGGGTTTTGGAAGTTACCTGGGGGGTTTCATAGTGGTTTAAAGTGTAGCCTACGCCAGCGAAGCCAGGGGCGGAAGTCTAGTATTAAATAAATGATTACAACAAAATTAATTAATTTTATTCTTGACCACGTGAGTTTCGGTTTCGGTTTCGGTTTCGGCCGAAACTGAAGCCACGGCCGAATATTCGGTTACGGTTTCGGTTTCGGCCGGAAAACCAGTTTCGGTCGGACTCTAGATTAATTATTATTATTTAATATAATAAAGCGTAACAGTTTGTTTGTCTTTGTAAACGCGCTAATCTCAGGAACTACAAGACCGATTCTAAAAATTCTTGCACCAATGAGAAGCTACAACTTTACTGAATAGGTGCTAAAAAATATATTTTTATAAAAAATTATAAAAATATTTTTTTATTATTCAGTAACTATGTAAGTGATACTTTATGTGACCCCTGAAAAATCTGAATAGCAATTTCACACATACCGCCATTGATTTCGATGATGCCCCCTATGGAATATTTAATTACATAATTATTATTACCAATAATTAGAGATACTTTTCATTTGATTCCAGCCTGGGTTGTTTTTCATACTAGATGAGCATTGTCCTTTTCGTTAATGACCCCGTGATAATGATAACATACTAAAAATGCGGGGCGGGGTGGTGTCACCAGGGTCATTCGAAAAAATGGAAGAGGGTGAAAAATTTCTTTTTCCCGATAATCTCAAAAACTAACATAATTAAGAGAAAAAGTTTTAGACAAAAGCTGTAGAGAATTACTTTGTCTACAAAAAAGGTTATAATCATTTTACGCGTATCGCGCCCCGTTTGCTAGGAAATCGCGTACAATGTGCGAAAATTAGCACGAACAATGTTTTTCGCTATTTAAAACGGGGTTTTTTCATATTTTCCAATTGGAATGATTTTTATGCATCCTCCGACACACCCTAAGAGATTTCCTTCTAATTTTTATAGATTTGGGTCAACAAGTGCGTTTATTATTCAGTAACTATGTAACTGATACTTTATGTGACCCCAGAAAAATCTGAATAGCAATTTCACACATACCACCATTGATTTCGATGATGCCCCCTATGGAATATTTAATTACATATTATTACCAATAATTTGATTCCAACCTAGCTGCTTTTTGAGCATTGTCCTTTTAGCGTCAGTTTCAGCTTTACAACTAAAATGGCAAAGTTAGAATTTCGTTGACTGGAGTAGATATTTTACGAGAGAAATAGCACGCAGTTTCCGTATCCCAATCCTCAGGGTCGTGACTGACCACGTTGCACGTTGAATGATGATAATACCCTGAAAACACCCCACTGGTAATAGTACCCGGAGAACACCCCCTGATGTGACTACCCTGAAAACACCCCTCTGATGCAACAACCCGGTGAACACCCTTTGATGATACTTCCCGGAGAACACCCCCTGATGAATACACTAGCGATTGGGAGGGTCCGCAACGTTTCACCAAAGTACACGTATTAAAATTGCTCCGTTTAAATATTATTCTAATAAGTGTAAAAAGTAAACAGTTTTTAGTAAATGTTGTATAAAAATGTGCGGCAAGAAATAGCGCATCCTGTGGTGTAAATTTTAAATCGTTTAGTTGACATTTTGGATGTTTTTAACAAAATTAAACCAACTGTGACGGTTACGAGTGCAATATTGGATAAA
Source organism: Mecyna flavalis (assembly GCA_949319885.1). Lineage (NCBI taxonomy): Eukaryota > Metazoa > Arthropoda > Insecta > Lepidoptera > Crambidae > Mecyna > Mecyna flavalis. The sequence continues at coordinate 5,044,964 of OX439420.1, read as the reverse complement.
GCATGTAAAAATAATATTGTAAAGTGACTCATGTTCCAACGGACCTCTGCGAGCAAACAATACTGATCTTTGGACCCTATTCACGTCTGTTGGTGCGCGCCATACTTCATCGCTTATTTCATCCTGTCTATACAACGCTCGGTGGCCGAGTGCAAATACGCTGACGTAATAAGTGAACATTAGTTCAAATCCCAAGTAGTCCAAAAAAACTTTTTGAACATTTTTTTTGGTTTGAGATTGTTTAGTTATTCTTTTTTTATTATTCACTTTTTTTAACTATCATTCGTTGGTGTATTACATTGGATAATGTAATACACCAACTCAAGACTCATGACTCAGTCTTGGTTTGTATTGAATAGGCTGCGAAACTCCTGAACCGATTTGGAAAATTCATTCACTTTTGGAAAGTCACCCGGGTACTATTCCCGGCCCGGGTGACATACGACAGGATTATAGGATAATTATTGACAAAAGAAATTACGCGCGGGTGAAGTGAAACCGAGGAGGTGGCCTAGTGTAGTCAGTGCAATTTACCGTCGTAGGTACCTACTGATCGATTTGTAAAATTCATTCACTTTTGGAAAGTTATCGCGATTTTGGCGAGCCATTTGGTGTAATGGTCGAGAAGTCGGCTATTACACCAGAGGTCGCGGGTTCGATCCCCGCACGGTACAAACATTTGTGTGCATGAACATGTTTGTTTGTATCGGTCTGGGTTTTTCTATTTATAATAATGTATGTATTTACAAAAAAAAAGTATATTAGTAATGTTTATCCGTTGTCTAGCACCCATAGCACAACTAATGCTTAGTGCTGCACAAGCTAATTCTTAGTTTGGGGCTAGATGGTGCTGTGTGAATAATGTCCAGAGATATTTATATTTATATTAAATCGAGCGTGTAGCATTCGCCATTGATAGTTTTACTACACTACTATTATTAAACAAGATAATTAAATCGTCCTTTCGCATTTAATACAAGACACACCTCAGCCTCACAATATAAATCGTCCTTGCGTAAACAAAGCAAGCAAACGTCAGTGCTTGTTTGTGTCGCTAGGTGTCGGTGTCTCACCGATCTGTCACGTGTGTGAGCGAGCGACACGGGTTCCCCGTAGCACAGCTAGCGACCGACTGCCGCCCGCTACCCGTTGTGGGCGCGTGAGAGAAATGGCCGTCCGAAATTATGAATAATAATCCGTAAAAATCAAGAAAAGGATGATTTCCAAATTTTTTGCAGCCAATTTATAGTTTTTTTGATTGTCTATCGATGGGCGCAAGCCAAATTTAAAAAACACGTTTAAATTAGGAGGAGTGCATGAAATAATATTATTTTAGACGTATTTTCAAAGTCAGTTTTGGTAGTGATAAATAAAGATAAACACAAACTTTAAACGTGGAATTTTAAGATAAAACTACAAAGATTATTTACGTATTTTTTAAACTGTTGTTTAAGCATTAAATAAGGAGTTGAGAGCCGTTAAAAACAAGACTTTTGGTCTGGGTGACGCCTTAAGAAATAAAAAAAGACAATTTATAACATATACGCTTTTTCAAATTTAAGAATACATTAAACGAAAAATAAGTAAATATACAATTGTATATTTACTTATTTTTCAATTGTATTAATATACAATTGTATTAATACATTGTAAAAATAACATTAAAATACAATCGTTAAATTAAGTTTTGGTCAGGCAAAATTGTTGCCCAAATCATTTCTTATACTGACAATATGAAAGAACGAGAATCGAGACCATCCTTGCCATATACCTAGTATTCATGGTCACTCTAACTATGAATGAACTGTCATTGCGTGCTGGCAATGTGAAAGAACGAGACAAGCTACTCCCGTCTTGATATCTTTCTCGTCTCGGATTTGCCTCGCGTCAGGCGCAAGCAAATATAAACTTTAATGCGTTGGGATAGTGTTCATTTTCAAAAATGCAGTTTTTTTAAGATATCATTCCGGTTACATAGACAATATTATTTCCATGGTTTATATTGGTTTATATTATGTAGTCTATGGTCATATCCACTAAAGAAATCCTATGTTGCGTTTGTTTAAAAGAGGATAAAGATTTTGTACGTTATTAAAACGGGGCTCAAACCGTTTTATTAGGTACTTTTGAAAACTGCAACAAAAGTAACACATTTTACTCTTTCCTAAGGTTGACTGGAAGAGATCGCTGTTTAGCGATAAGTCCGCCTATTTTGTCCTAAAGTGTTTTGTGCAATAAAGAGTATCTATCTATTTTAAGTGTTATTTTGATAACATAAAAATACACGATCGTTCACGATAAGAAGTCCCCTAGCCGCTACAATGGCAGCATTGCCTACGCTTTGTAAATCTGTCAAAAAACAGATTGAAAGTATTGATTTGAAAAACAGTAGTACAGACCTACAAACTTATCTGTTCCGGTGGCCAAAATTGGAACTACGTGAAATGCAATGCAAAAACGATATTTAATGACAGTTCTAAATAGACAGTAGCGACGCCGCCACCGGAACAGATAAGTTTGTCGGTCTATACCTTTAGTACTTGTTCTGAGGTCTATACCTACCAATATAGCGGCTAGAGGACTTCTTATCGTGAACGATCTGTACAAACAGATATGATTTTTTATTCAATGAGGGCGTCACTTGGAGACACCCACCAATCGCCATAAGTTAGTTAAGTCGGCTATTGTTTGCTCATCGTTTATCTGCTACTTCTTTCAAAATAAAACAGCAAAATTTATAAGTAATTTTATTTTGTAATCAAATGCATTATGAAATCCTATCGTTACTCAAAGATACGTTACATTAAGCCACCCAATGGCAGTGCGATAGTTTTACACCTTGGCATAACTTTTGAAGTTGATAAGTAGGATACAATCATTACGAAATAATCGTTAACACTAAAATAACTGTTTTAGAAACTGCCGCACAACTTATGCACCGAAATACAAATTAATTAACATAGATTCTTTCGCCTTACATAAAAATTTACATCCTATAAATTAAATACAATACAATGGAAACACTTTACTTTGTCACTTCTTTCCTGATTTTTTAATACCTCCTTGAGTCAGTGGGCCTTTCTGGGATGCCTTTGCCTTAGCTTCCTGAAAAAAATAATATTTTTATTTATTTTGGTGTTGCAATGATTTGACTTAAAGACAAAGGATGAGGGGCATTTTTGTATGGGAGCTGGGCGTAAAACCAACAGAAATAAAATGTGTTGTAATTTACTTCATTGTACTTCTAAATACCCCCTAAATACTTTTTGACCTCGATATAGACCGGGTTTAACTGCAAAAAACTCCAAAGATTGGTTTGGTTACATAAAACACACATATTAGTTAAAACTACTATTTATTAATAATTTTTATTCAAATATCAATGGTATTCATTAAGTTTAACATCTAATAAATGTTCTGCGGGTGCAACGAAAGGCGCGGGTCGGGCGCGGTACTGTGTGCGTACTCCCGACCCGACCCGCGCCGTCCTCTGCGTGTTTTGCGCTTTAGGTTACCGACCGATGGATTGGTTTCTTTGGCTTTATAGCTCTGCACGACACATCCTGTCGTGTTATCTCCGTTGTATTAGTGATTGTTTTTAATACTATAACAAATAAATATGTTATATTAATAACGAGAAACGTATAAGTTTGAACATGAATATCTCTGTTCTCCGGTTGTTTAGGTGATTGCCCTCATAGTATAAAATTAAGAAATGGTCATTAGCTTTCACATAAAATATATTTTAAAACTGTTGGTCTTACGCCCATTTTGACCATAACTCTTTTATTTTTAGTTATTAAGTAGTTTCTAAATGACTCTTAGTAAAATGTATAAATGGTTTATCTATGTTGATGATGCTGTTATTGAACTGCAGCTGTAACAGCATTGATTGAAGTAATGTGTATGCATACACTATACATAGTGTGGCACCCATAGTATGTACAGTCAGCGCCATAATAATTGAGCATTCAAACCTATGTAACACAAATATTTTAAATATTTGTCTCTCCCTCTCTATCACCAAAATCAATGGAAGGATGAGATTATGGAAGTGGCTGGCAGAATCTGGACTAGGCTCGCCTAGGATGGCACAAAATGGAGTAGTATGGGGGAGGCCCTTGCCAAAAGGCACACAGATGTTTAATAATATAATCTATAGATAAAGTTTGTAATGTTAATTAGTTTTATGTTGAAGAATAAAAAAATTGGTCTCAATCTGAGTAAGAACACCACCATGTTGATATAAAAGAATAATATTTTACCTGAAGAGCTTTTTGCTGTTCTTTAAGCTTCTGTTTGTGGGCCAGGTCATCCTCGTCCAGCTCCTTGGAATCCTTCTTGGGAGCCTTCAAAGGTTTCTTCTTACCACCCTCTCGGCCAGACATACTAGAAATAGAAAATTTTGCAATAAGGTCCAAATAACCAATACTTTTGCACATATTTTTATTTATTTGCATCTTTTTTCTTTATTTATGTTATAGTGACTATGTATTTCTTAACTTTTATTTTGCGATTTTAATTATTATCTTTTATTCATAAGGACTTGTAATCTGATGTTAGAGTAAATATTACTAAAAGTACGCACAGCATTTAGTAAAATAGAAAATGCTAACATCAATGCACATTGAAATATTATAATATTTATAGCATTTTGAGGCAAACATTTACTAGGTTCATGCATGATGGAGTAATAACATTTATTAATTTAACTCTTAAACACCCGACCGAAAGCCGGGTGTCGCGTAAACAATAGATTTTCTATTGTGTCTGGTTTTCCGGGGCTTGATGGATTAATGTTATCAATCCATCCACATAAACATTTTCGACGTAAAGAACATAAAATAGATTATCTTAATTATTATAAAAATATGAAATGCATAAATACAAGATGAAAAGTTGTAACTAAACAACGGAAGTAACATGTAATATGTTTCACCTGTTAACCTGTTCGCAAGGGGAACGCAATTCACTATCAACTAATAATAAAAATCACTGCTTGTCAAGTTTGTAGATTGATTAGACATCATTGAAGTACACAACATACTAACCAAAATGACCTTACAAACTCAATTTTAACCTTTAAAACGTAAATTATAAATAAATTAGGATAATGACCTTACAAACTCAATTTTAACCTATATAACGTAAATTATATATAAATTAGGATACTGATATTAAACTATACTTTATAAAACGTCATCGTAGTGTCCGGCAAAGTCTGGAAAGCCTACTTAAGTAGATCAAAATAATTATACGAAATAATAACACCAGTTTCTTGAATAATCTCGCATCAAACAAACATGTTTTTTAATAAGTATTTCGAGTTAATCTAGCACTCAGCATAAACGGAATATATAACTTAATATATGCCGCTCTGAAATAGTGCAATAATTTAATTGGAACGATAGAAGTAACACAGATTTAGTAAATTGAAAATTTTGTGCGACTTGCGTTTGGATAACCTAAACTAATACACAAGTACGCATTTAATTAAGCATCCCTATAATTGATTAGTATGAAAATTGAAAGGATTATAATATGCGTAGTGAATTGGTACTTACTTTTATAATTTGGCTGATAGAATACGTATTAATAATAAAAACCAAAAAGCACACCTTTTTCTGATGATGCTACTTTTTGACAAAATTTACTTAAATCGCTGTCAAATTGAGTAAATACCCAATGAGAGGATAGGTCTCAGTTTGACAATTAGAATTACGCCAATCAAATAAAAGTATGTTCCTCTTTGTTGAAACGCTATTGGTTAGATAACTGTCACGTGTTTTGATTGGTTAATTATTTTTTTAAGAAAATTCTTATACAGGCAAAGACATTTATAGGTATACTATCTTTGTAAAATATTGAAATATTTATGTAGGAAACCATAATACAATACATTCTAAATAATTTATATTATAAAATGAGTATGTATGTACCTATTTTTATAAAACAAACCATTGTATGCTTAATTTGGGATGAGATGGCTTCCTGTGATACAGTGATATCCCTGTCGCAAGGAGTCATCTATAGCTGTCTACACACCGCAGACGCCGGCGCGCCGGCGGCACGAGCCCGCGCACTAAGTTACGAAGACTTTATCAAGCTGGGAAAAATAACACGATGAACAAAATAATTATATGTATAATTAGGTACCTACTTTTTAAATCAATGTTATTTTATTAGGTACCTAAGACGACTACAATTCTATAAACAATACTTTAAATGTACTTAATAGTTTCTACTGATGGAGTTGCCAAAAACTGTAGCATAACAACAGAAGTGGCGAGTTCGATCCCCGCATGTTACAAATAATGAAATTGGTCGTCAAGAGAACCAGTCAAGAGAATGAATGAAAAGAACAGTGGTACCTATAATCAATGACAGGCATGAGGTCGATGGCAGAGAAGCTTGCTTTCGGCCCTTATAAAGACCGACAAACTTATCTGTTCGGTTGGCGGCGTCGCTACTGTCGATTTAGAACTGAAGTTAAATATCGTTTTTGAATTGCATTTAACGTAGTTCCAATTTTGGCCACCGGAACAGAAAAGTTTGTCGGTCTGTAATTATTTCTTCATTACCTATTTCATTATTATCATTTTGCTGGAAATAAAGCTCTCCCAAAATTTACTCACAAAATTCTTATTAATAAAAATTATATACGAGTAGTTAATTTTTTCACAAAAACAAAGTATGTACAACTGGCGGACTTAATACCTACCATAAGGCATTCTCAACCAGTAAACCATTGAGTTGAGAGTGAAGTAAAACAATGGTGTTGTAATGGTCAAAGAACACGTTAGATAAAAAAGGTAAATAATAATATCAATAGACAAGCATTTGCGTATGTACCGATATGAATTATATAAAAAATCCTTTTTGATATTAATTAGTGAAAATATCTTTGTCTTGCAGAAATGAAAAAAAAGCAGCATCTGTACCTACCTACATGAAAGTAATTAATTTTAATCCAAATGAAATTAATTCGATGGTAATAATAAAGTAGGTACTGCGTTTCTTATTATTTTTATCGTAACAATGCATTTTGAATTTGGTTATCCATAGAGTACAAATTATATATTCGTTATCTTTTAATAAACTTATATAAGTGGCAGCTGTTTATTTGTTGTAAAATACTTAAGTTTTAACCTATATTTATGTCTAGTGCAGGGCAAAGGCACAGTAGGCTCGTCCGGGAAAGAACCACCCTAACACCAGCGTGAAATAATAGTGACTACTATTGTGTTGAGTGCCGAAGGCCCACACCCCCCATAGGCCGGCAACGCATCATCAACGGTCTGGTGTTGCAGATGTTCATGGGCGGCGGTGATTGCTTACCATCAGGCGACCCGCTGGCTCGTTTGCCGCCTCCGACTTAAAAAAAAGAGTGGACATAGGCTGTTTAGTTTTATTCACATTGAAATTATGCTACGTATGTACATCGCTTACCTACCTAATGTCGACCGATGTGGGCGTAGTGGATAAGAAGTCGTTTATTACAGTAGAGGTCGCAGGTTTGAACCCACGCGGTGCAAAAAAATTATTGCGCATGAATATTTCTTTTTGTATTGGATGTTTCGGTGTTATTAATATTGTTAGTATTTATTAATGAAAAACTATAATAGTTTTACGCCCGCGGTTTGAATGAGACATTTCCGGTAGGAATTTTATATCCTATGTCCTAATATAAACTATACGTGTGCCAAATTACATAAAAATCCGTTCAGCCGTTTAGGTGTGTGATTGAGTAACAAACATCCAAACATTCAGACTTTCGCATTTATACCAAACTAGCGGGCGCCCGCGGTTTCACCCGCGTGGTTCCTGTTCCCGTGGGAATTAATCAAAATCCTTTCTGCATACGTCATAACATCTACCTGCATTCCGAATTTCAGCCCGATCCGTCCAGTGGTTTGGGCTGTGCGTTGATAGATATCTGTGTCAGTCAGTCACCTTTGAGTTATATATACCTATATAGATAGGTATTAGTAGGTATTACATTCAGCTGCGATGGCGATGTCGCGGGCTGAAGGCTAGTGAATTAAATAAAAGATGTATCTGATATATCCCTTAATAACTTCATTTCAATCAAAAACACATATAAATTAATACAGATAATTATGAAAGCATATAACGTCGTGTCGAATCGAATCGTAAAAACCTGTTATACAGTGTTTCACAAAAACAATTTAAATTAAAATAAATAATTGGTATTGCATTTACAATGAACAAAATTGCATTTTTGTTAGTTCTTTTAGTCGCAGTTTTTCATAAAACAAGCGCCAAAGGTAAGTTCATTTTCCTGTTTTTTTGTTTTTAAGGCTCATATTGTCGTCATCTATTTATTTATATAAAAGAAAGTCGTGTTTGTTACAACACTTATAACTCGAGAACGGCTGGACCGATTGCCATGGTTTTTGATTTGTTGGATTTGTTTCCGTCCCGAATAGTAGAATACATCTTAAAAAAGAAAGGATTTTGATCAATTCCCACGGGAACGGGAACCACGCGGGTGAAACCGCGGGCGGCCGCTAGTTTGGTAATAAATAAAATTTATAATTTTGTAATTTTTGTTGGTTTGTAAGTGATTATTAAATATTATAATTTTTTATTATTGTAAATTAGATAAATAATAGAAATCATATGTTGCGCTTATTATAAACTGGGTAAAATATGCAAGCGGTTGTTTTGATATTTTTGGTTACTATCTACGTCGAATACAAAATTTTAAGTCCCTACACTACACTTCCTTTCAAATAATCAAGACGTAATCAATGTGAGAGAACAGCAGCATTATAAGAGTTGAATTACTGTTCGAATTTCGATTAAAGCAGCAATGCAATTCACTAAGCGACACTTCGATGCGCTCACGGCTGAGATCAGGGGTGTGTCAGCCTTAACATCGTTCGATGTTTTCACGGCTTTATAAATTGGTATTCTCTAAGCTCAAATAACTCGTCAGTCGTCGTCGATCTGTCGGCTTCGTGAACTAACTTTCATACAAGAATATGTTGAGAATATGTCAGTCAAGTGTTTCCTTATCACACCGTTCAAAGCCTTGCGGCGCTAGTATCGTACAGCGTTGAAAAAGTTCTTACAGAATACCAAAATGACTCTCACCGATGACACAGCCGCGGCGACTAAGGCATTTATGACATTTGCGCTTAGTGAATCGTATTGCAGGACCACATCACATATGTTACTATTATTAGTCGGTATCGTGTCGGGTGCACCCAGACGAAAGTAATACACAAATAATAAATTGAGAATCTCCTACGTTTTTGAAGTAAAAATTTGATTCCACTTTAATGTAATCTTTAGTACCTATAGGATGATATAGCAGGAGGTTTGTACAAATTAGTTGCTTAACCAACTTAGCTACTAATTCATGACATTTTTTATCTGTAATTGGTTTTATTTTATTATTTGCGTCAGTAAGGGCCTTAAGGGATGTTTTTCGCTTTCAGATTCGAGTTGCTCATTGCCGATAGTTAAAGGAAATTGTCGGGCATCTTTCCCCATGTAAGTAAAAATTCAAATCAAAACCGCTCGGGTATAAAAACACGGAGGTCGTGGGTTCGATTCCGCCTTGAGTCTGGTTGGTGGTAGGGCTTTTTCAGAGTCCGAACGGCTAGCTACTACCCACAGGTGAAATCTGCCGCCATAACAGCTCTGGCTGTGTTCCGGCAATATTTATTAAAGTAAACTTGAAATCAGATGAGCCTACCAGTCTGGCAGCACATTGAGCGACGCTTCCAGGCGAAGTGTCCTTCGAAAAGGCCGCAGTGGCCGCTTACCATCATGTGAGCTGCGTGCCTGTCTGCCAGCTGGTATTAAAAAAGATATTAAATAAATGGAGTTTTTGACTGTAGTTCTACTATGGCAAAATTGTTTTAAAAACCTTTTATTATTTTATTATAGGTATGCCTACGATCCGTCAAAGAAAAAGTGCGTCGAATTCACATACGGTGGGTGTGGAGGCAACCGTAATAGATACGAAACCAAACAAGCCTGCAAAGACGCTTGCAAGTGATGATGACACATGATGACGATTGATGACGGGTGATGATGATGACACAGTGATGATGATAAATTAAAGGTGTTTTAATGGTCTTTTAATTTTCTTTTATTTATTTATTTATAAAAACTTTATTGACCACAAAATTAGGGTACAAAAGGCGAACTTAACGCTAGAAGCATTCTTTACCAGTCAACCTTAGGGAATAACGAAAGCTTTAATGCGGCAAAAAGTGACAAGAACAAAACCTAATAAAATAAACTTTTACAAAGACAGGACCGCAGCCCACCCCAAGATCTACTGATACTTAGTTTAGCCTATTAAAAGATTGAGGAAAGAAAAAAAATATTGAGCTTCCTTTATTTTATAAAATAAAAGTTTACATAAAAATATTATTTTAAGCGAGATTTCTGTAGAGTACTGTACTGTATAAACCGTTATCCAGATTTATATTATACCGGTTTAGCGAGGAATCAGACATTTCTTCTGGCATTCTTCGTATGTCTGGAAGTTGTTTTCGTTCCCGCCACAACCGCCATAGATAAACTCTTCACATCCCTTGTCTCTGGTGTAGGCGTATCTGTGGAAAACAGAAAAAATACTATAACCTCCTCTAGCCCACCTGATGGTAAACGGCCACTGCGGCCTAATCCATTGAGGGACACTTCACCAGGAAGCGTCGCTCATTGTGGCAGCACATTGAGCGATGCTTCCTGCTCGGAAGTGCTACGTCACTATCGTCTTCTGTAGGTACGGTTGAGGTTTTTCTTTAAGTCCTCAGACCAGCGACTCCTTCGAGTGGAAATACAATGCTCAATTTATCTCTTAATGATTAACTGTTGCTATAGTTTAAAATACCTTGTAGTATCTTACCTTTTCATGTAGCCCAGACATCTTCCCCCTTCCACCGGCTGGAGACATGCAGAACCTTAATAAAATAACAGTTTTATAAAAGTAAGTAGGTAAGGTAAGAGGTAGGTAGATCTAGTCTTATTGTGCACCTATAAAATGCATTGTGTGTATTATACTTTTTTCAATTTCATTTCATTTGCAGACAGCCTCGATGGTCTAGTGGTTTAAGTACCGGGCCGAGATCTCGGGGTCCTGGGTTCAATTCCCGGGTCGAGCTAACTTTGTGTCGGTTTTTTCGGACACTGCTCGGGTTTGTGATCGCCAACCCGCATTTGGCAAGCGTGGTGATTAAGCCAATACCCATCATTGTAACGATATCTTGATTTCAAGGACGGAGACATTTGCCCTGCAGTGGGACATTAATAGGCTGATACTTTACTTTTGCAGATAGGCATGCAGCCCACCTGATGACAAGCGGCCTCTGCAGCCTATTCCATTGAAGGACTTGACCAGGAAGTAGGGTTGCCATCCGTCTGGGTTTCCCCGGATTTGTCCTAGTTTAGAGGGCATCCGGGGAGCATCCGGGGAAGGTTTCATTGGAACAGATGACCCTACAGTCTGGCAGAACATTGAGCGATGCTTCCAGGCAAACAGTGGAATAGGCCACAGTGGCCGCTTACTATCAGGTGGGCTGCGTGCCTGTCTGCTAAGTGCTAACTGACTTAGTTTAAAAAAAAGGAAATTTAATTGGGTATATTAGACCGAGTTTTAAAAAAAAGGTGATTTATGACATTTTCAACTGTTTATTATTATATTGAATATGCTTAAAAGATCTTGTTGACATGTCCGGCTTTCGGACTCTCAAATCCGGGGTTTTCACGCGTCTTGTCCTGTTTTCCAAATTTTAGAGATGGCAACCCTACCAGTAAGTGTCGTTCAGTGTGCTGCTATTGAAACTGTTTTCTCCTATGATCTTTGAGTCTTTATTTTTAAGTAGACCTTTTCAGAATCCGGCTGGTTAGCTACCGTCACAGAAATCTGCCGCCAAAACCATTTTGACTGTGCTCCAGCCAGTAGTCAACGCATCGGCGATGCCTCTGGTGTCGTAGATGTCTTATGAAATTAAATATTCGAATATCAGTGGAGGATCACATTGAACGATGCTTCCTGCTTAATCGTCCCTCAATGGAAAAGAAAGAAAGAAAAAAAAAACATTTATTGACTATACATAATTGCTATTAAACTTTTCTATGTACACATATTTTTGAATTGCAATTCAGATCAGAATGTATATTTTTGTTTTTATGATTTGTGTCAATTGTAATGAAATAAATAAATACACAAATATAAAATACAGAACGAAGAATACAAAAATTAGAATGCACAAAGAAAATTATACAATTAAAGAAAATACAGGTCAGAAAGAAAAGAAGTTAAACAAAAAAGTAGTAAAAAGAAAAAAAAAACACAATTTGATGCTATGGCCAATAGGGTGAATAGGCCTCAGTGGCCCATCAGGTGGGCTGGGCAGCATGCCTTTGAAAAAACATTAAAAAAAACTTACTCTCGGCGTGAATGACTGCAAAACTGACAGCAATAAATAACAGGAAAATGAAAGCCTTCATTGTATGCACTTAAGTTAAGTAATGCACAGTTAGGTCACCGCGTATCTTCTGAGGGACTGGTGCAAGGAATGCATTTATATGATGCAGCTTGGCAGTTCGATATATTGTAATAGGTTTGCAGCGATAACCTATGTTCTCGGAATGCAAGCGTAAAACTTGGTGATTAGTGTTGTATGTACTACACACATCAACACTGTCTAGGGATATTTTGTATAAAGTTCTTTAAATCAAAAAATATTGGTCAGTTTTAAAATTTTGTGAAGTAAGCTTATTTTGTAAGCCTTTTTGAACGATTCCAAATTTGAATTTGAAAAAATAAAATAAAAATAAACGATTTACGCGGACTAATGGTAGCGAAGTCGGTAGGTTTAATTTGCCTACAGTAGTTTTTGGCAATTTTTTGTGGCAATTTTTATTTTTTTAACAAGTTATCGATTAATTTCGAATTAATGTCATTGTTTGCATCATATAGCGGCGCCATTTATCGAGAGAGGAAATTTTAAGGGCAGTAGTAATGCTCCAAGCTGGGGCTGCCCAATTGAGTATTGTTGAGGTGATTGACACAAGGAAAATGGTAATATCAAGGTTATGGTCACGTTATCGTGTTACTGGTGAAGTGGCTGAAAGACACCCAGGCGGGAAGCGGATAACCACTCGACGAAAAGACCGATTTTTGCAAGTTGCCGCGAGAAGACAACCAAATGTTACGGCTATGCAATTGGTTCAGAGGCTCCAGCTAGAGCACCAGTTGCTTGTGAGTGACCAAACTGTGAGGAAGAGGTTGCATAAAGCTAACCTTCATGCACGCAGACCGTTTCGTACTACAGATTTACGCAGAAGAAATCGTGGACGACGACTAGAGTGGGCTCGTGAACATTTGCTCTGGGAAGATAACCAGTGGTCTGTGGTGCTGTTTACCGATGAGTCCCGGTTCAGTTTCCATTCGGATACACATAGAGTACGTGTTTGGTGAATTACTGGTCGTGAAAGCCGCCTCCAACACCCTCAGGAAGTTCATCCACACTACAGCGGGACAATTATGGTTTGGACAAGAATTCATGTTGATGGAAGAACAGACCACGTTTGGATCAGAAACACCATGACAGGTGAAAAATGCCGTAAAGAGGTGCTAGTACCAATAATCTACCCCCATCAACTACAAATGTACCAAGAATTCACGCTCATGGACAATAACGCCCGTCCGCACACAGCGAGAGTGGTGACGAGCTGGGTGCAGGAGCACGATGAATCGGCCTTAGGCTGGCCCGCTCAATCGCCTGATCTAAACCCCGTACAACACGCGTGGGACATGCTCCAAAGAAGGGCTTTGAGGAATTTCCCTGCAAACATTGCGACGGAAGTGCAACTTTTTATGCATCTTAGCCAGACCGGACAAAATTCCGCAGCAAGACTTGGATAACTTAATCCAAAGCATGAAAAACCGTTGCAGGACCATTATTAACGTCATAGGTGGTTTTACTGACTACTGATTTTTCACATTACTGTTAAAAAAGAATATTTTTTTCTTATTTTTCACTTTTTCTTGCGAAACACATTCATTGTTAGTTTACCATTATTTCACAATTTTTTCTTTATTTGAAGAATTTTTTTTATGCCAAATAAAAAAGTTTTCTCCTATTCTAAAGTGTAGTTTAATAAGTGGGCTTTATAAAAATATATATATGTTGTATGATTTTTTTAATAAATTTTAAGTTAATTGAGTTTAAAAAAATATCCCTAGACAGTGTTGATGTGTGTATATCCGCGCCTCCGTGGTACAGTGGTTAGAGCGTTGGGCTCTTATACCCGGAGGTCGTGGGTTCGAATCCCGCGGGGAGCATCACTTTGTGTGAATGTTTCCAGTTTGGTTAGGACATTGCAGGCTTGAATCACCTGCATGCTAAGCCTGCATGTCTGAAAAGAATGATGATTCCGTGCTTCGGAAGGCACGTTAAGCTGTTGGTCCTGCGCCTGATCTCTCTTCGGTCGTGTCAGACTGCTGTCCCACCGTGTCATCCTCACCATGAGAGAGAGAGAGAGAGAGGGAATAGGGAGTGCACCTGTAACTTGTGCACTATAATATAATATCCTGCGTAGTTGGCTGATCGTACAAGATCGGCCGCCGTAGCCGAAAACTCGACTAGGAGGACATTACTTACTTACTATATCCGTTCATATGCCAATGATTAAGCATAAGACCACCTCTTTTAGATACCCAGAAACCGTGAGTTTTAATCCCGGCTGAGTCAAGTCTGATTAGGTGGTTGAACTTATTTTGTAATTTTGGAATAACTACTGCAGTGCGATTCACTAAGCGCAAATGTCATAAAAGCCTTAGTCGCCGCGGCTGTGTCATCGGCATGGAATTAATATTAGTCATCGGTGAGAGTCATTTTGGTATTCTGTAAGAACTTTTTCAACGCTGTACGATACTAGCGCCGCAAGGCTTTGAACGGTGTGATAAGGAAACACTTGACTGACATATTCTTGTATGAAAGTTAGTTCACGAAGCCGACAGATCGCGGCGAGTTATTTGAGCTTAGAGAATACCAATTTATAAAGCCGTGAAAACATCGAACGATGTTAAGGCTGACACACCCGTGATCTCAGCCGTGAGCGCATCGAACGAGTGTCGCTTAGTGAATTGCATAGCTGCACTACTTAGCAACAATTAATTAATTAATTTATTAGCTATAATTGTAAGAACAGTTAGCCCTAAGCGTAAATGTTGTATAATGTATTTTATGTAATGCTGTATCTTATGTTGGTGATCCAATAAATAAATAAATAAATAAATAAATAAACTCACTGGTGACTGACTCCGTGAAACAAAGCTGCTTGGGTATAAAACGCGGAGGTCGTGGATTCCCGCCTGGTTCTGGTTGGCCTACTTTTTTTGAGTCTGATTGGCTAGACACCACAGGTGAAATCGGCCGACATAACAGCTCTATTTTTCGGCAATATTTATGGAGAAGCTAGTACACTTGAAATGGCTTGAAAATCAGAGGAGCCTACAGTCTGGCAGCACATTGAGCGACTCTTACTGGTAAAAGTGTCCCTCAATGGAATAGGCCGCAGTGGCCGCTTACCATCAGGCGGGCTGCGTGCCCGTCTGTCAACTGATTTAATATAAAAAAAAACGTCCGTAGGCAACGGTATTCGCTTACCATCGAGCGGGTTGTAGGTTAAGGCGCCACCCTTGTGGTATATAAAAACACATGGACACCCAATAGGTATTTCGTAACGGTTTTTCCTCGTACACGGACTAAGGAACAGCATCAAAACAAATAGGCATATATTGAGCATATTTACATACAAGGTGCCGGCCATAACACTGAAGACAGATTCATAAAGTCAACGCATAACCTGGCTATTCAATTTTAGTCTTTCTACCAAGAGAACAAAGTGTAGTTTTGGCTGATAAGCTGAGCCTACGTAATCGGTTCGCAAATAATTACCTACAATGGAAGTACATACACTTTGTATTTTCCATGTATTATTTGAACAGTCTGTCATCCTCTTTGCGGGGAATCAGGTGTCGTCGGTTCGATTCTCTGGTAATATTTTTCCGCAGTGACAGAGATTCGGGCAATGCAGCAGCGGCGCCCCCAGTGGCGTAGCGTGGGTGTCAGCTGCCCGGGGCGGAAGACAATTCTGCCGCCCTTTTTTTTTGCTTCTCCAGTCGGCAAAGCAGCCCACGGGGCGGAAGACAATTCTGCCGCCCTTTTTTTTTGCTTCTCCAGTCGGCAAAGCAGCCCACGGGGCGGAAGACAATTCTGCCGCCCCTTTTTTACAATTCTGCCGCCCCTTTTTTTCTTTTCTTTTGCTCCTCCAGGAAATTTTGCCGCCCCTTAAAAAATGCCGCCCGGGGCGGACCGGGCCCCCCGCCCCCCCATCGCTACGCTACTGGGCGCCTCTGCATCTTCAGCCCATCGATGGGCAATGTGACGCTGCAGTTCGTCACCGGCCTGTTCCATTTAGCTACGATTTGAATTTGGGTGGTTATACCGCCATAATTAGGTTGCCAGAACCTCGTTCGCTATTTCGCTAAGACAGAGAGGGATCGCGCGTGCGTTGCCGGCCGTAAGGGAGGGTGGACCTCCGGCACTCTCTTGTTAGAGACGTAACACAATAGTAGTAACTATTATTTCACGCTGGTGTTATGTGAGAGGGTGGTACTTCCCCGGTAGAGCCGGCGCATTCGTACTGTAAAACAGCATGGCTCTACCACTATTGAAATATTCTTATTCTCTCACTCTCATAACCCGGTGGTGGGTAGGTTTTGCCTCCGTGGAACAGTGGCTAAGCCGTTCGGTATGAAACCCGGAGATCGTGGGTTCGATTCCTACCTAGGGCCTGGTTGGCGGTAAGGCTTTTTCAGAGTCCGACTGGCTAGCTACCACCCCGACAGGTGAAATCTGCCGCCATAATAGCTCTGGATGTGTGTGGGAGCCAGTACACTTGAAATCAAAGGCTCGATGATCAGATGAGTCTACAGTCTGGCAGCACATTTTGAGCGACGCTTCCTGGTGAAGTGTCCCTCAATGGAATAGATCGCAGTGGCCGCTTACTATCAGGTGGGCTGCGTGTCTGTCTGCCAACTGACATAAAAATAACAGCAGTCTGACACGATCGATCGAAGAGAAATCAGGCGCAGGAACAAAAAGTAAGAAGTTACGCAACGTGTTTTGGGGTCAAATTAATATTTTTGTTTGTTTCATATTTATTTGATATTTCAAATGTTATAATAATTCGTGACGTCTTTTTTGGCAATTAAACTAGATAATATATCGCTGGGTTTTCCGCATCCCACGAGATAATTGCGACATCAATCAATAATATGCAAATTATTGTTTTATAGAGATTGTGCAACTAATGATCGTTCCGTGACATCAAAGATTGCACAATTGTTTTTAATTTTTTATCAATTTTGAAGATTTGTAATTAATTTTAAAAAGTAAAGTAGGTAACATCCTTGATTGACGATCTAATTGGTATACTCGTAATGGTTGTGAACTATTTGAGAAGTTGCTACCAAAGGTTGTGGGTTCGTTTCCCGCCCAGTACTTACAAAACATGTGCATTATCATGTTTTCGGCTACTTCTCATTTGGTAAACTTCAAATTTGGTAAACCTCAAACTCCCATTTCGAAAGTTTACCAAATAGGACTAAATGTATGAAGTAAATAAAATGTTTACCAAACGCAACTTTTTAGTAGGTACAGTTTGAGGTTTACCAAATGAGAAGTAGCCTGTTTTCGACTGACCCTATGGCCCACAGGGTTGCCTGACCCATGCGCCAGGGGTCGTGTGTTCGATTTCCAACTAGATCAAGCAGCGACTGCCATCTGACCTCCGTAACTCTTGACAAGGAAACGAGACCATGGCCACAAAACAGAGTATTTACAAAAAAAGCACCCACATAACCAAAACCTAATGTTTATCTTTTGAACGGCACCCATAGTTTTTTTTTTATTGCAATGTGTAACAAGACGAGCAGATCGTACACCTGATGGTAAGTGTAAAGTGCCACGTCTGCTCTTAGACAGTTCAGTGCCAAACAGTAACTAAGCACTATCTGGCAAGGCCCTGCGCCCGCTATACCGAGTATTACCGAGACGACAGTTAGAGGATTCAGGCGACTGGGACCATATGAAACTGGGACCGCGGTCCCAGTTACCTGTTAACATTTTTAAATCGGTCGACTGGGACCAAATCTTTGTTTTATTTATGACACCTTTTCTGCTAACTGTACTAAATCTTGTATTTCAACAATGGATTTGTGGTTAAAATTACGGGTGGTCCCACTCGCCTGACGAAATAAATAAATAAAACTAATCAGGCAACTGGGACCGCGGTCCCAGCTAAGTAGTGGTCCCAGTCGCCTGAATCCTCGACAGTTATTAGGGCTCATATACCCAGATTACCCAGTAATTTCACTAGTAATATATAATAGTAATTTATAGTACAAGCTATGCTTAGTTTGAGACTAGAATCTGTAACAAATGTCCAAGGATTTTTTTTCCACGTCATCTGAAGTATACATCATGCAAAAGGGCTTCCCCAAGGTGCTAGGTCAGTCCAGGATATTGCTGTCCTTGTCTAGAACCTTAAATGTGCATCTATTGAACCGGTTGTTCTGGTATTCATGGTCTAGTCCGGGCGGTCGACGAAAAAATTGTAGGTTTTATGAAAAGAGCTGTGGGTAGTTAGACGGTGTCTTTGTGAGGATATTAATGTTAGTATATTGATACTATAATTATGTCACATGGAAGAAAAATATATGTACCTATTTTATAATAGGTGAAATGATTACGAGGTGATAAAAGGACACTAAAAATTCTTCTTTGTTCACGCAGGTTAATTCACCCAGGTGAACATAGTGGAAAAATCCATTTTATTGATAGACCATCCAGTTGGATGCCCAGAGGTCAACGGTAGACTCGGGGATCTACTTTAGCGTCACATTTTTTTTCTTGTCTTGGCATCATGGTAGAAATGTAGCTGCAAGGGCTCTACCGTAAGCAACCGATTTCGAAAGCGGTCTATGAAAAATAATCTGGGTGTCTACCAAGAAGAGATAGGTTAGAAATTGTTTTAATATTTTTGACTTGTGTTAAAAAATCCCAAATGTGAAACAATGAAAACGGAAGGTTTTTTTAGAAATGTGCAAATTCGTTTGTTTACGTTTGTTTAATGATATGCCTAATATGCCCGCATATGATGAAACATATGGAAATTTCTTAATACAAATTACGATGCAACTGCCTTTTTTATGTGGGTTGATCTACGTCTGGCGTGGCAGGAAAAACCATTTAATGCGTCATCTATCACGCAAGTAGCCTTCCCTATGTGACGATGAGAGCTACAAGTCACTTAAGTATGGATTCCGGCTTAATCACCACGCTTGCCAAATGCGGATTGGTGATCACAAACCCGAGCTTTGTCCGAAAAAACTGAAACAAATTATGCTCGACCCGGGAATAAATAAATAATTTCTAATATTAAAATTTTCGAATATCTTCTATGATATTCGAAAATTTAATTTTAAGTGTACTGACTATTACATTAATATTGCTGGAACACAGCCAGAAGTAGCCAGAAAAACGAGGGTCAAATTAAGTTCAGGGAGTTTGCCCATCGGTAAACACAGCGTATTAGCTAAAGACAACATACATTTACTTTTCTTTAATTATGATATAAATTAATTAACCCCGTTTTGATCTCGTAAAACTCTCTCTTGAGCTAAAATACTAGAGACAAAAATAAATAGTAGTACTCTGTCTGGGAGATATTTCCTCAAGATGAATTCCGATCTAGAGCTAAAATACTAGAGATATAAAAATAAGTTGTAATCCAGAAAATATTTCCTCAATATGATTAGCAATTTCATCGGCAATTTGATTAGTATTTTCATTAGCAAGTTGCAAATTGATTTCGTCATTTTCAAAAGAGAAACTAGAACAAACACTGGCAGGAATAAGTACTTGAGATTACTCACAAATTAGTATCTACGTCATTCTATAAATCTATATGTTATCTTTACGAGTTTTGCTCGTGGTTTGATTCAGATAACGCTTTGTTTTCATGCAAACTACACAATAACATTGTCTGTGACCAGAAAGTGTTTTTAAATATTGTTTCAAGTGAATAAATATGTGCATAAAAATTTGCAGAGAATTAGAAATTCAAATATTTTTAAACGGATACAATCGTGATTTATTCTAGTTTAATTTTTGGGTTAGTGTTTTAGTCATAATATTTGTTATTAACTAGTAGGTAGACTTATCTTACTAGACCACGTCTGTGATAATAAAATAATCCCTTCCGATGGGCCATCAACTTGTCGCGGTGGAGGGCTTAGTGGCCGAATTTTAGCATTATATTTTGTTCCCCGGTGTACTAATAGTGTCATGCATCCGTTTGAGATGCTTAGTAGGTAAACTTCGCCCTTTTTTCACCAGTCGGTATACACAGACAGGCATGCAGCCCACCTGATAGTGAGTGGCCACTGCGAGCTGCGTCTTGATTTTAAGTGTACTGACTGCCACATTCCTATTGCTAGAGCTGTCTGTCTGGCTGCCAGAGCTGTTAGGGCGGCAGATTATACCTGTGGTGGTAGCTAGCCAGTTGGACTCTGAAGAAATTCTACTTCCAACCAGATTAACAGACCCAAGGCGGAAACCGAACCCATGACTTCTGATTTTATACCCGAGCGGCATTTCCTCTTTCTATGCCATGGAAGTGTGGGAGTGAATACTTAGCGTTAGCTCCGTTAAAAAAAGTAAAATAAAATAATAGTTACTTCGCATAAGAAAAACTATGACGTATAAGTAAGAGAATCAAAGGTGTACATGTGCGTAGGAAATGTGAAGTTACTAAGTATACTTACTACTTTACGCCTAGTGACATCGTTGAGTTGAGTTTTGGCTTAGAACTTTTTTTTTTAAGTGTCAGCCTATTTCTTGTCCCACCTAGCGCAAAGGTTTGCTATCCATCCATCAAAAAAATCAAGACAAAATAAAGATTCTGTTTTGTATTAAAAAAAGCTGTTTACTCTCATAATATCAACTTCTCATAATGTCAACCGGACAAAAAATTACCCTTATTCAAAGAAAAACATTCCATTATTCAATGATAGGGTTATGAAAATATTGACGTTATAATAAATGTGATTTTTTTGTCCGGTTGACATTATAAGAAGTTGTCATTAAGAAAGAAGCGAATATTGACCCTCTGCCGCCCGGACTATAAAGCATCACCACGAAGCTATCGTCACTAGCGTCATGAGTGTTGCACGCATGTCATCGAGATTGTGATAAAACATTGCGATTTCTGACTTCAGTAACCATTCAGACCAGAACATCGACAGGATCGGTCGTCAACATGAACAAATACGTTAGTTTCATATTTTTCTTCGCGATCATCGCATCATGTTTTGCTTTTGGTGAGTACTACTTATTACTATTTTTATGGCGTATTTATTTTAACTCTCAATTGAGATAACTACAGCCTGTGTTCCAGCAGTGGAAACCTATAAAGTCTGATGATTTATTAATTTTTTTTTAAACCGTGGTAACCAAGTGTTATGAACGTCGTTCGTCGTCATCGTAATTAAGGCATTTCTTTTTTCCCAAAGTTTGATTAGTAGAGAATGCTTTTAGCGTAAAGTCCACTTTTGGTACCTTAATTTAATGGTCAATAAAGTTTTTATTGATAGACAAACGTCACAAGCGTAAGGTCGATGTTCGAATAGAGCGCACCTTTGGATTTTTCTATGTGCGTATTTACCACAGAACAAGAAAAATTGTATTTACCAAAAGCTCGGCGGGAAATACATCGGGAGGAAACCTGCACAGTCGAAAAGCTGTGTTTTTTTTTATACGTCAGTTGGCAGACAGGCACGCAGCCCACCTGATGGTAAGCAGCCACCGCGGCCTATTCGATTGAGGGACGCTTCACCTGGAAACGTCCCTCAATGTGCTGCCAGACTGTAGACTCATCTGATTTTCGAGCCTCTGATTTCAAGTGTACTGGCTCCCACATTAATATTGCCGGAACACAGCCAGAGCTGTTATGGCGGCAGATTTCACCTGTGGGGGTGGTAGCTAGCCAGTCGGACTCTGAAAAAGCCCTACCACCAACCAGACCTAAGGCGGGAATCGAACCCACGACCTCCGTGTTTTATACCCGAGCGGCTTAGCCACTGTTCCACGGAGGCGGTCAAAGCGGTGTGTAGCCGTGATCCAATAAGTCTGGTTCCCATGTTAAGCTTTGCGGAAGTCGGATCTAGTCGCTCCAATCTCGTAATCTACACGAAGATTTGATTGTTTGTTTGTTTGTATTGAATAGGCTCCAAAACTACTGAACCGATTTGAATAAATCTTTCACTGTTGGAAAGCTACACTATCCCCGGGTGACATTTTATTTGTCCCAGACTTTTTGTCCCAGAAATATAGGGGGAAAAAAGGCGGATATTTAAAAAAAAGCGGGCGAAACCGCGGGCGGAAGGCTAGTAACTTATCAAATTCTGGATCATGTTGCAAGCATTTCTGACTAGTTCGGGACAAGATGTTAGGAGATAGAAATAAGATTTATTTATTTATTTGCAAGGTTAACCTACAGTATATTAATTACATAACAAAACACTTTGACAATGAGCAGGGTCAACATATTTATTGTATGCGTAGACAACATTGACAAAAATAAAACTGAAAATATAGATCGAATAACAATTAACCATGTACAGTCAAAAGCACGTCAGACGTAACACTTTGAACTTTGTTCCGCTCTTATGTCGGGGGCATAAGTGTTATTATCGGACTGCAAGTGTTAACCGTGATGTGCTGTTGACCGTACCTATTCTATGGTAGCAACAATAACTTTCAGCTATTTCCGTATAAAGTAGGTAGAGTACGGAGTCATGGAAAATATCGATATATTATATTTTTTTCTCTTACTTTTCAACCAGGTTAGTCCTGCCTGAAGGCAAAGTGAATTTTTTTACTTTTTTTTAATTCCGATATCTTAAACAAAAGTGCTTAGTCTACGAGTAGTTTTCTACTTTAGGATCAGATCAATGATGCTTAAAAAGTAGAGGTCGTCACATTGCTTTGAACTTAAATGATAAGTGATATAAATAACTATCCCGTATCAAGTTTGAACTATTTTTTTTTATCCAGATTGACATAATTAGGTCAAGGTAATTTTAATAACTATTTCGGAATATATTATGACTATACATCGTTATCGCGCGGGCAGTTTGGGGGCGACGCATAGATGACCGAAGGGCTGTCACACGTATATAACGAGTATTAGAATATTTGCATGTTTTTTTATTCTTTAAATTAAAGCCTTTCATGTTATGTATATTCCTTATGAGGATAAATACCTTATGAGGATAAATAGAATATTATTTCTATTTTGATATTGTATTCAAAATTGGGACAAAGTAGTGTAGAAGCGTTGTTTAAGTTAGCAACACTTTCTCTGAGGGTTAATTCAGTCCAGTAAGTCAGAAATTGACATCATACAGCTATAAATAAGTAATAAGGATAAAAATAACATTTTCATAAAATTGGTTAAGTTAGCGAAACCGAAAAAAATCGTAAGGTAACATTGTTGTGTCAGTGGTCGATTTAGGATTACAAATAGATTCAATGCATAATATCGATTTAAAAATCGATATTTTTATTGGTCAAATATAATTTAAAAAAAAAGATCCATGCGTGGCAACCCTATTCATCAGTATCCACGCATCGCCCCGAAACTGCCCGCGCGATAACGATGTATAATTATGACTACGATAACGATAGTGTAATAATATTAAAGATATGCTAAGGTCCCAGGTTTGATTACTGGGCTTCAGTGTCGCAAGTCGGCAGTAGGGTCACATTTGAAATCAAAGGCTCGAAGATCAGATGAGCCTACAGTCTGGCAGCACATTGAGCGACGCTTCCTAGTGAAGGGTCCCTCAATGGAATAGGCCGCAGTGACCGCTTACCATCAGGCAGGCTGGGTGCCTGTCTGCCAACTGATGTTGCTTAAAAAAACAAAAAAGAAGATGAAATGGTACTAAATATTATACTTTTTGTTTTCAGATTCCCGCTGTCTGGAGCCAATAACGGTTGGGCCATGTCGAGCGTCTATGATGAGGTAAGTTATCACCAACTTTATAGTTTAGGTCTACCAGGTGGTAAGTTCTTGTACTGGGCCGTCTAGGTGGGTACCAACCAACCACCGCAGTGCCAGATATTTTCCCGTGAAACAGAAGTGTGTCAAGCACTTCTGTGTTTCGGGGAACGGGCACTGAAGCTAGTGAAATTACTGGGTATATGAGACCTAATAACTGTCGTCTCGGTGTAGCAGGCGTAGGGCGGTGCCAGACAGTAACTGCTTAGTTACTGTTTGGCACTGAACTGTCTAAGGGCAGACGTGGCGATTACCATCAGGTGTACGGTCTGCTCGTCTTGTTACAACTTGCAATAAAAAAAAGGTAGAAAGTATGCCTAAGTTACTTTCCAAACTTCCCCCCCCCCCCCAAATATCATGTCGACCTTTTGCTCCGTTTCGACGTGAAACAAGGACAAAGAAAAATACTTGTATTGATGTTATTCCATAAGGTGCCAGCCTATTAATGTCCCACTGCAGGGCAAAGGCCTCCATCTTTGAAATCAAGTTATCGTTCAATGATGGGTACTGGCTTAATCACCACGCTTGCCAAATGCGGATTGGTGATCACAAACCCGAGCTTTGTCCGAAAAAACCGACACAAAGTTAGCTCGACCCGGGAACTGAACCCAGGACCCCGAGATCTCGATTCCGCCGGGATAATATTTGCGTTTGCTCTTTTCCAAGGTCTACGTACGAGTATGTCTGTACCAAATTTCATCAAAATCGGTTTAGACGTTTAGGCCCGACAGCGAAACTGACAGATAAGGCTACTTTCACATTTCTATCATTAGTATTCCTGTATACCTCCATTGATTTTTTTTGTAGCTCAGTATTTAAGTGCACTGGCTGGCTCCCACATTAATATTACCGGAACACAGCCAGAGCTGTTATGGCGGCAGATTTCACCTGCGTGGGTAGCTAGTCAGTAGGACACTAAAAAGTCCTACCACCAACTAGATCTAAGGCTGGAATTGAACCCACTATCTCCGGGTTAAAAACTAACGGATATTAAATGTTGTTCAAAGATATTTATAATTATTTTTATTATTCCAGGTATGCGTATAAAGGTCCAGGGGAGGGCTGCAAAGAGTTCATATACGGCGGTTGTCAAGGCTCCGCTAACAACTTTGACACGTTGCAAGAATGCCAAAAAATCTGCTCTTAGGAACAACAACTGAAAATCGAACTACCTTATTATAGACCGACAAACTTATTTGTTCCGGTGGCGGCGTCGCTACTGTCTTTACTTAGTACTGTCATTAAATATCGTTTTTGCAGGTTTTTGCACTGCAAAAACTGACATTTCACGTAGTTCCAATTTTGGCCACCGAAACAGATAAGTTTGTCGGTCTTTAATAACTTTATTGATTTTACAACAACATTGACACTTTCAAGCAATTTGCAATTCACACAAAAATGCCAAAAAATCTGCTCATAGGACCTACATGCAACTTAAGATCAAACTAATTATTGTCTCAAAGTCTTCTTCGCCTTCAAATGAAGGAGATTTTTTCCTTAAGGCAATTAATAGCGCGTAAGAAAAAAAAATCATAAATCTTTGAATAGAAAAACCATGTGTTACAAATAGGAAATGTACTTTTTACGTACAGTCGACAGCACATCAGAATACCCCAATTTGTCAAATTTCCACAACCAATTTTCAGCTTTATTCATTTCACATAGAGTTCTCTTTCAATTGAGATTCTTTGACAGATTAGGGTAGGTTGATCTGCTGCCGTCAGTAGAGAAGACTACAGTGGAGTAGCACTTCATAATCTGTTGTGCTATGTTTCTGTAGGTCTCCAGAACTCAATTAGGGAGGGCAAAGCACCGCAGTGCCAGATATTTTCCCGTGAAATAGAAGTGTGTCAAGCACTTCTGTGTTTCGAGGAAAGGGCACTGAAGCTAGTGAAATAACTGGGTATATGAGACCTAATATAACTGTCGTCTCGGTGTAGCGGGCGCAAGACGGTGCCATACAGTAACTGCCTAGTTACTGTTTGGCACTGAACTGTCTAAGGGCAGACGTGGCGCTTACCATCAGGTGTAGGTTAAACTCCAGGGTGCAGCTTCTTGCCAGGTGGTGATATTTTTATTGGTATACGAGATTGTTTAAATATTCTATTTCCTTTTCTGTGGTAATGAACTAAGTTCCTAAATATACCTAGTTAATATACATTGAAATATTTTTATTCCTTTATTTTTTTTTACAGTACTTACCTAAAAAGGACTGTATTGTTTGTATAAAATTTTTAAAACGAATTACACTTTTTGCCTTTTTGTTATACCCATTTCGTTGATCTATTAATGACTTAGTCGTCAACTCGCGGGCGTGATTTTCGATTTTACCTACTTTTTTTGTCGTCAACTCGCGCGTCTATATAAAGTACAACGTACAGTCAAATAAAAGGCCAGTGTTATTATTGTACTTTTTGATAATTGATTTTTTATAATATTTGTTTAAGTTCAAATAGGTACCTACTTATTAAGGATACGTTTATGTCGCTGTAGAGGCCTTTAAGCCGTGTTTAAGCCTAACAACAATTTATTACTAATGTAAGTAATAAGAAATAATAACCTATTTTTTATTTGATCAAAATTAGCCAAAAATCTTAAAAACGTGATACCTATATAGACTATAAATTAGAATACTATAATTTTGTTCTAGTTTTAAGATAAAGCTTTTTAATAAAAAATATAAGTATATTTATATTTTTGTTTTTTTAATAATTAATTCTTGTTTTTTCTGTTTTTTTTTTTAAATATTACTTTGGGATAACGTTGTTTAGTCAATTTGGGCGACAAATAAAGAAAAATATATTCAACATTCCAATTTGTAACGTGAATTATAAATGTAACTATTTATACTTATTGGTGTAAATATGCACAAGTAAGTGTCGCTCGTCATTTGTTGATTGAACAAACGTTAACTACTTATACTATTATAGGTAAAAACCACGTTCCCATCTATTTGAATAAACATTAAGTTTTTCCGCAAAACTTCGAGTTCCAACAAATTGAAATGATAAGTGAATAGGCCAAGGGCTAAACTTTAATTATAATACAACAACACCGAGTATTGCACGAATTTTTAAATTCTATTTTTTTTTGTGTTAGAGGCGGCAAAAGAGCCAGCGGGTCGTGATGGTAAGCAAGCACCGCCGCCCATGGACATCTGCAACACCAGAGGTATCGTTGATGCGTTGCCGGCTTATGGGGGAATGGGCCTCGGGCACTCTCACAAACCAGACGAAACACAACAGTAGTTACTGTTTCACACTGGTGTTATGTGAGAGGGTGGTACTTCCCCGGACGAGCCGGCCCATTTGTACTGTAAAACAGCATGTCTCTACCACTAATGGGTTGGTCAATAGCCACAAGGCTGGCACCGGCTCGTCCCGATCGGGTGTGAAGGGGAAGCCGGGGGAGTTTAGTGGGTAGTGGACGCTTTAGTCTCGAGCCCCACACACGGCCGCGGGTCTAGCTAGCCTGCGGTTATGGTGCATAAACGCATTCTCCTCCGAACAACCGAACCACTACTACTGCACTACTACACTGCTGCCACCACTATGTCTTCTTTAATTGCGTTCTGAAGATCTTATTCACCGACAGAAACAGCACAACAGTTATAAAGTGCTACATCACTGTGATTTTCTGTAAGGTGGAGGTACTTCCTCAGAAGAGCGGCTCATTCGTGTGGAAGATCCACTAAGGTCTGCCACTTTGTGTTTCTTTAAAATTTTCCATAATTTATTGTCTATGTCTTTTGACCGCCTCCGTGGGACAGTGGCTAAGCCGCTTGACAGTTCGACTCCCACCTTCGGTCTGGTTGGTGGTAGGGCTTTTTCAGAGTCCGACTGGCTAGCTACCACCCCCACAGGGGAAATCTGTCGCCATAACAGCTCTGGCTGTGTTCCAGCAACATTGATGTGGGAGCACTTGAAATCAAAGGTTTATAGATCTGATGAGCTTACAGTCTGGCAGCACATTGAGCGACGCTGGTGAATCGTCCCTCAATGGAATAGGCCGCAGTGACCGCTTCCCATCAGATGAGCTGCGTGCCTGCTAACTGACGTGGTATATAAAAAAATGTCTATATGTAAACGAAAAAATTACTTACAAACGTGTTATCACGTTTGTAAGTATGGAATTATCACTATTCTGAATATAAAGTCACTATCAGGGTTCAAAAATTTATCAGTGTGATAACTGAACTACGTAGGTAAAAATAAACATTATCTCCTACACTACATTTGCCTACAGCGTAGGCAGAACACGTACCAATAGTAAATAAGCAGACAAAATCATATATAAGCAGCAGTTTTGGACAACCAGTTATCGTCTGTACTTGTTAGTCTAGAAATCCACAATGATTAAAATAATCTTAATGTTTTTGTTCGCGTTGGCTGTCGTTTTTGCGGCCGGTAAGTCAAATGTATTCTTCAATAATGTGATTATATTCTTGTTTTCGTGTTCATTGTGCATAATTTTTTGCGTAGTTTTTGGTATAATTTTTGTATTTATTAGTTTATTTTTGTTTAGTTTTTGTATAATTTATGAGACTACTCAATAATTAATAAATAAGTGAACTTGTGGTTTATTGAAATACTAGCGGCCGCCTAATATCTTTTTTCAAATATGTCCCCGTTCTCCCCACATTTCCGGGATTATAAGTAGGTACCTTATGTCACCCGGGGATAGTGTGTGTAGTTTTCCAAAAGTGAAAGAATTTTTCAAATCGGTTCAGTAATTTCGAAGCCTTTTTTAATACAAATAAACAAACAATCAATCAAACCTTTCCTCTTTATAATATTAGTAGTTAAAGATAATTTTTTGAAACCTTTTTGTGTAGTATTCGCCAGTACATCGCTTAAATATTTTATTGACGTCTCTGTGGAACAGTAGTTAAAACGCTTGGGTCTTTCAAGGCGGTCGTGGGTTCTATTCCCGCCTTAGGGCTAGTAACTAGGAATTTTACAGAGTCCGACTGGCTAGCTAACATCACCACACGTGAAATCTGCGGGGATGGTAGCTAGCCAGTCGGACTCTGAAAAAGTCCTACCACCAACCAGACCCAAGGCTGGAATCGAACCTACAACCTCCGGGTTTTCATCCCGAGCGGCTTAGCCACTGTTCCATGGAGGCGGTCAAAAAAGGTTTCTCTGTATGAAAGAGGCCGAGAGCATAGAGTATATTGAATATATACGCCAAGAGTTCGAATCAGCGTAATCTATTTACATTTTCTTATCTATAAAATTTCAGTAGACCAATCGATAATGATTGGAAACAAAGCCACAATACATTATTTATGACTAATATCTACATATTAATATAAATAGATGCTTACCTCATGGACACAGTTTTAAACTCAGACCGATTTGGTTGTAATGTTTGAGAAGTCGGCTATTACACCAGAGGTGCCAGAGGTTGCGAGTTCGATTCCTGCACGGTTTCATACATTTGTGTGCATGAAACATGTCTGGTTTTATCGGTCTGGGTATTTTTATAATAAATTGTTAACAAAAGATTACTTAATATACTTATTGAAAGTTAGAAAAAAGAAATTGAAAGTAGAAATGGTGTAGATTACCGGCTATTTAATAGTTTTTTTAATGAGTTTTGTGCTATCTTTAACACACAAGTTTGAAGGTCTATAGTTATTAGAATAAGGCTTCAATGCCATTACTTTAAAAGTTTAAATAAATAATGTATATATATAGGTTCGCTTTGTTAATCTTTGGAGATATCCTAAATCGATCAACAAATTAACTAATCTGTCAATGAAATAAAAATTAATGCTAGCTTTCGTCGACATTGTTATCTATTAAACATTGATCTTTGGATCAATTTAAGGAAAAAACAAAATATGTAATCTCGCTCAGAACAAGTATACTTGTTCTGAGTAATCTCTATTGGACATGAATAAATAACTGCACATTTTTGACACATTGCCACCCAGCCCAGACTATACTAGCGGCACGCTATGATGGCCGTTTTGACATATTAACTACAATATAGGTACATGGCTTTTATAACGCTTTTGCACTTTATAAATTAACTAAAGTCAAAGTCAAAGTTTTTATTGCATAACATGTGGTTACAATGTTGAC
This sequence comes from Mecyna flavalis, assembly GCA_949319885.1. Taxonomy (NCBI): domain Eukaryota; kingdom Metazoa; phylum Arthropoda; class Insecta; order Lepidoptera; family Crambidae; genus Mecyna; species Mecyna flavalis. Next base: position 5,014,686 of record OX439420.1, on the reverse strand, counting down.
ATAATTATAAAAGTTCCAGGACATGCAACCCTGTTAGGGCATAACAATATGAAATTTACAAAGACAATTCTACACACTTAAATCAACTCAAACAAAAATTCTCTAGCTCACTTGTAGGCGAAATATTCTATGAAAAACAATTTTCTAACAAAAATTTTTTTAGTTTAGATGTGAATTTGTTGTGTTTTCCAAACATTGTATCGGTTTAGGGATATTATTACATATTATTTTTATAGCATTTATACCTGAGGTCCGGTTTCATGGATTTTTACAAATATGGTTGAGTGAAATTATGGCTGGCACATACGTCATACTTGTGCTGCAGGTGCCACCTTTGGGCACTGGTCTTCCAGGGCTCACGGATTTTTCTAGATTATAGTCTCATTCTTATTCTTTATACTGTATGGCTTGGTATTCTAAAACTAATCAGTAATTGTAACAAACAAATTGTAAACAAACATGGCGATGAAAAAGAGTAACTGTCGAGTTTCTTGCCGGTTCTTCTCGGCAGATGACTGCATTCCGAAGCCGGTGGTAGAGTCACTCTGTAATTGACGATTCATAAATACTTGATACAAGTTTACATGAATAAAGAATATTTTGATTTTGATTTTGATTTTGAGCAAGGAAGAGCCAATTTATTCCTTTGTCTTAGATTGTCAGGTCTAGAGTAAATTGGGAAAAGATGTAAGTTTTTCCTAACAAATTTGCATATCTCTAGTATGTATGTATGTACTATCTGCTGTGCAGCAGTTTATGTGCTGTTTTTAATTATTATAGAGCCGTTTTTTAAACCGTTGTTTTGGGCCTTATTATTATTTATTATACAGTAAAACCATGTATACTAACATGTCAAAACGGCCATCATAGCGTGCCGCTAGTACGAGTATAAGCTAAAATTATGACACCGGAAAACATAGTTATTTATTATCTGTATAAATTAAAATAAAAGAACTTAATGTATGGTTTTTGTTAAGTTTGTTTCAGTACATAATATTTCTATGGTAATGCCACAGATAATATAATAGTTAGTTATGCGTTTCTCATACAAATTAGGTACCTACTCGTCGGTCAAAATTTTGAAATTTTTATTTTATCTGTGCTATTTGGATACGAATAGCTTTGTAAATGATTTTCAGTCGGGGGCGGTCAGCTAGTGCTTGGAAAGTAATAGTATTCGGTACCTATTTAAATAGTACAGAAAATAATTAAAATTACACATGTTTTACCTACATTAAAATGCGTGAAAAAACGTCTTTTGGTATTATGGACATTTTTTATATTCCTTTGTCTTTTTACGTCAAATAAAGCCTTGCCTAAGAATTTACTATATTTTGTTATTATTGAGCCTTGCATTTTATAATTATAGTTAGAAAACGCAGTAGCCGGAACTAACAGAATTTCCATACAAATATGGAAATTCTGTTAGTTCCGGCTACTGTGTTTTCCATACCAATGAATATCTCTATCCGAAATTCTTCTTCGTGATTTTTTCCTTCCGAGAATCAATTGGCAGATTTGGGGCTACGTAAAAAAATGCTGATGCTACTTATATCATTTCGTGCAATGATATTATTATAATTAAAAAGAGGTAGATAGGTTACTTGGTGCTTTATGGCACCCGAAAACTATAGACCGACACACTATCTGTTCCGGTGGCGGCGTCGCTACTGTCTATTTAGAACTGTCATTAAATATTGTTTTTGCATTGCATTTCACGTAGTTCCAGTTTTGGCCACCGGAACAGATAAGTTTGTCGGTCTATAAGCTAGTTAGTAGCAAACCTGAGCGAAAGCATTGACAGACCGGCAAACTTATCTGTTCCGGTGGCCGAAATTGGAACAACGTGAAATGTCAGTTTTTGCAATGCAAAAACGGTATTTAATTATTTAATGATAGTACTAAAAAGACAGTAGCGACGCCGCCATCGGAACAGATAAGTTTATCGGTCTATATGTACGCCATGGACAATTTTTGACTTCGCTTCATTCAGTACTGACTTATCCTATCTACCTCTTTTTTTATTATAATATCATTGATCTCGTGCATACGAAAAAGGTCTTTATTTAATTATTTATTATTTTTGCTATTGTTTCAGACCCTAGCTGCTCACAATCAATCGATGTCGGCCCATGCAGAGGTTATGAAGAAAAGTAAGCAAGCTTTTTTTTATACTAGGTCACTTGGCAGACTGGCACGCAGCCCACCTGATGGTAAGCGTTCACTGCGGCCTATTCCATTGAGGGACACTTCAACAGCGTTGCTCAATGTGCTGCCAGACTGTAGACTCATCTGATCTTCGAGCCTTTGATTTCAAGTGTACTGGCTCCCACATTAATACTGCCAAAACACAGCCAGAGCTGAGGATGATAGCTAGCCAGTCGGGCTTTGAAAAAGCCCTACCACCAACCAGACCCCAGGCGGAAATCGAACTCGCGACCTCCGGGTTTTTATACCCGAGCGGCGGCTTAGGGAGGCGGTCAAAAATTTTCTGCGGTGAGACATACATTATTATACTATACTACAGAAGAATTTAGCCCAACTGATGGTAAGCATCCACTGGGCCCATTCCATTGAGGGACACTTAAGCTTAACACTTTTGACTAGCCGTATGGCGCATTTGGAAGTGATCCAGACCTATGCGCCAGGGGTTGTAGGTTCGAATCCCACCCAAAACAAAAACTTATGTAATGTGGATATTTGTGTTTAAGTACATATTTTGTGTGGTCCCTTCGTCGTGTCTGATACGCATTAACACAAGTGCACAAGCTTCCGTGGATGGGCTGGTCAATAGCCACAAGGCTGGCAACGGCTCGTCCCTATCGGGTGTGAAGGGGAAACCGGGGGAGTTTAGTGGGTAGTGGACGCTTTAGTCTCGAGTCCCACACACTGCCGCGGGTCTAGCTAGCCTGCGGTTATAGAGCATAAACGCATTCTCCTCCGTAAAAAAGTGCAAAAACTACTTTTATACTTTCGGATTAGATTAATGTTGTGATGTAACACAATATAAAATTATATTTATTAAAAAAAGAAATGTTTTAAACGTTCGAGACGCTATCTTATGGCCGGCAGCGCATCTGTGATTCCACCTGATTTGCAGATGTCTATGGGCGGCGGTAGTCACTATCCATCAGGTGTGCCGCATGCTCGTCTGTCCGCTACCATAAAAAATATATTTTTGTTTTTCCAGGTATGCCTACGACCAGGGCACGGGTAAATGCAAAGTATTCGGATACGGAGGCTGCGGTGGAAACCAAAACAATTACAACTCCTTGGAACAATGCCAGAGCGCCTGTGAAAACTAACCGACGACTAACTAACTAAATCTTAATAAATGCACTATTGATTACGTTTACAAGACACCGCTTTTTTATTTTGGGAAATATTTAAGTGTACCTACATCAAAAAATACTGAATAACTGATTGCACACCAAAGGTTAGTTTAGGTTAGCAATTCAGTATTTTTTTAATGATCAATCAGTATTTTTTTTGTGTGTAGTTAAATACAACCCTTTTATTTACCGCCTCTGTAGAACAGTGTCCACTTTCCACGTTCAGGTATTTAAGGTTACTGGTAATGTGTACCGATCCTTTTAAGGGAATGTAGAGGAGGTCCCCAGCTAACAATTTACCCATGAGAATGCAGGTCAAAAGTGAACCTCCAATAATAGGTCTTTCATAATATAAACTTCTAACCCTCTCTTATTGGTGGAGTTTCGTAAATACCTACCTACATTTCAAGCGGATGACTGCTAAGTTTGTAGGTATAGGGGATATTTTTAAAATTTAAGTACAGGCCCCGGCAAACTTCTTGGATATCGCGCTATTGGTCAGAAGCATACTTCTGACCAATAGCGCGCGGGCGTTCGGGAGATTCGCGTGCGGGACTGAATAATCCGCTATACGGCTGAAGCGGTATCGATACAAACCGTTTATCTTTTAACATTCATATATACTGTTTTCAATTTTGCGTTTGTCTTAAGCAGTATTAAACCGTTTAATCCTGCGGCGATTATAAACGAAAGAGACAACAAATTTAGTAGGTGGGGCCTGGATTAAAGGCATGAGATGCAGTGTATTTCATATGCACTTAAAGACGGCACGGCCAAATACTGAGCGGAGACCATTTTGGTACCAACAACCTTGTTTTTATTGTAATTTTAAATAACTACGTTACTGATTTTTTGTTTTGATATTGATCCTTTTGTTTTGTTTGTTCTGTGATTTCTTTTTTGTTTTTTAGCAACTTTACTGTGTCTGTACTGTTTAGTTAAAGTTTTATTGGTACCAAAGAAAGATTTATTCTATTTATTCTATTTATAATTTTGTTTTATGACCCCGTAAAATAACATAGGGCGGAGGCACCAAATATCGGCCATGTCAACTTTTTTTGACCTTTCACTGCTTGTAATTTTTACATTAATTGCTTTGACTTTCTTTCAATTACTGTTTTGTGTAGAGGAATAATGAAACTCCATTATTACATTCGCCAAATAACGAATTCTTTGTTAGATTTCAAAATATAGATGTTTGTTTCCAAACTTGCCGATTTTCCCTAATATCGGCCTCTAGCACCCAAATATGCGCCGCCTATAACCCTAATATCGGCATACCTTTTCAAAGGGAAAAAGTTTGTTCAAAAAGTACGAATGTATTACAATAATTCGACATTCTTAATACAAACAAAGAAAAGAACCCCAAAAAATATATAAAAAATATTACCGACTTTTTTTTATATATTTATTTACTATGCCAGCACTTGACCTTAAAGTTGCCTGATGTTAAACAACTATGCGGTTTACGATGGAGCGCGCTTGCTTAGAAAAAGCCCGTTAATTCTGGCCTTAAAGAGCACAAAGTTATATAATGGTCAGGAAAGATGGACCCAGGTATAGAGTTCCACACCTGCACAGTCCGTATCAAAAAAAATGAAGCAAATCATTTAGTTTGTACGCGCGGCATTTTCACTGTATACGGATGAAGTCTCTGACCAAGTCAAGTCGTTCGGTAATGGAACGGAGCTGGTATAACCAAATCGTACAGTCGAGCAGCACATTCACCAACGTGAAGACGAAAAAAAAAAAAAAAAAAAACGGAGAACGTCCTGTAAAAGACGGAGAGCCCAGCAATCTTCCAACGATGATCGAGACTTTGCAGTTCTCGACCAAAGCATCATCGCCGATAAGCCTCTTCGCATGCCGCTCAATAGAGTCAAAGGCAGCCAGCTGAGCAGAGCAGAACCACCTCCAAAGATGGTAGCAAAACTATTTGCAGGAACGGACTTGAGCTCTGTAAAGTTTAAGGAGCTGTTACGCAATCAAGTAGCGTATGATTCTGGAAAGGATGCCAATCTCTTTAAAAACAGTTACTGCTACGGACTCTATAGCTCCCGAGTTAACCCTAGAGTGCTCGTGCTATGAGCATTTTGTCGCCCGCGGCGAAAAAATCGTATTATTTTATACACGATGCATTTGACGAGGTCAAGCGTTCTAGTAGCTGCTACCCCGTTCCTCACCGTCTTGTTTTGGAAATTAGAAGAAATTCAGTTCACGGGTGACCAAATCAGGAACCGATTATTGACGTTTGGCGGCAAATTGGTCAACGCGCGACTACTCACGTAATTAAAATTCGTGTGTCAGGTTTTCTAGATTAGTGGAAATATGAATAGTTGTAGTCGTATATCATGTTGTTTTAGTCTAAATAGCGTAATAGCATACATTATAAATCAGTTTTGTGACATTTTTTTCTAAAAAAAATATAAGTAAGCGACAGGGGCGTAGGGTAGGAACACCGGTTTGCGACCACTTAAGCGACTTGTTGACTTCAGAGTTGATTTCTATCATGATGCTGTACGTCAAGATTTTCCAAAAAATTAACATTTGATCTTACAATAGTCTAGTTTTATAAAACCTAACGTTTATAAACGTAGCAGTGATACATAATTTTAAAAAATGAATTATTCGTAAAACTAGCAAAAACACCGGTTATCGGCCGTTTGGCCCAGTTATCGACCACCTGTGCACCGGTTATCGACCACCTAATTTACGGTAGAAAAATGAGTCTTATTCAATAGCCATAGGGTATATTATAGTATGAAAGTGAAACAGTTAATGAAATCAATAAAGCGGTATATTTTTACTTTCTTTTGCGACCTAAAAATACAACTGAGTAACCAAAAGGTCATATTTGTTGATTTCTTTTGATTTGGAACACGATCGAAAAGCCTATCCTATAATATAGTGGATCTTGGAACTCCGTTCTGCCGGCATGCTTCTCTGTAGGGCAAAGGCCTCCATCCTTGAAATCAAGTTATCGTTACAATTATGGGTACTGGCTTATTATTATTATATTATTATTATTATCGGGTGCGTTTAATTTCCTAGTTCAAATAAAGTTTTATTTATTACTAATTACGTTTCTCTCTTCTCTTCTATCTTTTTTATATTATCTTACTAGCCTTCCGCCTGCGGTTTCACACGCGCGTAATCCCCTTTTTCAAATATCCCCGCCCTTCCCCCCACATTTTCGGAATCAATTATAGTACCCTATGTTGACCGGGGATAGTGTAGCTTTCCAACAGTGATAGAATTATTCAAATCGGTTCAGTAGTTTCAAAATTGTTATTCCCGCAGGATTATGACGTTTCCCGTAGGAATTTAATAGCCTTATGTCCTAATCCGGGTTATAAACTATACGTGTGCCAAATTTCATCTAAATCCGTTCAGCCGTTTAAGTGTGATTGAGTAACAAACATCCAAACATCTAAACATCCAAATTTCCAAACATCCAGACTTTCGCATTTATAATATTATATTATATACATACATATACATAATAAATACATATAATAGTATATAGTAGGAAGTAGGATTTTTTTGAACGGCCCGAAAACAGGTACAATTTTACCAGTTATCGACTGCCTGTTAAAGACGGCCGTTAACATGGTTTGTTTTCACCGGTTGTCGGCCGCTAAACTTTTGGTATTTTCAAAGGTCATTATCTTTGAAACTATAAGGTTTATTGGCGGTCGGAAACTGGTTGTCAAGTCACAAATTCCTAGCTGTTCACAAATGTAAATGAATCTATGTTGGTGCATTTAAGGTTTCCGCAATGTAGGCAAAGAAAAATGACGTAAATAAACCGGTTTTCCGACCACCCGGTCGGAAACTAGATTTTGATATGAATCGATAACCTATTGCCCGACCACCAAAAATATTACAAATTATGAAATGTTTGGTGAGTTTGGGCACTTGAATATTAAAACACACAAACCAAATCCAACCCCTATAAAATAATAGTAACACTCAAAATCTAACATTTGAAAATCGATCCACCTGCAATTATTTTTGCTAAATTTGTCACGTGTCAACACACCAAATTTTGCAATGGCGACTGAGGGCTCAGTCATCAAATTATAAAGTCATGCTGTTGGATTAAGAACCGTGGAGTTTGTCCAGGTCGACTGGCGCGAAATTAGAAATGAGCTGTCTATAGTCTATCTATTATTCAAAAAAACGTGTGAAGTGGTCGGAAACTGGTGCTGGCCGGCAAACCGGTGTCACTACCCTACGACGCAGAAAATGCGCCTTGTTAAAATTAAAAAATAATTACATTATATATTCAAAAGCTTTTTTTTTCATAAATACTTAGCTCAAAACTTTAATAAATGTTATTTACTGAAAGTTTATGATATATTCTATCATTTAAAAATTAATTTAAATACAATTATCAAAATAAAGCTTGTTAGAGTATGGGCGGCAAAATGCTCCCTGCGCGATCACTCACGTTACACGGAAAGGCGCGACTACTCTAGGGTTAAGGTTGGAAGATAATTTCATACGGCTAAAAGCTGTAGTCGGTCAGATAGAACCCAAAAAATCACTCTTTTTGTGGAAAAAATACAAGCCTGCGTTTTACTGGGGTAACTGGGGTTGAGTCTGAGACAATTTGAAGGGTCTGACTTAATTTGTCCACCATGTTAGATCCTTCAATTTAAATACTTCTCAACGCAATGAGTCGATCTAGGAATTTGACCTGAAAATGCCGCCAAACGACGCACGTCCGTACCTCCCGCACTCTTTTGCATAAAAACAATTATTATTTTAGGTAATTTTTTTAAGTTGTGGCGCATTTAAGGGGGCCGATATAAGGAGCCTCCACCCTAAATTGATTTAAACCTTTTTGTAGACAAAGCAATTTTCTACAACTTTTGCCTTAATTTTTTTTTCATATTTCAGTAAGTTTTCGAGATGTTTAGGAAAAAGTAATTTTTTCACCCTTTTCAATTTTTTTTGTATAACCCCGGTGACTCACGACCCTGCATTTTTAGTATGTCATATAATACGGGGTCATAAAAAAAAATTTGCCACTAGTTTCAGCTTTTCAGCTAAAATGGCAAAGTTAGAGCTTCGTTGACTGGACTCAATATTACCACTCAATATCCATGACAACTAAAAACGTAAACAACAAGAATAACACAACATGCGAAGATCAACGCGAGAATCATTGCAAAAGTTATATTTTAATGTCTACGCAGTAAAGATTATTTTAGAACATTGAAGCCTTATAGGTATAGCCAACACGTTGTGACACGATTCTATCGCATCCAATGACGGTACGCTCATCGGACTGTCCTTTTCTAAGATCAAAAAATGAACGAAAATGAACTTTATTAACAAAACTGTTTCTGTTCGGGTTTATTCAGCCGTATATACTGCTGAATCCCATGTTAAGGTTTTTCAAAGAATCGTAAAAATTAAACAGTTTAATACACCAAAAAGGGTAACCTTTTCGGTCCGCGCGTGTTGGTCACGCGCGCAAGTGCACATGCGCGAACTTTCCCGCTCTCCGTCGACTGATGGTCAACTAGTTTACCATTATCAATACATTCCACTAACCCAGCAGAAATATCGGTTTATAAACCGTTAATTACCGGCTAAACCGGTATTATATCTAGTTATTTTTTTTCCATAACAAAATAAGGAAATTACTAAATCGATCTGACAATTAGAGTGGCTATAGTAGATGCAATTAATATATTATATTATTAGGGCTTAACTCATTTAATTTTCCCGCTATCTAATCAAAACATAATGGTATATAACGTCTACTTAGTTATTGCGTCTTAAACGGTTCTTCTAATTAAAGTTCTATGACTGAAAATTTATATATTTTGAAAAAGAAAATAATTTCATTGAGAAACCTAAAGCCTCATTTTTATCTAAGTTTATCTTTGTAGGGTAAATGACCTACATATATAGATAAAAATATACGATGTCTGTTTGTAGAGGTAATGTTAAAATAACAGCTTTTTATAAAGTACATTATGCATATTAAAATCTATAACGAAAAAAAAGGTTGGTTTGTTCATTTGTCTGACAATTGCTTTTAGTTGCAATTTTGTCCAATCAATGATAACGTTTAAATTGACTTTCTGACATATGATGTATTTAATGTAAAATACTTCTTTTTAGTTTTTTATGATTCGTAAGTGCTTTTTTGAATGCCTATATGAATAAAGATATTTTTGATTTTGATTTTGACTACGTCCGTGAAATAGTGGCTAAGACGCTTGGGTATAAGCACCGGAGGCCGTGGGTTCGATTCCTACATTCGTCTAGTTGATGGAAGGGCTTTTCAAAGTCCGACTGGCTAGCTACCAAGCTACTCAGTCGGACTCTGAGAAGCCCTAAAGGTACTCTTCTTGCCTAAAAGTCTTTCAATCGAATAGGTCGCAGTTGCCATTTACCAACTAAGTGCATTTGCAAACCAAAAAATGCACATTTAAGTAAGAAATAACGTATTCAATGACGTATTCTTATTGGTACATAACAGTCAACAGCACATAGCACATCAGACTACCCTTATCTGTCAAATATCTATACAACCAATTATCGGCTTTATTTACCTACTTCACATATAGACCGAACTTATCTGTTCCGGTGGCGGCGTCGCTACTGTCGATTTAGAACTGTCATTAAATATCGTTTTTGCATTGCATTTCACGTAGTTCCAATTTTGGCTACCGGAACAGATAAGTTTGTCAGTCTATAGAGTTCTTTTTCAATTAAGATTTTTTGACAGATTGGAGTAGGTTTACCGGCTGCCGTCCGCCGTAGGTATTAAACGGTGGTAGAGAGTTTTGACTTACACTGACTCCAAATCTAACAATAATTGTTTACTTACACTAATACCTAATTATTGTTTACAGGCAAAAACTGAATTTATAAAGTGATAATAACATTTTTAGTAATGCAAAAGAAGCCGCGGTGTACGTGTAAGCTATGTGATACATCAAATATAGACTCAGTTTTATGACTAAGTGTCTATTGTTTTAATGAGTTAGCCCATTTTGATAATGATATATAAATGGAACACAAGTCGTAGGACTGTCTTTCTATTTCGTATTTGGTTTTTGTAGACACGTTTAATTAATGTTTTAAAATAATATTTCATTTTGTTGATGCTTATAAAGTTATAAATTAATTTAATACAAAATGGTTAACAAATATTCGTGTATGGTTCTGTTGGCAATTGTCATCGCTGCTAGCTGTACAGGTGATATTTTAATCTATATTTTAATATACAGGGTGTTAGGTAACCCGAGGAACATATTTAAGGAGAGTGTTCAGAATCCGATTGAGAGTCCAATTCGCTATAAAAATATATCCTTAATTTTTTTCATAATTATCCTAATAATTTATGTATGCATAAACTACCTAAAACTCCCGTGTTCTGAGCGGCCGTTTACGCCCCAAACTCAAATTGTACGCGATTACAATTTGAGTCGTCGTACTTGAACGAGTGCACGAAATAGGTACTGTGAAGGGAAGAGTTTCAGGTTTCGATTAAGGTTATTGACAGATATTTACCAGAGTTCTTATTGATATACACACTTATTTTGTTATATGGAAGCATGAACTATTTGGGGTTTAAATATGTCCCTCGCATTTCCTGTCATACTGTATTATTTTAATCAGTTATTTCTTTTGTCAATTATCCCCCCCTTCCCCCCACATTTCCGGGATCAAAAGTACCCTAAGTCGCCCGGGGATTGTGTAGCTTTCCAACAGTGAAATAATTTTTTAAATCGATTCAGTAGTTTCGGAGCCTATTCAATACAAACAGACACAGAGTCACTCTGGATGAATGCCTCATCTTTGAAGACATACCACTCGTATATTGTATATTATTATAGAGAAGAATGCGCTGACCGAGGCCTTATACGTATCTATGACTCTTTTCCATACATTATAATATTCCGGAAAATGCAAAAACTTCTATTACACGTATTTAGTTAGTTTTTGTATATAAATTAGTATCAGTATATAAATTACTATTTAAAACTACTAATAGGTAGATAACACAAATAAGTTTAAACATTTTAAATATACCTTTCCATGTTCAAATTCCAATAACAATGCGTAACTATTATTTTTCTTCCAATGTATTTCTTTTATTTATTTCATTAGTATGTAAATAACTGATTAAAAGAACATAATTATACAACCAATACCTAAAAATTAGCTATGTAACTTGACTTTTAATTAATTGTTCTGTTATTTTGTTTATTGTCTTCACGATGATATCTATTCCACTACCTTCGTTTTGCAGCATAATTTATAAAACTGGTATTAAGGATAGTTCTTGTTAACCTGGTTCTTGGTTTGTTTTGGATCTTGTTTGCAGTGGTAGAGCCATGCTGTTTTACAGTACGAATGGATCAGCTCGTCCGGAGAAGTGTCATCCTATCACATAACACCAGCGTGAATAAATAATAGTGACTACTATATGTCGTCTGGTTTGTGAGAGTGCCGGAGGCACACACTCTGCCTTAAAAGGCCGACAACGCATCAGTGATCCCTCTGGTGTTGCAGATGTCCCGCTGGCGTTTCGTATGTTGCCTCTGACATAAAAATACATAGGCTGGTTAGCCTTAGTTAGGCTGGAATCAACTCGTCTCAATCACTTAAAAGGGGAAACCAGGAGAGTTTAGTGGGTAGAGGGACGCTTTAGTCTCGAGTTCCACACACTCTAGGTCTAGCTAGACTGAGGTTACAGAGCCTAAACGCGTTCTCCTTCTCATAAATAAAGACTTGTTTATTTAGGTCAAAGAATACTCTGTTGGCACTAAACTGCTAGAATCGTTTGCCATAACAGCTTTGGCTGTGTTCCGAATATATAAATGTGGAAGCCAGGACACGTGATATCAAAGGTTAAAAGATCAGCCTACAGAGTAGCAGCACATTGAGCGAGTTTCCTAGCTAGGATACCATTGAAGGACACTTAGCTAAGTATCCCTCGGAGGTCGGCCCTGTGGATGGGGGGCCTTAGAATACCTACCTCCACTGTACTCCCGGCGCGTGGGGTAAGAATGCCCAAACGGGGACCCCAGGGATGTTGGTGCGAAGGGTGAGAAACCTTCGTACCTTTCAGGCATCCTTGAGTATGTCGGCAGTGCAGTGTGGGTTGGCCTCACATTGCCAGACGTCATGAGGAAATGGGAGAGGCCATGGCTTCCCCTGACGAGCGCTGCACTAAAGCGGCTAAGCGCAGCTGGTTGGGGGCAATTTTGTGAATCTCTGCATAGAGCGATCCGGCCTCCCCAGCCTATGCTTGAGAAAGCTACAGTGGAGTTTTAGTCAGTACGCCCGGATAAAGGGCAAATCTGACGAAACCTAGGGTATCCATCACAGACCAGAGATCTTTCTCCGTGGTATCCATAAAGGATTTCTCCACTACGTTAAGCTATTGCATAGCTTTTATCGCGGGATTTGAGCGCAGCCACCGAATCTAAAAATTCCGTAACGAAAATCTTTGTGACGATAATAAGCCTAACACTCGTCTAACGTCATTTCAGTTCGGCGAGTGCGAGTAGACGTATGCGTATAGACTGTACCTGTACAAAGCTCGCACGGATCGAGACGAGCTGCTCCGAAGCTATGCAATAGCCTAAAAATATTCCTCGGAGGTATAGGCCGCAGTGGTCGCTTACTATCAGCGCCGTTTTTCAATTGACCTAGCATAAAAAATACTTTAGTAAAATTTGATCTTCCCCTTAAATAGCCACGAAATCAAACATTTCCTACAAAACAAAACAGCACTATAAATTAAACACATTTTTCTTTTTCAATTGCCACAAAGCAACTGAGGAGGTTCGATTACATAATAAATAAATTCCAATAAAGTTTATTGTAACAAATAAATAATTAAAATGAGTTTTAGAAGGTTTTTAGTTGTTGTGTTAGCCGTGACAGTCAGTTTTGTCAATCTTTCCCTTGCTGTCTTAACTTTGCCTAAAAGAAGCGGTTTTTGAGAGTAAGTAACTAATACCCTTTTTTTATACTGGGAGAATGCGTTTACACATTACTACCCACCTCGTTGGTGATTGGGGTGGAGATATGTGGGACTCTCCATCTCTCCCGCTGCCCCATCCAGCCTTAGGTTGGATGAGGCACCGGCAGGGGAACTACCCACTAAACTCCCAGTACTTCCTCACCGTCGCCACGAGATCATGGGGGGCCATGGTGATATTCACCCCTTAAGTAACTAATACCCCTGCCACATTAGACGCAAGATCAGATGGAGGATAATTTTTTTTTAAATTAGAGGTGTCAAACGAGCCCGCGTGTCGCCTGATGGTAAGCAATCACCGTCCATGGACATCTGCAGCACCAGAGGGACCGCTGTTGCGTTGCCGGCCTTTTAAGGGGGAGGGCCTGCAGCACTCTCACAAATCAGACGAAACACAATAGTAATCAGTGTGTATTATTTTATGTTGACCGCTTCCGTGGAACAGTGGCTAAGCCGCTCGGGTATAAAACCCGGAGGTCGTGGGTTCGATTCCCACCTTGGGTCTGGTTAGTGGTAAGGCTTCTTCAGACTCCGACTGGCTAGCTACCACCCCCACAGGTGAAATCTGTCGCCATAACAGCCCTGGCTGTGTTCCGGCAATATTAATGTGGGAGCCAGTACACTTGAAATCAGAGGCTCGAAGATCAGATGAGTCTACAGTCTGGCAGCACATTGAGCGAAGATTCCAGGCGAAGTGTCCCTCAGTCGAATAGGCCGCAGTGGCCGCTTACCATCAGGTTGGCTGCGTGTCTGTCTGCCAACTGACCTAGTATAAAAAAAGTTTCATGTGTCTTACTAATTTTTTTTTTCCTTTTTTCAGATGAAAGGTGCAAATTGCCTATAGCGCGAGGCCTGTGCTTGGCCTATTTTCCAAGGTTAGTCAAATAAATGAAATAATATATTTAAGTAAGTCGAAAATGTGTGGGTCAGTTCTACAGAGCAAATTACTAAGAAGAGTTGCTGTGTTTTTTAAAGAGTCATGTAAAGCCAGCTAAAAGCTAATGCCAAATGATTTAAGGCCGTTCCCCGAGCAAATGACCTTCACCACACCGCAAGGGCACTGGCGGTCCGAGGTTTGATCGAAATTATGAATAATAAATTAATAATCCTTAAAAATCAATAATAGGTTAATTGACAAATTTTTTACGGCCAATTTATAGTTTTTTCATTGTCTATCGATTGGCGAAAGCCAAATTGAAAAAAAAATGTTTACTTTAGAAGGGGATGCATGAAATCTATTATTTTAGACGTATTTTCAAAGTCAGTTATCGTAGTTATAAACAAACACAATTTTTAAACGATGAATTTAAAGATAAAACTACAAAGATTATTTACGAATTTTTTAAATAGTTGTAATATGCATTAAATAAGGAGTAGATAGCCGTTAAAAACCTTAAAGTAGGAATCATAATAAAGGGAATATATACTTCTAAATTTTGATTGGTGGCAAAGATGAAATCTGCCACCATAATACACAGCTAAATCTGTGTGCCAGCAATAATAATGTGGTGGTTCGTACCTGCACTTTAAATCAAAGGCTATGGTAGGAAATTGTGTGATTCTTCCTGGTTAATATCCTTCAATGGAATATAGGCCGCCAGTGCGCTTACTGTCAGGTGGGCTCGCAATAGGTGCAGACGGTATACTTTTTGTGTGATCGAGTCTGCGGCGCATAAAAAGATGTAAAGCCGACAAACTTATCTGTTCCGGTGGTGGCGTCGCTACTGTCTATTTAGAACTGTCATTAAATTATCGTTTTTGCATTGCATTTCACGTAGTTCCAAATTTGGCCACCGGAACAGATAAGTTTGTCGGTCTGTAAATTCCTTTTGCGCGTCGTGTGCGTTACTGCATATGGCAAAGGTTCTATTTTCACAGATTAAAAAGTGCGTCACTGATAGTCTGTCGTCTGAGCTGCCCCTAAGGAAACATACGCATGCCAGTCTGATAACTGAAATACCTAGGAAAAAAAAGAAGTTATAAAAAACCAGACACAATGATAAATATTATCAAGATGTGTCCGTGACCCATTACCGTGACATTTTAGCCGGATAATAGATAAACAGACACTAATATTACTCTTCCAAATATTTAAACAAGTCTCGAGAATAAGCAATTATTTTTATAAATATATCACATATTTACTTGCGTGCGACATTGGGTAAATAAATAAAACAAATAGAATGTAAAGAAGAATGGCTATACCTATACTGGGCAGTTATACGTGATATAGAGCCATACTATTATCACAGTTTATTTTTGTAATACTGTGCTATTATTACCGCCTCCGTGGAACAGTGGCTAAGCCGCTTGGGTATAAAACCCGGAGGTCGTGGGTTCGATTCCCGCCATGGGTCTGGTTGGTGGTAGGACTTTTTCAGAGTCCGACTGGCTAGCTACCCACAGATGAAATCTGCCGCCATAACAGCTCTGGCTGTGTTCCGGCAACATTCATGTAGGAGCCAGTACACTTTAAATTAAAGGCTCGAAGATCAGATGAGCCTACAGTCTGGCAGCACATTGAGCTACGCTTCCTGATGAAGTGTCCCTCAATGGCATAGGCCGCAGTGACCGCTTACCATCAGGTGGGCTGCGTGTCTGTATGCCAACTGATGTGGTATTAAAAAAATACTTCTGACAGTTCCTGTCACACAGTCTGTTAGTCGTAATGGGCCGGCTATTACCTATTTAGTAATCTGTGGACGGGCAACGACTACCCTCACTGAAGACCGACGTATGGGTAGTAGCCACTGAGGTCAATTATAATACGCGCGGCGTATTACGCTGGAGTGGCTATAGACATTGAAATGACAGCTATTTTTATGTTGATTTGAAGCGCCCCCCATTGTGTACTGGGAACTAAAATGACTTCAATTTTCTCTGTCTACACTTCAAATGGACAGCCATTGACATTGATGACAATGACAGCATTATCAAAGTTTATCTGCCAAATTTAGTAGTATTATTAGTTCCAAGTACACTAACTACTGCTCTCAGCGCCAACATGGCGATTTTCAATGATCAAACATTTGGTGACAATCGCCCATCCAGTGTCATAGAGATCAGTGGTAGTAGCTATATGCTTTGTTTAGTGAGTGAGAGTGCTGGAGGCCCTATGATTCCGTGCCTCGGAAGACACGTTAAGCCGTTGGTCCCGACTATGTTCCAAGTAAGTCTGTCCCTTGTAGGGTTACGGAGGTCAGATCAATCGCTCCATTGCAATAACCAGGGGGCTTAGACAAGATGACATCGCTTCATAGCTGGCGAATTTCGCTAAGTCCTATTTGTATGGATTTGACAGATGCCATAGAAAAGTCACGTGTTGAAAGTATGGGATTTGACATTCGCTATCGCAAATTGAGCTATAACGAACGTCATAAATGCCGCTTGTCTAGGGGGGCTGGCTTGTCAAATCTAGGATCACAGTCGAAGCGGACCCTGAGCTCGATACTGGATGCGATCGGGAATACGCTGAAAATTGATGATGATTACGAGTGCTGGAGGCCTGAATTTTCTTTTCCATCCCTGTAAGGGGAATGGTTTCCAAGGGGACGGATCGCATCAAACGGATTAATTTTACAGACTACTGGCGTCCACTATTCGGCAGTGATCGGACTGCCGACGCGAGTATCAGCAATCCACTGATCGTCCACTGATCGGCATTCCGTATGACGTCATCGGTACGCATCGCATAGTAGGCATTGCCGATGAGCGGTCCGTACGGTGCGGATTAGTGAACGCTGTTGTATAAGTTTTTATACAAGGCAAACTAAAATCCGTTGCGTTGCGTGCGATGCGTCCGATGCGGACCTGTGGACGCTTACCTTTTGCGTGAACTAAATAAAAGGTGTGGTAATTCGAATCAACCAAACTAATGTATCTTTTTTTTTTACAGGTATGGCTTCAACCAGAAGACTGGATCGTGTGAGAAGTTTATTTACGGAGGCTGCCAAGGCAACGACAACCAGTTTGTGACACTAGAAGATTGCAAGAAAGCTTGCGAGTAGCCTTTTGAAAGAAGTTTGACAAATATTTGCCCGGATGCCATATTGCAAACGTAATGTTATCTTTACATTATAGTTTTATTTTTGTTATTAAACTGTTCTAAGTTTTAACTGTTCTTTTATTTTTTTACAAAACTTATTTTCAGCACATTATACTAGCGGCACGCTATGATGGCCGTTTTGACATATTACAATACATGGTTTTACAGTTTCATAAAGCCCAAAAAAACGGCTCTAAAATTAAAAACAGCACATAAACTGCTGCACAGCTGATAGTTTATATAAAAAGTGCGAAAGCTTTATAAAAACCATGTATTGTAAATGTCGAAACGGCCATCACAGCGTGCCGCTAGTAGGGACCATCGCATAGATTTCAATTTCAATTATTGTGATCACATTGTGATCAGGGGTTTAAATGTTATGATTATAAAGCGTCCACTACCCACTAAACTCCCCCGGTTTCCCCTTCACACCTTGGGACGAGCCGGTGCCAGCCTTGTGGCTATTGACCAGCCCATGTCTCACCGTGTACCTATGCTCACGCACTCTTTTGTGCACTATATAATAGTTAATACTAAATCTCCTGCGTGGTTGGTTGTTAAAGATTGGCCGCCGTAGTAGGAAACTTGAGGTGATTTTGGCCAAAACTTCCTAATGCTTGCGGGCGCTTGGAAAGGCCTATATCCAGCATTGGACTGCTATAGGCTGATAATGATAAAGGTTTAAAATACATTTTAGTAGTGGTAGAGCCATGCTGTTTTACAGTACGAATGGGCCGGCTCGTCCGGGGAAGTACTCCCACCCACCCGGGGAAATAATAGTGACTACTTTTGTGTTTCGTCTGGTTTGTGAGAGTGCCGGAGGCCCACACCCCCCTTAAAAGGCCGGCAGCGCATCAGCGATCCCTCTGGTGTCGCAGATGTCCATGGGCGGCGGTGATTGCTTACCATCAGGCGACCCGCAGGCTCGTTTGCCGCCTCAAACATAAATAAAAAATCATTGTATTTTGATGGTGAAAAACTAATACCTATGGGTTATGGTATGATTAAAAAAACAAAGAGTGTTAAATTAATAATAATTTAATAAACTTAAAAATAATTACAGAAAAAAGAAGTACACACGATTTAAATAGGTAAGAAGTATTTTTAAGTCTTGTTAAATGCTAAGAGGTGACTTGAACAAAAGTACTTGTTGCTTTTGATCATAACTGAAATTACTTACTGCAAACATATTACTCATATTTGACTCATATATAAAATATTATAAAGAGGAAAGGTTTTATTGCAAGCATTGAATAGGCTCCAAAACTACCAAACAGATTTAAAAAAACTCTATCACTGTTGGAAAGCTACACTATCCCCCGGTGACATAGGGTGCTTTTGATCCAGGAAATGTGGGGGGAACGGGGGGATATTTGAAAAAAGAAATAACGCGCGGGTGAAACCGCGGATTGCGCCGCTAGTTGTCTTGTCTGGCACCCATAGCACAAACTAATGGGTTAGATGGCATTGTTCATGTCCAGAGATATTTATTTAAATTTTTACATATCTAAAAGTCGGTTACAGGTGCTCGCATCTATTTAATTGCCACAGATCTCCTTGCACTCGTCTAAAGTGTCGAATTTGTTGTCATTTCCTCCGCAACCACCATATACAAACATCTCACAGGCCCCAGTCTCCGTGTTGTATCCGAACCTGTGGGTAAATAAATATATGTAATAGTTTCAACCTCAGACAGACCAGGGGGCCTAGACAAAGTAACATTTTGACAGCGATACCGAAATTCGCTAACTTCAAATTGTATGGATTTGACAGGTGCCTTAGAAAAGTCACGTGGTCAATCGATATTGTAAGTACGGATTTTGACATTCGCTATCACAAATTGAGCGATAACGTAACGATCGTCATAAATGCCGCTTGTCCAGGGGGCTTAGACAAGATGACATCCTTTCATAGCTGGCGAAATTCGCTAAATTTAAATTGTATGGATTTGACAGATGCCATAGAAAAGTCACGTGGTAAAGGTATGGGTTTTGACATTCGCTATCGCAAATTGAGCTATAACGAACGTCATAAATGCCGCTTGTCTAGGGGGGCAGGTCCTCTGGATAGACTACGCTATTTATTTCGCGTGTCCAGAATGAACCTTGAAATTTTAACATAAAAATGTTGGTTGACGGGCACGCAGCACATCTGACCTGATGTTAAGTGGCCACTGCGGCCTTTTTCATTAAGGGATACTAGAGCATGAAGCATCGCTCAATGTGCAGCCAGCTCGTCCTAATCGGGTTAGAAAGAGAAACCAGGGGAGTTTAGTGGGTAGTAGGATGCTTTAGACTCGAGTCCCACACACACGGTCGCACAGGTCTTGCTAGCCTCCGCTTATTACCTATGGGGCCTAAACAAATTCTCCTTCGATAAAAATGCAGAGGTCTCATCTGATCTTCAAGCCTTTCATTTCAAAAGTTTAGTTATAATAGATAAACTAAATAAAACAATTACTGAAAAGTCTATGAATATAGGTACATACTTTTCTTCATTTCCGTAGCACAGGCCACCATCTAGTTGTCCCTTACATCTGTCATCTGAAAACAATAAACGAACACTTAAATCTTAGACATTATTCTACAAATGTGTAGGTATGTAATTTGGAAAGCGGGAAAAGCAGCGAGCCGAAACTTCATAGGTACCGAATACTTATATTATTATAAATGCGAAATTGTGTCTGTCTATCTGTAACGTTTATTTTTCAATGTAGACGAACCACTAACGGACAATTTATTTGTTATAGTTATATATGTACAATAAAGTATTTAATTATTTACGTCACTCCTATGAATTCTGCCAGAATAGGTATCAGCGCTGCTGTGTCCTATGCACAGCATATGCTGAGGCAAGAACCCTGTTGGCCTCTGTCTGTTTATTTATTTATTCTTAGTCACGTTATTTTCTTCAATGTATTGTCTGTACTTTATGTTTTTGTCTTCTTTTTGTTGTCCAATAAATGTTTTTTCTTTCTTTATTTCTTTTACGTCTCAACGAATGAACCGATTTTAATGAAAGGTACGGAAATAGATCTTTAGGAATTTTTATTCCGGAACATAGCTTTAAAAAGTACCTAATGTTTAAAAGTGACTTCAGTACCGGACATTGGGATCGGTTGGGCAAAATAGGTGTGTGGGATTTTTCCCCAATTCGCATTTAGCAAGCGTACCACCTACCTAGTGATTAAGCCAGTGGGCATCATTTCATGGGCGCACCACGGTGTGGCAGGGGGGGGGGGCACTTGCCCCACCTTGCCGCGAGTATAGATTGCTAGTTACATATTATTGCCCCACCCTGGACTTGTGGTTGCCCCCACCCTGGGCCCATGGCGGCTACTTCCCATTTGGTAAACCTCAAACTGTACCTACTAAAAATAATTCATACATTTAATCCCATACAGTTTGAGGTTTACCAAATGGGAAGTAGCCCCCATGGCTGCCCCACCCTGGCCCCATGGCTGCCCCACCCTGAGTCCATGGTTGGCTACACCCATAGTCATTGTAACGATATCTTGGTTTCAATAATGGAGGCCTTTGCCCTGGAGTGGGACATTTTTAATCATTATTTCACAGAGGGGTAAATAAATAAATAATAATAATATTAACAGTAAACAGTATAAGCTTACTTACCAAGTGCGTAGCACAAACTTAAAGCCGCGACCAAGATAAAGAAATAGAATAATAATTTTGACATTTTGCCTGTAATTCGTGTGGACTACTGATTATACGAAAAGTGTCCGGTATCTTATAAACGTTTATGTTACCGTGAAACTACTTGAAACAGTCATTGCGTTAACTGTCTGGAGGTACTTTTTTTTATTGCAATGTGTAACAAGACGAGCAGATCGTACACCTGATGGTAAGCGCCACGTCTGCCCTTTGGCAGTTCAGTGCCAAACAGTAACTAAGCAGTTACTGTCTGGCACCGCCCCCTGCGCCCGTTACACCGAGACGACAGTTATTAGGTCTCATACCTATACCCAGTAATTTCACTAGCTTCAGTGCCCTTTCCCCGAAACACAGAAGTGCTTAACACACTTCTATTTCACGGGAAAATATCTGGCACTGCGGCGGTACTGACCTAGACGGTCCAGTACAGGAACCTATCACCTGGTGAAACCTGCTGTATTAGAGTAGAATAATAATAAGCTGATGATATTAGAACCACACCTCAGACTGATTTTATATATTGTGTGCGACAATAATACTCATAATATTTATCTACTGCAAACAATAAAATTTACGTACGACTATGGAATTGTTTTTGTAACCTTCGCCATTTAATTCACTAGAAGACGCTTTATTTTGTCAATATTTTAAAAACGAATTTAAACTTAATTCATTTATTTCCTTCCTTGTACCTAGATAATAGGGCAGTCAACTATGTAAGATTTTGAATTTTATTTTGTCAACTGGTATTCATCATCATCGTTTCAGCCGATAGACGTCCACTGCTGGACATAGGCCTCCCCCAAGGATCTCCAAACATGACGATCCTGCGCCACCCGCGTCTAGTGGATTCCCGTGATCTTCATGAGATCATCGGTTCATCTTGTGGGAGGCCTACCACGGCTGCGTTTCCCAGTACGTGACCACCACTCGAGGACCTTACCGCCCCAACGGCCGTCATTCCTTCTTGCAATGTGCCCTGCCCATTGCCACTTAAGGCTCGCAATTCTCCGGGCAATGTCGGTGACCTCGGTCCTTCTGCGGATCTCATCATTTCTGATGCGATCACGCAGGGAGACTCCAAGCATAGCCCTCTAAAGTGGATTCCCGCGATCTTTATGAGATCATCGGTCCATCATGTGGGAGACCGCCTGGTTCTGACTGAGTTCCGGAAATAATAATGTGGGAGCCAGTACTCTTGGAATCAAAGGTTAGTACTATTCACAGAAATCTAAATATTAGATTTCTGTGGTACTATTATATAATATTCTGTGTCAAAGGTTCGAAGATCTGAGAAGCCTACAGTTTAGCACCAATGCGTAACGCTTCCTGAAGGTTGACGAGCCATTTGGTGTAGGTCGAGAAGTCGGCGCGGTTATACCAGAGGTCGCGGGTTCGATCCCCGCACGGTAAAAACATTTGTGTGCCTGAATATGGTTGTTTCTATCGGTATGGGTGTTTCTATGTATAAATGTATGTGCTGTTATTTACAAAAAAAAAGGAACAGGCCGCCGTGGCTGCTTTAACATGAGGTGGGCTGCGTATCTATCTGCCAATATTGATATAGCACTCATCTATCTAATAAAAAAAACTCAAAGGTGACTGACTGACATAGATATCTATCAACGCACAGCCCAAACCACTGGACGGATCGGGCTGAAATTTGGCATGCAGGTAGATGTTATGACGTAGGCATCCGCTAAGAAAGGATTTCGATTAATTCCCACGGGAACGGGAACCACGCAGGTGAAACCGCGGGTGGCCGCTAGTTTATCACAAATATTTAGTCCGACGCAGTATTTCAAATTGAGACACCTGACTAGAAACAGCTGTGGTATTTGTTATGTGGCTGTGGTGTACAAAATTTCATATCAATACACTTTATAGTAATAATTTGATGCGCTACCAGGTTCCGTTACAGTGGAGATACCGCGCGTACGAACTAAGCGATTTGCTGCATCTTTCTTGATACGGACTGCGCGGGCGTGGAATCGTCTGTAAGGAATTCTCTTTAAATTCATCATTTTAAGGGAGGACCACGGGAGAGGACAGCAGCATTCTTGAAAAAACTTGAAAAAGGATAATATTGAGCAACAACTTGTAATTCGTAGAAAGCGCCATCTCTTGGCGTATGTTGAAACTAATTGCTTAAATTATTTATTTTAGCGCCATCTCTCTACTCATTATGACACTGAATGGTTACAAAAATTTCTGGAAAGCAAGTGGCATATTGTTTTTCTATTACCTCGCTAGATGGCACGTAATGTAAAAGATTTCGATTTCTCAGTGTTTTTGTTGATATCCAGGGTAGACGAGTTTTTGAGTGGAGTCCGCGCATCGGCAAACGTAACTTAGGACGTCTTAGTAGCTAGATGGAGTAATGATGTGCGGAAGGTCGTGGGTTCGATTCCCGCCAGGGATCTGGTTGGTGGTAGGGATTTTTCAGAGTCCGACTGCCACCATAACAGCTCTGGCTGTGTTCCGGCAGTATTAATGTCGGAGCCAGTACACTTGAAATCAAAGGCTCGAAGATCAGATGAGTCTACAGTCTGACAGCACATTGAGCGAAGCTTCCTGGCTTAGTGGCCCTCAATGGAATAGGCCGCAGTGGTCGCTTACAATCAAGTGGGCTGCGAGTCTGTCTGCCAACTGATGTAGTATGAAAAAAAGCAGTGGACTGCTATGTACTGATAATCATGATGATCCCGATGAAATGATGACGCCATCTTAACGCTATTTGAAACAGTTAAAATTCATGAAATCGATTGTTTCCGGCGATTTTTGCGCTTTCCGTGTGCCGTCATCGATCATTGTTCTAAATGGACAGATCATCGGCCATCATTAATTCTTTCACGAGTCATAAAAGGCTCTGGATCGAACTAACAGATGTATTATGTGATGATGCCGTGACTGAAAGACATGCTATGATGGTACAGGCGAGACGAATGTGTTTTCAAAAAGTCACCTATAACAAAATAAGCAATTTAAGTACCCGCTCGTCACAAACAGTTCTACAAATTGATGATAAAAGCCGTTGAACTACCTACTACGAAATAGTATGGAATTCTGCATCGCGCAAGTAATGTAATCGTCGCCTTTTTTTTCCGGAGGAGAATGCGTTTATACACCGTAACCGTAGACTAGCTACACCTGCGGCCGTGTGTGAGACTCGAGACTGAAGCGTCCACTACCCACTAAACTCCCCCGGTTTCCCCTTCACACCCGATTGAGACGAGCCGGTGCCAGCCTTGTGGCTATTGACCAGCCCAGCCCCGGGAATGTAATCGTCGCCTGCCAGCATAAATAAAACTACGAGTGAAATTACTGGGTATATGAGACCTAATAACTGTCGTCTCGGTGTAGCGGGCGCAGGGCGGTGCCAGACAGGCAGACAGTGCTTAGTTACTGTTTGGGACTGAACTGTCTAAGGTCAGGCATGGCGCTTACCATCAGGTGTACGATCTGCTCGTCTTGTTACATATTGCAAAAAAAACTCTTTCATCTTTTTTTCTTAAATTTTTCTGGAGAAGAATGCGGTCATTCAACATAAACGTAGGTTAGCTCTCACAACCAACTAAATTGCCTAGGTTTCTTCTTTATACCTAAAGAGGGACGAGCGGTCTCCCTAGTGGCGTTTATCCAGTACAGTCTAGCCAGGGTACCACGGCCTGTTAGTTTCCTATACAAAACAAATATGTAAATAAATGAACTTTATCATTCATTTTAACATAATAATCTGCATTCAATTTATTGCTGCCCAGCGCGTACAAACGAGGTTTTTGCTTTTGGCATCCAAACTAGATTTAGTTTTTATTGTAGGCCAATATTGTTAAAAAAAAAATTGAGTAAATAAACTTTTAACGTGCTTGCAGTTAAACTCATTGGTAAGTGAAGTTGGTGCCAAATATTTTACTTGTGGTTTTACAGTGTTAAAACATCACAGCATTTTTTTTATTGAGAAATGAATTTGCTATGATGCTTATTAGTTAATTTAATATGAATTACGTTCGCGAGCGTCCGTCCAATCAAGAGTAGGATCTGTGAGTCAAACACAGGCACAATAGCCCGGCCGAGGTCCAACAATTAAGAAGTCATCGCGAGCAAATCGATTAGCGACGCGCTATCTCCAGATACTAGGGGTCCGTGGAGGACTTAAGGAACCCTTTTACCACCAGAAAACCAAACCGAGTTTTTGTTAAAATATTCCACTTTGCCACCAAGCTGCCCCACTGGTGAGGCAAAGTGGAAAGCTTTGTAAATTTGAAGTGGAATCTGCCCCACCGAAATTATTTGGTGGGACAGTTTTTACTAGTTTAAAATTTTGCATTCACCCCCACTCAGGACTGCATTTAGATTGTGTACGGACGTTTGCTGACAGATTTGTACGGGGCTTTAATTGACTTTTTTTTTAAGCCCTATCTAACATGTAAGCTTATCATAGGCTCACCTCCCCGACATGCTAACCAGTAGGCTGCGTGTCTGTCTGCCAACCTGATTTACTCGTAGTATAAAGAAAAACTAATTCATTCATGGGGTTAGTGCACAGAGATCTCTCTGTGGGTTAGTGGGTATCTTCCGTTCACAAGTCTTTATTAAGACTGGGGCATGGAATTGCACGAGAGTACCACACACGGCTCGCCTACTCCAGGTGATTTCCCTTCACAAAAATTGGTTAAAATTTTGTAAATTTACAAATATATTTAGTTCTTTCTTAGTGATTGATGGTTCTTTCCTACTCATTTATACATATTATGTACAAAATATTTATTCTATTCTTTTTTGGTATTTGAAATGTATTCATTTTACCATATTATTTTCCATGCATTATGTATTTTAACTACAAAATTAGTTCGACTCCGTTGATATACGGAACCGTCAAATCTCAAAAACATTTTTAAAGATCAAAATCATTTTTTCTCTCTGTCGGCGTTTTCCAAAAGTAATTAATGGAGATCGGTTTGTCTGTCTGTGCGTTACAATAGCTAACTAACACAATAGCAACTAATCGACTGGTTTTGTCTGCAATTACTCATACTTACCTTACAATCATTATAATATAATAGAGTCATATTATTGTCCTTTTATTTGAAGATTCAAAAATTTCAATTCGATTCGAGTCGAAAAAATTCAATAAAAGATGTTATTGAATTTTTTCGACTCGGCTAAATTAATTTGTGTTTGGTACCCAGGATTTCAGGTTAAAGGTTTTGCAATCAACATAAAAGGAGGCAATCGGATCACCTGATGATATGATCACCGTGGCCCATGGAAATTCGGGGGCTTCGTCGTTTGACCCCGGTCCCGAATACTCCGTGGTGTCAAACGCACAAGGACTCTTTTTGAATTGGCCGTTTGACACCGTTAATAATATCGCGGTATCAAGCGGGAATAACGTTCGACTTCGTCATTTGACACTACCAATAAAAATCTTGTCAGGTAATCATCATCATCTTAGCGTATTCCCGATTGCATCCAGTATGGAGCTCAGGGTCAGCTTCGACTAAAAGAGATGAGTAGGTGCCCGCCATCCAGTCATCGCCACAGGTGAAATCTGCCGCCATAACAGCTCTGGATGTGTTCCGATGGGTTAGGGGGCAACATTAATGTAGGAGCCAGTACACTTCAAATAAAAGGCTCGAAGATCAAATGAGCCTACAGTCTAGCAGCACATTGAAATGAAATAATAGTTATTTGTTATACAAGAGTGCAAAGTTGCTTTCTAACCGCGTGCTCAATTTTGATGACCGAGCAAGCGAAGGATTGATTCAAAATAAGAATCCTGAGCGTTAGCGAGGGAATCAAAAGAGCACGAGGTGAAAAATCTTTGCACTCGAGTGCAACACGTAACTTTTCATTCCACCTCAGCGAGGAAATGACTAAATGCAAAAAAAAAAAAAACGTTTAACAAATTAAAAAAAAGTTGTATGATATATTCGGCACCATAGAGGTAGCAGTAAATAGGTTTAATGTTTTTTTTAATTCACAAACTTAGTGCACACGATGTTCTAAATTCAATTTACTTTATCCTCTAGAGAATAAAAACGGCTTTTCCACTCAGATATTGAAGATTAAAAATACTCTTTCCGAGATGGTGGGATGAAAAATAATTTATTCTGCAAATAGATTTTTTTAAAATACTTATGCACTACAATCTTTTTTTCCCTACCAGCACTTCGACTCGACATTGAGCGACGCTTCCTGGTGAAATGTCCCTCAATGGAATAGGCCGCAGTGGCCGCTTGCGTGATTTCTGACAACTGATGTGGTGTATAAAAAAATGTGGCAAATGACCGGCCCATCTACCGTATAGAATCAACATCAAGAAAAAAATGTTTCGTGGAAAATGTAGTACATACCTAATTCTATATAGGTTATGTTTGTGTGTTTGTCACGGTTGTCTGTCTAGACCAGTGCTGTCATTTTGAGTGTGCGTGTGTCATTAGAACCGATGGTGTCCACTGACAGACGACATGTCCTTTACACCGCATGGGGGTGATACGATATTTAAAGAAAGAAAGAAAATACATTTCGCACCTTTGGTAGAACAAGGGCAGAACTGCACCTTTTGCGATTTTACAGGGGAGCCATTTTAAGATATTTTTTGTATTGAATGTGGCCTAGCTCTATCAATATCATACTAAAGTTATTCTCCTTTGCATGACATAAACTATATACTATATTCTTTTTAAGTGCGTGGTTTACAATAATTAAAAACCAGTAGTTTTTTGTAAAAAAAAATTTTTCTAACATAGGTGTACAATTGTGCCCTTGTTCCACCAATAAGTGCAATATTTTGTTAATGTGACCATATTTAAGCTTTAATTTGGCA
This sequence comes from Mecyna flavalis, assembly GCA_949319885.1. Taxonomy (NCBI): domain Eukaryota; kingdom Metazoa; phylum Arthropoda; class Insecta; order Lepidoptera; family Crambidae; genus Mecyna; species Mecyna flavalis. The sequence goes on along the minus strand of OX439420.1, from coordinate 4,986,788 downwards.
TCGTTTTTGACTAAAAACACCGTGTTTTTTTGCGTAAATGTTGTATTTTTTTTATGCATTAAACATTTCACAGTAACTTTTTACAAAAAAAAACATCAAAACTTAGTAATCAGTCGTCACATTTCATCAAAAATCTGAAATCTTATGGTCATTAGAAAATATCTTTAGAATCGCTTAAAAATAGTATAATAAAAAAAATTATATTAAGAGAATAATATCAAAATAAAAGAAACATAAACCTAACAAAAAACATAACAGAAAAATTATTTTTTAATAAAATTTTAAACAATCCTTTAGTAACAAAGGTTTTACTTAAATTGGTATTATTCTTTCTTAAAACTGTTTGGAATCACACATAAAAATAGGTTTAAATAAGATACCAGTAAAAAACTCAAATTAACTTTCCATATAAAAAATAATTTTAAGACCTAGGTCTTCCTAGGTATTCCTAGGAATAAAACAAATCTTGGACAGACAACGGCACAAATGTCTGAACGACTTTGTCCACCAAATTTTTAAATCATAAACAGGGGCCTTACCATGAGCATTTAAGAAAACCATCCAATCGCAGTGCAGTTTTCGAGCAGGGCAGAATCAGGCCTGCTTAAAATCATACTATGACCCCTTAAAAAGTGAACGACTATTGCACTGTTTGACATGAAGGTGAACGGTTTCTTTTGTCTCTGGTCTTTTTACCGTTCAATCAAATTCGTTCGAAAATCCATTGAAGATTTTATTTTCGTTTTACCGGTTTTTAAATTATGTTTTATAATACGAATGCTCAAGTAAAACCGCGTTTTTATGGGTTTAGATTACTTTATCAGTATAATTTTCTTGATTTACAGTAGTTTTCAATAAGTGAAGCAATAACTATGAAAGAGCCGTGTGCGTGCCGATTATTCCTTTTAACCTACTTAAATTTTTAAACGTTTCTGACACCAAAATAATACAAATGTCAAGTGTCAAATGCATTTTATTCTGTAATTCTGAAAAAAGGCAAAAAAAATAACTTTTTCCGTGATTTAATACGATTTGATCATTGAAATGCATGTTCTTCATTGAGTATAACACAGTGATTATATACATTGATTGAGAACATGGTTATCAATTTGAGAATACTACAATTTTTTGTTGAATTCTTTGACGAACCACTTTAGATGTTATCTTTCATTATCATTTATCCCCATTGAACACTTCCATGTTCGTTTATACTTTCGAACTTTGACTGAAATATTCTAAGGATAATTTCTGGAGCATCCGAAGATTATGTGGAATGCAGCAGCACAAAGGCTCAACTCTTCAGTTAATATTGTTAATTATTAAGACTAAGTACATGAATGATAGAATATCCCCCCCTTCCCCCCCATTTCTGGGATCAAAAGTACTCTACGTTCACCAGAGGGGATAGTGTAGCTTTCCAACTGTGAAAGAATTATTCAAATCGGCTCAGTAGTTTCAGAGCCTATTCAATACAAACAAACAAACAAACAATCAAATCTTTCCTCTTTATAATATTAGTATAGATAACATGAAGTGATTGTAATATAATTTGTTATTATAATTCCAGTGCTGGGTAGACCTGAAGGCCAAGATTGAACAAAATAATAATCATCAATGATGCTTATAGAAGGACCTTGTGTTGATGAGCTTACGGAAATGATATGTAAACAAGTAACAATGTAATTTATTTATTTATAAAAACTTTATTGACCACACAAATTGGCTACAAAAGGCGGACTTAACACTAAAAGCATTCTCTACCAGTCAACCTTTAGGAAAAACAAAATGCTTGAATGCGGCAAAGAGCAAACTAATTAATAAGTAATTATCTTCTGTCTGCACTTATATTTGCTTCTATCATACTATAGTATGTGACAAACTTAAAATCATTCATGTTTTTATTACAGAGTTCTACTTAATCAAGAACATTTGACAGAAGCACATTCAGTACCTAACTGCCAACAATGGCACAGGTTACTTCAGCACCTATTGAGCCATTGCCACCTTCTGCCTACAGCTTCGTGAGTGTCTGGTTCAGCATCCCAAGTTGGTGACATCACCCTTTTGCAGAGTGGATATCCAGAATAACCTAAAATAAAATATTATTTAAGTTTCAGTTTGTACTGTGTGTGCCTGTGTTCTTGTTAGATACAGTTGAAGGAAGGATACTTCCGTTGTTGTCTACTGTTTTTAAGGTGTTTTGTAAGTCTATTAAATTAATGTAATTATGCTAATCTTATTATTTATAAGCCCATTGTGTTCTTTTGTTTAAGTTTATTAAAAAATGTACTTAATTATAAAATTATTTTGAAAAAGTATAATGGTTTTGTTTTTTATAAATAAAGATAAAAAATAATATAATTCATGCACGCAAATGTTCTTACCCTGTGGGGATTGAACCCGCCCTCTGGTGTAGTAGCCGACTTCTCGACCAATTACATCAAATAGCTCGTTACTTAGTAGGTTTAGGATGAAAATACAATAATAAATATTACCTAAAAACCATAAAGCCTAAAGGACAGCTCTGCGGTTGGTTGGGACCACATATCTAACAAAATTCTAAAGCAATTCAAACATATCTTGACCCCACCGCTCACCTTTATTTTTCGAAAATGCTTAGCTGACACTCTTTCGTTCAAACACCATCTAGATGCATTAAGTGGACCAACCTTATGTTCTTCAACTGTGGGGTAGCTCTAGTCAATCGGACTCTTAAAAAGTCCTACCGCCAACCAGATCCAAGGCGGGAATCGAACCCATGACTTCCGGGTTTTTATACCCGAGCGGCTTAGCCACTGTTCCAAGATAATTAAAAATCGTCTCGCATCATGTAAAGGCCGCATACGCATCATCCAAACTCAGTTTTGGCGTTAAAATGATTTAGACGAAGCCCGTTCCCTGAAAAATGAATGTGAGCCCAAAATAAATGCCTACCCTAATTTGAGCTCTATCCCTTCCTAGCTCACATTGCTATAGAGTTCTTCTATAACTGGTGGTGGCAATTCATCCTTTTTTTTCTTGTAAATCGTTTACAGAGCTCGTAACACATCAAGATTGTATATTCTTAGTTATTTAGTGGGATTTTAGTGTATTTCTGAGGCAATTATACCAGTGATATTTGACACGAAGGAAGTACTTATGGTAAGGTTTGTAATTAGAAAGAAATGTGATAGTTGGTGGTGCTTTTAAGCGACTGAGTTGGCGGTAACGTGGGTAAGAGTTTGTGGGTTTGATTCCTGAGCTGAACAAGCGTGTTTAAGACGGTTGTTTTTTATGTACGATTTTTTTCTCATAATTTCTGTCATGCTCAATGGTTGACTTATAGAGAATGCCTTATGGCATTAAGTCCGCCAATTTGTACCTTTGTTGTGCAATAAAGTTTAAATAAAAAAATAAATCTCTTCTCTCTTCTTTCTCTCTAAAAAATAAATACATAGTTTAGTAAATGTATGTAATTGTTTTGTACATTGTATCATATTTGTACGATTTACTGTATTTAATATCCTACCTATTTATTTAAATATTATGATTTCATATTCATATCTATTAATTTTTACGAGCCATTTGGTGTAATGGTCGAGAAGTCGGCTATTACACCAGAGGTCGCGGGTTCGATTCCCGCACGGTACAAACATTTGTGTGCATGAACATGTCTGTTTGTATCGGTCTGGGTGTTTCTATGTATATTATGTATGTATTTACAAAAAAAAAAAAGTATATAAGTAATATTTATCCGTTGTCTAGCACCCATAGCACAAGCTAATGCTTAGTTTGGGGCTAGATGGCGCTGTGTGAATAATGTCCAGAGATATTTATTTATTTATTTATTTAGTGACATGATTCGTAAGTGGACTGAAAATAAACGAGTTCTTTTTTAGCTATGTATAGGGTTTAAATGTGTCGCATTATACCACCCATTATCAAAAACTCAAAGTTACTGCATACTGAAAAGTAAAAAATAAAACTTCCATTATCTATGGTTCCTATTTATCGCGCCACAATTTTACACATCGTGGAAACATGGCCGCCGGGAATAGAAGCGTTCTTTGATGTCTCCGAATCGAATTACAAGAGGTAAAACTTCCTGGCTGATACTTTAGAAGACTAATAAAATGATAAAGTGTGTAATGATTTCTTTATTTTATGACGTATATAAAAAAGTAGTGGGTCGAATTTCGTAATGTTTGTCTATGGTTAGAATGGTGACACAGATCTAATAATACCTGCATTTTCTATTAAACAACAGATATTTGAGATGGCTCCCGTTAAATTTACGTCATCATCCATGTTCCACCAATTATTTGTTTACTAAGATACTGTCTTATAACACCGGCGTTTTTTTTATACTAGGTCAGTTGGCAGACAGGCACGCAGCCCACACCTGATGGTAAGCAGCCACTGCGGCCTATTCCATTGAGGGAAGCTTCACCTGGAAACGTCCCTCAATGTGCTGCCAGACTGTAGACTCATCTGATCTTCGAGCCTCTGATTTCAAGTGTACTAGCTCCCACATTAATATTGCCGGAACACAGCCAGAGCTTTTATGGCGGCAGATTTCACCTGTGGGGGTGGTAGCTAGCCAGTCGGAGTCTGAAAAAGCCCTACCACCAACCAGACCCAAGGCGGGAATCGAACCCACGACCTCCGTGTTTTTATACCCGAGCGGCTTAGCCACTGTTCCACGGAGGCGGTCTAATGTGTTTAATTTTAATTGATTTTGATTTTTTGATTTTATCATCACCATAACAGGTGCCCTTGGCGGGCATCAATGAAAGCCTGACTGAACGTGGAATGAACTTCCACCGAGTTTCAAGAAACTATAGCATGAGGTTTTTCAAGAAGGACGTGAAAAGGTTTTGATGCCTCTGGTGTTGCAAGCGTCAATAGGCGAAGGTAACCGCTTACTATTACGCGGGCCGTAAGCTTGACAGCTACCTTTTTAGTATTAAAAAAACCCTGCGAAGGTTGTCGTAACTTAAAAAAAACTTATTTTTTTTATATCAGAGGCGGCAAACGAGCCAGCGGGTCGCCTGATGGTAAGCAATCACCGCCGCCCATGGACATCTGCAACACCAGAGGGATCGCTGATGCGTTGCCGGCCTATGGGTGTGTGGGCCTCCGGCACTCTCACAACCAAACGAAACATAATAGTAGTCACTATTATTTAACGCTGGTGTTATGTGAGAGGGTGGTACTTCCCCGGACGAGCCGGCCCATTCGTACTATAAACCAGCATGGCTCTACCTACCACTATTCCAAATTATATTTTTAATAACTATTCTTATGCAGGAATCGAACCCAAGATCTTTACTGTTGATTCTGAGTGTCGAAGTTCAATGAATGTGGTCAAAGGCGAAACGATGAAGTTGTAAATTAATTGAAAGTAATTGTGCGTTGTTTAGGTATTTCAGACAAATTGGTTTGTTCACAATGGATCGTAAACCTACTTTTACTAAATAGAGTAATCACAGGAGCTAAATAAAGAAATTGTCAACAACTCTATTATCTATTTATATAAAACGAATTGCTGTCCGTTAGTATCGTAAAAACTCAAGAACGGCTGAATTGATTTAACTAATTTTAGTTTTGAAATATTCGTGGAAGTCCAGGGAAGGTTAAACGATGAGAAAATATGGAAAAATTGCGAGAGAAATACTAAAAACGACAATTTTATTTTCCCATACAAACTGTTCTTACCTCGCAAACGTTTGATGTTCGCCCCGTCGCGGTTCGGTAATTAGGGTTTAAACAGGTTTAAATTAATATGATGGTCTACATTAAAAGGTAATTAAAGAGGTAGGTGATAAGAATTTCACCAGGTCAGCTAGTTAAATAAATAAATATCTCAATATCAGTTAGTTTATTTATCTGACCCTTAAGAAAAGTAGCTTGAACAACAAAAACAACGAAGGGACTACAAATTATGTATAATATTAAAATCCAGTTATAGGACATTAATGCCTCTATGGTCTAGTGGTTTAAGTACTGAGTCGAATCTCGGTCTTGGGTACAATTCCCGGGTCGAGCTAACTTTGTGTCGCTTTTTCAGACACAGCTCGGGTTTGTGATCACCGATCCGCATTTGGCAGTAGTGATTAAGCCAGTATCAATCATTGTAGCGATAACTTGATTTCAAGGATGGAGGCCTTTGTCCTGTGGATTAGGACATATTAATAGGACTATACTTTACTCTGTATGCAAGGCGTGAAGTTGAGTGGTAGAATGAAGAACGAAACAATAAGAGAACCACAGATAACAGAAAGATCTCTATGAAGAGAACTCTGCGGCATAAAAGAAGATGTAGTGACAAAAATTGAGAAAGGTATGCTTAGACGGTTTGGTCATTTGAAGAGGATGAGTGAAAGAATGCTAACGAAAGAAATTATGTTTGAATGGAGTTGTTAGAAGGGGAAGGCCTATAAGGACCAAATAGGAGATGTCCTGAGGAAAGGTCAGGTCAGAAGTACCCTTAACTGACGGGCATGTATGAATAGACTTATGAATGTGGAGGAAGCAAAAGTTGTGTGTCAGGATTGTAGCAAGTGGAAGGAGTTGATCTCTGCCTACCCCAGTGGGAAAAAGGCGTGACTGTATGTATGATGTATGTATGTAGGTACTTTACTTTTTTATAGGACATAGCAAATATTCATCACATAAATGTTGGTACCGGGTAGGATTTGAACCTACATAATTATGTCTTCTGACACGTGTGCAGGGTCACTACCAAAATGTACTAAATGTCCAGTAATTGATTTCGCCCCCAGTGAAGTACCCGAAAGGAAGCACGGTCGTGGATTCGATTCCCGGGTGCAGTACCTTTTTATTAGTGTCATCTAGACTATAATAAACGTTCGTATATCTTAATTTTAAAGCAAAACTAATGCAACAGTAAACATGGTGTAGAGCGCAGTCGTGACGCACAGACGGACGGCGGGACCGCGGGTCACCGGCCATATCTCACGGAACAGCTCAACAGTGATATTTCATTATAGATCATTTGGCGACGGACATACATACAGGCTGATTTTGTGTTATTGTAAGTAAATTATGTTTCGTCAATATGATTTTGATTCGTCACAGTGTAACGTCCCACTGCAAGCCAAAATAGTTTCTAATAGTTGATATTCGTTGTATGATTTAATAATATTAATAAAGTAAATAAAAAGGCCTCAAGTATTTACGTCAGGTCATCGTCACAACGATAAGGAGCCAAATGCAGATTGGTGATCACAAATAAACGGATTTTACGAATCGAGCTGTGTTCCAAAAATCCGACACATATTTTACCCTGACCCGGAATCAAACTCAGGCCCCATAAGAAACCGTAGCCCATAATTATGTCAAACCCTGTCGATACTTTAATTTTTTTATTAGAGTGTGTTGATGCACCATTATCGCAGTGTGCGCACTACCCGCTGGACTCCCTTGGTTTCCTCTTTACACCCCGTGCCCCCCTTGTGGCGATTGATCGGTCCTTTGATAACCAATCCTACTAAAGGCATCAAACCCACGACCCCCAGGGTTGCACAGACAAGTGGTAAATATCACCCTGTATACCAGGTCGGCGCTGTATAGCATTAATAATACGGCGCTGCATCCATCACGCATTTCTTAGGGCACGTGACCTAAAGGCACAGTATGGCGGATGCGAGTGAGGCAACTGTATACTACATTAAGAAAAAGTTTCACAGCTCGCTGTCTCAGATAAGTTCCTTTTTAGGAAGAAGACAAAATAATTATAGATGGAAGATATGTACATCGACTGATGTGGCGGTAGAACCGTCCAAATACAAAGACGTAGCTAATTTCACGGCTGCAGCGTCAACAGGGCGAAGGCTACGTCCTGCGATCAACAATGCTTTGTTTTTATTGTTTTTGGCTTGTATTTAACCGTACACCAAAAAAGGTTGAACGTACACCAAAAAGGTTGAACGTGCACCAAAAAGGTTGAACGTGCACCAAAAAAATTGAATTGCTAACCTAACCTAACCTTTGGTGTTCCTTTGGTTTATTTTGGTGCACGTTCAACCTTTTTTAGATATACACTTAAATAGTTCCCTTTTTTATACTACATTAGTTGGCAGACAGACACGCAGCCCACCTGATGGTAAGCGGCTACTGCGGCCTATTTCACTGAGGTACACTTCGCCTGGAAGCGTCGCTCAATGTGCTAGATGTCGCTTTTCTTACATGCTTTGCGAGTTTAGAATAGATTTCTTACTGAATTATTCACTATATTGTGTCTAGAGAACGCTTAGCGCTTGTATGAAAATGACTCACATTTGCTATACTTCGGACACGGCCTAGCGAATTCTTGAAGAAACCCATAGATCTTTAAAGCTATTTGATTGTTATAGTTAGGGGTAAGTATCCTATCCATTGACGTTATAAATCTTACTATCTATTTCCTAAATATCTACTCGCTTATATAACTAAATGGTTTAATGTTGTAAGCTTATCTTAATTAGAAGTGGTAGAGCCATGCTGTTTTACAGTACGAATGGGCCGGCTCGTCCGGGGAAGTACCACCCTCTCACATAACACTAGCGTGAAATAATAGTGACTACTATCGTGTTCCGTCTGGTTTGTGAGAGTGCCGGAGGCCCACACCACTCTTAAAAGGCCGGCAACGCATCAGCGATCCCTCTGGTGTTGCAGATGTCCATGGGCGGCGGTGATTGCTTACCATCAGGCGACCCTGTCGTTTGCCGCATCTGACATAAAAAAAAAGATAGACAAGAACTGTCTGTAGCATTATTTTTTTTATTGCAATTTGTAACAACCTACACCTGATGGTAAGCGCCACGTCTGCCCTTAGACAGTTCAGTGCCAAACAGTACTAAGCAGTTACTGTCTGGCACCGCCCTGCGCCCGCTACACCGAGACGACAGTTAATAGGTCTCATATACCCAGTAATTTCACTAGCTTCGGTGCCCTTTCCCCGAAACACAGAAGTGCTTGACTCAGTTGACTCACTTCTATTTTCACAGGAAAATATCTGGCACTGCGGTGGTCCCCACCTAGACGGCCCAGTACAGGAACCTACCACCTAATAGCATGGCTCTACCATACGTAAAAACGTATTAAAAGCGATAACAGAAAACTCAAAACAAAATACAATAAATCCAATAAAATCAAGTCGTTAAACCACGAATTGCCCAATAGATGGCGCTAAGTAAAATTTCAACACCTCTGTAATTGTCTATGGCCGCAACAGATAAACAAAAGCGTCAATAAATCAGACCCATAGACAAAAGAGAGAGTTCGATTATGGCACAAAAGTGCTCGGGCGGTGGGCGGTACGGCATGGAAGGCAGCGGATATTGCGGCTGACTGTACTTTTAAAACGCGGGATGGTGTTATGCAGTTGTGTTAATTAAATTAATTAATTAAACTCGTTAAGATAAGGTAGAGCATTATGGCTGTGATTATGGCTTGCTCGTCGTAACTCCACCTTAAACTTTAAGAAGACCACTCGACAGAGAAGTGAACTCCATGACTGTTAAAAATATAATCTATACTATAATAATATTATAAAGAGGAAAGATTTGATTGTTTCTTTGTTTGTATTGAATAAGCTCCGAAACTACTGAACCGATTTAAAAAATTTTTCGCTCTTGGATAGCTACACTATCAGTAACATATTGGTGACATAGGGTACTTTTGATCCCAGAAATGTGAGGGGAAGGGGGGATAATTGAAAAAAGAAATTACGCGCGGGCGTGAAACCACGGAGGCGACAGTTAGTTAATATATAAGGAGTGCAAGAATTTTGCCAGTCGCTATGGGATACGATGTGAAAAATAATTTTCACTTATCATGTTGGATAAACCCGTCCTTTAAAAGGTGTAAGCGATCAAAACACGCAATCAGTCGTCTCATTCATAGCATAATGCGGTCCATCTTTTAACACTTCTTTGCTTTTGTAACTCGGCCCCTTTGTGCTTCACTTATTGATACGAGACGGCTGTTCACGGTGCGACAGACTGCGATTGTCGTGCGACTTTTTTAAATGTGATTTTTCATACTTTCTATTTAATGAGAACACATCAATACCGTGCGGCAGATTATACAGAGGACCAAAGAGTAGGTATAATCAGCCCCTGTGTCTAGCATTCGTGTGCCTTGAGAAGACCTTTGACTCGGTAGAAATCAGGTCCGTTCTGGAGTCCCTGCAGCGATATATCCAAGTGATAAGATGTCTCTACGAAGCCACCACCATGTCCGTACAAGTACGTAATTTAGCGGCTTAGAGGGCAACAGGCCCCCAAACAAAACCTAAGCATTGCATTAAGGAGTGAGACAAATGGACGTCATCTCCACATAATTGTTCATAAATGCAATGGAGTATTATACGATGCGTCGAATAGGCCGCAGTAGCCGCCTATCATCCAGTTGGGCTGCGTGTCTGCCAACTGATGGACCATAAAAGATTTTTTTTCCCTTTTTAAAGTAGTTCCTTTTTACCAATTTTCATACTTCATAGTAAATACTCTTTATTATACATTGTCAATGTTCAATGTCTTTTGGTCTCGCGTTTATATTCAGCCTTAAATCGAAATACCGCACCTGACCCCTACATTCACACGCCCGCTCCGCGATCAATCAGCTTGTATCCCGCGATAATAATTCAATAAGCGGACGATGACCAGGACGTAGAGTGGTGGACGTGGTGTTGAGGGTCTGGGTTCGGTTCCCTGGTCGGGTGAATGACCAGTTGTTGAAATAGTTGTTGTGAATAGTTGTTTTACCAGGTGGTAGGTTCCTGTACTAGGCCGTCTAGGTGGGTACCACCGCATTGCCAGATATTTTCCCGTGAAATAGAAGTAAGGCAAGCACTTCTGTGTTTCGGGGAAAGGGCACTGAAGCTTGTGAAATTACTGGGTATATGAGACCTAATAAAACTGTCGTCTCGGTGTAGCGGGCGCAGGGCGGTGTCAGACAGTAACTGCTTAGTTACTGTTTAGCACTGAACTGTCTAAAGGCAAACGTGGCGCTTACGATCAGGTGTATGATCTGCGTCTTGTTACACATTGCAATATAAAATAGGTATTACCGACACACAAAAGTCTTCCGATGGCGACAGGGTACAACAATTTGTGCGTTTATGCACATTACATTTATGTTGTTGTTTGTGTATCGGTGCTGTGTCAAGCATGATTCGAACCCACGTCCCTGGCGCATTAGGGCAGGGTCACTACCAAATGCGCCATTGGGCCAGTCAAAATAGTTAATATTTCTAGACGCCAATATAAAAACAGGTCCCCTGGAAATGCCTAAACACTATAAATTCTCACACCGTCTAGCGTCAGACCAAGCATACCTTTTCAAAGATGATAAATCTTGTAAAATATTATAGATAATAATAAATTATCTTTTCACATATTTAAAAAAAATGTTCTGTGAAACTAGTTTTCATAATCGCATTGGCGTTGAAATAGCGTAAACACATAGATTAAAGAAATAAAATATAGATAGAACGTTCGGTTGTCAAATCAAACGCCAAGGTGTGTCCAGAAACGCTGCGTGCCCCCCGCACCTACCTCACTTCGGCCCCGCGTTTTATTGCCAGGTCAAAACTCGGGCAAGCCGTTTCCCAATTTTTTGGGGTAAACTTTTTGGGGTAAATGGATACTGTGGCATTACGATAATAAGTAGTTGTTAATAAATAAAAAATAGTCCAGTAAATTAAATATAAATGTTTTTAATATTATAAAAATAAAATTTTAATAAAATAACTTATTAAGCAAGTTTTACTCGTCAATCTTTTTTACCCTTTCAGCACTTCGACGTCAATTACCTGTGAAGAAGAAGTGCCGCAAGAAACTCACACTTTGCTTTTTATAAAAGAATAATAATAAATATGTAATTAAAAATCAAAAACATTTTAACAACACAATAATAATTTTATGTCGATATAATTAATAATGTCATACATAATGATATCAATACAAGGAATCAAAAGAATAATGTCAATGAAATAGTTTAATGAAATGAAATAACTTATTCAGCAAATAGAATTTAAAAAAAATACTTTTGCACGTCGATCTTTTTTTCCTACCAGCAAGAAACTCAACACTTTGCCTTTTTTACAAATAATAAAGTACATATCACAAACATTTTAACAACACAATAGTAATGTCGAAATAATAAATTATGATATTAATACAATACGAAGGGTAATGTCAATACAATATTTATAATCAGCCAGCGCCAACTATTCGCATCTACAGACTTTTATCGTTTAAATAGTTTTCCATTTTATTTTAACAACACAGTTCATAACATTCCTTTTTTTTTTAGCAATATCAGTTACTACAATATATTAATGGTAAAAAAATTGGGGTACTATTTTTTCATTTACTGGCAACACTGTAAGAATGAGTGAAGTTTTTTCCTTGATAAATTAGAAGAGGTTAAATATTAAATAATAAAATGAAGGTGCTGTATTATCGGTTACTTACGTGTGAAACGTGATCCCGTGTTCTTTTTTTGTCAGATTAGGACTGTTTCGGCAGGTGGGAACAACGCAGGACGGCATGTTTATTTTTTTTTCGCACACGTGCAATACGTCACGATCGAAATGTCACAAACCGCGACTGACGGCGACTGAGCGAAACTCTACGAAAATGTAGAGTTTTCACTGCCCCAGGTTTAGCGCGCGTCACTCCTTCTGTATTATTCCTACTTCTATGCGTAAACATCAAAACAGATCAAAGCTTGTATTTTTCGACGTTTGACACGCGGAAACAGGGCGGCCATCTTGCGCCGCGACCGGAAGTAGCCATTTCGCGCCGTCAGCGATTGGTTTAGACCTAAGAAACGGTTAGACTTGTCAATTAAAATAAAGGATTATCTATGTAATTTAGGCATGCAGTTAGTTGCCTGTCGAATAGGCCGAGTTGGTCCCGAAAATACCATCCTCTCACAAAAGACCGACTTATTTATGGCGAAAGCCTTGTATGAAAATAATAAGGGTGCAAGCTACTGATCCCTTGATTTAAGTCAACGTGACAATGACGATTACTGAATACTTTTGCCAAACGATTGGTGATCACAAACCCGAGCGGATTCTGAGGCGTTACTGGATAAAAATTATATTAACTAGTTGTAGCGTAAATAAATAATTATGATACACATAAGATGATAAGTCATACTATTGATGACATTGACGATAATTGATAATAACACGGTGAGAATGCGTTTATTGCACAAAATTATGATTAATTAGCAATTACACATCTATACCTACTAATATTATAAAGAGGAAAGATTTGGTTGATTGTTTGTTTGTTTGAATTGAATAGGCTCCGAAACTACTGAACCGATTTGAATAATTCTTTCATTGTTGGATAACTTCACTATCCCCGGTGAATATAGGGTACTTTTGATCCCGGAAATGTGGGGGAGAGGGGGGAAACCGCGGTCGGAAGGCTAGTGCTACAGTAAAATTGTAGAAGCGACGTATTGTCTTGTTGTAAATTGCTTTGTGCAGTAAACCGTACATTATTATTTGGGAATTTAAATATTCTCTAATCGCACATGTCCAGTCTAAACATTCTAAGGTGCATGTCTGAACTAGACATGTCCATCGGAAGCGGGCGTGGTTCGCTTTTACAAAATTGCCAGATGCCTAAAACTTGGTTCGTTTTCCATTTACTATTGCAGGCCCCAAGTCTACTTGGTACGATATAGCTAAGTATAGCTTTTGTATCGCTCGTAATATTTTTTTGTAGAATTTTTAATTATGTAATTATGTATAATTATGATCATGGTTTTACAGGACGACCGGTTTAGTGGAATGGTTGTAAATGTAAAATTTTGTACATGAATATGTCTGTTTGTACTGGTCTGGGTATTAATTTATTTAAAATTACTTTATTGACCACTAAATAAAGGTACAAACGGCGGACTTAATGCTAAAAGCATTCTTAACCAGTCAACCTTTGGGAAAAACGGAATGCTTAAATATTATTACTAATGTATATTATACGTGTCTTTAAAAAAAATATAAGTAATGTTTATTAGTTATCTTATATTCATAGTATAAACTATGGTTAATTTGAAGCTAAACACTCTGTGAACAAAGGTATTTATTTATTCTTCCAATGAAGGTTTGATTGAATGTTCTTTCCACCATTTTTCATAATTTTAATAAGCCAGTTTATAACTGTAGTTTCAAATAGAATTGTTGACAAAAATAAATCTTTTATATAGCTTACGCTTTACCCAGTAGACAGAAGCCTGTAACTAAATACACTAGAGCTGTCTGGCGGCTACATCAAAGGATTCATCAGTTAATGAAGACGGGGGCTGATAATTAATCTTGCTCATTATGCAATATTCGAACATGTTCGGAAAATATTATTTGGTTTTTAAAAACAAAGGTAATTTTGGCATGTTGGGGTGCTTGTTAAGTTTTGACGAGCCATTTGGTGTAATGGTCGAGAAGTCGGCTATTACACCAGAGGTCGCGGGTTCGATCCCCGCCCCGGTATAAACATGTGTGCATGAACGTGTGTTTGTATCGGTCTGGGTGTTTTTATGTATAATATTATGTATGTATTAACAAAAAAAAAGTAGTTTATGTAATGTTTATCCGTTATCTAGCACCCATAGCACAAGCTAATGCTTAGTTTGGGGCTAGAATATGGCGCTGTGTGAATAATGTCCAGGGATATAAAATTTTATATTAATTAATATTTAATTATATTAATGACCGATGGCATAGTTGTTGAAGTCGGTTATATGTTAAATGTTGTAGTTGTAGTTCTATTCCCTGGAATTGTGCAAGATCAAGTTTTTAATAGGGTCACATTTTGTTTTTATTCTTTTTTTTTCTCCCTCCCCACAGTATAGTCTAGTAGCCAAACGCTTATAGTCCAGTCAAATTAGGTCTTAAAATGGAAGTAAGGTTACAAAAATTCCCAGAGTGCTAAAAATTGGTATGAATGTTCAGAAGACTATTGTAAATGAATTGTGAAAAGTCCTCATCAATCCTCCTTGTGCAATTTTTTTTATTGATGTTGAAAGTTTGCAAAAATAGGTTTTTCGCGTTTTTCAGCTAAACGGTGAGTTTTACAGCAAAAATAATTAAGACGAAATTGTAGGTCGTCCAATTCTCTACAAAAAATGTATTTACACTTTTTTTATAGGTATTGCCATTGATAGTGTATTTAAAAAGAGGTAGATACGGCACTAGCGCTCGAAAAATGCTCCGCTCATATTGTGTTAATTGACACAAATCATTTTAGACGCATAATTTCAACGGTTGGTGAAGCACATAGATTTAGTATATCTCGACGGATCAAATTCTAATCGCCGTGCGTCAAAGGATGGAATATCTACCTCTTTTTTAAATACACTATCAATGGGTTTTGCCATTTTCGTGATATAGCGGTTGAAAGAATTGAAAAAAATATTTTATTTGTAACTAGCGGTCGTCCTCGCGGTTTCACCCGCGCGTAATTTTCCTTTTTCAACTATCCCCTCTTCCCCCCACTTTTCCGGGATAAAAAGTATCCTATGTTCTAATCCCGGTTATAAACTATACGTGTGCCAAATTTCATCTAAATCCGTTCATCCGTTCTCGAGTTATAAGTGTTGTAACAAACACGACTTTCTTTTATATAAATAGATATGTACGTTAATGTACTTTTATAACCGTTATACGAGTAAAAATTTGACAACCTTAGTTAAAAAAATGAAAATAGGGGCTGAGTTTTTGACGTTCATTTATATTCTTAGAATTTTATAATTTGTATGTATAAGACATAGGGACTCATATTTTCACTCGTATAAGGGTTCAAAAATGTATATAAAAGTACATCAACGTGCCTATTACGAATAAAATATTTTTTACAATTCTTCAATCGCTATATCACGGAAATGGCAATACTTATGAATAAAAGTGTGGATACATTTTTTGTAGGGAATCGGATGGTCTACAATTTTGTCTAAACTATTTTTGCTGTAAAACTCACCGTTTAGCTGAAAAACGCGAAAAACCAATTTTTGCAAACTTTCAACGTCAATAAAAAAAAATGCACAAGGAGGATTGATGAGGACTTTTCACAATGCATTTATAATAGTATTCTGAACATTCATACCAATTTTTAGCTCTCTGGGAATTTTTGTAACCTTCAAAGTCTTATTTGACTGGACTATTAGTTATTAAAGCCTACTTTAATTCAATACATTGTTTAAGTGGCCTGATGGCATTAGGTAGTGACCCTGCCCGATGCGCCATGGTTTCGTGGATTCGATTCCCACCCAGGACGAACACTCATACAACTTTTGTGATTGTCCTGTGTTTATGTGTTCATATGTAATTAAGTAGGTAAATATGTGTAGTAATATACTTCGTTGATTCTGAGACCTATTGTATCAATTCAATCTGCCATCTAAAAAGCGCACAAAAAACCAAAATCGAATGCAGGTACCTTTACTAGAATTAATTTGAACAGCCACCACACAAACGAGTACATTTAATTAAAAGTCTAAGTAAGTTATAACGATGTTATTAACAAGTAAAAATCTGAATAGAGTCGTCGATTTAAACGTAGACTGCGAGCATTAATTATCGTAATGCGTCGAATATTTCACACTAATAGATCGTATAGCCGATTAAATACGTCGACCGGTTTGTGCGTGTGTCCATTGTCGCACGGCCCACGGGAAGACGACACGAGAAACCATAACTTGCAAGTAGCGTAGTGAGTGATTTTTCCCATACGCCCTAATTGCGCAAATGAACATGTTGGTACTTGTTTTATGATGTTTTTTTAAAGCTTAGGTTTCAAGCTTTCAAATGACATAATATTATTATTATTTAAATGTTGTAATAGGTACCTACTTTTATTTATAACAATGTTTGAATGTAGAGGTAGCGCTTGAGTCGATTTGGTTGCTCGCGAGCGTATTACATTTATCGTAATACGTGATACGCTATACTACACACTCGATAAATATCGTGATCCTGGATTTCGATCCAAATATCACGATAAAATATCGAGGGTGTAGTATTCGCCATTGAGATGGCGGTCTTCCACTGTGCGTTTTTCCCGAAACTTTTTACCTTGAATTGAACTACAGATTTGTGGAACAATCTCACTGCAGCAGTATTTCCTGACGGTTACGAATTAAAGACCTTCAAGAAACGAGCGTACTCACTCTAAAAAGGCCGGCAACGCGTCAGCGATCCCTCTGGTGTCGCATATGTCCATGGGCGGCGGTAATTGCTTAATCAGGCGACCCGTTGGCTGTTTGCCGACACTGGCATAAAAAAAAGAAAAAAACAATTATGATAAGTAGTCTAATGGTTTAAGTGCGGGCCGAGATCACGGGGTCCTGGGTTCAATTCCCGGGTCGAGCTAATTTTCGGACACTGCTCGGGATTGTGATCACCAATCCGCATTTGGCAAGCGTGGTTATAAAGCCAGTACCCATCATTGTAACGATAACTTGATTTCAAGGATGGAGGCCCTGCAGTTGGACATTAACAGGCTGATTATTTTTTTTGTGAAGTAATATAACGAAATATAGTTAGGTTTTAGTCATTTTGCGAGAAACTTTTAACTGGTCGATAAGTGGCAGTGGTCGGAAAAACGGTGCATTTACTCTGTCTTTGAAAGTAATTCTTGGACATATTGGTCAATGGAAACGTGTCTATGCTCGGTGGAGTGGTTGTAATGTATGTTGCTGTCGTCGCAGCGACCTGGCGAGTTGCTGGTGGTGCCTGATCGCTTGTGATAGCGCAGGGAACCACAAGCTCGTCCCATCGGGGGAAGGGGAAACTGGGAGTTTAGTGGGTAGTGGGACGCTTCAGACTCGAGTTTCACACACGGGCGCAGATCTAGCTAGCCTGCGGTTATGGTGCATAAACGAAAAATGCAAAATGAAATGTCTAAATTAATTTCATTTCATTAAACTCAAAATGTCTTCGAGCCTGTTATCGGAAATGTCTCACTGTCTCAAATCATGACTCTTTTAAGAGGAGGAGAATACGTTGAAGCACATACAAATAATAGGACTAAGTGCCCTGCCTCATTAGGACTCGGTCGGATTAATTAGGCAGGGTTCTTATACCTACCTGGGCTAATCAATAGCCACCTGGCGCCGGCTCGTCCCAATCGGGTTTGAAGGGGAAACCGGGGGAGTTTAGTGGGTAGTGGACGCTTAAGTCTCGAGTCCCACACACGGCCGCAGGTGTAGCTAGCCTGCGGTTATGATGCATAAACGCATTCTTCGAAAAAAAAAGTCAAATAGATAGATAGATAGATAGATAGATAAACAATTTAAATAAAAATAGAATAAAATAATATTAATACGAGTAGATATTTATGTCACAGCTTCATATAATTTACCGTTTTCGCCAAATACATTAGCTTTAGATTCTTCAAAAGAAAATATTATATTCCACATAGATGTGAGATTAATGGTTGACATAAATTATATGTCATATTTTGTGTTCAATTAGATAAGAACGTGGTCGTTTTGATAGATAGATTAGATAGGTAGTTTATTTAGTCACAAAATATACATTCATAGTAATATTAATTAATAATAAATAATAATATAATAATAAATATCTCTGGACATTATCCACACAGCGCCATCTAGCCCCAAACTAAGCATTAGCTTGTGCTATGGATGCCAGACAACGGATAAACATTACTTATATACTTTTTTTTTTGTAAATACATACTTATTATACATATAAACACCCAGACCGATACAAACAGACATGTTCATGCACACAAATGTTTGTACCGTGCGGGGATCGAACCCGCGACCTCTGGTGTAATAGCCGACTTCTCGACCATTACACCAAATGGCTCGTCCACCAATTATTGCGAATGTAACTCTGTATGTCTGTCTGCCTAAATCTATACTCTATCTATACTAATATTATAAAGAGGAAAGATTTGTTTTTTTGTATTGAATAGGCTCCGAAACTATTGAACCGATTTGAATAATTCTTTCACTGTTGGAAAGCTACACTATTCCCGGGTGACATCAAAGTACCCATGATCCCAGAAATGTGGGGGAGAAGCGATAATTGACAAAAGAAATTAGGTGCGGGTGAACACGACCTCCGTGTTTTTATACCCGAGCGGCTAAGCCACTGTTCCACGGTGGCATGGCGGTCCAAAGATGTGCTGGGACTGGGATGAGATAATCTGCAAAGGTGGGTCGACGGGAGATGAACAAAGACTACTAAAAGAAAATTATTCTGATGCGGGAATAAAACCACTAAAATGTCTGGGTGTATTATCTGTGGTATGGATTTAGAGAATTGCCGTCTCTTTCTCACACCTTTCGTCGCATTCCAAGCATACCTCGAATCATCGGATCACAGCATCAATAGCTACAGCGACCTCATAATGCGTTGTTATTATAAAGATTTGATTATAATTGTTCTGTTCACAAAAAACATTGACGTCGAATGAACGCACAAAAGATCTTTGTTGGATTTAGTTTACATAAGATTTCCTGGATGTGGCTTGAAATATTAATCGAGTGTTGGACTCTAGGGAAATAAAATTGGGTCATAAGGGATTAAAGGCAAAAAATAAAATAATTAAATTATATTAAAACAAAAAACCACGAGCGAATAGAGAGAAAATAAAATTACAACAGTTAAGAGTATCTAAGTTTTTCTATCTTTAACAAAAGAGGCCAAACAATTTCGTTTTAACTGGGTGGGACAGTAGTCTGATTCCTGATATGACCGAAGGAAGATCAGCACAGGGCCATCGGTTTTACGTGCTCCCCGAGCTGTGACTTTGTGTTTTCTAAACTGAAAAACTCAATCAGAAAGAAAGAAAGAAAGAAAGCTAGCAATTGCACCTTATGGACAGTACCCCATCTAGTGGTTTTAATTCTGTGGAGTTAGATGACCGTTTGCAAATGTCAAGCGTAGGTGCGCCGTCATCCCCGATCTGATATCATTGTCTATGGAATGTCATAGATATGACGGTTATATTAAATAGAACAATTCGTTTTTTTTAAATAAAAGGACTAATAATTGTAACTGCGATCAGAGGCCCTAGACAAGGGGCACTTATGGCGTTCGTTATCGCTCAATTTGCGATAGCGAATGTCAAAACCCGTATTTTCAATATCGATTGACCACGTGGCTTTTCTAAGGCACTTGTCAAATCCATACAATTTGAAGTTGGCTTTCGCTATCGCTATCAAAATGTTACTTTGTCTAGGCCCCCATTATTATTTTTTCACTCTCCGTCGGAGGCGGAGAGTGGTGTGTGGGATTCCCGTTGCCCTGAAAAGGGCAAGAGTTACCTACTAAGCCCCGGGGTGCTCCTCCTTGCCGTGTAGGAGACGTCGTGGGGGTCCAACAGAGTTGTCTAGGCCCCCAGGTGCAACCTTTGATCGGTTGGAGCCCAAATTATAAAATAGGTATTTGTTCGATTTTTTCTTTTCTTTTACAGAAAACTGTATCACTTATAATAGTAATGTATTCAAATGTAGATTGAATTGATAAATGTAAAAATTTTGGCAATTGAAAGGAGTAAGAACATTTTATGTAGCGTATTCTTATTGATAGACTTTATCAATTATTTATTTATTTAGATAGAAACATTCCAAAGCCGGTAGTAAAGTCACATTGATTGTCTAAATGAATAAAGATTATTAAGATTTTGACTGTGTGCCTCAATTTAATAAAAAAAACTGTTTGATCGAAACAAAATGTTAGAATAAAACAAAAATAGTTTAATTAAAACAAAAAAAGACCCTGTCTATAACATTCTAAAGTTCACAACACCGCCTGTTGAGAGGCGCGTATCGATACAATAGCAATTATTGTATCGAGAACTAGATAACATCAACGGTATATCGGTATCAGTGGGTGCTCACTATGAGCTCAGATATCGGTTTAGATCACACAATCTGAATCACGATGATCGTGTGGTGCTGATTCGAATCCAGGTTAAGTTTGTGTCAAATTGTATTCACTTTATACCTTAGGTATATCATTTCACTATTACAATAATATGATTAGCAGCCAATTTCTTTTTATGTCAGAGGCGGCAAACGAGCCAGCGGGTCGCCTGATGGTAAGCAATCACCGCCGCCCATGGACATCTGCAATACCAGAGGGATCGCTGACACAATTGTGGTCACTATTATTTCACGCTGGTGTTATGTGAGAGGGTGGTACTTCCCCGGACGAGCCGGCCCATTCGTACTGGAAAACAGCATGGCTTTACCACTACTAATGTTCTAATGCAGAACCAAGACATCCTTCGGTCACCATAGGTACTGGCTAATCATCATCATCTCAGCGTATTCCCGATTGCATCCAGTATGGAGCTCAGGGTCCGCTTCGACTATGATCCTTGTTTTGACAAGCCTGGTTATTACAATGGAGCGATTGCCATCTGACCTCCGTAACCCTACAAGGGAAACCAGACCTACTTGGACTTGTGTCATAAGGCACCGCTCTTCTATAAACATATGTGTGTAGTTACATTATAAGAAATGGTGGAATAAAAAGAAGCCTTTGTTTCTTCTCAGGTCTAGTCTATGTCGGAATTAAATTTCATCAAAATCGGCCGATTGCTTTAGGCCTGAAAATGTAACAGACAGACGGACCGAATTACTTTCGCATTTGTTGCTACGATTTTGTATAAAATGAGGCAGCATCTATAATCGCCTTAAATATAATGAAATACGTTAATGATTTTCTCATGGATCCCTCAACAATTTAATTAACACATTAAACATGTCTTAATTCAGTTCAGACGAAAACGCACTGAGAATTTTGGAAATCAATAACACAGGCTGAATGATATTGCAGAATGACCTCTATTGCCTTAGAATAAGGTCGCTAGGGTGCATCCAGGTGGGTGGCCGTCTGTATCCGTAGTAACAGACGGCTTTGCCTATCGATCTGTCTGTAGGGATGGGGCGAGTGTCGATGTTGGTATCGATAAGTCATAATTACTTGGATAAATATGGAAATACAATAACTGTTTTTAAGCAATTTACTATTTTTAGAGTAAAATGTTGATCTTGACAATGAGATCAATTGATCTCTAAAATCTTAAATTTAAGTTTTTAACCTCTAACCAATTAGACTCTGAAAAAGTTTTTTTTTTGTATTAATTTGAAATCTTTCGATTTGTTTTTAGTAGAACAATGTCTTAGCTATGAGTAAAAATTCTTAGGAAAAGCTATTTGAGTAAATAGTTTTGTAATAATTTTAACTTAACCAATAGGTTTAGAATAGCACAAAAATGGGACCTAGAACGCTATTAGCTCAAATCGACATTACCATTCACATGTCTAAAGAGATCAGAGATTGCACCGAGCTCTCATTTATATTCACAATGGAGTAATTGAGACGCCGCGTTAGAAAACTAATGGGACCGACTGTCCCGGTGGTCTGAATGCACATACTTGCTTTGCTCTGCATATCGGTTAGTCTGTTTAAACATTTCCAGTGTTAAGTCACAGCACCTACCTGTTTTGCTACTTGGTTTATAACTAATTTAACAAAATTCTTTTTCACTTCATTTTTTTATCCAAGTATCTTTAACGTATTGTGTTTAGAAAAAGTACTGCAAGAAACTCAAAAGATAGCCATTTCTAAATATGTTTATTTTTGAATATTTTATTAATAAAAGGACGTCAGTTTGTCTGACACAGTATTGTAACAAGTGTGCCAGACAACAGGCATAATTGTATTTACGTTTTCTTAGTTTTGGGCTAGATTGCGCGCTGAATAGAAAAATCCCAAAAAAATATTTATCGATAATAAGTTAATCGCACATCACTAGAGGGATTCGCGCGATATTTTTGATAATAATAATTAACCGCTCGTCCGAGGATTCGCCGAAATGCGTGGCTTATTAATTAAACCTGATTTACGCCATGTTGTGGGGGGAAGGGGGTATGTGGCTTATGGGTGATAGTCCTCTTTTTAGGGTTTCGTGCCTCTAAAAAAGGGGATACCTCTAGGATCACTTAACCCCTCGTTGGGGTAGTGTTTTGAGCATATCGGTACTTGTAATCTCAATTGACGTAAGGCACAAAACCCGACTTTACAGGAGAGCCAAAAAAAGTTTTTTGGCTAAAGGGTCAAATGGAAAAGTATGAGGGAGGCCTTTGCCCAGCAGTGGAACAAATTATAGGCTATAATTAAACTCCATAAACTCTTTTTTTTTAAGTTATAGAAAAGTCTAGAAAAAATATGCGAGCTTACGATTCGTAAGCTCGGTGTATTGAGTGCAATTTTCAGTCAGGGTGTGGAACAGTGAAACTTTTTTGATAAATGGCTCGAAGATTAAAGAAGCCTATATTGTAGCAGTTCATTGAGCAATGCTTCCTGGTTATGTATCTCCCACTCTCTCTCACTACTGTGGGGTGGACTGCATCAACTGCATGTCTATCTGCCTATCCGAATCTGGCAACCAATTTTCAACTACAGCTACAACTTTTGACCGCCTCCGTGGAACAGTGGCTAAGCCGCTCGGATTTAAAAAAACCTGGAGGTCGAGGGTTCGATTCCCGCCTTGGGTCTGGTTGGTGGTTAGGGCTTTTTCACAGTCCGACTGGCTAGCTACTAACCCCACAGGTGAAATCTACCGCCATAACAGCTCTGGCTGTGTTCCGGCAGTATTAATGTGGTAGCCAGTACACTTGAAATCAAAGGCTCGAAAATCAGATGAGCCTACAGTCTGGCAGCACATTGAGCGACGCCTCCTGGTGAAGTGTCCCTCAATGGAAAAGGCCGCTGTGGCCGCTTACCATATTCAGGTGGGCTGTGCTGTGTGTCTGTCTGCCAACTGATGTGGTATAAAAAAAACCTAGGTATGTCTCAACTCAAGCAACTTACTTTAAGACCAGATCAATGAATGTGTTAAATATTTATATTTAAATTAAAGTTGAGAAAGAAAAGATATACACACTGTGGTTAACTAAATTGCAATTTAGATAACCATTCCTTAAATACCAGTTTACAACAGCTTAGAATCACAATCTTCACTTCAAACTTTCAAAGCAACGTTTAGTTAGCGGATTCTTGCAAAATTGTTAAGAATCAACTGTATAAAACCCTGGTTGTCAAAGGACTTGCAACCTAGATCGCGCATTTAATTAGTACGACTTAAAAAGGAATCCAAACAAAATTATCTGGTTGCTATTTATCTGCTGAATTTACAACACTTTTTGAAGCACTGCTTAATTCAAAGAACTGCGTTTGTTGAGTTTCGTGGCAACGACATTTTTAATTAAGGGTAAAAAAGTCAGCAATGTCTTGAAGAAAGGTCAGGTAAGAAGGACCCTAAACTGACGAGCATTATTCAATATTAATGAGTGGACGAAGCAACAGTTGTGAGTGAAGATCGTAGCAAATGGAAAGATTTGATCTCTGTCTACCTCTGCGAGAAAAAGGCGCGGCTGTAAGTATACATTCTGTCCCAAAAGTACCCGGAAATTATCATTTTAAAGACCCGTATTAGAGATATTTAAAAAAATCTTTTTGCATTACATTGGTACAACTGTAATTAGTTGCTAGTGAAAAATAATCTCACATCTGTCGAGTATTTTGTGAGTAATTAACATTTATGAGAAACAAGTTTTGTGGTCGCTTCGTTTTTTTACTATGGCCGATTTTGTTGAGCAGCGATCTTGTGTTAAATTTTTGTGTTTTTGATAAATTTTCATGCGGCAAGTTCCTTATAATGTTGCAATAGGTGTTTTTTAATTAGTGCATGTCCAAAACTCAGACATACGAGCAGTACCTATAAATCATTCATAGAGGGAGGTACAGTAATTGGGCGGGCTGGAAGGCCATCCACTTCAACTAAAGACGATCATGTCAATAATATCAAGTTAATTAAAATGAGAATTGTCGTGTGAGTGTAAGACACATAGCCAGAGACATCAGCGTACCAAAAACTACAGTACACCGCATATTGGCTGACTTGTGGCCAGATTTGTATTAAATTCACGTGTTTTCCGCACCACGATAACGCGCCAGCTCACACAGCCATGATTATTCGTAGCTTTTTGGCAAAACATGCAACTAATATCGCTTCGCAGGTACGCCACTTACCTGGTATGGCACCATGTGATTATTTTCTATTTTCTAAACTTAAATTACCGTTTCGGGAAAAGTATTACAGACTATTGACTGTGGTGAAAGAAAAAACGAAGATGGTGCTGAAGGCCATCTCGATTTCAGCGTATTAAACGTGTATCGAGGACTGATTGAAGCGTTGGCGTATGTTTATTTCCTCTAATAGAAGTTAATTGAAAGAGGAAAAAAATAATTTGAATGATTAAAATTACCCTTTGAATTTTATTTACAATTTCCGGGTACTTTTGGGACACAGTAGTAAATGTATGTTTAACGATAAAATACTGCGTGGCATTTTAGTCGTTGTTTTCCCGCAGTAAAATGATTCTATTTTAGCACTAGTAAAATAGATTAATAAAGTTTTTTTTACTCAAATCAAAAGTTTAAAGATTATGATAGACGAAACTTGAACCAATAGTTGAATAACAGTTGATTTGAATTTCCAATTTCTTTTCAAACAAAAAAAATCGAAGAAGGTTAAAAAAAAACTAAAAAAACACGCGGTATAAATATCGCGAGATGGACGGACCAGATGAAATCCGCACTGGGTGAACCTATCTAAATGTTCTAGAAAGGCAGCGATACGGGACGAGTGGCGGAGAATTGTGAAGCGAGTCACTAACCCTGGAGATACGACCACGACCACTCTGCCAAGAGTGTAACGCAAGAGAAGAAGGAGAAAATAAATATCAATAGTCGTGGTTATGAAACTTCCCCTAGCGCAGTATTTTTGTAGCCGTGTCCTCCGCTTACTTTGCGAGCATTTGAGAGATTTTACTTGATGAAAGTTCCGTTTTAACTTAACCGGTATTCGTGGAGTAATGAATGATAAATAGCGTAATTATCTTTTGACGTAAAACTGTTCTAGTTATTTTGCTACTACGATAATAATGTATTTGGAAATTAAATAAATAAATATCTCTGGACATAAATATCTCTCTGGACATAATTCACACAGCGCCATCTGACCCCAAACTAAGCATTAGCTTGTGCTATGGGTGCCAGACAACGGAAAAACATTACTTAAATACTTTTTTTTTGTAAATACATACATATTATACATAGAAACACCCAGACCGATACAAACAGACATGTTCATGCACACAAATGTTTGTACCGTGCGGGGATCGAACCCGCGACCTCTGGTGTAATAGCCGACTTTTCGACCATTACACCAAATGGCTCGTCAAATTATATGTACATATATATTTTTTTTATTGCAATGTGTAACAAGACTAGTAGATCGTACCTGATGGTAAGCGCCACGTCTGCCCTTAGACAGTTCATTGCCAAACAGTAACTAAGCAGTTACTGTCTGGCACCGCCCTGCGCCCGCTAAACCGAGACGACAGTTATTAGGTCTCATATTATACCCAGTAATTTCACTACCCAATAATTTTTAGCAATACTTAGTATGCTATGTGTATTTAGTGTATTTTTTATTAGTGTTTGGTGATGAAAAAGCTATGCATCGCGGCTTCTTATACGCGAGGGCGATGCCGCAATGGTACAAAACATCATGGGGAAACCTCAGTATAATGGCTGTTTAGCTATAGGTAATGTGCCAATTGGTCTAGGTTTCCCGTTGCTTAAAAGTAATATACTACAGTTGCTTATTAACTGATCGCCTAACTAGGTAAATAAATGTCCTAGCTATGGTAGCCAATTATTATAATCAACTAACTGATGCCCCAGATAAGCGGCATTTACGACGTTCGTGATCACACAATTTGCGATAGCGAATGTCAAAACCCGTACTTTCAATATCGATTGACCACGTGACTTTTCTGAGGCACCTGTCAAATCCATACAATTTGAAGTTGGCGAACTTCGCTATTGCTAACAAATTGTTAGTTTGTCTGTCTATGCCCCCTGCTCTACTTCCTTACCATCATAACACGGTGGGACAGCAGTCTGACACGAGCGAAGAGAGATTACTATCAGGATACTGACATAATACTACATGATAACTTGCTTAGCTTTTGTAATCTTTGCAAATAGCACTGGACAACGCCACTGAACTTCTCAAAGGTAAAAAACACGAATCAAAATAAACTATCTGAAAATGGAGATATCAGAATCCCACGCTCGCAGGCATTTTAAAAATTCCTCGATTATTTATACATTCACTTATTTGCCTTGCATTTTGTTACTCATTCGTCAAAATAAAGGATTTCTGTACACGCTTCGATCATGGCCGACTTGATGGGGGCAATGGTACCCTTAGCCACAACTTCGAATCTTCTTTGTATAAGCGTTTTGTCCCGATTTGACCGCCTCCGTGGAACAGTGGCTAAGTCGCTCGGGTATAAAACCCGGAGGTCGTGGGTTCGATTCCCGCCTTGGATCTGGTTGGTGGAAGGACTTATTCAGGGTCCGACTGGCTAGCTACCACCCTCATAGATGAAATCTAGCGCCATAACAGCTTTGGCTGTGTTCCGGCAGTATTAATGTGGGAGCCAATACACTTGAAATCAAAGGCTTGAAGATCAGATGAAAGTCTGGCTGCTAGCACATTGAGCGACGCTTCTTGGTAAAGTGTCCCTCAATGGAATAGGCCGCAGTGACCGCTTACCATCAGGTGGGCTGCGTGTCTGTCTGCCAACTGAAGTAGTATACACACGATACATACATATTTTATTTTTATATTCACGATTTTATTAAATAAGGAAGGACACACTTAGCGGCTGTAATCGCCTTAACAGGCAGACACCTTGACAATCAGCCACCATTTTAAAAGCACATGTAAAACATACATTTCTCACGTAGCACTTCATTGAAAAGTGCATTTGAAGAGTTCGTCGACCCCAGAAGACTGGCAAACTCACTAAAAATGGAAAAACGGGATCGTTAGGCAGAAAAGGTACTTTTTATTCAGAAAAAAATAAGAGATAAATGTTAAATATTTTACATACAAAACGGTCAAAGAATGTGATTTTACAGAGAGTCTGTTTGGCTTACCATCTAGCGGTAGGGCTGCCATCAGTCCGGGTTTCCCCGGATATGTCCTAGTTTAAAGGGTGTCCGGGGGGCGTCCGGCAGGGGTTTTTGAAAATGTCCGTGTGAAACCCGGACACATTCACAAAACTTTAAAAAAAATATAGTTATATATTTTTTTATTTTTGTTGCAATATACTTTTTTAGAGGTATCCGGAGAAAAAAACATAATATTTTGCCCAAATGTCCGAGATTAATGCTGTGTTTATCCGGCGTCGGGAACTTAGGTGATGGCAGCCCTCATCTAGCGGAATGGGCCTCCAAGTATTTTAATTTCCCACTTAAGGGAGCTATCATTGATTCCTAGACTTACTACATACTTAGATCTCCTTTGTGCCTTCATCATTAAAATCAAGTCATCGCTATAATGAGAGACTGGGCTTAACCACCACTTGCCAAATGCGGATTGGTGATCACAAACCCGAGCTGTGTCCGAGAAAACCTCCAAATTTTGCGCTACCCCAAGATCACCAGGTTACATAAACAACTGGGTCTAGTGGTTTACACGGCTTTTAAAACATTAGTTTGGTGACAATTAAAATGGTGAAGCTAGTGAAATTACTGGGTATATGAGACCTAATAACTGTCGTCTCGGTGTAGCAGGCGCAGGGCAGTGCCAGACAGTAACTGCTTAGTTACTGTTTGGCACTGAACTGTCTAAAGGCAGACGTGGTGCTTACCATCAGG
This sequence comes from Mecyna flavalis, assembly GCA_949319885.1. Lineage (NCBI taxonomy): Eukaryota > Metazoa > Arthropoda > Insecta > Lepidoptera > Crambidae > Mecyna > Mecyna flavalis. Next base: position 4,957,996 of record OX439420.1, on the reverse strand, counting down.
TGTACGATCGGCTCGTCTTGTTATCCATTGCAATAAAAAAAATACTAGCATAGAATCATCTGTGGCTCAACATGGTTGCTTTTAATTCCATGTTCAGTAACATTTACACTGCTCAAGTGTACTATTATGTTTTTTGTGGATCAGGTCTACAACCGATCTGGGAGGGCGTGAGTCCAGCCAGGGGTCCTGGGTTCAAATCCTGGGTTAGATCAAAAAATTGTGATTTGATTTTTCTGTTGCAAAAAAACTTAGGCCGCTTATTATGTGGGTCTGCCTGCCAACTGAAAAGACCTCAGACTTACATAGAAGAACCTTCTGCGTTTTTAATCTGTGGAGCGAGTATGTAAATGCTGAGAGACGCGTGCTCGCGTCGGCTGACAGAGGGAGACTGATTTGAATTTTGAATCTCGTTGCGTGTACGCATTGAATCTTGAATCTGTGGGGTGGCCGCCATTTTGGAATACTGCGGAAGGTGAAAACAGTCAACCATTTTTTTTTCGGTAGAGAATGCGTTGATTGATGCACCATAACCGCAGGCTAGGTGGAACTTGAGACTAAAGCGTCCACTTCCCACTAAACTCCCCCCGGGTGTCCCCTTCTCACCCAAGACGAGCCTGACCAATAGGTCACGTGAAAGAGCTCATGCGCGTGATTCGCGCTTTGCTTCGCGCGCGATATTTAAGAAGTTTGCCAGTACCTGTACTTTTACGGAACTTCCCCACAACACACAGGCTTAGCCTAGTGTGGGGAACAGTAACAAGCTGTACGAGTATTAGGTTAATATTTTTTTTAATTTACTTTACTTTACTTACTTTTTTCAAAACATTGTGTCCTAATTCTACCAAAACCCATAGCCACCCTCACTTAGGTTGTATTATGGTTTCTATTCTCGTAACATTTGAGACCTAACTATCTGAAAATCATGTCACATTAGGTCTCATTTCTAAGGATAGGGCTAGACTATCGCTCTAGAGATCTAGGCTCAATGTCTCTGAAACGGACTGTGTAATGATATACAAGGTAGATTATCTTAACAATGGACGAAAGATTTGACAACAGATTTTTGATTGACGAGCCATTTGGTGTAATGGTCGAGAAGTCGCCTATCACACCAGAGGTCGCGGGTTCGATCCCCGCACGGTGCAAACATTTGTGTGCATGAATTTAATCATTTAATCATAAATATGTCTGTTAGTATCGATCTGGGTGTTTCTATGTATAATATGTATGTATTTACAAGAAAAAGTAAAATTTTTTGTTCCCGTTTGATGGCGCTGTGTGAATAATGTCCACATACATTTATTTAATTATTATTTTTTATATTAGGTATTTGGTTTTGATTGAAGAGTTGAAAAGTTGGCTATTGAAATAGTCGCGTTCATTTGTGTGGATATGAACATGTCAGTTTATGTCAATCTGGGTGCTTGTACTTTTGTCAAATATGTCAGCACGAATGGGCCGGCTCGTCCGGGGAAGTACCACCCTCTCACATAACACCAGCGTGAAATAATAGTGACAATTATTGTGCCGGAGGCCCACATTACACCCCTATAGGCCGGCAACGCATCAGCGATTCCTCTGTTGTTGCAGATGTCCATGGGCGGCGGTGATTGCTTACCATCAGGCGACCCGCTGGCTCGTTTGCTGCCTCTGACTTATAGACGAAACACAATAGTAAGTAGTCACTATTATTTTAAGCTGGTGTTATGTGAGAAGGTGGTACTTCCCCGGACGAGCAGGCCCATTCGTACTATAAAACAGCATGGCTCTACCACTTCAAAACATTAATTTTGCTCGATCGAGACGCGACCGGGAATTGAACCTTGAGCCTCGAGATCACGTCCAAGTATTTAAACCGACCAACGAGGCCTTACGATTTTAAGATCACCGCCGAGCACTTAAATATTTAGACCTTCCAAAACACATTTAACAGCTCCAAATAGATGTACAAATGTACTATTCTAAAAATACAACATTCCTTGTTACGATATCTATATTTACAGAGATTGTTAGCGCCGTCCGTCCGTCGGCTCTTTAACACTTCGTTTGCGGGGTCTCAATCAACTCCTGCGCATGGCGCGCCTACGTTAATAAGACGCTTTGATGTTTGTCTTTTTAGAGTTAATTGGAAGTGCAATGCTTCTCTAAATTTAAGTAAAGTAAAGTACCAGCCTGTTTAATGTTCCACTGCAGAGCGAAGGCCTCTATCATTATTATACCTTGTAAATTCCAGCATGAGCCGTGTGACAGGTGTCACAGTGACATTTCTAGTGACGTCGTCGTATTATAACTACTACTACTACTACTGCGCTGGCTCAGCGACCCGAAGTGGGTCTTGGCCTCCGACATCAAAGAACGCCACTCAGGTCTGTCGAGTGCCAAATGACAATGCTCATCTAGTATGAAAAAAAAACCCAGGTTGGAATCAAATGAAAAGTATCTCCAATTATTGGTAATAATATGCAATTAAATATTCCATAGGGGGCATCATCGAAATCAGTGGCGGTATGTGTGAAATTGCTATTCAACTTTTTCAGGGGTCACATAAAGTATCAGTTAAAGGGAGCAGTAAAGAGATACAGTTGCGGTTTAAGAGTGTAAAAAATGGCTATATCTAACATAATTATATTATTTAATTGTATATTATTATTATTATTCAATAAAATAAAGCGTACCAGTTTGTTTGTTTTTGTAAACTCGCTAATCTCAGAAACTACAAGACCGATTTTAAAAATTCTTTCACCAATGGGAAGCTACATAGTTACTGAATAATACGTGCAAAAATTTTTTTTTTATATTTTTATAAAAATTTTTTTTTTTTAGCACTTATTCAGTAAAGTTGTAGCTTCCCATTGGTGAGAGAATTTTTAGAATCGGTCTTGTAGTTCCTGAGATAAGGGCGTTTCCAAAAACAAAAAAAAACTGTTTCGCTTTATTATTTAAATAATAATAATTATACACAATTATATAATATAATTATGTTATATATTGCCATTTTATACACTTTTAAACCGCAACTGTATCTGTTTACTGCTCCCTTTAACTGAAACTTTATTTGACCCCTGAAAAATCTGAATAGCAATTTCACACATACCGCCATTGATTTCGATGATGCCCCCTATGGAATATTTAATTACATATTATTACCAATAATTGGAGATACTTTTCATTTGATTCTAACCTGGGTTTTTTTTGAGCATTGTTCTTTGTCCAGTCGGGCACTTGGAGCTCATTTAGGTCTTTTTCCACTTCGTCCATCCAGCAGTAGCAGCAGTTCGTATTATAAACAAATGTAAATTATTCGATACATAATTAATCGATTCTTCTATCGATTTACACTGCGAGATTGTCAATCTTACAGTTTATAATACGATAGAAGGAGATCTTAAACTAGATTTTTTACGACGTTTACAATGTTGTCTTCAAGTGTCTATAAGAGTAGGAAAGCGGACCCTGGGCCCTGCAAGGGCGCAACCGGGATAACGCTGGGATGATGATGATGACAATGTTGTCTACAATAATATAAAAATAAAAAAAATAATAAAAAAAATATTGGTTCACTTTTGACCTGCATTCTCATGTGTCAATTGTTAGCAGGGGACCTAGGTTTAGGTTTAAAGATCTTTATTCTCATACGAAATTACATTTCATTTCTAGAGAATTATAACAATTTAACAATTATTAGCCGGTACTCGACTCTAGGTACAATCTTAACTTATTTTTAAATATATTTATTTTTTCACACTCTTTTATATCATTAATTTTCTCCTCTACATTTCCTTCTTTTTATGTCATTGTGCTTTGGGGTCGGATCAATGTTATGATTTTGTCCAATAAATAACTTTTATTTACATTTATCCAAACAATTTGTCAAAGAAACACTTTTGTGCTACTAAAAGTGTTTTTCGCTTCCATCTGATGTGTTTTAACTTGGAAAGAGACTTAAGTATGCGTCAAAGTAATGAGATCAAATTTACCCCTCTTTTATACTGTTAATATTGTACGGAGAACCTTTTACTTGCTAAGTACTGTACTTTGATATTATGACAATCATATTCTCTCCGTATATTTTGTAGTCAGAGAGCTGTGCTTAACTCTTAAAAGGTAATGTTATATAGAAAAAAATATAATGGACATCGCTCATTTTTTTATCTTTCTTATTGGAAACTTTTACTTTTTCTTGTATTTTATTTTTAATATTATAAATGGCACCTGTGCAGTCTATTTTCATAATATCTCTCGAAAAACTTCGTGTTTCGTCAATTGTTGGATTTTTATCAGTTTGTCAATGGCGAGTTCTCATGAAAATAGTAATAGTAAACGATATTGAAGTTTGTTAGCATTAGAAATAATAACATTAGAAGGGAAGAGAAAGTGCTAAATTGCAGAGCGCTGTTAAAAATAGTTACGCTGTACCTATTTATACTTTTTGTGACGGATTTTTCAAGACTCCGGTTTGTGATCACCAATTTAAATTTGAAAAGGGTGTTGACTAAGCCAGTAACCATCTAGAGACCTACAAACTTATCTGTTCCGGTGGCCAAAATTGGAACTACGTGAAATGCAATGCAAAAACGATATTTGATGACAGTTCTAAATAGATAAGTTTGTCTGTCTATATGTGATGATGACTTATAATGGAGGCTTTTGCCCTGCAGTGTGACATTATAATATGTAATAATAATTCTTTATTTCAGATCAAAATCCATATTATAAAAAACAAAGAAAATTCAGCCATATTCAAGTACATAAAATAATACAAATAAAAATAAAATCAAAAATGGCAACATGAACAAATTGAAATTAAAATGGAATTGAATTGAAGAAAATAATAATAACAATAATATAGGTAATAAATGCAAAGTTAAATTAAAATTAATACATAAATCCACACATTAAGAATATACTTTTTACTTCCACTGTATGACGATTGATGGCTAGCTCTCTGCCTATCTGTAGAACATTACGGCTTAAGAAATTTTATTGCTGAGCAATTTGCTCCTTAATGTATCAGTTAATTTATGTAATAAAAATCTAAAATGTATGAATTGTCTACATAAGAATGTTTTACAATCTAAGTTCACCTTTTTACATGTGGCAGTAAAATGAATGTACCAGGTCAGTTTTAAACTCGGCACTGATTTCAATGCAAATTATTACGTCATTGTTCAAAACAAAAACGGGATAGTAGTAAACGGCGTATGTAGAGAAAAATGTTTCAAAAACAAAGTTATGTTTATGTGTCCTTCTTGTTGAATTTTGGCGAAAAACATTAATTGATGCCGAACCGAACATTTAACAGCTGTAGAACTGTTAAACAAAATTCGTTTGGGGTATTTCATGATCTTCAAACCGCATTTGACAAGCGAAGTCAATTGACACGTAATTTTAACACTTATTTATTTATTTTTATTAGAATATTAGAAACATTCTAATAAAAAAAATAAGTGGTTTATTTAATTAAGTGGTTGGTGGTACTTGCCATGCAATGAGGTATGTAGGGCGATATTTTTTTAATCGTAAGTTTCTTTTTACTAGGTCAGTTGGCAGATGGCAAACGGCCACTGCGGCCTATTCCACTGAGGGACACTTCGCCTGGAAGCGTCGTTTAATGTGCTGCCAGACTGTAGGCTCATCTGATCTTCGAGCCTCTGATTTCAAGTAAACCTGCACGCACAGTCAATTCGCTGTGTAGTCATGATCCAATTAGTCTGGTTCCCCTTTTAAGAGTTACGGAGGTCAGATGGCAGTCGCTTCAATGTAGTAACTGGACTTACCAAACTCTGGATCATGGCGTAAGCGTACCCTTACTAGACAGGGACAAAACGCCAGGAGACTTATTTTAGAACAAGTGCAAACTAACAGATAACACAATCATAACATTCGCAATAAAATGTTCGAAAACATCCTTCTTCGTACATCTTACTATGTTTGCAATCGTAAAACTTTACAAATGGACGTATTTTTAAGATTTGAAAGATACTACTTGACTTATATCAGACAAGTCAAAGTATAAAAATAACCGTTTCTATTTGACGAGCCATTTTGACTAACTGTCGATTCGGACACAGTTTATTCGGACACAGTGTCCGAATTGACACTTTTTAATTGTAATATTTTTTCACTGTCGATTCGGACACCGCGATATAAATAGCTGTTTTGTACAGTCAGATAAAAAATCTTCATCTCTAGAAACATTACCGATAGCTTCGTGTAGAATAGGCTTCGTTGAAACTTTGTTTAAAACGAAATGAAATTGTAGGAGGATTTTTTATCTGACTGTACAAAACAGCTATTTTTATCGCGGTGTCCGAATCGACAGTAAAAAAATATTAAAATTAAAAAGTGTCCATTCGGCCACTGTGTCCGAATAAACTGTGTCCGAATCGACAGTTAGTCGCCATTTTGGTGTAATGGTCGAGTAGTCGGCTATTCCACCAGAGGTCGCGGGTTTGATCCCCGCACGGTACAAACATTAGTGTGCATTTATTTATTTATTTTATTTATATTGAAAGCGCGGTAATTTCATCTTCTTCCATCTTTCAAAATCCTCCCGGCTAGTGCGGGGTACGCCACATAGTGTTGTGTAAATCGATTAAACGATTTATTCTTCTAACAGTAGTTGTCACTTTAAACTCCAATATACTAGCCACTGCACCTACGAAGCATTAAAAGTATGTTTACAAACAAAATATTATCAACATTACCACCCCATCTTATAACTCACATACACCCCTATTTTATTACAATTTGACGTCCATTTAGCAATTAGTTTAATCCTTAGTAATAACATCTTCAACACACTCAAGTATATTTTTAACATAGTATGTCTATATATTTTTTTTATTGCACTTAATATATCGCACTCAATTTAACAACTGAGACTAGATTTTGAGCCTTATTTATAATGCGATAAAGATTATTTAGATTGAATTAAGTGATGGTTGATAGTAGTGTTGCAACATTAGGTATCGATAGTTATAAAATTTCGACAAAATCGTGTTTTTTTTTTGTTGAAATTAATGATCTATGTATAATCGATAAACTATTAGTTACTAATATTATAAAGAGGAAAGATTTTGTTTGTTTGTATTGAATAGGATACAAAACCGATTTAAAAAAAACCTTTTACTGTTGGAAAGCTACACTATCCCCGGGTGACATTGTGTACTTTTGATCCCGGAAATGTGGGGGGAAGGGAGGGATAATTGACAAAAGAATTACGCGCGGGTGACGCGGACGGGAAATCTATAGTGCTTTAAGCATTATAGCTGCAACCTAGGGAGACTTGTGGCAGTGTGAGAAACTCGCGACCGAAGACGTTAGTTTATCCCACTACCCCCTAAGTAGCCCCGGTTTCATCTTCACAACCAAAAGTATCGAGTCAGTGCGGGTGTGTCGATTGACCGGCCCTATTTTCAAGGTCCAGTTCCAATATCGATAGTCAAACTATCGACAGTGTTACAACTCTATTCCATAGATATATTGGGGGGTCCAATTGATAATAATAGGACGTAGACACTTGAGTTTTGTGAGGAATTTTATTGTAAGATAAATAGGAGCGGAATCATCACTTAAGTGCATCAGGATGCATTAGGGAATCAATTTTTCTCCAATAGAGGGTCCATTTCTATCAATAAAAAAATAAGGAGCATGCCAGTTGAACTCTGGGAATCGAACCCACGACATTCAGGATCGAACCAACAAGAATCAAAAAAGCAATTACCAATGAAAATAAGTTATTCTTATATACTATGTAGTATAGTAGTAGTAATAGAGTAGACTCATCTGCTCTTCGAGCCAATCTGACTCTGAAAAGCCCTACCACCAAGCAGACCCAAGGCGGGAATCGACCCAACGACCTCCGGGTTTTATACCCGAGCGGCTCAGCCACTGTTCCACGGAGGCAGTGAAACAGATAATGTATAAATGAAGGTGCTTCGCGCTAATGAAGACAGGTAAATGACACTCCCGCCGACATGACGGCGCTCCGCTTCCGAGCGACTGTTCACACCTTTTCATTATTTTGCTTTGTCTATCCCACACCTGGGACGAGACATGAGACCACAGACATATATAGAACAATATATCTGTGCATGAGACACTAAGGTCCAGTTTGACCATTTGTGTTTGATACAGTAGTCTTTCCCAACCTATTATGTTCGTCATAATTGATCTGTTTAATTACTTAGAAAATAGAAATGTCTCTTTTGTCAATTTTCAATAAAGAAGACTTGATTTTTTTTTTAACAAAGAAATTATTAAATTATCAAGAACCTAATCTTTCAGCGGTGAATCTGTATGTGAAGTAACTCTAAATTTATTTTTGTACTCATTTTATTTTTATTATTCAACAAAGTTACGCGATTGAAAAACATCGTAAGGAAAATAATTACTTACAATTAGTGCTTATGAAACATTTAGGCCTGAAAACGGGATGCCAGATTTGCCGCAACATTTTATAAACAGGATTGAACCTCAGAGCCAAATGGAACAAACCTAAATCCTCCTCCCTCTGCCGGCGAATATTGATTTTGTTTGTTACGATTTATTTACGAGTGCCACCTGCGTTGGGTTTGATTCCCGGCTGAGGTCGTAGTGCGAAGTTGCTGCTAAGTGGGGCGGATTAATTAATTATTTACGTTAAATACTAATCAATATGAGAGTGGATTGGTCTGCGGATCTTTTTGTAGATCTATCACAAGCAAATTCGTTTTAGAGCAAAATTCAGGTTTTAACCTTTTGAACGCCAGGCTACAAACGCACTGTCGAGTCCTGTACGCCAGTGCTGGGTTACTCTTTTTTATCTACTACTTACTTACTCTGATGGCTCAGCGACCCAAAATGTCTCTTGGCCTCCAATACAAGAATTCGCCAGTCTTCACGATCTTGTGTTCTTGCACGCCAGTCTCCAGCTTGCAACTCGCGAAGATCAGCCTCCACAACATCGCTCCAGCGATACCTAGGGCGGCCAACAGGCCGACGGCCCGTCGGCCGGCCCAGATAGGCTCTCTTGACGCTGCGATCTTCTTCCATTCTTTCGACGTGACCAAGCCACCGGAGTCTGTGTGATTTAACTCCCCAATGATGTTAGGCTCAGCCACGAGTTCTTCAATCTCGGCATTTTTTAGCTACCATCGGGCCCTTTTTTATCTACTGTAAGGAAAAAATACCAGTAATCGTTTTAAATATATTTATTACTTATTAGCCTTCCGCACGCGGTTTCACCCGCGCGTAATTTCTTTTTTCAAATATCTTTCTTTCCAACAGTGAAAGAAATATTTAAATCGGTTCAGTAGTTTCGGGGCCTATTCAATACAAACAAATAATCAGATCTTTCCTCTGTATAATTTAGATAAATACAAGGTTACATGAGACCTGTTTGCTACTTTTTGTCCTAAGATGGGGAAGGCGGGTTAATCTCGAACTCAGCCGTTTTGGCATGTTAGAAAAGAGATTATCAGGATATTATTTTATTTATTTTTCAATTTGATTTTTAATAAGATTGTAATAGGCACACGACAATAATTGTTGTATGCGAATCTCCTAGTGCAAAATGGGCTGCTTGTACAAAAGTTAATTTAATTTAACTCCATCTTCCGGATTTCGAAACACAAAATAAATCAAAGAATACAGTTACACCCAGCTTAAAATAATTCTGATTAGGGCGGCAAAACATATTATTTAATTTCAATCACCCCGCCCCAATTACATCAAACAAAGGTAATAGGAATCAAATATCAAAGGTAACCCTTTACTGCTGAAAAATATCGCCGGTACAAATAAGACCCGCGCGGTCAATGATGTTAGAAAAAACTAGATACACCGCTAAGGGTTAAAAGTATAAGCTTATTTCATTTCCCACTGCAGGGAAAAGATCTTTGACCGCTTCCGTGGAGCAGTGGCTTTGCCGCTCTGGTATAAAACCCGGAGGTCGTGGGTTCGATTCCCGCGTTGAGTCTAGTTGGTGGTAGCGGAAAGCCCTAACTTTTTCAGATTCCGACTGTCTATCTACCACCTACCCCAGGTGAAATCTGCCGCCATAACAGCTCTGGCTGTGTACCGGTAAAATTAATGTGGGAGCCAGTACACTTGAAAAAAATTTCTTGTTCTGTGCTTGAAATCAAAGGCTCGAAGATTAGATGAGCCTACAGTCTGGCAGCACATTGAGCGACGCTGGTTAAGTGTCCCTCAATAGAATAGGCTACAGTGGTCGCTTACCATCATGTGGGCTGCATGTCTGTCTGCCAACTAAACAGAAATAAGAAAAATCTAAAAAAAAAAGGTTTTGTACTTATTATATTTTATGGGTGCATCTAGAATTTCTAAAATCCCTGCCCGTGGTCGTATAATTACACGCGTCACGAGTGAAGAGGGTTGGGTAACCGGTCCAAAGTACCCCCGTACTCGAAAGGGTTAAATCTTAAATGCTGTCTTTAAATGTTTTGTATGGACGGAATTTTGATAATACAACATGGCTGCGTAAACAGTGGCTAAGCCTAGGGTATAAAACCGGGAGATCGTGGGTTCGATTCCCACCTTGGGTCTGGTCGTTGGTAGGACCTCGTCGAAGTCCGACTAGCTAGCGGTGAAAGGAGAATGCAAAATTCGCTATTGTTCTTGGGCCCAAAAAATTTAAGTTAATGTGCAGAGGAGATGAGATGTATTCTACGTGAAAGACCACACACACCATTAACTTTTATTATGATGACACTATAATCGGTCCCAGAAAGTCAAAGTTATCGTCCATAATAATTTATTATTTTTATATGAACATAAATAATTAACATAATAAACATATTTTTTTCCTAGGACCATTTTTGTCGACGCCATAATAAAAGTTAAAGGTGTTTATTGGATCTACTTCGTAGGCTATGTCCTAAATCTGCACAACATTTTTTTTGGGCCCAGTCTTTTGCATTGTCCTTTGCTCTTCATAACAACAGCTCTAGCTGTGTTCCGGTAATATTAATGTGGCCAGTACATGTGGGTCCGGCCGTTATGCCCCCGTTCCGGGTTGCCCCCGGCCGGTATTCCCCCACATTTATAAAATTTTGTTCCAGTTTGCTTTTAAAACGTGGCATACCGGCCGGGGGCAACCCGGAATGGGGGCATAACGGCCGGACACGTACATGTGCCCATCTTGGCTTGTTTTGGTGTTATTAACTAATTGTAGGTTATTGCATTTTCAAACAAATCACATGACATTTGCAGGATGCCTCAGCCATAGCAATCTTAGGGCAGTAAACGAGGTAGGAAATTAGGTTTAGTACTAAAATTATTTTTAAATTTCGACAATGGCTGTACGATGAACACACCCATGCCATAAATAAAAAAAATATAAATTTAGGAATTCAAGGGTTCTAAATTCAAATTCAAACCAGCTAACGCTCAGTGTCCCGGCTTTACCGGGCCCAGTCAGGGAGAAAGCGCGATACTGTTGCCATGGTTACGCCCGGTTAGGTGCGCTCGTTGCCGGGTTTAAATGCTATGTCTCGTTAACACTTTAATTTTGGACCGAAAGGTATACAGTTACTGATTTATAAGTAAAAAGGGCTTGTCAATAAATAAATAATAATTATCTCTAGACATTATTCACACAGCGCCTTCTAGCCCCAAACTAATCATAAGCTTGTTCTATGGGTGCCAGACAACGGATAAACAATAACTATACTTTTTTTGTTAATACATACATATGACACATAGAAACACCTAGACCGATACAAACAGACAATATTTTCATGTATACACAAATGTTTGTACCGTGCGGGGATCGAACCCGCGACCTCTGGTGTAATAGCCGACTTCTCGATTAAACTAAATGGCTCGTCCCAATCGGGTGGAGAGGGGAAACCGGGGGAGTTTAGTGGGTAGTGGGTAGTGTTGCCCAAATTCAGTCTTGGTCTTGCAGTCTTGGTCTTGTTCTTGCGTTTTTGCAAGACCAAGACCAAGAACAAGACCGCGTATTTTTAGCAAGACCAAGACCAAGACTGACCGTGCAAGACTTGAGCAAGAACAAGACATAGCCTGCAAGACTCTTGCGTCTTGCAGCTAGGACTTAGCGCTATTTCACTGAGTAGTTAGGTGTAACAGTTCGGTGTATAGGTAGGTACAGATAAGTATTGTTCTTTAAAATACAGTCAAGTTATTGTAATTAATTTGTTTTTTTACATGTTTTAGCAAATGTAAGCTTATAAATTATAAATGTTTATTAAGAAACAAATACTTCCATGGAAAACGACATATAGGTCAGTTGATTTTTCGAATTTCTTATCAAATCTTCAGTTATTTATTAATCTGCTTGATCTTTACTATGGCTATGTTAATTCAAGCTCACAATGTTCCAATTCTAATACGTTTTTCTAAGATTTAAAGTAAACTTTAATAAATAGTAATAGACTAATAGGTAATTGCAAGACTTGCAAGACTCTTGCTGCAAGACCAAGACCAAGACCAAGACTGGGAGCGCAAGACCAAGACCAAGACCAAGACCAGGTGTATTGGCGCAAGACCAAGACCAAGACTGGCTAAGTCTCGTCTTGTTCTTGCATTTGGGCAACACTAGTAGTGGGACCTTTAGTCCCGAGTCCTACACACTGCCGCAGGTCTAGCTAGCCTGCGGTTATTATGGTACTATGGACTATTGAGACCTAGGTTCATAGACATATTTTATTTTATACTAAGTCAGTTGGCAGACAGACACGCAGCCCACCTAATGGTAAGCGGCCACTGCGGCCTATTTCATTGAGGGACACTTCATCAGGAAGCGTCGCTCAATGTGCTGCCAGACTATAGACTCATGTGATATTCGAGCCGTTGATTTCAAGTGTACTGGCTCCCACATCAATACTGCCGGAACACAGCCAGAGATGTTATGGCGACATTTCACCTATGGGGGTGGTAGCTAGCCAGTCGGACTGTGAAAAAGCCCTACCACTAACCAGACCCACGGCGGGAATCGAACCCACGACCTCCAGGTTTTTTTATACCCATACGGCTTAGCCACTGTTCCACGGAGGCGGTCAGAATGTTATGTTGATAATACTACATTTTTCCTAAGAAACATTCCATTATTCATATTTTAAAGTATGAAGCAAGACGCGATGTTGCATGAGCTGTGAGTCAATTTAAGCCATCCCGGCTTAACCCAGATTTAAAGAAAACAGACTGAAATACAGTGTAGGGATGTCAGTGGTCAGAAGTGGCCAGTGGTTGTACCGGCAGTTTTTATACTATGGAGTCTCTCTTTTCTCCGAGCATTTTGTCCCAAACCATAATTTAGTCAGGCTACGCCTGCACCATAACATAATCCATGTTTAGGCAAGTTATTAAATTGAAGCGACTGCTTCATAGTTTATCTATCATAACATTCCTTCTATTATCCGGTTGAACTGCCATTAGGATAATACTTTTTGGAATGGACCAAAAATGACGACAACTGCGCTTGTCCTAACGTTGGCAACGCATAATTTTAATATCTGTGTGTGTAAGTCATCACTGTCGCTTAACGCAACTTCAAAAGGTCGTAGGTATCCTAATAGCATTTGAATCAAATAATAAGTAGGTACCATTAGCAATAATTGTCAGTTTATTTTAAACATTACTTATAAGTTATTTTAAGTCTCAAGGTTGAGCAAGCGCTTGGGGTATTCATTTAAATTAAGCAATTAAAATAGCGATTCAAAATTAGAGCTAAGGGGGAAAAAAGGGGGGCAAGCGTACCCCAATTGGACCGCGATCAGAACAAAACGAAAGAAAGAATGACCGCTTAACCACTAGGCCTAAGGAATGACGACCACACAGACAAACCAATAAATACTAAGTGCATTCCGATAAAACAATAAGTGATGTTTCTATCTCTTATCGACTCGTGAGTGAAGGCAACCCCATAAATAGATAGACGACGTGTTAATATGGGAATTGAGAAATCTTTATTTATTTGTTTATGGATATTGGTATAATTAAGTATGGTTTTATTGTTGGAGCGTTCCTTTATTTTATGCTTTTCGTGTCACCATAAAACAGATAGGTCAATCACAATACATAATCCTACTAATATTATAAATGCAAAAGTCTGGATGTTTGAATGTTTAGATATTTGGATGTTTGTCACTCAATCACGCCTCAACGGCTGAACGGATTTAGATGAAATTTGGCACACGTATAGTTTATAACCCGGATTAGGACATAGGCTATAAAATTCTTACGGGAAACGTCTCATTCCCGCGGGAATAACAACTCTTTCACTGTTGGAAAGCTACACTATTCCCGGTGAACATAGGGTACTTTTGATCCCGGAAATGTAGGGGGTAGGGGGCATATTTAAAAAAAGAAATTCAGCGCGAGTGAAACCGCGTGCGGAAGGCTAGTATAAGATATGAAGGAGTGGAAAGATGGCTGACACATACGTCATACTTGTGGTCATGTGCTACCTCCGTGGAACAATGGTTAAGCCGCTCGGGTATATTTATGAAACTCGGAGGTCGTGGGTTCGATTTCCGCCTTCTAGGTCCTGGGTCTAGTTGGTGGTAAGACTTTTTCAGAGTCCGGGCTAGCCACCACCCCCACAGGTGAAATCTGCCGCCATAACAGCTCTGGCTGTGTTCCGGCAGTATTATTGTGAGAGCCAGTACACTTGAAATCAAAGGCTCGAAGATCAGATGAGTATATAGTCTGGCAGCACATTGAGCGACGCTTTCTAGTAAAGTGTCCCTCAATGGAATATGCCGCAGTGATCGCAGTGAATCAAACCGTTGACCTTCGTGTTTCATACCCGAGCGGCTAATGGCTTAGCCACTTTTCCACGGAGGCGGTCAACATAAAGAATGACTTTAACATACAACACTTACTAATTTTATTTATCTCCCATTAGCTATGCAACTAGAAGGTCGGTATAATAAATTCACTACATAAACAGGCTATAAAGAAACTTCTCTACGCCCCATGAGGTCTCATATTACCTAATAAATAACGCAATATTACAACGTGCACAAACTACCTGCATTATATTTTTAGTATGTTATTTTACTAGCTTTTCGCCGCGACTTCGCTCGTGTGGACACCTTAGTCCAAGCGTTTTATTTAGGTTACTCCGTAGGTATAATTCCTCCTGGTTAAAAATGACCCTTTTTCCTTTCCCAAGGTCTA
Source organism: Mecyna flavalis (assembly GCA_949319885.1). Lineage (NCBI taxonomy): Eukaryota > Metazoa > Arthropoda > Insecta > Lepidoptera > Crambidae > Mecyna > Mecyna flavalis. The sequence goes on along the minus strand of OX439420.1, from coordinate 4,942,849 downwards.
GTCTATGTCTGTACCAAATTCATCATCAATAAGCGTCACTGAATGTGCCACGTTGTAGACTCCTCTGACTTTTCAAGTGTACCTACTGGCTTCCATATTAATATTGTCGGAACACAGCCACAGCTGTTATGGTGGAAGATTTCACCTGTGGAATGGTAAGCCCAGCCAGCCGGACCCTGAAAAAGGCCGTTTGTCCACCGCCGCCGTCACCGGGCCGCCGGCCGTCACCGAGAAAGAGATGTTGGCGCCGAGGTAGCGGTACATACATTTACTACAGTCGTTTGTCCACCGCACGCCCGTCACCCAAACGCCGTCATCTTGAAATTGGTCAGAAATAAACTCGGTTCTCGGTGACGGCCCGGTGACGGCCCGGTGATGGCGGCGGTGGACAAACGCTCAAAGTCCTACCAGACCCAAGGTATCGAAACCACAACTTCCGTGTTTTAGGCCCAAATGATGTACTCACTATTAATTATTATAAAAAACCAGAAATGGATCCCACATTCGGACAAAGTATAGAGTTTCAAACTTCGCCAAAAGTAAAGCAATACTTTTGCGGGATACTAAAATTTTTGCGTTGGAAGGAATCGGGTTACACGTTTCCTTCTTAAGAGGAGCCTGGAGTTTTTAGCAGTGTTACTTTTATTTTTCGTACTTAGTCTTAAAAGCCTCAAGGGCCAAGGCTCAATGTAGAGATGGATTAAGATAAACAAAATGAACACGTCATATTAATAATCATGAAATATTTTAAACCATAACGAATAAAAATATTCCCTCCATTCATTGATATAATCGTACTAATGCGCTTAAATTATATAAATCTAACCAAATAATTTAACAACTCATTTTTGTAACATGTGGTTAAAATAAGGTATGGTTCCATCCAACACAACAAACATTTTTGCTCCTTTTATTTATATTTCGCTGAATAATCTTTTCAGTTGTTTCAAACTCATATTAACAACATTAAAATTAGCATATAATATATTTTTATTACCATTACTACCTACTTAACTTTATTAATAAATTTTACAGCCTTTAACACCATCTCTACCTCGACGGGTGGGCTAGAGATGTAAGAACCGGTTTGTGATTTCGGTGTCCTAGGTTCTATTCTTAATCCCATTAAAAAATCTGTGCAGGAATTCCCGAACATACTACATTGGGTTTGTGATGGCCAATCCGCATTTGTCAAGCGTGGTGACTAAGGTAAGCCAGTACCCAATACTGTGACGTTGACTTGACTTCAATAAAGGAGGCCTTTGCCCTACAGAGAGACATTAAAAAGAGGCGATAAATAAAATAAGAAATAAATGTCGTGTCGATTCTTATTATTATTTTAAAGCGCAATGCTATTCTAGTTAAATCACTATTAATATTAGTTGGTTTAGAAAATAATTGATCCAAATCCCATCAAAAAATCACACGTTATTCTACACCAATGAATCCAAAATCGCAATCGTATAAAATTGACAACTCCATGGGCCCCTTAATCTAAATTCACCTCAAGCGTATAACTTTTTCTTACCACCATTGAATTAGGACAATGGCGACTTAGGTAGGATCCGACAAAATATTAATTGTCAAAACTACACACTCAATTCTTAACTTTAACACCCTAAAAATAAGGTTACTTTTCATTTACCACTCGTCTACAACAATGTATGGGACAGTCTATTGTTGGAATCAAGGTACTTGGGATCAGAATTTAACGCCCGAAGGATCTCAAGACATTGTATGGGTTTGTATGAAAAAATGCACAGATGTACGCAAACACCGTTTTGTGAATGAAGGCAAAAGTTGAGGGCCTCTGAAGTACAATAATTGACATTAAATGAAGTCCCAAGGGTGGTTTGTAGCAATTTTTTTGGTTTCAAAAGACTTGGGGTTAAGATTGGTCACAGCTAAAGCTTTGCGATTGCTGTGCGAAAGTTGGCAAAAGAGCGTGGCATAATTATGTGGTGTGGTCTTCGATCATATATGATTGAAGGGCGCGGTACGTGAGAGCTCGTAAATAAGTAAGAAAAATGTAATATACCATTTAATATTTTTATTGCATATACACAAAATATGCAAATAAGGTATATAAATAATATAGAGGTGTAGCCATAAGGTCTAGCATCAGCATTAGCAGCAAGAAGACTGTTCACTATACCTCTGGAACTTATGATTGTCTGAGTAAATAAATATTTGACCCCAAAATTTATATTGTGTGGTAGAGCTGTGCTGCAAACTGTACCTCCCGAAATAGGCCGGCTGCCGGTGATTTATATAAATTTGTCACAGAAGACCGATTCATCATTTTTTTATTTTATGTCAGTTGGCAGACAGACACGCAGCCCACCTTGATGATAAGCGGTCACTGCGCTGCCAGACTGTAGGCTCATCTGAGCTTCGAGCGTTTAATTTTAAGTGTACTGGCTCCCACATTAATACTGCCGGAACACAGCCGGAGCTGTTATGGCGGCAGATTTCACCTGTGGGGGTAGCTAGCCGGTCGGACTCTAAAAAGGTCCTACCACCAATCAGACCCATAGCGGAAATCGAACCCACCACCTCCGGGTTTTTTTTATACTCGAGCGACCCACTGTTCCACGATGGCGGTTAAAATATTGTTGATGACTAGAAATAAACCGTAACCGATCGTTTTATTTATTATAGCTTTCTCTGGGCAACAATCGTATCAATATCTTGGCGTTAGTTTAGTTACAATACATAGAGGCATGTGTCACCACTATCGGGACAATATTATTATACTGTACTTACAACATTAATGACAGCATTATGAAAGTCTATCCATTCTAGATCGTGATCACGTTTGCTATGACAGAATTCAAACTTCAGATTCTTAAAAATGTAGCATTGACGTATTCTAGGCCGCCGTGCCAATACGGAAACACTTAATTGAAGGGGGTGAAATATGAAAGTTGATCAGTCACCATTTCAATTTTTTAACCTTTATTGTTTAGCCTAAAATGGGTTAAATCAAGATTGTAATTCATTTATGTTGTTTTATTTACAACGATAGTAGCGTCATATGTTTTTAGCATAGCTTTCTCTCTGGACAACAATCGTATCAATATCTTGGCGTCACTTTAGTTACAATATCTACTGGCAGGTGTCACCACGAACGGGACAATGTTATTATATTTACAACATTATTGACAGCATTTTATGTTTACGATCTGACCCTTGAAGACATCGCGATGGTGAGATAGTATCATTTTACCATATTCGTTGATAAGTTATTGATTTTTAGTAATTTGAGATTTTTAAAATAAAACTGATATTTATTAATGCAAAACTTACTCTTTCTGTTTGGTAACGTTTGACGAGTAAACTACTGAACACATTTTGATGAAATTTGGTAGAGTCATAAGACTTACGGAAAGAACATAATATGCTACTACATAGTAATTTATACTTCTATACTAATATTATAAAGAGGATAGATTTGATTGTTTGTATTGAATAGACTCCGAAACTACTGAACCGATTTGAATAATTCTTTCATTGTTAGAAAGCTACACTATCCATATAGGGTGACATAGGGTACTTTTGATCACGGAAATGTGGGGGAAGGGGGGATATTTGCGAAAGAAATAACGCGCGGGTGAAACCGCGGGCGGAAGGCTAGTCCGGAGATAAAGCTCAGTTCCTATAGGGTAACCTAAATATGTATTAGTGTTTTTGTTTGTTCTTCTGACAGGTCGCAACGAAGCTACTTTAAATAATTTGTTCCGGAGTTCACGGGATCGATACCCACCTCGCGTCACTTTTTCAGGGTCCACCTAAATAGTTATCAGTTGAAATCTGCCGCCATAATAGCATAGACTGTAGGTAATATAATTATTGTAAGGGCCCTAAAATAAAGACAAAAAGATCTATGACTATTACAGCACATATTTTTTCGGAGAAGAATGCGTTTATGCACCACAACCGCAGGCTAGCTACACCTGCGGCCGTGTGTGGGACTCGAGACTAAAGCGTCCACTAGGTACCCACTAAACTCACCCGGTTTCTCCTTCACACCCGATTGGGACGAGCCGGTGCCAGCCTTGTGGCTATTGACCAGCCCATCCCCGGGTACCTCGACTTGAGAGGAGAGTCAGGGTAGCGCCTAGGGAGGGCCACCCGAGAAACTATGTAGGTGAACATTGATCCTTCTGGTAAAGTGTCCCTCAATCGGCCAATAGGCCACGATAGCTTACCATCAGGTGGGCCACGCGTCATTGCCAGCCAGGTGAAGTTATATTCAAAAAAGTTCTGATCTTTGATCGAACCGATAAGTGACATAGCAATCAGTGTCTATTCAAAAGCATTTGTCGACTATTGTGATAGCAATATTCCTATTGTGAGAATACCCATGTCCTGTTGAGATGATTTTTTTATTTGACATGTGACGACGCTTGCCACAGTAGAGTAAAAGGCAGTAAGTTCAAAACGTCTGTGTTTTTGATAATACTTATTTAAAATTACCGTTTCGGTATAATGGTTGCGACGTTGGCTAAATAAACCAGAGGTCACGCGCATAATACAAACGTTATATTTACGTTGTGCACAAACATTGATTTTGTATTAGGTGTTTTAGGTATGTATAGGTGTTTTTAGTAAGGTATGTATATTATTATGTAATAAACACATATTTACAAAAACAGCGACAAACATTAAGTTCCACCCACATGTACAAAAATATTCACGCTTTTGTGAATTTTTTTTTGACCTCGCATATCGTTTTCAATGCATTATCATTACTTTTAGTAGTATTTTGGATACGGGATCTTCATGAAAACACTGCATTACGTGTTTAATGGCCAGAAACGTATAACGTATTTGTACGCCTTCGGTGTTGCAAATGACTATGAACGACGGTGACTACATCTGACATCAGGTGATCCGTTTTCTGGGTGACAACTTTAGCGGTAAAAATATATTATTTCTTTTCTACGGAGTTACTGCATTGTAACTACACTGTGTCAACGGCGCCTGGGCACTTATAAATCACTGTTCCTGTAGCATCATCTGGCCCATTGGTCACAAATTAAGTATTCTTTGTAGAATTTTATTGACATCACGCATTTCTTTAATTTATTTAGTACGCAAGTATTCAGTCGTGAGAGTGAAGATCAGTATGCTTTTTGAATCAATAACCCATGTCATTTTATGAGTTTACCTATTTTTTTTATACCAGATCAGTTGGCAGACAGGCACGCAGCCCACCTGATGGTAAGTGGTCACTGCGGCCTATTCCATTGAGGGACACTTCACCAGGAAGCGTCGCTCAATGAGCAGACTGTAGGCTCATCTGATCTTCGAGCCAAACAGTAACTAAGCATTTACTGTCTGGCACCGCCCTGCGCCCGCTACACCGAGACGACAGTTTTAGGTCTTATATACCGAGTAATTTCAATATACAAATACCATTATCGATAAAAACATGTGAAAAATATCCATATCGACACGTAATAAAAGATTAAAATCTGCAGTATTGAATATAACTTTAATGTAATTCCAAAAACCGCGTTGAAAACTCAACATGACCTGAGATCATCCGAACTCGATATTCACATAAAATTAAAACAGTTCAAAATATATTTTTTAAATTAAAAATTTTTCGTATTATATTTTAAGAATTCGATACTCTTATCAGAAATCTAAGGTTAAGGCTGGGCTAAGACGACCGAATTGGTGTACCTAATGGTCGAGAAGTCGGCTATAACACCAGCCCCCCTAGACAAGTGGCATTTATGACGTTCGTTACAGCTCAATTTGCGATAGCGAATGTCAAAACCCATACTTTCACCACGTGACTTTTCTATGGCATCTGTCAAATCCATACAATTTAAAGTTAGCGAATTTCGCCAGCTATGAAGCGATGTCATCTTGTCTAAGCCCCCGAGGTCGATCCCCGCACGGCACAAATTTTGTGTGCATGAACAAATGTCTGTATGTATCGGTCTACTACTAAACCGATTTTAATAGAATTTTGTGCAAGCATAGTTTGGGAAAAGGACATGCGCTACTCTTTATACCAAGATAATGCTCAGTTCCCGTGGGATAACAGATATACCTAGAAGTTGTTTTTGTTTTTAAACGGGATTTTGGATATAGTTATACAGCGTGACTTTTTTGTAATTTTTTTCCCACAGTAAAATAATTCTATCTGAGTAGGTAGTACAAAAGATTAATAATTTATTGGATTTGGTATTTATCCATTTAGGGATTCGAACCCACGACCCCTGGCGCTTGGCAGAGCTACTAACCATGCGCCATTGGGCAATATAATATCGAAACTCGGTGTATCTACCATGCGCTTGCACACAGCCTTATAAAGCGTAATGTAAGGGAAGTGCATAAAATTTAAACATTGATTTTTATTGGTCATCGCTTCCCGACCGTCTGATTAATCCGCGAGTGTATTTCGTGTTACAATATCAAATAATTCAGTTTTGCAGTGTTGCCATGCTTTCTGATATGACAGGACATGTGCTGGGACTGTAAAATACACATTAAAAAAGTGTTTTTAGTTTTTAGCTTGTTACCAAAATAAACATTAAAAAAGTGTTGTTTTTTGGTGTTGTTGGTACTGGGAAAAAATATTTAAATTATGAGGAAATAGGTACCCAGCTTTTTGTCTACTTGTAACATTTACTTGTTTTGTTTTTTATTCATTAGTTAAAAATATACAATTTTTTTTTTCGGAGGAGAATGCGTATATGTACCCATATGCACCCATATGCACCATAACCGCAGGCTAGCTAGACCTGCGGCCGTGTGTGGGACTCGAGACTAAATTGTCTGCTACCCACTAAAGTCCCCCGGTTTCCCCTTCACACCCTATTGAGACGAGCCGGTGCCAGCCTTGTGGCTATTGACCAGCCCATCCCCGGGTAAGACGTGACAAATCCTGGATCGTGATGCAAGCTTACCCTGACTTGCTGGCCTGCATTTAAGGTTTATAAACGAATTCTCCTCCAAAAAAAAGGATTATGGAATACTAAAAACTTGTGGATACCCTACACCTCTCAACCGAAGATCGCCGATACCCAAACGAAAAATATTTCATACGAACTGTCGAAAAAAACCTCCGTAACCCGTCATTACCGATGCTATCCCGTCTTTGTTTGCGCAAGTATCAGGATTGTTCGCCAAATAACTTGATTTATCGCGGTTTTTCGAAGGGTTATGGGGGTTTTTTGGTTTTTTTTAGTTGCGCGATACGCTCGTCCGTTTTTGGAGATTTTGCGTTTTGAATTTTGGCACTAGGAGCTCGATTTAACCGTAAAATAGTGGTTAATAAAGTAAAGACATTTTAATAGGTCACATTTGACAGTTCATTTTATGCAAAGAAAAATATACCTTACGCTAAAGGAATAAAACTCAAGAAAAAGCATCAGTTTTTTTAATACAATTTTGTTTATTTAGAAATTTCGACTCTACTCCTGATACATATATTAAGCACTTTGCTTTGTATGAATGAACTGTCAAATGTGGCCTATTAAAATGACTCCACTGTAAGTTAGGATTCATACCTCACGTCATGGGTTCGATTCTTCTTGGATGCTTGGATTTCGTTGGTGCTAGAATGTAGGTATTTTTGTCTGAACTGGATTGTGGGGCAAATTCTGATTAGTAAGAACGATTAAACACCAGAAATGGAAATAGACTTGTCATTCCAATTATAATAATATTGCCTTTCTTTAATTATCTTTATTTCCTAATTTCTGCACTAAGGGAAGCTCTTTTGACCTCTGAAGCGTAGTGCCTAAAGTTGTATTTGTAAAAAACAATATTGAACAAACTGTCCGATAAGAGATTCGAACTTTCAGGGTGCAGACGTCTCTCCAAAGTGCATCTTGTTAACAATGCATCTAAAATGCACTACAAAACATGCTAGTTGCCCATTTCAAAATATTTAAAAAACAATTTAAGATAGTTAACAAGGAAAAAGTTCCAGAAAAAGCAAAAAATAGATAAAAACAAGCAAAAATTACATTAAAAAGTTTATCTCTCAAATGTAATCAGAAACTTTTTCAGACTTATCAGAAACTCCTTGCTGTGACACTAAAACGCCATGTAATAAACGATGATAAAATGATTGACAACCGTCAATGTCATACTTTTTTGATTGACAACTATTTATTTTCTAAACAACGAAAACAAAGTTTGGAATTTACAACTAATTGCATACTGGAATCTGCGGATAAACTTTTGAATTTGGAGCAATCGGCCAAGAAATGATGCCCTTTACAGAATCCGCAGACTCCCGAATCGTTAATAACACGAGTGGTGTTACAGTAATCAACATGTCGCTTTCGAGGATGTTCACTAGGAATTTGGGGTAACAAGCCAAACTGTGTGTGAGAACGAGCCTCTTGTCGCAGGAAATCGGACAGCATTTCCAACTTCATACGACCTGATGCATGCTCCGCAGCATAGCGGATCCAAAGACTGCGGAGAAGTGGTGTTAATTTCCACAAAATACTGTTATATAATTCCGGCGAATAAAGATATTCCAAACTTTTTAAATGTTTTATTACGGCAATTAAATTTTGAATTTTGCAGGGTATCAAATTAAGGTCTTTGTGGTCACTTTGTAGCATAGGAAGCATATAGGGCGACCGCACTGCGGCTATAATAGTAGAAGAGGTCACACTTGACAGTTCATTTATGCAAAGAAAAATATACCTTACGCTAAAGGAATAAAACTCAAGAAAACAACATCAGTTCTTATTAATACAATTATTTACTCTACTCCTGATGTACATAAGAAGCACTTTTCTTTGCATAAATGAGCTGTCAAATTAAATAAAAAACCATTATTGTCTTTAGACCGACAAACTATCTGTTCCGGTGGCGGCGTCGCTACTGTCTATTTAAAACTGTCATTAAATATTGTTTTTGCATTGCATTTCACGTAGTTCCAATTTTGGCCACCGGAACAGATAAGTTTGTAGAAAACACGTGTCCGGACTTCAAATTTTATATGGATTTTCGATCAGGTCACGTGACACATAAATCCTGACGCGAGTTTAACATTTTTTCCCCATACAAAAAAAGTGCACAACGCCGCTAAAGAAGTTTTCACTTCAAAAAAAACACTCGAAAACACATGTGTTTCCACAAAGCGTGAGACTTGTGAGATAAGCGGACACTTCGTCTAACTAGGGACAGACATACAGACAGATAGACTGGCATATAGTGGTCCCTACTTGACGTGACCTATGCAATAGAAAAATATGTATACACATAGGTATGTAAAATAAGATAGTATCAATCAGCCTATTAATGACTTAGGCCAAAGGCAACATTGAAATCAAGTCATTGCTTCAATGGGTAATGGATTAATCGCCACGTTTGCCAAATGTTGATAAGCACAAATTAAAATGTTGGTCACCCATCCAACGCCCATCACACAAAAGGTTGCTTAACTTTTCCGTTCAAATTAGAAACACATGAAAAAGTAGTGTGTTGTATTTTTTACAGTCAAGTTCCATGGCTATCAAATATCGCGGCGCCTTCCCGTGACGCGTTTTAGCTAGGCTGGTGACTTATGGCTGCGACAGATTGACTGCCAGCTAACTAGGGACAGGCGGGTACGACGGTGGTTTGATTGGATGACTTATATTGATGTCGAGTCAATTTAATAGGTCACATTTGACAGTTCATTTATGCAAAGAAAAATATTCCTTACGCTAAAGGAACAAAACTCAAGAAAACTACCTACTCGTACGTCAGTTCTTTTAATACAATTATTCATTAAGAAAATTAGACTTTACTCCTGATGACATTAGAAGCAATTTGTTTTTGCATAAATTAACTGTCAAATGTGGCCTATTAACGTTTCCCCGCCACGCTTTTTTCCGAAAATGGTGCCCCACACGCCACGACCATTAAAAAAAAATTCCAAAAAATTATTAGGTTATACTCAACTCATTCAGGCAAGTAAAAATACAACGTTTCTTGATCATGTCTTTTTGTCTGATATATCAGACATTGGCGTGGTGGGCACGAAAATGGTTTGTCTGATATATCAGACATTGGCGTGGAAAAGGTTAAAATGACTTTACTTTAATGATTATGATATTGATGATTCGATATTGGATAATTACCCGGGTTGACTTACCTTGAAAATCATCCATTTAGCTTTTTTTTATTTATTTATTTTGATTTAAAGACTAACTGTCGTTTCGGACACATTTTATTCGGACACAGTGTCCGAATTGACACTTTTTAATTTTAATATTTTTTTACTGTCGATTCGGACACCGCGATATAAATAGCTGTTTTGTACAGTCAGATAAAAAATCTTCCAACGTTTTCTTTTCATTATAAAAATAAAGTCTCAACGAAGCCTTCTACACGAAGCTATCGGTAATGTTTCTAAAGATGACTGGGTCAAATGTGTGAGGCATGCAGAGGAATAACAGGATCAGGATCTAGCAAAGGCAATTTTAAAAGATAAGAGAATACAGTCTCTGGTAATAAATTTACACGAAGATGACAGCGCTCCTGACCCGTGGTACAACTGCGATGTCCAACTGGTTGTACCACGGGGAAGTAAAGTTACCCATGGTTCACCCCTTTTTATTGATATTTATGATTATGACCCGTAGTAAAACGGTTGAATTATGTCCAACTGGTTGGACCACGGGGACCCGCTCCCGACCTGTGATACAACTGCGATGTTCAATTGGTTGTACCACGGGGAAGTAAAGTTACCCATGGTTCAACTGGTTGTTCTATGATTGTTGTGCGTCCCCATGAATCCCATGATCCATCTCCCTGATATACATGATATGTATTACAGGGAGCTGGACCAAGGAAAAAACAACTCACCCTTGATTCAGAATTCTCAGCAAAGTGGATTTTTTAGAACTAATGCGTGTCTGAAAATCTATTAAGGAATAGCGGACAAATGCAATCTTCTTTCATCAAACATAACTTTTCTGGATAACGTAAACTTTTTAAATAACTCCACTAAGGTCATGTTGCCCTGGTACCCTTTGCGGAGAATTCTAAATCAAGGATTAAAGGGGGACAACCACAACAATCATAGAACAAACAGTTTAACCATGGGTAACTTTACTTCCCCGTAGTACAACCAGTTGAACATCGCAGTTGGACCACGGGTCGGGAGCGCATTTTATAACTCCACTAAGGTCATGTTGTCCTGGTACCCTTTGCTGAGTATTCTGAATCAAGGATTAAAGGGGGACAACCACAACAATCATAGAACAACCAGTTGAACCATGGATCACTTTATTTTAGCAGTTGGACCACGGGTCGGGAGCGATTCCCAGTAGTAGGTACAACTAGTTGGACCAAGGAAAGAACAACTCAGTCGAGTTGAACTATTAGTAAAGATTTTTCCCCATAGAACAACCAGTTGAACCATGGGTAACTTTACTTCCCCGTGGTACAACTAGTTGGACATCGCAGTTGTACCACGGGTGAGGAGCGCTGTCATCTTCGAGTAAATTTATTGCCAGAGGCTGTATTCTCTGATCTTTTAAAATTGCCTTGGCTAAATCCTGATCCTGTAATTCCTCTGCATGCATCACACATTTGACCCAGTCATCTTTAGAAACACTACCGATAGCTTCGTGTAGAAGGCTTCGTTGAGACTTTATTTTTATAACGTAAAGAAATCTTAGGAAGATGTTTTATCTGACTGTACAAAACAGCTATTTATATCGCGGTGTCCGAATCGACAGTGAAAAAATGTTAAAATTAAAAAGTGTCGATTCGGACACTGTGTCCGAATAAAATGTGTCCGAAACGACAGTTAGTCGATTTAAATGAGTTATTTACTACTAGTCTTCGCCGAAGTTAACAGAAAGAGAATTTTTTTTATAAAATTTGGGATAAAACTTCATACCAAAAGTCACTTTACTTTTGGTATGAAGTAAAGTGACTTTTGGTATCAACTTTACGGAACTCACGACGCGACGATCCGTTGCTTCTTTGCAACATGAAAGAAAGACAAATAAAACACGTATATATTTGTTCCAGAGTTGAGAAAAATTCAATAATTAGTTCTCATTGTTTAAGTGCATTTCTTGCTCATAATCAGCAGGTATTTGGCAACCGTGCTTATGTAATAGTATTGAAACTAGTAATAAATGTAGATATAAATTTAAAAAAAGACCATTGAAAGAAAGAAACAAAAATTGTTTAAATATTGCCTTTATTTGTCTTATATTTTAAAAAAAGAAATTACGCGCGAATGAAACCGTGGAGGTGGCCTATAGTTTTAAAATAAAGTAGCACTTTTGTTTGCGGTTGTACTCGTGATAGTCGTGATACCGCGCGCCATCTGGCGGGCGCTACTGTGCGCCACTCAGTCCGTCCTCCTGTCTGTCTGTACCTATCTATCTATCTATCTTTTATCTGAATACTGCTTTGCTAAAGGATACTACGAATCCTTTTAATGTAAAATAATAACCTATGACCTTAGGGCCTAAGTTCAGTACCCGGCTAGGTAGTTTTTGATCGCTTCTGTGGAATAGTGGTTAAGAAGCCTGTATTAAACTCAGAAGTAGTGGGTTCGATTCCTGCCTTTGGTTAGGGATGGCGATTCTTTCCGAAAAAAATCGATTTTTTGAATCGATTCGAATCGTGACCCAATGAATCGATCCACAAAAAATCGAGGCCAAAAAGATCGATTTCTGAAAAATCGATCTTTTTTTCAAGTTGATTTATAAATATTGTATTATAAATAAAGATCGGATATTCGGATGCATATTTACCTCAAATTAAGGTATTGTCATAACATGGAAAGCACTTTTGTATCGATAAAATCAACTGGATTGTCAAATTTAGTTTTTTATTATTGAATCAAATCGGGTGTGTAGTTATATTTACTTATTTTAAGGTGCTAATATGGAGTGCACTTTTGTATCAAAAAAATTTGGGGGTTTTGGATTTGACAAATTAAATTTTTTATAACAGAAATAAAGATGGCCTCATATTTTTTCTTCAATTTTCAAAAGATTTTTATCATACGAATTCACAAATGACGGAGAAATCCTTCTTGAAGTCAGTTAAAAGAATGCCACATGCTAAAGACGTCAATTCCCACCGTGATATCGACTAGATTCGCATGTACTAATTTCCCGGAATCGCGGGATTAATAAGGAAAAAATATTTTTTAAGAAGGCAATATATTTATATAAATTTAAGAAGAATAATATTGTAGCAAAAATGAACTTTAGGTAAATAATTATGCATCCGATTATCCGACCTCTAATGATGACGCAACAAGAAATGTCAGTCACACTCACAGATACAGACAAAGGTCAAAGATTGATTACAAACATTACTTATAGAAAGGCGCAGGATTCAGGAAAAGGAATCCAAACATTCAGCCATTTCGCGAGTTTTCGAATAATCCTATAACCGGCAGCCGGCAGCACTCTTATAATACGCGTACTTACATTAAATTAATTGTAAATACTTTTTTGGTTTATACCAAAACCTAAAATAAAATCGAATGTCGATTTTCAAGGGTGAAATATCGATTCACTGAATCGATTCAGTACTACATATCGATTTAAAAAATCGATCTTTTTGGCTCAAAAAATCGATTCTTCGATTAATCGATATCAGATCGCCATCCCTACCTTTGGTGTGTTGGTGGTAGATTTTTTTTAAATAATTATTTTGGCTATTTCGGCAGTATTAATAAATCACTTGAAAATGTAGGATCTTAAATCAGAGAAGATATTGCAATTTATTATGAAATTGGGTGGTATCAAACTGAACAATGCTTTTTGGTGAAGTTTCACTTAGATACGAAACGAAACAAGTTCTTACCTAGCCGGGAATTGAACCTCGGCAAACGGGACCAATTAAATATACATAATTACCATAACAATTAACCCTAACCAATACAAAACAAATCGTAAATTACAAAAAACATTCGAAAAACATAGAGTTTAAACCGCGTCCCAAATAATAGTGATGTGTGCTGGCGCATAGTGACGTTTCTAAAAACGGTTTGACGGGCAAATTATAGGCTCGTTCCTTGCGCGAGCGCTGACCGTATCTTTAAACGTAGTGATGGGGATAGCACGGATATTAATTTATTCTCCGAGAGTTTTATCATGTCTGAATCGACGACATTGTTGTGATATTTTGTTAAAAAAAATATTTCCTCAAAAATTTACAAAAATCACTTATACAGCCTCGATGGTCTATTGGTTTAAGTATCGGGCCGAGACTCGGGGTCCTGAGTTCAATTTCCGGGTCGAGCTTACTTTGTGTCGTTTTTTTCGGACACTGGTCGGGTTTAGCGATCACCAATCCGCATTTGGCAAGCGTGGTGATTAAGCCAGTACCCATCACTGTAGCCATGACTTGATTTCAATGATGGAGGCCTTTGCCCTGCAGTGGGACATGAAAGGCTGGTACTTTACTTTTTTTACTTTAATTAATAAATAAAAACTTTGCATCCAATCCCCTGTACTAACTCGATGATACGTTAAAAATATGTTTTTGACAAGCACACTCGGTTTCCCTTTCTCAAAGCGATTCGTAAAGGGTTCGACCAATTTATATTAATGGTTTTAATTGTATGTTGTTCCTTGCTTTTTATCGATTATTAAAATGGTATTTTTTAATAGGGCTATGTTACTAAAATGGTTGTGGTTTTATTTCCTAATAATTGGCGTGGTTCCGTACAGACCATTATGTTCCGTGATCATTTTATCTGTTGGATGACTGCCTCCGTGGTACAGTGGTTAGAGCGTTTGGCTCTAATACCCGGAGGTCGTGGGTTCGAATAAAAAGAATCGGTAAAAAAGAATGATGATTTCGTGCTTTGGAAGGCACGTTAAGCCGTTGGTCCTGCGCCTGATATCTCTTCGGTCGTGTCAGACTGCTGTCCCACCGTGTTATGAGAGGAAGGGAACAGGGAGTGCACCTGTGCACTCACTTGTGCACTATAATATATCCTGCGTAGTTAGCGTATCGTAAAAGATTGGCCGCCGTAGCCGAAAACTAGGCTAGGAGGACATTATTATTATTATTATCTGTTAGATAACCGAGCCAACGACTTCTTTATTTTTGCTATTTCTGTGGAACAGTGGCTAAGCTGCTCGGGATATATCCAGAGGTCGAAGGTTCGATTCCTGCGTTGGGTCTGGTTGGTGGTTGGACTTTTTCAGAGTCCGACTGACAAGCTACCACCCCCACAGGTGAAAGCCGCCATAACAGGTCTGGCTGTGTTCCGGCAATATTAATGTGGGAGCCAGTACACTTGAAATTTAAGGCTCGAAGATCAGAGGAGCCTACAATCTGGCAGCACATTGAACTACTTTTTTTTTTATACCACATCAGTTGGCAGACAGACACGCAGCCCACCTGATGGTAAGCGGTCACTGCGGCCTATTCCATTGAGGCCTGAGGGACACTTCATCAGGAAGCGTCGCTCAATGTGCTGCCAGACTGTAGACTTATAATAACTTAGGTATAGTTTAAGTTCAAAGGTTCAACGTAATTGCCAAAGGAACCCTAAGCGTAGCAAGGCTTAAAATTTGTTGTATTTAAAAAACGTTTCTTTTTTAACAATAGCACAGTAAATTAAAGTTAACTGTTTTTATTGATTATTTACGGCCAAAACAACTTTCAAATTAGCAATCCAATATTTTATTTGAATATAAATGGTTGCGTGTGTTCTACGATAAAAAATATAAGTTAATTTTTAAGGTCATAGGTTTTTAATAATTTATTTAACTGTAAAACGTCAATGACTTTTTTTTATTAACTAAGATGTCTGACGGGTAAATTATCAGGAAGTTACGAGATTCTGATATATTGGAAAATGACCCGTAGTGTATTATTTGGATACTTTAAATAATAAACAGAAAAATAAGTTACGTTGATGACAAAAAAAATAATACTAAAAATACTTTGTAATATCTCTTACTTTGTTTGTTTTTTATGATAAGCGTAAATAAGACAATAATTTACTGGTCTGTAATAGAACCCAGGACGCTAAGATTATGAAAAGCCAATTAAATAATTTTTATTATTTCTCGAACTAACGACCTTCACGAACTCGTCACTGTCCTCCACACCGTTTAATTTCATTAGCTGCATTAAATAAAGTGCTAAACTAAGACGACAGATGATTAAAATTCCCAAAATTCCATCGAAAATCGGACTCAAGTCTGCAGAAATATTCCGAAGATTTCGATAATTGTTTCAAAATATTTCCATGGGATTCTGAGTTTTTCGGATAATTTGAACACTTTTAATTTCTTTGTTTTTTAATTTAATTGCTTCTTTTTGGGATAAAGGAATCTGTAGGATGTGAAGACTTCTTAGATTTGCAGAAAGATTTTGACGATCGATTTGGTTCAATGGAACGCTTTCTATAATAGTGGGTTCGATGTCCGCTTATTAATTTGAAAAAAAAAATTATAACTAAAAAATATGTATCCTAGGTGTACACGTTTCTCACTTTTAACGATTACATACATATTATACATAGAAACACCCAGACCGATACAAACAGACATGTTCATGCACACAAAATATGTTTGTACTGTGCGGGGATCGAACCTGCGACCTCTGGTGTAATAGCCGACTTCTCGACCATTACACCAAATGGCTCGTCAAATGAGAGACAGGGACTGTTTGTAAGATTGCTCTTCGACAATTATTAACTCTTTGACAGCCGTCATTCAAAGAATAGTACTAACGTACCCGTACCCAATACCTGATCGGCTGTCAAAGTGTTAAATACTACTACCTATCTTAATTTCTGGAACTTAAGTTTGTTCTCGAGATTTAGTATATGGTCAGAAGTCATAAGTAAGACAGTTATGGTTCTCAAAGCAGAATCGCGGGCGCATCAGACCGCATTGTTCGGTGGGCGGCTCGGGTAATATATATTTAATTGTGACGCCCATCTACGCCCACTTCGTATTTGGTGCACTCTCTTATGGACAGGGGGAGCTGTGGAGACGGTAGGTTAAATGATATACTTGTATTTTTAAAGATCAGCAATTTTTATACATTTTTTTGGCTACAAAAGAAGTGATTTTGGACAGCAAGGTGTAAAACAGGGGTCAGTAATTCTTTTTTTTGTGCATTTTGCACAAAGAAATATCTATGTAAAATAAGTTACTATGGCCTAAATTATAATTTATAACGCTTTTAACGGATGTTTAGAAAAAAAAAGTCTTACAAAAAAATCTACTACTGTTTTAGCTGGTCGGTACTGACAACAAATGTACATTTGTACCAAAATGGAGTAGTTATGTCTATTACCTTTTGGGTAAGTCATGGGTTCAATTCTCGGGTCGGGCATGAAAATTGGTGGTAAATATTAGACATCCTTATTAGTAGGCGTAATCAAACGCTTGCCAAGTGCGGATAGTAAATTGACGAGCCATTTGGTGTAGTGGTCGAGAAGTCGGCTATTACACCAAAGGTCGCAGGTTCGATCCCCGCACGGTACAAACATTTGTGTGCATGAACATGTCTGTTTGTATCGGTCTGGGTGTTTCTATGTATAATATGTATTTACAAAAAAAAAAAAGTATATAAGTAATGTTTATCCGTTGTCTAGCACCCATAGCACAAGCTCATGCTTAGTTTGGGGCTAGATGGCGCTGTGTGAATAATGTCCAGAGATATTTATTTTTATTTTATTTAATCATACATCTGAGTTTATTAATTATACGAACTTACCTTTACTCGAAACAGTATGAGTTAGTTATAGTATAAAAGTGGAGATAGTATTTTGGCGATTGAAAGGAGTATCTGTTGAGTATCGTGCCGGTTCTTCTCAACAGAAGACTGCATTCCGAATCCGGTGGTAGAGTCACTATATATTTGGTTTCTGACGATTTATAAGTGCATCTTTGAAGATTATTTGATTAAAGCCTAGTTTGATTTTATTTTTTGAAGTGAAAACTTCTTTAGCGGCGTTGTGCACTTTTTTTGTATGGGGAAAAAATGTTAAACTCGCGTCAGGATTTATGTGTCACGTGACCTGATCGAAAATCCATATAAAATTTGAAGTCCGGACACGTGTTTTCTACAAACTTATCTGTTCCGGTGGCCAAAATTGGAACTACATGAAATGCAATGCAAAAACGATATTTAATGACAGTTTTAAATAGACAGTAGCGACGCCGCCACCGGAACAGATAGTTTGTCGGTCTATAGACAATAATGGTTTTTTGTTCAATTTGACAGCTCATTTATGCAAAGAAAAGTGCTTCTTATGTACATCAGGAGTAGAGTAAATAATTGTATTAATAAGAACTGATGTTGTTTTCTTGAGTTTTATTCCTTTAGCGTAAGGTATATTTTTCTTTGCATAAATGAACTGTCAAGTGTGACTTCTACTATTATAGCCGCAGTGCGGTCGCTTCCTATCCTATGCTACAAAGTGACCACAAAGACCTTAATTTGATATCCTGCAAAATTCAAAATTTCATTGCCGTAATAAAACATTTAAAAAGTTTGGAATATCTTTATTCGCCGGAATTATATAACAGTATTTTGTGGAAATTAACACCACTTCTCCGCAGTCTTTGGATCCGCTATGCTGCGGAGCATGCATCAGGTCGTATGAAGTTGGAAATGCTGTCCGATTTCTTGCGACAAGAGGCTCGTTCTCACACACAGTTTGGCTTCTTACCCCAAATTCCCAGTGAACATCCTCAAAAGCGACATGTTGATTACTGTAACACCACTCGTGTTATTAACGATTCGGGAGTCTGCGGATTCTGTAAAGGGAATCATTTCTTGGCCGATTGCTCCAAATTCAAAAGTTTATCCGCAGATTCCAGTATGCAATTAGTTGTAAATTCCAAACTTTGTTTTCGTTGTTTAGAAAATAAATAGTTGTCAATCAAAAAAGTATGACATTGACGGTTGTCAATCATTTTATCATCGTTTATTACATGGCGTTTCAGTGTCACAGCAAGGAGTTTCTGATAAGTCTGAAAAAGTTTCTGATTACATACATTTGAGAGATAAACTTTTTAATGTAATATAAATTGTCATGTTTGTGTACGATAGCGCAATAAATAAATATTGTATTTTACCACATAAATGATAGTACTTTTATACCTCTACCAATCAATTTAATCCCTAACCATTCCAAAATACATATCAAAAATGCACAACGTTAATATTCAGGTTTTCACTTCTGCCGGCACTCCCGGAGTGCAACCCGTCGTTTTTTTTATTTACCCAAGACCTCACAATTACACGGTCAAGCACTTAACATTACCCAATTTAAAAAGCATTTTTTTAACAAAAAAAAATATTAACCCTCAAACGACTCCACCCCGCTCCTGTGTTTACAGTTATTCGGTCCGTTCATTCCCACGTTTCGATTTCTTCACCAAGCATTGCAAGGGTTAACTAATTATTTGGTTATTTTTTACCAAAACGCATTTACATGGGTTTGTAATTTAATTTCGTGTTACGTTTTTATGGAAAACAAATGATTATGATGGTATTTTAACGGTTGGAGCGGTTAAGTATTTGGTTAATTTGGTCCATGAAGCTAATACATTGAACTGTAGCCGAATATAAAATAAAAGTCACTTAAAATGCTGGATGTTTGGATGTTTGTTTGTTCCTCAATCACGCCTAAACAGCTGAACGGATTTAGATGAAATTTGGCACACGTATAGTTTATAACCCGGATTAGGACATAGGCTATAAAATTCTTACGGGAAACGTCTCATTCCCGCGGGAATAACAATTGTGAAACTACTGAACCGAGTTGAATAATTCTTTCACTATTGGAAAGCTTTTTTTTTTTTTTTTTTTTTTGTCTGGGGGAAAATGCATACCCAGTAGCCGGGGGGCTACAGGGTTATGTGGGACTCGGACAATATGATCTCTACCCACTAAAAACCCACCCGGTGTTCCCACAGCGCCGTGAGTGGGGGTGTAATGGGCATCCGGCAAAAGCCTTACTTCCATTATACCCCCGGGCCCCGGCGCATGCCCGCGTTACGTGGCGAGCCCTACATGCCCCCCGGTTGGGAGGCTTATGGGATTAGCCGGGAACACCTGACTAATCCCATCCGACGGAGGTGGTGACCGGTGCAATGCAGGAGGAGGTGCCCCCGCACCTCCGTCCTGCTGGCCTCCACTGACTGTTGGAAAGCTACGCTATCCCCGGGTAACATAGAGATACATTAAATTTGATCCCGGAAATGTGGGGAGAAGGGGGGAATAATTGACAAAAGAACGACCGCTAGTGTTTAATATTAGTATGCATTCTTGAGTACCCTACACTGTCAAATCGTCAGATGTTTATCATTGGTTTGCCTTGGGTCAAAAATGCTTAGGGTCTACAAAAAGAGGAACAAGAGAGAACAATGCCGCCTCGGGAGGGCAGGAGTGCCGATTCGTTGTCACGTTTAGATACCATCGGGGTTTTGTTAGGTTTGAACATACGAGGACATTTTGCAAATAGAGACGTCCATTTTGTTCTTAATTTTTTCGATGGGTAAATGGATGGTAGCTAGCCAGTGGAATTTATAAAAATCCTATTTTCAATCAGAACTTTTTTCTTGGAGGAGAATGCGTTTAGGCACCAAAACCGCAGGCTAGCTAGACCTGCGGCCGTGTGTGGGATTCGAGACTAAAGCGTCCACCCACTAAACTCCCCCGGTTTCCCCTTCACACCAGATTGGGACGAGCCGGTGCCAGCGTTGTGGCTATTGACCAGCCCATCCCCGGGTACCCTGACTTGAGACGCCTCAAGTCAGGGTGGCGCCTACGATTTATTGTAAAATATTTCGATATTTAGTGATATTACCTATTAACTTCAAATTCTACACATTTCATTTTCTCAATAATAGCGAATATTTGCTCGATGCGAGCAGTGCTGTCCGAAATAAAACCTAGTATGTTTACAACCCAATGCGTCATTTTTGCCCCCTAACAAATAGTTTGTATCAATTAGCAGACCTTAAAATTCCGTGTTAGCGGCTTTTAAAAGCAGTTTTTACTACATTGACGATTCTATACGTGACTCGGATGAAACACAAGAAATATTGTAGCAGTGTAATTAGTAATTAATTTAGTTAGCGTTCCTTTTTGGGTGAGAACTAATTTTGGTTAAGTTTTACATGTTTTTTATATTAACTGACAAGTAGCAGGTAATATAAAATAGTAATTACTTACAGTCAATTACAACAGTTTCAAATATGTTTTATTGGTATATAAGTAGCGTAATAAATAAAAATGCTGCCCAAAGTATCAATTCTACGTAGACGAAGTCGCGGGCAAAAGCATATATACATATATGCGGTAGAGTGTGGAAGAGTTTAGTAGAGGGTAAAGTTTTTCTATACTAATATTATAAACAGGAAAGATTTGATTGTTTGATTGTTGGTTTGTATTGATTGAATAGGCTCCGAAACTACAGAATCGATTTGAATAATTCTTTCACTGTTGGAAAGCTACACTATCCCCGGTGAACATGCTTTTGATCCTGGAGATGTAGGGGAGAAGAGGGATATTTGAAAAAAGAAATTACGCGGGTGAAACCGCGGGCGGAAAGCTAGTTGTGACTACAATTTGATTTCAATGAGGCCTTTGCCCTGCAGTGGGGCATAAGAATATTTTGATTCTTATTTTACCAAAAAAATCTTTGGAAGTACATAACAAAAACTTTGTCCGCTTGTCAATATGATGACAGTAGCAAGGATTCGCGACATAAAGTAATCTCCCCGTGGTTTGATGGTCTGACACATCCAAGTAACATATTGGGAATACTTTAGAACCGGACATCAGGGATGCCTGTGTTCAGACTGTGACACCTTTGATTAAGAAGCGGTGACTAGACTGTGTAAAAAATAGTTTGAGCCAATTTATATCCTACTATTTGAAAGTACAGTCAACAGCACGTCAGACGTAACACTTTGGACTTTGTACCGCTCTTATGTCGGGGGCATAAGCGCTATTATCGAACTGCAAGTGTATACCGTGATGTGCTGTTGACTGTACATCCGTACATCAGTACATACAATGGGCAGGCCACGTGGCTCGTAAATCAGACTCGTGGTGCAAAGACCTGTTAGAATGGAGACCGTGGGATTATAAGAGACCAGTTGGTAGACCGCTGATGCGCTGTAAAGATGACATCCGGAAGATAGCGGGCCAGAATTGGATACTAACAGCCCAAAATAGAACGAGATGGAGAGGACTGAACGAGGCCTACACCAAATTGGTCGAGGAAGGCTTGAGATGATGATGACTGAAAGTACATACAGGTCACTAGATTACAGTCTAAAATCACTAATCAGAACTAGAAAAAACAGCGCCATAATACCTACCTACTATTAATGTCACACTACAGGGCCAGGCCTTTAGTAGTGTGACATTAAAGTTTTGAAAATCAAGTTATAGTTCAGACTTTATCACCACCCTTGCCAAAATAGTATTAGCCTTTTGATGACCGATACAGGTCAAAAGCATCATCTTTGAAATCAAGTCACCAAGCCTGCCGCTTGCTTATTGGTGACCACAAACCCGAGCTGAGTTTGAAAAAACCGACACAAAGTTAGCTTGTCACGGGAATTGAAACTAGGACACCGATATCACAGCCAGGTACTTCATCATAACCACCATGTTTGTCAAGTGAAAATGTCTCACTTATTTATACACACGGTGATTACGCAAGTCCCCATTTGTGACGAATTTGATCTTTTTATTTTCGTTCTAAGTAATGGTAAACTAGTAGTATAGTGTGAACATGGAACGGCGGCGATGTCAATGCGCTGTGACATGGGTACACTGCGGGACTAGATAAGGACTGTGTGACGCACTTCAGTAGTAGACGAGCGACGGACACAATATTCATAATTGCTCGCCCAGTATTCACATACATACTTAGATGCTGGCAAGGGCACACAAATGTACACCCGCATACACATACGCATCCACTCACACACACCCACACCCACACACACACACACACACACACACACACACACACACACACACACATATATTTACAATTTGCTAATTTTTTCCTTTGTGTTAGTCTGGATGGTGTATAAATACAAATAAAATAATTATGTAAAAATACTTATAATGTATACTAATATAATAATATATGATGTACCGTGCGTCCAACCCAAAAATAATATGTTACCTGGCATATCATATTGGCCGCTGCGAGACAAGCCAAGCTTAGTGCAGCGACCGAAAGAAACAGTGTTGTAATGTAAATTTTTTGGAAATAAACTTTATTATTATTATTATTATTATTAATTACAATCATCTTTCTCTGTCTTGTTCTATGGTCGGATTTTTAATTAGAGGACCAAATCTGACATTAGCTAATGTCATTTTGCGAAAAAAGTATTGCCATGTCCAATGCAATAGTGATGCATTCAGTTTTCGTTCACACACAATAAGGTCGTTAATAATTGTAAAATATATAATAATATAATAATAATATAATATACCGTTTATTTCGTTTCGTTTTGTAATATATTGTAACGATAATAATTGTATAATAATAATTTCATTAGAACCAAATAAAAGTGAAAGCAGTCAATAAAAATCAACTATTTATAAAAAGTACAAAAATACGAATAATTTATCGTCGATAATCGATGGTTGCCACGATAATCGATTATTTTGGTTCATTCATATATCACAGCATTGATTATATTTTATGAAAAGCTGACAACACAGTAAACGTCAGATTTGGCCGTCTTATTAAAAATCCGACCATAGTCAGGGTACGCTTGCACGCTTGCACCATCCAGGAATTAGCAAGTCCAGTACATTGGAGCGTTTGCCATCTGACCTCCGTAACCCTTACAAGGGAAACCAGACCTACTTGGAGCATAGTCGGGACCAACGGCTTAACATGCCTTCCGAAGCACGGAATCATCATTCTCCTCAGACATTCAGGTGATTCAAGCCTGCAATGTCCTAACCAAACTAGAAACAATCACACAAAGTAGTGCTCCTTGCGGGATTCGAAACCACGACCTCCGGGTTTTTGAGCCCATCGCTTTAACCACTGTACCACGGAGGCAATTACTTAACTAGTTGGAATTATCCAGGTGAATATTTATTTCAATTTTAGTCGCACGTCTGTCTAGGAGTATATTAAACAAGAGTTCACAAATATCGAAGATGTTTTCGTTTGTATACCTTTTTGCTTGTAATTTGGCAAAGGTTGATCTATGAAATGGCATTGATGATTTGATCTATAACTGTCAGGGAATGAAAGTCACGTATCATGACGTCAGCGCAAAGGAAAGATCTTCCTCCGAGCTAGGTGTCTGTGCTAAATGTCCATCTTGGTCATTGTAGGTATATCTTTTTTTATACTAGGTCAGTTGGCAGACCGGCACGCAGCCCACCTGATGGTAAGCGGCCACTGCGGCCTATTCCATTGAGGAACACTTCACCAGGTAGCGTCGTTCAATGTGCTGCCAGGCTGTAGAATCATCTGATCTTAGAGCCTGTTATTTCAAGTGTACTGGCTCCTATATTAATACTGCCGGAACACAGCCAGAGCTATTATGGCGGCAGAATTCACCTCTGGGGGTGATAGCTAGCTAATCGGACTCTAAAAAAGCCCTACCAGGCTGCCACCGACCTCCGAGATTTTGATGTAGTCCGTTTAGTTCTACCGCTCAGTCCTACTAGTAGGAATAAACG
This sequence comes from Mecyna flavalis, assembly GCA_949319885.1. Taxonomy (NCBI): domain Eukaryota; kingdom Metazoa; phylum Arthropoda; class Insecta; order Lepidoptera; family Crambidae; genus Mecyna; species Mecyna flavalis. The sequence goes on along the minus strand of OX439420.1, from coordinate 4,918,171 downwards.
GAGAAAATAATCAAATTCTCAATCTCAATTCGGCTTCAGAAGAGGCGTCTCCACGGAAGACGCTGTCTCTCTCCTTGTAAATACAATAACGACCTCACTGGACCAAAAGTTGTGCTGTATTGGTGTTTTCATAGATTTGGCGAAGGCCTTCGATACCGTGTCTTCCCCTATCCTTCTCAAAAAAATGGAATGTCTTGGTATTCGAGGGATACCATACAAATGGTTCGAGAGTTACCTTACGAACAGGCACCAAACTGTCAAAGTAGGTAACTACATGAGCGGTGAATCACCGGTTAGCTTTGGCGTCCCACAGGGTAGCATCCTCGGCCCGACACTTTTTACAGTCTACGTTAACGACCTTCTCTCCACCTCCATAAATAATGCAAAAACAATTTGTTACGCCGATGACACAGTCATTCTTTTTAGTGACAAAACATGGGAAAGCACACTTAAAACTGCCGAGGAAGGTATGATGCTTGTATCCAATTGGCTTGACAGAAACTTGTTAACGTTGAACGCAACGAAGACAAAATACATAGCTTTCCACAAAACCAGTGCCACTGCTCCAACTCATCTACCACAGCTAGCTATACACAAATGTTATGACAGTAGTACAATATTACCCTTGCCAAAACAATGTAAATGTGCAAAAATAGAAAGTGTTACATCGATAAAGTACCTTGGAATCCAGTTAGACCAAAACCTAAATTTTAAAAAACAAATTACCTCGTTATCGGCTCGCCTCAGGAAATTTTTATATATATTCAAGCCACTTCGAAAATCAGCTCCCCGAGACGTACTGATCATGGTTTACACCGCTCTGTGTCAGTCCATTTTGATTTACTGTTTGAAAGTATGGGGTGGAGCGGCCAAAACTAGCTTCATAGAAATAGAACGAGCACAACGTGCCGTTTTGAGAGTCATGTTCAACAAGCCGTACCGATTCCCCACAGACTTACTTTACAAAGAAGCAAAGGTTCTCCGTGTTCGTCAGTTGTATATCTGGCGTGTGGCGTGTGCCCAACATAAAATAACTATTGGCTCACAAATATACAAAAATCTACTTAAAAACCGGGTTTTTAAAATATCTGTCCCTCCCGTCCGTACAACATTTGCCAAACGCTTGCCCCCCTATTCTCACCCATTTATCTACAACAGAGTTAACAAATATTGCCCCATAAAAACACTAACCTCACATCAAGCTGAGAGAGTTGTCAAATCCTGGCTTCTGAACCTCTCATATTTGGAAACTGAACAGCTTATTCCCTCCAACAATTGATATGCTGAACCCTTACCTTATCCATAGTACACACACCTACTTACATGCTTACACTCGACCACAAAGTCATCTCATAGACTTACTCGCACACACATACACACACCACATAAACTCACACATCTCTTTATCTTACTCACACCTCAATTGCCGAGCCTGTTTCTCACTACCTTTAAATCGTTTTTAGTGTTTATTCGTTTTTTCCAATGATATTAGAGTTTTTTCCTGGAATATTAATTGTTATTTTTTGTGTTATTTTCTAAAATTTTCTATTAACATAAAATTGTATAACCTAAAACATTAATTATTATTTTTTGCGTTATTTTCTAAAATTTTCTATTAACTTAAAATTGTATAAAACAGAACCGGAGCTGAAACAAATATTGTTAGTTAAGCACATATTGTTATCTCACCCATAGTATTGCAATACAGGTCTTCGAGCCTAGTGCAATTACTACAGCAATTCGTTATTTTTGTAAGTGCTTTTATGAAATAAACATTTTATTATTATTATTATTATTATTATTAATCCTTTTAGTCCTACTATCTGCTGTGTGAAATTTAATCGATATATCCAAACGGCTTAGTCACATAGGCTGTCAAAATTCAAGTAAATCAATAAATCTTAATTCATACTTAAAAAATGATCACAATTTAACGCATTTTATTTTTCTTTAGATAGACTGTCCCTGTTTAAATACTAGGATTCGCGACCATTACACCTGGCGTATAAGACAGGTTCACTGCCATAAAAATCAAGCCACCACTAGGTGATAGGTTCATGTACTGGGCCGTCTAGGTGGGTACCAGCGCAGTGCCAGATATTTACCCGTGAAATAGAAGTGTGTCAAGTACTCCTGTGTTTCAGGAAGGCCACTGAATGAGACCTAATAACTGTCGTCTCGGTGTAGCTGGCGCAGGGCGGTGCCAGACAGTAACTGCTTAGTTACTGTTTGGCACTGAACTGTCTAAGGGCAGACGTGGCGCTTACCATCAGGTGTGCGATCTGCTCGTCTCACATAGCAATAAAAAAAAATTATAAAATCAAAATGCAAAAGCAAGTTTGGCTAATGTTTCATTTCGCGATCGCCTTTGAGACCAAACGCTATATTTCGATGATTTCACGTAAAGAATATTCAGGAAGCGCCGCTCAATGTGCTGCCAAACTGTAGGCTCTTCTGATCTTCGAACCTTTGATTACAAGTGTACCTACTAGTTCTCACATTGACAATGCCGAAACACAGCCAAAGCTGTTATGTACAAGTTAAAACCTAGGCATTGGCCTTTCCATAATGGCCGCTTACCGTAGGTAGGCTGCAGCATTAGTTTATCTTAAAAAAAAAACAACATCAATTCTTCCTTATAAACTTAAGCCTATAAACTACTAGTCAGATTTAAAAATAATTTCACCATTAGTGTCAAGCTAAAAATACAAAAAGCGATTCTGTCCTAAATATTTTCGCTACGCCCAATTTCTCGGAACGGCCCATAAAATATTAACATGGAGGACTCGCTAACACGTATTTTTTGACATTTTTTTTTGTCTAAACACGGCAGAGACATCGGAGAATGCGGTCGAACGAAATAAGAAAAAACGAAGACACACGAAACACGGGTTAGGCGTTTTTAGCGCCCGGACGCGGGAAGCTATGTTTTGACATTTTGTTTTTTTGCCAGTTTTTGGCGGGCGCGAGCAAGTGACGTTTTGTTTTTTTATTGGAGGAACACAACTTAAGGACTTAGAGAATCTTAGAGCTTCAGTTTGAATTAGCTTTTTTTATACTAGTTTAGTTGGCATACAGGCACGCAGCCCGCCTGATGGTAAGCGGTCACTCTACCGTAGAGTATAGCATTACCGTACCGTACCGTAGAGACTGTCTCTACGGTACGGTACGGTAATGCTCTACTATAGTTACGACATTATCCCGAAGAATTGTGATATTTTTCGGGGATAAGAAATAGCCTATGTCCTTTCGGCCTATTTATGTTGTGTTTTTCTTATCTATGATTGTACCAAATTTCATCGAAATCGGTTAAAGCATAAACGCGTTATAAACAGACAGACAGACTGATTTAGTATGGATTATATTTGATTTTCATCGTCAATATTGACGGGGTCAACTGTATAATATTACACAGATATGTAACAGCTGGCGTGAACAACAGCTAAATAGATAGATAGATATGATCTTATTTATTAAGGGAGTGTAGGAATACTCTTTTACCAGGTGGTGGTTCCTGTACTAGACCGTCTAGGTGGGTACCACCGCAGTGCCAGATATTTTCCCGTGAATAGAAGTTTGTCAAGCACTTCTGTTTTTCAGGGAAAGAGCATTAATTGAAGCTAGTGAAATTACTGGGTATATGAGACCTAATAACTGTCGTCTTGGTGTAGCGGGCGCAGGGCGGTGCCAGACAGTAACTGCTTAGTTACTGTTTGGCACTGAACTGTCTAAGGGCAGACGTGGCGCTTACCATCAGGTGTACGATCTGCTCGTCTTGTTACACATTGCAATAAAAAAACACTCCCATCAATTAAGAATCCTTTTGAGTAAAGAAATGTATGAATCCAAATGAATCCAAAACTTACTGCCAAGCGAGAAGTTTAAAACCGGTTAGCAACTAGACAACAGCATACATTACCTAAGTATTCAACTTCGAAGAACACAGAATACATCAGATATTCAGATAGTGTTAACCCCCGCTGCTTCGTCTGCGGGTCACCTCGCACCCGCGGTTAACCCGCGAGCGACGCGACTGGGCCTTTCTGATACACACACATTTGGTCACGATTTTGACTCTAAGAGCTCCATCTGCCTCATTAGGACGCCATGGCGACAAAACGCCGCCACCAGCATAATTTCTGTAGTTTTCAAGCAAAAAGCTTGTAGCGTGTGGCGGCCATTGGCGTCAATGTGCAGCGAGTCCAAATGTAGTCGGTGGCCCGTGTGAGGCAAGGCTTAGCTCGGCCTCATTAGGACGCCAAGGCGAAGTCGCCGGCTGCCGTATCATAGTATGAAAATGTCACATTTAACGTTGCAACCGTTGCCAAGTGAGGTATGTCTAGGGCTACGGAGGTCAGATGATAATCTCTCTACGTGATGTTTTTTTGGCATTTTTAACCCCCACCCCCTCCCTCTTGGTGATACATGGTTAGGTTTAAGACTACCTTCCCCCCCCCCAAACAATACAGATATAGGTTTCATCTAATTTTATTAAAGAGAGCTCTACACTGCAAGCTGCTTCTGTGTGATATTATAAAATTTTTGTTTAACGTGTGAAAGTCCTTACCTGAATATAAATATTTTCTTTCGCCTCATAGGTTTTTTGCAACGCCTTTTATAATACCGTCGCGACATTCCCTGCATCGTGAATGTTTGACAACAGGACACAGTTTTTACACATAATTGTATGTATAACAGGTTGTCGGTCGCTTTGTATGGTCTATTTATAGGTAATGACCTTGTTAACTTGGTGGCAGGTGGATCGTTCATTGTAAATCCTATTTTTGTTGGTAAACTAGTTGTAGTAATACTTGTGGTTAGGGTAGTAATGTGTGTGAGGCTGGTCAATAGCCTCAAGGCTGGCACCGGCTCGTCCCAATCGGGTGTGAAGGGGAAACCGGGGGAGTTTAGTGGGTAGTGGGCGCTTTAGTCTCGAGTCCCACACACGGCCGCGGGTCCAGCTAGCATGAGGTTATGTGGCATAAAAGCATTATCCGGCGAAAAAAAAAGCCAGAAAAAAGGGTAGTAAAGTGTAAGTGTGGCTTCGATATCGGATCAGAATAATTTTTCTAGTTCATCAATATACTTACCTCAGTGTGATACCTCGTATTTTTAATGATCTTGAAGTTCGGGGTTCAATTCCCGAGTAGCGAAAAATTTATGTCAGATTGTACAAACATTGTGTGACGCCTTTTTCATCCGTGGTCTTCGAGTCTAGGAATCGATTCCCAGGTCAGAAAAAAATGTAAGAATCGGGTTTGAAGCGTCGTTATTAAGATAGTTTCTACCATTGTTACGATGACTTGACTTCAATGATTGTCAGTCTTTGTGAGACGCAGGCGAAGCTACGGGCAAAAACTTGTCTATAATAAGATACAAGTAAGTCCTAGACTGGAGTCACCTACCGACAGTCTGACGGTCGAACCATTATGACATAGAGGGCAATTGTCTCTTTACTCATCAAAAATTCTAAGAAATACTCAAAAGAAAATAAGAAAATTTTCCTAAGAATAACCTCGAGTTTGAGTGAAACAAAAAGCATGTCTTCGCATCTTATACGTCAGTCTGTCAAGTTTTCCCAAGTCCCTCAAGACGTATCCGATATCCCTAAGAGTGTTAAAATAGATATAAAATAGGATAAAGTGAGCGTAATACGCCCTGAGTTTTGTGTATACTGTATAATATTATTTTAATAAAAACTATGGTATAGGTACCGAGAAACTACTTGAATATCGGGTGGCGATTGACCGAACACGAATTTTGAAAGTGCGCGAGGGCGTCCGGGAGATTCGCGAGTGAAAGAATTTTCTAAATCGGTTCAGTAGTTTCGGAGCCTATTCAATACTAACAAACAAACAAATCCTTTTCCTCTTTATAATATTACTTGCCTTCCGCCCGCGGTTTTACCGGCACGTAATTATCACCCCCTTCCCCCCACATTTCCCGGATCAAAAGTATATGTTATAGCCTGTAAGTGGTCCTGTAGTTGACTGAAATAAATGAATTATTATTATAAAAGTACCTATGTCACCCGGGGATAGTGTAGCTTTCCAAAAGTGAAAGAATTTTCCAAATCGGTTCAGTAGTTTCGGAGCCTATTCAATACAAACAAACAAATCTTTACTCTTCATAGTTATGTATAGATTTACACTATTTGTCTATCATTAAAATAGTGCATTACCACGGTCATGTACTGAAGAAAGTCGCGAACATTTTCACTAATTGGTGAATTAACGCGGTGTTTCTGAGAAGGACGAATGCGCCCGCGCACATGTGCCGCGCCGTCTGTCCGAGCTTCCGCCGGACTATTACAGGAGCGTGGGGCGTGTACAGACAGAAACACTACTATCTAATGCCTAATCAAACAAATCAAAGTATTTATAGAGATAAACATGAGCGATTTTTTATACATAATTATCTATAGGAATATAAAAAAGAAAGTTGGTGTTAGTTACACTATTTATAACTCAAGAACGGAATGAACTTTGGCACACGTATAGTTTATAACCGGGATTAGAACATAGGATACTTTTTATCCCGGAAAAGTGGGGGGAAGGAAATTACGCGCGGGTGAAACCGCGAGGGCAACCGCTATTATTTTATTAAAAGCGCTCATGAATCGTTGAAAATATCACTTAAACTTAAGCTAGAATGTATTTTTTATTTACTACTAGCGGTCGCTCCCCCCCTTTCCGGGATAAAAAGTATCCTATGTTAATCTCCTGGTTCTAATCTACCCAATTTTCATCCAAATCGGTTCATCCGTTCTTGAGTTATAAATAGTGAAACTAACATCACTTTCTTTATATGTAATAGATTTAATAAATTTTGGATAACCTTACATACATAGGTATTGATCTGACCTCAAAGTTAATAGCTTAAATAAATAAATAAAAATAAATAAATATCTCTGGACATTATTCACACAGCGCCATTTAGCCCCAAACTAAGCATTAGCATGTGCTATGGGTGCCAGACAACGGATAAACATTACTTATATACTTTTTTTTTTGTAAATACATACCTACATATTATACATAGAAACACCCAGACCGATACAAACAGACATGTTTATGCACACAAATGTTTGTACCGTGCAGGAATTGAACCCACGACCTCTGGTGTAATAGCCGACTTCTCGACCATTAGACCAAATGGCTCGGCTCGTAGCTTAAGCAGTTTAAGAATGGTTTGCACATGTGTTATGGGTATCAGATAATACGAAGGTAGCAGAAATATGTATTGATAGCTACTGGATCTCAGAGACAGTCAATGGAAAAACAAGTTCAACTGAACCAGTTTTCTATGAATGTTCAGTGTGGTCCCGGCCTAAGTATAGCAAATGATAATGAATGGGCGAAGCGGCGCGCCCGGCGGATGTCTGTCTGCCTGCGCTGGTACGTGTCAGATTTAACATTCAAGGATTCGCGGTTCGATGTTCGGTTTAGCACTTTCAAGTGGAAAAGCTTCTTAGGGCTGAAACTGTGTGAAGCGGGACCCGCGTGCGGATAGTAATCCACTGCTGGCATTTAAAACATTGTGTCGCGCATGCCCTGTACTAAGCCGGCAATGTCTTACAAACCGCGCGCGGGTCCCGCTTCACACAGTTTCAGCCCTAAGATTCAGTAGTACTAGAAAGTGATTTGCACTGGAGTGACCATCTTTTTTTTCGGAGGAGAATGCGTTTATGCACCTTAACCGCAGGCTAGCTAGACTGGCGGCCGTGTGTGGGACTCGAGATTAAAGCGTTTACTACCCACTAAACTCTTCTTCACATCCGATTGGCCCATAGACTAGCCCATGTGTAACCCATATTCAAATCTACAGGATTATTCACAAATCAGACATACGTACACTTTCATGGTTTTATCTTGAAAATTATATACATTTTATTTATAATTATATATTATTTTATAATTATATTTCGAATTATATGTATAGTTAAAATAATTTTTTAAAGACAGACAAGTATTAAATTGAATAATTGCAGTTTAAAACCACTTGGAAATTTGCACCCCACTCACCGGAACATCCGCAGCGTAAAACCCCCTAAGTCGGAAACCTCTCAATTATAAGCCGAGATAATTGGAGTGCAGAATCGTCTTAAATCTACAACAATCATTAATTTGTACTTATCCTTTGTGCGGTTATGGCACTTCAAGTTGTTAAGAGGCTTTAAAATATAACATTTTGTTAATTACCTGATTTTCTTTGTATGGTTTTCTACTCTTTAAAGAAACTTAAAGAAACTTTAAATGTTCCATTACACTTGAATACTGGACATTATCTCTGGACATTATTCACACAGCGCCATCTAGCCCCAAACTAGCTTGTGCTATGGGTGCCAGACAACGGATAAACATTACTTATATATATATTTTTTGTAAATACATACATAATATACATAGAAACACCCAGACCGATACAAACAGACATGTTCATGCACACAAGTGTTTGTACCGTGCGGGGATCGAAACCGCGACCCGTGGTGTAATAGCCGACTTCTCGACCATTAGGTACACCAAACGGCTCGTCAAAATAAATGCAAATGTGTGATGAATGGTATTCATGTATCTCAAATAGTTTAAAGTATCAGCCTATTAAAACATCTCACTGTGTTTATTTATAACTAGCAGCCGCTCCGCGGTTTCACCCGCTCGTAATTTCTTTTGTCAAATATTCCCCCCTCCCTTATATTTCTGAGATGAAAATTACCCTTTGTCACCCGGGGATAGTGTAGCTTTCCAACATTGAGAATTTTTCAAATCGGTTCAGAAGTTTCGGAGCCTATTCAAAACAAACAAACAAATCTTTCCTCTTTATAAAATATAACTAGCGGCCGCCCGCGGTTTCACCCGCGTGGATCCCGTTCCCGTGGGAATTGATTAAAATCCTTTCTTAGCGGATGCCTACGTCATAACATCTACCTGCATGCCAAATTTCAGCCCGATCCGTCCAGTGGTTTGGGCTGTGCGTTGATAGATAACTATGTCAGTCAGTCAGTCAGTCAGTCAGTCACCTTTGAGTTTTATTTAAATAGATATAAGTATAGAATATAGATCAGAGTAGCCCAAAGAATAGCAGCAAATTGAGTCCCTCAATGGTAATAGGCCTCAATGGTAATAATAATTAACATAAAAAAAATAATGTATATTAAGATAATGTAAGCAGTTAATATGTACCCATTAGATCATCATCATCATCCCAGCGTATTCCCGATTGCATCCAGTATGGAGCTCAGGTTCCGCTTCGACTATGATCCTAGATTTGACAAGCCTGGTTATTACAATGGAGCGATTGTCATCTGACCTCCGTAACCCTTACAAGGGAAACCAGACCTACTTGGAACATAGTCATAGTCATAGTCATAGTCGTAGTCGGGACCAACCGCTTAACGTGCCTTCCGAAGCACGGAATCATCATTCTTTTCAGACATTCAGGTGATTCAAGCCTGCAATGTCCTAACCAAACTGGAAACAATCACACAAAGTGATGTTCCCCGTGGGATTCGAACCCACGACCTCCGGGTATTAGAGCCCAACGCTCTAACCTGTATATACCTGTATATTAAGATAATGTAAGCAGTTTTTGTAATTATATTAGATACCAATGAGAAATAATAGACTAAGTGATAAAATTTCTTTTTGTGAAAAAATATATAACTTTAACTAAACCGACCGTAAAATAAAAGTTTAAACACCATTTTATTATTCAGGACTCGATATTACAACCTTTGTACTGCAAATTAATGCTCCATTACTTATTCTATTGTACAATTTTACTATTTCTAAAAGTTTTACGAGGCTGATCGCGTGTATAGGCGAATAAATGCTAAATTGTAACCAAAAGTTCGGAGGTTAACAACTATTATAGTTAATAAAAATAAAATATTCACACGTTCCAGTAAAACCAATTATCTTTGAATAAAAATATGCGAGGAAAAATTCAATATACTCATTTGGAAAAAGCCACCCTAATCAATGTAATTATAGAGCTCAAATTTCTTTTCAATGAGCACAAAAATATCTTAGCAACTGTTTCTTGAACATGTATGCAACGATTCAACACAATTAAACTTAAGAATAAAAACTTTATGCTCTACAAACTTATTTTTCAAGCGCGGATACGATTAAAAAGTTTGTTATAGTCTGTATTCCAATGACAGTAAGAGACAAGAAATAACAAGATGGCGTCGGTTGAACAGCTGATCGGGAATGCCGCGCATTGCACTGAAAAGCCAAAGAAATTTGTCCACCGTGCGTTTTTTGCGCGTCTTTTTTGAGGTTTTGCTCTTTTTCAAATGTACGTACGGTTTTAACGCAAAAAGTTTTTGACATTGTTTCTGCACCGCTCGAATTTGGCGCCAATTAATTTTTTGAAAAAGTTCAGAGTAAGAGGTTTTCAGAGGTAACATGTTAGGCCGTTGAAAATTATTGCAAGCATTGAAATAATCATCGTGACATGAGTCAAATTTAGAAAAAAAAATACAGGTATTATATTAATAAAATAAAAAAACATATCATAACCATTGAACAATTACAGAGATGGAAACCTACACAGGTAATAAACTTATTAATTCAGTCAAATAATTTCAGTCATGTCTACAAAACCAAAACATTTCTTCTCCACACACCTAACTCTTTTTTAATTAAGTCGACCCGTAATTAATACTTTAGAAGGGAATCGGACTGGAGATTTTATTTAATGCCAAGTGACGTATTTTGGACCCTCGTCGTATCTGGATGACGTCTGCTTAGCGAGGTTAAGAGGTCTTACCTACGAGACCCGCTGTTGTGACCGAGACTCAATTTGTTTTGAGATTATTGTTTTTGCAGAAATATTTGGTTGAAGTGCGTTGATTTAGTATATTTAAGCGTTGACTCATTCTATATTTGGAAGCCATTAAAGCAAAATATATTGATGTGATGTTCTGTGAACCGCATATTTTGTCTAAGGTATAGAGTTTGTAAAGTTAGGCCTTGTAGAGTAGAGTTAGGGCGTGTTGAGTTAGAAGCTTGGCTCTACATGAGATCTAATAACTTTTTGACATTGCAAGTCTTGACAACATTTTGCATGAAAATGTTTTTGGTGGGATTTATTTTTCATTTATCACTAAATTACATATAGAAGAAGAAAAAGGGTTTTTATTGAGCACAAACAAAACACAAAATTATATAGTAAGCGAATGTGAACAGAACTCACAGTCTTATGAATTCTGTGGAAGAAGGACCTGACTAAACCTCTGATATTAACATTACTCTGCACGGAATACTTGTGCGGCCATTTTGGAAATGACCGCCATTTTGCGCTGTCACTCCACACTCGATCGTAATCGCAGTTTGATATATCGTTGCGAAAATTCAATTGATTATTCAACTCGGGCGCATTATTTTCGACACAAAATGTCGCCTTGCTGTAATATTTAAGCGATAATTAGGTGAGTTGGTGATAAATTGGGGGAATGTGAGATGTGAATGATAAGAAGTGCAATTTTTAACACCTTCTCTTGTATTTTTAAAGTTTAATTATCAGTATTGCTGTTGTATCATACACTTACGTCCTACATACACTGATCCCAAAGTGAGGTGAACGCTTGTGATAAGCGTATCAGAGTAAAGGTACCACTAAGACATTTGAGTATAATGTACAAAAAATGAATCCGAGGATGTGCCAGTTCATCACCACAAGGTAAGCACCGGCTCGTCTCTTTGTGAAGGGGAAACCAAGGGAGTTTAGAGGGTAGTTGGACTCTATAGTTTCGAGTCCCACACATAGCCTTGCTAATCTGCTAAGACTACAGAGAAAATAACACATAATTTGTTTGAAAGCAATCCGTCAAAAATGGCCGCAGCTACCGTCTTACCAAAGGTAAGACGTCTTGCTATAAATGTGGAAGCTGTTGGTCATGTGCATGATCTCTTTTCGGTCGTGTCAGACTTCTGTCTCACCGGGTTATCAGAGTAAAGGAACAAAGTGTGCGCTCTCACTTGTGAACTATACACCAGCGTAGTAGTAGGTATATTGATCGTAAAGATTGGTACCCGCATCCGAAAACTCGGTTAACAGGACAATAAAATCAATTCCCAAAACGGCTGTTAGTCAAATCCGAAAATTTTAAAAACACCTGCCCAATTTAAGCAAACAATGTCGAAGATAATCTATATGGCGCTCTGGTCCTTTTGAGATGGGAGACAACGGGCCCGTACGACTTGCCTTTGTCGAGAAGCCGATAAGTTCTCGCCTAAAGAAGGTAATGTTCTCACTGGTTTACTAAGGAAATGACTATTTGTAAAGCCATTATCATTGGTGTTACGCACGGCTTCTTAGTTATGCCCAATACTTTTTTAATGTTTTATCTAGTTTCACATGAGTTTCACAGACAGCCTATCTGATGGTAAACGCTTTATGTGCATTCAGATCAGAATCATTAATTTCTTAAAACTGTGTTACAAATAATATTATCGAAACTCATAGTTAGAAAGGCATTCTGTATATGTGTATATTAGGGAAGGAGATAATATTATGTATTGTAATAAGTCGGTCATATTCTGAAAGTATAATCTACCATCAACCAGACTTACGCAGAAAAGGAATCAACGACTTCCACTGTTTCACCGAGAACTCAAACACTATTTATGCTATGTATGTTAATCGTCATTCAATAAACAATACAGTTCTACAAGATAAGAAATATTACATTCAGTTCTACTACAATCTGATTTAGATCCAAAAAATGTATAGCTTAAATAATATGTAGGTACTACTGGACCTTAATATGTAACACGTGGGTCTGATCCAGGCCCGTTTCTATTCAAGTCATATACCGAGATGTTTTAAAGCGTTCTAGTGAAGGAGACCCTCAAAGACCCGATAAATTCCTACCTAAAAGAGATAAGGCGATGTTAGCGACGCGCTTCGACTTTACAACAATAATTAGCACTCACCGATCGCTATCCATTATCGTGATAAGAATTTGCGAAAACGCAAAAAGGGCAAAATTGCGTTTGCCCTTTCTGCAGATTTTTCACAGGCTTTGTGTAAAGTATTTTGATTTGCATCGATTAGATCGAAGATTAATCGCGTAAAATCTTTTTGAATACTATTTTAGGGTAATATCGAGATCGGCAAAAATTGATTTTTTAGCTAATTAGGTTAGTTGTCCAATACTATTCTGCGTCATTTTTTACGTAAGACAAGTTTTGAAGAGGTTTCCTCTTTTCCTTTAAGAAAGTTTTCATTAGTTTTCCTTTAAATTTTTACGTGACAGATCATAACGTTTTCTCAACATCACATGATTACTTGGTTGTCTACAACTGTATGCTTTTCTAAACATTTTTAGCACGCAAAACCAAGCTTCGAAATGAATTACCTTCAGCAATATTTCCATTAATATAAATAACCTTCAAGAAACGAGCGTATTCTAAGGTCCGGCAACCCATATGCAATGCCCTTGGTGTTGCAAATGTTTATGGATGACGGTGATCAATCAGGTGAACTGTTTGCTAGGTGTACCTCAGGGGAGTCATATAATAATATACCTTAGTGTAGGTGTTCCCAAGGGAGAAAAATTAGCTCCCATACTCCATATCCTCATATACCTCAGTATTGTTTAAGTGTCTCTCAGGGAGGTAACTTGGCTCCTTAACATCTCAGCGCAGGTGTTTATCAAGGAGCTTACTTGGCCCCTATACATCTTAGTGTAGGTCCACTAAGGGAGGTACCTAAGCCTTTTTACACCTCAGAATAGGTATACCTAAGGTGGGTTTACTTAGCTCCTACACAATAACTAAGGGTCGGTGTCGCTCAGGGAGGTAACATACCCCCTAAACATCTCAGTGTAGGTGTTCTCCAAGAAGATTGCTTGTACCCTCCCAATATAGGTGTCCCTCAAGGAGGCAGCTTAGTACATGCATAGTGCAATCCAAGCAACGCCAGGAGGCAAGGCTAGTCGGCTCAGTCGCACGCACCCGCCACGTCACTTTAGCCTCAGATATGCTCCGAGTTAAGAAGCCATAACTGCGTGCACGCGATGCGAGAGGTAGACAAGTGTGGAATCGCCTTTTTTAAATATAAGATACTGAAATCTGTTTTTTTACTATGATTTTTTAAAGAAAATAAACGACTATTGTTGATAAGCAATATTATCTAATCACAATAAATGTTGAGCCATCAAGCTCGTCTTACCTATCATTTGATACTTCAAAAAGTTGCGTTTTTATTTAAATATGTAGGTAGGTATAGTTATAATTTATTGGGATTGCAGAATCAGATGAACAGCCCTTATCAAAATCGAACCACAAAGTAACAGAGAATCACAGAAGAAACTTTCACGCCATTATCAAAAAAAAACTGGATACAGTAATTTTATTTGTTATTTTATTGTCAAGTAATACTTGCAAAGCTAAGTTGCAAAGCTTCCTTTCCCTTTTTCACACCTTCCACCCCTTTCATTCATGCACTGTTTAATTTATATGACGTCAATGTGAGGTATGCGCTGCTGGACAATACTACTGAACCGATTTAAAAATCTTTCACTGTTGAAAAGCTACACTATCCCCGGATGACAAAGGGTACTTTTTATCCCGGAAATATGGAAGGAAGGGGGGATATTTGAAAAAAGAAATAACGCGCGCGGAGGCGGTTGCTAGTAATATTATAAAGAGGAAGGATTTGATTGTTTGTTTGTATTGAATAGGCTCCGGAACTAATGAACCAATTTGAAAAAATTCTTTCACTTTTGAAAAGCTACACTATCCCCGGGTGACGTACGGTACTTTTGAACCCGGTTAAGGTAATGTGGGGGAAAGAGGGGATAAAGGGCGATTTTCTGACAGGCCATTTAAAAAAAAAAGTTCCAAAAGCTTTACTAGATGGCGTTGAACGATGTATGTTTTTCTTGCTATTTCTCTATGATTTCTTCCTCTGGTATTGTATCTATAATGACCTTTAATGCAGTAGTAATAAGGTTGCTGTTACAAGTGAAAAAACTTAACGACCTGCATGCCCATATATATTATGTCATGTGTCATAGTGTTCGCTGACGTTTTGTTGTGATTGTTATTTTGTTCATTGTTTTTGATAAGTTTTTAAGTTTATAATTCGTTTTTGTTTCTCATCCATCAGTAGAAAAGTTACTTTTAGTCTTATACATATAATGTATTAATAGTTTTCTTTGGGTTTTAAACAGTTACTTATTAATTTATATAAAATTCATGCCAAAAATGTCTCGCGATGACAATCGCAATATCACCAACTTCAATTATTATTATCCAATACAGTATGGCCAAATCAAAGTCCGTTAATGCGTGCTGAAATAGTCGTATTAAGTAGAGTCCAGAATCCAGTAAGCAAGCCAGGGTCAAACAGGATTCACCACACAAAACACAATACGAAACAAGTGAGCGCATTCGACGAACCGAGGTAAGCGAATAAGGCCTGCATGAGAATTTTTCGGGAATGACAATGACATCTGACACCAAAATACACTTCGAAGTCATTCGTTCCGTTCCTTGCATAGAAAAATTTTACTCGTTCCTTGTGGACTTTTCACATAGATGGGGTGGCGCCATCTATTGAGCAAATTAAGAACTAAAAAAACGAGCTGTCAGAAAATCGCCCATTGATAAAAAGTATTACGCGAGGGTGAAACCGCGGGCGGACGGCTAGTGGTTAATAAAAAATAAAAAATAAAAGCCGCTTCCACACTCGCGCACTCATAACGTCTCGGCAACGCACCCACAGGATACGTTGTATAGACGCATTCTTTATATACAGGGTGATGTCTCATTCACGATACTTTTTTGCTCATTTTCCTTACTGAATAACTTTGTGGAATTGTAGAAGAGTTTATTTTGAAAATCTATATTAATGTTTCAGTTTTTCAACGCTGGCTGTGTTCCGGCAATATTAATGTGGGAGCCAATACTCTTGAAATCAGAGGCTTGAAGATCAGATGACTCTACAGTCTGGCAGCATATTGAGCGATGCTTCCTAATGAAGGCAGTCACCTGTGGGGGGTAGCTAGCCAGTCGGACTCTGAAAAAGCCCTACCACTAACCAGACCCAAGGCGGGAATTGAACCCACGACCTTCGGGTTTTATACCCGAGCTTAGCCATTGTTCCACGGAGGCGGTGTTTAGAAGTTTCTTAAATTCTTACATCAGAGGCATCATTCACGAGTCGCCGAACCTGTCATTTGAAAGGAAAATAAAGTTGGCAGCAGAAAATGAACTCTGGAGAACTTACTCACCGACAGACGTCTTTAAGGGGGGTAATTTTCTCAGACGAGTGGTTTATCCAAGTGTAAGATAGCCACTGTGTTAGGCATTTCTCTACGAGATCGAATCAGAAATGAGGAGATTCGTAGAAGAACGAAGGTTGCCGACATAGCACAGCGACTCGCCCAGTTGAAGTGGCAGTGGGCTGGGCATATATGTAGCTCGGAGAACAGATGGCTGTTGGGGCAGGAAGGTTCTCGAATGGAGGCCACGTTTGGGCAAGCAAGACAGAGGCCGGCCACCTACGAGATGGACAGACGACTTAGTGGGGATGGCAGGGACGCACTGGTTGCAGGTTGCGTCCGATCGGATATTGTGGAGGTCGTTGGGGGAGGCCTATGTTCAGCAGTGGACGTCTTGTGGCTGATGATGATGAAGATCCATCATTAGATCCCATCATTGTAACTAATAAGTTGATTACAATGATGGCGACCTTTGCCCTGTAGTGGGGTATTAAAATACTTTTACAATTTTATGTAAAATGTATCATTATAAAAATTATGAATATGATGAAATTTCACACACCCTATACAATGGCGCTCAGGTTACGTGTGTTTTGACAGGCGTTTACCGGCCATGCCGAAGCCATACCGGCCTCCCCCCCCCCTCACCGATAGACACATCACTAATACACCAGCAAAATCACTGGGGTATGGTAAAAAGAACCACTGAGTAGTTGTAGAGCCATGCTGTTTTACAGTACGAATGGGCCGGCTCGTCCGCGGAAGTACCACCCACTCACATAACACCAGCGTGAAATAATAGTGACTACTGTTGTGTTTCGTCTGGTTGTGAGAGTACCGGAGGCCCACACCCCCCATACCCCCTTATGCCGACAACGCAACAGCGATCCCTCTGGTGTTGCAGATGTCCATGGGCGGCGGTGATTGCTTACCAACAGGCGACTCGCTGGCTCGTTTTCCATCATTTCAATGAAGGACGAACGGATGAACTGCCTAGTTCATCCGTTGTCTGGCACATATAGAAGCTAATGTTTACTTTAGGACTAGTTGGCTATTTATTATAAAGCCGATATTTTACTTCACTTTTTAGGCCTACACCTAAAGGTGTACCGGCACTTCTCTCCTAAAAAGCCGTAACTGCCACTTAACTATGACGAAAAATGAATGCGTTCGAGCGTGAGTTGAAAGGCAAACAAGAATGGGTGTCGCTCTGTCGCGGACCTCCGGCGCGGATAAATACATTTACGTGTTTATACTGCGGGACCGTGCGTGAGCCAAATGATAACAGAACGGATAGACAGGGACAGAAGGAGAATAAGATTGAAACATAATGCAAAGTTTTTTATAACATTATGGCAAACGATCGCTGAGGTTCTAATTTAAATTAAATGCTATTTTTATTTTTTTATTACCATGCTGTTTTACAGTACAAATGGGCCGGCTCGTCCGGGGAGGAAAAACCACCACCCTCTCACATAACATTCCCTCGGTCCCAGGTTGAAGAAAGCCGTCAAAGACTTGAGTCTGAAATCGAGAGAACATTGACCAGGATCTCCGATTGGGGCCAATCAAATTTGGTTTAGTTTAACCCCATTAAGACACAAGTCTGCACGTTCACTGCTAAGAAAACCCCATTTACTATAGCTCCACGATTCCTGGACACTCTTCTCACCACCTCTAAGAGCATTGGGATCCTTGGTGTCTACATCTCTAGTGATGTCCAGTTCCGTAGTCATTTAGAGGAGAAGGCTAAGCTGGCATCGAAAAAGCTCGGAGTTCTGAATAGAGCAAAAAAATTCTTTACTCCCAGGCAGAGACTGCAGCTTTACAAAGCGCAGGTCAGGCCACACATGGAGTATTGCTGTTATTTATGGGCCGGAGCACCACGGTACCAGCTGGGTCCTTTTGACGCGGTGCAAAGACGCGCTATAAGAATGGTCGACGATCCCGTGCTCACAGACCGTATTGAGCCACTTAGTCTGAGGAGGGACTTTGCCTCCCTTTGCGTGTTCTACCGTTTGTACAACGGGGAGTGTTCCGGGGAATTGTTTGACATGATGCCTACAGCCACTTTCCACCATCGCACCGCTCGCCATCGGCGGGGAATTCATCCACGCACACTAGAACCAAAATGGTCGCGTACTGTGCGTTTTGAGAGTAACTTCCTGCCACGTACGCTAAGGTTGTGGAATGAGCTCCCCAGCGAGGTGTTCCCACAGGACTATAGTATGGGGTCCTTCAAAAAGGGCGTGAAACGGTTTTTATTTGGTCGGCAATGCGCACGTGATACCCCTGGTGTTGCAGGCGTTCATAGGCTACGGTAATCACTTACCATCAGGTTGGCCGTATGCTTGATTGCCAACTTTATGGCATAAAAAAAAATAACACCTGCGTAAAATAATAGTGACTACTATTGTGTTTCGTCTGGTTTGTGAGAGTGCTGGAGGCCCACACCCCCATACCATCATAAGGGCGGCAACGCATCAGCGATCCCTCTGGTGTTGCAGATGTCCATGGGCGGCGGTGATACTTACCATCAGACGACCCGCTGGCTCGTTTGCCGCCTCGGATATATAAAAAAATATCACTTGCATCGAATTTTGTCAAATATTGTGTTTATTTACCCTGGCCGTCTCTACGTATTCCAAGCTCTACTCTACCCACAGAACTCTACCCATGCTCGTTGCCCGCTACCGAATTGACTCTATTAGTATATTGGTTCAGTTAGAGCCGTTTTGAGAATCTATTTTTAGAAGTAAATCTATTTAAATAAAACTCAAAGGTGACTGACTGACTGACTGACTGACTAACTGACTGACTGACTGACATAGATATCTATCAACGCACAGCCCAAAGCACTGGACGGATCGGGCTGAAATTTGGCATGCAGGTAGATGTTATGACGTAGGCATCCGCTAAGAAAGGATATCTCGATATTCCCACGGGAACGGGAACCACGCGGGTGAAACCGCGGGCGCCCGCTAGTATTAAATAACCCTTGTATATTATTCACTCTGCGCTATCTAGCAAACTAAGAATAGATAGTGCTAGACAACGGATTAACATTACTTACTGCCTCCGTGGTACAGTGGTTAGAGCGTTGGGCTCTAAAACCCGGAGGTCGTGGGTTCGAAACCCGCGGGGAGCATCAGTTTTTGTGATTGTTTTCAGTTTGGTTAGGACATTGCAGGCTTGAATCACCTGAATGTCTGAAAAGAATGATGATTCCGTGCTTCGGAAGGCACGTTTAGCCGTTGGTCCCGCCTATGTTCTAAGGAGGTCTGGTTTCCCTTGTAAGGGTTACGGAGGTCAGATGGCAATTGCTCCATTGTAATAACCAGGCTTGTCAAATCAAGGGTCATAGTCGAAGCGGACCCTGAGCTCCATACTGGATGCAATCGGGAATACGCTAGGATGATGATGATGAACGGAACTTTTATTACATTTGGATGATAAATCTCCACAAGGCTGGCACTGGCTCGTCCCTTTCGGATGAGAATGAGAAACCTGGGGAGTTTAGTACTTAGTGGGACGAAATTCTTTAGTTCCAAAACCTAAACATGGCTGCAAGACATCAATCTTAAAGTAACGAGCACATCTCTTTCTTAAAGGCCGGCAACGTACTTGTGACTCCTCTGGTGTTGCGGGTATTCATGGGCGGCTGTGATTGCTTACTATCAGGTGATCCGCTTGCTTGTTGCCTCCCTCTTACATTAAAAAAAAGTCTTGCTACTAGTTTTTCTTAAATACATGTTGTAAATAGAAATAACCAGATGGATACAAACAGAAACGTTCATTCACAGTCACACAAATATAACACACGATTCTATTATACCTAATAGCTGACTTCTCAAATCAATCTTCATATAGGCACATTAATATTTGTGGCTAGTAGAGCAACTATCGAAAGTTTCGCTATCGATAGTTGACCTTGAAAAATAGTAACAATATCGATAGTGCTATCGATAGTATCGATAATATCGATAGTATCGATACTATCGATAGCCCAATCCAGGCAATACTATCGCGGGTAAGCAATACTATCGATACTATCGATAGTATTGTTGATCGATAGTTAAAAAACTATCGATACTATCGATAGTATTGCAGCTCGATACTATCGATAGTATTGCCTGGATTTGGGCTATCGATAGTATCGATAGACTATCGATACTATTGATATGACGTCAACTATCGATAGTTTATCGATAGTTTAGCGATAGTGGACTATCGATGGGCAATTCTAGTGGCTAGACATTACACTAATTAATACTTTAATTTGAGCATAGATGGCGCTGTGTGAAAATGACCAAGTCAAAGTCAAACTATATGCATCAGAAGAGCACTTATAAAAGTCAAGTGATTACAACGTGATTCTTCCGAATGCTGTTTCTATCGAGTAGAATCCGGCAAGAAACTCGATAGTAACTTTTTTATTAATTTGACAATATCAAAACGTTTCAAGTGCACCATCAGATGTGATGAAGTATGCATAGTATAAGTCTATGCGCTCATCACAAGTACTAGAACGTGTGCTTTCATTGCGCGTAACGAGACTGCCTTAAGATGGAAGACCCATGGATTAGATTCAATGGAAGCGCCATAGATATTATGCTTTAACCAGGCCCGGGTAGATGAAATTTTTCATCGGTTTTCGCCGGTATTAAAAGTACATAAGGTTCAAATTAAGGTGGGATCTTTTTCACAATACCTGATTAAGGGTAATTATATTTATTACTAGCGGCCCACCCGCGGCTTCGCCCGCGTGAACTATAGGACGTTATCCCGCGGGAATTGAACTATAGGACGTTATCCCGCGGGAATATCTTGTAAATTGTAGCCTATGTGTTATTCTGATGAATAAGCTATATTATTGTAAAGTTTCATTAAAATCAATTCAGTAGTTTTTACGTGAAAGAATAACAAACGTGCATCAATCCGCTCCCGGGCCGGTACCGCCGCAACCGCTATGTCCCTGCATTTTAAATCTGTAATATCTTCGAAACTATTCATTTAAATTACATGATGTAAACGGCCATATTGATCTATATTACATGCACAATTTATTTATGGTACTTTATTGGATAAGGATTAATACTGTATTGCTTAAAATCACTTTTTCGTAAATAAGCCATTATTTTATCGTAATAAGTAAAGGAAAATGGTTATTGTGGGTTATCCCTAAGAGATAGACATATACCATCGCGGACTTTTTTGTAAAACAAAACAGTACATTATTTTGATCTATCTGGTAGGGTTCAGCCAGCGTTTGCAATGTAAGCGCAAAATATGTGCTTATTTACGACCTTACACTAAAAACCTCTAAAATTATCAGTGTTTCTCTACTATATTATGCATGTATTATACATATAAACCTTCCTCTTGAATCAGTCTATCTAATAAAAAAAACCGCATCAAAATCCGTTGCGTAGTTTCAAAGATTTAAGCATACAAAGGGACATAGGGACAGAAAAAGCGACTTTGTTTTATACTATGTAGTGATTAGGGGTTATTACTAGGGTAATTATATTATTATTAGCAGTCCCCTCCGCGGTTTTCACCCGCGCGCAATTTCTTTCGTTATACCCCCTACCCCCCACATTTCCGGGATCAAAAGTAGGTACCCTATGTCATCCGGGAATAAATCAGCTTTCTTACAGTGAAAGAATTTTCCAATGTCGGGGGAAACTGCAGAAGTGTTCCTGTTGCATAAGTGCTTATACTCGTATACCCATGGCTTACAGGCCTCTACTGCAGGAGTGGCAGGCCGGTTTATGACCCGTGGAACACCTAAGTGGTTCACCTAGGTGTTCCACGGTTACTTTTTTGTACCCGTGGATCACCTAGGTGTTCCACGGTTAACTTTTTGTACCCGTGGATCACCTAGGTGTTCTGCTACCACTTTGGCGTTCCACGGGTCAGAAAGGAATTTTCTGTAGGTACCCCTGATCTAGTTTTACGGCTAACTTTCTGCACCTCTAAAGACTATTTCTAAGGGACCAACTGAACCGACCAATTGAAACAGACCAACTTTTTTCTTCCTCAAAGATACAACTTCCTTCTTAGTTGGTCTGATTTTATTTGTTAATTCAAAGTCCCCATCCACATAAAGCGGATACTGGTATGGTACCAGGGCAACATGACCTTATTGGAGATGTATTTTATTTTTTCATGCATTTTTTCATTAAGGTTTTACACACTGCAGCTTTTAAAATCTCTTTTTTCTTCTTTAGATCAACTCGTAAAAAAAGCTTGACAAAATTACATCTCCAATAAGGTCATGTTGCCCTAGTACATTTGTAAATGATTCTTGTAAGGACAAACGGGAATGAACCAAAATTCTCTTTATCCGTCACCGAGGAACACCTAGGTGAACCACTTAGGTGTTCCACGGGTCATAAGCCAGGAGTGGCAGGAAGGCTTATGACCCGTAGAACACGAGTGGTTCACCGAGAGCCTGCCTCCTCCAGTGACGTTAAACGTCGTTCTTATTCTATTCCCCAGTCTACGGAACAATGTCGTATCTAGGTTGCTCTAAGTCTCTCAACCAAAATGACTGCTTTTACCGTATCGCGATGGATGTAACGCGCGTCCCCACTTAACGCGCTTAACGCGTCAGTTACGGGCTGGTTAAACTTGCATGTGGGACGGTTATGGTCGCTTGCGTAAGGTACGATGCTAGATAATGATGATTTTTAGGCGAAGTACCTAGGATATAATCATTATTTTAGGTAGAGTAGTCAGGAGATATTTAGTGATTTCTAAGTAAAGTACTCCTAACTATTTTTTACGACCACTTATTATGGATCTAGTTTTATTATTTTGTTTGGTGGTAGAATTTTTTCAAACTGGCTACCAACCATGTCCCACAAATAAAATATACTGGTTGTGTTCCGGCAATATAAATGTGGGAGCTAGACCGGTCAACAGCACATCATGGTACACTTGCAGTTCGATAATAGCACTTATGCCCCCGACATAAGAGCGGTACAAAGTCCAAAGTGTAACGTCTGACATGCTTTTGAGTGTACATTTAAAATTAAAGGCTCGAAGATCAGAAGAGCCTACAGTCTGGCAGCACGCCTCCTGGTAAAGCATCCCTCAATGGAATAGGCCGCAGTGAGCGCTTACCATCAGGTGGGCTGCGTGGCGTGCCTGTCTGCCAACTGATATGGTATAAAAAAATACTTTGAATTTAATTTTTCAAATTACATAGACAATCGCCATAATTATAATTTTGAAAAATAATAAAGGAAGAATAGAATAGAATAGAATAGAATTTTTTATTTTGCTTAAAACATGGTACATGAGTAATGTTAAAAGTTTTGTGTTAGATCGCATGTTTAGCCGTCGCAGCGGCATGCAAAAATAATTATAAAATGTGCACAAGTTAAGATTAATTAAATATCCTAAGTAACATTCATTCTGCCAATTTCAATAAATTAATTAAATTTAAAATTATATAATGTCAAAAGATTTAAAAAACATCACAACACAGTAAGCAAGTAAACATTTTATAAAATAACTGGGTTAACAATTTCGAAACCCTACCGAACTGAAATATTCCTCGACAGAGTAGAAACATTTTTCCAATAACCATCCTTTCAGTTTGATTTTAAAACTATTAGTGGGAAGTGTTTTTATGTCGTCATTCAGACTATTATACATTTTAATAGCCATATAATGGGCATTTCTACTGTAGTGAACTGTGGAATGAGTAGGCAAGAGAAGCCTGTTGGGATACCTTGTATTGGCATTTAATTCCTTTTTTGTTGTGAATGATTGAGGAATATTAAGTGTTATCAAGTTATGAAAACATGTTATCCTTTTTCATCAGAGCATTGTGTACACAAACACACGCACAGATCCTTATTATCAGTAGTGATAGGCACATCCTTGTCTCAACTTTTTGATGGATAGCTTCTTCATAGATAAAGTGTTATCACTTCGGCTTGTCTTTGGCAAAGATACCTAATCTAAAAGGAGACTGTTTATTGTCTCTGGTTAACACCTTGGTTGGTTAAGTACCTAAGGGTATTAGGTTCAAATTTCCAGTTCCCAGTTCGGGTAAAGGTCACGTTAGCTGCTGTCCCACCGTGCTAATTATGAGAGTGGGAAAAGTAGTGCATCTGTGCTTGCGAATCGAATAAAATGTATTTATTTTTTATTGCAATGTGTAACAAGACGAGCAGATCGTACACCTGATGGTAAGCGCCACGTCTGCCCTTAGACAGTTCAGTGCCAAACAGTAACTATATAAGCAGTTACTGTCCGGCACCGCCCTGCGCCCGCTACACCGAGACGACAGTTATTAGGTCTCATATTATACCCAGTAATTTCACTAGTAGTTAGACGATTACATTCCGGGGGCTGGGCTGGTCAATAGCCACAAGGCTGGCACCGGCTCGTCCCAATCGGGTGTGAAGGGGAACCGGGGGAGTTTAGTGGGTAGTGGACGCTTTAGTCTCGAGTCCCACATACGGCTGCAGGTGTAGCTAGCCTGAGGTTATGGTGCATAAACGCATTCTCCTCCGAAAACATCTATACCTACTAAAGATTTTGATTGTTTGTTTGTTTGTATTGAATAGGCTCCGAAACTACTGACCCGATTTGAATAATTCTTTCACTGTTGGAAAGCTACACTATCCCCGGTGATGAAAATATGGGGGGAAGGGGGGGATTTTTGAAAAAAGAAATAACGCGCGGATGAAACCGCGAGCGGAAGGCTAGTACCTATATTATAAACATATTAGTTATAGTCAACCTCGACTCGTGTCAATAATGTAGTTCAAATGAGTGTATGTCGGTCACCGTGGGCATCTCAGCAATTATTGATTCACTCTCATATTATATACTGCGACCAAACAGGTTTGATACATTTTAAAATTTATTTACTAGCCATCAGTCCGTGGTTTCCTGCTTGGTCATTCTCTTAATTTAGCGGGTTC
This sequence comes from Mecyna flavalis, assembly GCA_949319885.1. Taxonomy (NCBI): domain Eukaryota; kingdom Metazoa; phylum Arthropoda; class Insecta; order Lepidoptera; family Crambidae; genus Mecyna; species Mecyna flavalis. Next base: position 4,892,983 of record OX439420.1, on the reverse strand, counting down.
AAAATGTTTTTTCCATAATCGTAAATTGCGAGAAAAATGACGATGTATATTTAATTTAATATAATTATGTACGTGCTACGCAGAATCACAGAATAATTGAACTTCATAAAAATCAGGTGAGCTGTTCATATTTGAAAACGTAATTAAAACACACACAAACAATATTATTGAACAATTCTATGGGTAACATTTTGAAAATTATGATCTCCTTTTGATTTCTGAATATATTTTTTTTGTTTGTGTTTCATTACACGCATTCATACTTATTTGCTACGCCCAACCGGGTAACATGATGTACTGGATCAACATTTATTATTTACCAATTTAAATAATTTGAGTATGAGTTTGACATGGAACCTCCCTCATTTAAAATATTATTTCATAAACTGTGAGACACACACACAAAAACCTGTGATTTTTTAGTCTTATGCACTTCATAAGGTTGTTCCCCACCACTGTTATTGTTGTCAATCTTCGCATAGGTGCCGTTTATCACCACAAGTGAGATTTCATTTATAATTTATCTCGCATTTTTTTTTGTACCTTTTTGTAAGTACTACCTATTGTTAATCTTGTTGGTGATCTAATAATCATAATCCTTTATTACGTAATGTGGTAACAATTGGTCTTGATAAAAATAACAATAATAAAATGGTACTTACTTTAACATTGCAAGGGTGCAGCAACCACTTAAATGACTTAATAAATAAATGACTTTTTGTTATTATTTTATCAGTGTCAAGTATCAAAATTATTGGTCGCAGTACACAATATGTAGATAGAAGCCTGCTAATCTGCCGCTAACATAATTATAATGTATGCGCTGCGTAAGTAACGATAGTGGCGTGATGGATGGACGGACAGTGTGGGAGACGTTCGATGCCCGGACGGACACCCACACAAGTGATTTAGGGAATTTTTTAATTCATAAAAAAGTGCGGAATGTACCGAGTTCGATTCACGGTTCAGAGCATAAAATCATCTCTCGCGTCGGCTAATCGCGTTGAAGCGCTGGCTTACTCTATGACGTTAACGCGCTGTGATTGGCGGACGTGGCACGGTATGAGCGCGGCAACGATTGGTCGAGGAGTCGCGTTAGGTCCTGAGTCCAATACAATTAATGTTTATTAATTGTATTGAACTCAAGCCATTTGGTGTAATGGTCGAGAAGTCGGCTATTACACCAAAGGTCGCAGGTTCGATCCCCGCACGGTACAAACATTTGTGTGCATGAACATGTCTGTTTGTATCGGTCTGGGTGTTTCTATGTATAATATGTATGTATTTATAAAAAAAAAGTATATAAGTAATGTTTATCCGTTGTCTGGCACCCATAGCACAAGCTAATGCTTAGTTTGGGGCTAGATGGCGCTGTGTGAATAATGTCCCAAGATATTTTATTTATTTATTTATCCAGACACACAACAAACAATAGTTCTTCACAAAAATGGTCCTGGATGGGATTCAAACCCACAATCTCTGGCACAGGGCAGGGTTACTACCAAATGTGTCATCGAACCAGTTATTAAATTATTTAAGTTTAACTTTTGAGTGCGACTGTACATGCAAATAAGTTTTTGACTGATTCAGTCCTCAGTCGCATTCCTTTTATTGTTTTAAAACTATCGGTACAATCCTGCATAAAAACTACACGTGAATATGATGTATTGGTGTTTTTCGTGTAATTACTTATAGATACTTATCTAAGTTGTACCTGTTTTCGATTAGTTTAAAAATTCAAATGGTAGGTGGAGAGTTCGAATCTTGACACGCACTTGTTTTTTTTTTTAAATGAGTCTACCTACTCTGTTTGCGACTTAGGCCTCTCAAGTCGGGGTACCCGGGGATGGGCTGGTCAATAGCCACAAGGCTGGCACCGGCTCGTCCCAATCGGGTGTGAAGGAGGAACCGCGGGAGTTTAGTGGGTAGTAGACGCTTTAGTCTCGAGTCCCACACACGGCCGCAGGTCTAGCTAGCCTCGCTTGTTTTCCTGTGTACCCTTGGCTGTTCCCTTGGTGTTACAATAGCATAATTTAACGCATTCTGTTCCAAAAAAAAGTTAAGGTTTTATTACACTTGACAACTGTTCCATCAAGGTAGATAATTTCTGTGACATTTTCTATTTATTCCCATCTTATCGATCTCCGAACCATGGGTCCAAAGACCTTGTTAATATTCATAGGTATTGGCGTGACGTCTTACTGAAGGAAGCTATAAAGCTTCCCGTATTGGCTTGTCCAAATTTTAGGGGCCTACTGCTATGAATGCTTAATGTCGTAGTGCTGATGGTTTGAAGTGGCCACTCACTTCTATGTCACTAAATAGTATAAAGCAAATTCGCTTCTTTTGGTTTTGGTTCTACAGTTTAAATGACAAAAAATTATGTTTATCCATTGGCACTGGCACTCATTATGTGTTTGTATTTAGTAGAGATGCAACGCTACAACAAATTTTTAGCCCCTCCATTTTTGCCTAGAAAACGGTCCACGCGATCATACAATAAGTAACATAACAGGTTGAACTTGAAACCTGCACGACGCGCCCGCCGCGCCAAACTAAAATGTAGGTATCGTTTGGCCGGCCGAATATTCGGCGGCCGGATACCGGATATTCGGCCAGTGATCAGGCCGAATATCCGGTATCCGGCCAAACAACTATCCGTTGCATCTCTAGTATTTAGTTTCAGGTTCGATGTAAATCGTTCCTAGGATATTTACTATTTTAGGCTAGACTTATACCTCGACGGTCCAGTGGTTTCCGTAGTTCATATTCCTGGGGACAACTTTGTGTCGAATTTTTTAAGCACAAGTGATTAATTTAGTACCTTCTTAGTATCAATTATAATGATGATGACTTGATGCAGCACAGTAAATAGGCGATTACTTAAAGTCTCAATATTTCATATTAAAATACAAGCGGCCTTATACAGGCACAATATAACAACTTCACATTCTCAAAGGCCAATGCTCGTTGTCAGCACAATGCCTTAAGTAATAATGTGCATAGTAACGCATTTCCTATGCGCATACAGCGAGAATTACTGCCAAAACATACAAAACATCGTATGATATATGTAGTAGACGTGATAAAATAACCAACCTATTTTAAAGAAAAATATATTTTTAATACAGCTGGCAGACAGACATTTAAGGAACTGGGGAGATTGTTGATATAACTTTGGCAATGGAAAATAGTAATTATCAAGTTTCTTGACAACTTTTTTCCATAGAAAAAAATCTTACTTAATGCTAACACTGATGAACACGTTAAAAACGTGAAAATTTATAAAAAGTTTAAATTGGCAATATCTTGAAAACCGAGCAACTTTTACTGAAGTCATGTTAGGCTTGTTCGATGCCTCTTGTGCTGGCCTACCTCCAGTGTCACTGTGACGTTTCTTTGTTGGAACATCCTGTATAGCTAAGTGGTTTCAGACGTTGCTTCACATAGGATTGGCCTGAAACTGACACGGCTATATCAGTCGTAAAATTTTCTTTCGATTCATACCTAATGTATATTATTTTATTAAAAAAATATTGCCTAAATCAACTAAAGTCTAAAAAACTTTTCTCGAAACGTATTTTTCGAGATACAGTGTTTTAGGTTTACACGGCAGAAGTGTATGAATAAAAGCTTAAGGCAGTATTAATTAAATTAAATTAAAATTAAAATTCATTTATTTCAGATTCATAAAATCCATAATAATATCACAACGCAAATAATTTTAACATAAATAAAAATTAAACTACCAATCAAATCAATAATTAAAATACAATAAATTAACAATTTAAATAAAATTAAATTAAAAATAAAATCAAATTAAAAATTCAAATAAAATTACAATTAAATAAAATCACGATTAATTAAATAGAATAAAATCACAATCAACATAAAATCAAAATTAAAAATTTAATATTATTTTATAAAAGGTGATGAGCTATCATGCAGCTTCATCCACCTGTGCAACAAAGGGGAGTCCCACCGCTCGGCTAACACACTCAGTATGCTGTTGGCACTACTCCGAAAGCGGTTAAGCAGCGAGGCGCTCCTCTTATGAATCTCTTATTAATGTGGGAGCCAGTATACTTAAAATCAAAGGCTCGAAGATCAGATGAGCCTACAGTCCGGCAGCACATAAAGGTGCTCCCTCACCGGTGCTCCCTCAGCATTCGCGTGTAATGTAACATTATAGATTCGTCTTCCGAGCATTACATTACAATGCAATACTAACTACCTCCCTGACCGACGAGCGTTCGCGTGTAATGTAACATTATAGATTCTGCTGATTGATTGATTACACATTGTATCATTACAAGTTGCGCATTAAAATGCTCGGTTCTCCTCCTTCACTGTTGTAATGCTCGAGTGTGTAACGTTACATTACACGCGAATGCTCCCGGTGAGGGAGCACCATAAAGCGACGCTATCTGTTGAAGTATCCCTCGATGGTATAGACCGCAGTGGCCGCTTACCATCAATGCGTTTCTGTCTGCCAACTGATGTGGTATAAAAAAACTAAAAAGCAATATAAAGTTTCCTGAATTCCAGTATAAGACCTTTATGCCGGTAATAGTCTATTTATGCGAGAGTGTCGCCATTTTAGCACCTCCAAACGACAGTTAATAGCGACCTATAAAATTAGTTTTACTACCAAACTAATCAGAATGGACCGATTTTATATTAATTGTATAACTTTATGGTATATATAAACCTTTGCAGGTGCTATTGAATTTATGTATTTAATAATAAAACTTTGGACACAGAAAGTCGATTTGCGGTTGGATATTAAAGTACATAACTCGATGGTCCAGTGTTTAAAATATCTGGCTATGCCAAGTTCAAGTTCTGGGTAGGCCATAAATACGTACATGTATAACCTAAGACACATTTATATGTTTAAGTATTTTTTGCCATTTCTTGACTGATATTGTTCTGTGTACTATTGTTTTTTCAAAATAACCTTAGTTTATGCTAATGGGGGCACTAGCAGGGTCCGGCCGTTATGCCCCCATTCCGGGTTGCCCCCGGCCGGTATGCCCCCAAATTAAAAAAAATTGTTCCAGAGTGCCGTTAAACCGTAGGGGCATACCGGCCGGGGGCAACCCGGAATGGGGGCATAACGGCCGGACCCTGCTAGTCAATGGTTATTCGTTACAAAAAATAGCGTTTATGTGATGTCTATGCGTTGTCTGGAACCCATGGAACAAGCTCTAAACGGCGCTGTGGGAATAGTGTTAAAAAAGTACCGAAGGTGCGCGAAGTAGGTACATTGCGCGTAAAATATTATTCTTTTTTTAAATATCTAAAATAAAAAGAACCCCACAACATTTTTGATGTCAAAATATAATTTCAATAATGTCACACGGATTTTTAGCGGTTATGTCGGGGTTTTTTAAACACCGTGTTTAAGTTACTTTGTAAAAGTACCTATATCGTTATGACCTGTCTCCCATTTAGATTGGTCAACAAGCGAATGATCAGCAATAATGATGTTATAGTATAAAAAGACCGCCATTTCGCCTTTTCATCAACCACTCTGGTTTCCAATCACAGCCGGCTGTATAAAGTGTAAAATGGATTTTAAATTCGCATACGGCAGTAAAATAAAGAAAATAAAGCGGCGCCATAAAAGCGGCATGAATTTTACCGATTGCCATGTCAGTGTTTACGTTTTTACGATTTTTGCGGCTATGGTCTTACTGACAGCGAGAACTATGAGATTTTTTGATTCATGAGACTGTTGGCTCAAATCCTACCCTGGACATATTATTTACGTGATGAGATTTTAGAGCCTTTAATTTCAAATGTACTGGCTCCCACATTAATATTGCCGGAACATAGCCAGACCTGTTATGGCGGCAGATTTCACCTCTGGTTTTCACTGTGTAGCTAGCCAGTCGGACTTTGAAAAAGTCCTACCACCAACCAGATTCAAGGCGGGAATCGAACTGGACCTTCGGTTTCATACCCAAGTGGCTTAGCCACTGGACTTAAAGCCAGGAGAGTTTAGTAACCGGCAAAGTTCTTGACCATCGGTCCACGGATTGGGGAAAATTTAGCGCATGTGCACTTGCGCATGACCAATAGCGCGCGCGAATTTCCCGAATACCACGCGCGTTATTGGCACTATTGGTCAGAGGTATGCTTTTGACCAATAGCGCGCAGGCGTGTCAAAATTCGTGTTCTGCGCAATCCCCACCCGATATTCAAGAAGTTTGCCGGGGTCTGTATAAAGCTTCGTTAATTCCTCTTCGTGCCCTCCGCTGGCATCGAACCCACGTCCTCTGTCGGCGAATGAATGAGTCGTAGGATATTACATGTATTGTCGGACAAAATTGCTTTTTTGATGTGAATATCAATTTGTTTGGTTTTCAGAATGAACTTCAGGGCGCGAAGTAAAAAATTATCGGTTAAATAAAATTTATGCTTTTAACTCGAGAACTGAATTCTAAAAAGTTTTTGGTAAGTAGATCTTAGAGATATTGTTTACCGGCCCGTTGGCGTATTAGTGACTCTGCATTGTGCGCTAGGGGACGTCGGTTCGAATTCAAAGACAAAATTTTAAGTGAACAACTGTTGTTTGTTTTGTGTCCTTTTGGATTAGATCAATATAACTCATGCTAGATATTATGGCGGTCATATTTTATTAAATGAGTCGATGTAGTGGTCGAGAAGTCGGCAATTACACCAGATGTCGCGGGTTCGATCTCCAACAAATATGTGTATGAAAATGTCTGTTTGTATCGGTCTAGGTGTTTTTGCGTATAATATGTATATGTATACATATGTATTTAAGAAATATTGATTAGTTGTATGGCATCCATAGCACAAGCTAGTGCTTGGGGGCTAGATGGCGCTATGTAAAATAATAACGTATAAAATATGAGTTGATAAAATGTTTCCTTTTGGCATGACATACCAAATTTAATTTATTTGTATAGGTATATCAAACTAATTTATTTATTATTTAGTATAATAAGTCGTTCTTGATATTTACGTATTTGAGTAAAAATAAATAACCAAGACTAGATATTGCAAAAACTCACTGAATTCTGAACTTTATGTTGTTAGTAATAAGGTTTAATAAAATTATGTCTTTTAATACATCTATAGACTTTGATGATATTTTATGTGCTTTTTAAAAGTGTCATAAAAACATACTTTATTTGCGGACGACTTCATAACTAGGGTTCTGTATAATTTAATCGAATACTAGCCTTCCGCCCGCAGTTCCACCCGTGCGTAATTTCTTTTTTCAAATATCGCCCCCTTTCCCCCCACATTGCCTGGAGCAAAAGTACCCTATGTCCGGGGATAGAGTAACTTTCCAACAGTGGTAGAATTATTCAAATCGGTTCAATAGTTTCGGAGCCTATTCAATACAAATAATCAAACAAACAATATAAAATCTTATCTCTTTATAATGTTATTAGTATAAGTATAGAAGTAGAGACCTTAGGAAAGGATCTAGGCTACTTTTCAACATCATCATCAGCCTATATACGTTCCCACTGCTGGGACACAGGCCTTATCTCAATTGTGAGATAGTGTGGGCCATACTCCACCACGCTGGCCTAGTGCGGGTTGGTGGAGGGGTGCGTAAGGCAAGTGACTAACCTTAATGTCAGATGTTATCAAGCCGCCAGATGGCCTCTGACTAGGCTTGACGACTAATATTTACATTATAGTAAATATCAGCCGGGTCCAACAGCTTAACGTGCCTTCCGAAGCACGGAGACGCTCGAAATTAATGTCACTAAATATGGTCAGAATGGTCACCCATCCATTAACCGACCGCGGCGTAGTTAGCTTGACTTTTGTTATCGCTAACGAACCACTGTCACAGCTGCGCCACGAGCGCCTCTACTAGGCTTCTTTTATTTCCCAGATAATAATTAGTTCTCACTTCAAGGTGGGGCACTGCAGTCTGGCACTACTACCGAAGATAGATCAAGCGCAGGACCAACAACTTAACGCTTTTTGTTAGTATGTTAGTAGTGGTAGAGCCATGCTGTTTACAGTACGAGTGGGCCGGCTCGTCCGGGGAAGTACCACCCTCTCACATAACACCAGCGTGAAATAATAGTGCTACTAATTGTGTTTCGTCTGGTTTGTGAGAGTGCCGGAGGAACCCTAAAATAAATCGAATAAAAACCCTGATGTCACTTAAGAAATTCGTTGTTAATAATATACCTTTATTAGTAATAAATTGAGTTGTCTGTCGGTATGTATGTTTTAATTACAATCATAAGTTCTTAATGTTCGCTTTTTATTATGCCTGTATGGACATACACACATGTCATGGTGGATTATTTTTGAGAGGCGATCGTGGATGTGATGGGTTCGATGCTGCAACACTGTAGGACCCTATGATTTTCGAGCCTTCATTTTCGTGTGTATCTATAAAGGTGACCAATTGAAGCCGAAATTTGGTAATACATACACTTATAATTTATTTCTTTGTTTAATTTTATGAATTTACGTAAACGTAGTCCAAAAAGTGAAATAGAAGTGTGTCAAGCACTTCTGTGTTTCGGGGAAAGGGCACTGTAGCTAGTGAAATTACTGGTTATATGAGACCTCATAACTGTCGTCTCGGTGTAGCGGGCGCAGGGCAGAGCCAGACAGTAAATGCTTAGTTACTGTTTGGCACTGAACTGTCTAATGGTGGGTCTATGCTTACGAGCCGAGCACGAGCCGCGCACGAGCGGAGCACGAGCCGAGCCGCTCTGCTCGCGTGACAAATGTGGACGCACAACGAGCCTGCACTGCGAGCGCGATGAAAATCTCTTTGTGTTCGTCAAAAACCCGAAAATCGCGGAGCACAGTCGAACACGAGCCGAATGCTCGAAGCGCGCTCGTTCGAGGCTCGAAGTCGGTCCACAGTACACGAATTTTGGATCGGCTCGTGCTCCGCTCGTGCGCGGCTCGTGCTCGGCTCGTAAGCATAGACCCACCTTAAGAGCAAACGTGGCGCTCACCATCAGGTGTACGAACTGCTCGTCTTATAACACATTGCAATAAAAAAAAGAGTTAAATATTAACACCACATCAACTTTTAACACAAGGAACTCTTCACTAATTAAGGGTCGTCCTTAAATACTAATTAACCCACGTAAAGCCTGGGAGTTGTAATTATGCAGCCTATTTGAGCCGCAATCGGGACTTAATTGCCAATTGTTTTGTCATAATTGCAGTATGTCTTGTTGGGGTGAGGTTACGTTAGAGACAAACGGCTAATTTAAAATTGCACTTTGAAAAGAGTGTCGACGGATATCAAAATATTCTTTTTTTATGTCAGAGGCGGCTTACGAGCCAGCGGGTTGCCTGATGGTAAGCCCATGGACATCTGCAACAGAGGGATCGCTGATGCGTTGCCGGCCTTATTAATATGGGCTTCAAAGATGCACTTATGAATAGTCAATATCAATATTATGGAGTGAATCTACCACCGCATTCGGAAGTTGATATCTATTGAAAAGAATTAACAAGAAAACCTACAGCTTGCGACCTCTAACTTAATGGGTCCGGCCGATATGCCCCCGGCCGGCCCCCACATTTAAAAAAAATTGTTCCAGTTTGCCGTTAAACCGTGGGGCATACCGGCCGGGGGCAACCCGGAATGGGGGCATAACGGCCGGACCCGAGGACGAATTGAATATTTGTGTTGCAAGGATATGGATTTTTCTCAGCAATGACTAAAGCTAAGAAAATAAAATTTATTGGCAGGATTCATCATGTCTTTGACTTTGTATTGTCCAATTGAATACACGATTGGTCAACTTTTGTAACACAGATTAATTAATCAAAAATACCTCTATAAAAACAGGGATTGTCATATTTACGACAATCGGAAGCGACTTAAGCCTTCAAAATTACTAAATATAATCACGGAACCTTACACTATAATTGGGCCATATATTATTTAAAATACATTTATAGTTTTTAAATCACACGGATAAAACCATTTTGTGCGGGTTTTCTAAGAGCGTCTTGCGTCGCGCGGCCCCAGCAGTACGCTCGCGGCTATTGCCAGAGACGGTTCTATGTCAACTGCTCTCCGCCCACGCTCGCTTTTGTTTTTCGAATATTTATTCAAACCACTGACCTCCATCATACATAGTACGCTGGACTGGCTATACAGTCTGTTTTGCCCAACCTGAGATAATGTGTGGCCATATTGAGCTTCTAAGATTCACCATCATGTTCATAATAATATTATTTTTTATTTTGAATAAGAATGATCTAAAAAGATAGCTGACTACGCACAATCACTATCCGTTGAACTCGAGTCTTCAGAAATGCCGTCTGGTCTGATTCAGTATCAGATTATTTTTTTAATTCTCATGAACTTGTACATTTCGACATCCATTAAGTACCTACTTCTCTTTCGGACAATTGGTCTTCGATGTGGATAGTGACCGATTGGAATGCTTCTTCTGTTAATTTGACAATATTGTTTGCATCTTTCGTATATCACAACATTCTATCTCCATCACATTGGGGTAAAACGTTGCACACTGGTAAGGTAAGCCTATTTGCTAACCAGTTATGGCGGCATTTTCAAATGGCGAACATTTCCAAATGGGATTAAACGGCCTATAATGTCTTTTTCTCTTTCAAAAATCACGTACTGATAACACAATATTTTTACCACTACTCTGAATCCTTTTTGGCATAATACAAGATAAATTTATCATTTTTAAATAGAAAAATGCGAGGAGCTTCTTTTTTTTTTTTTTTTTTTATTAATGGCCTCTATCCCGCGCTTGTTTGCGGCGCGGTGATTCTGCCAATGTCAAGTGAGTTGGGAGTTTCTAATTGCGTTAAAACATTGGTGTTAAGATGTTTTAACGCTTCATGGAAACACTGGAGGATACTCTCAAGGTCATGGGGGAATGGACGCCATTGCGGTAAGAGCGTCTCATCTACCGATGAGACACACTACACGCAATACCCGTCCATTCAGTCAATTTGTTTCAATTTTCTTATTTATGACACTTCGTTACACTTTACTGAATGAAAATCACACCACTTTTCAACACCAAACTGCACTAGGTAACAAATAAAAAGATTTAAAACTAAAAGACGGCGAGGAGCTTCGTCAAACGAGAAAAACATTAATGCCAACCGCATGGAATAAGACACTGACAGCTGTCAAAGGTAAAATAACTCTGAACGAAACTGTAGACATTGAAATGACAGCTATTTTTTGTGTCGATTTGAAGCGCTGCCAGTAAGTGTACTATAGTTTGTTAAATTTTGGATGATCCCTGCGACAGGTGTCGCAGTGACATTTCTAGAGGCATAGTCTTACCATAAACGAATGTTAAAACTTCGATTCGTAAGTAATTGATTCCTATATCGATCTACACTGAACGATTGAGGACCTCTAGTAAAAGTGATTTAAAACAAAGGACACATTTGTTTGGCATGCTCTATGACTATGCGAAAACATTTAGGTGATAAAGATTTGTGTTTGTCCTGTGTCTGGATGTTAATATGTAATTAAGTACTAATTTGGGGTAACTTCGTCATTTTTGATACTCGTAGCACATGTCATGTGCTCTTTTACACGAATTTCGGACTTCGATCATATTCAAATTGTTATATCCAAACCGACTTCTAATCGCGGAGGCACGAACTGACGGTTTTTCAGCCGTCATTCGGAACCGAGTAGCTTCCCTGCTGCACCGCGTGCGAGGTAGTACTAACGGCATTTTTTTTATATTATAGGGGGGCAAACGAGCAAGTGGGTCACCTGATGATAAGTGATCACCGCCGCCCATAAGCACCCGGGACCCCCTTGGGGTCTCAGGCGCGTTGCCCGCCTTAAGAGACGACAGTTATTAGGTCTCATATACCCAGTAATTTCACTAGCTTCAGTTCAGTGCCCTTTCCCCGAAACACAGAAATGCTTGACACACTTCTATTTCACGGGAAAATATCTGGCACTTTAAAGATCATGGCTGACAGAGTGGATTGTCCCATGTTAAGGCATTGGATACGTCTACATGTGGCATAGTTTTTTAGTACCTTGATGTGCGACCTACTTATAGTCTTTGTTTTTTTGTCCTTGATTTTTATTTTTATTTCTAAATTGCTAACATAGTTTAAGTGTATTGTTACTAACAAAATGTTGAATCCTAGTTATCTGTAATTTGAATAAATAATACAAAATAAATAATAAAAATAATAATCAATTTGATTTTTTATTATAAAATTGTACGTTTAATGAGATACAAAAAGAAAATTTTCCGATGTGTTAAAATTTCATAATCGATTATTAAGTGTAAGCGAATGATAATAGCAATGAATATCTCTAAGTGGGCGGGACCCTACAATCATGAACGTTATTTCTCTTCATACTTTGACAGTCAAAAATTGTGAAATTTAACAGCTGTCAAATCGATGACAGCTGTCGCAGAGATCATCCAAGATTTAACAAACCATAGGAACTAGTTTAGGGATGTCTAAATTCATGTCGATATTATGTCATTTCTTAGTCGATAATTTTATTTTATTATTAAAGGGGCATAGTGATCTCTCACAATAATAAACACTTGATATGACAACAAAATAGAAAAAAAAACTGATTTGTGATGATTGTGTATAATTAATTATGTTAAATCAGTCAGATGATTTTAAACCATAATTATTAAAAAAGATTACCAAAACAACACGTGCTAAGTATCTTTCAATTGTTGTTTGTATGCAGAAAAAAATCTTTATCAATGACCGGTGAGAAAGTTAGACTTTTTTTGACTCTGCAAATAATCTAGGCTAGACAATGAAATTTTATTCGTGCATTAATTCCAGAATATTTTGGAGCATTGTCACATATTATCTCGAAACGTTGTTTTTAGACTAAGGCCCGTAGTTGTAGTTTTGTCTAAAAATAATATTTCAAGAGCCATTAAATAAAACAACTGAAACGGATAAAACTCGCGATTTATTCGTTTAAGGTGTTTTAGTTAATGAGTAGTAACTACTATTATTATATTATTTTATCTGTGGTAGTAACCGCCTAAACATCAGAAACCACTATTTCAAGAGTCATCTTAAGATCGATCTCATAGTTGAGGCCTGTCTATAAATACGGGCCTTAGTGACATTTGGAATTATCTAAAAGTTATAATAATTTTATTTGGGGTCTTTAAAAAAATAGGAACAACTATTTTCTTTTATTTAAATAAAATAAGTGACTTGAGAATACTTTCTTAAGGACCTATCCCTCCCCATAGAGAGTTAATAATAAGATACCTATGTACTTAGATTAGCTACACAAAGAGGGCACTTTATCTAAAAAAGTTTTTATCGATAACAAAATTCAGTCGTTGTATAGAACTAGTATTAGTTCCAAGTATACTCACTCACTAATTACTGCTCTCCAGCGCAGTTAGCGCCAATATGGCGATTTTCAAATCGGATCAAATAATTGGTAGCGATCGCCTGTCCAGCGTACTTGTATAATGGAGGTCAGTGGTTTCAGTGGACGCGCGGATCTCTTTGCTCCGTGCTCGTCACTCGTCATAAATGTGCGGGGTGGGGGGGCGGCACGCGCCGAATTTCAGACTTTTAGTTGAACGCGGCGTCACCTTAATTAGCAAGCTTTTTTTCTGTCAGATCAGTTGGCAGATTTCACCTGAGTATGGTATCCATCATTGTAGCGTTCAATTGATTTCAAATAAATGCAGCGCAGACGGCACACTTTTTGTGTGATCGAGTCTTCGGCGCACAAAAAGATGTAGATTTTTCGCGTCGTGTGCGTTACTGCATTATTGCAAAGGTTCTATTTTCACAAACTAAAAAGTGTGTCACGGATTGACTGACACTAAAAGGCTGACAAATTCATCCGCTCTCGCCCATCACCAAACCCGCTACCCACCAATATTTACATACCCGCCACATTAAGCAGGCGACAACGCATAATAGCGCGCCACCGGGTTCGCGTCCCGGCCAGCCCACTGCCGGCTTTGTTTAACTTGTACTTAGTTGCGAAATGTCACATTTGAATGTTTTCTTTCATGAATAATTTTACTTTGTCTAGAATATTTTTTTGCCAACTTTGCGGGGAAGCAGGTTTTCAATTTGTCGGTTTTTTGTTTTTGTATCATTTAATGTTTAAATTTTAAGTGAACGTTATATAATAATATAATATATTATATCGTTTATTTCAGGCAACAGATTACATGAATACAGGCCCATATTACAAATACCTTACAGACTAACATACATACAATACAAAAAAATATATTCTTCAGGAAATCACAGGAATTTTTCCGGGATGAGAAGTATGCTATGTTACTTTCCAACTCCCATACCAAAAATTATGTCGATCCGATGAGACGTGAAAAAGGACAAAAAAACACCCTATGAAGTTTAATTAATCTTGAGACTTGGCCATTTCACTACCGAGCGCCTTTGTTTAGGTAACATGGCCTACATAACTGTGACAGATGGACAAATTGATTGTAGTTGTTATGGTCGTGATGATCGTGATTTTGAAGATTGACAGAAAAGAAAAAAATATGGTCAAGCGTGAACCGCTTCCGGATTTCTGGGTGCCGTTTATTAAGAAACTAATTAAAGTAAGTGGTTTAGATTTTTGTTTTGTTAAACGGCCACTGCGGCCAATTTCATTGAGAGAAACTTCACTGGGAAACGTCGTCAATGTGCTGCAATACTGTAGGCTTATCTGATCTTCTAGCCTTGGATTTCAGGTGTACTGGATCCCACATTAATATTGCCGGAAAACAAAATTTGAGCTGTTATATTCGTAGATTTCACCTGTTCAGGTGGTATACATATAGCTAGCCAGTCGGACTCTGAAAAGTTCTACTACCAACCAGACCCAAGGCGGAAATCGAACCCACGACCTCCGGGTTTTATAGCCGAGCGTCTTAGCCACTGTTCCACGGAGGCGTCAAAGCGGTACATAAGTGTCAAGTCTAAATTAAGTTGATCAATCTACAAGGTTTATTAACGTTTCAATTGAACCCTAAATTCGGAAGTCACGTACAAAAGCTACGATAAAATGTTATGTCAATTTGTGATGATTATCAAGATTCAAAAAAAAAATCAAAATCAAAATATTCTTTATTCATGTAAACTTGTATCAAGTATTTATGAATCGTCAATTACAGAGTGACTCTACCACCGGTATCGGAATGCAGTCATCTGCCGAGAAGAACCGGCAAGAAACTCGACAGTTACTCTTTTTCATCGCCATGTTTGTTTACAATTTGTTTGTTACAATTACTGATTAGTTTTAGAATACCAAGCCATACAGTATAAAGTATAAGAATGAGACTATAATCGAGAAAAATCCGTGAGCCCTGGAAGACCAGTGCCCAAAGGTGGCACCTGCAGCACAAGTATGACGTATGTGCCAGCCATAATTTCACTCAACCATATTATAGGGAATGTAACCACCCGACACATAACGCCACCACCCCAAGCACATTTTAGCGAGCATGACCGCCAAGGTTACAAACTCTTCAGGATTCTTTGAATGATTATTGTGTCATAGCAATTATGTAAGAATTACGTTACATACCTTTATAATTGTTTTTATAAATTACTAGCGGTCGCCCTCGCGGTTTCACCCGGGAACTTTAGTATTATGTGACCCGGGCGTAATTTCCTTTTTCAACTATCCCCCCCTTCCTCCATCAAAGTATCCTATGTCCGCCTCCTGGTTCTAAGCTACCTCTATACCAATTTTACAGCCAAATCAGTTCATCCGTTCTTGAGTTATAAATATTGTACCTAACTAACACCCTCTCTTTTACATAATATAACTTGTACAGCGTGGAATTTTAGTCGTTGTTTTCCCGCAGTAAAATGATTCTATCTTAGTAGTAAAATAGATTAATAAAGTTCTTTTTTAGTCGAATCAAAAGTTTTACGATTATGATAGACGAAACTGGAACCAATAGTACTAGCTGCGTCACGGACAGTTACCGGCCGGGGTCATTGCCCTTCGCGATTATCATAAAAAATATTATTTACTATTTAATCACATTTGTTTTCCATTTTCCCATCAAAATTTAAAAAAAATAAAATAAATTAAAGATAAAAAAAATTCAAAAAAAAAAAAATACTTGCATAAATCGATAGTGCTACTGAAGATGAAGCATTTTGCTGCGGGAAAACAACGACTAAAAAACACGCAGTATAGCTATATAATTTTGTTACTGGCTAACTAATCGGTTGAAACTTGTTAAAATTAAAGGTTTGTAATTTTTGTTGTGGATGACGTTGTGTGGATTATGTCTAAAGATCTATTTATTGTGGTAGATAAAACCAATAGACTTTTGAACGAGTTCTTTAGCGCCACGGCTCGTAGGTTCGAATCCCACCCAAGACAAAAAATATTACTACCTTAAATTTATTATTGGAGAGATAGAAGACCTGATCTCCGAACCAAATATCATCGGAGAGATCAAGGCAGATAGACTGCGTTGGCTTGGCCATGTCGTGAGAATGAGTGAGGATCGGGCAGCAAAAAGGGCATACTTGGGACGACCATCTGGGCGACGACCAGTGGGTCGCCCCAGATATCGCTGGATGGACGAAGTGGAAAAAGACCTAAAGGAGCTCCAAGTGTCCGACTGAACAGATTTGGCACTTGACAGACCTGAGTGGCGTTTTTTGATGTCGGAGGCCAAGACCCACTTCGGGTCGCTGAGCCAGCGCAGTAAGTAAGTTAAATTTATTATTACCTTGATTGTTCTTATTTAGACTACTTCTAAAATGAATAAAAATCTTGCAATCTTCACAATTATTCTTGTATCTGTCTTTCCATCATAAAAATCTAACCATATTTTTATAATTACGAACGATATCTCAAAGAAAAACCAAAACCATTTTTAATTATTTTAACAAGTTTCTCATAAACAAGCATCTCAATAACTTCAAATATAAATCACTGAGACGCAGCCGTCTAGGGCAAGTGAAGCGTCAATCGGCGCGGCAAAGCAATGATGGGCGCCCGTGATATACAGCCGGAGCCCCTACTATGAGAACTGAACGTCAGTCGATTGAGTAAGATTTTTCATAGAAAATTGTGTAAAATTTTATGAAAAAAGTAATATTTCTTTGTTTTGTAAAATGGGGTAGTTTAGTAAAAATGTAATCAAAAATATTGTTAACTAGCTTTCCACCTACTTGGGAATGTTGTATCAAAAAGAACCAAAGAAACTTGATCGTTACTTTTTTTCAATTGCCAAAGTTGATACAATTCCATAAGTAAAAAAAAACTACGAGTTCTTTCAAAAAAATTAAAGTGTTTTCAAATCGGCTTTGTAGTTTTGGAGCCTATATTCAATACAAACAAACAAACAATGAAATCTTTCCCCTTTATAATATTAGTATAGATATAAATGTAGATCATTATAAAGTGCCCTTTCGAATATTTCTGGTATTTAATAACATAATTTTCTTCATCCCAGCATATTATTAAGTATTTTAATGCAATAATCATATCCATTCGAGTTTGATTCGAGTTGCAGAGGTACAGTCATCCGGATAATTTACGGCGTAAGATATAAAATGACTTAAAGATATAATTGCGAGCGTCGAGTGGCGGGGCAGACTGTACTGGGTGCCTTTGACTTATGATTATTGTATTTCGAATCTGACTGTCCCTTTTAGGGTACAGTAGGCACACAAGAATGTCCTTGTTTTCTGTATTGTAATGGGTTCAATTCCCAGGTCAAGTTAAATTTTCGTCGAACTTTTTCGAACATAGTTTGTGATTACCAAATTTACCAATCTCCAATAAGCAAGCGTATTGATTAAGCCAGCACGCATCATTGTGACTTGATACCAATGATGAAGCTTTGCTTTTGTGATTTGTGAGTGAGTGTCGGAGAGAATTTTTTTTAAATATACAACTAGACTCCCATTCACGCTCAAATATTGTCCGAAGCAAAAGTCTGCCCACGCAACTATTGGGCAGAGCTTCCGTTTAGTTGTATACAATTGACATTAAACACTAACTGCCACGAGATAAGGTGTTAATTTGAACGAATGTGTTAATGTCATCTGTGTCAACGCCGCTCGGACGTTTTTTGATGATTTTTTCTTAGAGATTGGGTGTCTAGTTGTATAGATTGAACGTCATTGTATCTCACTCATAATATAAGTCGCCCAGTTATTATTTTTAACACCTCCCTATAATTTCATTGACCCTGTTTAATATGTATTTTTGTCACCTTAGAATAGATGCCATTAATAGGTTTCCTTGCATTTTGAAGCCCATCCTACTAATATTATAAATGCGAAAGTCTGGATGTTTGGATGTTTAGATGTTTGGATGTTTGTTACTCAATCACGCCTAAACGGCTGAACAGATTTAGATGAAAGGCACACGTATAATTTACATCCCGGATGAGGACATAGGCTATAAAATTCCTACGGGAAATTGAATAATTCTTTCATTGTTGGAAAGCTACACTATCCCCGGTGAACACATAGGGTACTTTTGATCCCGGAAATGTGGTGGGAAGGGGGGGGGGATATTTGAAAAAACAGATTACGTGCGGGTGAAACCGCGTGTAAGGCTAGTTTAATAATAATTGTCGCTTAAACTTTTAAACGCTGCCAAGTTATTTTTTTTGGTGACCAAATGGTTAGTTGCCCGTAAAGGAGGAGGGTAAGACTCCATAGTACCCTGGGCCCAGGTGTTAACTCAATGAAACTAGTTTTATTTGTAAGAGGATATATTAACAAGGCCTTGGTGAAAATTTGGTGAAATTTGGCTTTCCAGGAATCGGGTTATACGAATTATATTTACACAGCGTTCCATGTCGTCAATATCCGATCGATAAGCGTAATCAATTGTCCAAAATAGAGAGCCAGGTAATTCAAAAAGCCAGATCCGTCAAAAAGTCCTTAATATTATGCAAAGCCGATGTTGTAAGCAAAAGTAATAATAATTGGGAAATACGAGCGCACTCAGAACGAAAGAAACGAACGAGTGACGGTGTTTTTCATCTGCCTGTCAAATGTCAATCGGTAAACATTTGCACACTGAAGAAAAATTATTAAAGGAGTTCAATTCGCTTTCATACATTTATATTCTGACATTTAACCGATTTATTTTATATCGACTTCAGTTCGGGCATGTATTTAGTTTTTTGGACTTTTCTTGCTTTCTAGATAGAAACATGTTACTATATTTTGGGATTACCTTTAGAAAAATATAACCGATTTTTTGATATACATTTCATCTAGTTAACTGCTGGGCCCAGAAATACCCGCCTCCTTTGTTAGTCGCCCAAAAATTATAAGCCTTTCCAAATTAGATCATGGTGCAAAACGCTCGGAAAAAGAAAGATATGTACTTGAATCGATAAATCGCTCTATATTTTATACTGGTCTTTTTGTCCGTATGTCCGTCTCGCCTTTGACTGCAACCAAGAGGTGTGGTGGATAATAAATTTAACTTTAAAGTCGATGTTATAATATTTGATGGTTTTTCAGAAATGGGAGATGGGCTCTGAGCTATTTTAAAAGGTTATGTGCTTTAGGAATGCTTGCAAAAGATTGCGAAGCTTGTAGGATCTGATGTTCCCAGTCTAGTTATTTTATCTATACTAAATACTAATATTATAAAGATGAAAAATTCGATTGTTTGTTTGTTTGTATTGAATGGTCTCGATGGTCTAGAACGCCTGGGCCAAGATCTCCTTGATCCTGGGTTCAATTCCCGGGTCGAGCTAACTTTGTGTCGGTTTTTTCGGGCACAGCTCGGGTATGTGATCACCAATCCGCATTTGGCAAGCGTGGTGATTAAGCCAATACCCATCATTGTAGCGATAACTTGATTTCAAGGATGGAGGCCTTTGCCCTGCAGTGGGACATTAATAGGCTGATACTTGTATTGAATAGGCTCCGAAACTACTGAACTGATTTGGAAAATTCTTTCACTGTTGGAAAGCTACACTATATCCACTGGCAATACAGTTTTTTAATTGACAATGTCACGTAGTTCCATTTTTGGCCACCGGAACAGATAAGTTTGTCGCCCTGTATCCCGCGAAGTCATATCCGATGTCGACTGGTGTATATTAAACTAAGTGTCAAAACCAACTGTCAACTTGACGTTTAATTTATAAACTTGTAGGTGTCAGATGACGTCACAAAACAGGTGATTCCGTCTAAAATGGCTGCCAACAATGGGAAATACCTAACCGTCCCAAATACCATCGGGCGACACAAAGGGAATATTATATATGGTATGAACATGGTCTTATAAGAAGTTAAAAGGTAGTAAGTTACTGTTATTTGACTGTTATAGTGCGGTTTATTTCATAAGCTGAAGCGATTTACTTTTTTTATTGCAATGTGTAACAAGACGAGCAGATCGTACACCTGATGGTAAGCGCCACGTCTGCCCTTAGACAGTTCAGTGCCAAACAGTAACTAAGCAGTTACTGTCTGGCACCGCCCTGCGCCCGCTACACCGAGACGACAGTTAAATTAGATCTCGTATACCTAGTAATTTCACTTTTAAAATACAGAAATACAAATAATATATTAGTATTTTTCTTTTTCTGTGTGTTTTGTCTCAGTAGACCAAGTACGCTTGTACATGTTCCACAGGCCCTAGACAAGCGGCATTTATGATGTTCGTTCTCGCTAAATTTGTGATAGCGAATGTCAAAACCTGTACTTTCAATATCGATTGACCACGTGACTTTTCTAAGAAACCTGTCAAATCCATACAATTTGAAGTAAGCGAATTTCGCTATCACTATAAAAATGGAGGTATTCCACGAAGCACACCCAAACGAAGCACACCCAGAGGAAGCACACCTAAAGTATTCCACGAAGCACACCCGTAGGTGGGCTTCAAAATTAAAATAATTAATTTCCTATTCCACGAAGCACACCTACGAATATCACTCACATAGAGCGGGGACTAACAAATTAAAATGTCGATAGAAGAAAATATTTATTATTTAAAAGAATAACTTAAAGATCTAACATCTTTTAGTTTCATTTTAAAATAATAAATATTTTCTTCTATCGACATTTTTATTTCTTAGTCCCCGCACTATGTGATATTCGTAGGTGTGCTTCGTGGAATAGAAAATTAATTATTTTAATTTGTTATTTGAAGCCCACCTACGGGTGTGCTTCGTGGAATACTTTAGGTGTGCTTCCTCTGGGTGTGCTTCGTTTGGGTGTGCTTCGTGGAATACTCGTACCTCTAAAAATGTTACTTTGTCTAGGCCCCTTCGATTTGGTAAGTCTTTTTTTAACACGATTTTATTACCTTCACTTGTAATGTAAGAAAATCTTGGAATCTTAATTTGATCCACTTCCCGGTCTTCGATTAGGATGAACAGCACGCAGCCCACCTGATGGTAGCCACTGCGGCCTATATAATTGAGAGACTCTTAGCCAGGAAAAGTCGCTCGAAGTGCAAAATGTAGGCGTCATAGATTTTTAACGTTGACTCGCACATAATTATAAATACCGGAACACAGTCAAAGCTGTTATGGTGGCACATTTCACTTTCGGGTGTGGTACCTCCAAATGGACTCTGAACAAGTCCTTTCACCAACCAAAACTATCATTGCTAAGTGCAGTCGCTCTAAAGTTTTAACAAATCGCTTCATAAGCTGATAGGTACTCTATATCATTCCCGCCTCCGCTTATGCCTTGAGTGAGTCAAAAATGAGTGTTGAGGAGTTGCGTAGGCGCAACTCATTACAATACCGGTCTATTGTGCGTTTTATGATATGTAAACAGCGTCGCCGGATTAGTGTGGATGGGACGGGACGGTTTGACTGAGCAACTTCAATCATGGACGCCGAATTTAGGCGAAAAAACGTTCGTCTTCACATTATTGATACATATTTGCCAAATTATTGTAAACAAACATGGCGACTGCCGAGTATCTTGTCGGTGACTTCTCGGCAGAAGTAACATTTCGAATTGATGGTAGAGTCTCATTACATTACTTTATATTTGACTAGCGGCCGCCCGCGGTTTCACCCGCGTGGTTCCCGTTCCCGTGGGAATTGATCAAAATCCTTTCTTAGCGAATGCCTACGTCATAACATCTACCTGCATGCCAAATTTCAGCCCGATCCGTCCAGTGGTTTGGGCTGTGCGTTGATAGATATCTATGTCAGTCAGTCAGGCAGTCAGTCAGGCAGTCAGTCAGTCAGTCAGTCACCTTTGAGTTTTATATATATAGATAATAAATGCCGAGCTTCTTGCCTTCTCGGCAGCAGTTATATTCCGTATTGGTGGAAGAGTCACATTAAATTTGTCTTTAATTATTAGTATATCATAGAGCTCGGGTATAAAACGCGGAGGTTGTGGGATAGATTCCCGCTTTGTGTCAAATGGGAAAGTATTTTTTCAGAGTCCAACTGGCTAGCTAGCACAGGCGAAATCTGCTGTCATAATAACTTTGACTGTGTTTCGGATTTATTTAATTGTGGAGCTTCTACACCTAAAATGAAATGCCAAAGCGAAGCCTTTTTTTATGTCAAAGGCGGCAAACGAGCCAGCGGGTCGCCTGATGGTAAGCAATCACCGCCGCCCATGGACAACTACAACACCAGAGGGATCACTGATGCGTTGCCGGCCTATATGGGGGTATGAAGAATGTGGACCTCCGGCACTCTTACAAACCAGACGTAACGCAATTGTAGTCAGTATTATTTCACGCTGGTGTTATGTGAGAGGGTAGTACTTCCCAGGTCGAGCCGGCCCATTCGTGCTGTAAAACAGCATGGCTCTACCACTACAAACCTATAGCCTATCGCGTGGTAGCGTGGCAGCACATTGAGCGAAGTTACCTTGTCAAGTTCCCAGCAAAGTTGCCATTTTGTACTTAGGAGGTATCTTCACTTCCCCGTAGAGTTGAAATAACGAAAATAAATATTGGTAATAAAAAAAGGTATTTAAAGGTAAGACTATCCACAATAATCTAATAGCAATAGTCTGTCTGTCCGTCACAATCGACTAGCTTCCGTCCCGGCTCCGCCCGCCTGCCCATTGTACCAGTACATTTCAATATAATGCAAATACCTTACTCATGGGATGGCTGTCTGTATGTTTGTAGTAATAGGCGTTTAGTTAATTAATGTCTAAGTATCTAGACTTAAGTTACATAACTTAAGGCCTAATTATATTTAACCTGCAGTTTTTTTTACAAAAAGCTATTCATTAATTTATTACGATCAAACAGAAAAAGGGTTTATGGTGATAGTGTAGTTTGAAGACCTAGTTAGAACCGATTATATTATACTGCGTTACCGACTTTACGTTCCGGTAATAGGACGTAATAGTGCCTGAAGGGTGTTTTTTAAGTCGTTGTTTTCCCGCAGAACGCTTTACCTTCAGTAGTTCTATCGATTTATGCAAGTATTTTTTTTTTGATTTTTTTTTATTTAGTTTTAACTTTTTTTGATTTTTTTTTTGAAGGGAAAATGGATATCAAATGTTAGTAGTTAGAGCGATGATCTGCGCAAGATGGCCGACAAGAGCTGGATGCGAGTGGCCGAGGACCGATCAGCAGCGCGGCAGTAGTTCAGAACTTATTAAAATAAACAAGATTCATTTTGACTTACAAAAGATAAAAGATAAGGAACCATCAACTTGGTTTGTTTAATTCGCAGTAAAAAATCAACTTTGCCATACGAAAATGGACTTTGGGTCTTTAAATTAAGAGTTACGATTCCATCTTGGGCTAAACAGACCAATCTAAAATTTGGGCGGGCCAGAAATACTGAAATATAACCGATGATCACGAATGTAGGCAGAGGGATGGGGTGCGATCGTTTTATCACATTAGCAAGTTTTTTTTACGGTGCTTTCTTTATAGAAATAACATTCTGAACTGGTAATAGGTAGAGAGTAGAGTTAAATTCATTAATGTTTATTAGGTACTTAATTATTGTATTAATATGTATTATTATTTTGTATCAAAGAAAAATGTAAGTATTTTTTTTTTTGATGTATGGTTAATATTTTCATTTTGCTAGTTTTTGACGATTCATAATACCTAATTACTTTTTTATTTTAAACGATAGAGTAACTTAATTCTACTGCCATGCCCTCCTCAAAATGAGCGGAGTCGCTTCTTACCAGGTATAAAACACAAGATTGAAAAGGGAAGTACGCAGTCTCCTAGACTTTGAAGTGTTAAAATTGAACTGGAGTGATGCGCTGCGCGGTGGCAACTCTTTAATTGGTTTTCAACCGATATGTTTATGAGGGAACCCTCACACTACTGCGTGTCACAGTGAGGGAAGTGCACTTCACAACCAATAGCTAAAAATTATGTAAATGCAATAGGCCGTTGAGCGGCAGCGTCATCGGCGCGAAAACTACGTCCTGCTATCGCCAGCCTAGCGTGGCGATTATGCGAAAATATACCTAATGCTTTAGTAACTCCAAAAAAAAGTCCAGTAGTGGTAGAGCCACGCTGTTTTACAGAATGAATGGGCCGGCTCGTCTGGGGAAGTACCACCCTCTCACATAATACCAGTGTGTGTGTTTCGTCTGGTTTGTGAGAGTGCCGGAGGCCCACAGCTCCCCATACCGCCATAGGCCGGCAACGCATCAGCGAACCTTCTGGTGTTGCAGATGTCCATGGGCAGCGGTGAATGCGGTGATTGCTTACCATCAGGTGATCCGCTGGCTCGTTTGCCGCCTCTGACATAAAAAAAAAACCATTAGTTAGATCATAGCATTGAATGCCGCCCGCCATCGTGCTTTTAATTTTAAACAAATTAGATGTCTTTTAACGTCTTATAACCAATGGCCAAACAAGGCCTGAAATATCGGAGTTCGCGACTACACATGTATAGTACGTATAATTTACTATAACATATAGTATATTTATTTCGCTCTGTCTTTCTGTTCGCTCAGTTAATTCCGTTTGGCTCGAGGCTATAGCGAAAATGAGCGATTTGGAAGGAGATTGGTTAAGATGTAATGCTTGCGTTAAAATTTTAATAAAATTCAGGTGTTATTCGTAAAGATTTTTGGAGTAGAGCATAAAACTGAAGGATGTAGGTTCTCTTACCATTGGTCTAATGTTTTGTTTTTAAATGTACTGACTCCCACGTTTATATTGCAGGATCTAAGTCATAGCTATAGAGGCAGCATATTTTCATGTGTGTTTAATATTATAGCCAATCGGATTTCAAAAAAGTACCTACTACCACTCGAGGCGCTCGTGGCGCAGCTGCGACAGTGGTTCGTTAGAGATAACGAAAGTCAAGCTACCCACGCCGCGGTCGGTTAATGGATGGGTGACCGTTCTTACCACATTTAGTGACATTTATTTAGAGCGTCTCCGTGCTTCGGAAGGCACGTTAAGCTGTTGGTCCCGGCTAATATTTACTATATGTAGATATTAGTCGTCAAGTCTAGTCAGAGGCCATTTGGCGGCTTGATAACATCTGACATTAAGGTTGATCACTTGCCTTACGCACCCCTCCACCAACCCGCACTAGGCCAGCGTGGTGGAGTATGGCCCACACTATCTCACAATTGAGATAAGGCCTGTGTCCCAGCAGTGGGAACGTATATAGGCTGATGATGATGATGATGACCTACTACCACCAACCATTTGTGATCAAACACAAACCCATAAGCTTAGTCCGAAAAATGCGCCACAAATTTTGCTTTTTTTTTCATTGCAATGTGTAACAACTAACAAGACGAGCAGATCGTACACCTGATGGTAAGCGCCACGTCTGCCCTTAGACAGTTCAGTGCCAAACAGTAACTAAGCAGTTACTGTCCGGCACTGCCCTGCGCCCGCTACACCGAGACGACAGTTATTAGGTCTCATATACCCAGTAATTTCACTAGCTGCTTAACCCGCGAATCGAACCCAAGACATCGAGGTTCGACTTAAACCACTAGACCATCGAGGATTTTCCTTGACTTATATTGAGTTAAATGGTTAATTAAACCATCATTGATAATATTAATTAATGGATCGTCAATAATTACAACCCTGAAACCAGAAAATGGTTGTCGAGTTATTTTTAATGTAATAATAAACAAAATGGTCTGACTGTTTGCATTCCGGCAATCAGCGTCATTGTTGCAAAAGTAAACATCAATCGGTTGGGACAAACAGACAGACTGGACAAGTTCCAGTTTATATGTTAATGATGGGTTCCGTACATTTGTAGTATTTCTACGTCTTTTTTAGGTCATATTTTGAGCATAGCAATGTAAGTGTATGCTTTTTCCGAAATAAAATGATTATTATTATTATTATAGCTTGTGCTATGAATGCAGGACAAGGGATAAACATCTATACTGTTAGAAAATGTCAGAAGAATAATTGGTTTAATCCATTTACACATCACTATTAGGGTGGGTCACTTTTGTATGGAGAAAAAAAAAAGTTTCTTTTTTGGTATGTAATAGCAATAAAAATATGTGTTAAGGTAGTAAGAAGAAATACAGAAAGTTTCGTGACGATCAGATACAATCTTTTGCCTCCGGATCGACTTCAAAGTTTCGAAAAATTGGTTTAGTAAATTTTCCTAAAAAAAATGTAAAATTTACTGTTTTATTCCAGAATAGATGTAAATAATAAAACACAATATTAACATTGTAGTTTGGTAAAATATTTACATAAAAATATATTTTTGTAACATATAAAATATTTATTACTTGATACAAAAATCATTTTTACTACCAAATTTTGGCATAAATTACCGGGACTCAATTTTTAACCATCAAGAGCTGTTTTTGAGCACAGACTACCTTAAGCTTCAGTTGCAGTGTTAGCTGATCTCCCAACAAGTTGAGTGTAGCAAGGTAAACGGAAAAAAATGCTTTTCTCAACCAAAAAACTTTTCTCAACTAAAAAAGTAATTCAACTTTTTAGGTAGACGTTGTTTTAAGAATAGGAGGTTCCGTAACACTATTTTGGTAGTTAATAAGGTCGTTATAAACATTAGTATCCATGTTTACCTCTGGAATCTAAAGCAGTCTTAATTTTCGCAAATTTTGATTAAGTGATTAAAAAATAAGGTGCACTGCTAAATTCTTTATCTGTTTTTCAATATCCGTTGCTAACAGTAGATTTTCAGGATGAGCGTAATAGCTCTTACTTTGTATTACTGGGCCAATAATAGACTTTAACTCTATCATTATGTAACCTGAGATTAACTTCCATAAATGTATTCTCCCTTATTTACAACTTGGAAAGTCTTTAATATCAAACCATGTTTTTCCGTATACTCGGATGACATTAATATGTTTCTGTACTAACAAGTTTATCAAATGAGTTTAATGTTGAAATTTAACGAATACTTATGTAAAATCGCTTTAGCCGCTCGCTCTTAGCATGAAACATCTTTACAAAGGATTTAAGAACCAAATCTTCAGGGCATTGCCCTGATGCAACCCTACTATCTTCTTAAAATACAATTGGTCAGTACTGCTGAGGTACTTTATATCTATTGATGGCATTTGACCTATAACTTTTTGCAATTTGACAACAGGGTTTCCTTCACAATTTTACAAATCTTTATCGATTTCACCGGCAAAATTTAACTATCCGAACTAGAAGTCGAACCATCAACTACCTACTGAAAATTATAATTGTCGAAGTGAAAATTCATTTATATGCAAAAACCAGATCAAACACTTCAAAAGCTAATTGTAATCTTTTCACAAACAACCCGGAATTGCAACTTAGTTTTCTAACAACAACATTGATGCCATCAGATCCAAAAATTGGGTTAGAAATATATTTTCAAACAAAAAGAAAATTTCATTTTTTCTTTACTTTTAGCAAGCCAAAATAAATGATGTCTGGTTTAATTTTCGAGTCGTTTGTATTATTAGCCTTTGTAACCAGTAATATCAGACATCAATGTAACCTAAATAAATGTTTTTTGAATATATAATTAATAATACGATTTTTTGAAACATCGACTTTTGTATTGAAAATTACGAAACTTTAAACCTGATCCGGAGGCAGTTACACTGCACCGATTCCAATAATATTTTATACATGTCATACTTGCATCAAATGACAACTAATTATTGCTATTAGAAATCATTTTTCGAAAAAAAAGTTTTTTGACCCACCCTAATCACTATGGTGAACGCACTGCACTAGTCGGAGAGATTGACAGATAGATTTTACCGCGCTTGCAATGTATAATGCCGAATATTGTAAAAGTATATTAAATTGTAATTATCAAGAGAAATGCATTTAATTCTAACAATACTAATATTATAAAGAGGAAAGATTTGATTGTTTGTTTATTATTGAATAGGCTCCGAAACTACTAAACTGATTTAAATAATTCTTTCACTGTTGAAAAACTACACTATCCCGGGTTACATAGGGTACTTTTGATCCCAGAAATGTGGGGGGAAGGAGGGGATATTTGAAAAAAGAAATATTGGGTGAAACCGCGGGCGGAAGGCTTCATAATTTGATTTTGACTATAACAAATGACTATTCGCGTCTCGGTAAACGTAATAGTGTAGGACGCCCTCAGGCCTGGTGGAGCGATGATCTGCGCAAGATGGCTGGCAGGAGCTGGATGCTAGTGGCCGAGGATCGATCAGCGTGGCGAGCATTTGGAGAGGCCTATATCCAGTAGTGGACTTTCACAGACTGATGATGATGATGAAGAAATGACTATTAACCAAAGCGTCTCACATATTGCTCGATGGAACCCTAAAATTTCACCTGAACGAAAATGTTGGAATATCCGATGGAATTTTTCTGAGTAAAACCCCATATGAAATTCATTGATCTAAATATGAACTGAGCCAAGACAAATAAGAATTGGAATCATGGCCATCTGTAAAAATCTATGGTAAAAATATTCGGCTCGTTCGACGATCGATATGGTTTGGTGGAGAAGTCGACTACAGACCGATCCGGTGGCCAAAATTGGAACTGCGTGAAATGTCAGTTTTTGCAATGCAAAAACGATATTTAATGACAATACTAAAACGACAGTAGCAGATAAGTTTGTCGGACTAAACAAATAGATCGCGGGTTCAATCCCAGTTCAGTCTTTGCTGTACAAAAATTGTGGTCAATCATTTGTCTGCCCATAAAATCCATATTATTATACTGCGTGTTTTTTAGTCGTTGTTTTCCCGCAGCAGAACGCTTCACCTTCAGTACTACTATCGATTTAGGCAAGAATTTTTTTTTAGTTTTTTTTTTTGAAATTTTTTTAAACCTTTTTTTGAAATTTTTTTCAAAATTTTGATGGTAAAATGGAAACCAAATGTGAGTTAATAGAAAAAAAATCATTTTTTTTGATAAACGCGAAGGCCAATGACCCCGGCCGGTAACCGTCCGTGACGCAACTAGTACTATTGGTTCGAGTTTCGTCTATCATAATCGTAAAACTTTTGATTTGACCAAAAAAAGAACTTTATTAATTAATTTTACTACTAAGATAGAATCATTTTACTGCGGGAAAACAACGACTAAAATTCCACGCTGTATATATATTTTTACAGTTGGCAGAAAGGCACGCAGCCCACCTGATGGTAAGCGGCCACTGCGACCTATTGAGGGTTACTTCACCAGGAAGCGTCACTCAATGTGCTGCCAGACTGTAGGCTCATCTGATTTTCGAGCCTCTGGTTTCAAGTGTACTGGCTCCCAGTCATTAATATTGTCGAAACACAGCCAAAGGTTGGCATCATGATGGGTGATCAAAATAGGAAATAATTGATTTATGGTTGTCTGATTAGTGGAACTGGCGCCAGGTTTCATTATGTGCTAATCAACTTACGGTGTCCTCCGTTTTAATATACAGGGTGTTGTGTTTTTCGAGTCTTTCTATTCGATTCGATTCGAGAGTTTTAGACACGAAGCGATCGTGGCTGTAAGCAGCTATTACGACTTTTATACCGCTGACCGACTTTAAAAAGAGGGGGGGTTATCATTTCGACGCTATGTGTTTTCTGCAATGATATTTCTAATATCATTGGTTTTCTGTACTTCATAACATATTACTGGATGTACCGATTTTGATGATTCTTTTTTGTGAGCTGGGTACAGTCAAAAGCACGTCAGACGTAACACTTTGGACTTTGTACCGCTCTTATGTCGGGGGAATAAGCGCTATTATCGCACTGCAAGTGTATACCGTGATGTGCTGTTGACCGTACATAACTCATGCGAATGTGTAGTGCCATCTAAATTTGAAAAATATTGAAACACTTGACTTACCTTCTATTAACTGTAATTCATTGCATTCTGTGTTGATAATGAGGTGTGAAGGAATGATTTATAAAAATAGTTGCGCGTTTAAGCTAAAATCATAAAAAAATGTTAACTAAAAAAACCTTCAAAAAATTAAAAGAAAAGTAAAAGACATAACGAGAACTGAACCCACGAACTACTGGTAATTATTTGCGGTTAACACGCTTGGCTCGTCGGCCTCACTCAGACATCGAACCGCAAACACTTGCGGTCGTCGTTGTTAACTCTGATTTATACATGTTTCGCGACAGCTGCGGTTGATATTATTTGCTCTGTTAATATCTGTCAGTCCATGTTTATTGTGATTTACGTAAGAAAAGTAAAACATTTTATATTGACCGCAGTGACAAACAAACACACAATAAGAAAACTTTAGAATTTAGTAGTGGTAGAGCCATGCTGTTTTACAGTACGAATGGGCTGGCTTGTCCGGGGAGGTACCACCCTCTCACATAACACCAGCGTGAAATAATAGTGACTACTATTGTATTTCGTCTGGTTTGTGAGAGTGCCGGAGGCCCACACCCTCCATACCCTTATCCACTCATACGTCCACTGTAACCACAGTTACAGAGACCATATACCTCAGGACAGTCCGTGTAACTACAGTTACATTTTTAAGAATTCGCGCCCGCCGATTGTTTTTTTCTTTTTCTTATCGCTGTGGATGTTTATAGTCTGTAGTGTTGCTGGTTTTTGACGCTCTATGATATGTACCACACCTTATTTCAAGTGGAACATAACTTCGGCTCATGGCTACAAAAAAAATAAATTGTCAAGTTGCTTGTTGTTTTTGTGGATCAGTGCGCGAGTGACTCCAGCTATTTTATTCGAGAAATCGTGCCGTAAGTAATAAAATATTATTGTTTTGTATATCAAAATATTTATAATCTTACATATTTTCATATTTTATAACATTATGTGCGATTCCAGTCCGTTTTTAAGTAAAAATTTGGGTTAAAAATAGGTCGGTGACTCTGTGTTTTTATTAGTGAATAATTGGAAGATCTAAAAAAGTTCTTATATTATATCGTAATTAAATGTTTTAATATGAAAACTTATTAATATTATAGCCTGGTTATTACCATACTTTCTTGAAATATTCCATATTTCATTCTGGATAAGACAATTTACCATACGTGAACTTCGATTTCACAGATCATGTAGCTTTAGTTTTTATTTTATTTGTAATATTTTTAAGATGATTTATAATGGGATTTTGGTTCCAAATGAAAGGCCATTAAATTACCTAAAACCCAAAATTGTTTTAATATTGTAAACGTCAAAAATATCTAATAAAAAAAATTTTAAATTGAAAACTAGGACAAAATTAGCATTTCTTAAAGTTCACTGTAAGATCATTAATAGAATAAAATGTTAAAATCAAACATAACTATTGCCTAAAAATCGTCAACTAATGAGCCTTTCATTAGTATTTTTCATTTTGCGTTATTTGAGTTATTTACTGAGTAATAAGCATTTATTTAGCATACGTCTCCTATCGATTTTATTTTGCGCGTATCACGTGACTCGCGGACTGTCCTGACAACCTAGCGAAACGCGCGCGGACGTTTGAGTGGTTATAGGCCGGCAACGCATCGGCGACCCCTCTGGTGTTGCAGATGTCTATGGGCGGCGGTGACATAAAAAAAAGATTAATTAAATCAAAATAAAAATCACCCTATAATTGTCATTGTCACCAAGATATCCGTATAAAGTACACCTTGCATACTAATTAGGGAACCCGTCGTCGCTTCCGTTCGAATCTCGCTACTGTCAAAACAAATCAGCTTATTTAAATTCAGTACTGATGATGCCTACAAACGGTTTAAGGATTTCCGTACAGGTTTTTGCTAGAATTGTACTGAGAAGAATTCTTGGTATTTTTTTTGGACTTATTTGGTTTGATGACCATATGAAGTCATGGATTTGATTCCCGATTTTGACATTTGGTCCTGTGTTCAATTGACTAACTGTCGATTCGGACAGTTTATTCGGACACATTGTCCGAATTGACACTTTTTAATTTTAATATTTTTTCACTGTCGATTCGGACACCACGATATAAATAGCTGTTTTGTACAGTCAGATAAAAAATCTTCATCTCTATTGGTCAAATACCGATGCGGATTATTCAGTCATTGTGGTATTGGAGTAATAGAGAGCCAACTAGAGACTTAAAAAGATTTATCAAAGACCGAAGATTCCAGACCGAAGGCGGAATCCGAACCTTCTAAGTACATACATCCAATGATCCATGAAGGAAATAAAAATATTTTGAGTACACTAAATAAATCAATATTATTTACACAGCGCCATTTAGGAAAACATAATCTTAACTTTTTTTATTTGTATGGTACAAAAAATCCACCAAGTTAGTTGTATGTAAGAATGGGTATGTATACCATTCCATAAATATTTTGTACTGTGCGGGGATCGAACTGACTTCTCAACTAGAACACCAAATCGTAGGATATAGTACTATAAATATACTTTACATAATTTGAGGCATTTATAAAAAAAAATCTCTTAGAAGAAAGAGTATTTAAAAAAATCCTTGAAGGTTAAAATAGAACAGAAATTCAAAATAACCCTTTAATTAATTCAAACAGTTAATCTGTCCTTCTACTTATCAATTAATATTCTAGACGCGTCCGAATCTATTATAGATCGATCAGGCCCCCAAAGTTACTGAGAAAATTCTGCCCTAAGACGTGACTTTGGACGTAGGAAGCTATATTGTTTTATGATTGGTCGATTTGATCGAAGTTTACTACGCATAGTAATGAATATGACAATTAGTGATATGTATCTTTATGACCGTGTTCAAACAATGGAGGTTATCGATTTGACTGTATGTTTTTTTGTGTCAACCTATAAAACAATTTTTTTCTGTATTCAAGACTTTTTATTTCAAACCGGAATACAGTCAAGTTATTTTGGCGGCAGATTTCACATGTGAAGGTGGTTTCATGCAAGATGAAGTTTTAATTATTTATTTATTTATTTATTCTTTGGCACAGTAACTAAATACAAATCAAATACAATAATGTTAATATTAAGTTCAGTTTATAATACTAAATATAATATGTAATATGAAATTAAAAAAAAAATTAAAAAAACCAACCACAAAAAGTCCCAAGACAGAATCAAACCTAAAGGCTTGGCAGTGGCACTGAAGAATTCCTACCACCAACCAAGCATTTTTAGTCTCGAACGTTTCGATGGTCTAGTGGTTTAAGTACCGGGCCAAGATCTCAGGGTCCTGGGTTCAATTCTCGGGTCGAGCTAAGTAGCTTTGTGACGGTTTTTTCGGACATAGATCGGGTTTGTGATCACAAGCATTTGGCAAGCGTGGTGATTAAGCCAGTACCCATCATTGTAGCGATAACTTGATTCCAAGGATGGAGGTCTTTGCCCTGCAGTCTGATACTTTTTTACTTAATCAAACCTACGACCTCAGTTTTTATACCCAAACAGCTTGGCTACTGTTCGGATTATTCGGATAGGGTCCAACTGTCGCTTCCTTTAAAAATTCAAAAATAGCTTAACTCTTAAAAAATCAGTCAACTATAAGTCGGGGTGTCGGTCTTGTCGTAAAAGGGTCCGTTTTTTCTTGTTATACACACATTTAAAGGACGTGCGGCGCCGCGCGAACAAATAGTACAAAAAACACATTACACGTGTTAATGCGACCGACGTTGGTTTTTGGAGGGTTAAATTGAACTGTCGGAAATACTTTCTGGGATATCTGTGCCATAGAAATAATGTCCTCCTTGCAGGGTTTTTCAAATACAGAGACCAAAATTGTTATGATCTTCCTACGATTATGTTTTTTTATACTACAATCCGCTTCACCTGGAAGCGTCCCTCAATGTGCTGCCAGACTGTAGACTCATCTGATCTTAGAGCCTCTCAGTTCAAGTGTACTGGGTGAGTAAATGGGTACAATCATGTCCAACAAAACCATATAGATGGTTTGACTGCAGGATCATATTAAGTATAATATGTATTAAGTTTTTTTTTAAGCTAGGTCAGTTGGCAGACAGGCACGCAGCCCACACTGCGGCCTATTCCATTGAGAGACGCTTCACCTGGAAGCGGCGCTCAATGTGCTGTCAGACTGTAGACTCATCTGATCTTCGAGCCTCTGATTTCAAGTGTACTGGCTCCCACATTAATATTGCTGGAACACAGCCAGAGCTGTTATGGCGGCAGATTTCACCTGTGTAGCTAGCCAGTCGGACTCTGAAAAAGTCCGACCACCAACCAGTTTTGATATTCTGTAAGAACTTTTTCAACGCTGTACGATGCTAGCGCCGCAAGGCTTTGAACGGTGTGATAAGGAAACACTTGACTGACATATTCTTGTATGAAAGTTAGTTCACGAAGCCGACAGATCGACGGCGAGTTATTAGAGCTTAGAGAATACCATTTTATAACACCCGTGTCTCAGCCGTGAGCGCATCGAACGAGTGTCGCTTAGTGAATTGCATGGCAGACCCATAGCAGAAATCGAACCCACGACCTCTGGGTTATAAACCCGAGCGGCTTAGCCACTGTTCCACGGAGGCGGTTTTTAAATAGAAAAATCCCAACCACAATAATTATTGTTTAGTCCGACCCGGGTTTTGAACCCAGGACTTCGCGGCGCGGGATCTCTGAAGGCGTTAATCTAAATGATTAAAAATAACAACCTATTTAAAAGTGTAAAGTCGGTCAAAGAGTAAGCCGATACAGAGCGGTCATTAATAATAACTGGTAGTTATCTGCCCATCTTCTCGCAAGGTCGCATTGATTTGCGCGGGCGCTGAGCTGATAACTGGTTGGCATTTTTTATCTCTCTCTGATCTTTGACCGGTGGTCTAAGTTGTAACTTAACGAGTGTAGCGATATATTTACTTGTTGATATTTTGTTTTTACTTAATAATATACAAACACAAAAAGAAACACTAAAATGCAAATGCCAAACTGACACTTTAATTTCGTGGGTTTTATATATCAATGGAGAGCCCTGCTTCACTATAGGACGTCTTAGCCTTCCGGACTTTCACTCACCAAATCGAGACAATAAATCAAAATAAAAAAAAAGCTTATTCATGTAGGCCTCAGAGATGAACTTTTGAATCGTCAATTATTTATCAAGGTAACATAGTGACTCTACCACCGGATTCGGAATGTTGTTATCTAACGAAAAGAACCGGTAAGAAACTCGCTAGTTACTCTTCTGAAACGCCAAAGTTTTACAATAATTATATCAATACATCTCTATTACTCTATATTTACCAAGTCATACAGTTTACTGTATCAAAGACGAATAATAACAAAATAATATAAATAATAGACGAATAATAAGAAAAGTTTTAGAAGAGGCGCTCGTAGCACAGCTGTGACAGTGGTTTGTTAGTGATAACGAAAGTCAAGCTACCCACGTCCCAGCAGTGGGAACAACAACGTATATACTATATAAGCTGATGATGATGATAAAGAAAATTTAAATACAAATTAGAATAGCAAATCCAACTCACACATCGGTCTTTTGTAAGACAGTGTAGATGTGTAAGATTCTTGTACCTTGTACCACACGTCAAAATGAGTGCCCTGTTTCTACAGATATTTCACGTTGTATCTTATTAATCGGGACTCATCTCGACGTTACTCATTCACGTGTCTTGGGCATATCACTCTCATTACTCTTTGCCTGAGAAACTGGACTGGTCTGATGGCGCATTTAGTAACCTGCCCTATGACGAGCCGGTGCCAGCCTTGTGGCTATTGACCAGCCCATCCCCGGGTACCCCGACTTGAGAGTCAGGGTGGCACCAGGGGGGGTCACCCGAAAAACTAGGTGACCCTCAGACTTTTTTTTTCGGAGGGGAATGCGTTTATCCACCATAACCGCAGGCTAGCTAGACCTGCGGCCGTGTGTGGGACTCGAGACTGAAGCGTCCACTACCCACTGAACTCCCCCGGTTTCTCCTTCACACCCGATTTGGACGAGCCGGTGCCAGCCTTGTGGCTATACAAGGCTGCACAAGTTGGGGTGGGCACCTAAAGAGGGTCACCTATAGTACCTACATGCTTGCACTTGCACTTCAAATTAATAATATTTTTTAATTTATTGCGTCCAAGAAATTAAAATTTTAAAAAATCAAACTCTTTGGTTGCTACCGTTTCTTACAGTAATAATATTTTTAAAGCCAAATTAAACATTTCTTAGAGAATTTCACCTCATTCATATGAGATCTAATTTATTCGAACAAACTGACACCTGACTGACTTTTTATGTCAAGAATTCAGTAATTCGGTACAGTCAGACCTAAATCCTTCCACGTGTCAGATTATAACGGTGACTGTACTTTTGAAGTATATGGCTTGAAAAGGTTAATTAATTCAGATTTTACTTTAATACTTACTAGCCTTCCGCCCGCGGCTTCGCCCGCGTGAACTATAGGACGTTATCCCGCGGGAATATCTTGTAAATTGTAGCCTATGAGTTATTCTGATGTATAAGCTATATTATTGTAAAGTTTCATTAAAATCAATTCAGTAGTTTTTACGTGAAAAAGTAACACGTTCATCCATCATCCATGCGCCCCCCGGCCGGTCGGTACCGCCGCAACCGCTATGTCCCTGCATTTTAAATCTGTAATATCTTCAAAAATATTCATTTAAATTGCATGCTGTAAAGGGCCATATTGATCTATATTACATGCACAATTTATTTAAGGTACTTAATTGGATAAGGATTAATACTGTATTGCTCAAAATCGCTTTTTCGTAAATATGCCCTTATTTTCTCATTAGTAAAGGATAAAAATGGTTATTGTGGGTTATCCCTAATAGATAGACATATACCATCGCGGACTTTTTTGTAAACCTTTTTAAGGTGAACAATACCGTAGAACATTATTTTGATCTATCTCGTATGGTTCAGCCAGCGTTTGCAATGTAAGCGCAAAAAAATGTGTTTATTTACGACCTTAAATTAAAAACCTATAAAATTATCTGTGTTTCTCTACTATATTATGCATGTATTATACATATAAACCTTCCTCTTGAATCAGTCTATCTAATAAAAAAAACCGCATCACAATCCGTTGCGTAGTTTCAAAGATTTAAGCGTACAAAGGGACATAGGGACAGAGAAAGCGACTTTGTTTTATACTATGTAGTGATAGTACAGTTCGTTGCTCTAAAGATTTAAATACTTACCCGTGATCTCAACTTTATCATAATAATAATTTACCAAAATCTGTAAAAGACTGAATCGATCAGTTCTTTTAAAAAGAAATTGAAATTGTACTTGGATACACTTTTGTAACTTTATACAACATCAGTTGGCAGACCTGATGGTAAGCGGTCACTGCGGCCTATTCCATTGAGAGACACTTCACAAAGAAGCGTCGCTCAATGTGCTGCCAGACTGTAGGCTCATCTGATCTTCGAGCCTCTGATTTCAAGTGTACTGGCTCCCACAATCATACTGGCTGGCTTTGCCCGTTGTGGGACATAAAGTAGGCTGACACCGCAAAAATGCGTTCTTTACAAGTTTTAAAAGTATTCGCCCAACTCAATAAGCACTTGACCATTGTACAGTGTCGTGCGAGGGAGACGTCCGATGTGCGAGTGAGATGCCGATAGCCGCGAGGTGCATCTTGGAGGTGTAAAGATGAAACACGAAAGTGATGTGGGATTTAGTGAGGGGACATAAATTGGCGTTATCGATATATTTTCTTTGATGATTTTTTATTTGCTTATTTAGGTACTTGCCCTTCGTCCGCTGTTTCACTCGCTTTTTATTTGTTTTTTAAAATATCCCCCCTTCCTTCCACATTTCCGGGATCAAAAGTACCCTATGTCACCCGGGGATAGTGTAGCTTTCCAACAGTAATGAAAGAATTATTCAAATCAGTTCATTAGTTTCGGAGCCTATTCAATACAAACAAACAAACAAACGATCTAATCTTTCCTCCTCATAATATTAGCATCTACAGATTGTTTTCGCCTCGTTGTCTGAGGTTGAGCAAAATTAGTGTCTTTTTTGGATACAACTCGGATTTGTGAACGCCACCCCAGTGACAAATGTGGTGGATAAGCCAGTACAATTGACTTTGTTTCCATGGGAGGCTGATAAGAGATTTGCAGAAATAATCGTTTATTAATATTATTATTCCAAAATTCATAAGTGCATCTATAAAGCCTAAATGAATATTAAATATTTTGATTTTGATTAGATTTATAAAGTTATGTCTTATTGTTATTAACTTAATTATGTTCAAATGTCTGCAAAGTTATGTTAATGTTTTATTTTCCATTAATTCGACTATTATGTCTATTTGAAACTCAAAATTCAAGATACTATGTATATATTATAATATCCAAAACAAAGCAGGTAAGAAAACACCTGGTTAACAGTTTTTGAAGTAACAAATAGATTTCTATGTTTTTTTCCTATAAAGCTTTATTTATGTCTACATTTTTATATTTTTGTAGCAATGTTTCTAATTATTATTGACTGTGATGCTATGTGCAAAAATAATTCTGAAACATTTTCTATCGATACGACAATATCGATACCGCGCACATCACTAAAGGTCACGGCCTAAACGCGGCGGAACCCGTTCCGCGGACACGCCGCAGTAATAATATCCGACACTGGATCCACAGGCTGCACGACACTGCCATATTGGTCGTGGGTTCGAGTCCCGAACGTGCTATGTCTGGGGATCACCTAGTTTCTCAGGTACCCGGGGATAGGCCGACCAATATCGCCACAAGACGGTTAAGTACTTTGGAAGTGCGGAAAGTACTGAGTTCGATTTCCGGTTCAGGACAAAAAGATTAAGTATGTAAAGACCCGGTGTAGTTTCCTAAAGCGCGAAATATCTCAGGTTCGATTATAGGAATGGGCCGGTCAATCGCTATGAGACAAGCACTGGGTAGGGTAGTCCTTTTCGGGATATTGGAAACCGGGGAGTTTAGTGGGTGTGTGATGTCTCTGGTCCCGAGTTGCTGTTTAAAAAAAAAATCAAAATGGCAGACCAGTAGGAAGGCCAAAATCACCAATGCCCTTTAAGGATACATAATATTGACAGATATTATCAGGAATTTATCTGACAGTTTAAAAAAAAAGTAGTGTCAGTGCAGTGGTAAATAAAACTGGCCGCAAGAAAAGTAAACTGTAAAACATTCTTACGATACCATCAAAAGAAGTGATACAATTTGATATAAGGAGGTTCAATTCTTATTTTTTTCAACGCAACTCAACATTTGAATTTCAAACAAAAGTGACTGGCCACTATAAAGTCGGCCGCTTTAAAAACACGGGGCATTCTAAATTCAAACTATTCAACCCTTCTCATTTCGAAATTGTGTGGAATGCGCGGGTTTTTTTTTTCTTTTTATAGTCCGCGTTTTTGAGTAACTGGGTATCAGTGAATTGAGCATGAATGGATGTCTGTTAAAAGTTTATGGTTCTACTCTACTAATTTTTAAGTGGAACTTAAACTACGAGTATAAAGGGTTCATGACATAATTATTAATAACTAGCTGTGCCCGCGACTTCGTCCGCGTGGAATAGTGACTTTTCGGGCAGCATATTTTAAATAACAAATACCGTCATTTGGGTAGCTAAAAATTTGAGTGTTTACCCGTGGTCCCGTTGGGTCGACCCATTAACGGGTCCACGGGCGGGTAATTTTCATTCCCCGTGGTCCCATTGCATCAGGGATTGCTTTCCGGTCTTATGATTTTATCGATAGAAAATAAAAACAGTTAAACACAAAGTTTCAAATAAAAAAAATTCATTTTTAGGAATATTTATTTCTATAACCATGAATTACTTTACAGTATGCTTCTCTGTAGGTATACGATATGTGACGTATGGCCATCGGGAATGAAAGCATACAGGCTCCTAGTATTGCTAACCCGTGTCAGAGCCACATACAACTGACTGTGCGAGAAACAGCTGATACTTAGATCTACACCCACAACTTTCATCGTCTGACCTTGGGCTTTATTAATTGTCATCGCAAAACATAGGCTGACTGCAAAAAGTGTAAAGTAAGATGTGTAAACTAAACGTAGGTACAAATTTTATGAAACAAAAGAATTGCTAGAAAAATTAATTAATAACCTGAGCTTATAAAATTAAGAAAGACAACCTAACCTACAAACCCTTAAATATAAATAAATGAAAATATCCAAACTGTCTGTATTCAAGTAAATCGCAATAATCGAATGCAACTACCTATTCGCCATACTCTCAGCGCGCTTTATATACGGACGCGCAGCTCAGGCGCGAGGCGTGTATACCTTTATATTGACATAACTTTTTTATTTATGAACCGATTGACATGAAATAAACACTAAATGTTAAGTGAAGCTTACCACAATATATTAGTGAAAACCGCATCTCAATCGAATAAGCCGTTTCTGATATTAGCGTGCACAAACACACAGACAAACAGACAAACAGACAAACAGACAAACAGACAAACAGACAAAAAAAATTTTAATTACAATTTCGGGTTCGGTATCGATATAATAACAACCCCTGCTACTTTTTTTTAATATATTTCCATTGTACAGACACCACTTTTCTACAAATTTATTATATGTATACATAGATTGTTATTTTAACAGGTGCGTCGGATTGTATGTAGCAAGTATTATAGAGCTGTGGCTGCCCAGTTTTTTTTAATTCAATGTGTAACAAGACGAGCAGATCGTACACCTGATAGTAAGCGCCAAGTCTGCCTTTAGACAGTTCAGTGGCAAACAGTAACTAAGGAGTTACTGTCTGGCTACAACATCGACGAAACGACAGTTATTAGGTCTCATATACCCAGTAATTTCACTAGTTTCCGTGCCCTTTCCCCGAAACACAGAAGTGCTTGACACACTTCCATTTCACGGGAAAATATCTGGCACTGCGGTGGTACCCACCTAGACGGCCAGGCACAGGAACCAACCACCTGGCTTTGTTCAAATCTCAACGCTCACCTAATTTTCTGGCCATGTCTTATTCTTTCTTCCAATGCGGTCTCTTGAATGCGCAAACTTATACTTATTTTTTTTTTTCAGTAAAGTATATTAAAAACTACGTACTTATTATTTATTTAAAACAAGCGACTTTTGCTACCGATTATACTCTTCAATTCCATTACAAGCAATCTTTCAAATCACCACTATCCAATTGGGTCTTATCGCTCCAATGTAATTTCCGCCAGGCAACCTTCGGAAGGGAATATCGAGGGGTCCAAGAGTCATCGTTTCTCTGGCATTAGGCATATCGTAGGCTTGCATTAATTTGTCGTTTTGTGCCCTCGATACTATTTCAAAGGGGATGGTCATAGAATAGACAGATTACAGAAGATTTTTAAGATCGGATTTATTGATA
Source organism: Mecyna flavalis (assembly GCA_949319885.1). NCBI lineage: Eukaryota > Metazoa > Arthropoda > Insecta > Lepidoptera > Crambidae > Mecyna > Mecyna flavalis. Next base: position 4,851,320 of record OX439420.1, on the reverse strand, counting down.
TTGTACAGTCAACAGCACATCACGGTATACACTTGCAGTTCGATAATAGCGCTTATGCCCCCGACATAAGAGCGGTACAAAGTCCAAAGTGTTACGTCTGACGTGCTTTTGACTGTACCTAATAATAGCATGTATAAGTAACCATTTAAAAGATTGAAAACGAACTGTGTAAATTGTAATACAGCAAAATATTTAAACCATTTGGCGATTATTAAGAGCAACTGGTGAGTTAGGTATTTGCCGGATGCTTCTCGTAGTCTGAAACCCGCGGTAAAATCATCATTTATATATTTTTAAGTGCTCTTTTGTAACCTATATGAAATTGGAACTTAAACTTTGACTTACGATAGGCGAAAAGAAAGAAGTTGTTTATCGTGTAAATACGAAATTAATAAATTGGACCGCATCATCGAATTTTGTCGAGTTGCCTATCAGTTGAGAATATTATCATGTAATTAAATAACCTCAACATCAAAAATAGGCATTACACCTTAGAAACATATTTTGTCCCTTCTGTACAATCCTCACTCTTTGCACCGCCATCTTAGATTTAGTGTCTATCCTAGCTTGACCTATGCAAATGTGCACCCATCGTGAATCCTAAAGACTTTATTAGATACAGCGTCTTATGAGAAATTAAGCCGTCCCGTTATTCCAGCCAATTATGTATATTCTACACACAAAGGAAGCTTGGGAGATGTTTTAGCGCTTACGTATAGCAAGCAGGGTTACATTAGCTGGTTTAGGTGAAGGTCGTAAGTTCGATAACCTGTTCGGGCAAACATTTTTTTTTGGCACAGCTCAGGTTTGTGATCACTAATCCGCATTTGGCAAGCGTGGTGATTAAGCCAGTACCAATCATTGTAACGATAAATTGATTTCTAAGATGGAGGCCTTTGCCCTGCAGTGGGATTTTAATAGGTTAAATATTTTGGTACACACCACTTTTTTTATGAAATTTCCGTTGGCAGACAACAGCCACTGGGGCCTATTTCATGGAGGGATACCTCAAAGGCGATTCTGAACTTCGAGACTTTAATTTCTGTCTGAAATGTAGGTTTCTTGAGGTAGCTAGCCTGTCGGATTCAGAAGAAGTCGTATCACCAAACAGACCGAATGTATGAGCCGCGAATATATTATATATTCGCCGAATAAGAACATGAATGCTGGCAACACCCGTCTTTGTTAGGGTTGTCAGGCATATTTTTACATGTCTATTTCAGATTATTGTAAACTTTTTGACCGCCTCCGTGGAACAGTGGCTAAGCCGCTCGGGTATAAAAACACGGAGGTCGTGGGTTCAATTCCCACCTTGGGTCTGGTTGGTGGTAGATAGATAGATATACACACTCTTTATTGCACAATATTATCATCAAAGAAAAATATAGGTGGGTGGTGGTGCTAGGTGGTAGGGCTTTTTCAGAGTCCGACTGGCTAGCTACGAGTAACACAAGCTTAGAATATTATTCTAAGAACACAAGTGAAATCTGTCGCCATAACAGCTCTGGCTGTGTTCCGGCAATAATAATGTGGGAGCCAGTACACTTGAAATCTAAGGCTCGAAGATCAGATGAGCCTACAGTCTGGCAGCACATTGAGCGATGGTTTCTGGTAAAGTGTCCCTCATTGGAATTGGCCAGAGTAACCGCTCACCATCAGGTGGGCTGCGTGCCTGTCTGCCATCTGAAGTTATATTATTGAAAGATGTTACCTGTGATGCAAGTAGCAACCCTGCAGTGAGTGCATATTGCACAGTGAGCGTGATTCATGAGATCTGTTCGGGCGGCAACACATTTACAGCCTTTTAGCCAGGGTAGAGTTTTTTCTGGGGTAGAGTATAGCTAGACATATTTCTGGTGTCTTGGGTTCAATTCCCGGATCAGGATTTTTTTTAAGTATTTTTAGTTTAGTGAAGTTTTTTTAGTTCAGGCGCTCGTGGCGCAGCTGTGACAGTTCGTTAGAGATAACGAAAGTCAAACTACCCACTCCGAGGTCGGTTATTGGATGGGTGATCATTCTGACCACATTTAGTGACATTTATTTCGAGCGTCTCCGTGCTTCGGAAGGCACGTTAAGCTGTTTGTTTTGGCTGATATTTACTATAATCTGTAGATATTAGTCGTCAAGCCCAGTCAGAGGCCATTTGGCGGCTTGATAACATCTGACATTAAGGTTGGTCACTGGGTACCTACTATTTGGCTTGGCACCGACTTCAAACAGATTAGTAGGTCACTTGCCTTACGCACCTCTCCACCAAACCGCACTAGGCCAGCGTGGTTGAGTATGGCCCACACTATCTCACAATTGAGATAAGGCCTGTGTCCTAGCAGTAGGAACGTATATAGGCTGATGATGATGATGATGTAGTTGTTGTAGACCATGTCCACGCCACCTGTTTCATGTCATTTAGTTAGTTACGAAGCTCATCAGAGTCTGACCACTGCGGCCTCCATTGAGAGACATTCAACCACGAAGCATCGCTCATTTTGCTGCCACTCTGTACTCTCATCTGGTCTTCGATCATTACATTTCAAGTGTACTAAAGTCGAGTCATTTTAATTGGTCACTTTTGACAGTTCATATAAGCAAAGAAAAATATTCCTTACGCTAAAGGAATACAACTCAAGAAGACAACATCAGTTCTTATTAATACAAATTATTTATGTAGAAAATTAGACTCTACTCCTGACTCTACATAAGAAGCAACTTTTCTTTGCGTAAATAAACTGTCAAATGTAGCCTATTAAAATGACTTGACTATAGCTCCCACTATAATATTGCTGAAACACCAGCCGGAGCTGTTCTGGCGGCAGACTTCATCCGTGGGGCTAGCCAGACCCAACATCAACCAGACCCAAGGGGTAATTCGAACCCACGACCTCCGGGTTTTATACCCGAACGGCTTAGCCACTGTTCCACGGAGGAAAATGTAATTTCATATTTAAAACTTTATGAAAAATTCAGAAGATTGATGGCTCATCACCATCTAAATAATATTACCAACTTGTTATAGGTATAACTTAGTATAGTATAGTATTAAGGGAGGCTATTGTTTTCATACAACAAGGTGTAACAAGAAAACTTGTCACCCGTGATATGAATTCACCCCTTATGAATGAGCACGTTTCCACTGTTACAGACGACACGGTACGAATTTTTAGATTTGTATACTTAATAGCTTTCGCTCACGGCTTTGCACGCCAAACAATTTTTTTTAATATTTGGACTGGAGCACTTGATCACAAAGTTGGCTGATGATAAACAACTATGCGGTCTACGATGAAGCACGCTTGCTTCGGAAAGGCCCGTTAATTTTGGCTTTGAAGAGCTCCAAGTTGTATTGTGTAGGAAAGACAGATCCCGCGCAGTCCGTATCAAGAAAGATGAAGCAAATCGCTTAGTTCGTACGCGCGGTATCCCCACTGTATACGGATGGAGTCCCTGACGGAGTAAATTACATAGAATCTTCGTATAGCCTGTGTATTAATCAGATATAAGTCTTGTAAAATAAGCTTTATATTTTTTTTGAGTGTTTAGGCCCGATCTAGTCGGGGTCTAGTTATTTCATTGAAGCGATTGCCATCTGACCTCCGTAACCCTTAACAGCGGAACAAGACCTATTGGATCATGACTACACAGCAATTCGACTATGCAGGTTCCCTCACGATATTTTGGCTACTTCCCATATGGTAAACTTCCCATTTGGTAAACCTTAAACTGTACCTACTAAAAAGTTGCGTTTGGTTAACATTTATACTGATATTTTATATCACAAATTCACAATACGCTGGTACTTGCCAAGATTCAAACCATCGACCTCGCACAGTTGTGTTACGGCTTCCATAGCTCAATACATTTATAGTTAGTAATATAAATAAGTAATTTATATTTCTTCATTAATTTTTTTATGTATCAGTTTCTGATAATAATAATAAATAAAAATACATACTTTATTGACTTTAACAAAGCTTAAGCACTAAAAACATACAACATTCAGTGTCTCCTTTTAGGCTTGAATTGCCTGTGCCAGGGGACACTGCTCTTCCATTGAATAGCTTTTCATTTGCTTATTACTAGACAAGTAGGTGTAGGTATATAAAAAAAATATTTTTTAAGTTTTTACATAATTATTTAGATGATCTTCTGATGAGAAAATACTATAAATATATTTTTTATTTGAATATTTTTCTTCTTAATTTTAGCATTTTTTCATGTTTTGCAATTAACATGTTACATAACAATGGAAACAGTATCTTCTCGTGATTTATGTCCCGGGCCAGTGTTGCCGTGCTATGGAAATATTTAATTATTCCGCCGCGGTTCGACGAGTCACCATCGGGGTTGCCAGTGGGGTGGCCATGCTTTCATTTGCTATTAAGACGTAATATGTTTATTTTTAACGTGACTGCCTCTTTAAACCGTCATGGTTTTAATTCCCAGTTTAATTGATTAGTAGTAGAAATCAAGTTATCGTAATAATTATGAGTACTGGCTTTACAAATGCGGATTGGTGATCACAAACCCGAGCTGTGTCCGAAAAAACTGACACAAAGTTAGCTCGACCCGGAAATTGAACCCAGGACCCCGAGATCTCGGCCCGGTACTTAAACCACTAGACCATCAAGGCCTCGATTTATAATAGGCTGTTAAAAAAATCACGATAAAAATCATTTGCATAGCCTGATCCATACGAGACGGACTGTCCCAGTAAAACGTAATGAGTGGTCACCCTACATCTGTAAAATACCTCCCAAATAAGACGTGATAAAAAGAAAGTGATGTTTCACGCTTTACCGCAATTGTTGACAGTTTCTAACAAATTTTATACACCACTACCGGCCCACCCCGTCATTATACAAATAAAAATTAATAATTTACATAATAATATGCTCTTTACTACAGCTACGTTAGTAGGTACTCTTATGCTATATATTCTGTGCTACAGCACAGAATTATATAACACAGCTAAGAAGCTCCGTTTTTTATTCTTCATCAGTTGGCAGACATGCACGCAAGCCTGGTAAGCGGCCACTGCGGCCTATTCCGTTGAAGGACACTTGAGAGGTATTACTCGCTAAAACAAGTTATCGCTACAATGATGGGTACTGGCTTAATCGCCACGCTTGCCAAATGCGGGTTGGTGATCACAAACCGGAGCTGTGTCCGAAAAAACCGATACAAAGTTAGCTCGACCCGGGAATTGAACCCAGGACCCCGAGATCTCGGCCCGGTGCTTAAACCACTAGGCTACCGAGGCGTTTTACACTGTAGGCTCCTAAATCTTCGAGCCTATGATTGTTAAAAGAAGTTTTTTTAAATTAAATTTATAGTTAACTCCTTTTTGGTCAAATGACTTAAGGGCCCTGAGTTCAATTCCTGGGTTGGACAAATTTTTAATTTTCAAAATATGGTCGAAATTTGATGACTAACTAAATTATGTATGTGTGTCTGTAGGTATGTCAGATAAAATCAATTTTACTGAGAAACGCTCTAGTGTGGTCCCAGGATTTAATTGAATGGAAATGTGGAGAACACACATCTATGGAGCTGTATTTGCATAAATATTTTAGAGGTTGGGTTTGATGTTCGCATGTTATAACTGATAATCATTGGTGTGCATGAACATTTTGTCAACATACATCGGTCTGAATGTTATTAGTATAATATGTAAGTTTTAACAAAAAACAAAATAGTCTATATTTTTTTATAAATTGTTTTTAATAAAGACCATAGACCAAGCTATGTTTTATATTAAAATATCATTATTTAAAAGTAAATAACTTTTTACAAATATATAACTAACTTACTAAGTAAATAACTTAAGAACTTGGTTTATTATTATCAAAACTAATGGTATATGTAATACCTACTACACATAGAATAAACAAAAATCCATTGTTCATCACAAGAATGATTGACTTAGATGGGATTAAAACTCGCGACTAAACAGGCCACAGGTATTATTTCTCACCTATACTATCCCACTGCTGGGCAAAGGCATTCCTCAAAACTTTCCAAACAGCGAAAGCCATTACAGCGGCAAAAAAATGGAAAATTTATTTTACAGTCTACTCCAACCATTTCTCTGTTCGTAACCGCAACAAAATAATTCATAACATTAATTGTATTATCACTAAACCGCAAAATACATACACACGGACAGCTCAAAATTGCATATAGTGATCCATCCATCAATGTCAAAACAACCCTTTGAGGGTGCCTTGATTAAAACAACCCCTTAACGTATGCGGTAAAATTTAAACAAATCTTTTTAATTGTTTAGTTATTAATAAAATTTAAAAAAATGTTCTGTTGTTTGACGAACTATTTGGTGTGGACTGTGGTGGCTGAGAAATCGGCTATTACACCAAGAGGTCGTGGGTTCGATCCCCGCACGGTACAAACATTTATATGCATAAACATTGTCTGTGTGTATCTGTCTGGGTGTTTCTATGAATAAATGTATTTACAAAAAAGTATATAGTAATGTTTATCAATACGTTGTTGTCTCGCACCATAGTACAAGCTAATGCTTATTTAGAACTGGACGGCGCTTGAATAGTGTAGATAAATAGAAGTGTGTCAAGCACTTCTGTGTTTCGGGGAAAGGGCACTGAAGCTAGTGAAATTACTGGGTATATGAGACCTAATAACTGTCGTCTCGGTGTAGCGGGCGCAGGGCGGTGCCAGACAGTAACTGCTTAGTTACTGTTTGGCACTGAACTGTCTAAGGGCAGACGCGGCGCTTAACCATCAGGTGTACGATCTGCTCGTCTTGTTACACATTGCAATATAAAAAAAATCAAATAAAATCCTCTGTTCACACAAGGTCACAAAAACACAAGACCAAACTTAATTGACATTAATACCCATTACTCCGCATTTATAACCACCCATTACTGTTTCTATTTCACTTATAAGTTAATAGAAGGGGTATAAAAACAATTTTCAGTGCGACCACCCCCAAAATGCGTGTGCAATGATATTAACTCGAGCAATTGGTCGTGTTACAATTGACCTCAATAGTATAGAAGTTCTAGACACGCGAGAGTGTGTCCAGTGTAGGGAGAGCCGCGGCGTGGCTGAGGATCGAGGAAATAGAGAAAGTTCAAGGAAGTAGATGGGCCAGGTTATAGTGGTGGGTTTTGTAAAATTTAAATGGGTAGCTTGACCGGGGAGTTTTGGTAAGGAGGTTAGAGTCCAAATAAAATTATTTGTTGATGTTCGTGCCTGGATGTTATAATATTGAATAAGTATGTTAAATTATATTTATAATCCTACTTTCATATTTGGAAATAATATTTTTAATGCCCACATGATAATTACCCAGATAATTTACAACCTTTATTTTTATGATATTATACCTTTTCTATTATTATGATACCAGAATACTTAATCATAATTTATTTAAATAGAATGAATCTACTCATTATTGGTATACCCATCCTGCTGGGCATAAGATTTAAAAATGTACTTTGAACCGAACAAAATAATAGTGCTATAATAATTGCCATGGTAATAAAAATTGGGAACAAAAAGATTTACAGTTTTCCGTAAGAATAATTTACATTTAAAAATCTTCAGATAAAATCTGTGTAAATATTATCCACATTACCATAACTTTCTGGCCAGGCTACTTACTACCCCCTCCACCCAAACACTAAATATGGGCAAATTTACTATTATTAGCACTTTTTTTATTCAATTAACTTCGTAATTTCATTCTCAGTTTCAAAAACTGAAAATTATAAGCGACTGGTTACTTGAAAACTTTATCTTTTATCAAATGGGTAGGAAAAACGGTTATTTCTAGTATTTTTCATAAAAATTTGTTTGGTAGAAAGACACGCAACTGATGTTATGGTTAACGTCTAGTTTAGGTTTGACGAGTGCCAGAGGTCCTGGGTTCAAATCCCGGGTCGGACAATAATTACACTACACATAAACAGTTAAACAGTACTAAATAGTCACATTCCGGAAGTTGTAAAACACCCCCGTGCCTATAGCTTATCACCTAGTATGTAAATGACTACTCTCTCCCTACATTTATCATTTGAATCCGTGGATGACATCGTTGGTTTCTCAATTATCTACTAAAATTAATTGTGAAAATGTTTGTCTTCCCAAATCAATAAAAAAAAAAAGTTTTGCGCCCTCACTTGTGCACTATAATACTTATATCCTGTGTAGTTGGCTGATCGTAAAGATTTGCCGCCGTAGCCCAAAACCCATTAATGAAAACCATAACGGAATTTATTCTATTGATGGTCACTTGACTAGAAAGCATCGCTCAATGAGCTGCCAGACTATGTATTATCATCGAGTTTCTGATTTAAAGACCTGGATCCCACAATAGGTAATATTGCCAAAACATTTATGTTGGGAAAGACTGATTAGAGTATCGATTGAAAAGGAGGCTTTAAACCAGAGATCGCGGGTTTGAACTCCGTTTATTAACTTAAAAAGTATAAAGTATTTACAAAAAAAAAAAACGTTAGTGGGTTTTTTTCGATTTCTGTCACACTTAATACTCGCTTAACTTAGTTTCTGGCTAGATGGCATTGTGTAAAAAATGTCCTAGAATAATCTATTTTAGATGAAAATACCTAATTCCTTAAACCAATCCTACATTTCTTATATAAACAAAAGACAAAATATACAACAGCAAGATTGATAGGTGGGAAACTTTCCCCCATTTAGGGGTTACGGGGGAAAATTCGGGTAACTTAGCCTTTCTGTCACAATCAATCATTTAACTTATGACTGACGTAAGTTGTAGATATGAGCGAGGAAAGAAAGAAATATCTATTATACTTATTGTTTTTGATCAAATTGGGTTAGTGGTTTGAATACAGAAGGTATACCTATATCTAGATGAAAGAAAAAGGTTTAAAAAAAAAACACTAAGAAGTTGAAAAATATCGCAAAACATTTTTCATCACTAACCCGAGCTGTTGTATTAATTCAATGAAGACCTTTTTTATGTCAGAGGCGGCATACGAAGCCAGCGGGTCGCCTGAAGGTAAGCAATCACCGCCGCCCATGGACATCTGCAACACCAGAGGGATCGCTGATGCGTTGCCGGCATGGTTGTATGGGAGGTGTGGGCCTTTGGCACTATCACAAACCAGACGAAACACAATAGTAGTCACTATTATTTCACGCTGGTGTTATGGTACTTCCCGGACGAGCCGGCCCATTCGTACTGTAAAACAGCATGGCTCTACACCACTACACCTGGTTTCAAACCCTGGAAAGTGGTTAAGCCTCTTGGACTATATAATCTGGAGGTCAAGGGTTCGATTCACGACTTAGGTTCAAATCGGTTCAGAGCCTATTCAATACAAACAATCAAATCCTTCCTCTTTATAATATTGAAATCTTATGGCATTGTAATTTAAATGGGACGTGTATTTTATATTAAATACTCGTAAATAATAAAAATGCCTAAGTTGCCCTTTGGTGACCTCAAAGTGGGTTATGCCAATGTACCAAGATAACATACATATCGCAAAAAATACATGCATATTATGTTTCAACGGATAAGTTATACCTACTACATAAGCAAGCTAAAGAAAGGAGGATAGTAATATAAACGTTAATTAAACACAGCATTTGACTATATTTGTACAAAATAACTAGTTGATAAAAGATACAGGCTGATTGCAGCGAAACCCGTGTGACGTTATTGTTACAATACAATAAAACACTGGGTGTGACCACACAGTAGGTTAACAAACAGTAACTTGGGTATATAATCAATCGAGAAATAGGCACTTAAAATTTAAATCTTTTTTTTATCAGTCAGCAAACGAGCCTGCGGGTCGCCTGATGGTAAACAATCACCGCCGCCCATTGACATCTGTAACACCAGAGGGATCGCTGATGCGTTGCTGGCCTATAGGGGTATGGGCCTCCGGCACTCTCACAAACCAGACGAATCGCAATAGTCACTATTATTTCACGCTGGTGTTATGTGAGAGGGTGGTACTTCCCCGGACGAGCCGGCCCATTCGTACTGTAAAACAGAATGGCTCTACCACTACAAACTTCAAGTGATTTATTATAATAATTATCTGCAGTAAACCGACTAAATTGTCTTGTGTTAAAAAGAAGTTTGATACGAATGTTGTTGTTAGGAAATACTTTAGTACAAAAGTAATATGTATTTTGGTTAAATAAAACGCATTATAATATTGAAGCTACCGTTCTTAGTAGCACACTGTGGACCCATCTACACATGTTTAAATATAATAAACTATTAAACCAGAATTGCGTGGGCTTTTTTATTTCATTTTAACACGAAAGCGATAAGGAGCGAATTATTTGACAGCGGCCCGTCGTAAATACGGATTATAATAATATATGCGTATGCCGCATACATTGGTCGGACTTTAGGATTTTAGAGGAAATGTACACTGCCTTGGAAAATATTTAATTATTGGTATACTACCGGTCGCCTCCGCGGTTTCACCCGCGCGCAATTTCTTTTGTCAATTATCCCCCTCTTCCCCCCACATTTTCGGGATCAAAAGTACCCTATGTCACCCGGGGATAGTGTAGCTTTCCAACAGTGAAGGATTTTTTCAAATCGGTTCAGTAGTTACCGAGCCTATTCAATACAAACAAACAAATCTTTCCTCTGTGTATTATAGTATTATACTTTGTATGTTTGGGATTTTAAAGGACAGTTATTTTAATAAAACGACGGATGAATTTCGGGGTTTTTTAATTTTTTTACTGAGTTTTCATCGCGTTAACATCAGACACCATCAGATAGTTGGTAAAATATTAATTAATTAATATCAGGCATCACTTACATCGCTTACAGTTAGCTTAATGTCCTGAATTCCTGATGTGCACTCGAGAAATGATATTGTTTTTAACCGATTTCAAACAAAAGGTTAGGTTAGGTTGGAGGTTATCAATTCTACTTTTACTGAGTGTACCGATTTTGATGATTTTCTTTAACCCACTAACTTACTAAACGAAACGCAAAAACACTTCGTTTAGTGAGTGAAAGTGCCGAATGACCAAATCTTTCTTTTCGGTCTCTTATTTTGAAAAAAAAAAATCGTATATTCTATTTCTAATATTTGTTTTATTTACAACTCTTTTCTTTCTAACTGTACAACTTTCCAAAACTTCACATAGTTAAAAGATGCAAATTACATATTATTATGAATTATAATATCCCAAACCGACGAAATTCTAAATATTTGTTTTAAGTCGTAATACGTAAAACGGGAGCTTTATTTCAATATAATGTTCGAATAATCCTTTTTTAGACTTTGATAATCTCATACAAATTTCGAAAATTAAATATTTCATTGAAAACTCCCACGCTTTTAAATATATTATTATTTATGTCATGATTCCTACTAAATTTCGGCTCTAGTGACATCTTAGTATATGAACAACTACACATGGTATTAATGCACAAGTGAGTGCGCAAGCACAGGTGCACTCCCTATTCCCTCACTCTCATAACACGGTGGGACAGCAGGCTGACACGACCGAAGAGAGATCATACGCAGGACCAACGGCTTTAGATTGGGCACGGTGGAGGCCGTTGGGTAGGTATGCCTTTGTTTTAGTAGTGGACGTCTTATTGCCGATATGATGTTGATGATTACAGAAATATTTTTTAACTGATCCAGCGAATATTTTACATATTTTTTTAGCCATTGTCACGTTATATTTTAAGTTAAAATAAAACGCTCCAAATAAAGGAAAGAATATATATATTTAAGTTTCAGAGCGTGGGTCTGGTCCTTGCTCCTAACACACGTTACACAGGCAGCTCCCGGCTCACTCTCACTCCCCTCAATTATCCGGCGCGAAGAGCAGGTACACGGCAGGGCTTCAAGCCTTCTCACACTCTTGCTTGATTGCGAGCAGCGTGTCTCTTCAGCCCCGGGGGTGATCCTGTAGGGTCGTATAAACATAGGGCATGAGCACGAGTAAAGACAGACGTCGTCACTAGTCTTTCCTCAAAGCGAAGGATGATTTGCAGTGATGAGATGAGATTGCAAGCGACGTCAGGTGATAAATTAGTCGGAGGGGAGTAAATCATTAACTGAGTTAATCTGAGTCTGTAGGTATACGGCAGTTATCGTAATACATTATTATGATTTTATTTTCAAGCAGATACGGGGCTAAACTAGCTAGTGGCAAAATTAACACTGATGGAATGATACAAACTACAGTTATGATATGATTAATCTACGTACCCACGAAAGTAACTATTACGTTTATTTACTTTAACTAACTTGATAATACAAAAACACTATTAAAACATATTATTTATATCAAGTAATGTATGTAATAAACATAACCTTGGGCTGATTAAAAGCTTCAAGACTGGAACCAGCTCGTCCCAATTGGGTGTGAAGGGGAAACCGAGGGAGTTTAGTGGGACGGTTTAGTCTCGAGTCCCACACACGGCCGTAGGTCTGCGGTTAGTAACTATTTAGTAATCTGTGCTGCGGTTTTGGTGCATAAACGCATTCTCCTCCGAAAAACAAGACCCCTTAAGCAACATAGGTACAACGTAGCTATCAAAATAAATTTTTTAAGTATATAAAATCGCAATGGAATAGTTTTATCATTTTTTTCAGACACAAAATATAGTTTTAAGTTGCGAATGCAAATGAAATGAATAATTAAATTAAAATTCAAGTAATATAGCAAATATTTGCTTTTACGAGTATTTTATTCGTTTATTTTCATAATCCTATAGCTACTGTCAAATATTTCAATAAAAATTAATTAAGTCGTCTAGGTCGCTACAAATAAAGATATTTTATTGTCTCTTCGCAATGTCAAACGCAAAAAGCAAAAAGCAGAATAATTGTCTAAAAAACAACGAATTTACGCATAATGACAAAGTGTTAAAAGATGAGGACGCTGCAAAAGAGTTCGCAAAATATTTTAGTTCCGTCTTTTCAAAAGACATGCCCAGTCTTGATGTAAATATTATAGAACAATGTACTACCAATAACTATCCGTCACGTAGAGTAGCAATAGACATAATTAATCGCAAAGATCTTTATACTGCTATAAAAAAGTTAAAAGTTAATTCTTCTGCTGGTCCTGATGCTATACCACCGTTTATTGTTAAGGATTGTGTTTCTGTTCTCGCTGCGCCTCTCCTGTTTCTGTATAATTTAGTAATTAATAAATCAGAGTACCCAACCATATGGAAAATATCTAGAGTAACACCAGTACCAAAAAGTAAAGGGACAGATATTAAGCAGTTTAGACCTATTGCCATATTGTCTGTATTTGGAAAAGTGTTAGAATCCATATTGGAGAGGAATGTTAGGCAGCAAACGCGGGCATTTCTAGACAATTCACAGCATGGATTTTGTTCAAAACGCTCCACTGCCACTAACCAGATAAACTTTGTGGATTACGTATATAAAGCATTAGATAGTCGAAAACAAGTTCATGTAGCGTATTTTGATTTTAAAAAAGCATTCGATCTGGTTGACAATGATGTCCTTCTGCAAAAATGCTCATATGTAGGTTTCACACCCAAACTTCTAAAGCTGTTTGCTAGCTATCTAAGTAATAGGCAACAATTTGTCCAAATAGCAGGGCACCGCTCTGACTATTATTATACACGCTCAGGTGTGAGTCAGGGCAGCACTTTGGGTCCAACTCAATTTTTGATTATGGTCAATGATCTACCTAACGTAGTGACATCTGCCGAGTGTCTGTTATTTGCTGACGACCTTAAACTGTTCCTCGCCGTAGGTGATACTGCTGATGCGGAGTGTTTGCAGCGGGATATCGACTTGGTATCAGATTGGGCAATCGCCAATAAACTCCAGTTTAATGAGTCGAAGTGTAGGGTCGTTATTTTTAGTAGAAATAAGAGCACAATTAATTTCACATATACACTAAATGGCGTAAACCTACAAGTAGACGCAACTGTTCGTGATTTGGGGCTTATAATGGACTCTCGGCTAGATTTTAGGCAACATATTGACAAAATGTGTAAAAGCGCGAATAAAACGCTCGGTCACATAATGCGGATAAGCTCTCAGTTTAAGGATAACAGGGTACCACTTCTTTTGTACAACGCATATGTCCGAAGTAAATTGGAGTATAATGCAATTATATGGGATCCATATGAACATAAATACTCATATATGATCGAAAAGATACAGAAGAAGTTTTTACGATTCCTGTATAAGCGGATGTATGGATACTACCCATACATGTACCCATCGTTGTTTGTTTCGGGTATGACCGGACAAGATACGCTTGCTCTACGGAGAAAATTAGCATTGCTGTTACATTACCATGCTATATTGCATGGCAAAATTGACAACATAGATGTTGTTGAAAAAATGAAACTGGTAGTACCGAAGCATTACATGAGTGGTAGCGGGGGCGATGTAGCTCCTCGCCGACGCGGGCGCTTGTTTGCCGATCTCGAGGGCGTGCACTCACGTCGCGGTTGTAATGGCCCCACGGCTAGGGCCATCTCATTGTTTAATGCCATACATCGGATCCCGGAGGCTGATATATTTGCACAAAATAGCAATATTCTGTGTGCTTATGTAAGCTATTTATTTATGTAAAATGTGTATTAGTTGTATTGTATAAGATAGATTTAGTTTGTATTTGTTGTTTGTTTTTTTTTTTTAAATATATATAGCCAGTATGCGTTTTGGTATATTTATATGCTGTAAGTATGCTGTGTACCGAATAAATAAATAAATAAATGTCAAAATGAAATCTTTTTACCGAGAAAGCATTATTATATTGTTATATCAATTTTTTATTAAAATACTATGCCTGTAAAGTAATTGTTTATAGATAGATATATTAAAAAATATATAATAACTAAACAGCATCACTGGCCAGACCCAAGTCAGGATTCAAACTCATGACCCGACACCACTGTGCCACGGATCAGACACAAAAGTATCAGTCTATTATAACTAGGGAAGAAGCTATCGGAATTAAGTCATGACAATTATTATTACTGGATAAATCACCATGCTTGCTTTCGTAGTGGTAGAGCCATGCTGTTATAAAGCACGAATGGGCCGGCTCGTGCGGAGAAGTACCACCCTCTCACATAACACCAGCGTGAAATAATAGTGACTACTATTGTGTTTCGTCTGGTTTGTGAGCCTCCACACCACCCCTTAAAAGGCGGGCAAAGCATCAGCGATCCCTCTGGTGTTGCAGATGTCCATGGGCGGCGGTGATTGCTTACCATCAGGCGACCCGCTGGCTCGTTTGCCGACTTTGACATAAAAAAGACTGCCTAAGTAGTTTTGCTAAAAAAAAAACAGTTTAAGAATTGACAAAACTATAAATTCCTAATCATACAAACTTCGCACACCCATCCATCAATTACCAGATTTAAAGTTGCTTAACTTTCACCAAACAAACACATCAATAAATTGTAAAAACATTTCTCAAATAAATTGATTGTCGCTACTTATCTTACGAGAAATCGAAGATTCTACATCACCAAATTAGTTGTCGATTATTTAACGGGCAGTAATTAACATAGCCTAAGTCAGGAATAACAGAATCACATCAACTAAATCCGATTTGAAGTCGTATAAATGTCCTAACGCGTCACCACAGGGGGTCTCACCAAATTAACTTGTATGACAATATTATAGACGGCCGAGGTGAGAAACCACCTAACTTAAAAAAAATATCAGATTTTTTGACGAGTTTTATACAAAAGATAATATTATATTGCTTAAAAGGAGGCTCCGTTAATGAAATGAAATGAAATGAAATGAAATGAAATGAAATGAAATATAATGAAATGAAATGAAATGAAATGAAATAAATTTATTCTGCAAATAGATTTTTTAAAAAATACTTTTACACGTCAATCTTTTTTTTCCCTACCAGCACTTCGACGTCAATGGCCTGTTGAGGAAAGAAGTGCCGCAAGAAACTCAACAGTTTTGCCTTTTTTCAAAAAAGAATATTACAAATTAAAAATTATAAAATTAAAAATTTAACATCACAAAAATAATTTAAGTCACAATAAATAATAATGTCAATACAAAGGATCATGTCAATACAAATTACAATACAAAGGCGCAGGCAGAGGATACAAAGGCGCAGGCAGAGTACATGTGCTAGGAAGCAACTTAATGTGTCCACAAATTTTTATCATTAAAATAATCTTCTATTTTATAATAGCCTTTCTTCATAAGGCATTCTTTAATTTTTAATTTAAATTTATGTATAGGCAAGTCAATAAAAGTTTGTGGCAACATATTAAACATTTTTATACTTAATCCTACAAATGAGTTACAAGTTTTACTGAGTCTGAGGCTTGGAACGGCAAGCCTATGTTTATTTCTTGTGTTAAAACTATGACATTCCGATTTTTTTTTTAGAAAATCATAGTTTTTGCGTACATACATGATACAGTCGAATATGTACTGTGATGCTACGGTTAGAATATTAATTTCCTTAAAGAGTTCCTTCAGTGAGTCACGTGGTTTAAGCTTATATATGGCGCGAATTGCTCGTTTCTGAAGCACAAAAATAGCTTGTATATCGGCAGCGGTGCCCCATAACAAAATACCATACGACATTACACTGTGAAAGTAGCTGAAATAAACCAACCTCGCCGTTTCAACGTCTGTAAGATGTCTTATTTTTCTGACTGCATATGCAGCCGAGCTTAATCTTCCTCCCAGAGCAGCGATATGGGCACCCCATTGCAGCTTAGAATCCATGGTGATCCCAAGGAAGACAGTAGACTGAATTACATCTATGGGTTCACCATTTACAGTAATGCACGTCGTATTGACCTGTCTTACATTAGGCAGTGTAAACTTGACACATTTTGTTTTCTTTGAGTTTAATAAAAGATTGTTTGTTGAAAACCAATGGAGTACTTGGGAAAGAGCATTATTTACGTCGTCGAAAACTTCTTTACCGCGGTCAATTTTAAAAATTAACGAGGTGTCATCAGCAAATAATACTATTTCACATAAGTCTTTAGTGAAGTAAGGCAAGTCATTAATATAGATTAAAAACAGCAATGGGCCCAATATTGAACCCTGGGGCACGCCCATTTGGAGAGGCGCGCCAATTGAGGTAGTACCATTTATATCTACTTTTTGTATTCGATCAGAAAGATATGACTTTATAAGGCAAAGTGAATTATCCGAAACACCATAATGCTTCAACTTTTCTAACAAAATCTGATGATCTACACAATCAAATGCTTTAGACAAATCGCAAAAGATACCTAATGCATCCTGTTTGTTCTCCCAAGCATCAAATATATGTTTAAGAAGTGCAACACCGGCATCAGTGGTGCATTTGTTTTTAGTAAAACCAAACTGGTTACTATGTAGTAATTTGTTTTCGTTAAAATGAAATAGAAGCTGATGAAAAATAATTTTTTCAAATATTTTACTCATCGCAGGTAGGATAGAAATTGGTCTGAAGTTAGAGGGATCACTCTTATCACCTGCTTTAAAAAGAGGGATAATTTTGCTATTTTTCATTAGATTTGGGAACTGACCTGCATCAATACATTGGTTAAAAATAAAAGCTAAATGAGGTGAGACTGTATCTATAATTGATTTGAGGAGGTCAGTTGAAATACCCCATAAATCTTTAGTTTTTTTAATGTTCAGTTCTTTAAAGGTTTTAATTATATCATCAGAAGTTATGTGCTTGAATTTAAAAGATGTTTTGCACTCATCGACACTCGATGCTAGCAAAGTTTTGGCTAGACATGTGCTTGATTTTAATTGACTTGTTGCCGTAATGGCTGCACTAGAAAAGAATGATTCAAATGCATTTGCTGTATCCTTGTCAGTTTTAACTATTTCATTATTTACTTTTAAACAAAATTCTCGATCTTGCGCTTTCACTTTGCAAGTTATTAAGTTAATTGGACGTTATCGATTATTTAAGAGAAATGAAGATTTTATTTTATTTGAAGGAGTCTATTACTAATGGTTCAACAGTCCCACTCCAAAAGTTGATTTAACAATAATAAATATCTTAAAAAAACACAATCCTACATTGACTTAACTCCAAAGTAAGAAACTTCAACACTTGTTATGGGTATCAAAATCAAAAAATCTATACTTAACCTCCTGAGACCCAGGACCCAAAAAGTTGTAGTAGCGACGTGATTTTTGGAATGGTGGATGATATTGACACTAACATAAAAATACACCCCCTACAAACCTCAAAATAGTGGGTATCACAGGTGATACTATGGGATAAAATCCAATTAAATATCCAGACACAGTACAAACATAAAATATGTTTATTGTGTGTGGCTCGAAGTTTCGAACCAAGCTATGCCCGAACCGATAATAAAACCCTGGTCTCCGAGATCAAGGACTGGTATTAACATAGTTTAAAAACTTAAAAACTGGAAGAGTCTACATATTCACATTTGCAATGCGGCCGAAAACACAAGAATCTAAAAATTATCGACAAGTAAAAAATATAATGACACACATAACTCTAAATCATCACATAATTACCATAAACATAAGATAATTTAATGATATATATTATTAATATTCAACAATGAATAATATACGAATACTGACGTATGTCTAAACATGTTGATGTATGGAAGAATTTCCTTCTTAGAGCTAGTTTTAAAAATAAATTAATAATAAACGACGAGCCATTTGGTGTACCTAATAGTCGAGAAGTCGGCTATTACACCAGAGGTCGCGGGTTCGATCCCCGCACGGTACAAACATTGGTGTGCATGAACATGTCTGTTTGTATCGGTCTGGGTGTTTCTATGTATATGTATGTATTTACAAAAAAAGTACATATATGTTTATCCGTTGTCTAGCACCCATAGCACAAGCTAATGCTTAGTTTGGGGCTAGATAGCGCTGTGTGGATAATGTCCAGAGATATTTATTTATTTTATTTCTAATATTTGACGCTCCTCGATGGCATGGTGATTTAAGTAAGCAGTGATCTCGGGGTCCTGGGTTCAATTCCCGGGTTAAGCATTTGTGTCGGGTTTTTCGGACACAGCTCGGGTTTGTGATCACCAATCCAGATTTGGCAAGCGTGGTGATTAAGCCAGTACGTATTGTTGTAGCGAAGCCTTAATTTCAATTAAAAAGGCCTTTTCCTTGCAGTGGGATATTAAAAGAATGATATCTAAGTACTAATATTATAAAGAGGAAATATTTGATTTTTTGTTTGTATTGAGTAGGCTCCGAAACTACTGAACCGATTTGAATAATTCTTTCACTGTTGGAAAGTTACACTATCCCCGGGTGACATAGGATACTTTTGATTCCGGAAATGTGGGGGAAGGAGGGATATTTGAAAAAAGACCCGCGGTTGAAACCGTGGGCGGAAGGCTAGTAGTTTCGGAACCTATTCAAAACAAACAAACAAACAATCAAATCTTTCCTCTTTATAAATCTATATATATAAAACTCAAAGGTGACTGACTGACTGACTGACATAGATAGATATCAACGCACAGCCTAAACCACTGGACGGATTCGGGCTGAAATTTGGCATGCAGGTAGATGTTATGACGTAGGCATCCGCAAAGAAAGGATTTTGATCAATTCCCACGGGAACGAGAACCACGCGGGTGAAACCGCGAGCGCCCGCTAGTATTAGTATAGATAATCTTCAAATATTATAAACTGATTATAATCTAAACACTCGTGCACTCCCAATAAATCTAATCATATCGTCACTTTACAAATATACCTAACATAATTGTAGTTGCACGCAAAACTAAATGGATTATGAAGGACATGGTGGCAAAACCCCAAAGCTAAAACCATTTACGATATGGAGAATTGAATTAATGGGGCCAAGGGTACGGGTTCAACGTGATGCGATTAGTTATCGAGTATAGTATCGATAATATCCACACAATCGATGTGACGGTTGAGCTTAAATGGCTCTTTTGATATTGACTTTGTTTAATTTTTAAATTTTGAGGAAACGCCTTTTTCGGAGGAATTTTATGCGCCTTAAATTTAGACTTACCTCGCTTTGGGACATTGAACTCAAAAATCAAAATTAAAAATATATTTATTCATATAAAAAGCACCTGCGAATCGTTAATTTAAGCTCAAGTATAATTTGTTACAAATACCTAAATATACATAATAAATGACATTAATAAACATAAAATAATAAACTTTCAGATTTTCTTCCACGGATATCTTCAGTGATATTTATCTGTCGAAAAGAGTTTATCCTGTTTTTCTTTTTAAAAATTAATAAAAAGAGACACAGGCTAAGTTATCTGACAGTGGCTCTAGTATAAGTATTTCTAATGAAGTGAACGAATGATCTTAATGAACGAGTGAACGATGTGGACGTTCCGATAAATAAATATCTCTGGACATTCTCTGGACATTATTCACACAGCGCCATCTAGCCCCAAACTAAGCATTAGCTTGTGCTATGGGTGCTAGACAACGGATAAACATTACTTATATACTTTTTTTTGTAAATAAATACATATTATACATAGAAACATCCAGACCGATACAAACAGTTACATGTTCATGCACACAAATGTTTGTACCGTGCGGGGATCGCGCGACCTCTGGTGTAATAGCCGACCAAATGGCTCGTCGAATAAATAAATTGTAATCAAGAACTTACAATAATTAGGTATATCTGTAAGTGATTCTAGCCTGTTTCTAATGAAGTGAATGAGTGAACTTAATGAACGAGTGAATGGCGCAGGCGCTCCGCACACATCGTTAAGACGGTGCCTTGGCCGCGAGCCGCTAATTTGGACACCGTAATGCGTTTTATGACGGAGCGAATGTAGAGAGGGGCTAAGAATCGATAGAGGTGGTAGGTTATTTTAGTTCAGAGAGACAATAAAAGAGAGGGCTGGGAATTTTTAGTGTAGACATTTTATTTTATCCGAAAGGAACTATCGGGTCGATAAAAAAATTCCTTGAGAGAGAAAAATTGAGCTAGTCTTCCGCCTGCGACTTTGTCCGCAGGAATATGACATTTTTGAGGAAAAAAAGTTTTTGTCACATTTTGGCACTTATCACCATACTGAAATAATATCGATCCGTTGCTCTGTTACGTCCTGGAAGATTAACGCAGTATTCCAGGATATAAAGAAGCGCTCGGGTTCGGATACCACCCATTCATAAGTCAGGAAAAATTAATAGGTACAGGCCAAGATTCGAACCATCCACCTCACGCAATGTAAAGCGACGTTTGTCTTTAAAACCAGTTGGCTATCACAGCACTACATTATTGGTACCGGCAAACTTCTTGACCAACGGTCGACGGAGTGGGGTAATTTCGCGCATGACCAATTATAGCGCTCGCGAATCTCCCGACGCCCGTGCGCACTATTGGTCAGAGGTATGCTTCTGACCAATAGCGCGCAGGCGTGTCAAAATTCGTGTTCTGCGCAATCCTCACCCAATAGTCAACAAGAGATATTGCGTCACTTAGCGTCTTTTACCGTCTATACCATGGCGAGTGCTCTGAAGAACTCTTTGACCTCATCCCTCCTTCTCCCTTCCTCCATAGGAGTACGCGCGCTGCTCTCCGGAGTCACCAATTTAGAGTTGCCGATATTCCATCACGCACAAAGAAATTCGGTGACTCGTTTCTTTGTCGCACCTCCAAGAAATGGAATAGTCTACCAGCGCATGTATTCCCTCCTTCCTATGACATTGGGTCCTTCAAACGAGGCGTGAAGAGGCACTTTGTGGGCCGGCAGAGTGAGGGTGACTGATGCTGCGTCCCTTACGTTGCACCAGTTGTCCTCGCGTCTGGACCTCATTTCCACTTAACATCAGGTGGAGTGGGGTCATTTGCCGGGCTAAGTATAAAAAAAAAAAAAGTTTGCCGGGGCCTGTACTAAGTTTGTTGCCTAATATTTATTAATTATTGTTCATTTCTACGAGAGTCTAATGTCTGTGGCCGGCAACATTTGGCGAGCAGTGATCGCTCTCTGTAAATATTTACCGGTGAGTCACACGACGCCGGGTTGATAAAATGACGCTTCTACTATTATTGTAACAGTATGTTATATTATAAGGTTAGTTTGAATTAACATGACGTATTAAACCACTTCACTCAATTGTTTGTTAGCAAAACATGTGAGCTTAAAATAAATGTAAAATCCTCTGTAACAATATTTTGTGTAAATAAATGTTGTGCATTCATTTACTTTTTCATTTTTTTATTATATAAAAAGGCAGACAGACACTGTGGACCCGGCCACAGATTTCATTTCCCAATCATTTGACAAAAACAAAAATGGGCCAAACAATTTTACACAAACAGTTACTGTATCAGTTTCGCGGGATGGCAGTGAGTTTTGCGGGATATTTTTTCACTTGTTAACCTATCTCTATATTTGTAATATTAAATAAATAAAATAACTACAGCAACAAATCGAAACTTGCGGTTGAAATTTAAATTAAGGGTTGTTAAAAATGACGTAAAACTTCGAAAATTGTAAACACAAAAAGTGCCAATAATAATTATGAAAAACCTGTATGACTGGTTTTGTAAAAAATGGTCACAATATTATCCAATCCGATCTATTATTAAAAAAAAAAACTATTAAAAAGTTATCTTTTAGTTTTTCAGTTTCTCGGGAATGAACCTAAACGCGTAATCTATAGGATAAATAAAAATGAATTGCTGTTCGTTAGTCTCGCTAAAACAAGAGAGCGACTGAACCGATTTTGACTAATTTTAGTCTTGAATTATTCGTGGAAGTTCTGGAAAGGTTTAAACGATAAGAAAATATGGAAAAAATACTAAAGTACCTAAGTGATACTAAGTTCACCAGGTCAGTTTAATATTTAAATTTTGGTGCAAAGCGTCATTTTAGCGTCAATCGATAAAGTGCCGCGTTATGGAGTTGCTTATAATATCTAAGGCTATCTCCGCTCGTCTGTCCGTCTGGGTGTTCCTTAGTAAGCATTGTATACAATTACAGACTACTAGGTTACATAGTTTTTAGGTTAATGCATAGTCATATGTATTTGAGTCATAAATCAATAAATGATTGAGTGATTTCATGAAAGAACAGATTAGTTAAACACTTCTCAACTTGTTACCTCGTAATGCTGATTGTCAATCGGAATGAAGGCCCTCGCAGGACAGGCTATGCCTATTGCGGGGTCTGCTGTCTCCATTTCCGTGTTTTTGTTACTTGTGCCTACCTAAGTTTAATTAACACCTTCGTAGACAGTAGCGCCTACGGGATTTCTTCCCAAATGACACTACTACGACGCCCACAAGCGTACAGGGGGAAGGTTACTGGAAGTCCGGAATTCTATCAATGTGTGTGTACCTTGACGTGTTGTAAACCTGTATACGATAACAGTACGAAAGCCGAATTACTTTTTCGGTGACACTACAACATGCCCTCTCTTGTAAAAGTATTGAAAATCAAGCGCCCTCAGCTCAGACGTACTGCTGTTGCACGACTATAAACTATGACGTCTACCAGGCGTCCTGTAGTATAGTTTTTCACTACCTAAGCGCCCGTGGGCGTTACTGTCCACGAACGTATTAAGTTCAGTTTTAAATATTCCTACCCTTGTTTTATCTTGTCCTTATGTCATATCTGCTGTATTGTAAACTTGTAAACTTAAGTAAATAAACGAATTTTTATTTATTTATTTTATTTAGTTAAAAATGAGTGAACGGATAAATAAATAGATAAACAAGTGAATCAGTGAATGAGTAGGTATATGGAGGAATGGTAATATATCTATGAATTAGGGCTTACATTGATAAATAATTTGATGAGTTATTATTGGATACATGAATGAATTTACTAAAGATTAAAATAAATGGACAAATGAATATATGGACGAATGAATGATTTTTTACAAAAAAACACAATATTATAAATGTATATTAGTGGGTTGTATTTAACTGCACATCAAAAAATACTGATTGTGCATCAAAAAAATATAGAATTGCTAACCTAACCTAACCTTTGGTGTACAATCAGTTATTTTGATGTACATTTCAGTATTTTTTTGATGTACACCTAAAAATATCCCTATATTAGTTGGCGCTGTGATATGCAAACTCACTGCGAGCGTCATTTTAGCTGCAATCGATAAAGTGCGCGTTATGGAGTTGTTTATATCTAAGGCTATCTCCGCGCGTCTGTCTGTCCGGCTGGTCCGTCTTATGCATTGTATACAATTACATACTTTGAAATCACATTATGATATCGCTAGAATATAAGGCATTGTTTTAAAGTGTGCGTTTTAAATGAAATCACGCTATAATATCGCTCTAGTATCAATGATATCCTAATAATATTATAAATCCGAGTCTGAATGTTTGGATGTTTGTTACTCAATCGCCCAAAAGGCTGAAATATAAAATAGGTAGTTAATAGTTTTTTTTTTTTAAATTTTACTATTTAATAGAATACAAAATAAAATTCAAGTGTCATTATTTTGGACTCGTGTAAATTTTTTATAACACTTTGATGCGAAAAGAAATTAACTTTTTAATGCTCCTCCGAAATCTTCCAAACACGTAACCGTTAAAAACATTATTTTCAATTACATCTTAATTATCCTTTTTTATGTCACAAATCATAAACCTTGCCAGTCTGTCAGGCACCTCTGTAACCGTAATACCTATAAAATAGGTGTAAGTGGCCCATGCTCATAAAATAGACTTAGATGCTGCGACGAAGTAGGGGATGGTATTTTTTAAGTTGTCTTTGCTGTTTATACGTCTACAGGTTTGAATTGGGCACCGGACCATTGTCAAACCATTTTGTATGATTCTTTTATCATTATCATCAGCATGTCGCAGTCTTCTGTTGCACGTAGACTGTAGAGTATTTAGCCTAATAATGTCCCACTGCAGGCCAAAGGCCTTGACGACTAATCTAAAATCCTTGAAATCAAGTTATCAATACAATGATGGGTACTGGCCTAATGACCACACTTGGGAAATGCGGATTTTTGATCAAACCCGAATTGTGTCCGTAAAAACTATAACATTTTAGTTTTTACCCAAAGAATTAAACCCAGGACCTCAAGATCTCGATCATGTACAGTCAGCGCCAAAATGATCTGAGCGTTCAAACCTACCAAAAATATCTGAACATTTGACAAAAATCACTCTTAGCACAATACTTTTAGGTGTAATATCGTTTGTTGTCATTTGTTCTCTAACAACAAATGAAAATCCACCTTTACGTCTTAAGGTAAGGTTGATTTTCGTCAAATATTCAGTTATTTTTGGTGGTTTTGAACGCTCAGATAATTTTGACGCTGACTGTACTTTGTTGTTTAAAGTCAACATTTAAATATTTTTTTAATACATAGTCATTTTATCACTTTTATTTTGACAATAGGAGTGCCCAAATTAAACTAAACGTGTTACACTCCAAGAATTTCACGTTTCTTAATAATTAATGGCAAGCCCCGACATTAGTATTAAAAACACCATTTCAAACAAATTGCTTTTCTGCGAAGGGTAATTTATAGTCTATGGCTTCTCGTTGGCTGCAGCTGTCCACGTTCGATTCCCCGTTTAAGTTCGTTTTTTAATTAAGCATTGTTTTCTAGGTTATAATTATTGTAGATTAGGTAGAAATAGTTTTAGTATGATTTATTGTATTACGACAATAATTGATGGTCTAGTGGTTTAAGTATCAGATCATGATCTCGGGTTAGAGTTCGATTCCCGAGGTGGGCAAAAGTTTGTGTTCACCAATCTACATTTGGCAAGCGTGGTGATTAAGCCAGAGTACTCATCATAGTGACGACCAAAGATTTAAATCTTTGGTGACGACCACTTGTTTAAAAGGATAAAGAACTTTGCCCAGGCAGTAGAACATTAGATAGGATGATACTTTACTATATTTATTTATATAATTATAAAAACCATGTTAATTACAAAATTCAAGTACAAAAGGTTACTACTTTAAAAGTACGTTACAGGTTTTGAACCTACGACCTCAGGCATACTCTTGCGACACCAAACTAACGCTCGTATATTGACCAATCAATACATCAACGTCATACTACTGACACGAGTTCATTAAAAAATTAAAGCAAGTGTCTATGGTCTATGGTAGCTGTGGTTTCTTAAAACAGAAAGCATAGACAATAGTAGAAATTACTACGATCATTGGTCGTCAACCTTTTTTCAAACGGTCATAATTTTTTTAGAGTGACCTGTTATTGTATTTACGTTTGACTGGCCCAATAGTGCGTATTTTAACTAGAGATGTTAGAATTTATATTAAATTACAAAAAAAAGGTAACGAAAACCATCAAAATCATTTCACCATCGAAAGAAAAATATAGATTTCATAACCATTTTTTTTCGGAGGAGAATGCGTTTATGCACCATAACCGCAGGCTAGCTAGACCTGCGGCCGCGTGTGCGACTCGAGACTAAAGCGTCCACTACCCACTAAACTTCCCCGGTTTTCCCTTCACACCCGATTAAGACGAGACGGTGCCAGCCTTTGTGGCTATTGACCCGTCAATAGGTTACTTATAACCAACTTTAACTTTGCAATATTCTGAGAATAATTTATATAATTTAACATCATAACATAATCATTTGAGATGATTATTTCAAATGTACATAAATTCGTTTAAGTGCTAGTTCACCGAAGACTAAATCTATTTAGTTCACTCAAATAAAGTCTAATTAAGTTAATAGTTAATGATTCGAAGGTTGAGGACCTCTGAGTTTTAGACAACAGTATAAAAATGTAAGTGAAGTAGCAATTATTACACATTTTGAGTAGATTCCAAGTTTTTTTTTAAATATCAGAGGTGGCATACGGGCCAGCGGGGCCGGGCCGCCTGATGGTAAGCAATCACCGCCGCTCATGGACATCTGCAACACCAGACGGATCGCCGATGCGTTGCCGGCCTTTTAAAGGGGAAATGCTGAAGTAAATGACTTCTTGTCTGGTTGGTGGTAGGACATTTTGACTGGCTTGTTTTACTGTAACTTATAATACTGTGGTCAAGAATCCTTTATAATGAAGTTAGTGTTAATTAAGGACTAAGTAATTCGTAACAACCAATTGATTGGTCCCGCTCTTAAGTTTCTTAGCATTAGCGTGGTATATGTCTTTCAAATGAAATAAAAAAATATGACCCACAGTATATTTCAACTCCCACACTCTCCTTTGCCACCTAAAAGATGGGCTCCCATGGGAGCTGTAAGGCACTCACAATGTGCCGAATAAGAAGGCCCAAAATCGTGCAGAGTGCAATGGAGAGGGCTATACTTGGGGTCTCCCTGGGTGATCGCATCAGAAATGATGAGATCCGCAGAAGGACCAAGGTCACCGACATCGCCCGAAGAATTGCGACCCTTAAGTGGCAGCGGGCAGAACACATTGCAAGAAGGGCTGACGGACTTATTGGGGCGGTGGCCACGTACTGGGAAACGCAGCCGTTGTAGGCCTCCTACAAGATGGACCGATGATCTTATAAAGGTCGCCGGAATCCACTGGATGCGGGTGGCGCAGGACCGATCGGTTTGGAGATCCTTGGGGGGGGGGGGGCTTTGTCCAGCAGTGGACGTCTTTCGGCTGAAATGATGATACTGGAAGCTGAGCTTTGTTTCGAGGATATAAAAGTAGCTTGTCCTTTTCTTACGTCTAGTCTTAAATTTTGTCTAGATCGGTTCAGTGTTTAGCCGTGATAGCTTAACAGACAGAGTTTATTTTGCATTTATAATAAAAGTTTGGATATACAAAGGAAACGACCTAGTTGTGAATGCATAAAAATCGATCTGGGCCCACCGTGATTCGAACTGACGACCTCATGCATGTAGGTGTAAAGCATGTCTAAAATTCTAAACCACTTAGCTATCTTTATCAATTTTTCTACATCAAATCAGTCGTAAAACTTTTACTAATAATAATATTTTTAAATACTTATAAAAAGGTTGACTACCCCTGCAAGATGGCCGTTATAATGAACCAAGTAATAATTAAGTAACACTGGGAATGCTCGCAGCGTATTGATTGATTGCCATGAACGCCCATTCGAGGCCATTGTTCCACTATTTGCCCTTACAGGTATAATGTCCTAGCCGAGTTTGGGCCACGACGGCCCATCTTTACAATTAACCAACACATAATTTTATGATACCGTGAGTTTGCAAATACAGGTGCTTAAATTAGGGGTTGGCAACGTTTTCAAATTCACGCTGAAGTTATCGTTATACAGTAACGTTATTTTATTATAATAATGATTTTATTGCATTAAAGAAAGTACAAAATACTTATTTCTAAGTGACTAATTCTAGGCTTAATTAGAGAGAACTGCATTATGTACTACATCGTATCAGTATACCGACAGCCGACAAGAAGTAAACTAAGCAGGTAAGTACAAACGCTTGTGTTTTGACATCTAATTATATGCCTCATATTGTTTACCGGTCCCGTTAGAGAAGTGTTAATATTTACCTACTCCATAACATAAATCGGCCAACAACCAAAAAAGAGTTATTCCGGTTGGATACCCCGTATTTGATACCCTGGGGGATCAATTTTGTTTTATAATATTTTCTATTCCACTTTGATCCACCGTGCAGGGTATCACAAATAAATTATAATTTTATATTCCGGTTGGATACCCCAGTTATCTATTAATATATTTTTGGAACAGTCATTAACAAAACATATTGTTGTAACTGAATATTATTTTATAAAGTTTCAAATAAACTAAGCAAATAAATAAATATAACGGAAACGTTTTGGCCAAGTCACCGCAACCGGTTTAAAAATGTTAGTAAATGCAATGGTGTCTCGCTGCACGCGGGGCAATGGGCGATTTTCTGACAGGCCATTTAAGAAAAAAAAGTCTTCCAAAAGCTTCTCAAGATGGCTTTGAACGAAGTATGTTCATCTACGAGTATAAGGACAATAATAATATAAATATCATTGTCTATGGAGCCAAAATCTTTACTCATTCTTCTTCTTCTTCATATTTATGTGCTTGTTTTGGGTTTTTTATTAAAATTTCGGCCAATGTCATATAAATACCATGTACACTCTGTTCCACATAAGAAGTCTTCTAGCCGCTATATTGGTACTAC
The DNA here is from genome assembly GCA_949319885.1 of Mecyna flavalis. NCBI lineage: Eukaryota > Metazoa > Arthropoda > Insecta > Lepidoptera > Crambidae > Mecyna > Mecyna flavalis. Next base: position 4,822,226 of record OX439420.1, on the reverse strand, counting down.
TGTTTTTCAATACTTTCAATCTGTTTTTGACAGATTTACAAAGCGTAGGCAATGCTGCCAACATAGCGGCTAAAGGACAACTTATGTGGAACCATGGAAATAATATTGTTTATATTACGTTTATGTGTGGAACAGAGATTATGTAATTTTTTTCAGGAATGACAATGAAATCTGACATACACAATACGTTCCTTTTATGAAACATGTCACATCGAAGTAAACTATTACGTTCCGTTCCTTGTAAGTGCATAGGTAGAACGGCGCCATCTAGGTATTGAGAACTAACTAAAAATCTTTCATTATTATTAAGGTTTTTTGAAATAAAAAGACCGATTGTCTGATTGTCTGTGATAATTTTATATCGTAATTTTAAGTTCTGTTTTTTAAGTAATTTTATTAAGATAGTCAAAATCTTTTATTATTATTATTAAGGTTTTTTGAAATAAAAACACCAGTTGTCTAATTGTCTGTGATGATTTTCAATCGTAATTTTAAGTAATATTTTTGTTATGTAGTTAAGATGGTCAAATCTTTTGTTATTTTATTATTATTAAGGTTTGTCCAAGTAGAAAGTCGATTAGTCTAATTATCTGTGATGATTTTAAACACTTAAACAAATAAAACAAAATATTATTTACATTAACAACTGTTTTTCTATTGACTGTACTTGCCTGTAAAAAAGACTAAGGGGATCATACCGGAATGACCCAGTTTGGTGTGATCCTCTGTGGCCGGACCACAATTTAGTACTCAGATGCTATAGTTGGAAATAATAGCTACCTAAAGTCTACTTTCATCGGAATATATCAATTTTTTTAGTACCTCAATAGATAACTTTTTATTGAACAATTTATGTGGTCCGGCCGCAGAGCAGTACTCTCTGGCCGCGCCACTTCAAAATTGAATAAAGTAAAATGAACTATTAAGAAATTAATATACCGAAAAAATCTACCTAAATAGTACCTTGCATACGACAACTTTGATCCAATTAAACCCTTTAGTTAAGGACTTATCGGTCGTAGAATGTGGTCCGGCTGGAGAGCATACTCTGCAGCCAGTCAATTTCGCAATATGGCTTGACCACCTCAGATGCTATAGTTCGCAATAATAGCTACCTAAAGAGTACCTTGCATACAACAACTCTGGTTCAATTATAACCCTTTAGTTAAGAAGTTATCGGTCATAGAATGTGGTCCGGCTGGAGAGCATACTCTGCAGCGAGTCAATTTCGCAATATTTAATATTTACTTTCCATAAATACATTCAAATAATAGTACCTTTTCTCTACCCTTCGTTGATACTTTTTGCTCTCAAGAATATATTCATTTTGATTAATTATACTTTATAGTATGTGGCGCGGCTAGGGAGTATTACTTTCAGCAAATCTAAAGAAGTATTGTTTATTTCTTTATGACAACCAAAAATACATAATAAGTACTTTATAAAATGACCTGGATTTTATCTAAAAACTTTTATTTTTATTACTAATAATGATTTTCAAAAGGTTCACTTGCTGGTTGGTTACCTACTTACCTAAGAATAAGTAGATAATTTGACGAAGTAAGTGAAAATTTTGGGTTAAATAAGTACTTATACGAAAATCAAATATATTTTTATAATGATCTCATTATTATGAAAATATATTTATTTATTTATTTATTTATTTATTGTGATTAATATAATATCACTTTAATAAAAATTCACAATTCAGTATTTTAAAAATATGTGTTTAGAAAAAGTGCAACTTCCCGCTAAGGCACTAAAAAAAAATATAAAATGACCTGGATTTTAACCTCTCGACCATTACACCAAATGGCTCGTCGATTGGGTTACATATTTTATTCTTGAGCTAAAGTTACCCGAATCCATTAACCAAAGTATCCTTAAACTTATTAGCTAAAATATCTGTATCTGTACTTGCGAAAAAGCATTTCTATAACATCATTTTACTCCTAAATACATGTATCTTGATCTTGATCAAATGTAATTTAAGTCAGAACTCACCTTAAAACTTCCGCTTCAACTTAAAGTGCGCAGATGTAATTAAGAGTGCCAAATAAAGAGTAGAGAAAAGGTACTATTATTGGAATGACTTTATGGATAGTTAAAATTAAATATTGCGTAATTAATTTGCCGCAAAGTATACTTTCTAGCCGGACCACATCTCGCGACCAATAACTCCTTAACTAAAGGATTTAATTGGATCAAAATTGTCGTATGCAAGGTACTATTTAGGTAGATTTTTTCGGTATATTAATTTCTTAATAGTTCATTTTACTTTATTCAATTTTGAAGTGGCGCGGCCAGAGAGTACTGCTCTGCGGCCGGACCACATAAATTGTTCAATAAAAAGTTATCTGTTGAGGTACTAAAAAAATAGATATATTCCAATGAAAGTAGACTTTAGGTAGCTATTATTTTCAACTATAGCATCGGAGTACTGAATTGTGGTCCGGCCATATTGCGAAATTGACTGGCTGCAGAGTATGCTCTCCAGCCGGACCACATTCTACGACCGATAACTCCATTACTAGAGGGTTTAATTGGACCATAGTTGTCATATGCAAGGTACTATTTAGGTAGATTTTTTCGGTATATTAGTTTCTTAATAGTTCATTAAATTTTATTTAATTTTGAAGTGGCGCGGCCAGAGAGTACTGCTCTGCGGCCGGACCACATAAATTGTTCAATAAAAAGGTATCTGTTGAGGTACTAAATATATATATATATTCCGATGAAAGTAGACTTTAGGTAGCTATTATTTCGAACTATAGCATCTGAGGTGGTCAAGCCATATTGCGAAATTGACTGGCTGCAGAGTATGCTCTTCAGCCGGACCACATTCTACGACCGATAAGTCCTTAACTAAAGGGTTTAATTGGATCAAAGTTGTCGTATGCAAGGTACTATTTAGGTAGATTTTTTCGGTATATTAATTTCTTAATAGTTCATTTTACTTTATTCAATTTTGAAGTGGCGCGGCCAGAGAGTACTGCTCTGCGGCCGGACCACATAAATTGTTCAATAAAAAGTTATCTATTGAGGTACTAAAAAAATTGATATATTCCGATGAAAGTAGACTTTAGGTAGCTATTATTTCCAACTATAGCATCTGAGTACTAAATTGTGGTCCGGCCACAGAGGATCACACCCCAGTTTGCGGTGGATCAATCGGGAATTAAAACATAATAATAATCGCCAGGGGATCAGATCAGGGGATCCAACCGGAATAACTCCCAAAAAAAAATATTAACATTATTGTGTAAAAAGGAGGTATAAAGATAAGGAACTACTTTACCTCCCGTGCTAGTCGTAACTGTGTTACGGCGAGGTAAATTATGTTTAAAACAGGAAAAATACTAGCCTATAAATGCTCCACAGAACAAAGTCCACCATCTATAAAATAATGTCATCGCTACAATGATGGGTACTGGCTTAATCACCAAGCTTGCCAAAATATGCAAATTGGTGATAAAAAAATTTTTATGACAGATGCGGCAAACGAGCCAGCGGGACGCCTGATGGTAAGCAATCACCGCCGCCCATGGACATCTGCAACACCAGAGGGATCGCTGATGCGTTGCCGGCCTTGGCCTCCAGCACTCTCACAAACCAGACGAAGCACAATAGTAGTCACCATTATTTCACGCTGGTGTTATGAGAGAGGGTGGTACTTCCCCGGACGAGCCGGCCCATTCGTACTGTAAAACAGCATGGCTCTACCACTACCGACCCGAAATCCGAGCTGCGTCCGATAAAATCGACTTTTTGCTCGACTCGGGATTTGAACCCAGGACCTCGAGATACATAAACCATTAGACCAACGAGGATTGTCTGGCTGTTTTAATAAAGGAGAATGCAAAACTTGCAATTGTTCTTGGGCCCAAAAAATTTAAGTAAATGTGCAGAGATGAGATGTATGTTTGTGAAAGACCACACACTTGCCATTACCTTTTATTATGATGAGAAGACACCATAATTGGTCCCGGGGGAAAAAGTTATTGTCCATATTAATTTATTATTTTTATATAAACATAAATACCTAATTAACATAATAAACATATTTTATTTGACTAGGCCGTAAAGCGAGCCTACGCGGGTCGACCGGTTGGCCGACGACCTATTGGCCGCCCTAGGTACCGTTGGAGTGACGAGGTGGAAAAGGATCTATGCACCCTCGGCGTCATGAACTGGCGGGAGGAGGCCCAGGGCCGGCCGAGGTGGCGTAAATTAATATCGGAGCCCAAGACTCTCTTTGGGTCTGCGCCATCATAGTAAGTAAGTAAGTATTTGACTAGGACCAATAAAAGTTAAAGGTGTTTATCGGATCTACTTCGTAGTCTATGTCCCAAATCTGCACAACATTGTTTTATTTGGGCCCAGTCTTTTGCATTGTCCTTTAAAAGGTATAAGTGTACCTACTCTGACTATTATGCTCGGAGAAATACACTATGTTGATCTAGCTGTCAAAAATTACACTCGAAAATGAGGGAATAAAACAAAAATCTACAAATCCTCTTAATTCAGAGATGTAATAAGGGGGATTGCATTATAAATTAACTCGCAGTCCGTCCGAATATTCCCGGTGTGAGCTGATTTACCGGCATTGACATAAATATATTTAATTACAGTCCCACGGCCGTGTTAAGTTGAAAAGAGCAACTCTACAAAAAGTAAAAGATATCTTTTTCACGCGAAGCGCGAGGCGGTTGGTACGGCTGTGGTTTGAACGTAGCGTAGTATTATCCGATTCAAATCCTTTATGGATAATACCTTTTGGAATTGAGCGACAAATGACGTCAACTGCGCTTGTCCGTAACCGTAGCAACGCATTATTTTGTCAGTGTGTGTGTCAGTCATCACTGTCGCGTAGGTAACGCAACTTCAAAGGGTATTATCCTAATAGCATTTGAACCAGATAGTACCTTTTTTATTTGCCAAGGGTATTGGGACAGATCAGAAAAGGAAAAAAAGAACTACGGATATCAGCTCTCTGCAATTGTTTTTTCGGATAAGAATGTTTTAAACTTCCTGCGACCGTGTGTGGGACTCGGCTCTAAAGACATCCGTCCGCTGAACTTTCCCGGTTTATCCCTCTACATCCGATAGGAATCAGCCGGTGCCCGCTTTGTAGAGACTGACCAGCCAATCTCCAATTTGCTCCTTAAAGATATGAGTGGCTAAAAACCGGCAAAGACATTGCTACACTAGCCCATTTTCCTCTACCTCCAAAAAACAAGGCCTTTGTGTTTCCGCTCCACTCCGCTATCCGCTCACCGCTCCGCTCTAGCTTTGCCCCAGCCTCAAGGTTGTTATAAAAACTCTTACACTGACGCGCCCCGCCCCCGTACGTCAGACAATAAAGACCCTTTTCGAATTTCGAACGCAGAGTGTTGCTGACTTTGAAATTAGTGTTGCCATACTATAAATAGTTAAATAGTGAGGGGTATAATTAAAAATCGTGTTTAATTTGCTATTGGTATCGTTTGGATGGGGAGATTTTATTCTGACTGGCCCGATGGCGCATCTGGTAACCCCGCCTTATGTGCCAGGGTCTTTCCTTTATATGTATTAAAGAATTCCGTGCTTCGGAAGGCACGTTAAGCCGTTAGTCCTGCGCCTGATCTCTCTTCGGGCGTGTCAGACTGCTGTCCCACCGTGTTAAGAGAGTGAGGGAATAGGGAGTGCACCTGAGCTTGCACACTCTCTTGTGCACTTTAATATATCCTACGTAGTTGGCTGATCGTAAAAGATTGGACGCCGTAGCCGAAAACTCGGCTAGGAGGACACTATCATTATTATTAAAGGATATAATTTGTGGTACCTTCGTTATTACTGATGCTCATAACACAAGTGCTCAAAAGCGACTTACTTTGGTCATATCAATGTTGATGTTTTCCAATATTGATTATAGTGACCTTCAGCTTGCAGTGGGACGTTAAACTTTTATTTTTAACCGACTTCAAAAAAGGAGGAGGTTCTATGTTCGACTGTATGTATTTTTTTTTACTGTAATAAACGACATTTTCTCAGTTGCAATGCAAGATCCTTGTAATATATTGGTCAGATATCCGTTTACCAGAAGTTGGGCTGCATGCCTTTTTTTATGTCAGAGGCGGCAAACGAGCCAGCGGGTCGCCTGATGGTAAGCAATCACCGCCGCCCATGGACATCTACAACACCAGAGGGATCGCTGATGCGTTGCCGGCCTATGGGGGGATGGGCTCCGGCACTCTCACAAACCAGACGAAACACAATAGTAGTCACTATTATTTCACGCTGGTGTTATGTGAGAGGGTGGTACTTCCCCGGACGAGCCGGCCCATTCGTACTGTAAAACAGCATGGCTCTACCACTACTAAAGTCAGTTTTATTGCTGTCCTATCTCCCTAGTAATATATCTGTCAGATATCCGTTTACCATCAGGTGGGCTGCATGCCTGTCTGTCAACTAAGGTTATAAACAAAAGTGTGAACATGAGCTTAGAGGTAATTTTATTTATAGAATGGGGAATATGATATTTTGTTGCAATTTGCGAAGTTACGTTGTTCAACATTTTAAATAGGTAGTAAAAGAATGACCAAGTGTGTGTCCAACACGTTAAACAGGGTTCCGTAGTAGTATAAAGTATTAACCTATTGAGTGTCCCACTGCAGGGCAAAGGCCTCCATTTAAATCAGTTATCGGCAAAATTACGTGTACTGGCTTAATCACCACGCTTGCCAAATGCGGACTGGTGGTCAATAACTCAAGCTATGTTTGAAAAATTCAACACAAATTTTGTCCCACTCAGAGATGAGGGTACAGATGAAAATGACATTATAGAGAGATGCAAACGAGCAAAAATGTGACAGCTGGTGGTATAGCCTGACCAAGAAAATAAAAAACCTGCTCTGGAGGCGCCGCATTAGCTATGGTTGTAGCAACACTTGGTTGCTATGGTTATACTCACAAATAACTCACAATATCCAATAACAAGGCACGGTTGACAATTGACATCACACTTTGACAGAATAATAATGAATGACATCTTATTGTTTATTTATTCGATTGTTGCCACTTGAAGAAATTAGTTCCAATATTTTTCCGCAATATGGCGAGGTTTTTTATTTTATTGTTCGGGCTATAAGTGATCACTACGGCCCACGGTAGTAGTATTAGGTATTCTGTGCGATGGCCACTTGAGGGCAGCATGTCTGTCTGCTAACTGAAGTAATATAAAAAATGTAACCCTACCAAATGCCCCATTAAAAAAAACAAATGCCTACGGAACTCTACTCTCTTGGGCGGTCTTTTTACAAAAACATTCAGTGCCACTGCGCAAGTAAAAATATTATATTTTATCGCCTTTTGTTACCGCGCATGCGTTATGACAAATCGGCGAAACAACGCCATTCTGCGCCATTGTGTCCAATGCCGGGGAAAGACATAACACACCTTTTTCATACTTGGGAAAAAATTAAAGTATCGGCTTAGCTGCCAGCTTTAGTTATTTTTATAAAAAGTGGCAACGTATCAGCCTTTTGCAGTCCACTGCTGGACATAGGTCCAAACGATCGAGGATTTAATCTATACTAATATTATAAAGAGAAAAGATGTCATTGTTTGTTTGTTGGTATTGAATAGGCTCCGAAACTACTGAACCGATTTGAATAATTCTTTCACTATTGGAAAGCTACACTATCCCCGGTGAACATAGGGTACTTTTGATCCCAGAAATGTGGAGGGAAGGGAGGGATATTTGAAAAAATAAATTACGGTCGGAAGGTTAGTTCTGTCTATAATTGCCACGCTGGCTGGGCAAGCGAGTTGGCAATCAAATACAATTTAGAATATTTCATTACTAACAAAAAATAAAGTTAGAATTTTTCCATAATACTCGAAATAAAGATTTATTGGAATGAAAAATTGTTTCTAGTGCTTCTTTCATATTTTCCTTATAACTTTATTAAGCTTTTTAGGAAAAGTACTTATTAAGGCTTACGTTTTCAAGTCTCTAATCAAATTAAAGTCTATTCATTCGTTTCTTTGTCGTTTATTATTTTACTTATTTATCGTACTTTTTCAGAGCCCGACTACTAACTAGTCCCACAGATAAAATCTGCCGCCATAATTGACGATCCATTTGGTGTTATGGTACAAACATTTTGTGTGCATGAACATCTCTGTTTGTATCGGTCTGGGTGTTTCTATGTATATTATGTATGTATTTACAAAAAAAGTATATATAGTAATGTTTATCCGTTGTCTGGCACCCATAGCACAAGCTAATGCTTAGTTTGGGGCTAGATGGCGCTGTGTGAATAATGTCTAAGGATGTCTAGAGAGATAACAGCTGTGCCTTTGCCGGCAATAATAATGTTAATGTTGTTATTAAATTAGGCTCAAAGATCAGAAAAGCCTACGGTGTACGACAGTTCCTGGTGAAATGTCCTTCAATGAAATAGGCCGCAATGGCCTACCATCAGGTGGGCTGCGTGCGAGAATGAAATGAAAAAAACATATTTTTTCAAAGGACAACGACCACAAGGCTTAATGCAAATAAGACATATTTACATTTTATTTTGGACATAATAATACGTTGTTTTAGATAAGAGCCAACCATTATTTGTCAAGGAATGATGAATGGGTGCTTTAACAAGAGATACATAGTGTATTAAGATCCACCATGATAGTATAGGAATCGAGTGTTTTATAATTCAAATAGTTTTTGTAATTTAAGATTTTAGAGTATCATGTTTTGTTTGTTTTAAAATGTATAAGTTACGCTCAAAGATCAAAAATGCTCATTGAACGGAAAAATAGCTCACAACGCGTTGTGGTCACAGTAAAACATCCAACGTACTGACACACAGAGGAGACTATATTTTGAGAGATATTAAGTTAAACAAAAACAACGTCGGAGGCGAAAATCGACTCTGATGGATATAGGTTAGAAGGCTAACGAGCAGACGAGCGATTACTAAAAACCGCTGGTTTCTCGCGGCGAGCTCTGAGGCCCTAGACAAGCGGCATTAATGACGTTCGTTATAGCGAATGTCAAAACCCGTACTTTCAATATCGATTGACCACGTGACTTTTCTAAGACACCTGTCAAATCCATACAATTTGAAGTGAGCGAATTTCGCTATCGCTATCAAAATGTTACTTTGTCTAGGCCCACTGATCGCTGAACGAGTATCGCTAAACGAGTACTATCTTTGATAGCTCTTGTCGCTCAGCTCAGCAGCAGGAGCGAGCCCTCGCCGGTCAGTGTGAGCCAGCGATCAACTATTTATATTTGCATCTATTTTGTTTACACGGAATGTATATCTATTGTTCGTTTCTTGAGCGTAAAAATCGCCAATAGTTAGTCGTTTGCTCGCTCTTGGTGGGGCAACTGCCTAACAGACAGAGTAACTCTAACATTTATAGTTAATGTATGAATAAAAACAAATTGTAAAGTGTAAAAGAAATACAATTTGTCAGAAAATCAAAATAATATTAACAAAATAACATCAATAGGTACTCAAAGGATCTTAATACCCACAACATCAGTTAACTATAGCTATATTAAAATCAAGAGATCTCGAACCTCACAAAAAACACATACACACGCAGTTTTTTACTCAATTAATCAAAATGATCTCTTCGACGTGCTTTAAAAAAGTTTTGCACCGATGCATTGACGGACCTCTTTTCAGCAACTGTCAAAGTGACAGCTGATTTATGATCCGCCATTGTGGCAGCACTGGCGTTCGTTATGGCGCGAAACCCATTTATACAGCTAATGACATTTCGGATTTCAAAATGGCCGACAAAAAAGAACTTTTAAGATTAAACTTTTTGAAAGATAAGCACATTCCTGTATTGTGTTGAGATTAATTTTTATTTGAGGCCAGTGAACTCTGAACTGTTGTTCGAGTTAATTAACCGCTTAAATTATCTTAGTGGGATGTTTTGTGCGGTTTTTGTCGGTAATTTGTTAAGCATAAGTTATTTGTCGTACGTCGTGCCCAATTTCAATGAAGAACACAATTGGCATAATGTGCGAAGACTAACTAGGTACAAGCTCCGGCAAACTTCTTGACTATCGGGTGTGAATTAAGCAAAACACAAATTTTGACATGCATACCTGCGCGCTATTAATTGGTCAGAATATGCATACTTCTGACCAATAGCGCGCGCGGGCAAAAGTTTTTAAGTTACTCAGCCATTTTCCAGTTACTCTACCTTACCTCAATTGCAACTTAATGTTAAAAAACTTGAAAACCATAAACTAACCATTATTCACACGGCCTACTAAGAACTTGACCATAAACACGTGAATCACACGGTCCCTTCCCCGCGACCTCTGACTTCAAAAAATAAACAGGAGCCTAGAAATCCATTCTACACCGGCACATTGCGGTAATAAATTAAAAAATAAAACTGGACGCGCGGGAAACTCGTTGGATCCTCGAATGGTTCCGTCCATAGAGCATTTATTTGTATATAACATTATCTGTGGTATTACTAACAAACAGTTAGAATGAGTTTTTTTGTACTATTATGGAAGAAAAGTAAGAATGTGGGACATGTAGTGTTTGTCAGTACCAAATAGGTATTATAAAAGTCGGTGCAGCGGTTTAAGCGTAACAGGCAGACCGACAAATAGCGACTTTTACATGAATTTAATAATAAATAAATAGTATTGATTGAAAAATGGATGGCCCATAGACAATGACCATGCCTTTGGCATTACATATGCGCGTCGCCCGCTCACCTTCAATACAATGAAGTATGTCGGTCAACAGCACATCACGGTATACACTTGCAGTTCGATAATAGCACTTATGCTTTCGACATAAGAGCGGTACAAAGTCCAAAGTGTTACGTCTGACGTGCTTTTGACTGTACTTTTTGGTAAAAAAACTCCTAACCCCTTTCCTAGGGAACCCTAAAAAAAGACAAAGGTGTAAACACGTAGAAATTAGACCCTCTACGTTGACCGTGTAAACTCAAGAATTATAAAAAAACTGTCATTGCGAATTAAAAAAGAAGTATGACAACAATATAAAACTGACCATAAAAACAGTAGACTCCATAAAAAAACTATAGAATCAAGATTAAAGTTGGAATTTACACTTAATCTCTGTTTGAAATAAGGTTTAATGTTTTTTGACAGCTGTTTTGGCTGGTTCAAGTCGGTGTTATGACGTCACCTTCAAAAACAATAGTGCAGAAGGGTAAAAAATTAATGCATGGTTCGAAATGGCTAGATTTTAATTTTTTAAATACCTTTTTTTTAAACACTAGAAGTAATGAAAATATTCTAGTCGTAATTTTAACTTTTCAAAATAAAGTCAAAGTAATAGATAGGTGGTTTTAACCCCGGTAAGGTATATAAGTGGTAGATTTTTTTAGAATGTAGGTAACTTGCTAAAGTCAAATCTGTTTGTAGGATTGTGTTGACAGAATTATTAACGTGGGAGCCAGTCCATTTAAAATTGAAGCAGGGTAAGTGGTTAGTACTCAGTTCACATAATTATATTATTTATTTTATTTGTCACTCAAAACAGAGGTACAGTAGGTCCTAACAAATTAAATATTTTATTGAAATATAATTATAAAATAGGAATGGATTGTATGAAGTAACCGTAGATTAAAGCTAATTTTAAAATTAAAAAAAGTTAAGATCTTAATCAGTCTGTTTAATATCCCACTCCAAGACAAAGGCCTCAAACATTAAAAGCAAGTCACTGGCAAGTCAATTACGTATACTGGCTTAATTATCACGTTTGCTAATACGGATTGATGACACTAATTTTGCCTAGCCCTGAACTGAACCCAGGATTTCAAGATCACAGCCCTGTCCTTAAACCACTTGATCATCGAGGCAATTTTAAAATCTCGTTTATACGAGAAATTGTAATTTCTTGGTCAAACCAGTTATTTCACGCTGTCCCTTCTGCCACTCTTTGCCGGCTCACACAGCGTATCATACGTCTTAATCTGGCGATAACGGTTTTTTTTATTATGTCCCAACAAAGTAAAATGGACGTCGGCTATCTAGCAGGCTGGTTTATGATGCCGGAGTATGGGCTCTTTATGCGTCGGGAATGGGTGGAAGTGGCGGGTTTGTGGGTTTTAAAAAAAGTACTTACTCATAGTGGCGAGGGTTTTGGGTTCGTTCGTCGGATTTTACTTCTAGTTCAGAATGTATTGAACTCTTAAGGTTCCAGGATAAAAAGAAACTTATCCTATTAGTATGAATTGAGTTACCAAAAATAAACTTTACCTCTATTGGAAGTTGTATTTAATTTAATTAAAATTTTGCGTTTAAACATCAAAGTACTAGAGTTAAAAATGGCATTAAATGACGTTGAAAACCAAAAATCTAACTAATGAACCGATTTAAATTTTTTAAGCAAACTTCGACCGAAAAAAACTGATATTTTTTATTCAATCTTGTAGGATCTTTGGCGAAAAGTTAGTTTATTTTGTAAATCTAATCAAATAATACAAAATTTGAACTGAACTAAATTTTATAACTCTTCTAAAATAATTTAGTCGTAGCGAAAATTACTCAAGCCCAAAAATAAATCCCAAAATAAACAAAAAAAAAGGTCCCGCTTGTCACTCTAGTATGACAGACGTGAATTAACTGCCACACTGTCAGTTACAACCCATTCATAAATTCGACCAATAACTACTAGTTTATATTTAGTGTTGTAATTTATTCATGTCATTTATTACGTCATTTTACTGCTCTCCAGGTTATAACCCGGGGTTAGGGATGTCACTCAACGAAATGCCTGCCACCGCTCGCTGGAGTATAAAAATCTGGATGTCGTGGGTTCGATTCCCACCTTGGGTCTGGTTGGATGGCGATGCAGGAGCGCGGGGGGGTTTAGTGGAGTATTCTTTGTGCACCAGTCTTTATGGGGCATGAAATTGCACGAGTCCCACACACGGCCCGCCTTCCCCAGGCGAGTTACGGTGCCTAATAACATTCCCCTCCACAAAAAATAAAAAAAAGGAGGGATGCGTGCCTAGAGCAATTAAATAGTAAAAATATACTATTTATTATTTATAATTTAGTTTTATTCCTTAAGTCTAATATTTTACCACATAACAAGTATACATACAAGTGCGGTTACGAACGCAGTTTGCGCAGTTTGCGGCGCCGCACGCATAAACTCAATGCGCGCTGGGAGGTTAGACGGATTAAGCGAAAAGGGAATAGCGATTTTTAACTATATTATACATACTAATGTTATAAATGCAAAAGTAATTAATAGAAATATACAAGCAATATGAGAGGGATCCTTTTCTGTAGACAAAGTAATGTAATTCTCTACATCTTTTGTCTGAAACTTTTTCTCATATTTTGTTTTCTTCGAGATTTTCAGGAAAAGTTCATTTTTTCACCCTTTTCCATATTTTTTTCGTATGACCCCGGACGACCCTGCATTTTTAGTATGTTATTACGGAGTCTTTAACATGGAATTAATATTATCTATGTAGTCTTTAACGGAAATTTTGACACCAGTTTCAGCTTTTCATCTAAAAGTTAGAGCTTAGTTGACTGGACTAATAATGAGTTTGACTATCAAGAAATTCATCCGTAGACCGATATATCTTTTAGGAATATCGAGTTTTATTTCGTAGTACCTGAAGAAGTGTACCACAGGGAACAACCAGTTTGTTCAATGTTCATCACATAAAAAGTTTGTCAAATACTTCTGGTCCATAAGGCATTGTGAGTAAAATTTTTCTATGGGGCAGGGTATCTACCAAATGCGCTATCGGCCCAGTCAGTACATTTAGGTAAAAACGCTGTTATTTTTAATTTGCGCCGCACATTCCTATAGCTCTAACAGGCTTGTCCTGATAATATTGAATGAAATGTTCCAACGTTACCTGTTTTCGGGTTGGGTCAGGTAATTAATAGGTGTTACCACGATAGGGATACATTTAAGGGAGTATTTTGACATTCTTTTTTCTGTTTAAATTAAGGTACAGATAGATAGGGGACAAATAGAGCAACATGTTTCGGAACATGTCACTCGTCAACAACGTTAAGAAATTCTCCTTGAAATATTGAGGGACATGTTGCGGGCCTCAATGCAACGTCGCAGCGTCACGTAGATTGAGTGTTGCGCGTCATGTTGCGGTACAAAATGTTCCCTAGTGTATCTGAGCCTTTAGTTTATTTGACATACGGCCTCCGTGGGTACAGTGGTCAGAGCGTTGGGCTCTAAGACCCGGAGGTCGTGGGTTCGAATCCCTCGGGGAGCATCACTTTGTGTGATTGTTTCTAGTTTGCTTAGGACATTGCAGTCTTGAATCACCTGAATGTCTGAAAATAATGATTCCGTGCTTCGGAAGGCACGTTAAGCCGTTGGTTTCGACTATGTTCCAAGTAGGTTTGCTTTCCCTCGTAAAGGTTACGGAGGTCAGATGGCAATCGCTCCATTGTAATAACCAGACTTGTCAACTCTAAGATCGTAGTCGAAGCGGATCCTGAGCTCCATACTGGAACACATAGGTCACCTGATTTAGGCATTATGTCCGCCTTATATACTCCTGTTATTGCATTAAACCAGTCAGCCAGTACTGCGATGCCAACGGATAGAACTCCACGGTGTTGCGTCCGTTGTCATGGTAATTTGGGTTCCCCTTTTGCTTACCATCAGGCTAAGTGGAGCCAATGTACTGAGCTACTATAAAAAAAAGTTAAAAAAAAAATTTGGAATCTAAATCCTAAAAGTCAAGTTTTACACCAATTTATCGTAAGGAAAACAAAAAACCATATTAATTGCTGGATTGTTTACTCAAATCAACAGAAAGTAATAAAAGAAAATTAAAATATTCATAATAGACCTGTGCTTGGTAATTCTCTTCTCCCTTTTTAATGTAATTCTTCTGTCTTCAATATTCTTCTCCAAGCGTTTCATTATTATTTTTATATATTAAATGTTCTATTGAAAGAAACTAAAAACCAATATTTAGTGTTTTAACTCTGGTATTAGTACCTCATAATAAGTCTTAACTTTTGCAACTTCTGTAGCTGGTCTCCTATTTTCGACTTCGTGTGAGTTTAAAATCTGGTTACTTTACTCATGTGGAGACTCTTTAACTGTCGGAGGCAAGAATCACTTTAGGTCACTGAGCTTTCGTATTTATTAATTTAGGTTACAAATTCTATCTCTCTCCCTTTAACATGATGTCTAAACTCTTATTTCTATTTTGTTACATTCTTTCAGATTAAGTTTATTCTTTTCACTTTTTAGGTGACACTTTTTCTTTCGTGGCGACTCTAAGAACAAATCTCTCAATTTCTCTTATTTCTTCATAAGCATTCTTTCATATAGTCTCTTTTTACTTCTTGGGAGGACAAAGTGGCTTCCTATATTTCGGTTCTGGGGGTAGCTCATCTTTGCACGGCAACCTCTCTCTAAGACCATAATTCTTCCGACACAGACCGTTGTAGACCGCGAGAAATGCCTTAGCTGCGTTATAGGCCACGTTTCTAAATACTTCGTCAGTTTCTTTTGGAAAGCATAAGGATCCAGCTGCTAGTGCCCCTAGACTGGTGAAGAAGGTTCTTCTTGGTATGCCACCACCACCGCCTGTAGGAAAATAAGTCTCTTAAATCATTTTAGTTGGCAGAAAAGCACGCCCCTTACAGACGGTAAGCGGCTAAAGGGAAAGTCAGAAAGAATCACATTCTGAACTCATTGGATCTTGGAGTTTTAATTTATTAATTTCAAGTATACTGGCTTTTTTGTTGCAGATTTCTCCTGTAGGGGTGGTAGCTAACTAGTCGGATTCTACCATTCCACCAATCTAATTTATTAAAATTTACACCTTACTATTATAATATTATTTATGTTCTTTTTAATTATTGACATAAGTCATTTGTCAGAATACGAGGATTTCAAAGTCATAACATTCAAATTATCTGTTTTGTAGTAAACCCAGAGCTAAAAGACGAGTTGGAATATCTATAACTCTTGATATTTGGCGTGTAAGCCCAGTTAAATAATTCAATAAAGTAACTATTATAAAATTTATCTCTCTCTCTCATTTATTATTAAAAGTAGTGTAGAATCAAAATTCTTACCCAAAAGAAATCCAGTAAGCGTCCCACCAGCCAACACGCCTTGTCTCATCTGAAGGTTGTCAGGATCCCTCATCATCTTCTTGAAATCATTCTTCGAAGTGACAATAGATGTGGCTATATCTCTATACGTGTTGTTTATACCGCAGCAAGCGTGGCACCATGCGTTTGCAGACTTTTGTCTTAACTTCTTGACACGTGGGTACAACGCCTTTTGCAACAACTTTGTGTTAGCTCCGGGACATCCATCCTTAAAATAAAATCAAGGTGCTTTAATGTGAATGACATGTGTGAATCGTATTTTTTATGCTAGGTCAGTTGGTGGGCAGGTACGCAGGCCACCTGATGGTAAGAGGCCACTGCGGTTGGCCGCAATGACCATTCCATTGAGGGACACTTCACCAGGTAGCGTCGTTCAATGTGCTGCCAGACTGTAGGCTCATCTGATCTTCGAGCCTTTGATTTCAGTGTACTGGCTCCCACATTAATACTGCCGGAACAGAGTCAGAGCAACATCTCTGTTCTGTCCGGCTGTTTATATAACATACGTGTATATTATGTATACCTTACCTTACTGGCTATATGCTCTTTGTATTCATAATGGGGGGAGTCATAGATGGGGAGGTCTTTGTATTTCATCTTGGGGGGGCGTTTGGGGGGTTCGGGGGGCTTAGCTGCTTCTACCACAGGGATGAGGGAGAATTTGGCACCGACCAGGACGGTTTTGAGAGCATGGATCCATATTAGACCGATGGTGTAGAGATCTCCGTAGCAGAGTCTGGAAATAAAGGGTTTTTGATAGTTTAATGATCGATTGTAATAAAAAAAAAGTACCAGCCTTTTTAATGTCCCACTGTGGGGCAAAAGCCTCCATCATTGAAACCAATCTATATATATATAAAACTCAAAGGTTGACTGACTGACTGACTGACTGACATAGATAGATATCAACGCACAGCCCAAACCACTGGACGGATCGGGCTGAAATTTGGCATGCAGGTAGATGTTATGACGTAGGCATCCGCTAAGAAAGGATATCTCGATATTCCCACGGGAACGGGAACCACGCGCAAAATGATAGGTACTGGCTTAATCACCACGATTGCCAAGTCCGGATTGGTGATTACAAACCCGAGCTGTGTGCCACCGGTACGGAATGTTGTTATCTATCGTTGTTGTAAAACTTTGGCGACTGAAAAGATTAACTATAAATTTTCTTGACGGTTCTTCCTGACCACTTACAATTAGGTAAGCTAAATGATCGTCTGCCCGATATTACATAAAAAATGTATTTATGAAGCTTACATAGAACAATTTGATTTGATCATCAATTTTTTGACTGCACAGAGAGTTGCTTATCCTCATTGCCAGCCATCTCATCTGCAATAGCCCTTGACACTTAAAAATGACTGTTTATTATGAACAGAAATAATAGGTTAATTTTAAACACATCACTGTTGATGGAGCTATTGTCTGTTAATGAGTTGTCAGTTGTCACTATAAAAACTACCTTGAATTTAATAGCTTTATTTTCCATGACAAAGTACAGTAACTTGCATATCAACCTCCCCTCATCTATGCTAAATTGTGAATCGAAACTGAAATCTATCAGATGGACATTAATTATTAGCTTAAAAAGTGTCGGTGGCACTTCCATTTTAATTTTGATAGAACGTCTCAATGGTCCATGTTTAAGAACCGGGCCGTGATCTATGAGTCCTTGATTCGATTCCCGGGTCAAAAACTTGTGACAGAATTTTGGAACACAGTTTGTGTTTGTGATCACCAATCCACATTTGGCAAGATTGTTTTTTTAACTACATCAGTTGGCAGACAGACACGCAGCCCACCTGATGGTAAGCGGCCACTGCGGCCTGTTCCATTGAGGAAGTCACCCTGTATGCTCCTCTGATCTAAGCCGGTATCTTTTGTTGTGATGATTGCTTGATTTTAATGATGGCCTTTACCCTGCAGTTCAACATTAAAAATACTAACCTGGAAAGAGACTCTCTCATCTCTTCCTCAGACTTGAAGACAGCATCTTGGCTCTCAATCTCATCGATCGCCAAGTCATCACCATGCTCCCCTTCTATGGGTTCCATCGTACAGTCCTCTGTTTCAAACAATCTGGGAGATTTGAACACAATAATTTTGTTGAAGACATAACTGAAGTAAACAATTTAGATTTTGACCGCCAACGTCGGTTTTATAATCGTTGAATTTTGACGTTTGAATTTTTCGTTTTTTGAGATGATGCCATTTTAAAAAGGTAAACCGTGGAGTTTGTATTGTGTAAAATTGTAAGAAGGCCAAAACAATTTTTTTATAGGAGATCGTCAACGATATTAAATCGTTGCAGATCGTACGCCTGATCGTAAGCGCCACGTCTGCTCTTAGACAGTTCAGTGCCAAACAGTAACTAAGCAGTTACTATCTGGCACCGCCCTGCGACCGCTACACCGAGACGACAGTTATTAGGTCTAATATACCCAGTAATTTCACTAACTTCAGTGCCTTTTCCTCTAAACACAGAAGTGCTTGACACACTTCTATTTCACGGGAAAATATTTGGCATTGCGGTGGTGAGGATTCAGGCGACTGGGACCATATGAAACTGGGACCGCGGTCCCAGTTACCCGTTAACATTTTTGAATCGGTCGACTGGGACCATACCTTTGTTTTATTTATGACACCTTTTCTGCTAACTGTACTAAATCTTGTATTTCAACAATGGATTTGTGGTTAAAAATTACGGGTGGTCCCACTCGCCTGACGAAATAAATAAATAAAAACTAATCAGGCAACTGGGACCGCGGTCCCAGTTATGTAGTGGTCCCAGTCGCCTGAATCCTCGCGGTGGTACCCACCTAGACAGCCCAGTACTGGAACCTACCACCTGGTAAAACATGAGACGCTCGAAGACCAGGTAGGCCTTTAGTTAAGTCAGTGTGGCAGCAAACTCAGCGACGAGCGATTGGCTATGATTATAATCTTTGAGAATTTGAAATAATCTTTGAGATTAGACGCCTCGACGGACTAGTAGTTAGTACCGGGCCGAGATCTCGGGGTCCTGGGTTCAATTCCCGGGTCTAGCTAACTTTGTGTCGGTTTTTTTGGACACAGCTCGGGTTTGTGATCAACAACCCGCATTTGGCAAGCGTGGTGATTAAGCCAGTACCATAGAGTAATAAAAACGCCTCCTATGGCCAGTACCCATCATTGTAACGATAACTTGATTTCAAGAATGGAATGCCTTTGTCCTGCTGGGACAGTCAATAGGCTGGTACTTTACTTTTTTGAGATTAAATAAATAAATAATAAATAATCCCTGGACATTATTCACACAGCGCCATCTAGCCCCAAACTAAGCATGAGCTTGTGCTATGGGTGCTAGACAACGGATAAACATTACTTATATACTTTTTTTTTTTTTTGTAAATACATACATATTATACATAGAAACACCCAGACCGATACAAACAGACATGTTCATGCACACAAATGTTTGTACCGTGCGGGGATCGAACCCGCGACCTTTGGTGTAATAGCCGACTTCTCGACCACTACACCAAATGGCTCGTCCTAGCATAACGATTAGTAGCAAAAAGCCTTCATTACAAGCCAGTTAATCTTTCTAAAGTGCAGAGAACCTTCATTTAGGAGCCAAAGAGGTAAGCAATTGGTTAGTTTACTCCACTTCGTTCCTTCCATCATTCGAAGCTCGTCATGAGAGATGCAATCATATCGCAGTTGCATCAAAGTGCAATCGAGTCGCATCGCCGAAGAACTCGATTAAAACGACTGAATCGGTATCGACGATGAAAAAAACATCGATTGAGCTATGAATATAATAGTTAGTGGGTTCCGCAGAATAATCGATTTTGTTAAACACATTTGTGGCAGTTAAGCTCAATGATGGTGATGGAATGGTGATGGTGCGCGTTTGCCTTCGCCTCCAACCCTGTAATTGGGAAGGCAATCATAATTTTAGCAGCAAAAAATAAATTATTCACACCGCCATGCCAACACCATTTTATTCTTTTCTCTCGGAGGAGAATGCGTTTATGCACCATAACCGCAGGCTAGCTAAACCTGCGGCCGTGTGTGGGACTCGAGACTGAAGCGTCCACTACCCACTAAACTCCCCCGGTTTCCACTTCACATCTGACTGGGACGAGCCCGTGCCAGCCTTGTGGCTATTGACCAGCCCATCCCCGGGTACCCCGACTTGAGATGCCTCAAGTCAGGGTGGATGGGCGCCTAGGGAGGGCCACCCGAGAAACTAGGTGACCCTTAGACTTGGCTCGTGCGTTAGTGCAATGCAGGCGTTGGGGAGCTACCCCTGCCTGAAAAGTCGTGGGGTTTGAATCCTAGCCAGGACAAAAATATATTATGAGATGGATTTTAAATTTGCTATTGTCCTAAGTTTGTGAAAGATTATTTATATTTACAGAATTTAATGTTTGTAATTTTGTATGTATTTAAGTATTTATTTATGTTTGGGGTACCTTCGGCTTCGTTGTTCCTGATACCCGTAACACAAGCGCTTGCTTTGGGGTCAGAGGGTCAGATCAATGTACATAGGTATTTGATGTTGTCCAATGTTTATACTTATACTACAGAATATATTATAATAGTATCTATTAATACTTCCGTTCCACATATCGCCTTACGAAACCCCAAAAATCAAACATTTCATATGCCCCGTACATCTTTCATGCAAAATTTTGCTTCACTCTCTCCACACTACACCTTCCTTATTACAACAGGATAAGGTTCACAATCCCTTGTATTCTCTTCAACAGATGTTATACAGGGTGGTCGATCTTATAAACTGGACGAAGGATTTGCTAGTTTCGGATGTCTGAAACATAGTAAAAAGAGTCCGCAGTACGCTATATAGACATGCACCGCACGCGGTTTGTTAGTATTATACTAATAATTATTATAAAGAGGGAAGATTGTTTGTCCGAAACTACTGAATAGATTTGAAAAATTCTTTCACTGTTGGAAAGCTACACTATTTCCGAGTGACAAGGGGTACTTTTGATCCCGGAAATGTAGAGGAAGGGGGGGGGGGTTGATTGTCAAAAGAATTTACGCGCGGGTGAAACCACGGAGGCGACCGCTAGCAGCACATTGAGCGACGCTTCCTGGTGAAGTGTCCTTCAATTCAATAGGCCGCATTGGTCGCTTACCATCAGGTGGGCTGCGTGTTTGTCTGCGAACTGATGTGGTATAAAAAAAAACTGCGTGCCCAATTAAGGGATCTAACAGACGAACGACCCATCGTTTGCGACCCTCGACGACTGCGGTAAGCGGCTGTCGTTCGGGGCCGCAACGAAAGCCGACGACCCTCTGCGACTGTCGTTGACGGTCGTTACGGCCCCGAACGACCCTCGACGACAGCGGGGACGCAACGACAGCCAGCGACAGTCGTCGAGGGTCGTTCGGGGCCGCAACGACAGCCGACGACCCTCTGCGACTGTCGTTGACGGTCGTTGCGGCCCCGCGCGACAGTCGCAGAGGGTCGTCGGCTGTCGTTGCGGCCCCGAACGACAGCCGCTCACCGCAGTCGTCGAGGGTCGCAAACGATGGGTCGTTCGTCTGTTAGATCCCTAAAAGCCGCACGGCACGTGAGTTCATAGCCTATGGCGCACACATACACGCCGCGCGCGGTGCGGTGTATAAAGACAACTTACTTGTGTGCTCTTTTTACTATGGCTGGAGGTGTCTGTTTCATGGCACACAATTCATGTTTGATGTGGGATATCAACCTGATCGATTTGAATTGCATCTCGTTTCGTCCTGTGTGATTCTGTGGTATTGAGCATCTGGTCTTCAACAGCTCTGTAAGAGATTTAATCCTACAGCTATGATGGTTGCAAGGGCGTCGCCAAGGGGGGGCAGGGGGGGGCAGTTCCCCCCCCCCCCAGAGATCAAATGTAGCTAGGCGCAAAGCGGTAACGCTTCATGCTCTCGGCGTCCATATTTTTTCTCCTACATAATATTGCCCCATTGCCCCCCCTCCCCCTATCATAAGCTGGCGACGCCCTTGGATGGTTGCATCGAATGCACCACTTTAATATTAAAAATGCACGTAAAAGAAAAAAATATTAAGAATAAAACGTACAATTATTTATACACTATTTAATGATCTGTGTCTATACTCTATACTAATTATTATTAATTTTATAAAGAGGAAAGATTTGATTGTTTGTTTGTTCGTTTGTATTGAATAGGCTCCGAAACTACTGAACCGATTTGAATAATTCTTTCAGTGTTGGATAGCTACATTATCCCCGGTGAACATAGGGTACTTTTGATCCCGGAAATGTGGGGGAAGGGAAGGATATTTGAAAAAAGAAATTACGCGCGGGTAAAACCGCGGGCGGAAGGCTAGTTATTAATATTATAAACAGGAAAGATTTGATTGTTTGTATGTTTGTTTGTATCGAATAGGCTCCAAAACTCCAGAACCGATTTGGAAAATTCTGTCACTGTTGAAAAGCTACACTATCCCCGGGTGACATGGTACATTGATCCCGGAAATATGGGGGGAAGGGGGGGATAATTGACAAAAGAAATTACGCGCAGGTGAAACCGCGAAGTTGACCGCTAGTAATAATACAAGTAGTTTCGATTTGAAATTGGTTTCTTTGTTTAAATTTATTAAATACTAGCCTTCCGCCCGCGGTTTCCTTATCTGTTGATAAGGAATGTCATCTTTTCATCATCATCATCATCATCATCAGCCTATATACGTTCCCACTGCTGGGACACAGGCCTTATCTTAATTGTGAGATAGTGTGGGCCATACTCCACCACGCTGGCCTAGTGCGGGTTGGTGGAGGGGTGCGTAAGGCAAGTGACCAACCTTAATGTCAGATGTTATCAAGCCGCCAAATGGCCTCTGACTAGGCTTGACAACTAATATTTTACATTATAGTAAATATCAGCCGGGACCAACAGCTTAACGTGCCTTCCGAAGCACGGAGACGCTCGAAATCAATGTCACTAAATATGGTCAGAATGGTCACCCATCCATTAACCGACCGCGGCGTAGGTAGCTTGACTTTCGTTATCGCTAACGAACCACTGTCACAGCTGCGCCACGAGCGCCTCACGATGTCATCCTTTACATAGCTAAAACAATGAAATCCATTTTATTTAGTGTTAGTCATAATAACTTATTGTTCGATCTCGTGCAAATAAACCTTTGAATAAAAAAAGGATAATCGAGAAATATAAACGCTTCATCCAATAAAAAATAACTTACATAACAAAAAATAAAATGGAAAGTTCCTCCTTCTTTTTTAAAGTCGGTTAGTCAGCGTATAAAGCATTAAAGACAATACACCTCTTATGCTTCTGGGCAAATAGTGTTATTGTTCGAAAACAAAGAGCTATTACTTTTATCAATGGAGGAATGCAGGCGTTTTGGTGAATATTCATAACAGGAATATAGGGATGTAACAATAAAATTCTGAATAAAATAACAATTTTGACCGCCTCCGTGGAACAGTGGCTAAGCCGCTCGGGTATAAAACCCGGAGGTCGTGGGTTCGATTCCCGCCTTGGGTCTGGTTTTAGTGGTAGGGCTTTTTCAGTCCGACTGGCTAGCTACCACCCCCACAGGTGAAATCTGCCGCCATAATAGCTCTGGCTGTGTTCCGGCAGTATTAATGTGGGAGCCAGTACACTTGAAACTAGTGATGAAACGACTCGAGTCCTTTAAGTCGTTTAAAGTAAGACTCGCCTTGAGTTGACGACTCACGACTAAGTCAGTCTTTTAGTCCCGAGTCGAAGTCGTATAACTAGTCTTTTAAGTCGAAGTCTTTTAACGTAAACAACTGAGTTGTTACTTAAACAGCTTAAAGGACTTAAAAGACTGCGCTGTTGCTTAAACAGCTTAAAGGACTTAAAAGACTCGACTCATCGCTTGGGGAGTCGAAACTCGTGGCGTGTATTTGATGCAACTATAAGTGTTCTCCCGTCAATGAAACAATAAAAGCACTTTTAATTATTGAAACACAATTTATTTTTCAATTTTTTCGTCACTGTTTAGTGACTGTACAGATTTACTAGGAGTTTAAAGTTAAAATATTTCATTAAAGTCTCGAAACGCAAAACAATAAAAGGAATCCTAACATTAACAACAGAATCTTCGCGACTATAAAGATATTAAAGTTTTCATATCTTTTTTTATTTTTTAACCGACTTCAAAAAAGGAGGAGGTTCTATGTTCGACTGTAGTATGTTTTTTTTTTACGTATGTCCGTCGATTTCTCCGTCAATTGTGGACCGATTTAAATAATTCTTTTTTATTTGAAAGTGCATAGTTCCGAGGTGGTCCCATTGTCACCATGTCAGGATCTGATGATGGGATCCCGGGAAAATCAAGGGAAAACCTCAAATTTCATAGGCGCACACTACGCGTTACTTGTTTTTTTCTGAAGCCATTCAAGTTTTTGCGTCCGTTAGACATCATTTTATGTTGATGAGCTGATGATGGAAGGTACAACTCCTTAACGGTTAGGAGTTAGGGGATAATTCTTTCAGTATTGTAGGAATATGTGGACCGTTAGTTGTATTTCATGTACTTTTGCAGCTAAGCTGATGATGGAAGGTACAACTCCTTAACGGTTAGGAGTTAGGGGATAATTCTTTCAGTATTGTAGGAAGATGTGGACCGTTAGTTGTATTTCATGTAGGTACTTTTGCAGCTAAGCTGATGATGGAAGGTACAACTGTGATGATGGAAGCTACAGGGTACGACTTCTTAATTCTTATGTCCCTCTTGCGGGCTGCATCTTTAGTTGGGTTAGGGGGCAACTCGTCCCAGTCCGAACATGGCGCTGAACACAATTAATGAATACCTAATATTGTCAAATAATACAATTCTACTATTTTACTCGTATTTTCGCTATTATTATTATGAAAGAGTTTTACTCACACTATGTTCAAAAATGTGGTCCGACCAGACATTCTGAGATAAGCTAAGCAAGCGATGTATTTCGCTGTTCTGAACGCGTAAGTAAAACTCCGGCGTGACAATTTTATATAGTTACCGAGATATTTAAGTCCAAAGTCATAGGAATTTTTATATGTCGAAATCACAAAAATTAATATTTCTCAGAAAATTCTGATAAATTCTAATGGTTCACAGTTCAGGTGTATTATGCGTTTAAGCCCACGTTTAATAGGCTTTTTCACATCACCAAAACACAAGCGTAATCCGAGAAAATTCAACATTTCATGAAAAGCGTTATCATTTTTTTTCTTGACTGTGTCGCGTTAGTAGCACCCAGAAACTATTTACATTTATTACTTATTATGTTCCCTATTGCTACAAAAAAAAAAACAGCTTCTAATTCCATGGAATATAACAGATAATCGTTTCTAAAAATTTTACCATCACCTGCCGTTTTTTTAAAGGCAATTATTTAAAACGGTTTTTCGTAAGGCGTCTCTTGATATTAATAAAACGAAATTAATGGTATATAACCCGTTGTTTAATATAGAATCGTATTTTAAATAGATTTTGGTATATCTTACTAATATTATGAATGTGAAAGTTTAGATGTTTGGATGTTTTATTAATTTTAAGAGACGCCTTACGAAAAACCGTTTTAAATAATTGCCTTTAAAAAAACGGTAGGTGATGGTAAACATTTTAGAAATGATTATCTGTTATACTCCATGGAACTAGAAGCTGGTTTTTTTTTGTAGCAATAGGGAACATAATAAGTAATAAATGTAAATAGTTTCTGGGTGCTACTAACGCGACACAATCAAGAAAAAAATGATAACACTTTTCATGAAATGTTGAATTTTCTCGGATTACGCTTGTGTTTTGGTGATGTGAAAAAGCCTATTAAACGTGGGCTTAAACGGATAATACACCTGAACTGTGAACCATTAGAATTTATCAGAATTTTCTGAGAAATATTAATTTTTGTGATTTCGACATATAAAAAATCCTATGACTTTGGACTTAAATATCTCGGTAACTATATAAAATTGTCACGCCGGAGTTTTACTTACGCGTTCAGAACAGCAAAATACATCGCTTGCTAAGCTTATCTCAGAATGTCTGGTCGGACCACATTTTTGAACATAGTATTAGTCTGAATAACACGTAGCTACGTGTTATTCAGACTAAAAACAGGTAAACAAACTTAAAAAAAAAATTAAACCGACTTAAAAAGAACAAAATAAAAACTACCTAAAAACACTGAAAAGCAAAAAATAATTTTAATAAGACATTCATCAAATGCGCTAATTGTTTAAGCCTATTAATAAAATGAAATTGTATTTTACGTGCTAGGTAGGTGCTACCTACCTACTAAATCTGTTTGAAGTCGATGCCAAGCCAAAGGTAATAATAAAAAATAATACTTAATAATCCGCGGACGTACGTAGTCTGGGTACCTACTATTTGGCTAATATGTAAAAATTAAGTAAACCCCTCCTGCAAACAACTTAAATCTTACAATCGCCAACAAAATTAGAACAGATAGAACGACTTTTGTCAAAAAAATTCCATAAACAAAAGTGTCTCTCATGCCTACAGTATTCGTTTTAATTAATATCGTGAAATATACATTTGCCGACAAGAAGCAACATTGCCTATAAAACCGCCTTCAAAAACTGTCCCGAAAGTAGTTAGCAACGGCGAGAGGTATGTTTAGGACGAAAATAATATCAACTCTAATTTCAATACATTCAAAAGTTGACCTTAATGCACAGGTATACGATCTCACTTTAAATGCAGGCGTCCGACAGTCCGAGAGTTAAGACATTTTAGGAATGTACGCAGGCAGCAAGCTCGTAATTTCACCCGCGCGTAATTTCCTTTTTCAACTATCCCCCCTTCCCCCCACTTTTCCGGGATAAAAAGTATCCTATGTTCTTATCCCGGTTATAAACTATACGTGTGCCAAATTTCATCTAAATCCGTTCATCCGTTTTTGAGTTATAAGTGTTGTAACAAACACGACTTTCTTTTATTTATATAGAAGATTATACATAATATATAGATTACTAAGTTTCACCTTGTATAATAAAGATATAATTTAATTTAAGTCGGTTTAGAGCGTTTTTAGTAATACAAACTTATCGCTTATCTCAAACGCGAGTTCTTTTGTAAAGAACTGCAGTCGTTTAAGTCTTTTAAGTCGTTTAAGTCTTTTAAGTCGTTTAAGCATTTTAGTCGTTTAAGTCGTTTGAGTCTTATACGTTAAACGACTGAGCTGTATAAGATAAGACTTAAAGCTGAGTCTTAATTTTAGAGTCGAGTCGTGTAAAACGAGTCGAGTCTTACTTTAAACGACTTAAAGGACTCGAGTCGTTTCATCACTACTTGAAACCAAAGGCTCGAAGATCAGATGAGTCTACAGTCTGGCAGCACATTGAGCGACGCTTCCTGGTGAAGCGTCCCTCAATGGAATAGGCCGCAGTGGCCGCTTACCATCAGGTGGGCTGCGTGTCTGTCTGCCAACTGACTTAGTATATAAAAAAAAAACTATGGCTTCCCAATGGTTTCAAATGTCGAATATTCATAGTTCAACGTGGTTCAAATCTTAACGCGCACCGCACCTATGGATTTTTCTATGTGCATATATTATTACTAGCGGGCGCCCGCGGTTTCACCCGCGTGGTTCCCGTTCCCGTGGGAATTGATCAAAATCCTTTCTTAGCGTATGCCTACGTCATAACATCTACCTGCATGCCAAATTTCAGCCCGATCCGTCCAGTGGTTTGGGCTGTGCGTTGATATCTATCTATGTCAGTCAGTCAGTCAGTCAGTCAGTCACCTTTGAGTTTTATATATATAGATTCAGCTCGGCGATGCCGGAAAACATTGTGATGAAACCTGCACAGTCGAATGGCTGTGTAGCCATGATCCAATTTGCACCCGTAGAATGAAAGTGACCTAACTCAAAATTCGTTTAATTCTCAGTTGTACCATAACCTTAAGGCCCTCCGCCCATGGAGCTACTCAAAAGGAACTAATCACAAACTCAAATTACTAACGAGTTTCTTGAGCGTCACCGCCATACGAAACCATAGAGGTTTGCACACGACGCGACTAGCTACTAACCTAGCGGTGACGCTCAAGAAACTCGTTAGTAATTTGAGTTTGTGATTAGTTCCTTTTGAGTAGCTCCATGGGCGGAGGGCCTTAGCCTATATTTTAGCTGAAAGAGCTATAAAGAGAGTCATACTTAGAAATAGGTCACTTTTTCTTTACAGGGTTATTGATTATGCTTTTTAAAGTCAGTTTAAGGAAAAATCGAGAAAAAAAAAATACTTTTTACTTGATTCAACACGGGAGCATTCAGTTTGTAATTTTGAGAATTTTATTTCTACTCAGAAATAAAATGTGATAGACTGTTCTATCGCGTGGAGTGAAGGGCCACTTCCACCGACGTTAGTCCACCCGGCAATATGTCCGATACGCCTGCAGCGTTTGCGCACAATAGCCGATTACTTTTACTGTTTATTGTGTTAAGTTGAGCCGATATCACACAGTATTCAGCAGGTAGTAAAGCAACTTTATAGTTGCTCTAAAACCCGGAGGTCGTGGGTTCGAATCCCGCGGGGAGCATCAATTTGTGTGAATGTTTCCAGTTTGGTTAGGACACTGCAGACTTGAATCACCTGAATATCTGAAAAGAATGATGATTCCGTGCCATGCTTCGGTTGGTTCTGCGCCTGATCTTTCTTCGGTCGTGTCTAGACTGCTGTCCCACTGTGTTATGAGAGTGAGGGAATAGGGAGTGCACCTATGTGCTTGCGCACTCACTTGTGCACTATAATATATCCTGCGTTGTTGGCTGATCGTAAAAGATAGGCCGCCGTAGCCGAAAACTCGGCTAGGAGGACATTAGGTATTAGATGTACGTACAATGTACATGTAGCGTTCTGCAAGAGTAGCAATTAGAAAAAGGTTAGATTGCTGTCCTTATTTTAACTGTGAGTTATCCTTGGCAAGTTACCGTGTCTGTTAGAATGTGGCTAGAGGTGACGAGTCAGATACTATACAACACCTTTATAATAATATGAACGCAATAGGAATGTTGACTTATACAGGATGTCTCAAAAATGACCCGTCACAGTGACACTGGGGTAGGCCAGCAAAAGAGGCATCGAGAGGTGAGGTGCCTTCCGAAGCACGGAGACGCTCGAAATAAATGTCATCAAATGTGGTCACCCATCCATTAACCGACCGCGGCGTGGGTAGCTTCACTTTCGTTATCGTTAACGAACCACTGTCACAACTGAGCTGCGCCACGAGTGCCTCTCAATATTAGATAGACTAACACAATATTACTCTTTTTATACAAGAGGGCTACATATAATATCTGCCAACCAGGGTTGCCAGGTGTTCGGTATTCTACCGAACCGTTCGGTATTTTAGCACCGTGTTCGGTGTTCGGTATCACAAAAATACCGAAGTATGGGCGGTTCGGTATTTATTTCTGATAAATTTTTCCTCTTATAAGGCCTATTATACTTATCCTAATTTAGCATACATTGCTTTTCCGATTGCATTACATGCTAAAAAAGAGCTCAAAGAAAGCAACGTATGCTTAATGAGGATCCTAACTAGGTTATGTTGCCCTTAATAAACGATTCAACTATCAGATTTGACGCAATCGGCCACAGAACAGATTTTTATGTTCCGTGCAATCGGCAATCGATATTGCGTAGCATCCCTACCATACTTAGTTTGTGCGATGTAGCCGTTTTTTTTTTTGCTCGCTGTTCGGTATTTATTTGAAAAAGACCTGGCAACCCTGCTGCCAGCTGAACTACTAAAAAAGCTTTTCGCACTCATATATTTTTTTCCAAGGTCAAACTTCTCTCATAGTAAGTCAAAAGTCAAGGACTATTATCATGCAAATGAATCAACTCCTCGTAATAAAATGTAACAAGTAAAAGAAGTGGAAACTTTACGAATAAAAGGCTCGTTTGAATCGCATTCGAGTATAAATAACACAGTTTATCGAGTGGGGTCTGATCGAGAATTGGGACCGTCTGAGTTAGATATTAAGGGGTAGATGGAAAACAAAATAACATACAAATGAAATGTAATGTTAAAATGAAATAAATTGAAATAGAAAAAGCTTATTCAGCAAATAGATTTTAAAAAAATACTTTTGCACGACCACCCTCTCACATAACACCAGTAGCGAGAAATAATAGTGACTACTATTGTGTTTCGTCTGGTTTGTGAGAGTGCCCCCTTAAAAGGCCGACAACGCATTCAGCGATCCCTCTGGTGTTGCAGATGTCCATGGATGGCGGTGATTGCCTACCATCAGGTGATCCGCAGGTTCGTTTTCCGCCTCTGTTATAGAAAAATATAAAAATGATCAATCTAAGAAAAAATACCTATAATAAATTCGAAAGGCAGTGTTCTCCTTAAACGCCCTAGTCTCACATCCCCACTTCTATTCTACCGTCACGGTGTTTAAGCGATCACTGGAGTACGAAAAAACTATTCAGTCAATTAGAAACCATTTGAAAAACTAGAGTTCCGTATAGGTATTATTTTATGTTCTAGCGGCCGCCTCCGCGAATTCACCCGCGCTTAATTTCTTTTGTCAATTATCCCCCCTTCCCCCCACATTTCCGGGATCAAATTACCTTAATTATGTCACCTGGGGATAGTGTAGCTATCCAACAGTAAAATACACAACCACAACCAACAAACCAGACGAAACACAATATTGTAGTCACTATTTTTTCACGCTGGTGTTATTGTGAGAGGGTGGTACTTCCCCGGACGAGCCGGCCCATTCGTGCTGTAAAACAGCATGGCTCTACCACTACAAACCACCACCACCTTGTTATATCAATCAGCCTTTCAATGTCCCAGTGCAGGCCAAATGCCGCCATCTTTGAAATCAACTTATCGTCACAATGAAGGATAAATTAAGTATTGGCTTAATCACCACCACAAAATATTTTTGGTGGTGATGGTGGGTGAATTGGTGTGTACGAAAAAATCGACACAAAGTTACCTCGACCTACTTGAGACATAATGCATAGCATAGCTTTATAGAATTTCTGCGGACCCCTAAAAAAGTGAAAACACTGACTTACAAATTATGGACTTAGTAATCAAATTTACCTGTCAACAGCACTGCTAAGGAATAAACATAATGTATTAAGCCTTAGACTGCAGGTGCAGGTGTAAAAAGTTAGGCCTACTGCCAAACTTTTTACACCTGCAGTCTGTGGGTGAAGTATACCCAGCGGGCGTACAGCGCTTTGCGCGTCCAATATAACAACGCTTTTAGGGTGCTGTTCGGCCTGCCGCGACATTGCAGTGCCTCTTTTATGCTCGCAGAGAGGCATGTAGACGGATTTCACGCCATCATCCGTAAGCGGTGCGCGTCTTTATTAAATAGGCTGCGAACCAGTTCGAACTGCATCCTAAAGGTGATGGCAGACCGCTGGGACTCACCCATGTTCGCGCGCTGGATGCAATTGCATAATCGCTAAGTGCAGTTGCATCCTGCCCGTGGGATTGGCCTTGGAGTCCACATTTTCAATATTGTGTTTCTTTGTATTAATGATTTTTATGCTATGTATTTTTATCTTATTTTTTATTTTGTGTGAAGCTCTATTGTATATTGTATATTTTATGTGTATTTTAAATTTTGTAATTTTATATGGGTTTGTTGCCTGAAATAAATGACTATTATTATTATTATTGTATCTCTCCTTTGGGATATCACGGCCCAGAGGCCGGTCCTTTTGGAAGGCGTACGTGGGGATACAGATCCAACACGCAGAGGCCCCTTTGAGACACAATTATCTAAAGTGGGATACGTACACCCAGCGGGTACCGTCTCTGACTTGTACCATGGAAAAGATACAGCCAAAGACAGCACCGGCTAAGTGCAGGGACTATTGCAGAGAGAAGGGAAACTAATTCGGGTCTATGGTAAGGTGATTGCTGGACTGGTTGCTGGGCTATTGATGAGACAGCGGGTCGCCTGCCATATCAAATGTCTCATCTCGATAATCATGGCAGACGGTGACTTGCCTCCCACTAGATGGGCCCCCGAAAACAGCCACCACTCTAAGCGGCCACTAGGGTCGCGGGCAGCACGGGCGCAACACCGGCGTGGTTGGCTAAGGGTGCCGAGAGGTGTGCACCGGTTTCTGGATCGCGGTAATCCGGTCAGCCGTTCCCCGTTATTACGCAGATTGAGCACTTCCACCCTTTCGAGCATATAGCTCTTGCGCTCCACTCTGGACGGCCAACTAAGGCAAGCCAGAGGTGGGGGATAAGATGGTGAGTTCCCCCGGGAGGTCTCGGGTCCGTGGTGTCGCCACACACCAACAGCTCGCCACAAGCTGCCCTGCGGAGACTAACTGCATTGATGAAAGTTGTAGCTCCTCATAAAATGCAGAGCGCCAACTCTCACCGACGGGCGATGGGGTCGTCACATCCCTACGCCTTTATTATTATTATTATTATTATTAATAAAATGCAGTAATATAATGAATTGAATTAAATGTAAAAAATGTTTTTAGGTTGGCCGTCTTCTAAAATACCTACCATTTCTACAATTATTTCAAAGAAAATTAATTCTTAATGCCATGTGGTAGAGTAGCGGTACTAGCGGTTTACTTATACTGTCAAGCTAACTACATTGTGCTATAGGCCACAGTGGCTGCTTACAAGTTGAGTCGCCAGACTACTAACTAAAATAAAACCGCCAAGAATCGAACTATGGACCATATACCTGGGCTACTACCACGGCCTTTTGGAGTCCATTTTTTTCTATACGACATCAGTTGGCAGACAGGCACGCAGCCCACCTGATAGTAAGCGGCCACTGCGGCCTATTCCATTGAGGGACACTTCACCAGAAAGCGTCGCCCAATGTGCTGCCAGACTGTAGGCTCATCTGGTCTTCGAGCCTTTGGTTTCAAGTGTGCAAGAGCTGTTATGGAGGCAGATTTTACCTGTGGGGGTAAGTAGCCAGTCGGACTGTGAAAAAGCCCTACCACCAACCAGATCCAAGGCGGGAATCGAACCCACGACCTCCGGGTTTTTATACCCCAGCGGCAGCCACTGTTCCACGGAGGCGGTCATTTGGGTGTAATGTACCGTTAATAATCTGTTATCAATAGACAAAGGTCGATAAGGAATTAAGGTAATTAGCCCAGTCTGTTGGGAAGCCATATTGGATTAAATCGGGTTTTCGATTTTAATATTTGGACGTCACTTTGTGTATGCAAATTTGGACCGTATATCAATCGTATTAGGGTAGATATTAGTGCGTGTTCAAGTCTTTTGGTATTGATTACTTAAGATTGGTCGCAGTGGTCTCAGTAGCTGGATTAGTTGAACTATTTTAAAATCATAGAGAAAACTAGAGTTTGATGATTCCATCGACTTTGTTTTTTCTTTTACATAAATAGCCAAAAATCCTTTGATTCATCATACGATCGCTTTATAATGACGGTTTTTATGCACTTACTGTACAATAAAATATTTATTTATCGCTTTATTTCTGATTCCTTTGAAAGCTTAGCAACACTTAAATAAAAAGTTTCATTACAATATGAGATATTCGAATTATTCAAATTTCTCCAAGTTTAAGACCAATACAAGGTTATTATTGAATCGTATTCAATTTGCCGAAATTAAATGAAAAAAAGTTAAGTATTAAACATTCATATAAACTAATTTACATATTTCAACAGTAGTCCGTGATTATTTAAATCTTTTTTAACATTTTGCAACGCTACAAACGTTTAAAAAAAGGAATTAATTCGAACCATTTCTCGAAACAACGAATCTGCATAATTCCATAATTCGGAACACATTTCAATCGAATTGAGCGGAAAAAAGTTATAGTTCCAAATTCAAAAATTGATACGTTCTTAATCCTTACGAATGTCCGAATCGAGCCCCCGGCGTTTACGATAAACGGAACGCGATTTTGAAAACATAAAAATTATTAAATCGACTAATAAGGTTAGAACGTTTCGATTTTACGTTGGGAATGTAACCGTGTAGTTTTTTTCTGTCTCGGATATTTTTTATTATGCCCT
Source organism: Mecyna flavalis (assembly GCA_949319885.1). Lineage (NCBI taxonomy): Eukaryota > Metazoa > Arthropoda > Insecta > Lepidoptera > Crambidae > Mecyna > Mecyna flavalis. The sequence continues at coordinate 4,788,049 of OX439420.1, read as the reverse complement.
ATCAACGTCCATTACAAGTCATTATGTTTAGATTGTTGTAAGGCGTCCTCCTGAGTTGGTATCCCGCTGTTTCGGACTTTTCTTTTTTTACCGCGCGAGGCCGTGGAATATGTAGCCATACAACCCAGCCAAGTTGAGTATGGCGCGAAATTGATACGTATGTATTGGGATTAGCGAATATTCATTTTAATCGTGTCAAGTTATCGTGATGTGCGGTGTAGGGTTACAAGATAATGTTTTGTGAATGGGATAAAAATTATAAGGGTTTTTGAAAGGGTCATGATCTTAAGGGAGGGTCCGATTTCATATTTTTATGAGCGAATTTTGATATCAACACGTAACGTGTGATAATAAAGTTGCCATCGTAACCCCATATTTTTTTTTACAAATCAGAGATAATCTGAATATTAATAGAATATTATTATGTAGCTCTGTAAATAAATACCACTACCCCTTTTTTGTGAATTCATAAAATTAAATGTAACTACGCAAATGTTTATTTTGGGAATGGGGATTGAACATCCGAACTCAATCTCTGTTATAAAAGTAAGATTTCTTTTTAAATTGTATAATAGTGTTGGCAGACAGACACGCAGCACACCTGATGGTAAACGGTCACTACGGCCTATTCCATTGACGGACACTTCATCAGTAAGCGACGCTCAATGTGCTGCCAGACTGTAGGCTCATCTGGTCTTCGAGCCTTTAATTTCAAATTTACTGGCTCCCACATTAATATTCCCGGAACACAGCCAGAGCTGTTATGGCGGCATATTTCACCTGTGGGGGTGGTAGCTAGCCAGTGACTCTGAAAAAGTGCTAACGCTAATAACTTTGGAGTCAGATCAATGTATAAGATTAACTATTTATTTACGTATTCCCTATGTATGATGGAACAATTCACCAATTAAAATAATCCAAATAAAAAATGGGCACCCTACTCCTCAGTATAACCCGGCTATTTTGAAAACGTCGTTCCGTTCCACTAACATACGCACGCAACCACCTCTTTCAAACTGCATCATAACGTTGCCATTTCAGAGTTTACGCGCGCATTTCCCAGTGTTGTATGGAGTAATGAATGCATTTTAAGCTCACATCTTTTTGCCGTGTCCAAGACATGGCTTGTCGATGAAATTCTTGTCTGTTGTTAATTTATACCCGTTGAAGTTTAAATTTTAACATAAATACCGTGGTAATATACGGTTGTGCTTTATTTTAGTTATAACGAGTTGAAAGGATGTTTTTTTTTGAGTTTTGAAAGGTCGTACTTATAATTATCATAGCTGGCACCATTCTGATTTCCCTTGTAAGGGTTACGGAGGTCAGATGGCAATCGCTCCATTGTAATAACCAGCCCCCCTAGACAAGCGGCACTTATGACGTTTGTTATAGCTCAATTTGCGATAGCGAATGTCAAATCCCATACTTTCACCACGTGACTTTTCTATGGCATCTGTCAAATCCATACAATTTAAAGTTAGCGAATTTCGCTATCGCTGTCAAAATGTTACTTTGTCTAGGCCCCCAGGCATGTCAAATCTAGGATCATAGTCGAAGCGGACCCTGAGCTCATACTGGATGGAATCGGGAATACGCTGGGATGATGATGATGATCATAGTTGGCACCACACTTCTGAATAGATGAACAGATGAGTTATTTTTCTAAAAAGTGATACCAACTCGATTTTTATTTGTTTTCTGTTATTATTTGGTTCTTGAGCCCATAGGGACTCAGCCATTGGAGTATTGTTGAATAAAATGACTATTTCTCACACCCTTTAGTACCCGTATGTAATAAAAATAATCCTATTTTGTGTGTATTGGCCCAGATAATGGTCATCTCACTTCATATTACTAATCTTGTTTAGTATAGGGGCATGATTTGTTAAATGGTTAAGAAAATATTAATAATAATAAATATCTCAGGACATTATTCACACAGCGCCATCTAGCCCCAAACTAAGCTTAGCTTGTGCTATGGGTGCCAGACAACGGATAAACATTACTTGTATATTTTTTTTTTGTAAATGCGTACATATTTTACATAGAAACACCCAGACCGATGCAAACAGACATGTTCATGCACACAAATATTTGTACCGTGCGGAGATCGAACCCGCGACCTCTGGTGTAATAGCCGACTTCTCGACTATTACACCAAACAGCTCGTCGAAATCAAGAGTGTAAGAAGTTTGCAGTTGTTTTATTGAATCAATGTCCTTCGTGATAGCAATAAATTTCTTTCAAACACATTATGAAAGGAACTGTCTCCATAAAAAAAATACTACCGGAGGTGTTTCGAACACAAAAGCTGGACATAAATAAAGGTTTGTGTAAGGTTTGTTGAGTAGCCTCTAACACGGGCAGTAGGTAGCCAGTTTGACTACCTGCGTAAGTTATTGTGTAAATGGTGATTATAGATATTTTGAGGATTTGATTTAAAATTGCCATTGGACATCTTAGGTGGAAGTAGATAGGTATCTAAAATCTATGAAAAGAGATTAGAAGTTGCACATTCCCGGAAAGAAAACGATTACAAAATGTGTTTTAAAAACTAGTTTTACGATTAAACAGACTAAAATTTCAGTTCTTAAGTATTTTCTTTCCATGATACAGTGCTTAGTTCATAAAATGACACCTAATTTATAGGTAAAGCATAGAAAAGTGCTTCCATCTTACAGAAGACCTTTGACCTGTGCTTAATTATGTTTCTGTCAGTCAGTACCAGGTGGTTTTACCAGGTGGAAGTTTCCTGTACTGGACCGTCTAGGTGGGTACACCGCAGTGCCAGATACTTTCCCGTGAAATAGAAGTGTGTCAAGACTCAAGCACGTCTGTGTTTCGGGGAGGGCACTAAAGCTAGTGAAATTTGTATATGAGACCTTACTGTCGTCTCGGTGTGTAGCGGGCGCAGGGCGGAGTGCCAGAAAGTAACTGCTTAGCACTGCTTAGTTACTGTTTGGCCTAAACTGTCTAAGGGCAGACGCGTAGACGTGGCGCTTACCATCAGGTGTACGATCTGCTCGTCTTGTTACACATTGCAATAATTTTTTTTATTGATAATAAGTTAAAGTAATTAATTCCAACCAAATAGGTTTTAAGAGCCTGCTATTAAAAATTGGCCACGCTTCATTCCAATAACGTGACACATGACTTTCTGTTTTCAAATATGAACAAATAAAATAAACCAGTGGAAAGGAACGGTCCGATTCGAAATTCGAATATTTGAAAAATAATAAATGCCGGGAAAAAACGTGTTCACATGACCGAGCTCACTTTTTTGGATAGTCACGATTTTGACAACTGACGCGTTCTATAACGAGAAGTTGTTACGTTCGCTTTCCATTGCTTTGTTAGTATGCAATTTTATTGGTACGCTATCACCATTGTGCGAAGTGTAAGTTGTACATCTTGATATTGTTGTAGCATTGGGAATATTTTGAACGTCAATGGAAGAGTTTTTATAAAGAACGATGACCATAGATTCTCTAAGCCTCAAAGATGAAACATTTGGCTGTAAATAGCAACTTTTGCTTACGCAATTTAGTTTAAAAAAGAAATGGTTGTTTGTAAGAGAAAGTGGGTTATTAAATGACGGCATTGTTAGTAGATATAGCGTTATCATTTCACTTATAAACTTGTTTTCATGGCCAAATTCCATATTATTGAGAACTGATCGGTTTTTTTGCAATTGCCTGTCGACAAAGCTTATCAAGATAAAAAACTAAAAAAGTATCAACTATTTTTATCCCACTGTAGGGCAAGAGCCTCTGTCTTTGAAATACAAGTAATCGCTACAATGATGTACCTACATTGAGCAATACTTCCTTGTGAAGTGTCTCTCAATGGAGTAGAATAGGCCGCACACTTTACCAAGAAGCGTCGCTCAATGTGCTGCCACACAAAGCTCATCTGATCTTCGAGCCTCTAATTTCAAGTGTTCTGGCTTCTACATTAATATTGCCGGAACACCACCAAAGCTTTTATAGGGGAAGATTTCACCTGTGGGAATGGTAGCTATCCGATCGAATCGTCGGCGCCGAGAGTCTTTCAGCTAAGCTCGATCCCTTGGCGTTACGGAGAGAAGAAGCATCTCTGTGCGTTCTCTATCGCATGTACCATTAGGGATTTTTAGGAGGAATTGTTCGGACTTATACCTGCTGCAGGGTTTCATCACCGTACAACATGTCACAAACTGAAGTTTCACTCTCACCACCTTGACGAGTGGCAATCTACTACCTACCGTACGATTCACACGAAACTTCATACCACGTACGACCAAACTGTGGAACCAGCTCCCTGCAGCGGTATTTCCGGACCGATATGACATGGAAATCTACAAGAAACGAGCATTTTTATTTCTTAAAGACCGGCAACGTATTTGTGACTCCTCTATTGTTGCGGGTATCTATGGGCGGCGTAATTACCATCAGGTGTCCCGCTTGCTCGTTGCCTCTCTCTTACACAAAAAAAACCTAGCTAGTCGGACTCTGCAAAAGTCCTAGTACTAGATCCAAGGCGGGAATCGAACCCACAACCTCTTTTGTACCCGATTGGATTGAATTGGAGAATGATACCAGAATTACGCCCGATACAAAAACGGGAACAAATAAAAAACACGATCGAATATTTTAACCACTACTCCTCTTGGGTAGGGCAGGTGAGTCAGTCACTGGTCATTCTGACCCTGTGTTTATTGTTTTTTTCGGCAATAGGCGGAGCGGAGTATTCGTAAGCCTATACTTTGGTAGGCCTTAGAAAATATAGAAAAGGCACTTTAAAATGAAAAAATACTGATTACGCATCAAAAAATACTGAATTGCTAACCTAACCTAACCTTTGGTGTGAAATCAGTTATTTTGATGTAGGTACATTTCAGTATTTTTTTAATGTACACTATTTTTAAGTATCCCAGTTGAAATAAATGGTAAGGGCTTGTTACATTACTGTCAGATGAAGTCTTAGTTTAATGTCGAGCCCAACGAATTTAATATCGTTGGTCGAGCCATTTAGTTGTAATGGTTGAGAAGTCAGCTATTTCACCAAGAGTTCGCGGGTTCGATCCCCGCACGGTAAAACATTTTTGTGCATGAATATGTCTGTTTCAATCGGTCTGGGTGTTTCTAAGCATAATTATGTATGTTCACAAAAAAAATTGAACCCAAGACCCTGTGATAACGGCTTGGTAATTAAAACACTAAACCAACGAGTCTTCGATGTTGCTGTCTTCTGTTTACGGAAATTGATAAAATAGAGTAAGATTTTACTTACTTATCTGACAGATATAATAATAGGATCTCATGTTTTTTTTATGTCAGAGGCGGCAAACGAGCCAGCGTGTCGCCTGATGGTAAGCAATCACCGCCGCTCATGGACATCTGCAACACCAGAGGGATCGCTGATGTGTTGCCGGCCTTTTAAGGGGAGGTGTGGGCCTCCGGCACTCTCACAAACCAGACGAAACACAATACTAGTCACTATTATTTCACGCTGGTGTTATGTGAGAGGGTGGTACTTCCTCTACTGCCACGCGGGTATCGAACCCGTGATCTTTGGTGCATTTATTCCAGTCACTTCTAATAGAATCGAACTCTGTACTTTCGAAATGTGTAGCGCCCCGGGATAGTAGCCTTTGTTTTAATGAAATGATATAAAGAAATATTAATCGTCTCCGTATAGGCCTTTGACACAGTGTTACGAACATCAGTGAGGCATATAAAGTGATATTGTAACAATAGGTACGGCAGGTAGGGAGTAATTGCATGATTCTCTACATGCCTATTCGGGTGTGAAGGAAAATGGGGGGAGGTTAGTAGGTAATGGGACGTTTTCCAGTCCCGAGTAGTAAAATACCACACTTGGCTGCAGGTTTTGCTAGTGTGTGGCTATGGCGCGCATAAGCAATCTCCTTTGATAAAAACCAAACAAGGTTTTTAAGTCAAAAGTTTAGGTGTAGGCGACCGACTACCCACTAAACTACCCCAGTTTCCCTTAACACTCATGGCGATAGTTAGGAGGCAAATCAGTAGCCATTTAAATTATAATAATATGTCCTCCTAGCCGAGTATTCGCCTACGGCTACGAATGTTTGCGGTCGACCAAATACGAAAGTCTAGTGTACAAGTGCGCAAGCACTCTCTATTCTCTCACTCTTATAACACTGTAGGGCTCTAGGTAGGTAGTTTGACTGAACGTCGACCGAAGAGAGATAGGGCGTAGGTCCAAAGGCTTCCCGTGCTTCTAGTTTCTAGCACAGAAGTTTTGTATTTTTCAATAATACATATATGTGTTATATTAAACTGTGATACGCTCTCTGGCGCTTGTAAGGCGCAATCCACATTGCAATACAGAGTTTAGAGGTCCTTTCTTTCACACAAAACCATTAATACTTTAAAAGGATATCGATATAACGAAATATTATTAATATTTTTTTATTAAAAAAATCTCATACTTTTAAGACCATTTTCTAAACAAAAACCTATATCCAAATTTTGGTCCAAAATACGAATTTGGACTGAAGCCGCTTACTACTCGTATCATATACTGTGTCAATCACAAAATATGGGCCTCGGCGTATTTAATGATACGGTGCGAAGGAACCGTATTTATGTATACTCGTATTTATGCTACATTCGGTTCCAATTCGGCTATGTTATACGTAAATTAAACTTTCAGTACTACTATGATAATACCTTTTGGAGTTTCGTTACGCGACAGTGATGACTGATACACACACTGACAAAATAAGGCTACGTCCCAAGTAGGCAAACTTTTAGCGGCCGATGAGTGAGCCGCAAAGTGGCGAACTGAAATTTCAAATATAGAACAATTTTCCCCAACTAAAACGGGTTTTGAAGGGAGTCGGCCGCTCACTGAGATAGTCGGCGCGCGTAACGCTGCAAACTGCGTACAGTGAGCGCAAAACTAGCAAACTGTGGACACTTCATTTGTTATTTATGTATATGGAAAGGCGTACTAAATCTATAAGCCGCAAATGTCAAACTGTTAGTCTGCCGCTAACAGTTTGCCTACTGGGGACGTAGCCTGCGTTGCTAACGTTACAGGCGCAGTTGACGTAATTTCGCGCTCAATTCTAAAAGGTATTATCCTAATAGTATTTTATTTTATTTATAATAGTATTAGTATTTTATTTATATAGTATTTTATTTATATTAAATCAAGTGCTTAACGATTTTAAATCAAACCCCAAAAAGTATTTTCTAGTTTTTATTCAATTCAATGAACTAAGGTTATGTGTATCAGATTCAACGAAAATACATAGGTACCAAGAATAATAACTAACTTAAAACAATAAATTCCCAACACAACAAAAAAAATTATTATAACAAATAGTTGTCTTGGTTGGGAATCGAACTCAACCCCCGACGCATAAGGCAGAGTCATGCGCATTTGATCCAAACAATATGTCCGTTTACTTGATTTTATCATCAAATAAAATCAATCAAAATAAACGAATTAAAATCACGTACGAACCGACGACCCTCCCGACGCACCCCAAATGACGATCACTAATCCGATGTCACGGCTTGTAATTCTACACCATGAAAGCTATGGGGTACTTCAATTTGTATTGTATTCAACATGATGGGATTGGGGTTCAATCCAAGTTGTGTCAGACCGAATAACCTCCTTCTTTTAAAGTCGGGTAAAAATAATTTTATAGGTACAACTTTGGATTTTTTCAGACACCTCGCTGGTTTAGTGATTTAAGTACCAAACTGTGATCTTGGGGTCCTAGGTTCAATTCCCGAGTCGAGCAAAGTTCGTGTCAGATTTCGGACACAGTTCGGAATTTATTGTGATTACCAATTGGCGCTGTGATTATTTACCTATACCTATAATAGCAATATACCTACCTATAATTACCTATTGTAACAATGACTTAATTTCAATAATGGATGACACATAAAAGGCAGATACAATGTATTTTTTTCTCTTATAGCGGGCCTTCCAGCACTTTCACTCACCAGACGAAGTGCAAAAAAGCGGACCTAAGTACTACTCATTAATTAGGTTCTTCTGTGAGACGGTGCAGCCTTCTCTGGTCGAACCCATTTCGACTGACAGACAGTATCAAACTTAGAAAATTATTTTAACTTTTACACCAATTACTGCGAGTAAAATAATGAACAGTTTTTCAAATTGAAGAGATAGCTCCTTATTAATTTATTTTCATTATCTTTGCACCGTGCAAATTAAAAATGTGTAAAAAGAAACAAAACGAAAGATCGAAATCGAACTGTAATATTTAAAAAAAAAATGTAATCGTTCCAAATTCAAACGCGACCTCAGTCACGGTCGTGACAATGACCCCTTGACGTCTGACCCGTGTGAAACTTTGACATCGTGACGTTCGATCCGCGTTCCTATTTCGAATTTCGAAAAAATGACTGTTCCGATCGTCACGGGCCGCTGGCCAGCGAGAATCTGATGTTCGTGCTTCGTTTGAATTGGTCGAGTTGGTGGAATAAAAATGTTATCAAGTTAATTCATCTTTTTGAGGCTCATGGCAACTACCTCTACCATAGAAATGAATTAAATGTCTAGAGACTTGCAAAGCTCTGACATCAGATTAACTAAGTATCAAATCACACTGCTTTTAACGATAATTATTACGGTTCATTTCCGTTCGTCTCACCAAGTTTGTGCCACCAGTGCAGTGGAACGAACGGGAATTCTTATTTTTACTTCCCGTTCGTCCCACTGGTGGGACAAACTTGGTGGGACGAACGGGAATTAACCAAAACTACACCCAAATTAAGAACCTCTTTTTTTAAGTCGGTTAAAAAGTTATTGTATACCTAAGTAACCAGGTGGGTGTGGTAAAACTCGAACTATTTTCGAAACATGCTTTGCTTGGCTTGTTAATTGAACTCGGGACCTCAAAATCACGATAAGGCGAGCGTGTCTATTACGTGCTCTCAGTTATTAGCATAAGTACATCTTTATTTTGATATTATTTGGCCCATATTTACTTAATATAAAGTAAGGTAAGTGTGTAAAAAAGTTATTTGAATAACAAGTCGCAAGAAAATTATCTTTTTCAATTCGGGAGTAAACATTTCTCTGGAAACTACATTAGGTCGACTAAGGACAAAAAGTAATAAAATTAATTCAGAAACCAGCTAAAAAGTAATTACCTAAAAACATCGACAAATTAATTTAACTAATTACATAAATGGAAATACGAATACCAATTAGACAAACATATCGATTTGGCCTCATAAACACCAATACTACACTACACCTGTTTTATTAGCAGAATTATGTCTCAGTTACAGCTAAGTAATAAATTAAATAAGTAATATGGACGACTGACTTGACGGCAAGCGCTTTGTACGTAATAACCGGACTTGCCAAATCTTGGATGGTTCTATCTTATTTCGATTAGGTATATCAAAATACGCTTTATTTCGTCGGGACTTATATTGAGTAATGATAATTCACCGTGCATTGTCTTTAACCGCAATAAATGGGGATTAGTTTTTAAAAGCCTGTAAGAAAATTATATTAAAATCTTAATCTCTAACTTGAATTATTTTTACATACAAGTTTATTAATTAATAATTACTTGTAGTAATATAACTTTGGTAAAAACAATTATATAGAAACAAAAAAGTACCTACCTATAGGTCCAACACTATTTTAAATACAAGACAGTATTTTTCTACATTTAAAAGTGTTAAAATGAAGCAAAATAATCATGTTTATTTTTAGTTAAATTATATTGTTACCCTATATAAATTTTATCTATAATAAATTTGTTTTCCAGAAACGATGCTTTTTGCATACTCTACCCAGCCTTATTTGGAGTGACTGGTGTAAACTATTATGATGAATAATTAGTTAAAGTAGGTTAAAAAACTATTACATTTAATATTTTTAAGAATCATAAGTTGTTAAACGACTAAAAACAAATGAAATATTTTGCTAACAATGTGTAAAGTGTTAATTTATTTTATTAATTGAAATTGTTATTTATTAATACTTAAAAAAATGTTTAATGAATTCAAATGAATTAATTTTTATTGTTTAACAAAAATATATTTTGTGTTAGTTGCTAAACAATTATTTCTTAGTTTAGTACTTCCTCGATTGTGATTGGTCAACGATCCACGTGGCCCACAAGGCCGCGCCCTACTACTTTCATGATGTTATAAAAGCTGTGTGTGATTGTAAAGTATTCATTCTGGTAGCGACCGTCGTACCTGGCGGACGTCGGGTGATGGGTGATTAAATGTATGGAAGGACTGGACAATAAAGGAATTGTTAGTGTTGTCAACCAGTGTTTTCTTCACAATTCAGAAGTGGTACATACGTATCGGCGCTTTAATTTTAATTAATTAAATCTAAAAGGCTATTTATTTATGAATAATTTATTGATACGAGTAACCGGTCATTTGTGGATTGATAGCTATTTTTTTTTATTTTACTGGTGGGTATACCGGTGTGCCTTAAACTTAAAAATGTTAGAAGTTTAAAAATATATATTTTTAACAATATTTGTTTCTACCAAACACATCCTGATAATTTATAGATAGATACTTAAATACCTTTATATCTTAATTCAAATGCTTCGTTTAGTAATGTGTAGGATATAATATCATGGATTTATAGGGGTCCATTGGTGACGTTTTTATTTAGCAATGAAATTTATGTTGAAACCAGAAGCTCTTACTTAGGTTATTGTCACGTATTTTATTGAATATGTACATCGTTGTTTTGTTTCGAGTTTCAGACAAAATGAGACTCTCAGTCGCGTTGACTCATGACGAGGACACAAAGATGAGAGCAGACGCAGTCGTAGCCGCAACCGCAGTGGTATTGCTCCTGAGCGTCGGCGGAGGAGTTTCAGTCAAAATGTTTCATTCAATTCGGCGCTCCGTGAGTAAACCCCCGGTGTGTCATACAATATAGTACTGGTACTGTGTCTAGTTAAAAAAAAAAAAATTATAATTACCTATATAGGACTTCCAAATGGCATTTTGTATTCCGTCGTTATTATGCTGCTGCTGTAGGTACATATCCGACTGTTAATATTTGATTTTTAAGAAATCAGCCCAAAGACGACTGAATAAATAAATACTTGTTTTTTTGATGTTTTTATATTTGATAATTATTTCATCATTTAACGTTAGTTGACATTAATTAATTTGAATAGATTAAACAATGTTGCATTTCGAAGATATCGACCTTTTTCCCGGCCAGTTCAAACGAAATCGAGTTTAATAGGTATTAAGATGTGAATATACAAATATCATAAATAGAGGGTAAAGTTAAGAGATCAAGTTTTTTTTATAAGGTTTGCAAGATTGAGTATTATTTATTTGGGCTATTATCTTTACATATTTTTTTTTGCATATTAAGGAGTTCATTAGCATTGGTACTATTTCCCCATAATATTATGCCGTATCTGAGATGTGAGTAAGCATACGCATAATAGGCAGACAAAGCAGCTTCCCTGTTGGTGATGTGTACTAGTTCAAAGAGAGCTTAAGTAAATTTAGATAATTTTGTTTTTATATGTTGTATATTATGTTGTTTCCAGTTTAATGGTGTATCGATTAATATACCTAAAAAAATTCTATGCTATTATTATTAAACATTGTATTAATATCTAGAGGAGTTTTATTATGAGGCTGAAATTGTATTATTTTAGTTTTTGTAGTTAATTTTAATATTGTGATCAGTAGTCAGGCTGCAATAGATTGTAATGTGCTATTGAGAATGGCATTTGCAGTTTAATTTTTTTTTTTCACATTTTATTAAAACTGATATATCAGCTGCAAACAAAATTGCCAGTTATATTATTTTTAATTATTTTGGGTAATCAAATAAGTGAGATTGATAGGGTTCATATGATTGATAAGTCATAAAGAGAATGCTAGTCGTAATATGAAATAATTGAAGTTTTAAGAACACACGTTCATAGATTTTTAATCATTGTTCACTGAACCTTGAATGTTAATTGTTTTGATTACCTATAAATAATAAATCAGATAAATTATTGATATTGTACTTGGTGTTAATATGCATAATGTATTATTTTGGGATATTTTGTAAATAAGTAATATTTAGTTTGAATTATTGTTGTTGAACGTTCATTACGGAGTTGGTGATCATTATGTTTGTTGTTTCATAAGATTATGTTATGTTGATAATAGTTGTTACGTATAAAATTATGTTATTGACCTCATATTATTAGAAATATGCTGAAAATGTTTAAGTATGGTAGCCAAGTGTAGAGTGTAGTAAATTGTAGCAGAGTAGTATGGTATGGTATATTTCTTTATTCGGTCAAGTTTTATAACTAGCACTGTAGTAGAGTAGTATGGCATAGTATTGTAACAGAGTAGTATGGTCTACGTATACAAGATTTTTAGTATGTTAGCACAGTAGTATGGTCAACGTCTACAAGATTTTTAGTATGTTAGCAGAGTAGTATGGTCAACGTCTACAAGATTTTTGGTATGTTAGCAGAGTAGTATGGTCAACGTCTACAAGATTTTTGGTATGTTAGCAGAGTAGTATGGGCAACGTCTACAAGATTTTTGGTATGTTAGCAGAGTAGTATGGTCAACGTCTACAAGATTTTTGGTATGTTAGCAGAGTAGTATGGTCAACGTCTACAAGATTTTAAGTATGTTAGCAGAGTAGTATGGTCAACGTCTACAAGATTTTTGGTATGTTAGCAGAGTAGTATGGTCAACATCTACAAGATTTTAAGTATGTTAGCAGAGTAGTATGGTCAACGTCTACAAGATTTTTAGTATGTTAGCAGAGTAGTATGGTCAACGTCTACAAGATTTTAAGTATGTTAGCAGAGTAGTATGGTCAACGTCTACAAGATTTTTGGTATGTTAGCAGAGTAGTATGGTCAACGTCTACAAGATTTTATGTATGTTAGCAGAGTAGTATGGTCAACGTCTACAAGATTTTATGTATGTTAGCAGAGTAGTATGGTCAACGTCTACAAGATTTTTGGTATGTTAGCAGAGTAGTATGGTCAACGTCTACAAGATTTTATGTATGTTAGCAGAGTAGTATGGTCAACGTCTACAAGATTTTAAGTATGTTAGCAGAGTAGTATGGTCAACGCCTACACGATTTTTAGTATGTTAGCAAGGTATAAGTTTAGTATTGTAGCAGAGTAGTATGGCCTACGTCTACAAGATTTTTAGTATGTTAGCAAGGTATAGAGTGTAGTATTGTAGCAGAGTAGTATGGCCTACGTCTACAAGATTTTTAGTATGTTAACAAGGTATATAATGTAGTATTATAGCAGAGTAGTATGGTCTACGAGATTTTCAGTATGTTAGCAAGGTGTAGAGTGTAGTATTGTAGCAGAGTAGTATGGCCTACGTCTCCAAGAGTTTTAGTATGTTAGCAAGGTGTAGAGTGTAGTATCATAGCATTGTAGTATGGTAAAGATTTCAAAGCAACATTGATTATGATGTAAATTATCGGCGAGGACGCCATTGGCTGTCAGGATGGACGAATGTAAACTATTATGATGAATAATTAGTTAAAGTAGGTTAAAAAACTATTACATTTAATATTTTTAAGAATCATAAGTTGTTAAACGACTAAAAACAAATGAAATATTTTGCTAACAATGTGTAAAGTGTTAATTTATTTTATTAATTGAAATTGTTATTTATTAATACTTAAAAAAATGTTTAATGAATTCAAATGAATTAATTTTTATTGTTTAACAAAAATATATTTTGTGTTAGTTGCTAAACAATTATTTCTTAGTTTAGTACTTCCTCGATTGTGATTGGTCAACGATCCACGTGGCCCACAAGGCCGCGCCCTACTACTTTGATGATGTTATAAAAGCTGTGTGTGATTGTAAAGTATTCATTCTGGTAGCGACCGTCGTACCTGGCGGACGTCGGGTGATGGGTGATTAAATGTATGGAAGGACTGGACAATAAAGGAATTGTTAGTGTTGTCAACCAGTGTTTTCTTCACACTGGGTATGATGACGATGTGAGACATGTTTCTATTATTCATTCTTCCAAGAAATAATGAATGACCATTGACTGCAATACCCTTTAAGCCCCCCACCCCCTCCCACGTTTATAAGGGTGGTGTAGACTGACGTGAACTCAACCTAGGCTATAATAAAATAGAAAAAACAACTTATTTGAGAGTTAATAAAACTAATAAGCAACAGTTTAACGTTTCGAATGACGAAGGCCTTTGACCTTTTATGACATTAATAGGCCGTTACTTTTACGTTCTACAAAGTTGAATATATTACAGCGAATGTTAATATGTAACGTTAATTATTTAACGATATTTTTATACATTTCTTCTAGAGTTGCTTAGTTATGAATACCGACCTAAGTTCAGTATCTAAGCAAAATAATAATATGTACGCCCAATCAAGGTTATGATTTTTTTATTGCGAAAAAAATTAAAACAATTATGTGAAAACTTTTTATTGTAAAAGATAAAAGAATAAAAGAAAGCTAGAATTATAACATTCCAAAAGAACATTCCAAACCGGTAGTATAGTCTTCAATGTATGCCTAAAGGATTAAAGATATTTTTTATTTTTGATGATAACCGAAAAAATGCCAACTTTTAAAATAATGTATTAATTTTAAAAATATTGTTTTTTATTATTAAAAAATATTGTTTTTATTATTGTGTATTATTAATGGCGGAAAAACAAAATGACCGAAGCGGTCACCTCTATCAATCGTACTAAACGCTCCTCGGGAATACTTCACGACGTTCTAATTTTAAAAATTGATTCTTTTTCTTGCGCCCTTTCACTCGGGCGAAGGAATCGAACGCGTCCAGCCTTATTTGTATTATCCTTCTAATAAAATTGTGGAAATTCTTAAGGAATTTTGTATAGAGTAAATTATTTATCAAATATTTATTCTTATTTTTCTCTAGTCCTGAGAAAGTTGTACTATAAAGAGGAAAGATTTGATTGTTTGTATTGAATAGGCTCCGAAACTACTGAACCGATTTGGAAAATTCTTTCACTGTTGGAAAGCTACACTATCCGCGGGTGACATAGGGTACTTTTTATCCCGGAAATGCGGGGGGAAGGGTTGAATATTTGAAAAAAGAAATTACACGCGGGTGAAACCGTGGGCAGAAGGCTAGTTTATAAAGGAATTGCGTTAAAATAAAATATAGTTTTCTTTCACACAAAGCAGAGGGCTACAGCTAGCTAGCAGTAACGACTTTTCCTAGAATGAAAATCTTAAAATAGCAAACCAATATCGAATGTAGGGTATCGGCGGATCTGTGAGCTATAAATCAAAGCTTACGACAAAAAGCTATCGATTAAAGACCAGCCTTGACACAGTACAGCAAAATACAGTAAAGTATCAGCCTAATAATGTTCCACTGTAGGGCAAAAGCCTTCTTTTAAATTAAGTATTGCTACAATGATAAGTACTTGCTTGATCACCACGCTTGCTAAGGCACTTTTTTTTTTGGCATTTTTTAACCCCCCCCCCCCTCCTGGTGATACATGGTGAGACTTAAGACTACCTCTACCCCCCATTAAAATATATGAAAAAATCTTAGATTACAACAGTATTTTCGTTGAATATGACGCTTTTTCCGAAAAAATAAATATTGTGATATTTTGTGATTTTTTATCGACCCCCCCCCCTTTCGAGGCTCACGTGATTAATGGACGGCCCTTATTCCATATACACAAATTTTGGTCGTCTCGGGAATTGAACCAAGGAACCCAAAATCGCGAGCAGAAACTTAAACCATCAGACCAACGTCTCACTGGCTCGATAGAGTCACTTCGTAGAGCCTCCAACATGAAGAGTCGTACGTTCGAATACTACCCAGGATAAACAATCAAATGATGAACATTTGCTTTTGTCCTATTTTTGGATGTAAAGGGCTGTTCAATATTTTATTTTAGTAGGTGCCCACTGTCATTTTGTACACTGTGTCTGCAACCTAGATTAGATTTTTAACTCTAGATCTAACTTAGCTACAGATTACATTTGGGTGACTAAAGTTGAACTTTTTAGAAAAATGTTAGCCTATGGCTATTAATATCAGTTCGCAGACAGGCACGCAGCCCAGCTGATGGTAAGCGGCCAATGCGGCCTATTCCATTGAGGCACACTTTAACAGGAAGCGTTGCTCAATGTGCTGCCAGACTGTACGCTCATCTGATCTTCGGGCCTTTGATTTCAAGTATACTGGCTCCCACTGGCCGGACGGAACACAGCCAGAGCTGTTTAGGCGGCAGATTTCACCTGTGGGTGGTAGCTAGCCAGTCGGACTCTAATTTTTTTATGATAGAGGGAGGTAAACAGCATCTGTGACACTTAATGGTAAGAGAGCACTACCGCCGACACTTTTTCACATTTTTTTTTTATGTCAGAGGCGGCAAACGAGCCGGCCGGTCGCATGATGGTAAGCAATCACCGCCGCCCATGGACATCTGTAACACCAGAGGGATCGCTAATGCGTTGCCGGCTTTTTAAGGGTGTGGGCCTCCGACACTCTCACAAACCAGACGAAACACAATAGTAGTCACTATTATTTCACGCTGGTGTTATGTGAGAGGGTGGTCCTTCCCCGACGAGCCGGCCCTTTCTTACTGTAAAACAGCATGTGTGAGAGTGGGGGAATAGGAAGTACATATTATGTACTTGCGCAATCACTCGTGCATTATAATAAATCCCGCGTAGTTGGTTGATGTTTTTTTTATTTCAATGTGTAACAAGACGAGCAGATCGTACACCTGATGGTAAGCGCCACGTCTGCCCTTAGACAGTTCAGTGCCAAACAGTAACTAAGCAGTTGTCTGGCACTGCCCTGCGCCCGCTACACCGAGACGACAACTGACGACCGAGATGATGTAACTGAAATTCGGCGAAGAGGACATAATTTTTTTTATATGTTCAGTACGTGATTAATGACTTTTTTTTTAACAACAATAGTCCGTTTTGTTTCGTGGTCATATTTGCATAGAAAATAATCCATTCATGCGGTCTCGAAACCCATTCTGAATAACAAAGTATTAAGAATAAGGAATTACTCATACAGTTGATTCATACATATTGTGAGCGATTGTCACGTATGTATGATTTACAAGACACAGTAACGAAGTTCTGTGAAAAAGACATACAAAAAATACTTGACTTTGCTCGCGAGGACTAACAACGTTATACAACTGGAATGTAAGTAATACTTTTCCGGGATAAAAAAGCCTTTGCCCTTGCTCAGTGTAGCCTTCATGTGTACCACATTTCATCGATATTGGTTTTGTGGTTTTTGTGCAAAAGTCTAACAGACAGACCGACCCAAACCCAATCTACCATAGGGAGGGGACACAAGAAATTGCGCGCGAGCGGAACCGCGGAGGCAACCGCTAGTCATTTATAAACCTCATTAAAAAAACATTTAACCCAACATGACTTATCTAAAATATACAAGAATCATTCGATAAGCGAACAATCAGGATTGTCTCAGTCAGTCGTCTTCGGCGAACCACGGCCGAACGTGCCGAGATGTGTCATAGACTGGCTGACTGCACTCCCGGTAATGTCCATTACTTTGACACAATTAACCCTCGCAGTCGCAATTTTGTATAATTTTGTATTCAACTTTATTTTATTATTTTATTTTGTAACAAATACAAAAAAAAAGAAAAAGAAAGAATTACTCCTGAGTTTCTTGCTGGTATCTTCTCAGTAGTAAAAGAACATTTTTTTTTGAACCAGCTCATGAATCATATTCATGATTATTGTTATTTATCTGTGACATTTTATTTTTTATTGACTTATTATTAAAATTATAATAATTTTGTGACAAGTAAAATTTGACACTCATAATATGTGCCAAAATTGAATAAATGAATTTGATTCTTGATTCTTGAGTTGCAGTGGTCGCGCGGATTACATGATTATGTAAAAAACTGAATATTATGCAGACTTACAGAACCTGCCTACTCGTTTGCGCTTCATGTTGCGACCATGTTGGGGGTTGTCATGCCTCTGCCTCGAATTTCGCGGTAGCGGGGCGCACGCAGGCGCACTGCGGTCACCGCTTGACGCGGGCCGTCAAGAGCGGTTTAATACGATTCAACTTAATTGGCTTATCTGAAGTTAGCTGGTCGCCCCGCACCTGCGCGCGGGGCGCGGCTGCGTCGCTCTGACACCTACATTTGTGTTCTGCGCAGGTTCTCGCACGATGTTCACACAAGCCAATTAAGTTGAATCGTATTATACGATGCTGTCAAGCGGCGGCAGATTGGTCGCCGTAGCCGAAAACTCGGCTAGAAGAACATTATTATAACTATTACATTATTAATTTATTTATTCTATATATATATAAAATGACATTCACCATTAATTAAAATTGTACATAGTTGTACTATTAAAGCGTTGTATTGCGTGATGCATCGTATCTTTCGGTCTACTAATCTGTGGGAAACTTTAAGCTGGGCACAGAGGTCCAGGGATATCTATTTAAATACCATTGACAGTGTCAATGTTGGGTCAAATGCAATGTCGTTACCGAGAATCGAACTGGCGTGTGCCCTTGTAGGCTCGGCCGGTATCCTGTCAAATATTAGCTGTTTGTTTTAAATAATGTAGCGGCCAGTTTGTGCCTTCAAACGACACCGCTTGTGGGAAAATCTATGTTTGTCACAGACAACATGGGTGCAAATATGAACTCATAAAAAAAGAATCAGCGAAATATTATATTTTATATTAGCCTTCCGCCCGCGGTTTCAACTGCGCATAAGTTCGTTTGTCAATTATCCCCCTCTTCCCCCCATATTTCCGGGATCAAAAGTACCCTATGTCACACGGGGATAGTGTAGCTTTCCAACAGTAAAAGAATTTTCCAAATCGGTTCAGTAGTTTCGGAGCCTATTCAATACAAACAAACAATGAAATCTTTCCTCTTTATTTTAAATAGATTTGTGTTACGAATAAAATCCTTATTCCTCGCCAAGGAAGAGACGAACAAAAACAAAAGGAAAATAATTAGCGAATCGATATCGACCGTAAATACTTCGGTCGAAATCGGTTTTTTCATTCGCCTTGTTTAAATCATGTTTCACATGACATTCGCCTCTATTTGCTGTCATCAATGATAAATATTTAAATGATTGGTAAAGTGTGAGTTGAACTGTAGTTTAAATGGTTCTCTATGCTGAAAAAATTATTCTATTCGTAACTCTTCAGTCCTCACGCTCCATTTTATTTAGATCTCTTCATAATAATCGCATATTTTTTTACTTTCTATCTGTATCGTGAGATATCTAAGCGTTTGCTGGAGTCATCTCACGATCCCAAAGCTGGCCTGTACCTAGGGCAACGTATCAGGTATCAGCCTGGCCATGGCCATCCAGCGCGGAAACGTTGCTGTGTCTTAGGTACTTTTCCCATGGACGGAGATCTCGGTAATTTTTTTATTTATAAATACAACAAACATTTATGTGATGAACATTTGTGTTTGTTTTGTCTCTGGATGTTTATTACATATTTGCCAACACAAGTGTTTTGCTTACTTAGGTACTTTGAGTTAAAATTAATGTTTG
Source organism: Mecyna flavalis (assembly GCA_949319885.1). Taxonomy (NCBI): domain Eukaryota; kingdom Metazoa; phylum Arthropoda; class Insecta; order Lepidoptera; family Crambidae; genus Mecyna; species Mecyna flavalis. The sequence goes on along the minus strand of OX439420.1, from coordinate 4,768,464 downwards.
TGATATGTGATAATTTACTTAAAATACACTATATAAAAAGGCGCTATCCAGCTATTCAATATTAGGGTTTTGAAAGAAAGAAAGAAAAAAAACATTTATTGACCAGACACAAATATAGAACGAAGAATACACAAAGAAAATTATACAATTAAAGGAAATCCAGATCAGAAATAAAAGAAGTTAAACAAAAAAGAAAGTAAAAATAAATAAAACACAAATGGAATGGAAATGGTTTTCAGACCTTAAACACTGCCTTACGGACCCCTACCTGCGGTCCTGCCTGCGTGAGCGGCTGTATAAACGCCATATAAAGCTGCGCTGCGGCCTTGCGCACCCAGCCTACACACTTACAGCTATAATATGCCTCGCTATATTTTTTAAGGTTGGGAATGCGTTACGCAGCCACTTGGCAGGGTGGTGTTGGTCGGCTATCACGCACTCACAGCTTCAATACATGCTATCAACTACAGTAAACATGAAAGTGACTTATTTGCCCTCAAAATACACATACGTAAGGTTGACCTTGACCCGTGCGTGTAATTTTTTTAATTCAAGATGATAATTCACAATTTTCTATATTTTGGATTTTTTAGCAAAACGTTTAGTAGGTAAAAATAGCTCGCACAGAAATTGTAGATCGGGTAATTTTATCTATTAAAATTATTGTTGTACTTTTTTCCTTTCAACATTTAAAAAAAACTACACGGAAGTTAGCTGGAGCTGTTTTTTCCATAACAAGATGTGCACGTTTCCACCCCACCAATAGTCATTTAATATTCTAGCTGATGAAAACGTTTGCCCTGCAGTGGGACATCTGGGACATATGTGTACTTCTAGTAAATCTAGTATCTAAAGTGGGACATATAATCAAAAATCAAAATCAAAATCAAAATATTCTTTATTCATGTAAACTTGTATCAAGTATTTATGAATCGTCAATTACAGAGTGACTCTACCACCGGTATCGGAATGCAGTCATCTGCCGAGAAGAACCGGCAAGAAACTCGACAGTAACACTATTTCATCGCCATGTTTGTTTACAATTTGTTTGTTACAATTACTGATTAGTTTTAGAATACCAAGCCATACAGTATAAAGTATAAGAATGAGACTATAATCGAGAAAAATCCGTGAGCCCTGGAAGACCAGTGCCCAAAGGTGGCACCTGCAGCACAAGTATGACGTATGTGCCAGCCATAATTTCACTCAACCATATTATAGGGAATGTAACCACCCGACACATAACGCCACCACCCCAAGCACATTTTAGCGAGCATGACCGCCAAGGTTACAAACTCTTCAGGATTCTTTGAATGAAAAATAAATTTAATTTTATTGAATTATAACATTTAATGTGTTACTGTATAGCAAAGTTAACATTGTTGATACTATCGGGATTCTATAGAATGCAAAGGCGCGAGTCCAAGCTTCCTTGTCGTTGAGGTATTCATAATAATACAATACAAAATAAATTTATGTCACTGAAAATATTAATGTCAATACGATCATGTCAATTATAACAAAGGCGCAGGCAGAGGAGCGGCAACAATACTACTCACTTCTACAGACTTTTATCATTTAGATAGTCTTCCACTTTATAATAACTCTTCTTGATGAGTTGGCATTTGATGTGTGACTTAAACTTGTGTATTGGTAAGTCAACAATATTTTATATCTCTCCTTAAATGAATTACAGCAAACTCTACGCTTCCACTGTCCCACAGACCTTACCTAGTGGGTCCTGTATTCTTGTTTTTGTACCGATAGGGTCTTCAAGACCACATGCTTTGCCTTAAGATGCAAATACTCAGTCAACCGCATTCGTATCTAGGACCTACCTCGTGTGAAATAATTATATGGGGTGGACAAAAAACATATATATTTTCCTTATAATTAACAGTTAATTTGCATACGTGATTATGATAGGGTTAATTTAACTGAGAAGCAAGGACAGAGTGATGTTTTTTTCTTTCTGAGTTCTTAAGTTGCATTTTTGAAAGTTGCATTTATGTCTTCAACCTGTAATGTACATTCCGATAGCTAAAAATACTTCAATTAAATTGAATTTAACGGCAATTAAAGGCTGTGGTAGTAACCAAGTTGTTTCATATGCGTATACAGGTATTTACGAGTACCACTGTATAATACTAACTCTGATAGCGGTGACAGAAAACATTGTGAAGGAACCGTACAGGTTTTAAATCGAATGGTTGTAATTAATTTAGTGATAAGTAATCAGTAATTTTTTCATTGCAGAGGCGGCACACGAGCCAGCGGGTCGCCTGATGGTAAGCAATCATCGCATCTCATGGACATCTGCAACACCAGAGGGATCCCTGATGCGTTGCCTGACTACCTATGGGGGCATGGGGGGTGTGGGACTCAGGCACTCTTACAAACGAGACGAAACACAATAGTGGTCACTATATTATGTCACGCTAGTGTTATGTAAGAGGGTGGTACTTTCCCAGACGAGCCATCAAATTCGTAATGTAAAACAGCATGGCTCTACCACTACAACTTACAGCTAACACTCAAAAATTAGTCATAAAATGGTCAGAAGTCAAGTGTGGTACTAACACAATAATCTTTCTCAACACCGCCTAATTTCTTCGACACTTAACGAGTGCGTAATCTTTGTTGTCTATGCTCATTACCATAGACACGTAAGCTGGGCATAGACAATCGTTTAGCGCTCATTAGCCGGTCGGTGCCGGTAAAGACTTGTGTCAATAATATTAATTGTTGTGCTTTTGTAGAGGGCGCTAGGATGAATGGCGCCGCCATTGTAAAGTTTCTTGTCTATGATATATTTTTATTTACGTGCTTTCCGATGCATGGGTTTAAAACCTGCAACTTCCAGACACTAGACTGTGCATAAGTATTAAGAACGGAAAAGTCCAATCACTTTTCGGCCCGACCTGGGATTTGAACCCAGGACGTCCTTTTTTATACTACATCAGTTGGCAGACAGGCACGCAGCCCACCTGAAGGTAAGCGGTCACTGCGGCCTATTCATTTGAGGGACACTTCACCAGGAAGCGTCGCTCAATGTGCTGCCAGACTGTAAGCTCATCTGATCTTCGAGCCTCTGGATTCATATTGCCGGAAGACAGCCAGAGCTGTTATGGCGGCAGATTTCACCTGTGGTAGCTAGCCAGTCGGACTCTGAAAAAGCCCTACCACCAACCAGACCCAAGGCGGGAATCGAACCCACGACCGAAGGATTTATACCCGAGCGGCTTAGCCACTGTTCCGCGGAGGCGGTTTAATTAAAATTTAATTTTCGTGATCGACTTCCAAATCAAAAAATAAATTCAATACAAATCGGGAGTCGAACCCATGACCGCATGCTCACGGCGACTTTAACAACTAAACCAACAAGTCAGAATGATTCTCAGAGAAAATACTAAGAAGAGTTGCCATATCGTGTTTTTTATAGAGAATCATCAACCACTCCCGGGTGATGCCACTATCAATTTTATTTAAATTAATAACTACTCTCGCATTTTCACAATTCATTTTGAATTGAGAAAATATTTTTTTCTTTTTCTGTCCGTTTATTATTCTGTCATCTACGTAACTTTTACAGTAATTGAGAATTTTTATTAACAGAAGTTTAATGAAAGTTCTCCGACACAAATATATTATATTTTTTAATAAACATAGAGTTTGGTAGCATTCAACAGTAAAACATTCTTTAAAGTAAATCTAAAATTCGTAGAAGTGTGCTTAATTTATGTGGGACTGTTTGTGGTGTGTGTTTTCGTGCGTGCATGTGTCCTCTGTGCATGAACACATTAGGTTTCGGCCTCGAATTTCGCGGGCAGCGGGGTGGCAGCGGCATCGGCGAGATGTTATGTATGGAATCCCATAGACCCGTTCTCGAATACAGCAGGGTGGGAGCGGGAGCGGCAACGCACTGCGGATCACCGCTTGACAGCATCGTACCGCTCTTGACGGCCCGCGCCAAGCGGTGACCGCAGTGCGCCTGCGTGCGTCGCCGCGAAATTCGAGGCCGAGGCCTTAATGACAAAATAACGTAGGGAGTACTAGGGACCAAAGGATAACATTGCATAGACCAATGGTCTAAGATCCCACTGCTCAATTCTGCAGGTATCTGTTTTTTTGATACAACTAATTTTAAATGAATGTTAAGGAAATATGTAATGGATTAGGGATAGATTGCTTATAAAAAATTAGGCTTACGGCTAATTTTTTATAGGCAACCTATCCCTAATTCATTGCATACTTCCTTACCATTCATTTTAAATAAGTTGCATCGAAAAAACAGATACCTGCAGAATCATGCAGTGGGATCTCATACTACAACTCAAATGTCTAAATCATAACAGCAAATGTGAGTCACCTATTGACAACATTCATTGGTCACATTATTTGTTTGTGTTTTGTTCACTGTTATTTGCTTTTGATTGTTAATATATTTTTTTTGTGCGAAATGCGATGGAGTGACCAAATTCGCACTAACCTTGAAACTACCGTCCACGATGCTCTCCGCTATGCTTCGGACAGAGGCAGATGGCGACAAATAATTCCCAACAAAGTGCTCCGTCAGCAGGGTGATCACGACCCTCAGCATTGAGGAGACCGACGCGAGGAGGAGGATTGTTATTTTAATTTTGTGAATGTGTGGTTCAAGTGAATGAAAGGTGTGATTAATAAATGTTTTCCTTTCTTTTCTTCCCTTCAACTCTATCTAGTATGTGCTCAATGTCCCCAGTCACATCGATCAACATTACTCGGCAACTCGAAGAAAAAACACCAAGAGATCGCATAAAGAGTACATTTCCATGTGAAAGCCGCCGCCATACAAATTGCCGCAACTTCCAGGGTTTGAGTCACGGTCAGTGATGCGTGAACTAATATATTATCCCACCAAAAACATAAATGTAAAAAAGGAAAGCCAAGTTCAATACAAAAATTATGTTTGGTTGTGGGCTTCGCCGCAAAAAAGAATGGAGATCTTAATGAGTGCCAAGTTCTATGATCTTAAAGTAGGTTAGATTTGACTTGGCCAATTTTTATTATATCAGTCATTTTTTAAAGTTATTCAGCATATAATATATTAAATAAAAATAAGATAAAAACTGGCCAAGTCAAATCTTACCTACTTTAAGATCATAGAACTTGGCACTCATTAAGATCTCCATTCTTTTTTGCGGCGAAGCCCACAACCAAACATAATTTTTGTATTGAACTTGGCTTTCCTTTTTTACATTTATGTTTTTGGTGGGATATCATTACTTTTTGTAAAGAAAACTAGGCAAGTATTGAGATTTAATGTGGTGCCACGCGCCGCCGACGACACGCACTATCGCGTTGGCCGGTTGTTTAGCGCGTATTACAAGTTTTTTGTATGGGGACACCACTTATTTTTTGACTTTACTTTATTTTTTTATTTCTGTTATATAGAAAATATAATAATACATAACAAATTGGAATAGTTTCAATTCCAACGCTACAATAAAAAAAATGTATGGGCCCCCAGTATTGACCGACTGACTTATAGCAGCAAAACCTAACCTACTTCCAGATGACATAAAAAGATGAAATTTGGAATTCAGCTCGGTAATTGTGTGTAACCGTAGGGAAAAATCTAAAAATAGAAAAAAATTAAAAAATAGGGGGAGGAGGGGGGGTTTCCCCCCCTAATTTTTTACTTTTTTCTATTTTTAGATTTTTCCCTACGGTTTCACACAATTACCGAGCTGGATTCCAAATTTCATCCTTCTAGGTCATCTGGAAGTAGGTTAGGTTTTAGTACTGATTGACTGATTTATAGTAGCAAAACCTAACCTACTTCCAGATGACCTAGAAGGATGAAATTTGGAATCCAGCTCGGTAATTGTGTGAAACCGTAGGGAAAAATCTAAAAATAGAAAAAAGTTACAAAATAGGAGGAGGAGGGGGGGTCTCCCCCCCTAATTTTTAACTTTTTTCTTTTTTCAGATTTTTCCCTACGGTTACACACAATTACCGATCTGGATTCCAAATTTCATTTTTCTAGGTCATCTGGAAGTAGGTTAGGTTTTGCTACTATAAGTCAGATAAAACCTAACCTACTTCCAGATGACCTAGAAGGATGAAATTTGGAATCCAGCTTGGTAATTGTGTGTAACCGTAGGAAAAAAACTAAAAAAAGAAAAAAAGTTAAAATATAGGGGGGGAACGTCCCCCCCTCCCCCCTATTTTTTAACTTTTTTCTATTTTTGGACTTTTTCCTACGGTTACACACAATTACCAAGCTGGATTCCAAATTTCATCTTTCTAGGTCATCTGGAAGTAGGTTAGGTTTTGCTACTATAAGTCAGTCAGTCAGTACTAATTTTTACGACTTTTTGACCTTCATATCTTTATAACCGTTTGAGCTAGCTTCATGAAATTTGGGCTTCTAGGTGTCCTTATGGATCTGATTAAACTCACGTAGTTTCATGTGTTTCGGTTAAATAGGTTTTAAGTTATAGAAGGGTCAAAAGTGGCACCAAATGGTTCGTGTAAATATACCTTGGCGCTGGCTAGCCCGTTCCTTTGCTTGAACTTGGCTTGACACGCTGCCGCGTGTCTAGATACTTCCAAGGATACGAATATTTTGGGAACAGGCTAATGAGTGCGGAAGTATCTCTCTTTTGGATTCTTACACTTACATATTTTCCGGATGGTGAATATTATAATACTGTCCTCAGTGGCGTAGCGTGGGTGTCAGCCGCCCGGGGCGGAAGACAATTCTGACGCTCTTTTTTTTTGGTCCTCAAGAAGCCCACGGTGCGGAAGACGATTCTGCCGCCCTTTTTTTACAATTCTGCCGCCCCTTTTTTCTTTTTTTTTTTGCTCCTCCAGGAAATTTTGCTGCTTTCGAAAAAGTGCCGCCCAGGGCGGACTGCCTCCCCGCCCCCCCCATCGCTACTGACTGTCCTTCTTACCGATTTTTTTATGCCTAAAAACATACTCTGACCTTAAAAAAAAACTTTAAAATATTTATTAAAATACACTACTTTGATGGAGAATTTATGTGCTCATACTGAATCGTCTTAAGTAATATACAGCGTGGAATTTTATTCGTTGTTTTCCCGCAGTAAAATGATTCTATCTTAGTAGTAAAATAAATTAATAAAGTTCTTTTTTTAGTCAAATCAAAAGTTTTACGATTATGATAGACGAAACTCGAACCAATAGTACTAGCTGCGTCACGGACGGTCACCGGCCGGGATCATTGCCCTTCGCGTTTATCAAAAAAAATATTATTTTCTATTTACTCACATTTGGTTTCCATTTTCCCATTGAACTTTAAAAAAAAATAAAAAAAGTTTTTAAAAAATTCAAAAAAAAAAATTACTTGCATAAATCGATAGAACTCCTGAAGGTAAAGAAGCGTTCTGCTGCGGGAAAACAACGACTAAAAAAACACGCAGTATAGTACGGGGAAAAGCAGCTTACATTACTATACTTACTCCAATAAATAATTCCTCTTTGGCTTGAAACAATGCACCGACCAATTACGCAAACGCAAACAAAACAACAGACTAGTATTAATTTCTCAATAGATCTCGAACTCCGCAAGTTGTGGAACTAGCGCACTTTCCAATATAACAACTGGTCCAGCCCGGAGGTCGTAAGTTCGATTCAAGCGTCTGTTTGATATTGTTTAATCTTTTCGAGTGGTCGCACACCTAGTTTCTCGAGTGGCCCTCTATAGGCCACGTAGACTTGATGAGCTGGTCAATAGCCACAAGGTTGGCTCCAGCTCGCCCCAATCGGATGGAAAGGGGTACAGGGGGAGTTTAGTGGGTAGTGGACGCTGTCTCGAGTCCCACACTCGGCCGCAAGTCTAGCTAGCCTGCGGTTATGGTGCATAAACGCATTCTCTTCCGAAAAAAAGGAGTCAGTATTTTCCGTTCTACAAAAAAGACAGCTCTGACTGTGTTCCGGCATTATTACACTTGAAATCAGGGGCTCGAAGATCAGATGAGCCTACAGTCTGGCAGCACATTAAGCGACGAATTCAGGCGAAGTGTCCCTCAGTGGAATAGGCCGCAGTGGCCGCTTAACATCAGGTGGGCTGCGTGTTCGTCTGCCAACTGACTTAGTATAAAAAACGACAATCACAATTGTTCTATCCGACTCTGGGTTTGAACCCAGAACCTCTGGCATAGCTTTCCCTTTTTGAAACCCACAAGTCACTGCACCGCGGAGGCGGTAAAATAAACACATGTTTATTTTAAACGTGCCGAGATTCGAACTCGTTACCTCAAAGTTAAAGCTTTACCGCTCGGCCACAGCCCAAAGTTGCGTCAACGGTACATGCGTTCAAAAAACCAATCAACAATTGAGACAACATGAACAGTTGAAACGAAAAGTTGTTGCGAAATAGATGTAATTAATACCGAAGCGGACTCGTTACAGTATAACATGTACCAGTGAGGCAATTTTGATATTAATTACCACAAAGGTATGTAACCATTAAAATGGCCAATGAAGTACTTATGACTGCCTCAAAGACAGTCATAAATACTTTTTTTTTTCTCGAAGGAAAATGCGTTTATGCACCATAACCGCAGGCTAGCTAGACCCGCGGCCGTGTGTGGGACTCGAGACTGAAGCGTCCACTACCCACTAAACTACCCCGGTTTCTCCTTCACACCCGATTAGGACGAGCCGGTGCCAGCCTTGTGGCTATTGACCAAATACTGCATAGTTCGCCTGTCGCAGGTTTTGTCCGCACATGGATATTTTGGACACTACCTGTACCGTGTCCCCCGTCGGGAGGAGTCGCCGCGGTGTCGTCCGTCACTGCGACGCTCCCGACTACACGGCCGAGCATATTCTCCTTGAGTGCTCGGCCTAGCGACGAGAGCGCCGCGAACTAATCGCGGCGTAGGCGGCGGCGGACGTCTCTCGTTAGCGACCAAGTTTCCGCCTTCCGCCCGCAGTTTCAAATGCGCGTAATTTCTTTTTTCAAATATCCCCTCACATTTTTGGGATCAAAAGTACCCTATGTCACTCGGAGATAGTGTAGGTAGCTTTCCAACAGTGAAAGAACGTATAAGATGTTGTCTAATGTTACTTTACTGACTCTTTTCGCTCTGTGGTAACATTACGTGCGCAAGAGCTTGCTTTTTTGACCATTACCCAACTGGACCAGAGTGTTGTAACCAGTACGGGTCTATTGTCTTAGAATGGCACCAATTGAACCAATCAATAGATCTTTGGGCGCTCTAATTACTTAATCAATACTCTTAACTTTTTTATGACTATGAAACTTGGGTCGTTGGTTCTATTCCCAGGACAGTAGTTATTACGTAATTACTAAGTTTTGTCCGTAGACCGCGCAATTTTCGGTTTAACCCTGGATTAGAACCCATAGAGACAGTTTTTTTTTCAAAGTATACCTTTATTCACACAACACCATCTAGCCCCAAACTAAGCATAGCTTGTACTATGACTTAGACAACATCTACACACTAATATTATAGAAGAACTAGCGGCCGCCCGCGGTTTCACCCGCGTGGTTCCCGTTCCCGTGGGAATTGATCAAAATCCTTTCTTAGCGTATGCCTACGTCATAACATCTACCTGCATGCCAAATTTCAGCCCGATCCGTCCAGTGGTTTGGGCTGTGCGTTGATAGATATCTATGTCAGTCAGTCAGTCACCTTTGAGTTTTATATAAACAGAAGATTTGTTTGTTTGTTTGTATTGAATTGAATAGGCTCCGAAATTACTGAACCGATTTGAAAAATTCTCGGTGACATAGGGTACTTTTGATCCCGGTAATGTAGGGGGAAGGGGGGATAATTGACATAAGAAACTACGCGCGGTAGAAATAACAGCTTCTTTTTTTGTACATATTTTTTTATTATACAAAATTAAACATACACCCAGACCGATACAAACAGACATGTCCATGCACACAAATCACACAAATGCTTGTACCGTGCGGAGATCGAACCCGCAACCTCTGGTGTAATAGTCGACTGCTCTAACATTACCCCAAAATTGTCCAAAATCATCTAACTTACCTTTTAAATTCGTGGCGCAAGGTCACCCATCCAACGCCTACCGAGCAAAACCTTGCTTAGCTTTCGTTGCAAAAATCAATCAGAACATTTGTGCAATGGTTTCGTCAGAGTGAATAATGGCTATGGACGCTGTTTTAATTGCTTTCTTGAGGTCGTATCGATATATTGATTGGCCTAGAATTTGCTATTGATGGATTATAAGGTGTCGTTAAGTATTTGCTGAGGCGCTCGTGGCACAGCTGTGACAGTGGTTCGATAGAGATAACGAAAGTCAAGCTACCCACGCCGCGGTCGGTTAATGGATGGGTGCCCATTCTGACCACATTTAGTGACATTTATTTCGAGCGTCTCCGTGCTTCGGTCCCGGCTGACATTTACTATTTATGTAGATATTAGTCGTCAAGCCTAGTCACAGGCCATTTGGCGGCTCGATAACATCTGACTGACATTAAGGTTGGTCACTTGCATTACGCACCCCTCCACCAACCCGTACTAGGCCAGGGTGGTGGAGTACGTCCCATGGTCCCACACTATCTCACAATTATTGAGATAAGGCCAAGTCCCAGCAGTGGAAACGTAATAGACTGATGATGAAGGCGTCGTTAAGTAATTGCTAATACTAGTTCAAGTTTTATAGACTGCTTAACCTTTTGGACGCCAAAGTTGTCTATACCTACTTGACAAGCACCTGCGTGCCCTGTGCTCCAACGACGTCTATACTTGACAAAATCCCTGCCTCTAAAAATATGAAATAAATACCTATGTTTAAAACGATTAGGTACTAGTATTTTTTCCTTACATTCGTCAATAAAGAATAACCCAGCACTGGCGTACAGGACACGACCAGTGCATTCGTAGCTTTGCGCTCAGAAGGTTAATGGCTTAGTGGGTTGGGGATTGACGAAGGGTTGGATTTTTTACACTATTGCAATTTTTGGATAGCCTCACACCCTTTTTCTATAAGATATGCTTTATGTATAGCTACATCTTCTTTACTAATATTTTAAAGAGAAATGATTAACTGACTGATTGTTTGTTTGTTTGTATTGAATAGACTCCGAAACTACTGAACCGATTTTAAACATTCTTTCACTGTTGGAAAGCTACATTATTCCCGAGTGACATAGGGTACTTTTCATCCCGAAAATGAGGAAGGGAAGTAGGGGATATTGACAAAAGAAACTACGCGCGGGTGAAACCGCGGAGGCGTATATGGTATGTATAAATCAGTTTGTACCAATATAACCAGTAAATAAATAGTCTAGTAATGTAAAATAACGAATTGGTCGCGGCTTATAACAGAAAATAGAAAGTCCGCGTTACGGTTTGTTCGTTGAAGTACGTACGAGTAAGAAGTTCGCTGGTGATAGAAATGAAGTGTGTCTATGTGTCTCGTATCATACAAAATATGAGTCTTAGAGTGTAGTGAAAGTGAAGTTGAAAATTGTATGTATACCTACTATAAAATCGTTTTGGTCTGGATAATGCAAGAGCGTTTCCCGAGTTAAAACGCTCGGTGAAAAAAGAAGTATTGATTTGACCGCCTCCTCGGAACAGTGGCTAACCCGCTCGGGTATGAAACGGGGGCGAAGGTCGTGGGTTCGATTCCGGTCTTGGGTCTGGTTGGTGTGCTAGGGCTTTTTCAGAGTCCGACTGGCTAGCTACCACCCTCGCAGGTGAATTATGCCGCCATAACAGCTCTGGCTGTGTTCCGGCAATATTTATAATGTGGGAGCCAGTAGGTATACTTGAAATAAAAAGCTCGAAGATCAGATGAGCCTTTGCTTAATTCAATTAAATTAAGCAAAGGACTATGAAAAGACACATTACACATTGACCAAAACGATACACATCTTTCACTCTCTATCTTATTACACAACACTACAGTCGGTTTGTCCGTCATTCGCAATCGACAGATTGGCATCTACCTAATGTTACTGCAATAGATATGGGTAATAAAAATGAATTGTCTGTTATTTTATGTTTGTGTAATAAAATCGTGTTATCCGGTTTCATCATGTTGTTTGTAAATATCCTTGTTTGTTTGTTCGTACTGAATATTTGGGAGTGGCTCGTAGGCGTAGCTAAAGCATTGTTATGGGGGAAAGATTTCAAAAGGTAGTTAGATTAACTTTTTCGGAACTACACTTTTTATACTAGGTCAGTTGGCAGACAGGCACGCAGCCCACCTGATGGTAAGCGGCCACTGCGGCCTATTCCTTTGAGGAACACTTCACCAGCGTCGCTCAATGTGTTGCCAGACTGTAGGCTCATCTGATCTTCGAGCCTCTGATTTCAAGTGTACTGGCTCCCACATTAATTTTGCCGGAACACAGCCAGAGCTGTTATGGCGGCAGAATTTCACCTGTGAGGGTGGTAGCTTACCAGACGGACTCAAAAAAAGTCCTACCACCAACCATACCCAAGGCGGGAATTAAACCCACGACCTCCGTGTTTTTATACCTAAGCGGCTACACCACTGTGCCACGAAGGTGGTAAATGTAACTGGTTCATTTTGATCTGGTCACGTTATCTCATCTCGGTCATGGTTAAACCGGTAATCGAACTCATGACTCCATCGCAAGACCACCAGACTTTTTACGAAACTGCATCTAGTACGGTTTTGGAGCTCCGTATAAAAGATAATTAATGTTTATTTATTTATAAAAACTTTATTGACCACACAAATCGGGTACAAAAGGCGGAATTAACGCTAAAAGCATTCTCTACCAGTCAACGTTTGGGTCGTGGGGCGTTTCGCCCCACGAGCTATTCGACCCGCGGGGCGAATCGCCCAAGGACCCTTTTTGAAGTGGCACTTTCGCCCCGCGGAACGAAACGCCCAATAACTTTTCGAAATGGGTCGATTCGCACCGCAGTGGGGCATAATAGAGCTCTCTTATTTGATGGATGATTTTGATCGAAAATATATTATAGTTTTATTACATATCTCTAAAAGTACAGCCGTGCACAAAATAACAGAGCAAACGAAATAATTTATAAGTTAGAAATGTCATAAGCCAATTGAGTACATTTTTGTGTTATTGCACTGCATTATTATTGTATGTAAAAATATTATGTAAAATAAGTGCAAAAAGTTATAATTTTACGGATGTGATTTTGCATAATTACCTAGTTATAAGTAAATAATAATGTACCTACATCATTACCTGTGATTAGCAAAAGTAATTTGTATGAAAATATATATATACCTATGTATTAAGGGTGATCAAAATGTAATTTTAAACCAATATTGCCTTATTACGTCAAAAGATAACATATTATGCCGAGTAAAAATATTACACTCTTGTTGCACTTGTCAAAAACAAGTGGGTATTATTATTAGCATTATTTTTGCTCAATAATATTTATCTTTTTTAGGAAGACGGTTAGTACTTAATCTGTGATTATCCACATCTAAATAATATATTTAGTGTACATCAAAACCCGTGATTAGCAAGAATGGTTGTAAGAAAAAGACATAATATTAAGGGTGATCAAACTGTGATTTTAAACAATTGCCTTATTACGTCAAAAGATAACATTATGTTGAGTAAAAATAATACACTCGGTGCACTTGTCAAAAACAAGTTAGGTATTGGCATATTTTTTATAGTAAGACCACAGAATAGATTTTTTTCTATTCCGTGAGTAAGACGGTTTAGTACTGAATCTGTAATTATGCCACCTCTAAATTGTATATATTTTTTAAATAAATTTGATTATTACCGGAATTTATTTTTATCGGAATCTTTTATTTTCACTAACCACTTTTCTACTCGTCTGTACAAATAAATGGAATCCTAAAATTTTTTATATGAGTCAAGCTGGGCATAAAAAATGCGCATTGGGTTGCTTCGCTCCGTGGTCCGAATCGACCCATTTCAAAAATGACTTGGGCGATTCGCCCCGCTGTAACCACTGCGGGCCGAATGGCCCCATTCAAAAAGAGCTCTTGGGCGTTTCGCCCCGCGGGTCGAATAACTCGTGGGGCGAAACGCCCCACGACCCCAACGTTTGGGGAAAAACGAAATGCATGAATGCGGCAAAGAGCAAACTAAAAAAACTCTTTAAGTTATACAATTTTACGAATGTTCATGCATGCACACAAATGTTTCTACCAAGCGGGAATCGAACCCGCGACCTTTGGTTTCAACTCTTCACCAAATTGGTTGTGTAAAAGTATAAGGTTCCTAAAATACATACAAAGGACCATAGGATTGTTTATGTTATTATATAAACAAACCTCAGCTGGGGATGACTCAAGGCGTTCTTATTTCAATGTTATTTTCATAGTTAAAGTTATATTCACCATCCTCCATGACGCAGTAGCTAAAAAGCGGCGGCCGTGTCGGGTACTGGGTTCAAATCCCGACTGCATTATTTTGGCAATTATTCTATTGTTGATTGAAAAGAGTAATCATCGTTTTTTTTTTGGTTTGGTAGATTCGGAATCCGACAGTAGAGTCATCAAGTGCATCTCTGAGGCCTACATAAATCTATACCAATATTATAAAGAAGATATTATTTGTTTGTTTGTACATATTGAATAGGCTCCGAAACTACTGAACCGATTTGAATAATTCTTTCACTGTTGGAAAGCTACACTATCCCCGGGTGACTTAGAGTACTTGTTACTGTGTGATTGTGCTAGCATTATTTAATTTTGTATGAACGTAAATGTTATTGTGGATAATTATGTTTTTTAATATTATGTATTTTTTCTTTTTGTTTCTCGTTGTATTTTACTATTATTTATTATTATTTTTTGTATTTAATTTTAAGTAAACCAGAAGGCATCCGCAGAATATCAGCGTCGTGGTCGCCACGACATATGCTGAGCGGAGGCCTTTTTGGTACTTTTAATATTAAGTTTAAATTGTTTTAATGTAAATCATATTGTATATTTAAGTACCAAATAAATGATATTCATTCATTCATTCATTCATACTTTTGATCCTAGAAAAGTGGGGGGAAAGGGGGGATATTTGAATAAGAAATTACGCTTTCCTCCAGGACTTTGCTCACTTGGCGACGGTCTGGCAACGTTGCCAATTTTGACATCTCCATACTATCTAGTGTGAATATAAATAAAAATAATACTACAAACATGAATGGAAAACCAAAAACGGAGGCATCTTTATTTTTTCCACTAATAAAATCAGCTTTATTTTGATCTATTTCACAAAATCTTATGGGTTAATGAAGAATGTTTTGTAAATGTAAGTAAATTCCCAACAGCTTTGAGAAGTTCATTAATGCCATTTGAAACTTACTTACACTCAGCGGCAGCGCAGACGACAGACTATCCGTGACAGACTTTTTAGTCTGCGAAAATAGAACATATTATGCAACTGTAAGGAGTAACGCAGACGACGCACAAAAAGTCCGGCGCACAAAAAATCCGCGTGATCCTGGCAGACCACGTCGCTCCGCGCCGCGCCGCTCATAAACTTTTCGAAAGTATAGGACGTACCAAAAATTTTCTTCTTTTTTCTGTAGGACTTCAAGTACAAAATAATACTTCGCGATCTCTGCACGATTCCCATAGCGTCTACGTCCCATACAGTCCTGCCGACAGAATGATCGAAAATGTGCGTCGTGTACGTAGTCTGTGAAAAATCCGCGACCGAGATGCGCCCGCAGACTCGATCACACAAAAAGTGTGCCGTCTGCGCTGCACCTAAATTGAAACAGCTCTATAAGATAATATACCAGCTTGGACACGTAGCCAGCCACGTCACCAATTCACCATAGCGTCGCAATGAGGCAGGGCTTTCAGATCGTCACAGCTGAAACTTGGCTATAGATAGACAATATTTTGGCCCAGATTTACTGCAGCAGTTTGCATAGGAATACCCTCGTTTTCTTCATATTGCTCTATAAAACTAGTAATACTTGCCGTGTGGATGGTAAAAGACACAATTTCTTTTATTCACCTGTCACTTAGACTTTCCGAGAAAATAGCTTAATACTTATAGGAATTTGGCATAAAATATTTTTGACATGAAAATTTTAGATATGAAATGCAGTATTATTTCCTTAATCATTTTAAATACATAATAGGTCACAAAAATAACTTCATCCGTATGTGTCACGATACTCACGATCCTACAAACTGACACAGGGACAGGCCAAATAAAATCAAAGCGATCGTCTCCGCGGTTTCACGCGCGCATTTTATCTCACGCTTCCCCCCACATTTCCGAGTCAAAAGTACCCTATGTCACCCGGGAATAATGTAGCTTTTCATCAGTACAAGAATTTTTAAAATCGGTACAGTAGTTTCGGAGCCTATTCAATACAAAAAAGCAAACAAACAATCAAATCTTTCCTCTTTATAATATTAGTATAGGTTTATGTTAGGCTTCACATAAGTATTACAGAATGACTCTTCCACCGGCTTCGGTTTATTTGTTATAAAAGAACCAGCAAGAAACTCGATAGTATAAATCTTTTCAATTGCCAAACATTTTACCAATATTTAAAGAAAGATAAAATCATCTGATCTTCGAGCCTTTGATTTCAAGTGTACTGGCTCCCACATTTGCCGGAACACAGCTAGAGCTGTTATGGTGGCAGATAATATAACCTGTGAGGGTGATAGCGAGCCAGTCGGTCTCTGAAAAAGTCTTACCACCAACAAAAGCACTTATTGGAATATCTTACTTACTTTCGCTGGCGCATTTGGCAGTGACCCATTAGCCATAAAATGGACTACATTATTTTGTGTTTGTCCTGTGTCTGGATGTATATAATATTTAAGAATATATTTATAGACCTTCGTTGCTTCTGATACTCATAATACAAGTGCTAACGATACTTACGTAGGCGTCATATCAATGTTGCATACATTTATTGAAATAAGACAAATAAAAATCGTATTTGTATTTTTTCAGTTGCAGTAGCAATGGTTCTAACTTCAGAATAGGTAAAATAAAAATACAAAAAACATTTAGTTCTCTCCAACATTTATTGGTCGAAAAATAAATTAAAAACTTTGGATTTTAACAAAGGACCGAAATCGTACAAATAAATACCTACAGGGTCTACGCTTAACAACATAGTATGTACAAGTTTTACTCATTACCAGTGATTGTTAAAAACATTCAATAAAGGCATTGTATTTGTCAAATAGTTTATAACTTTATTTTAAGTGAAGATTAAAATATCATCGAGGTAAATACACATACACATGATTTGCACAAAACCACCATTTAGATCAAGGAGGTGCATTTTTATGTTTAGCAATTCGTTTAAAATTTGTTCTGTTATAATTATTACGCTATTGGTTTCAAATTTTACAAAAAAACTGTTCAACTAACGTATTGCTAAAGAAAATAGTTATATGATGAATCGTTACAATCTTATTACGATTCATATTGTATAACTCATTCATCTTGATCCAAATAGTATGAAACATAATTTATATAGGTCATCTTCCAACCGTCGATCGTTAACAACTTTGTTACAATAAACCCGTACAAATTTAATAGGAAAATCAATTTAGTTTCAAAACGAATTAAATGTGACAAAGTTGTAGTAAAATCCAGTTTGAGAAAATGATAACAGGATCGAAATGCGTCACTAATGATAACATGTACTCGTTCGTACTAATGCAACATAAAGCATAAATGCAGATTGATGATGATTTTCCAGTCATGCTAGTCATTGCACTTATGGGACTAGTATACGAACAATCATTTGCAATTTTCACACAACATTAATGATGACAGTATATGATGACTAGTTAGACAACACAATTGCTACCTAGTCATATCTACCCAGATCTGTAATGTGAATATAAATAAAAATAACACTAAAGACATGATTGGAAAACCAAATTATTATAAAAAAGAAGACCTTATTCCATTAATAAAATCAGCTTGGTTTGATCAATTTTGCAGAACTTGTCATCTTTTGGCTATTGAAAAATAGTTACAAAATTACGAACGAGCTTTGAGAAACATTTTGTTTACTTACACTTACTGAAACATTTCAAAATCATGAAATAAAATATTAAGAAATGACAACGAAATCATTGCTTCTTCCTTGTCTATTTGACAAGGAGGAAGCAAAGTTTAGAAAGTAGATCTATTACATGGATGAACACTTGAAAATAAAATAAAAACTAGGCCTAATGGGACTGACAAGTGAAACATAGTCGATATTCTAAGGCTTTACAAGTTTTAATTCTTGAAAATAACGGTAATTTAATTTTTATTACATTCAAAGAAAATGTTTCACAGCAAAATTCAAAGAAACTGGAGGTTACGAATCAGCTATGATGCTTTTGTGACAAAATTAAAATTTATTTATTCATAAGCATGAATATTGTATTTAGGGATAATTGATTTGATAGGGAACGCATTTTTAATGTAAAATCTACAGTAAAGAACAGATAACTTTTAAAACTTTTGTCGCCTTTTAAAATATTTGGAAATCATCAATATCGCTGATTAATATTAGGGATATTATGCTCTTTGTATAATTCTTAAGTGTTACAACAATTTAAAATTAAAATTGTTTTCACACAGTTCGATCCATACAATATAACTTATTAGGTAATAATGTTGCAGAATTCCAAAATTTATAACTTTGACATTTAGAATAGTTAATGAATTATATTCATTAAATACATTACGGTTACATACAAATACAATCATATTATTGAATCATTATAACAATCACTGCACATTACCAAATACTTAGTAGGTACGCTTACTTTTCCGAACTCCCCAAACGCTATTTTTACACATTTTCAACTGAATTTGTCAATAACAATTTTTTTCTTTACAACTATTCGTCCCACAAATGGGCGGGGCAGAGACAATGATTTTTAAATTTGATTGCTCTAAAATTCAAAATGGTTGCTCGAATACTTTGCTTGCATCTTGCAATTATATAAAAGAACTAATTTTATATAAAGCAATGAAATATTTAAAAAAAATTATTATAGTGTTAATCACAGTGTTGCAAATGTTATCAGCCTGCATAGAAAATTCCCAAAGTCTTTTATAGCTACAACAACTTTTTAGCAATTTTGCTTTGGATTATTATTATAATAGTACATCAAATGGGCGACACAAATTGTTTTTTTGTTTATGTACATCAGTGGCTAATGAAAACTAGCCAATCATAGATAAAAACCTTTTGTCTCTGCCTTCGCCGAAAAATCACCAAATCATTATTTTTTCAATTATCAAACCAGAATTTAATACACAATATTATGGCCGCTTTTTCGTTATCAATACATAAGATACAGCTGCAAAAAATATATATATCGTACACTAATCGGCAAGATAGCCGGACTAAGAACTAGTTAAGTATCATAATTGTTTTTAAATATCCAACAATTGTTTTTAGGAAAATCGAGGATTCTGAATCTTTTAAGTAGGACCGTTTTGACCGTTTTAGTAACGCGAGTAAATAAGCAATTATCACTAATATTAACTTTAGTTATTTATACAAAAATATTTTTAGAACAGTATAAGAGGTAGAAGCCATTTTAAATACTTTTTTTTTAACTCTAATTTCCCACTAATATATAAATTATTATGAAAACTTAAGTACATAGCGTTATTTGAAATATATTACATGAAACTAAACTAAAAGAGGAAAATATAAAAATCGTCGCTAGTAGCACCAATTTTATTGATTTAAAATGAAACAAAAAGAATAATTTTCTAAAATAAAATAAAATAACTAAACAGTAAACCATGTCTTCGATGTGATCTCATAAAAATTAGATGGATTTAGGACCTAATTTGAAAATCTAGATTCTAGATTTCCAAATCTATCATAATGGTCCTTACATATTTACAAACATTATGTACATATTCCTCATCAATACATACTCTCCTGTTTATTCACAAAAATGATTCCATTTTTATAAAAAAACGTAAAAAATAAAATATTAAAAAAATCAGTCCATATACAAAAAAGTCGCCAAGAAAACGGTTTTAGTTCACCTTTACAACCTCCGCTGAGCAAATAAACAAAATTCTATCAAATAAACCAGTTGGAGTATAATTGTACTAAATTTTGCAATAAAAAAGAGTACCCATAGATTTTTAGAAACATCCGTAACCTCCAACACAGTGTATTTGATAAAACTAGGCACGAGTTATAGGATGTCGGCTTGTCCTCACGTTACCAAAACGGTTTTTAATATAACTAACCTTTATCATACAAAGAAATATGTCAGTAATTTTAGGCTTACACATTATCAATTATAATGACGTCTTTCTGATCAGAGATACTTAGAACCTTAACGAATCTTCTGAAATAACTAAAGGTAATGAAAATGGTTTTGCAATTAAAAACCATAAGATTGATGATGTTTCAAAAGAATTATATGGTACGAAAATCCTAAATGAAGTTATTCAAATAGGAGATCAGTAAACTATAAGCAACTTTGTCTTATTTGCATTAGAAAGTCATTGACGAGGCAAAACAAAACATGAATATTCATTTCATTAATTTCTTTAAACAGGCCATTAGCTCGAATGACAAATTTAAATATCTCAGCGAATGTCAATCTTTTAGGCATTAATCTTTTAACGACACAACCGATCCACGAAATATTTTGTCATGTTATTTATATAACAAACTGTTTAGTGATGCAAAATATACGTTATTTAGATACACGTGGATCGTTATTGATTTTGAAGATATTAAACCTGTACTGATCGCTGAATTAAGAATCAGATATTTATATAGGTTCATTTAAATTACAAAATATATGTATATTTTAAAATTTTAAAGAGGGAAAATTAAATAGCGTCAAGTTTTTTAAGTTCATTTACAATTATGGGCCAGCTCCAACAATGACTAATAAGTTCGTGATAATTATCTGCGAGGTAATTTAGTTGACATCTCTATTGTCAATTTACAAAAGACAATATCACTTTTTAGTCCAGTCAAATTAGGTCTTAAAATGGAAGTAAGGTTACAAAAATTCCCAGAGTGCTAAAAATTGGTATGAATGTTCAGAAGACTATTGTCAATGAATTGTGAAAAGTCCTCATCAATCCTCCTTGTGCATTTTTTTTTTATTGATGTTGAAAGTTTGCAAAATAGGTTTTTCGCGTTTTTCAGCTAAACGGTGAGTTTTACAGCAAAAATAATTAAGACGAAATTGTAGGTCGTCCAATTCTCTACAAAAAATGTATTTACACATTTTTTTTAAAGGTATTGCCATTTTCGTGATATAGCGGTTGAAAGAATTGAAAAAAATATTTTATTTGTAACTAGCGGTCGTCCTCGCGGTTTCACCCGCGCGTAATTTCCTTTTTCAACTATCCCCTTTTCCCCCCACTTTTCCGGGATAAAAAGTATCCTATGTTCTAATCCCGGTTATAAACTATACGTGTGCCAAATTTCATCTAAATCCGTTCATCCGTTCTCGAGTTATAAGTGTTGTAACAAACACGACTTTCTTTTATATACAGGGTGTTCGGAAGAACGTTGAACATACGATAATGGGGGGTAGTTGGGGTGGTCTGTTAACTAACTAGCTCAAAAGATTTCACCTAGGTCTCAAGATTTTTTTAAATAATTTTTTTTTATAAATTTTTATAATTTTTCGGTTTTGTACCTTTAAACCCGTCTAACTTTTTTTTTAATGACCAGATCCAAATAATTTTTTCATTATTGGAATCTTAGTGATTGGTAGGTCCCTTTAAATAAAAAGTTGTAAATTGCACATTGCTAGAAACAAAGTTATGGGCCCTCAAACATAAAATGAGAGTTGAAACATATTTTGAATCTCAACTTTGCGTAGCATTTAAAAAATAAATAAAAGGGATGGATGACTTCTGATTTGTTAAAAACATCTCCAAAGTGTGAGCTTTCTAACGATATGTCGTTTGTTTTGATATCTTTTTTGTAACCAAAATTATTCGATGTTTTCTACCCAGGCGGACCATTTCGACGAAAATCTACATACGTGAAAACTTAAATGTTTTGCGAAATTTATCAATGCAAAGGTCAAAATAACGAATTACTGGGATAGTGACATAAAGCAGGTAGATTTTGTCTCACTCTTGCACAAATAACGGCTATCCTTTCGCTCTTTCACTCTGTGTGGAATGCGCGGCGAGTGACGCTTTCCAAGATGGTAATAATAATAATGTTTCACTCTAGTACACTTACATCGTATCTTCCCTCTCTTTCGCTTTCGAAACAGGCGACTCAGTGTAAGTGACAGAACCAAAGAGGACAGAATTCTTAGTCGAGACTTAACTGCCTCTGCGATCATACGTGCCCTTTGTGCCTACTCTTGTTACAGTTATCTTCGTTTTGTATTATTGTTATCAGTTGTTTTGTTAAGTTTTGTTATTTCTGTTACGTTTGTTAATCGGTAAAATGACTTCATTTACCAATGAGGAATATGCGGACATTTTAATGGCATATGGAAGAGGTAACTCCAATGCGCGTGAAGCGCGTAGAATTTATCAAGAACGAAGATAACTGTAACAAGAGTAGGCACAAAGAGCACGTATGATCGCAGAGACAGTTAAGTCTCGACTAAGAGTTCTGGACACTTACACTGAGTCGCCTGTTCCGAAAGCGAAAGAGAGGGAAGATACGATGTAAGTGTACTAGAGTGAAACATTATTATTATTTATTACCTTCTTGGACAGTTAAGTCTTGACTTAGAGTTCTGGCACTTACACTGAGTCGCCTGTTCCGAAAGCGAAAGAGAGGGAAGATACGATGTAAGTGTACTAGAGTGAAACATTAGTATTATTACCTTCTTGGGAAGCGTCACTTGCCGCGCATTCCACACAGAGTGAAAGAGAGAAAAGATAGCCTTTATGTGTGCAAGAGTGAGAAAAAATCTACCTTCTTTATGTCACTATCCCACTAATTTGTTATTTTGACCTTTGCATTGACAAATTTCGCAAAACATTTAAGTTTTCACATTAGTAGATTTTCGTCGAAATGGTCCGCCTGGGTAGAAAACATCGAATAATTTTGGTTACAAAAAAGATATCAAAACAAACGACATATCGTTAGAAAGCTCACACTTTGGAGATGTTTTTAACAAATCAGAAGTCATCCATCCCTTTTATTTATTTTTTAAATGCTACGCGAAGTTGAGATTCAAAATTTGTTTCAACTCTTATTTTATGTTTGAGGGCCCATAACTTTGTTTCTAGCAATGTGCATTTTACAACTATTTATTTAAAAGGACCTACCAATCACTAAGATTCCAATAATGAAAAAAATATTTGGATCTGGTCATAAAAAAAAAAGTTAGACGGGTTTAAAGGTACAAAACCGAAAAATTATAGAAATTTATAAAAAAAATAATTAAAAAAAAATCTTGAGACCTAGGTGAAATCTTTTGAGCTAGTTAGTTAACAGACCACCCCAACTACCCCCCATTATCGTATGTTCAACGTTCTTCCGAACACCCTGTATATAGATATGTACGTTAATGTACTTTTATAACCGTTATACGAGTAAAAATTTGACAACCTTTGTTAAAAAAATGAAAATAGGGGCTGAGTTTTTGACGTTCATTTATATTCTTAGAATTTTATAATTTGTATGTATAAGACATAGGGACTCATATTTTCACTCGTATAAGGGTTCAAAAATGTTTATAAAAGTACATCAACGTGCCTATTACGAATAAAATATTTTTTACAGTTCTTCAATCGCTATATCACGGAAATGGCAATACTTATGAATAAAAGTGTGGATACATTTTTTGTAGGGAATCGGATGGTCTACAATTTTGTCTAAACTATTTTTGCTGTAAAACTCACCGTTTAGCTGAAAAACGCGAAAAAACAATTTTTGCAAACTTTCAACGTCAATAAAAAAATGCACAAGGAGGATTGATGAGGACTTTTCACAATTCATTTATAATAGTATTCTGAACATTCACACCAATTTTTAGCTTTCTGGGAATTTTTGTAACCTTCAAAGTCTTATTTGACTGGACTATTTATCTGACTAACTATTATTATAGTAAACTTATTTTTCAGAGGTGAAACTGGACATAAGTAAAATGTTATTTGGCAAGAAGAATTTTTGTTCATTTTTACTGTTCACTATTTTAACTTTAGCTAAAGAGCATTAGAATGGCGCAAATCTTTATAAATTAAGCATGGAATCGCATTAACTTACAATAAATAAGTTGCTAATTGTTTGCAAATAGTTTAACAATGAAACACATTAACAATGCTTTACATTTATGAATGTGCATGAAGCAAACAGTTAAAAAAGCATCCAATTTAAATCGAGTGACGAATTTCCCATTCACATTTTAAGAATCTCAATTATAAAAAATTTACCAAGTAATGAATGTTGCCAAATGGAAATAGAATAAGTTACCAGAACAATAAGTCACAAAAGATACAGATGATTTAAAAAGTCTTTTTAGATTCAGGTGGATCTGTTTTAAGTGTGAAATTGAATTTTATGGACACCAAAGGAATCGACAGTATACAGTTATCGGCAATAATATGGCGGTGTACACTCGCCAACATCTATTTGTTACTGTTTCAATTTTTTGTACATGACACAGCAAAAGCATTGGACACGTCATGTATTAATTTTACTAACTGTAAATTAGTAATTGCAAAACAGATTTTAATTTTAACAATACACAATATTTAATTTCAAACTAATTCATGTTTTGTTTTGTAACTAATTTAGGTGCATCAGATATTGTAACGGTCTTCTGCCTCTCAAAGACATATGTTCACAATTATTGTATTATGCTTTGTAAGAGGAATAAACGCATTTATTATTATTCTGTCATCAATAAGTCTGAAGTTCCTTTTTGATAGAATTTCATGGAACAAAATATCAAATTCATGAGGAATTGAAAAACGTAGCGTGACATATAGCAGAAGTAATCAAACTTATATTATGTAGCATTATGTTCAATGTTTATTACTATAACAACAAGCATGTAATCAACTTCTATAATTTCTACCTGATCCGGCTTCGACTGTACATTACACGGTCTAATTTCCAATAGATCAGTGATGTTATGCTCATTTTGAGGCCCAGTCCATGAATAAATTAGTTCTGTAGAGAAAATCAAATCCAAACCCGTGGAAAGTTTATTGGATGCGATTTAAAATACTATTTTTTCTACGGATTCAGTAGAAAGTCACGTAGTCGAAACAGTGTGGTAACGGTCCATTACATTAGGAGACACTTCAGAATAAAATCACTAAATTTTTGAGGAATGCTGTAAAGTTTCTTTGATATTTGAGGATTCTGCCAAAATACCAGCGCTGCTGTGCTATCAGTCTAATGTCACATCATGTTCAGCTTATGCTGAAGCAAGGTCCTACTGGCCACATGTTATTATTATTATGTATAATATGCCATGAATTTTATGTATGCTATACTCTTCTCTTTTTAATAGTTATGTATGTGTCAGTATGTCTTTCTTTCGATACTTGTATTTCTAATATACTTACTCCCACTTAATTATTGTTCAGAACTGACTTTGTTTATTTTTATTTTCACATTACAGTTAGCCAAGTTGCTTCTTTCAATCAATTTTTGGATGACATTTCAAAGTTATGAAATTCACTTAATCACTTCTTTAAATATAATACTTCTTCGAAATTACACCGATAAACTTGATTAAAAGCAACCCACGCTATGGCTTTTAGGCTTTTTATTATGGCATAATGATGATAGTATTAAATTTCAATACTAGTAATTATTCGTCATTTTCGATGCAGACTATTCCAAAGTTCTACATCGATGCTACTTCTGAATTATGTCACACTAAGTTTCAACCCCTTCGAATCAAAATCAGGAAGGCATTTCTAAATTAAATTAATGACAATCAAAACTTTGGAGATTTGACGACTTTGATATTCCAAATGAAATATTGTGACGTTTATAATCAGAGGACCAAGAAAATGATTTAATTGGAGTTAATAATACTTCAGTAATCAAAAACGATTTATATAAAACTGGACACATTATTGTGAATTGTTAAAACTGTACATCCAAGTGTTACTTACTTACTTTGCAGTTACTTACCCAGCAATAGTAGTAAATGTAAATTTATAGAAATCAAGTAATTGGTACATTAGTATCCTTTGCAACTGATTTCCAAAAGCAACAATTCACAATAGAAAAACTATTACTATTAGACATTTTTTTTTGTTTTTTTACGATACACAAGTTTTACGTTACAATAGTACCGATATTTTGTTAAAATTAAAGTTTTGTTATTAGATAGTAATTCTAAAGACTATCTCTGATCAGAGAACACCAATGATTTTAATAAATATAAAATTATACTTTCTTATTAAAATCTAACGGACTGTTTCTTTCGAGATTCGAAAATGAGGTCATCTTTTTTTTTAAATAGGCAATTATTAATCTAAGTACACATCACAACTAATTGAAAAACTAATATGAGAGAGAATTTTAAGAAAATGTTATTTTCGCGCTCGAATCCAGAGTTGTATTGGCTGACACTTATATTATCGCTAAAGAAATTTGTCGAAATTCAACGAATCTTTCGTTGTTCAAGTTTATACTTTTAACTTAAGAATTAATAAAAGGTAAGTGGAGAAATAAATATGATTTAATACTGTGTTGTAAGACTGTGCGATGAAAACTATAATAAGTAAAACATTTACACATGGACGTTTATTTCGTGACACACCTTTATAACTTTCATTTATATTGGCAATGTTTTTTTTGCAAGGATGGACCTATTTTTAAAATGAATCAAAGTTTTTGTGTCTTTATGATGACAATATGATCATTGAAAAAATATAAGTATCCAAAATAAGCATACGAGTATACATATATGTACAGAGAGAATGAATGAAATAACTGTTAGTAAGAGTGTTTTTATTAACGTCAAGAAAAAATAAATAAATGCGTAGTCAGTTCTTTCCTTAGAATCTACTTATGAACTGAATATGAACATGTACCTATTAGTTATATTTAACAAGTTGTAAAGTTATGATAAATTATATAAATAGATCTTCACCAACATCAATCATTATTGAAATTAAGAGCAAAACATTAATAATTAAGTCATCAATGAAACTTCTCCCGCTATTTTCGTACAATCTTAATCAGATTGTCCGAAGCCATATTTTTCACAGTTAACTAATTTACTGTAGTCAATTTGTCATGTCTAAAATTCTTTGATGTCACTTCTAGCTGAATAATGCACCATTTCCTCGAATACATTAAATTATCTTTTGAAAAAAATATGTTGTATCATTTCGCCTTTGTGATGTTTTGGACCACGTCGGTCGTCTCGTCAAGAAATTCGTTGTTTTCACTTTGTATTCTTGTTTTAATTTTCAAAAATATATTGTTTAGCCGGGCGCCTAATTTATTCGCAATAAAATTCTCTGTTTTACACTGTGTAGGTTTATTTATTGTTATTAGCTACACTAATGATAGTGCGTCGTCGTTGATATTTAAAGAGAGTTAAAAAAAACGGAGTCTGTGATATTGGCAATGTCAAGACTTGATTCAATTCTTGTTCTTTATCAATGAAGTTTATTTCAAAATGCCATGAAATGTTTTATATTCATGTAGGAACATTGCGACTTTATTTACGTTTTTTAGTATGAATGAACATTTCAACAAATTCTGATCTGTCATCAGTTAGGTAATTGCATAATTTTAATTCGCAAAATTTTCGCTTATACAGAATAAAAAGTGTAAATATTAATGTTAGACTTCCATTTTGATTCAACTCAAAGAAAATCGCTTAAGAGAATCTTGTAGTCGTCAAACAATGAAGTTACTATTAGTTGGATGAATAAACTAGCATCCAGACACGGAACAGACACGAAATGTTCACCACATGAACATTATCCTATGCAAAATGGACCATAGAGCCAGACAACAGCATATTTTAAAATCATGAACAAGATATTAACGCACACCTTAACATGAGTAAAATATTGAAATATTATGGATATTCTTAAATAGAATTTAACAAACGGAGAACCACGATGTAAATGTTCTACAAATATAAATACTGCATAAACTAGAGAACCTGTAGACATAATTATCATGTTTATATCAATATGGTCTCATCTTGAACTCAAGTCGGCGTTACATACATATTTATGTGAAACTAGCTTTCGCTCGAGCGGTATGTTGTTAACTTGTTAGTTGTTAAAGAATAAATCCCTATGCTTCTTCGTCGTCTATCATTTTAGTTAGTATTCCAAAAGGACTAATAGACACATTATCTCAATGTTTAAACAAAAGCTTCTTAATTTCATCTTTGTCATCATCATCATCATTTCAGCGTTTTTCCCGATTGCATCTAGTGTGTAGCACAGGTTCCACTTCGACTATGATCCTAAATTTGACAAGCCTGGTTATTACAAACAATAAACATTTTTGTATTTAGCTTTAAAAATGTCGAAATTCTGCATGAATTTTACCTCTTATTGCAAGTATATTCCTTAGAAAAGGAATCATTTTTTTAAAGATATCAGCTTTTAGTTTAGTATAAATTGACAAATTACTAGCCCGTTTGGGCTGATTCGTCAGACAGTAAATCAGACCAAGCTCATGTATGTTTTTATGTATTAAAAAGAAGACAATGACTATCAAGGAAAAAAACTACAACACTTAGGAACTTTACATATACAAGGCTTTTTATAAACAGTTAGTTCCCACTTAGAAATCTTTTTTGGAATTGCGCAAAAATGCAGTACTTTTTTCCACATCGGAAGGTTTTTACACGAACGAAATCGCTGGCGAGTGCTAGTTTCTAAGTATGTGTAAATAACTGTATCTGACAAACTTGATGTCGTCTGTTTTAGTACATCTTCTAAAATGTCTGTAAATCTTCTAAGATGTCTTTGTACATCTTCTTTATGCACCAAAGTATCGATCAATGCTGCAGGAATGCATACAGAATATACACACATTTTACCCATACAACAGCATATACATAATATATTGCTCCGACGATTTGGAAGCAACCTAGGAGAATGATGATATCCGCTTACACGATTGCAAAGCGGTCCACTGTGACATCAAAACAGGCTTTGACCATTTGAAATCTAATAGCAAAAACGATTGCATCTTCATTGCTAGCTTGTCAATTAAACTAGATTTCTTAATGATCTGAAGGTCTTTTGCCACATTTAAAACAGTCTAATGGTTTAGATTGATTATCAAGATTATGTTATTTAGATCGTTCTAGTTTCACACTTCTAAATATTAATTAAATCGTTTAGATGCGTTGCGTCATCTTGCGTGTTTTTGATGTTATGTCTACAATTGCAGAGAGTTGTTTCTTTAACATGGAAAACTTATTATTATTCATCTTCCTTGTTGTCAATATATTTATTATAATTTATCTTGGTTTGTACCACAATCATCAGGATTCTGGCGTGTTTATCATAGAATTTGAATTTATGTTTAGATTAAACGTGTCACTTCCCTGATCATTTAAATAAATTTATTTGCATAGGAATAAATTACACTACTTTACAAAAAAAAAATTTTTCTTTTACCCAAAAACAATTAATACAGAATGTGGTTTCTACCTACCCTCTTATCACAAAAATATATGTCTTATATTTTTATCACGTCAAGTTTTTTAAAAACACCCTTATTAACTTAATTCGTTAACTTGTTACTGGTGCTGACTTAATATTCGCTTTTGTTGTATTAATCTTATAATTAAAAATTTTGATTGGTTTTAAAATGGTCTCAAGACAGTGTAAATTAAATCCAAATAAGTTTTGCTATGTTTGTGGTCAAATTATTCTATCAAAAAACAAGAGATATATTACTGAAGCACTTGACAAAGATGGACCTGCTTTTAAGTACTTAAAAACCACTGTTCCTTATCTTTCTGATGCCAAAGTCAAAGAAGGAATCTTTGTGGGCCCCCAAATAAGCAAAATATTAAAAGATGAAAATTTTGTTGGTCATTTATCCAGTGTCGATAAAGATGCTTGGTTTTCATTTAAATCATAGTAATAAAATTCTTGGGCAACCATAAATCAAGACTATAAAGAAATTGTTTCTAATTTGTTGAAGAATTATCATAAGATGGGGGTGAATATGCCATTAAAAATTCATTTTTTACATTCGCACCTGGATTTTTTTCCTTAAAAACCTGGGAAGCGTAAGCCATGAACATGGTGAACTTTTTCATTAAGATTTGAAGAGAGGTATCAAGGGTTTTGGGATAAAAATATGTTGGGTGATTACTGTTGGTCTATATTAAGAGAAACTGATGCTAATCAGTATAAAAGAAGAAGTAATCTGTGTCATTTTTGATTTTTTTGTATGTTAAAAATCAAAAATTGTTAAAACAAATGTAGTAAATATTTTAAAAACTTGACGTGCTATTTTTTTTTCCACTTCAGTATCTAACATAGGGTTTATTACTCTACCGATTCAGATTAATTTCATCCATGGGTAAAAAATCTTGTAAAGTAGTGTTATTTATACATGTACTAAAGGCCACTATTACTACTGACAGATTAATATTCTTCTAAGGTTTTTCATCTTTCAGTCATAAATACAAATATGAGTAAAAATTACGCAGGAAAGAGTTAACGTGACAAAATGACTATCGTTTAGTTTGTGGGCGAAACCGCGGCTGGAAAGCTAGCTAATAACAAGACATGTCATCAAATCAGAATCGACTTAATATTCAGAGCATATCTTTTCATGTTCGAGCTAACATCCCCGGTACTAAACCGATGCATTAAATATAACTAGCCTGGACCAGTTTAAGATACTTACGAACTAATGGTATTTCCTTATTTGAAGATCTCTATTTGAACCTTACGGTAGTTTTCATAATTTTCTTATTAATTTTCTCATTTGTGCAAATTAGACATCAGATGCAGAGTTTCAAAGGTTGATGAGGGTATAACGTTACTTGTACATTCAATCGTGCAAATATTTGCAATAATTTATTGAAGTTGTGTTATTTGCGTCTGGAAAAACAACGCAACTTTCTGCACTGTTAATGATCCCCTCATCATTTCTACTGATATGGTTGAGTGAAATGATTGCTGACACATACGTCATTTGGGATATAGTGCTGATTTTGGGTTCAAGTGCTGATCATGATATCAATCTTAAAATATACATTTTTTGTACCTAAGAACACAAAACTGTTTTTGACTTAATAGACTTGCAAGTATTTTAATAGAGATTAAAAAATAATAAAAATTGTAGAGTTCTTACTAAATAATAAACATACTGAATTTGATGGTAGTAAATGGTAGTCACTCTGTAACGTGCATCTTTGAATTACCTATATTGAATATTTTGATTTTGAGTTACAGATAATGATATTGTATCATAAAAAGAAATAAATGCAGATTTAATTTCAATTCAATTTATGATAAAAGCAATACTATTACGAACGTAGACAGCTAAACATTCTAAGGTATATTTAGTGTGTTAAAAATTCATCTACTCCATAATTGGTGTAATACAATCAAATACGGTATTGTCGCGACACAATCAGCTTATATATTCTGTGATACAGCATTAAGTGTCACGAAATTTATTCTTATCAAGGTCCCATTTATATTTAACCACTCAAAGCCGAACCGGCACTCGCGTGCCGCTTAACAATAGATTTTCTATTGTGTCTGGTTTTCCGGGGCTAGAAGGATTAATAAGAATCTGTCGACCACGTGTATCCCAAATTGTTAGTTACATATAGAGTTCCTTATTAAATTATTAGTCAGAAATGAGGAAAGGGTTTATCATACGCAGTTGACAGACAAGTATGAAGCTTTTTTGTCAAATGACATTTAACTGAGAAGTGTTGTTCAATGTGTACTGTAGACAAATCTGGTTTTTGAGCCTTTTTAATTTCAAGTGTCCTGGCTTCTATAAATGCATTTTTTAGTTATCTTTAAATTGCTTGTCTGATGATCATTATACCCAGATCAAAACTGACTACTTAGTCTTAGAATTTTAAAAATTGCATCATCTTTCCATTACGTATCCATTAAATATTGTAAGCGATGGATCAGACGCCATTTTTGAAACCTTACACCATTACAGTTTTCTTCCATTCAATAAAAAAATCAGCCATCTTATGCATGTGAAACAACGTCTCTACCTAATTGACGACCACATGATGTAGACTTTGAAGGAAAATTGTCCAACACATCTAAAGATGATATACGACTAAAGAAAAGAAGCTTACGAGACATGTCCAATAAAATCAACAAAGAACAAGTAAATTAGAGTACAAACAGTAAACTGACAGCCAGTCACCGTTAATGTGATGTTTTATAAACAAAACATTTAGAAAATACAGACAACTATTTTGTTCAGGGTTGTCAGAATGTCAATTTGAATAACTTCTTCTAGAAATCTGTTCTTTAACCAAAGATATACTTTTAGCTGTTACTATCAAGTTGTTGTGGGAAAAATTGGCACATAGCTTTAATATTAGCTTCATGTAGAATATAAGGTGTTACTGGTGACCTTTCTGGTGTGGTATAAATTGGAATAACATATATTTTTGACTTTACGAACATTTATTATTTAGGAGTAATTTTTAATTTTATGCCAAACTAGCTTCCGCCGCGGCTTTTCCTTCAAATTGTATTCTGTCTTTCTGGTGTATGAGTCATTGTGGTCACATTAGTGTTAAGTTTCATCTAAATCTGTTCCATAGTTTTTGTATGAAAGAGTAACAAATATCCATCCATATATTTCTACAAGCTCTCGCATTTATAAATACAAGATCTCGCCATTGGCTTTGCCTGCATTTTGTTTTACTGTTTTTTAGTTTTACTGTTACGTTTCATATAAATTCGTTCTGAAGATTATCTAATGCTACAAACTTTGTCAATAATAGTACCTGCATTAGTAAGAAGTAAAACACGGTAATCTTTTACAGTCTCACCCATAATTGGTCTACTCAAACCGTTTTAATTTTTGAAAGAGGCTTATTCCGGTCCAATCCAACCAATCCTTAAGTTTTATCCAATTAATGAGAATGTAATAGGTATCCCCTTTTGTCTTTCCAGCCAATTATCATGTCAAATTTTGTCAATCTTTTTGGGATTTTTTGAATAGGTAGATTCAACCCTGGGCTGGGTCGCTTACCTTCAAGACTTGAGTGTGTCTATTTTTATTTTAAACCAAACAGTTAAGCGTTTCTGGGTACAGCGATGTTTGGAGTTGTCTTTCGGCTATTTTAAGTTAACTGCCTCGAAGGGATTGTAAAGGATAATCACTGTGACGGTAGACGTTTTGAGACGTGTTTTTTAAGTCTACACGTGGATTAGATTGGGTTTATTCTTGATATTAATGATGTTAATCTAATTATGAGGCCGAAGCCTAATCTGTTTCGATGTATGTTTTCTTTCAGAATAGTATAACACAATCCATCAGCACTAAAGTTTTAAGTGGATCAGAAAACACTTAACGAATGTAATTCTTGCAAATTTCGTCGCCAAGTAGTTCAATCATATTACATAGTAAAAATTATTTCATCAGAACCAAAAAAAATCCACATTTTAACCAAATGAGAGGTTTAACAAGATCAGAAGTATTGAATGACAGTTTGTGGCTAAAAGGCTCAATTTCAGACACGGTCGAGAAACAAATTCCAGATATTGTTTTGGCATGGTGCCGGTGTCAGAATGTGGATTTATACACCATTTGTACAAGTATCATGCCAAATACGCAAAAAGTATGTTTAAGTGAGTAAGATCTATCAATATGTCGTGATTTCTTTAGAATCAATCTTGTTCATAGATACCATCTAGAATTTTGCTAGAAGGTTTTTCGAGTGAAACTGTATATTATTTCAGGTTACCAGCCAATAATGATTTTCAAAGACATCAACGTATGGGAGATTTGTCGTCTACCACTAAATGCCCCCATGTATGTGTTTTCATCTTTCTGCCTCAGTTTAGTACAAATTCGTGTTCCCGAGAATAGATTCCATCTTTTTGTTCATGCTGACAGTATATTTTTAGACGTTCATTATACGAAATGTACAAAAGCTCTTGCTTTAAACAGATTGCTTAAGTGGTTCTCTTAAAATAGTTTTGCATAATGATCTATGTTTATTCTTCACAGTTTTCATTACATTTAAAATTCTTTTGTTGAAATGCTTTTTGTGGTTTTACCAAGTTTTTTATCTTTTATCTTTCATACTTGAGTGTTGAGGTAAGTTCAATAATTTTCAACTGTCTTTTTAAATATTGACTGTCTGTTTAAATCTATTGTTTGTTCTTAAATTGTATCTAGAAGAATAAAAGACTTCTGATGTCTTTTATAAAGATTTATCTTTTATTTTATTATTGGTTTTGTCTATCATTCTTTTTGTAAGCATAGTGTTGATCTTATTTGATTCTTTAGTTTCTCCCTTTTGTTCATTTTATTATAAATAAAAATATCAGAAATAAATTGCATTTATTTTCTGTTAAATACAGGTAGATTAAAATATCATTAAACCCCAATATACTCATTGTTCATGTTACTTTACATAGAATTCACTCATAATAGTAACAGTGTTCATGGATTCATTATGATTTGTTACAACTTTAGCTGTTTCCAAATTGATAGTAAGCCATTGCTTGGAAAATACTTCAATTTAGAGAAGTTTCTCCAGAAATCATTTTTAATGTGCTATCATAATGTAAACTTCTCTAAGTTTAAAGTCTTTTGTTTCATTACTAATTGATGCATTAATTATTTTTGCATCTTTCTTGTATGTTATTGTTATTTTCGCTTTGTTTCTCAAATCATTAAAATTTGTATTGTCATCATTACAAAGAGTATACACAACTTTTCTGCCAATCATACAACATAATTACTAACTGGTGTTATGTCTCACTGGGTTTAGATTGATTTTGAATATATTATGGTTGTTTTCGTCAATGAAATGGTGCATTATTCAATTCAACAATAATTAAATTCCAATACAACTTTCGACTCGAGCGTACTCTTAAGCACTACCTAAAATATATAAACTGTCACTAAATGAGTATGGCTAACTGAAAACCGGACTATTTCAACTACTAATTAACTATTTGACTATTTCGTTATAATGCGTTACTTTCACACATGGCACGTATAGTGCTTAGCTGTCATTGTTTTTTTCTTCAAGATCTTACTAAGTGATCAAGGAATATTTTAGGTTCAGCCGTTTCGTTTCTATATCGATATTTATGACATCGTTTACTATTGAACATATTTTAGGACTTCTATCAATGTTTGTCAACTAAAATAGTCTTATTATGATACGGTTTCGAAAATATCAGATCCTTAGTAAGACCTTGAAAAAACTTTCTTCAAAGTTGAAGGATCTCAGTAATATCATACTTTTAACAAAATTAATACATCTCATTATCGATGAAATTGATATTCTCAACAACAAACTTATGAGGTTCTTTGAAATCCTCAATTTGTTTGACAAGGGTCGACCTAGCCAAGATAATGATTTGTATCAGATTGCTACACTCGTTGTAAAGAAATTATTAGAAAAAGCTGAAATGCAAAAATCAGTCAGAAAAATTAATACGTTAAAAGGTGATAATATCATAATTTTTATACATAAAGTTATATATCACATAATAAAAGCATAAAGAGAAAAAATTACATTCTAAAATAAACCAAAATCACAGTTTTTCTGGACCTTTATAATTTGTCCAGGTAATTCTTCGTAATATAAATTATTATTAACTTGTAGGGGAAAAAACTTAAAAATTGTCTTTTGAACTAAGTTATAAGCTACCTAACTCGCTTCTATATAGATCTTTCCCTATTTTAATTCTGTAGTCGATTCAACCAGAATCCTAAGTCTTAATCAAGTATTCATCATTGCATTAATGAAAATATAAAAATTGTTAATTCCTAGTGGTTTAAGAAACCTATATTAATCATACATGTTAACATTCTTCATATATATATATATATATTTATATATATATAGATTTAAACGTCGTAACTACAATTTCGCAGTGTCTAGAACTCACAGATTGTATATTAATATTCGATTATCTGTAGGCCCGATAATAATAGTAGTAAAAATTAGGCTTTCAAGTCCCGGAACATAGACACACAACAGCGCACCTCAGTCTTATACTTACAAAGTTCACAATCCATTGGGGCATTCACAACACAACACTTATGTGAACACAAGAGTGTCTGGTCGCAAGTGGAGCGTCTGCAGAGTTTGAGTGTGAGCTGGGCACGGTTTCGCGAGGAGGTCGGGGCGCGGTGGTCGGGCCGACCTAACGCACATTCACCGGGCCAGGGGGGCCAGAACTGCGCTCGCGGCCAGAGCCAGGGCCAGGGAGGACGCCAGGGCCGCCCCGCGGGAGTACGACAGCTCCTCGCTCTTCACCACCTCGTTCTGCGCCTTGTCGTACTTGTGCGTCTTCTTCGTCACCGGCTTCGGCGTTGTCGTTGTAGTTGTCGTCGATGTCGTTGGTGGTGGAGGCGGGGGCGGCGGTAAGGTCGGCTGTGGCGGCGGCGCTGGAGACTGCTCCTCAGGTTTGCAGCAAACCCGAAACACCAACTTCATATTATGGCTGAGGCAGCGCCCACCAATACGTCTGTGCAAATCATCTTTGCTAGACGTCGATATAAAGTAGTAATCCTTCCCAGGGAGGAACTCCAACCCCCCAGGCTGAGGCGTAAACGGCCTAAATGTTATTGTAAAGAACATCAGCTTGTGTGGTTTATCACATATAGCTATGATCCTCGGATTTGGATTAGTTATTCTACACGTATCATACTCTTCTTTACTTACATTGTATATAATGTATTTCTCTGTGTCTTCCTCGTACGTCCCTGGGGCGTAAACTGGACATATTATGTTCACTTGGTCGTATTCGAACTGCGCGTTTCCTTTATTCAGATCGAATACATGATCCGTGTTGTCTATTCTGAATATGCTATTTGTTGTGTTCCAATGTATGTAGAATGACTTTGCGTAGTTCCCCATTACGCTTTCGATGAAGAATATTAGGACTAGGACGGTCCATGGCGCCTGTCGGAGGCCGAGGTATGCCAGCGAAACCATTCTGATGCCTTACCTAACTCTCATTATCCGATCGAAGATGCGTTGCCTTCGCCACTATACGCGACGCCTGCCTGTTTTTACGCACACTCACACCAATCCATAATTTCAATACCGCCTCTCCCGACTCGCGTACATTTTAAAACATCCACTGTTCACACAGAAAAACATCCGAAAACGCTCAATTTCGTCACTGCACCGATGGGTCCACCATATTCCATTTGCTTCACGTTAGATTCTATTCACCGATAAATGTGGAATTTCGAGACGTGGCTTGGTCGGTAACGCTTCGTTTTTCACGTTTTTAACACCTCCGCGTCACTATTTTAGCTATAACATGTTAGCACAACACTTTTTGTGTAAGGATAACGCTAGAATTAATCAATACATGACAGATTTTTTACAATACTAAGGTGTTCTTTGTATTGGGAGCGAGACGCGATGCGCGGAGAACGTAGGCGCCGAACGGTGGTCGGCCAAACTAATGGAATGCGAGCTGAGTCCCCTCTACGCATGCGGCCCCCCCTCTGTCCCGCCCCGCCCCTGGCAAACCGCTGCGTTCATATCCCCACAAACTTGCCCGCTGGTATTATTACAAACCAACTCTCGGGTCTTTCATAATACTTTAATAACAAAATTAGAAAAAGCCTCAATCAATTCCAAATTCAAATTCAAATTGTAACTTTTAAATCAGCAATGGCCGCCGCGTCAAAATTTGGCAGTTTACTTTTTAATTTAATTTTTTAACGCAAAGAGGTTTTGAGCAAACAGTTTTTAAATCACGAATGCACCGTTACGGGCCATTGAAAAAACTGCTCTACCACAAACATGTTCGTAAACGCCGATGGGTCAGACTGTTCGATGTTGCCAGACATTTTTGGCCTAAGATACTTTGGATTTATAAATATCTCTAAGATACACGCCTTCTTTCGTACCTTTGCACAGATAACTCAAAATCATTGTATTTCTTGTTAAAATTTCGTTTTTGGATATATGGTTGGCATGGGTATCATACATGTATGACTAAGAGGAATTTTTTCTTTGTTAGAAGCCTTTTGGTTCCAAACAAGTTTTGACGTAGGCAAGGCGTCGAGAGTCGAGAACTCGAGACCCGTAATGTTCTGATTGCTGGCTTGTTGTTAGTATTATTGAAGGCAGCTCTTAAATACGGTTAACATAATTAAAAGCACGTTATTTCTTACAGATATGGTTTTCTTCTTTCTTTGATATTGAAATAGAGCTCTATTATAATAAAGTAAAGGGTAAGAAGGAATAAAATATTATTTAATTTCTTTTATATTATCTACTAGTTTAATTTTAAAATAAAGCCTCTTATAGATGCAAATAACATTTTTCTTTTTTCGATCATCGATTTGATGCGAAATTAATATATATTTATGAGTTATAAATATACATAGGACAATCGGTGAGATTATAAATTATAGAGTCATTAACTTGAATTCAAATGCCCGAAAAGCAAAGAAGCCCACTGTGACTACTGTGAGGGAGCAAATTATGCGATACTTCCGTAGAGCACATTAGCACAGTATAGGCTTGTTTCCACTAAGAATGAATCGGATGGCTTAGAGTTTCTAATGATTAATCATGATATGTAGTAAACAAAAAAAACAACTTTTTTACTAAAATAATATAAGATTACAAATATTTTTGGAAATGAAAATCGGCAAAATTACTTATTTAATCACGTGACATTATACAACAATCAGAGAAGCGTGACGTCAGTCCTCGCCAAACACCGGTTGCAGCTGTATAATGATCTCGTCGACTGACATCAACAAACTCGATTGTTTCGCGAGGATAGACGTCATTCAAGATGCCATGACAGTCTTGGCCTGTCCAAAGTTAATTTTAAGTTTATTTCTAAAAAAGCAAAATACTTATGAAAAAGGCCTATTTTTCTAAAAATAATATATTTTTGGGGTAAAATAGATACTAAACTATAATTTTAAACGAATTTCCAAATTTTGTCAACTAGCCTAACTGAGACATTAGTAGCCGCTGAACTTGGCTAATTGAGATTTCTACAAAAAACATAAAATAAATATCCACACCAGCGCCGTCTAGCCCAAACTAAGAAGCATAGCTTGGACTGCGTTTTCTGGACAACGGATAAACATTACAAATTGATTTTGTAAATTGCATATAAATTTTATTATGAACATCCCCGTGCCTCGGAAAGCACGTTTTTTTTATGTCAGAGGCGGCAAACGAGCCAGCGTGTCGCCTGATGGTAAGCAATCAACGCCGCCCATGGACATCTGCAACACCAGAGGGATCGCTGATGCGTTGCCGGCCTTTTAAGGGGGGTTGTGGGCCTCCGGCGCTCTCATAAACCAGACGAAACACAATAGTAGTCACTATTAAGTATTTCACGCTGGTGTTATATGAGAGGGTGGTACTTCCCCGGACGAGCCGGCCTATTCGTACTGTAAAACAGCATGTCTCGCTACCACTAGTAAAAGCCGCTCCTGCTCCTGAACTTTCTTCTGTCGTGTCAGACTGTTGTCTTACCGTGTTATGAGAGTGAGGGGATAGGGAGTGCACCTGTGCTTGCGTACTTACGGCAGCTCCAATAAGTACTTTAGTTTGGTCAAAAATTAGCTAGAAAAATATTTACCGTCGAACGGGGTGACTATGTGCCGCGCAGGTGACTATGTGCCATTAGGTTTTTGTCTTGACATTTGATGAATTATCGCTTTATCTGTGATTATCTTCAAATTTTTATTTCCTAAATGGTTTTAGGCCATAAAAATTACAAATAAGTTTACGTTATACGTAACGTTCGACTGTATCTTATCATTTACGCAAGTCAAACAGTCTGAGAAAAGAAAACATTAAAAATATTAACCGTGGTCGTGAAATCACCTCTTATCAAAATCATAATCTTATATTGCTTTTAAATAAATATTTATCGTTTAAATAAACACAGTGAACTCTACCGGTAGCCATGATTATCATGTAAACATGTACTACATGACTGATTAGAATGTCTGTTTGTCAATAAAACTTGACAAGTGCGTATCAAAGCTCAATAATCAAAGGATTCCGTACTTTTTCATGTTATATAAAATCTGAGTCTGTGAAGGAGAAACTGGGGGAGTTTAGGGGGTAGTGGACGCTTTAGTCTTGAGTCCCACCGCCGCAGGTCTAGCTAGCCTGCGGTTATGGTGCAGAAACGCAATTTTCCCCCAAAAAAAAAAGTAATACTGGCTCCCACAATATTGGCTAAGCTATTTTCCCTAAGAGTGTAAGCTAAACAAAAGCTAACTAAACAAAAACCAAGACGGGATCCAAACACACGACTTTCTCCATTGTTTACAATGACGTTCAATTTTAAACGTCATTGATCGTTTAAATTAGGCAAACAACCATCATGGTTAGTTAATACTCATGGAATTAATATCTATTGAATATATTAAGTCTATGTTAATACTACACATCTCTGACAGCTGTTATTCCCACAAAATTGTCGTCAATAGACATTACACGAGTTGTTTTGCGCACTCGCAAGCGTATTGTGTGAGAATAACGCATGGCTACTTC
The DNA here is from genome assembly GCA_949319885.1 of Mecyna flavalis. NCBI lineage: Eukaryota > Metazoa > Arthropoda > Insecta > Lepidoptera > Crambidae > Mecyna > Mecyna flavalis. The sequence continues at coordinate 4,727,838 of OX439420.1, read as the reverse complement.
TAGGAAGAAGGAATGTGATTTTGATGTCATATCACACACGTCAACCATCTTGTTCCTACGAGCGTTCCGTCCCCGAACTAGTGAGGTACACTTGCACCATTTTTATTTTTTTTTTTGACCCGGGGAATGCATTACGCTCCTCCTCTCTCCGTCGGGGGCGGACAGTGGTGTTTGGGACTCCCGTTGCTCTGAAAAGGGCAAGAGTTACCCACTAAACCCCGGGGTGCTCCTCCTTGCCGTGTAGGAGACGTCGTGGGGGTCCAACAGAGCCTTGACTTCCACGAAGCCGCCCGGCGAGCGATGCCCTACATACGAGCGCGCCCTACAGGTTTCCCCCAAGGGAGGACGGTGGAAACGACCGGGAGCACCGGGCCATTTCCGTCCGGCTGTGGAAGGGTACGCTTCCACCATGATCCAGGACGTGGCAAGTCCAGTTATTACATTAGAGCGACTGCCACCTGACCTCCGTAACCCTTGACAGAGGAACCAGGCTGGATCATGGCTACCAATATTATAAACACACAGATTCACAAAAAAGTAGAGGAATGTTTATCCGTTATCTGACACCCATAGCACTCGATGCATTATAATCATAATTAGTACCAGGGATGTTACGAAGCTCCTATTCCGTTAATTCGGAACTTCCAAAAATATTACACTTTTGGTTCCGTTTCGGCTCCAAAACTTTTAAATAGGCGGTCGAAGCATGACAATACACTAGTTTTGGAGTCAATGCATTTAATTTGTCGTTAGTTAGAAACATGTTCATTTTTTATTGTCTGTGTTAATTTGTTCTTAATTAAAATGAAAAAAAACATTACTGAATGATGTTTTTATTTGTCCTAAAATAAAAATTGACACTACTTCTGCCGCTGCCTGACCTGACTCCGATTTCGATTCCGGTTCCGATTCCGATAAATCAAATTTAAAAACTCCGATTCCGACTTCGGTTCCCATAAATTTACCTCCGTTATATCCCTGATTAGTACAAGCTATGCTTAGTTTGGGACTGGACTGCAATTTGTGAATAATGTCCAGAAATATTTATTTTAAGTTCACATAAACGATCTTCAATAAAACTTAGTGGAAATTTTCAAAACATTTCAGTGTCACGATCACATTTGGCAAAGTCAATACAACAATTTAGCTAACCTGGAACGACGCGGACGGACAAACAGACTTGCTTTCTTATTTATTACGGTAATAACGGCTATTGTTCAGAGATTTTATTACTGTTACCCCTTCTATTGGAGCGGGAGCGGAGTCCTTTTGTTTTCTTTGGCGGCAAAATACCGTATGGGACTACGGAACTCGGAAGTTGAATGATAAAATACTTGGTCTGAATCCCAGGGCACATGACTTTATGGGCTGGTCAATAGCCACAAGGCTGGCACCGGCTCGTCCTAATCGGGTGTGAAGGGGAAATCGGAGGAGTTTAGTGGGTAGTAGACGCTTTAGTCTCGAGGCCCACACACGGCCGCAGGTCTAGCCAGCCTGCGGTTATAGTGCATAAACGCATTCTCCTCCGAAAAAAAAGGACACCCGACTACTTATATATTTCGTTTGGGTAGAGTAACAATGGTCCAGTGGTTTAAGTTCCGGGCCGTGATCTCGGGGCCCTGGGTTTGTTTTCAAGCCAGAACACTTGTCAAAGGCTCGAAGATCAGAAGAGCCTAACAGTGTGGTAGCACCTATCAGGTGGGTTGCGGGCCAGTCTGCCAACTAATCTAGGCTAGCATTGAAAAAAACTTTGGGTATTATTCACACATCACCATCTAGCTAGCCCCACGCTGAGAAAGCTTCTACTAATGGTAACACAACGAAAAAACAAATCTGTTTTATCTGTGACTTTAAAACACCCAGACCGATACATACTTGTTCATGCACACAAACGTTTGTACCTTGCGGGAATCGAACCCGTAACCTCTGGTGTAACAGCCGACTTCACAACCAATTCGGCCGTCAAACATTGCTTCTACATGAAGATACCAGTTAGAAACAATAAAAGTTTGTTACACCCGTTACACCATTATAAATTATGTGAAAAGAAAGACAGTACCATTTCTTCTAACAATAGATGTTATGACTGCAATAAATAGGAATGTTTGTCGGTCTGTTCATACAGATAAAGGGTTTTGAGTCATAATTAGTTGAGATATTATTTTAACTTGACGAAACATTTGCGCATAGTTTCATCGATAGAATATGTTGGCAGTCACTGTTATATAATCTAAGAAATTGTATGACCATATTCTTGCAAATATATGATTGATTGGAAGGTTCGAATATTACATGATTCTAGAGTAAATACCTTAGTATAGTAAAATAATCAAAACCAAAATATTCTTTGTGCTATTAGTAGAAGATCCGAACTAAGGTCGATCTTCACCGAATTGATAATAGAATGAAACTTATTTTATTATGAATTTAGCATATTAGAAAACATATTAAAAATGGGCTGCCTAAAAAAATCCTGGACCGAACAATTTTTCTTTTTTTTTATGATTTTAAACAAAATTTTGCAATAACAAGATAATAAGAAAATAATGTCCTTACTTAACGTACAAAACGTACATATAGAATGTGCAGCCGTTGGGTTTTCTATTATTTACGTGGGGGGACTACTGGGGCGTAATACGCCGCGCGTATTATATTATAATTGACCTCAGTGGTTGTCAGGTATAAACATATTTTATGTGTCGATACCAGTTAATTTCACCTAATTGGATAATAGATTTTTTTTTAATATCATCATAAGCGCTACTTTATTATGAACACGTTGATATAATGGTTGTCTGCAAAAAATTGGGATTTTGTTAAAAAAATTTTTTTTAAAAACAATTAAACATACTCTGTCCAGGATTTTTTTAAGCAACCCATTTTTAATATGTTTTCTAATATGCTAAATTCATAATAAAATAAGTTTTATTCTATTATCAACTCGGTGAAGGTCGACCTTAGTTGGGATCTTAGACTACTACTTATGAATCGATGGTCTCTACCACTGGATTCGGAATGTACATTTAAGGTAGTGACCCTGCCCTATGTGCCAGGGGTCGTGGGTTCGAATCCCACCCAGGACAAACACTTATGTGATGAACATTTGTGTTTGTTCTGTGTCTGGATGTTTATTTGTATTAAGTAATATTTGTGATACCTTCGTTGTTTCTGACACCCATAACACAGTGCTTACGCTACTTACTTTGGGGTCAGATCAATGTATGTGATGTTGTCCAATATTTATTTATTTAATTAATCTGTCTCAGTTTTTTTTTTATTACAAAGGCAGTAAACATTTTTTTTTATACCAAGTCAGTTGGCAGACAGACACGCAGCCCACCTGACGGTAAGCGGCCACTGCGGCCTATTCCATTGAGAGACACTTTACTATGAATCGTCACTCAATGTGCTGCCAGACTGTAGACTCATCTGATCTTCGAGCCTTTGATTTCAAGTGTACTGGCTCCCACATTAATACTGCCGGAACACAGCCAGAGCTATTATGGCGGCAGATTTCACCTGTGGGGGTGGTAGCTAGCCAGTCGGACTCTGAAAAAGCCCTACCACCAACCAGACCCTAGGTGGGAATCGAACCCACGACCTCCGGGTTTTATACCCGAGCGGCTTAGCCACTGTTCCACTGGTCAAAACATTTAAGAAAAAGAGAAATTATCAGGAACTTAGTAAAAACGGCCTTACTGTGAAAACCCATAACACAACCTTGTGAATTACGGACAAACATTCCAATTTATTATAGTCATAACCCCTTTGTTCCGAAGAAATTTTTATACCACTTTCAAACTAACGGTTACTTTGTGCCAATACCCTTCAGGTTGTAAAATCAACCCGTTACGTCAAGGGTACTAATTACCCCCAATCTCTTTGAGCAATAAACATATCTGTGTCTTTGTTTTGGAGATAAGTTCGCATTTTAGGGTTATTTAGTTTTTTTATTGGCTTTTTGTTACTTTCTCCGTTATTTAAAAACGGATTTTTTAGTGTTGTTGTAAGAGTTTGATTTTTATTAGTTTACCTGTGTTTTGTAGTTTTCTGTCGTAGTTCTAAAGGGTTAATAAAAAATAATAAAAGCGTGTTAAAAATGAGTCGTATTTTTTTATTGCAATGTGTAACATGATGAGCAGATCGTACACCTGATGGTAAGCGCTAAAGTGTCAAACAGTAACTATAAGTCTGGCACTGCCCTGCGCCCGCTACACCGAGACGACAGTTATTAGGTCTCATATTCCCAGTAATTTCACTAAAAATCTACTCAACTTTAAAAAGTATCACATTATTATAAACTCTGAAAGTATTCACATTTCTGTCAAATTTTATTTTCGCATTTATGATGTAAAATATTCATGCAATTCCAAAAAAAGACTGGTCTTTATGCTACGCGTAGACATATTAAGCTATGAAATCCACTCCAAAAATTCCAAGCAATACAATAAAATGAACATTTTCTTTTTACGATTTAATGAGTACGTTGTAAATGTAATACTCGTATGTACGTCAAACAAAATCACGACATTGATTGGAACTAAGACACAGTGTTATTAATATTAAAATTATTTAGTTAATAGATTAGGAACCATACTTCTCCCTGCAGTGGGACATAAAAAGGCTGGTACTACTAAAAACACACAGTAACGGTAAAGTGGAACAATCCGGCCAAAGTGGAACACAGTTGATATTGTTAGACTGCACCGGAGGACTAAAACGAGCGTTAGTTTTTAGTCATGTTTTAGTTGTAAGTTGGAGTTTAGTTTGAAGCGCAACTTTTAGGTTATATTTTAAAATCACCGTTCTTTTATATCAACAGCTCAGCGGTGACGGAAAATATTTTGAGGAAACCTTTCTTTTTTTGCGGAGGAGGACGCATTTACGCGTAATACATAACCGCACGCTAGCGACGCCTGCGGTCGTGTGTGGGGCTCGAGACTAAGTACCACTACCCACTAAACTCCCCTGTTTTCCTCTTCAGGCTTGTGGCTATTGACCAGCCCATTTTGAGGAAACCTACACAATTGGTGTGATAGCGGTGTGATAGGTATAGGTATGTTCCAATTGATCTAGTTCTCCTGTAGTAGACTCGCCAAATCCTGGATCATGATGCAAGCGTTCAGAGAAAGAAGGGACGGGAGTCGAACCCAGGATCTCGGGAAAACGTCATGTTACCTTACCTAAAAACTATCAGTATTTCCCCAACAAAAAAAAAGAAAACAATAAAAAAATTCGGCCCGACCCGAGTTTTGAACCCGGATTCCGCAACGAAAGCAGTCAACGAGGCTCCGCAGTGTCGTTGCGAATGTCCACGGACAGACCGACAATACAATATTATGATTGATTGATGTCGACGCGATATAGCACTAATGGCTCGCACTAGTGTTGGGAGAGTCGATGGAAATCAAATTATCGACTTTTTGTATCGATACAACTCAAATGAAAAAATATCAGCCACCATCATCAAAATCATGAGTGAGCTAATCTAAATCACTTAGAATAAGCTAAATCATCACTTTTGCTATATTGGTTGCATGATTGGTGATTCGGATTATTACGAGTTACAAACCCGGGTTATGTTCGAAAATTCCGACAAGCTCAACCGGTAATTGAATCCCGGGCCGCGAGGACATGGCCTAATACTTAAACTTCGTATTTTAAGTAAATAGATTTCTTTTTTTAAACCGTTTTCGATGTTTTCCGGTGCCCTTCGAATATTCCAAGGAAAACAATTCACGGTACTAAACATAATTAAATACTATCGATAGTTAAAAAAATCGATAACGGTACTACCTTTCTTAATCCTCCTTTTACGCCAACAAAGGAAAAATTGAGCAACCTAAACTGCGTAATGACAATTCAATATTTTTGTATCCGCCATCTTATATTTTTTTGTTAAAAACTTGAAGCTTTGTTCTTTTGTTGCAGTTTTGTAAGAAGTTTTCTTAAAAAGGGTTGTTTGTTACTAAGTACTGGCAGTTTTGTTAAAAAAGGTTTTGCGCTTATTATTTTCTTACAAGGCTTTCGCCCGCGGCTTCGCTCGCGTGGACTATTTTTTTATCTACATCAGTTGGCAGACAGACACGCGGCCCACCTGATGGTAAGCGGCTACTGCGGCCTATTTCACTGAGAGACACTTCACCTGATCTTGGAGCCTTTAATTCCAAGTGTAGGTACTGAGTTATTTGTTTTTGTTTCATTTAGTTTCTATTAACTTATTCCTACTAATGCTTTATAAATGCATTAACTCGAAACTTACAAGTACCAAAGGAGCAAAATATGAACGTAAAAGTAATGTTTCAATGATGTCAAGAGGTCTCTATGACGACCCGTTGCCGCGCGATTCTGAGCTTTAACCCACACGAATAAGGAAATAGTGTAGTACAGGAGTTGGCGGAAAATTTCACGAGAAAATAATAAAGAGATAAAAACAAGAGGTGGTGGATTTTCTTTACAAGATTTAATAAAGTGATGAAATGTTCTATGTTGATGATCGATTTGGTGGAAATGTCTTTCTCCACCTAACACAAATATTTGTGGACCGGTCTATCGTGTATTTGTTGACCACAAGGCAAACCTCAACTCGTTATGCTTTGGATGTGAAAGAAAAACTGGAGGAGTTTAATGGGTAGTGAGACGAACATTTATTTAGTCCCAAGTCTCACACACAGCTCGCATTTTTTACTAGTTCAGTTAGCACCTGGTACTTCATGGTAAGTGGTCACTGCGGCCTATTCGCAGACTCCCATCTCGCAGCCATTACCATAAATAATATACCTTTTTAAACCCTGAAGAACTTACTTTTATCAGAGAAGTGCTATTTAATTGTGGTCTTAAATACCCTACTTAATTAAACCCTGAAGAACTTACTTTTATCAGAGAAGTGCTATTTAATTGTGGTGTTCTGAAATGTGGAGGGACTTCCAAAGACGAGCGGCTTATTTAAGTGAAACATCCAATGTGCTCTACCTTAGCTTTTAGCTTTATTGTTGTCTGTCCTTATCAAGAATTTAAAAGAAAGAAAAAAGGTTTATTTGTTTTATTAACATTAAATATCTTGGGAATATCTTGGGACATTATTCACACAGTGCCATCTAGCCCCAAACTAAGCATTAGCTTGTGCTATGGGTGCCAGACAACGGATAAACATTACTTATATACTTTTTTTTTGTAAATACATACATATTATACATAGAAACACCCAGACCGATACAAACAAACATGTTCATGCACACAAATGTTTGTACCGAGCGGGGATCGAACCCGCGACCCTTGATGTAATAGCCGACTTCTCAACCATTACACCAAACGGCTCGTCCATTAAACTTACATTAGATTACAACTATAATTATATGAGAACAATAACATCTAAAAATAAATTTGTATCGCCTATACCTATTGCGCAGCTAAAATATAGCGGAGCATTTCCAAATTAATACGAGACAAGGCATCGTCTTAAACCCATAACGATGAGATTTTTTTTAACGTTATCATAGCACAAATCTGCCACCACCTCCCGCACTACACAAACCATTACAGCACAAACAAGGAATCGAAGCCGCAGAGCTCAAGTCGAAACAAAACTTTTCAAATAACGAGCCGAGCTCCATTTGTAATGAAATTTGTTTCGCATCCTACTTTACGTGTTACACTGGGTGCGATTAAAAGGGCTAACGGATTTTAAACTTCTACGAAGATATTAATCTGTAGTAACGAATATAAGGAAACTAGCGGGCGCCCGCGGTTTCACCCGCGTGGTTTCCGTTCCCGTGGGAATTGATCAAAATCCTTTCTTAGCGGATGCCTACGTCATAACATCTACCTGTATGCCAAATTTCAGCCCGATCCGCCCAGTGGTTTGGGCTGTGCGTTGATATCTATCTATGTCAGTCAGTCAGTCAGTCACCTTTGAGTTTTATATAATATATAGATGTGTGTAAAGTCGAAAATGTTAGAGTGGCCACTTCGGCCTATTCCATTGAGGTATCAGCATTTTGTGCCCTTAAGGGCAAAGTCCTTTATAATTGAAATCAAGTAAGTGACACAACAACGGTTATTTGCTTAATCACCTCGCTTACCAAATGTGGATTGGTGGTCACAAGCCCGAACAAAATTAGTTGTCAAAAGCCCGACTCGGGAATTGAACCCAGGACCCCGAGATCACGTGGTATTTAAACCACTAGCCTATCGAGGCGCTAGAGCTAAATTATCTAGCATTTTTTTTTTAAGTCAGAGGCGGCAAACTATTCAGCCGGTCGCCTGATGGTTAGCAATCACCTCCGCTCATGGACATCCGCAACACCAGAGGGATCGCTGATGCGTTGCCAGCCTATGGGGGAATGGGGGGTTGTGGGCCTCTGGCACTCTCACGAACCAGACGAAACACAATAGTAGTCAATATTATTTCACGCTGGTGTTATGTGAGAGGGTGGTACTTTCCCGGAGGAGCCGGCCCATTCGTACTGTAAAACAGCATGGCTCTTACCACTACACTATACCATTTGACAAACGTGCCGGCGTAAGAAAATAGTAGTCCTTACTAATGATTTAAAAAGGCTTAGGTTTAAGCAACCACCAGATATTATAATGAAATATAACGCCCAAAAAATCCTAAGTACTTACCAGAATTTAATCCCCATTTTATTATGAAATGATCACCAATAAACGTTAAGTCTGCTAACCTAAAAAACGTAAGTATCGTCAGAATAATCGCTGAGCTACCCAAAAAGGCCACGCGTGCACCAAATTTGTACTCGCATTGTATTTAAAAATTTCACCCAAATATGTTACATATTTTTATCCTAATAAATTAAAGTAATGCGTACAAAAATCATTGTAATACCCAAAAAATATAAATGAAGTTCTAAAGATTTACCGATACTATATACCATTTGACGATTGATAGTAAATAAACAAAATCTTTTTCTCTCTGTCCCGACCAAGTAAAATGGGTAGAATTCAGTCCTGGCACTCGCCGGCCGCTGCCGCGGCACGCTCGCTACGCTCGCTCGGCTCTTGCGTTTAGTGGTCGCAGTTCTAACCTAACCTAACACAAATCTTATCAATCAATTTAATATACTTGGTTATATGAATACCTTTTATGGCAAACGTAATGATATATTTGGGTAAGAATGTCACAAAACTTTGCTAGTTAAAATTTGGTGCACGCGTGGCCTTTTTGGGTAACGAAAAGTTTTTGTAGTGCAGGCATGACTTAAATAGCCCGAAATATTTTGGTACAGGTTTCGTTTATTTGTACATATTATATTTATTTTGGATGAGGCTGTTTGGGTAACGATTGTGTTTTTTGGTGGTCATTTAATTTGTTCCCATTTAAAAACTTAATATTGATAAGAAAGCTTCCCCTTTCCTTAAACATCGATCAACGTGATGGGACCCTCGTCTTATCAAACATTTCGATAAAAGGATTAACCTCAAATTTCGTGTCTTACATGTCATCTCATATTTAACTATGGATTTGTATGTTGTTAACCAATTTAGAACCTTATGCTAAAGTTATAAGATGTTTTAGGAAGTTTAATAAATTCATATTTGTAGGTTTTTGACACTAATCCTGATGAATTTGTATTTATATTTTGATTGAAAAATATAAACACTTATGGGTGCATACGTGATACGATCGCTAACGAATACAATATGAAATAACAGTGGTTTATTATCCTTCAAATTAGCTTTCTTTCTCGTACCAATAATGTCAACCAGCTACGCAGGATACACATAATTATAGTGATGCAGTGAGTGCGCAAGCACAGGTGCACACCCCATTCCCTCACTCTCGTAACACGGTGGGACAGCAGTCTGACACGACCAAAGAGAGACCAGGCGCAGAACCAAAGCACGCCTAATGTTAATTAAGTACGAGAAGTTACTGCCTATAAAAGAATTATTCCGAGGAATTATTTGGTTTGATTCCTGCTGCTATATCCCACCACCGTACAACCCGCCACAAAATGCAGTTTCATCCAAACCACCTGGTCGAGTGGCGATCAACTACCGTGCGTTTCTTCAGACTTTTTCTGCCGCGCACGACTGTTCTATGGAACCAACTTCCCGCAGCAGTGTTTCCAAGCCAATACGAAATAAATACCTTCAAGAAGCGAGCAAATTACACCATTAAAGGCGGGCAACGCGCCTGTGACCCTAAGGGGGTCTCGGGTGCTTATGGGCGGCGGTGATCACTTATCATCAGGTGACCCACTTGCTCTTTTGCCCCCCTATTACATAAAAAATAATATACAGTGGTGGACATATAATTAAAGACACTGAGGAGATATTAAGTTTTCAGAGTTTACCTACCGTTTATACTTGTATTGTATTACATTTATTATCTTGCAATATTAGGGTTATCGTAAAATGTTTGAAGTAAAATAAAGATACTTAAGATGTTCTATTATTTTTTTTTGTTGGTAAAGTTTATTGCAAGCAGTACGAACGAATACAAAGACCTGGCCAACTAATTAAAGACAGACTTATTAAGTAACTATAAAAAAAACAACTTAGTAAATTTTGAAACGAACTTGATTTTAATACATTTTGGACGTATTTTAAAAACATAAAAAAAAACGACATTAATATTTTGTCGCATGTCCTTTAGCAGCAATAAAAGTCCAACCCCGCCTAGGCATTGATGCCTTCAAATTATTGCAGGTTTGAATCGAAATCTGCACCCATGCCGTTTTAAACGTCGAGTAAAATTGATGAACATTACTTGTATGATTTTTTCGTTTGATTTTCTTTACATTAGATCACATGTTTTCGATCGGGTTAGTGTCGGGACAGTACGGTGGCCAATCTAAAACTTTTACTTATTGGCTCCTTAGCAATTCTTTGACTCCTGCTGAAGTGTTTATGGGATCGTTATCGTGTTAAAAAGTCTATATCACCGGCAAATGTTCATTGGCGTAAGGAACAAGACTTTTTCTAAAATACTCCTTTAATAAATTTATTCCTGCTACCTTGTATTTTTTTTTTATTAGGTCCCACATCTTTAACAGGAAAATATCCTCAAATTTTTGTATTACCCCCTCAACGTTCGACTGCTTATACTTTGTGTACTTTGGATGCATTTTTTTATTTGGGGGACGCCTAACTTAAACTTTTCCTTTAGAGTTAACCATATTAATTAAAGTTCTTCGGTAATAAACACATTTTTTCTCAGTCTTTCTGTCCCAATGTGAATATTTTTGGGCAAATCGTAATTTTGCTCCTATTTTTTTTATTTCTTCAACCGAAGGATCTTAGAAAAAATCTTTCAAAAAAGGGTGACTTCCATAATTTCCTTCTAATCGTTCTATTAGATACTACTTTAGACCCCTCTACACCAAATACTTCATAAAGCATGACTTTTGAGCCATTTGATAAGTCTTTTTTAATCAAATTATGCTATTTTTGAGGTGGTTGTTTTTCTCGGTCAAAATTTCCTAGGCATGTGAACCGTATAAAACTTCTTCAAAATTCCGGATATCGTCTATAACCATATTTTTAGAGCATCGTTAGTGATCTTTTAATGTACTGTCCGACCAACATTTGATAATATTTTTTTTAATTTTCTTCCTTTACTAGGGAGAATCGCAACCTTTTCCCTTTCCCATACTAATTCATTTTTATCACAATAAATACTTAAAGCAAGTTTAAAACTAAACTAGTTTTTGCTGGTCAGGATAAAATCTGCATAATAGAAAAAGTTAAAGTGCTCCTTTTATGGTTATGCTAACTTTAGAACATGAAATACGCACTGTCTTTAATTAGCTGACCAGCGAAAAATGTATCGACAAAGTTTGTGTTACATTTAAAAGAGGAAATAAGACTAAAATATTGCTTTAATAACTTTTTTTCTGTCCGCATTTTAAAAATACGACAACAGTGTACGTATGAAAACCAATAAATATGGAATTAATACTTATCTGGGTCTCTAAATACCGTTTATTTTGTTGTACGTAGTCAACATCAAGAGTGTCTTTAATTATATGTCCACCACTGTATATATTCTAAAGTATGCTTTGTTGTGAGCTTGTTCTAATTACGAAGATAAATAAAAAAAAAACAATTAATCAATGATGATCAGCCATTTTTAATAAACTGTTTTAGATTGCCACGTATGATTGTAGTCTATTTCAAAATAACTCTTAGCAAACTTCGTGTTTCGTCAATAGTCGGATTTCTATCAGTTGCTTTTTGTAATTATTACATTTTATTAGCATGAATAACTTAAACTATTATAAATGATAAATGTTATATTTGATGGACATGGAAATTAAGATTCGTTTATGACAATACGATGGTTGGCGAGAGCTATTTATGAAAACAGATTTTCTTAGGAATATTGGTTTAGAGAACAGTTTCTTGTTAATTCTTGTTATTGTGAACGTCATGACAAGTGTTGACTCCACATTCAGCGAATGATTTGCAACTGTTTTCATGACTGCCAAGAGTCGGTTCATCTTGCTTTGTATTACTATTTGTTTTTATGTTATATTTTGAATGACAACATTTCTTTGTACTCTCAATGTCATTAGGATTATAACTGCGATTCTGAATGAATTCCATTCTGCTTTTAGATTTAATAATAAGTGGTTTAAGGTAACATTTTGAAGTACTACTTTTAAGACTGCTTGCAAGTGAATCTTTATCAATGTCATCGAATGTACAAGATTGCATCGATGAAGGAGTGCTCATTTTATTTTTACAAAATTTTGGGCAAATTTCGTTACTTGAATCAACGTACAGTCCTGAATGGTCGACTCTATATTTAAAAACATTGCGTATACTGTTTGCATCTAAGTCTGCGAAAGTCAAATCTTCAACAGATCTTTTTAAAATATACTTAGGAATTGTCTCACTATCATGCGTGTTATAAACTTGCGTTGTTTTACCCAATTTACCATATTTAGCACTATCTCTTGACTTGCATTTAACACATGTATCATTTGGTCCCACAATTCTTATTTTACTTTTCTTCGTAGCTGGAATATTATCGTCATTAGCTGAAGACACTGGTTTAGCTTTTGCCATGCAAGTTTTTATTTCCATACCCTTTGTTTCAGATTTCTCTGGTTTAATCAACCGGTTATCATTAATAACAATATCATAAACTCTACCATCTTCGTTTTCTAAGCTCGTAACTAAGCTACTAGTTTTATTTCTCGAAGGTATTTTGAATATTTTTGGCTTCATTTCATAAAATTTATTATTGACGCTTGATTTGCTTGTTTTTCGTCCAAAAATACTGTTGACTGGAGTACTCTCTTCATTACTGATAATTGTATCTGTATCTTCAACAGATCTTATTTTAGGAAGAGAATAATTACTTCGTATTGGACTGCAATATCTATTGTTATCAGAGTGTATTTGTTGGCAGCATTCATCTATACTAGGTTTCTTAATAGCACATGTTTCAAATGGACTTGGTTTTTTGCATACCTGATGATGCTTTTTCTTGGGAATACTATCTTCAAAATAAGATGATCCTTTAAGAGGCTTTCTTTCAATTCTGCTATCCGGAATATTCCATTCCTTAGATTTGGATTTTATCACTATATCACAGGTTTTACTTTTATTCGCGAGAGATTGGAAACTTTGAGCGTGACTCATAATAGAAAGACTTACAACTTTCATTTCTTTTCTTTTGTCTTCATCCTTATAAGTTCTAGATTCGCTACCAACTTTTAATTTACAACTAGAATGACTATTTTTTGCTCTGACGTGTTTACAGGTGCTTTTGATAGAATGGGATGATGTCTTTTCTTTTGCTAATTGCCTTTTAGCAATGAGTTCTTTAACTTTTTCAAGTGTGTTTTCTGCTGATGCTAAGATTGTACTGGATGACTTTTTCTTCCTTAATTGTAGAACTGGCGTTTTATCATTATTAGCTTTATTATTATCTATTTCTAGATTTATTCCTACATGTTTTGATCTTTTATCAGCCTTACTATGTGAAGGCCTAGGCGTATGTAAATTGCTATTTTCACTATTGTAAATCCTTGCCACGGTAGAAAGCGCAAGTGTAGTGTTTATATCTAAATCCGGAACTTTTATTTCTGGTAAATTATCTAGATAATCCCACTGACTATCAAAGAAATCAAAATCGTTTATAGTTTCTAGAGATAACATTGCGAATGGTAATATCGCTTCACTTATTCTTATTAACTCTTTAGTTTGTACCGCCATCGTGTCTGTACTGTTTTTAGATTTTTCATCACCAGGTTCTTTCGAATCTGATTCATTTATTTCATGTTCATGTTTATCTTTTTCGAATTCATCTGGATCTTTTGATTCTTCCGTACTTTGTTTTTTTGATTCGTTTTTCGTGGTAATGTGATCGCTCTTAGTCTTATGTGTTATTTGTTTTATTAATTCTGTCACCTTTGTATTAGAAAAATTGTGTATAAGCATTTCTCTTTCTAATTCTTCCTTTTCCTCGTTGAATATTTCTGATGATTTATTTGATGGGGTTAAGGATCCACTTTTTTCTGTTTCTTTACCTCTGACTGAACTTGATGTCTTTTTCAAAAGTGGTAGCTTTGTTCTTGACCTCTTAGTTTTTTCTCGTTGTCTCGATTCTAGTTTTGTCAATAATTGTTCTTTAATATTTCTTACTTTTTCTATGTCCTTATTTATTTTATCCAGCAATGAAGATTCTTTTTCTGTTCCTGATATATTTGTAGGCGTGCCTGTCTCTTCTCTCAATATATAACGCCTATTTTCTGAAGAAATTGTTTGATCTACTAGAATCTTTGGTGCATGTTTTGATAAACTAGGAGGTATATTATCAAACACTGCCACTAAGACTTGTTGATTTTTCGAAGTACTTTGATCAGGTTGTTCTTGATCACGATCATCCATTCCATTATCTTTGTCTTTTTCTGTGTCTTCTTTCACTTCTTCAACAGCTTCTTTTTCTAATTCTGAAATTTCTTTTTTATCTAGATTGTCTTTGCTCTCATTTTCTGCTTTTGATAATTCTTCTGCTACGTTTTCTTTTATTTCTTGTATTTGGTTTTCGTTGTCATTTTCAGCATCTAAATCTATTTCTCTATTTTCTGATTCTGAGGACAGTTCCCTGTTGTCATCTTCAGCACCTGAAACTTCCGTTTTTATATCTTCTGCTCCTTCTGCTGCCTCGTTGTCATTTTCAACATCTGATACTTCTATTTTTCTGTTTTCTGTATCGTAAGGTTGTTCTTCGTTGTCATTTTCGGTATCAGAGACTTTTTCTCTATCTTCTTCCTCTTCTTGGAAGTTTTCTTCACTATCATTTTCAGCATCTGAGGCTTCTTTAATGATATTATCTTCTATATCTTGAAATTTGCTCACATTGTCTTCTCCTGTTCGATTATTTTTTCCGACTTCATCTCCTTTTGGTTGGAGATCCTCATTCATATCTTTCTTAACTTTTGGTGTAATTTCTTGCACTGAAGCTTTTTTCTTGAGTTTAACTGGTTTTTCTGTTACTGTATCTTCTAGTCCTCCATCTTGAGCCATTTCAGATTGCTTAATTTCTGCTAGTCTTGCTGCTTCTTTTTCTTGCTGTATTATTTTTTTCTGTTTCACTCTTTTTAGTCTGAACGTTTCTTCTCTCTCTTTCTCTTCTAACTCACAGAGGATGTAGTGAGTTGTTACCATGAGTCGTGGCGCAATTATTTTCGAAAGAACGTTTCCTTTCCTGAAATAAAATAAAGGATAATTTTAAAACACATTAAAATGTTTAAATGTTTATTTAATAACGTAAAAGTTCCCTATAAATCTTTGTTACAAATGCAACATACTCGTACGTATTCTTTAATCTTTTTATTATTACACTATGTACCAAAAACTAAAAAGTTAGGATAAAGGCCTAGACTATCTTTTCCTGTATTATTATGCTAACTCAGTTGGGCGATAGGCACACTATCCAACTGATGGTAAGCGGCCACTGTGGGCTATTCACTGAGAGCCAGCGGGTCGCCTGATGGTAAGCAATCACCGCCGCCCACGAACATCTGCAACATCAGAGGGATCGCTGATGCGTTGCCGGCCTCTGGGGGTATGTGGGGCGTGGGCCTTTGGCACTCTCACAAACCAGACGAAACACAATAGTATAGACCGTCAACGTCGTGCTGGCCGCTCCTGCGGGGTACAGGGGTAGGCAGGGACGCGGTAAGAGGGTCTCAGAGGGGAAGCGACAAGTGTGGCGGGAGGGGAGCGAGCACGACGCATGCAACGGAGCGCCAGTCGCCTGTGGTCGCTTGTCTCGGTCACTTGAATCTTAGGAGCAGACGAGGTTACGATCGAAGATGAATCCGAAGATAAAACCAATTGGACGTCAAGCAAAGGAAATTGTTTATAGCGCATATATGTATTTTAAAGAGCGTAAAAAAGATAAATCATCGCAAGAATACCTGAATGATATCAATTTGGCGAAAACCGTTTCTGTAGCAACAAGGCTTTCGGAAAGAACAATAAGAAGAATAGTTAGTGAAGGTAATACAGAGGATGGCACGGCAGGATCTTCCAATTTTAAATTTTTTAGGACGATTATGTAAAATATCGTCGGATTGCAAGAACAGCGGTTACACGGAAATCGACTGAAACATGACCACGACCACTCTGCCAAGAGTGTACGACTGAGAAGAAGAGATGTAAAATATGTTCTTTAAAATTTCTTTTACTAATACACTTTCTTATTTACTTGTTTTTACCCTGAACCGTCAATCCGATGAACACTGAGCCACAAAGATCTAAATTTGTATTTCGTATCATCTAAAATCTTAAGATTTATCTAAATCGCAAATCGTTACATGTGTAGCGGCGGGCGTGGCCTTGCGCACGAGCCGCGTGCTGCCCCGTCCCTGCCTTCCCCTGTACCCCGCAGGAGCGGCCAGCACGACGTTGACGGTCTATAGTCACTATTATTTCACGCTGGAGTTATGTCTTCGACGATCGAGTGATGAGGTAATATTTCCAAAGCACTGTTGTTTCCACGCAACAAAGATGTGTGGTGGCAGATTTTACCTTTGGTAGCTGTGAGCGGACTCGGCAAAAGTCCTACCACCAACCAGACCAAAGACGGGAATCGAACCTAATACCTCCATGACTTTTACTCGAGTATCTTTACCACTGTTCCACAGAGTCAATCAGACTTAAAACTATTGGGAGGTGTTTTTTTCGGAAGAGAATGCGTTCAACCCAATTGTTACTACCGACCTTTATAACGCCACGAAACTAATGTTAGGTGATCTTTATTTTTTAATATTAAACACATTAATTTGGCCTGGTAAATCCAACTCTAATTTCGTGGCGTTATAAAGGTCGGTAGTAACAAGGCGGTATGCACCATAACCGCAGGCTAGCTACACCTGCGGCCGTGTGTGAGACTCGAGACTAAAGCGTCCACTACCCACTAAACTCGCCCGGTTTCCCCTTCACACCCGATTGGGACAAGCTGGTGACAACCTTGAGGCTATTGACCAGCAGATCCCCGAGATGTACCACACCTAATTCTGTACTAGTCATAGGAAAACCCTAAAAAGAAACAACTGCAAGTCTCTATTTGAAATATGGAGTAATCTCACCTTAAACGTAATATAACTACAATAATTATTATTTCCATGAATCTCACTAAACAAAAGATATTTGTCAAATTCGCAACGCTAACAAAATACCTTTACTATTACTCAGAAAACAATAATAATGGCGTAAAACCAAAAGTAGTTTAACTTTTAGTTTCACACCACCCCGTTTTATGAAAGGAAAGTGAAAACAAAGAATTAAATGCAAATATTTTTGTACTCAATGACTTATTTTTGGTGAAAACAGGTAGTCACAAACAGAAGGCAACTGTTTTTATGGCAATGAAAAAAAAATGCTAACAAAATAAATCTCCAGTAAGGTCATGTTGCCCTAGTACCAAATATACCAGTATCCATTTTTTTTTATATTTATATTATTGGGGGGCAAACGAGCAAGTGGGTCACCTGATGATAAGTGATCACCGCCGCCCATAAGCACCCGGGACCCCCTCGGGGTCGCAGGCGTGTTGCCCGCCTTAAGAGACGACAGTTATTAGGTCTCCATATACCCAGTAATTTCACTATCCATATTATAATTGTGATTTAAACTGTGTTGATTTTTAAATATACAAAGATTCGAGGGACTTTAAGTTAAACGATGATAGCACTATTTGCGTGGCATTAATCTACGTGACCGTACTTTACCATCACTGATTTCTATAGACACTGGATAGGCGATTAGTACCAAATATTTGATCCGATTTGAAAATCGCCATATTGGCACTGAGAGCAGTAGTAACTGTACTTGGAACTAATAATAGTGCTGACTTTCGCAGATAAACTTCGATAATGCTGTCATTGTCAATGTCAATGGCTGTCCATTTGAAGCGTAGACAGAGAAAATTGAAGTCATTTTAGTTCCCAGTACACTATTGGGGGCGCTTCAAATCGACAGAAAAAATAGCTGTCATTTCAATGTCTATAGCCACTCCAGCGTAATACGCTGAGCGTATTATCATAGAGCTCAGTGTTTACCAGTGTTCGTGTAAAATTCAAACGTGTCCAGTTGACGAAAACGTAAAAGTGATTTTTTTAAGTTTCCAGTGGACACGCGTAAAATCTTTGCGTTTCGAGATGACGAATATTATAAGAGGAAAGATTTGATTGTTTGTTTCTTTGTATTGAATAGTACTCCGAAATTACAGAACCGATTTGAATAATTCTTTTACTGTCGGAAAGCTACACTATCCCCGATTGACATAGGGTACTTTTTATCCCAGAAATGTAGGGGAAGGGGGAGAAATTTGAAAAATATATTACGAGCGGGTGAAACCGCGGGCGGAAGACTAGTTCTTCCTTTATAATAACATTCATAATTAAACCTTACTAACAATGACATAAGACTTAATATTAGTAGCACCATTTAATTCATAGTTAGTGCAAGTGACTGTTCCCAAAAAAAATCCAATAACAACTTAATAGATATCAATAAAACCATAAATAATAAAATAAACCTTAATGCTCTATCGTTAGGGCGGAAATTACGTCATCAAATCCATTGTTTACACAAACAAAAACATGCTTTCGGTAGCTACTTACAATGGTATTATGATATACTAAGAATTGTATGTACTTTCAATTTCTATGAAGTCCCAGCCACTTTGTAAAATGTATGACATTAGAACGTTTACAGGTAATTTTTTTTTATACCACGAGGATGGTTCTCAAGCCTACGACCCGCCTGAAGTAATCACCGCCGCCCATGGACATCTGCAACTTCCTCAGATCCGAGAAACCCTTCTCTGATCTGAGGCAACTCCAGATGGATCGCTAATACGTTGCCGGGGTATGGGGGTGTGGGCCTCCGGTACTCTCACAAACCAGACGAAACACAACAGTAGTCACTATTATTTCACGCTGGTGTTATGTGAGAGGGTGGTACTTCCCCGGACGAGCCGGCCCATTCGTATTGTAAAACAGCATGGCTCTACCACTACAGAACATCAGAGGCATCACTCGTCAACATCTTCACGCCCTTCTAGAAAAACCCAATGCTATAGTATCTTAATAAAACAACGGCAGGAAGTTTATAGTGGGCTGGTCAAAAGCCACAAGGCTGGCACCGGCTCGTCCCAATCGGGTGTGAAGGAGAAACCGGGGGAGTTTAGTGGGTAGTGGACGCTTTAGTCTGGAGTCCCACACACGGCCGCAGGTTTAGCTAGCCTGCGGTTATGGTGCATAACCGCATTCTCCTCCGAAAAAAAAAGGAAGTTTATGGTGGGATGTAAGTGGTAGAGATTCGGATCTCTGGCACTCACATACTGAAATCACTCATGCATGGGTCTACCTATAGTTGCTTAGATTTGTTTAAAATAATCTCAAGAAATCTAAAATTAAAAAAAAACATTTAGTGTGGGGCTGTTTTAAAAATTTTACTGTATTCAGTAGAACAATTGCAAAAAGCTTTCTCTAGAGCTTTTAAAAACTCGTTGAAGGCAGAAATAGCTTTAGCGGAGCGGAGCATAATTGAGCAGAGGACAGACGAGTCTATTAGACGCCGCAATCTCTACATAATCTATAAATCTTTATCTACAAGTATCTATACCTAATATTATAAAGAGGAAAGATTTGATTGTTGGTTCGTTTGTATTGAATAGGCTCCGAAACTACAGAACTGATTTGAATAGTTCTTTCACTGTTGGAAAGCTACACGTTGGAGGGGTGCGTAAGGCAAATGACCAACCTTAATGTCAGATGTCAAGCCGCCAAATGGCCTCTGACCAGGCTTGAGGACTAATATCTATATTATAGTAAATATCAGCCAGGACCAACAGCTTAACGTACCTTCCGAAGCGCGGAGACGCTCGAAATAAATGTCATTAAATGTGGTCAGAATGGTCACCCATCCATTAACCGACCGCGGCGTGGATAGCTTGACTTCCGTTATCACTAACGAAGTATCACAGCTGCCCCATGAGCGCCTCGTTTGCTATACCTTTCCTCTTTCATAAAAAATACCCGAATCCTGACGCTACAAAGATAGCTATTAACTCCTCACTCGGCTAATAAAATCTGACAGAATACGAGTATAACCGATACGCCGAAACGGTTATGGAATCGATACGGCTGCAATATTCATAATCGGACTGCCCCGATTGTCGAGTCAAAGGGAATCGACAAGTGTCCTTTTAGAGCGCGGCTTACACCCCACGACACGACTTCGATACGATTACGACACGATAATTCGTAGATAAAGACTAGACAACAGAAAGAAGTTTTTTTTTATGTAAGAGGAAGGCAACGAGCAAGTGGGTCACCTGATGGTAAGCAATCACCGCCGCCCGTAAATACCCGCAACACCAGAGGAGTCACAAGTACGATTTGTTGCCGACCATGGTAGCATGGTAGTAGCAGCGAGAGGAATTTTTTCACTACCAACAACGTCCCGTTTTTCCTTCAAATTACAGATTAAATGACGCGCGAGTGATGTCTCTGGAGTAAATCAAATTGCTGAATAAATTATTACATTTCATTTCGTTACACTTAATTTCATTTCATTTCTGGTGTTACAAGCGTCCATCCACAGGCGACGGTAAACGCTTACCATCAGGCAAGCTTGAGCGCATCCTTCGTGTCTAAAAGAACAATCACATCACATGAATGTTTGACCAGGGACGGATTCTAACCATTGACGTACACGACAGGGTCTCTACTAAATGTACCTTTAAGCCAGAGGTCATATTTTGGCACAAAATAAAAATTCTTATCGTTAGGTGTAAATAGTCCTATCATACGGTCAGTCGACGACATTTAACATACATATTTAACGCGTCCGTCTGCTCTTTTGTACGTTATTATAGACGATAATTATAAACAATTACGAACAGACAGACAAAATGGCGTATGTCATGTTGACGCCAGCGAATGCGCTTCAACTGCATTTTTTTAAATCCTATGTAAAAATTCGAAATTAACTCTGTTTATGTAGTAAGCTATCACGCCTAAAACACTAAACTGATTTTGATGAAATTTGGTTTGAACATTGACTACACCTGGGCTTTTTATCTCAGTGCTCAGTTCTCTTGTTAAAACAAAACATAAAAATTTAATAATACTGATTTAATTATTTTATATCACGACTAGCAGCCGCCTCCGCGGTTTCAGACGCGCGTAATTTCTTTTTTAAAATATCCCCCCTTTCCCCCCACATTTCCGAGATAAAAAGTACCCTATGTCACTCGGGGATAGTGTAGCTTTCCAACAGTGAAAGAATTTTTCAAATCGGTTTAGTAGTTTCGGAGCTTATGCAATAAAATATTTTTTGGAGTTAATATAATGTGCGATTTTGTTAGTCTGAATAAACAACTGGTAAATAAAATAAAAGAGCAAAAATCCCGTTTCCCAAACACATTTTCCTATAATTAACCATCTTCCTTCATCTTATATTAAGATGCACTAGCTTCGCCGCCCCGCCCCGCTCGCGTCGCCACGCCCTTCAGTTATTTATGGCTGCCCACTTAAATACACATTTTTTTTTTACTTTTTCCTTCGCTAAATCTGTTCTTATTTACATAATTATTGAGTTTCGAATCGTATAGATTCACGCTGATTTGCTTACTTTTGCTATAGTTATTTTTGTGGTGGTGTTTGTGCCGTAAAACTTTCGCCTCCTATTTCTTCAAGGGGAAACACAGAGGTAAAACTAAATAGAGTCGCCGATCCTTATTGCCGAAACGTACAAAAACACGAATAAAGCAGGTGGTTCGCGTGTTTGTCTGCCAACTGATGTGGTATAAAAAAAAGATCGACAACACCACCTCTCTTAGACTCAATGCAATACAATTTTCAAATTACGAATACAATTAGGTACTAGTAAAAATATCTTTTTTCTTTCCCTTTAGATTACTTCTGTTTCTGAGACATCAGACCGATAATGTGCTAATTACCGTCCTACAGAAAAATAAACTACCAGCCTATATTTTAATGTCCGATGGCCTCCATCATTGATATCAATTCATCGCTAGAATTATGGGTTCTGGTTTAAGCACCATGCTTGCCAAATGTGCATTGGTGATCACAAACTTGAGTTATGATGTCCGAGAAACCAACACAAATTTTGCTCGACTAGGGAATTGTACCCAGGTCCCCGAGATCACAGATCTTAAACTACTAGACCATAAAAGCGTTTTACATACAAAGTTAAAAAAATACTTCCACGATTGGAATATAATTAATTATTACTGCCTCAATTGCCGCCATTACGTCGTCGTCAAGATGGCGGTCGACGCCGCCATATTGTCACGTGACGTTTGCGCGGGAAACGTCCTTTATTCTGAGAAATCAATTGAAACCGTTAAAATATTCATCTGTGTCGGATTTTCTTCGATTTAGAATTTGATTATTTAAGCGGAAATTGATTTCTCGTGTCCGAAAAATAAAAATGTAAAGTTAAATTTAATTAAAAATGTTTTAATAGATTTGGTTTAACTGGATTCTGTTCCCGACCCTTAATAGTATAACAAGGATTTTAACCACATATATTTTTTTTAAATACCTCCTTAATATGCAAATCCATTCAATCATACCACCACAACTCATAACCACTTATAAAATAAAATCTAAGTCTCATATGCGTAATGTGTCATCAAGGGGTGCGGTGGGGGGACGACGTCAAATGCCAACTCATCAAGAAGAGTTATTATAAAGTGGAAGACTATCTAAATGATAAAAGTCTGTAGAAGTGAGTAGTATTGTTGCCGCTCCTCTGCCTGCGCCTTTGTTATAATTGACATGATCTTTTGTATTGACATTAATATTTTCAATGACATAAATTTATTTTGTATTGTATTAATAAGCATACCTCAACGACAAGGAAGCTTGGACTCGCGCCTTTGCATTGTATAGAATCCCGATAGTATCAACAATGTTAACTTTGCTATACAGTAACACATTAAATGTTATAATTCAATAAAATTAAATTTATTTTTCATTCAAAGAATCCTGAAGAGTTTGTAACCTTGGCGGTCATGCTCGCTAAAATGTGCTTGGGGTGGTGGCGTTATGTGTCGGGTGGTTACATTCCCTATAATATGGTTGAGTGAAATTATGGCTGGCACATACGTCATACTTGTGCTGCAGGTGCCACCTTTGGGCACTGGTCTTCCAGGGCTCACGGATTTTTCTCGATTATAGTCTCATTCTTATACTTTATACTGTATGGCTTGGTATTCTAAAACTAATCAGTAATTGTAACAAACAAATTGTAAACAAACATGGCGATGAAAAAGAGTAACTGTCGAGTTTCTTGCCGGTTCTTCTCGGCAGATGACTGCATTCCGATACCGGTGGTAGAGTCACTCTGTAATTGACGATTCATAAATACTTGATACAAGTTTACATGAATAAAGAATATTTTGATTTGATTTGATTTTGGTAGCGCAGAGGAGGGAGGGGACGCAGTCGGCGCTGCGCTGAATTTAACGCAACTTCGCAAACTCAATTTCCTGAATGAAGGTACATCGCGACGACTTCGCTTCTGTTATTAAGACGCGGTCACAGAGAAAAGGCGATAGCTGACCTTTTTTAATATATTTTTTTTTTAAATGCCCAATTTTTTTTGTAATACCTAATGTTAAAAATTTCTAATTTAAAAAAAAATATTCTACTCGAAAATAAATTACAATCCTTTATAGTAATTCTCAAGAGAGGTATTCAACAATTACCTAACACTTATTTTTTGTGCTAGATCATTTGACAGACACAGCTTAGACGCAGCCCATCTGATGGTAAATGGCCACTGCCTTGCCACTGTGGGACAATTCACCGCGTGACACAATGTCTACCACATCGTTGGCTCCTCTGACACTTACATAATTTAAGAGTATCAATTGAATTGAATTATCATCACATCATCAGCCTATCGGTGTCCACAGCTGGGCATAGATCTATCTAGAATGGAGAACATCAATAATAGTTTTGGAAGATAAAAAAACCCTTTAACAAAATAAGTAGGTTTTTTTTTATACCACGTCAGTTGGCAGACAAACACGCAGCCCACCTGATGGTTAGCGGCCACTGCGGCCTATTCCATTGATGGACATTTCATCAGGTAGCGTCGCTCAATGTGCTGCCAGACTGTAGGCTCATCTGATTTTATAGCCTTTTATTTCAAGTGTACTGGCTCCCACATTAATATTGCCGGAACACAGCAAAAGCTGTTATGGCGGCAGATTTCACCGTGGTGGTAGCTAGCCATTCGGACTCTGAAAAAGTCCTACCACCAACCAGACCCAAGGCGGGAATCGAACCCATGACCTCCGGGTTTTTATACCCGTGCTTAGCCACTGTTCCACGGAGACGGTCATACTTCAGGTAGTAAAAATAAATTAAAATTACGTTTCCTAAGTATCCTTGCCTTAGTGTGACCGCGTCCTATCCGCCCGTGTATTCGTTTGTAACAAGATCTCCGCCGAGTAATGGCTGATGCAAAACACTTATTATAACTAGAGGAGACGAATTGTAATCAGAGAACTGGCCACTTTTAGAGATCCCTTGGTATACTAGCTCACCTCCCTGGCTTTGCACGGGTACATTTCATTTCTTTAAAAATATGGGATAGCCTTTGATACTGTAGCAGCTGTCGGAATGCGCTACATAAGACAGACTGACGACAACAACGTAAGATTGCAAGTCAGCAACGCAAGATTGCAAGTCAGCGAAAAGTGCACGTGTAAATATTGGCTTCGAGACTCCTCACTCGCACGTCACTGACACAGCCAATCAGGTTTTCAAGCCTGATTCGCGCTAGCGAAGTTATTCTCTTAGCTAGCATTATACAACACACCAAGACGGTACATTGGGCCGCGGTCCCCGAGCACAGACACCTAGCTCGGAGGAAGATCTTCCCTTTTCCCTTTTCACAACATGTCTGTTTGTATCGGTCTGGGTGTTTCTATATATAATATGTATGACGTATGTATGTATTTACAAAAAAAAAAGTATATAAGTAATTTATCCGTTGTCTAGCACCCATAGCACAAGCTAATGCTTAGTTTGGGGCTAGATGGCGCTGTGTGAATAATGTCCAGCGATATTTATTTATTTTCGTTGACGTCATGATAAGTGTCATTCATACATCACAATACTCAGGGATAATGAGAATAGGGATGGGCAGGTCAATCACCACAATCCCTCTCGGACGTGGAATACTGTGGGAGTTTCTCAGTAGCATAGGCTTTGGCTTATGGCAGGCGTGTTGCGTGTCTGTCTATCAACTGATTTGGTATAAAAAGAACCCTAGCGCATAGTTCATGGTCGCTGCAAATGCGCTATTTATACTCCATAAAACGTAACATGATTAGAATGACAGCTGTCAAAGTGTTGTGGCTCTCTCGCTCGCTCTCAATAAACCTCTAGCGATGTGTCTCACTCTACAAAAAAAAAAAACTTAGAAATGAGACACATCGATAGAGGTTTATTGAGAGCGAGCGAGAGAGCTACAACACTTTGACAGCTGTCATTCTAATCATGTTACGTTTTATGGAGTTTAAAGCCAGTCAAAAGTATAAAATGTCTAGTACAGAACCCTACTAAAATGTTTTCACACTCTTCACCGCATCTGCACCTTTATTTATTTGCAAATGCAAATACAATTTGAAAGGTTCACGACTATTTGATCAATTTCCTTCTATGAAAAGAAATGACGGTAGAAAATTTGGTACCTACCCAATATTCATATTTTCACCCCTTTTTTGGAGAATACCTACCTACTCAATGCAATATCAAGTAACATTCTAATTTTAAAAGTATAAACGTAATTAACATTAGATTTGTAAAATTATCCTGTTTTGCTTTATTATGTAAAGTTAACACTACTAAAGTTAATGATTCATAAGTGCATTTGTAAAGCTTACACGAATATTTGTATTAATTGATTAGTTTAGTATTAATAATTTATAATAAAGGAGTGTGAAGATTTTTGTATGGAGGCCGTCTTACCAACTACGCATACAGTCTGTTCACCATAAGTTGTCCTTTAGCCGCTATATTGGCAGCATTGCCTACGCTTTGTAAATCTGTCAAAAAACAGATTGAAAGTATTGAAAAACAATAGTACCAATAAAGCGGCTAAAGGACTTCTTATCGTGAACGATCTGTAGTCCTGCCATTTTGACTATCTTTCAAAACAGCGTTCAATTGAAATACTTTCAAATATGGATACCTAGTATTAATACAAACAAAAAATGTTAATAGACGAAACCCGTAAAGTGTTACATTCCCAAGATATAAGCAACCAAAGTTTGTATTAAAATTAATGCTTAGTATCCATTTTTGAAATAATTTTAAGGGAAGGCTGTTTAGAAAAAAAAAATCAAAATGGCGGACCAGGAGGAAGACCATAATCTTCAATGCCTTTAATTTAATTGAAATAAACTTTATACGCGAATAGGAATAGTAGAGATTTGTGGAAACAATTCGGATTTGTCGTTATTGAATAAAATAGGACCCAAATTAGAACCTTGTGGTAAGCCTGAAGACGTAACGTAGCCTTATTCTGGGGAAGCACATTCTACAACCAGACGAGGCTAAAGATATCCTCCCCAAGAATATCCTCATCTTCGTAGAAAAGGTTGGGCTTGGAGAGGAACTGTAATCTAAGTGGCGTTCACAACAGATCAGAATTGACTGTGACTGTGGAAACTAACCCGCTATTAATAATAATAAAAAAAAACAAATAAAAAACCCTGAAGACACACATTTTTTAAATCCTTGAACGGATTTGACTCACTCACACACATACAGGTTGTTATGAACAATTTAGTTTTAATATAAATTATTTCGCTTTGTCACCGCTTTTTTAAGTTTTGCATCTTAACCATAGAGTTTCTACTAATATAATAGTTACTCTACATTCCGATAAGGTGGAAGCAGGATGCAAAATGTTCTATTCGTGAAATAAATTGTCTAAAATCCGCTAAAATAAATCTCGTAGGATATAGATCAGAGCGTGGACTTAGGCTAAGACTGAAATAGTCGTTTTACTAAGTTTGTCTAGACTTGCCGTGAAACAATATTAAAATTGACTCTCAATGGACGAGCCATTTGGTGAAATGGTCGGGAAGTCGGCTATTACACCAGAGGTCGCGGGTTCGATCCCCGCACGGTACAAACATAATTGTTTGTACAATGTTGTGTGCATAAATTATGTCTGTTTGTATCTGTCTGGGTGTTTCTATGTACAATTGTATTTACAAGAAAAAAGTATATAAGTAATGTTTACCCGTTGTCTGGCACCCATAGTACAAGCTATAGTGCTTAGTTTGGGGCTAGATGGCGCTGTGTGTTAAACATTACTTTTATATTGTTTTTCATTATAAATACATCGTATCTCTGATACATAGAAACACCCAGACCGATACAAACAGACATGTTCATGCACACAAATGTTTGTAGCGTGCGAGGATCAAACCCGCAACCCTTGGTGTAATAGCCGACTTCTCGACCATTACACCAAATGGCTCGTCAAATTATTCAGTTATAATTATTATGTATAAGTGAATATTCAGGTGGCAGACATTCCTATAAGCCTATTGCTAACATTTCTAAGAACTGTCGTTTTGTACAAAACTATTAACTATACAGGGGGCTCACAGACGTACACCGGACCCTCCACCTCCCCACTTCCGCTAGACATGCTATTTCCTGAGCACCCTGTATAAATCACCGATTCTCAGACAAGCAGTGATTTTGAACGTCTAGTCGCAATGGATTGGTGGTTTAAATGTATTCCCCGTTATAGATGTCTAGAGTTCTTTTTTGAATTTGGTAAGATTTCAAGGAAAATATTTGCGTGTAAGGAAAAGTGGTTGGTTTCGTAAAAAAACCGTGGTCGTGGGTTCGATTTCTAACTACGGTCTAGTTGATGGCAGGACTTATTTAGAGTCCGACTGGCTAGCTACCACCATTAAGGTAAAATCTGCCGCCATAACAGCTTTGGCTGTGTTACGGCAATATTAATGTGGGAGCCAGTACACTTGAAATCAATGGATCAAAGATCAGATGAGCCTGTAGGCTCATCGCTCTGTGTGCTGCCAGACTGTATATAGTCTGGCAGCACACAGAGCGACGCTTTCTGGTGAAGTGTCCCTCAATGGAATAGGGAGGATTCAGGCGACTGGGACCAAATAAAACTGGGACCGCGGTCCCAGTTACCTGATAACATTTTTGAATTGGTCGACTGGGACCATATACCTAATTTCCTTTAATGTACAGTTAACAGAAAAATCAAGTTATAACTCAGGATTTTATTTTATTTAGTATTAAGGTCAAGTATTTTTGAAGTGAAAACTTCTGACTACACTTTTTTTATGGGGAAAAAATGTTAAACTCGCGACAGATTAGTAAGATTGATTCGCCATGCTCGTCGAAGTTATAGGCGCCCAGAAACACCAAAGAGAAGTCACACGGAATATCTAATGGCGGAGTAGAATTTCATGGAAATAAAAGCGAGTGATGCAAAACTTCTATTTGAAGTACCAGGCGCCCATAAGTACCGAAGAGTAATCACACGGAATATTTCATCCTAAAATGGCAGCGTGGTGAATAAAATTCATGTAAAATAAAAGCGAAGTGATGCAAAACTTCTATTTGAAGTACCAGGCGCCCATAAACACCAAAGAGTAGATCGAAAATTCGTAAGACGGATGGAGAGTAGACAGGCGGTGCGGCGTTGTGTCAGTATGGATTTGTCATAAATTTTGTAAAAAATTAAGACTGTTATACTGTTTTAAGTAGGTAATACAAAAACTAACTTACCTTTGCAAAAATTAACTTTGTTTTATTTGTGACACCTTTTCTGCTAACTGTACTAAATCTTGTATTTCAACAATGGATTTGTGGTTAAAATTACGGGTGGTCCCACTCGCCTGACGAAATAAACAAATAAAAACTAATCAGGCAACTGGGACCGCGGTCCCAGTTATATAGTGGTCCCAGTCGCCTGAATCCTCGGAATAGGCCGCAGTGGCCGCTTATCCGCGCATCAAGTGGGTTGCATGTCTGCTAGAGACGCTCGAAATAAATGTCACTGAATGTGGTCAGAATGGTCACCATTCATCCATTAACCGACCGCGGCGTGGGTAGGTTGACTTTCGTTATCGCTAACGAACCACTGCACACTGTCACAACTGCGCCACGAGCGCCTCGATCGCATAATTATTTGCTGGTCTTTAAAAAATATTTACTCCATTAAATGTAATATGTATTATCCCGGTATAAAGGCACATCATCATCATCCCAGCAATTCCAGATTGCATCCAGTATGGAGCTCAGGGTCCGCTTCGACTATGACCCTAGATTTGACAAGCCTGGTTATTACAATGGAGCGATTGCCATCTGACCTCCGTAACCCTACAAGGGAAACCAGACCTACTTGGAACATAGTCAGGACCAACGGCTTAACGTGCCTTCCGAAGCACGGAATCATCATTCTTTTCCGACAATAAGGTGATTCAAGCCTAACCAAACTGGAAACAATCACACAAAGTGATGTTCCCCGCGGGATTCAAACCCACGACCTCCGGGTTTTAGAGCCCAACGCTCTAACCACTGTACTACGCACGTATAAAGGCACAGTCGTCGATCAACAAACTGAGAGGATTGCCAGAGTTGTAGCCAGACATGATTAAAATGCAAACGCACAATACTCGAGAAGAGGTTGACTGCGATACTTACAACTTGTATCCTACTAATATTTTAAATGCGAAAGTCTGGATGTTTGTAACTCAACCACGCCTTAACGGCTGAACGGATTTAGATGAAACATAGGCTATAAAATTCCTACGGGAAACATTTCGTTCGGGATATTTGAAAAAAAAAATAACGCGTGGGTAAAACCGCGTGCGGAAAGCTAGTGTAAAATAATTTATTCAGCAATATTATTTAGATAGTAGTTGAATTTTTTTATATCAGAGGCGGCAAACGAGCCAGCGCCTCGCCTGATGGTAAGCAATCACCGCCACCCATGGACATCTGCAACAGCAGAGGGATCGCTGATGATATGCCGGCCTTTAAAAAAACACGTAAAAAGGGGACCTGTTAAGAAGAAACGTGGCAATAAACTCAATTACTAATGCCTTTTCTAATTACTGTAAGTACAAAATTTTTCTACAAATACATTTTGTAATACTCAAAATATACAATGTTATTAGAACAATTTAAATTTTCCGCGTTATTTAAATATTCATCTTAAATAGCCTGTCAAAATCAGACGCGATTTTAACGTTTTGAGGAAAATTATTGCCTTTTTTATGTCAGAGGCGGCAAACGAGCCATGGGTCGCCTGATGGTAAGCAATCACCGCCGCCCATGGACGTCTGCCACACCAGAGGGATCGCTGATGCGTTGCCGGCCTTTTAAGGGCGTGGGCCTCCGGCACTCTCACAAACCAGACGAAACACAATAACAGTCACTATTATTTCACGCTGGTGTTATGTGCGGCTCTGCCACGATGCTGTAGCGCTTTGGATATGTTTGCGGATGTGCGGAGTTTTCCCGGCCATTTTCCGCAAAAAAGCAGAATCCCTTCTTTGGCCAGTCTGTGGTAGCCGCAACAGTGTCTTGAAAGGCATTGTGGAGAGTGGGGATTTCCCGCGCACATGTCAAATATACTAATTTGTCTAAAGTATTAATTAAGTAACTAACATAGTTTTTGAACTTTCGATGTTACAACAAATTGGAACTTTGTTGTCCGAATAAAAACATTTTATTTATTTATTTATGTGAAGAAGGGTGAATCAGTTTTTACCCAGTTTAAAACCAACCATTACTCAGTAAGAAGGCAGCGGTCACCGCCCACCGCCCATTTACAGTATATTTATTATTATTACTACAAAAACCGTGGCCCATTACCCCACATTCCTCCGTTTTTTTAATTTTCTCACCAGAACCATTTCGCGTAGATATTGAGAAAAGTGCTTAATTTAAATGTTTTATTTGATTAAAACGAAAAATATGATAATGGTGTTGAAAAGCTGATGGTATAATGGTTGGAAGTAAGATTTCATCTGCGTGAGGTTAAAGTCCCGACAATTAATAATTTAAATCAATTCAATGACATTTCACTTTAATTTAATGGACATTCATGCACTTCTATTCAATGTAATTTCTGCTGACATTTCTTTACTAATCTAGTTATTAAGTATGCATTGTTACTAACCTAAATATGGATCTATGACATCTGAAAATAAACGAATTTAATTTAATTTAATTTAAAGGTTCGATTCTCGGAACATGCAGACTTTTGATATAGGCTTAGGTTATCGCATCAAAGATAGGCGTCTGGATTGATTACCACTGATTAATGGTTGACTGGCAGAGAATGCTTTTGGCGTTAATTCCGCCTTTTGTACCGAATTTGTGTGGTCAATAAAGTTTTTATAAATATAAATAAATAAATCACCATACTTGCTGAATACGACTTGTGGATCTCAAAGAAGAGCAACGTTAAAAAAATCTAAAACAAATTTTGCACTACTCGGGATCTGAACCTAGTATCCCTAGGTCACGGTCAGGCACTCAACACACTAGATCTAAGCGTTTAGTAACATATGACACGGTTTATAGTAAAGAAAATTGAAGCCATGTTGAAATGCCCACTAGCGCCATTATTCTTCGATAGATTTCCTATTCTCGGAACTAATCAACAAAATGGCCGCATAAAATGCTTCGTGGAAGCGCTTCGATCAGTGCAAGGTGTGTGCAGAGCTATAAAGGTCGCAGGTTCACATCCGGTCAAGTCAAATTGAGAAACGATTGCATCTGAACGTTTTGTAAGATATCAGAGGATCAAGAATATTTTATTTATTATAATAATAAAAGAGGTCTATTTTAATGGGAGACACTTCACGAAAATAAGTGAAGGAAAGTTTGCGAATATACATTTTTTTAAAAGTACCAGCCTATTTTATTTTGGAGTGAAGCCCTTTTCTCACTACGCGAAACCAACACTACATGAACACAACATAATGTTGTGACAACTCCAACCGCCATACTAATGTATGCGCCGCGTTTTCTCACACACGAAGACAACACAACAGCAACCCAACTTTGAACCAACAATTCGGCTACCTATACCTATGTTGTCTTGTCCGCTAGATCGGATCAACTTCTTTGTTGTGACAATACTTTGACAACATAGCCGCCTTGCAGACTCTATATAGACCGACAAACTTATCTGTTCCGGTGGCGGCGTCGCTACTGTCTATTTAAAACTGTCATTAAATATCGTTTTTAATTGCATTTCACGTAGTTCCAATTTTGGCCACCGGAACAGATAAGTTTGTAGGTCTGTAGGGACTTTTTCACTGCAGGCAACACGACACGCACACACCATTCCTTGCGAGTGCGCGCCCGCGTCACAAAATGTGACAGTCGTGTTGTGTTGGAGTCGTGTTGGTTTCGCGTAGTGTGAAAACGGCCTAATGGTTAAGAAGTCAACTTTTCAGATCAAGATGAATGTACATGACATACGTACGTACATATTTATTAGAAACAATTATACTTGAAAATACCAGAGGGACACGATCAACAACAAAAATATGAGATAGCACACAAACAGACTCAAACGATATTACAACCGTTTTTCACACACATTCACGGATCCCTAAAAAAGCTATGTAAATGTTCCGCACAGAATATCTGAACTGCTGAAACCTGATAAGTCAATTCAGAGAGAAAATTACCAGTGGCAACATGTCACGCAATTATGTCTACCTGTGACCGTGGTCCAAATCACGAGAATAAAGCGATTTAATAATAAAATAATATAATAATATATCGTTTATTTCAGGCAACAGAATTACATGAATTACAGGCCCACATTATAAAAAATACCTTACAGACTTACATACATAAAAATAATAAAACTAATTTAGTATTGCCACCGTCCTCGAAACCTCCGATAGACGACACCCTGCGGCCAGAAGTCCTCCTTCATAAAAGTCTCCAGGTGATGGGTCGGCCGGCACTCTCACCACAAAGGAACCGAAGTTGACTTTATGGCGAGAATCCTATTGCTCAACTCTTGAACCCTCGAGTGAATTAGGACTTCTAAACTTTATTTAATTTAATTATTTAAACTTTAATCTATACTAATATTATATTATAAAGAGGAAAGATTTGATTGTTTGTTTGTTTGAATTGAATAGGCTCCGAAACTACTGAACCGATTCGGATAATTCTTTCACTGTTGGATAGCTACACTATCCCCGGTGAACATAGGGTACTTCTGATCCCGGAAATGTGGGGGGAAGAGGGGGATATTTAAAAAAAGAACTTTACAAAAAATTACTACCCACTAAACTCACCCGGTTTCTCCTTCACAACCGATTGGGACGAGCCGGTGCCAGCCTGGTGGCTATTGACCAGCCCATGATTGATAGTAGTGGCCTTGCTTTTTGCGCCGGGGATCGTGATGTCATGTTTGTGATACCTTTTTTGCGTCAGGAAATACTGTTACGCACCAGCCCGGCGTCCCTGACAAAACGGACGCCGGACCCCCCCTGCTAAAGCTGGGGGTCACTCAGGGACGAAGGTTCGTCCCGAGCGGTGTGTCGGACTCGCACTTCAGCCCTACCAACTAAAACCTGACGATAAACCTCTCAGCGCAGTGAGGGGGAATTTTTTCACTGTTGGATAGCTACACTATCCCCGGTGAACAAAGGGTACTTTTGATCCCGGAAATGTGGGGGAAGGGGGAGGGGATATTTGAAAAAAGAAATAACGCGCTGGTGACACCGCGGGCGGAAGGCTATAATATTATAAACGCGAAAGTTTGTAAGTATGGATGGATGGACTTTTGTTACTTTCACGTAAAAATTACTGAATTGATTTCAATCAAACTTTACAGTAATATAGCTTATACATCAGAACAACACATAGGCTACAATTTATAAAGATATTCCCGCGGGATAACGACCTATAGTTCAAGCGGACGAAGCCGCGGGCGGAAGGCTAGTGTTAAATAAATTATAAATAAATATTACTTGACAGCCAATAAATTCACTTGTTTAAAGCGCTCTATTCTTCAGCTAGCCCTTGCAATACTCGATTGTGGACTAGGCCCTGCAAAACTTGATTCCACAAGACCACACAAGACGGACTTCTGCAAGACTCGCTTCTGCATGACTTTCTTTTGCTTCTGCTTCTGCAAGACTCGCTTCTGTATAATTTGCTTCTGCCAGCTTCGCTGCAAGCTCCTGATTTGCGTCAGGAGCGCTCTAGGCAGTGCCGGTAACCAGATCACGGCGGCGGCGAGCCGTGAGGACGAGTCGCCGCGATCGCTGCAAAGGCTTTAGGTAATTGCGAAGGCTAGTTTATACGTAGAACTATCTTTAACTACCCCATGCAATACTCAATATTACTCCTAAACGCTTGCTTCTGCAAGACGCGCTCCCACAAGACGTGATTCTGCAAGACTTGCTTCTGCAAGACATGCTTCTGCAAGACATGCTTCTGCAAGACATGCTTCTGCAAGACTTGCTTCTGCAAGACTTGCTTCTGCAAGACTTGCTTCTGCAAGACATGCTTCTGCAAGACATGCTTCTGCAAGACATGCTTCTGCAAGACATGCTTCTGCAAGACATGCTTCTGCAAGACTTACTTCTGCAAGACGTGCTTCCACAAGAATTGCTTCTACAAGACTTGCTTCTGTAAAACTTGCTTCCGTTTGCTTCTGCCAGCCTCGCTGTAAGCTCCTGCCTTGCGTCAGGAGCGCACTAGGCAGTGCCGGTAACCAGATCACGGCGGCGGCGAGCCGTGAGGACGAGTCGCCGCGATCGCTGCAAAGGCTTTAGGTAATTGCGGAGGCTAGTTTGTACTACCGAAATAGCTTATTTAATTTTACATAATATATCGAACTGATCTTAAAGTATGTCACTGGAGCACTTGTGTTATTGCTATCAAAAGCAATGAAAGTGCCACAAATTGACTTCCATAAGCGTTAGGCTGCGTCCCCAGTAGGCAAACTGTTAGCGGCAGACTGAGTGAGCCGCAAAGTGGCGACTGAAATTTAATTTTCGAACGTCGCAACCAGTTTTGCTGGGAGTCGGCCGCTCACTGAGATAGTCGGCGCGCGTAACGCTGCAAACTGCGTAGAGTGAGCGCAAAACTAGCAAACTGTGGACACTTCATTTATTATATATGGAAAGGCATTTCTTATTTGAAATATCTCCCCTTCCCCCCCGTTTCGGGGATTAAAAGTACCCTATGTCACCCGGGGATAGTGTAGCTTTCCAACAGTGAAAGAATTTTTCAAATCGGTTCAGTAGTTTCGGAGCCTATTCAATACAAACAATCAAATCTTCGTTGTGGTTAGTACCGACTCCCTCTTTAAAATATTACTAGCTTTACGCCCGCGGTTTCACCCGCGAGTAATTTCTTTTTTCATATATCCCCCGGGAATGAGACGTTTCCCGTAGGAATTCTAAAGCCTATGTCCTAATCCGGGTTATTAACTAAACGTGTGCCTTTCATCTAAATCCGTTCAGCCGTTTAGGCGTGATTGAGTCACAAACATCTAAACATCCAAACATCCAAACATCCAAACATCCAAACATCTAAACATCCAAACATCCAGACTTTCGCATTTATAATATTAGTAACAAGTAACATTCTACAAATGAAAGTTTAACTGGTGGACGTAATGCCACAAAGCATTCTCTAACAGTCAACTATCAGTCGATGCAGAAATGAAGACCGATTTTAAGTGACGTTAAAGTGTAATCAATAAACAATATCGAACCTTTATACCCTCGCCTTGTTAGTTAACCCATAAAAATTAAACTCATCCCCACCCCGTAAGGCACGTAATAATCACGGCTGGTGCTCCCCCGCGGTCAACGACCCCTAAGGGTGGGGGGACGGTCGTCTCTCTCTTTCTTTCATTCCCTCTCAAGTGGTCCCCGCTGTGCTGCCACAGTTAAGAGAAGCACAGTGAAAAGTTGATATCGTATTGTTACTAACACTTTTTAGTTACTCAAAAAAAAAACTATCACTATTTGTATATTATAATTTATAGCATAAAAAGGTGAAATTATTTTACTGTTTCTCAGCTGTTTTTTTAAATTTACCTGTTAGTTTCACCCGCGCATAATTTGTCTTTTCAAATACCCCCCCCCCCCCCATAATTCCGGGATCAAAAGTACGTCACCCAGGAATAGTGTAGCTTTCCAACAGTAAAAGAATTATTCAAATCGGTTCAGAAGTTTCGGAGCATATTCAATACAAACAAACAATAAAAGCTTTCCTATTTATAATATTAGTATAGAAGTATAGATATATATAATTGAATGCGCAACTTGCGTACGGATGTTCTCCCTATTCCCTGGCATTAAAAACACGCGACAGTCTGACACGACCGAGGGGAGATCAGGCGCAGGACCAACGGCTTAACGTGCCTTCCGAAGCACGGAATCATCATTCTTTTCAGACATTCAGGTAATTCGGCCTTCATCCCTTCCATGTCCTAACTAAACTGGAAACAATCACACAAAATAATGCTCCCCGCAGGATTCGAACCAACGACCTCCGGGTTTAAGAGCCCAACGCTCTAACCACTGTACCACGGAGGCATTTCATCTGCAAGATAACGTTACCAATTTATATAAAAAAAAAACAAATACAATAGTGGTGGACATCGGGAATAAACGTCCGTTATCAAGCACCACTCTAGCACCCATAACACAAGCTCTGCAAATAAGCTTCATTTGGGGCTAGATGGCGCTGTGTGTTCTGAGGGTCTTTTTCTTTTTGTCTAAAATAAAAAGTAATAGAACTATTAAGAAATAATGTTCTCGCTAGTTCCACTATTCGATATTACACATTTATAAGTAGAACTAGGGAGAAAAAAATCCCATTAGTCGTACGTTAGAACTGTTCAGTAACACAGATGGGAATAAACCTTTTCAACGATAATCCTAGCTTACTGCCCTCAAACCCAATATCGGCATATAGAGCCATAATAGTTTTATTTCAACGTTAAAATCTTCAGCCTAAACTCGGTCCCGGCATTAAATAATAAAACGCTTAGCACGCAGTCTAAGCAAACAAACCAGACGGAGAGAAGTTTGCTAATTAATTAGCAGGAGTGGTCGATAATATCTGCCCCGCATCAAAACCGATTAAATAAATACCTATAGGCTCTGCGGTTGCCTAAAGAAGGCTTTGATAAAGATGTTTTTTTCCTGCGATTTTTTAATACTAGTTCAGTTGGCAGACAGACACGCAGCCCACCTGATGGTAAGCGGTCACTGCAGCCTATTCCATTGAAGGACACTTCACCAGCGTCGCTCAATGTGCTGCCAGACTCTGTAGGCTCATCTAATCTTCCAGCCTTTAATTTCAAGTGTACTGGCTCCCACATTGATATTGCCGGAACACAGCCAGAGCTGTTATGGCGACAGATTTCATCTGTGGGGGTAGCCAGTCGGACTCTGAAGAAGTCCTCCCACCAACCAGACTAAGGCGGGAATCGAACCCACGACCTCCGGGTTTTATACCCGAGCGGCTTAGCCACTGTTCCACGGAGGCGGTTAAAGCATCCACGCATTTTGCACCATAAAAAAAAGAAAAGGCTAGCTAGACCTGTGGTCGTATGTGGGATTTTAGGACTATTTCATCCCACTAAACTCCCCCGGTCTTCCCCTCAGACCTGAAGGAACAAGCCCCCCCTTTCACACACAAACTGGGACGAGCCGGTGCCAACCTTGTGGCCATTGGCCAACCCATCCTCAGGTACCCTGACTCCGTACATTCGTACTGTAAAACAGCATGGCTCTACCACTGTAATACCTATAACACGAGCTCAAGCTGCTAACTGTGAGGCCAGATTAGCTTTTTATCCTACTAGTAATAATCCTACGTCCTACTAATATTATAAATGCGAAAGTCTGGATGTTTGGATGTTTAGATGTTTGGATGTTTGTTACTCAATCACGCCTAACTAAACAGCTGAACGGATTTAGATTAAATTTAGCACACGTATAGTTTATAATCCGGATTAGGACATAGGTAGGCTATAAAATTCCTACAGGAAACGTCACATTCCCGCGGGAATAACAAGTTTGAAACTACTGAGCCGATTTGAATGATTCTTTCACTGTTGGAAAGCTACACTATCCCCCGCGAACGAACATGGGGTACTTTTGATCCCGGAAATGTGGGGGGAAGGGGGAGATATTTGAAAAAACAGATTACGCGCGGGTGAAACCGCGGGTGGAAGGCTAGTTATACTTCGCCCATTTGGTAATAGAGCCACACCATCCTAGATTGGCACTCGCGCCAGAAGGTCCAGTTTGCTGCGTATCATGTTACTTACGTCCCGCACGCGATCTTTGCGCCTGTTACCTCGTCAATGCCCCAAGACTAACACCAAGTGACATATTGACACGAAAATATTAACACATGCGCCATTTGGCGACCGATTTTGTGTGTAGGTATTTGATGTCAGTGGACAAATCGTTTAATTTCAAGAACGGCGGAGGATTTAATAAGTCACACTTTTATTTCAAGAGACGCTTGTTACACATTAATACTGCCGGAACACAGCCAAAGCTGTTATGGCAGTTGGACTCTGAGAAAGTTCAGACTAGATTAAATCTGTCGACTTCTTAGGTAATCTGCAGACTGACGACCAGGCATACGATTTTTTTTGTACTACTTCAGTTGGCAATCAGACACGCAGCCCACCTGATGGTAAGCGGTCACTGCGGCCTATTCCATTGAGAGACACTTCACCAGGAAGCGTCGCTCATGTGCTGCCAGACTGTAGGCTTATCTGGTCGTCGAGCCTTTGGCTTCAAATCTACTGGCTCCCGTATTAATACTGCCGGAACACAGCAAGACCTGATTCCGCACTCTAACGGTAACATATCCATTATAGTAGTACCTACAGTAATTTTGGCTCACTTCGTCTGTCAGTATGATAAGCTATACACACGTTAGTTAACGCGAACGTCGACGGGTCGTATCGTCGAGTTATCGCTTTCCAAATGTCTGTCGATACAGTTTTTTCGCTATCGCTAATGCGGCGAAAATGTGCGTCGAGCCAAGTTTCAGATTTACATGCGAAGTGGGTATGTGGAAAGTAGTCTGTCTATTTAAGTGGGCTATACTGCGCTATATAATGCTGTTGATGCTATATTTTCAATTTTCAACTCGGTATGTCACCCTTTAGTAAAGAACACGTTATTGCGCAAGAATACATAGCCCGGAGGAATATCTTCCACTTTCAAAGCCAGTTTCACCACTGATAGAAAAGTTCGTGATTATTTATTTTAGACTTTTTTGTGTGGTGTTTTCAGCACTAATAAGCTAGTGAGATCTGCAGTTTTTTTCAAAAAAGGAGACAGCGTCACTGTTTTGTAAATGTATCTAGCAGTCACATTTTCACAAACTGGTCTGTCCCCTTAGGCCACGTGGTCCGATCGGCTTTAGTGGTGAAACTAATTCATAAAATAGTAGCATTAATAAATAATAATAATAAATATCTCTGGACATTATCCACACAGCGCCATCTAGCCCCAAACTAAGCATTAGCTTGTGCTATGGATGCCAGACAACGGATAAACATTACTTATATACTTTTTTTTTTTTTTTTTTTTTGTAAATACATACTTATTATACATATAAACACCCAGACCGATACAAACAGACATGTTCATGCACACAAATGTTTGTACCGTGCGGGGATCGAACCCGCGACCTCTGGTGTAATAGCCGACTTCTCGACCATTACACCAAATGGCTCGTCATTCGTCATTGGGTGAAATGAAATAATTTACTTCTTGCATTTGGATTTATAAAAAATGGTTTTGAACATCAAGACTTTTCTAACTTATGTCTATCTGTTCGACGTGAATGGCTTGTCGAGGAGAAATTTGACCGCCTCCGTGGAACAGTGGCTAAGCCACTCGGGTATAAAACCCGGAGGTTGTGGGTTCGATTCCCGCCTAGGGTCTGGTTGGTGGTAGGGCTTTTTCAGAGTCCGACTGGCTAGCTACCACCCCCACAGGTGAAATCTGCCGCCATAATAGCTCTGGCTGTGTTCCGGCAGTATTAATGTGGGAGCCAGTATACTTGAAATCAAAGGCTCGAAGATCAGATGAGTCTACAGTCTGGCAGCACATTGAGCGACGCTTCCCGGTGAAGTGTCCCTCAATGGAATAGGCCGCAGTGGCCACGTACCATCAGGTGGGCTGCGTGTCTGTCTGCCAACTGACTTAGTATAAAAAAAAATGCCGCAGCAAACTCGACAGTTTGCATGTTTTTTGATGTATGAATAGACAGTGCACCTTACGAATCCGGATGACTGATCGAAAGAGGTCTGGTGCTTCTCCAAATGATCGTAGGTAATGACACGGTTTATTTCTGTCTTTGGCTACCATCCTGCCTGGAGTTGACCTATTAGGCTCTACTAAAACACAAATTGATTTTACATTTGGTTGCAACTTTTAGTCCTCGTTGGTCTAGTATGGAGTCCGGGTTCGATTCCCGGGTCGATCAAAATTTGGTTTTATGCCTCTTAGCTGCAGTATATGATCCCATACCTATTCGGATTTGGCATGCGTGGTGATACATCCTATTAAAAAAGGTGAAATAAATCTTATTTGCCTTTTGTGAATACTCTAAAAGTCGCTAATTTGGTGTCATCCATCCATTACTTAAAATTAGCAATATATAATAAATACTAGCCTTTCGCCGCGGTTTCACCCGCGCGTAATTATTTTTTTCAAATCCCACATTTCCGGGATCAAAAGTACCCATGACACCCGAGAGTGTAGCTTTCCAACAGTAAAAGAATTATTCAAATCGGTTTAGTAGTTTCGGAGCCTATTCAATACGAAACAAACAAACAATCAAATCTTTCTTTTTAGATAATTACTATCTATACTAGATTGCAGTAAATCAGTGTCGAAACCACACTAATCTCGGAACTAGTAAAAAAATTACTATTAAAAGCTCCATCACGCTCAGTGTCTATTTATCG
Organism: Mecyna flavalis; assembly: GCA_949319885.1. Taxonomy (NCBI): domain Eukaryota; kingdom Metazoa; phylum Arthropoda; class Insecta; order Lepidoptera; family Crambidae; genus Mecyna; species Mecyna flavalis. The sequence continues at coordinate 4,686,285 of OX439420.1, read as the reverse complement.
TACAATACTTTTTTCAACACTTTATGTTACCACATTCTATTCCGGCATTGTCACAACCAATTATCGAATGTGTAACATCAGGTAGCAGCGGAGTGAGCAACATCGTTGCGTGTTACATGACGGACGGACGGACAGCGGGCTTACTACTGGTTCTCGATACAGTGAGATGACTTCGTTATAAGAGACTGCTGTCTCCCAAATAGGCCATTCAACCGCTAAAAGGCACCGACACGCTCTGGAGGTGATTAGGACATATTTTAAACTATTGTCTTAATCGCAATAGTTTCCGACATTCATTTATTTTCCCGACATTCAATTGTTTTCCCGACATTCATTTGATTACTTACGAAAACAATTTCTTGTTTCTTAAAAGCCTACCTGATGGTAAGCGGCTACTGCAGCCTATTCCATTGAGGGACACTTCACCTGGAAGTGTCCCTTAGTGCTGCCAGACTGTAGACTCATCTGATCTTCGAGCCTCTGATTTCAAATGTACTGGCTCCCACATTAATATTGCCGGAACACAGCCAGAGCTGTTATGGCGGCAGATTTTGCCTGTGGGGGTTGTAGCTAGCAAGTCGGACTCTGAAAAAGCTCTACCACCAACCAGACCCAAGGCGGGAATCGAACCAACGACCTCCGTGTTTTTATACCCGAGCGGCTTAGCCACTGTTCCACGGAGGCGGTCGGTGTTGTTATCTATCGAGAAGAACCGGCATGAAATTCGATAGTTACTCGAGTTTCTTTTTGTCTTTGTGATGAATTGTTTCTTCTTCTTTATCCCTACCACAGAAACCTACTCAGTTAAACACTTCTAGTTCTCACCAAAAATGACCAATAATTCTCACTAGCCTTTTAACACCACAAAACTGACCCATAGTAGGGGCAATCTTGAAACCGAATCTTCGTCTGTCGCCTTACAAAACGCCTACACGCGATCCAAGCTCCACTACTCAGGTGACGGAATAGACGAAAAAAAACTGGATCATAAAAAAACTTAACACGAGTAAAGGTAATCTGATACACAGCTTTATTAATATTTAACCGGCGGCGCAGTGAGTGAGAAACGTGGCCATTGCGGGAGGTCTGGGTTCGAGTGGCGCGTGGATTTTTTTGATGTTTGGTTTTGTATTTTTTTATTAAAATAAGAAAATGTTTCGTGTGAATCGTACGGTAGTAGATTTCCACTCGTCAAGGTGATGAGAGTGAAACTTCAGTTTGTGGCGTGTTGTACGGTGATGAAACCCTGCAGCAGGTTCTAGGCAGCAGTATCAAAGATTTCATCATCATCATCATCATTTCAGCCAAACGACGTCCACTGCTGGACATAGGCCTCCCCCAAGGATCTCCAAACCGATCGGCCCTGCGCCACCTGCATCCAGTGGATTCCGGCGATCAAATATTTATGTAGTCAATAACATTGAAGTTCCTTTGTCCTCCACTATTTATTATTTGTGTCTTTTTTAATTTTAATAAAATGTGTGCAAATTCTGGAAAACAGATGAATGTCGGGAAAACAAATGAATGTCGGGGAAACAAGTGAAATTCGGGAAAACAAATGAATGTCGGGAAAACGAACTGTCACGCACGACCATATTAAAGAACTCTGTCATCAACCAATGCACAAGGATTCATAGACAACGTATCGCCTTAAAAATCTCAGCCAATTCTAATAGTCAGTAACCGCGTAAATATCACAAGACATAATGTAGGCACGCTGGCAGCTAGTAGGTATAGCTCAGCTGCCATTGTGCATTGTAAGCACAAAACTTGAGTGTGACGTCACATTCGTACGGTTAAGGCGAAGGTATAGACAGAGAAGGTCTGGTTGGTGATAAGACTTTTTCAGAGACCACCGTCTATCTAATACCTCCCAGGTAAAACCTGCCACCATAACAGCTGTGGCTGTGTTCCGGCAATATTAATGTGGGAGCCAGTACACTTGAAATCAGAGGCTCGAAGACCAGATGAGCCTACAGTCTGGCAGCACATTAAGCGACTCTTCTAGGTGAAGTGCCTCTCAATGGGATAGTGCTTGTCTGTCAACTGAAGTTACATAAAAAGACCTAGTAACATTGGAAGTACTTGTTACGCGCGTTTTGTACGTGAACACTTCGATACTACGCCATATGTTTGATATTTCGTGACCGCGCCCGCGAGTTAACGTGAACAAGCGCAGCAGACGGCGCCTGGACAACGGAACTTGGGTTGTCTTGGTATATCATTATCATTGGGAGTGATTTGGGCCTATACCACACTGGCCCAGAGCGAGTTGATGGAGACTGCCAAAGCCTAGTTTGAGGTGGGATTAGATCCTTTTCAGTCCCAAATGTTAAATTCCCAAAATCTCAAGCGGTTTCAAAATGTCAAGTTTCCAGAATGTTCAATTTCCAAACTGTCAATCATTTTTATTCGAATAACTTAAGTAGCAGAAAAATCATATTTTTTAATTTGCTGCAAAGTGAGTTCTTTGTCTAGACTTTCTGAAAACTTGAACATTTTGGGAACTTGACAAAATGGGAACTTGACTTTCTGGGAACTTGACATTTCGGGAACTTGATACCTTTTTGGGAATTTGACATTCTGAAAACTTGGTATTTTGGGTATTTTGTAACCGATTGACATTTTGGGAATTTAACATTCTGGACTGAAAGGCTTCAGTAGATCTTCTGCGGAACTCGTCACACCCGATACATTTAGCCTCCGTCCACTTGGCTTCCATGCTTTCACACTGAGTTTTTGTTTTATCTTTAATGATTGGTCTTACTCAAGTTATGTTTGACAAAGACAAATTCAGCTTGACCCGAGATATGAACACATACCCCAAGATCCACGGCTACAGACTGCACATACATTAGTTTTAAAATTTTCATCACAGCAAAAATAACTTCATTTCGCCCAAATATAAATTGTTCCGGTCATATTTTCCAGCAAGTTGAAAGCTGCGCCTTAAGTCAAAGTAAGCTAGGTAATAATCAGGCATAGGTTACAATATGATCGCTGTCTCTTTGAGTAAGTACCGGCTTCGTGTTAATGGCTGCCACTTAAGCTAAGAACTTAGGTCACTTCAGACCCTCCACCATCACCACCCTCGTACCACACACCGTGGTATGGTGGGTCTAAGTTTGCCTAAATTTTTTGATAAATAAAAACTTTAAATCAAAGGCTTGAAGATGAGAGAAATTATTAAATAGAAGAAGGTTTTGTGTGTCTAGTTAGAAACTATATTAAAGACTATTTTGTAAAAACATGGTGGATGTAAGCGGAAAAAAAATTTTTTTTGTTACCAACGTTATATGTTTTTTCTTAAAATTACAGGGTACGTGCGAGTGTTGCGAGGATCGAACAAAATGGAGAACATGGGGTGAGGCTTATTATTTAGCAGTGGACTGCAAAAGGCTGATGATCATGATGAAAAAGAGCCTAAATAATAAAGCTGAGGTTACCAGGTAGTAGGTTCCTGTACTGGGCCGTCTAGGTGGGTACCACCGCAGTGCCAGATATTTTCCCGTGAAGTAGAAGTGTGTCAAGCACTTCTGTGTTTCGGGTAGTGTCCGACCGAAGGTTCGGTTTCGGTTTCGGCCGAGTTTCGGCCAAAAATCAAGTTTCGGCGGCAGTTTCGGTTTCGGCCAAAATTGGCCGAAACTTTTGCCGAAACCGAAACTGATTTCGGAAGTTGTCGTGCACGCTCGCCTAACTTCGTTTCTCGGCGGCGCACCTGTTTAGGAATTATTGTCTTGCGTCGTTCGGATAGCTCTGTAGCAACACAACATAGTCAGTGCGTTAAACAGTAACAATTAGTGATTCGATTATTGATAACTGATAAACATTTTGCTATGAGAACTTGATTTGAAAAAATAATAAAAGTATTATTAATATGTTTTTTTGTATTATCTATAGGTATAGGTACTAATATTAAAAAGAGGAAAGATTTGTTGTTTGTTTGTATTGAATAGGCTCCGAAACTACTGAACTGATTTGAATAATCTTTCACTATTTGAAAGCTACACTATCCCCGGGTGACAGAATACTTTTTCTCGGAAATGTGGAGGGAAGGGAAGGATATTTAAAAAAAGAATTACGCGCGGGTGAAACCGCGGTCAAAAGGCTAGTCTTCTATATAAATGGGAGAAAATGGACTGACTGAATGAATTCCTGACTGACAATCAACGCCCAGTCCAAAGAACAAGACCCAGGAATATGAAATTTCGTACAAGGATTCTTTATAATGTGTAAGTTCCCACTAAGAAGGGGTTTTTCGAAATTAACCCCAAGGGGGTAAAAAGAGGGTTGTAAAATTGTATGAAACTTTGTCATTTTAAAAGATACATTCATTAAGTATTGTTTTAGTTCAGTGTCAGCTTCAAATAAAAAGGTGTTATTGAAAATTTACCCCCAATGGTGATTAAAAAGGGGTAAAAAAACACCCCCAAGGGAGTAAATTAGGTGTTGAAAAATACAATTTTCCAAATTTGTACAGGGGTTCTTTATAATGTGTAAGCTCCCACTAAGAAAGGGTGTTTGAATATTTCACCCCTCAAGGGTGTTAAAAAATGGTTTAATCTTTTTACTTTAAATCTAATAGCGTGATTTATAATGTGTAAATTTCCACTAAGAAGGGGGTTTTGGAAGTTACCTGGGGGGTTTCATAGTGGTTTAAAGTATAGCCTGCACCAGCGAAGCCAGGGGCAGAAGTCTAGTATTAAATAAATGATTACAACAAAATTAATATAATGTGATTCCATTTCATGTCCCAATTAATGCAGAAAATGGGTAAAATGCATAAATTTTCAATATTTTAAGGAATTTTATTCTTGACCACGTGAGTTTCGGTTTCGGTTTCGGTTTCGGCCGAAACTGAAGCCACGGCCGAATATTCGGTTACGGTTTCGGTTTCGGCCGGAAAACCAGTTTCGGTCGGACTCTAGTTTCGGGGAAAGGGCACTGAAGCTAGTGAAATTACTGGGTATATGAGACCTAATAACTGTCGTCTCGGTGTAGCAGGCGCAGAAACTTATCTATGCTTAGTTACTGTTTGGCACTGAACTGTCTAAGGGCAGACGTGGCGCTTACCATCAGGTGTATGATCTGCTCGTCTCGTTACACTTTGCAATAAAAAAAGGAGCCAAAAATCCTCAAAAACATAACCAATTATAATTTTTGTAGAAGGTTCAATCTCTTTGTAGTCTCACTTAATAGAATTGTTACGATACATTTTCGTTGTTTGTCCGTTTCGAAACAACCGCATTGTTCAACTATTAATAACTGGCGGTCACGGTCTGTCTGTGTGTCACTTCATATATATAAAACTGGGGCACGTTTTAACTATTGTGCGGACAATTTCGCTTTTAAATGAGTTCTTTGATTGGATTTATACGACATTGAAACTAAGGTTAAATTACAAATTTAGATTACTGATTAACTAATTACGGATTGGTTAAGTAGGTACTTAGTGATAAAAAATATTAAACCTTTTACTCTTTTTACAAACACAACACAGGATTACTTAATCTTTGTATTAATTTAACTGATAATTATGTTTTTTAGAAAGGTCAGGTCCGAAAGTACCCTAAACCGAGCATGTATGGCGAGTTTAATGAGAATATCGAAGAAGCGAGAGTTGTGAGCTAGGATCGTAGCAAATGGAAAGATTAAATTTCCATTTGCTACGATCACGAGAAATTGCGGGAAAAAGGCGTGACTGTATGTTTGTATGTAACAATATGATCTTTATTCAATTAGGGTGCCACTTTGACGTCACCAATCGCCTTTATTAGATCATTGAACTAATGGGATTTGTTTTCTAATTTGTGAAAAAATTAAAATGTTCTCAAAAATTCTTTTTTCTTTTAGTTTAGATAGTTGAAACGTTACTCTGTGTACGTTTTGGTCAGTTTTCTTTAGTACAGTAGTAGGCGGCATTCCTACGCTGTGTGACGTCACGCGCCGTACTACGCGGGAGCGGTGCCAAGCGACGCCTAGTAGGGCTGCCACTGAGTCTGGGTGTTTATAATGCGTGTTATTTTAGTCGTTGTTTTCCCGCAGCAGAATGCTTCACCTTCAGTAGTACTATCGATTTATGCATGCAATTTTTTTTTTTTTTTTTGAAATTTTTTAAAAACTTTTTTTGATTTTTTTTTAAAGTTTGATGGGACAATGGAAACCAAATGTGAGTAAATAGTTAATAATATTTTTTTTGATATACGCGAAGGGCAATGACCCCGGCCGTTGACCGTCCGTGACGCAGCTAGTACTACTTACCGCGTTTACATTCAGCCATTTCCGTTGTTGCTTGCCTTGCCGTACATATTTCCCCGTATATTGATGTGGCAACGTCAGCGGAAATGAGTGTTTACATTGCCGCTTCATATGTATTTTAAATTCGACTCTGGGCCATGGATAACGTGGAAATTGTCGCAGCGTCGGCGCTCTGTCTTTTAAGTTTTATTGATTATTTAAATGTTTTAAAAAAAATTGAATTCAAGAGAGACGTCGTCGTCAGAGGAGATGGTGGATGATAGCAATTCATCGTAATGAACAATGTAAGTATTTTTAAAGATATTAAACGACTGAACGAGAGAGCAACATGTAAACACACGTTGCCGCTCGCATTGCCGCGCTTTGATGTCCGCTAGAAAAACCGCCAAATGGGGGATAGCCGGGCAATGCGAACGGCAACGTCAAGGCAATGGAAATGACCTGTTTACATTCTCGCGTTTCCCAGTTTATTCCCCATGTTGCCGCGGCAATGGGCTGAATGTAAACGCGGTAATTGGTTCGAGTTTCGTCTATCATAAATCGTAAAACTTTTGATTTCACTTAAAAAATAACTTTATTAATCTATTTTACTACTAAGATAGAATCATTTTACTGCGGGAAAACAACGACTTAAATTGCACGCTGTATAAAGCTAAAAACGCAAAGGGCAATGGAGAGGGCTATGCTTGGGGTCTCCCTGCGTGATCGCATCAGAAATGATCAGATCCGCAGAAGGACCGAGGTCACCGATTGCCTGAAGAATTGCGAGCCTTAAGTGGTAGTGGGCAGGGCACATTGCAAGAAGGACTGACGGCCGTTAGGGCGGAAAGGTCTTTGAGTGGTGGCCACGTACTGGGAAACGCAGCTGTGGTAGGCCTCCCACAAGGTGGACCGATGATCTTATAAAGGTCGCCGGAATTTATACCTATGTCTAGCAGCGGACGTCTTTCGGCTGAAATGCTGATAAAAAGAAACTGTAAATGCGACATAAACATAGAACAAGTATGTGTGTGTGTGTGTGTGTCTGAGTGAGAGAGAGAGAGAGATGAAGACAGGAAGAGAAAAAAAACAGCATAACAAACACATTGTTTTATTTAGTAATTTGTCTTTGTAGAGTATGAGTGTGCTGAAGCCTTGATATAAACGGATACAACATCATAGTATGTTATTATTTAGTTATTGGCTTGTAATTGCATTTAGATGGCAGCCCTACAAGCAGACTCTTGCGCATCGGCACGGAGCATAAAAAAAGCCACTAATTATCTGGTCTCGGGCGGATCAGCGTACGATCATTGCTCACTATTTGCTCATTCCCGATCTAGACGCCGGACGAGACTGGAATAATATTAGATTATAGATGCAGAGTCTCTCTGAGTGTAAGTGTAAGAAAGAGATAGAGAGTAAGAGAAATAATAAGAGAGTGAGAGAGAACTATATCTATTTCTAACGCGAGAGAAAGAAAATGTAGAAATTTATTAGAATTTTAGGGTGCCATCAGACGGACTGCACCGCAGCGACAGCGCGCAGTCGATATATTCAACTGCATGCAGTTGCTATATACAACTGCTCACAGTCATGATATCAACTGCACGCAGTCGGCTACAGTCGGCTCGCGGTCACGTGACCGCGCGAAGTTGAAGGAACGACTGCATGCAGTTGATATTGACTTCACACGACTGCAGCCGACTGCGTGCAGTTGATATCATGACTGTAAGCAGTTGAATATAGCAACTGCATGCAGTTGAATATATCGACTGCGCGCAGTCGCTGCGGTGCAGTCCGTCTGATGGCTTCCTTAGTCATTGTTATGTGAATGTGTGTATGAGATAGATAAATGGAGGAAGAGAGACAGAAAGAAATATAGAGATTGCTTCTATTTAGTTATATGAATGAACGACGAGTGAAAAAGTGAGAAAAAATAGAGGAATAAAGAGAGACAGAAGTAGATCAAGAAACAGAGAGAGAAAGAGGCAGATATACAAGTTGTTTTTATTCAATCATAAGTCCATGTTTTAGTGCGTACGAGCGTGACAGTGAAGAAAGAAACTGAGTTTATTTAGTTATTAGTTAAGAAAGAGACAAACTTAGAAAGATAAAATATAATTTTTTGATGCCAGCCCTAAGCAAACAAAAGCCATTATTCTATACAGTTGTTTTACGCTAATTACTCGGTCTCGATCATTGCTCACGAGTCGATTTGCTCCTTCCCGGTCTAGACGCCGGACGAGACAGGACTAATATTAGATCGGGGAGTTGTCAATTTGAACCGATAAGTATGCAGGTTCGAAATTGTTCGTCGCTTCGTTTCAGCGTACGTTTTACGTGCGGCCTTCTTTGTTTTTCAGAGAATCTTGCGCTATAACTTTGCCGCCTGGTTTGGTCTTAGTCGGGTGGGTCTAAATGCTATACTTACTTTCAGCAATAGTAATCCGGCGTAAATGCGAAAAATCAACGAAAATGTCTGAATTATACAAAAATGCGCGTTTTTGAGTTGAAACTAGTACATAAATAGTAACCTAAAAAAGTCAACCTTTTACAATGACGTTCAATTAAAAAACTAGACTCACAATCACGCTCAAATATTGTCCGAAGCAAAAGTCTGCCCACCCGACTATTGGGCAGAGTTTTCGTTTAGTTGTATATAATTGACATTAAACACTAAATGCCACGAGATAAGGTGTTAATTTGAACGAATGTGTTAATGTCATCAGTGTCAAAGCCACTCGGACGTTTTTTGAGGAATTTTTCTCCTTTTATTGTTCTTTAAATGAATGTGGCAAGAAACTCTATGTTATTCCCTTAAATCACTAAATGTTTAAGATCAGGATCAAACGCTTGGAATCGAACTATCCTAGACGAAGTAACATTTTGACAGCGATAGCGAAATTCGCTAACTTCAAATTGTATGGATTTGACAGATGCCTTAGAAAAGTCATGTGGTCAATGGATATTGAAAGTACGGGTTTTGACATTCGCAATCGCAAATGAGCGATAACAAACGTCATAAGTGCCGCTTGTCTAGGGCCTCTGAGCACTTGATTTAGTATAATGGTGAACTAAAATTGTTTTAGATGTCAATTTATAAAGCTTTGCGTGGTGAGACTGGTGAGGTAACAGGGCACCTAAAAATTCAATGCTTTCGAATTAAAAAGATAAAATTGGTTAATCATTTATTAATGTCAAACTGCTTAAGATCTTTCAATTTCATACTATTAACATAGAATCGTTACACTGTTTCTCAATTTGGGGTCAAATATAAAAATTCCCGTAATACATAAATTCACTTTCATCAAGTGATTGGGCCTTTTGCGGCTGAGGTTGTGGAGTTGGAGTGCAGCTCGGTTCAGAGTGGCACTTGCAGACTTTAGTCGGTTGTGGTTTGCAACAGCAGTTCTTACGCGACCCATGGGTCATTTGAAATGGTCTCACATCGTATCTGTCTGCACATTTAGTGTTTACAGACGCATCTTGCAGTTCAATGGTGCATATGTAACTTTTTGATCGACATTTTGGAACTCCAACGCAACATGGCCGCTCTACCGGTTGTGGTTTGGGGCAGCATGGCCGTACTGGTTGGGGCTTAGGGCAACATGGCTGTTGTACTGGTTGGGGCTTAGGGCAACAAGATCTCGATGACGGTTTTTTCTGCGTCTGAGTGCTGCAGCATAATTCTTGGTCGCTTTCATCACTAAATATTGACATAGACTTGAAAGAGGTGCAGCAAGCTTCTGTCTCGATACCAAAACTTTTGTTGGACTCGTCAGACATACTGCCAGACTCTTCATCGCTTGGGAATAGAGAAGGATCGAAAGAGCAGCTGCGTTTCTTATTCGACATCCTATCGACTCTCTCCTGGCAAATCGAGCATGTCGACTGTTGTGATTTCTGTTTCATGCAAATCGGGCAGTCATTTTTGCGTTTTTTAGGTTTTGAACACAGTTGGCAGGATGAAGATTTCTTGATAGCTGGCTTTGGCTTTTTCTGAGTAGGACACGAGCATTTGCGCTCGACTTTATTGCTTTGTTCCGTACAATGTTTGCATAAGGAGCTAGAACGTTTGATAGGCTTCTCAGATCTACAGGAACATTTTGGTTTGCTAGCGCTTTCGGCTTTCTTACAATGACTGCAAATGGAACTTGATTTTGAAGGAGGTTTGTCGCCTCTGCATGAACACTTTGGCTTTGATTCTTCTTTACAGTGCTTGCAAAGAGAAGGTTCTTTGGAAGGGGGTTTTGAAGTTTTGCACGAGCATTTAGGTTCACTTTTGGTACTTTCATTGCAGCTTGGGCAACTACTAGAGGTTTCTTTTGGTTTCGTGCAGGTAGGACAACCACCAGAGGTTTCTTTTGGTTTCTTGCAGGTTGGACAACCATCAGACGTTTCCTTTGGTTTCTTGCAGGTAGGACAACCACCAGACGCTTCCTTTGGTTTATTGCAGGTTGGACAACCATCAGACGTTTCCTTTGGTTTCTTGCAGGTAGGACAACCACCAGACGCTTCCTTTGGTTTATTGCAGGTTGGACAACCATCAGACGTTTCCTTTGGTTTCTTGCAGGTAGGACAACCACCAGACGTTTCCTTTGGTTTATTGCAGGTAGGACATCCACCAGACGTTTCCTTTGGTTTCTTGCAAGAGCATTCGGGTTTTTTACATGTGCATTCGGGTTTTTTACATGTACATTCAGGTTTTTTACATGTACATTCGGGTTTCTTACATGTACACGGAGGTTCCTTTTTTTCTTCTTTCTTACATGTTGGACACCCTTCCTTCTCGCCACATGGACATTTGAGTTCTTTAAGTTTTTTTTCTTCTTCAGCGTTAGTAACACAAATTTTACATTGAGATTTGGGTTTAGCTCCTTTTTTGCAAGATGGGCATGTGCTTTCAACCTCTTTTGGTTTTTGAGAATCCGATGCTCCACAGGCTGGGCAAGAAGGATTTTTTTCAATTGGAGTTTCTTTTAACTTCATATATTCAGCGTTTCCTTTGCAAATTTTACAATTCGGTTTCGATTTAGCACAAGTAGGACACTTACTTTTAATAGAAGTTTCAGACTTAGAACCATCTGGATTCATCTTCACACCGCAAACCGAACAAAAACCTGGAGAATTTGACTGTTGACCTTTCTCTTCGCAAGTTTTGCACACTGCTGACTTTGATTCTTTTTTATCACAAGATGGGCAAACCTGTGTACTTTTATTTTTTTGAACACTATCAGCGCAACATTTATCTTCATCTTTATCAGGCGTGCCACAAATAGAGCAACTTCCTTCAGATTTCTTGTTTTGTGGTCCAGTTTTCTCATCACAGACATTACAGTCAAGCGCTTTCTTTTTCTCCGCTTCACTGCATACTGGACAGGCTTCGTGTGGCTTCCCTTTCTTCGGCTTGGTGTTATCGCAATACTTGCACGCATGTTTTTGTTCCTTTTCTTTACCTTTACCTTTGTCCTTTTTACCCTTGGGATCAGGGGGAGGCTCCTCTTCTTTTTTCTTTTGTTTACCACACACAGGACAGCCGTCAGCTGCTTTATTGTCACTTATATTATTTTGAGAAGACTTCTTACTACATGTTGGACATGTGCCGCATTTAGATGATGATTCTGGAAGTGATTTTCTAGATTCCACTGCGGTGCATAGAGGACAAGCGGCATGATCCGCCTTCTTTTTACCCTTCTTGCCTTTGTCTTGGGAGCAATAACGGCATGAGTGTTTGGCGGGCTTCTCTTTTTTACTTTTCTTTTTGGAATCATTAGACGAGTCACTTGATTTTTGTTTGAGATTGCAAAATGGACAGGTCGAAGATTGACTTGATTCGGTACCAGATGCTGAACTAACGGGTTCAGATTTATCTGCGCAGACTTTGCATAAAGAGCTAGAAGAACTTTTGTCCTGCGCGCTGCAAACGGGACAACTTGGTTTTGGTTTAGATTCTTTGCCTTTACTACATTCAGGGCAAGACGACTTTGACGATTTTGATGACAACGATGTTTTAGATTTTGATGGGCCACATACAGAGCATGATGGTTTTTCTGATTCCTTGGGCTTTGAACAAACGGAACATTTAGTATCTGGTATAGATGATGCTTTGCAGACTGGGCAACTTGGTAATTTCTGAAGAGCCTCGTTTGATTTAGCACATGTAGGGCAAGAGGGAGTTTTAGGTTTCTTTTCTTCCTGCGATTTGCTGGCACTGCAAGAAGGGCAACTATGCTTTTTACTTGGTTTCTCCTCTTTAGGCTTTTCGCATGACGGACACGCGCTTGGCTTCTTTGGTTTATCGCATTTCGGACATTTAGACGTATCTTGTTTATCTTTATCACAAACAGGACATACAGACGCCTGCGATTTCGTTGTATTACAACTAGGACATGTACTTTTCGGTTTCTCCTTCTCCCTTCCACACTTAGGGCACTTATTCCCTTTTTCCTTTCCAGACGTACAAACAGGACAAACAGAGGAATCTGATGAGGATTTTCTTTCGCTCTTACCACTGCTTCTACAAGATTTGCAGTCAGTGTCAGAACCACCCGGAGACTTGGCATCGTAATTACATGTTATACACGCTGATGATTTATGCTTCTTGGATATTCTAGAGGACTCGTGTTGAGGGCAAACTATAAGCGTCGAATCGGGCCTTGGAATAAGTTTGATGTTGCAACAGCTAGATCCAGTAGCTGATGGCCTAATTAGATGCCTTTTCACTCTGCAAGACGAACATCTGTGTGACGGGCTAGATTTACCACTTCGAGAATAACTGGAGACTCCATTTAAATCAGGTGTAGAAGTGCAAGTGTCTCTACACATTGCATCTGTCCGTGCTTGTCTTATATCACCACCTAGGCTTTCAATACAAATTTTATTATCACAACATGTGCCTTTATTGCCTCCAGTTCTTCTTGGTGGTTCAGGAGGAATGGAAGTTGATTCGATAGCTTGACAAATAGGACAACTAGTTTTTTCAACAAGCTTCACACAAGATGATTTACCCGATAGTTGAGATGCATCTGATTGGAATGAGACTTGTGATTTTGTTGAAGACCCAGTCTTCTTTATACTACCTCCAGGGCCTAAATACTCTGACCTCTTCTTTACCACTTCCTGTCCTGCTTGAGAAGTTTTCTCTATTGTTGTTGTTATAATTTGCTTCTGCTCACTTACAGTGCCATCTTTGTGTTGTAATTTAATAATTTTTACTATTTCTTCAGTTTTAGTTTCAAGGTAGTCTACATCTCGTTTATCTTTCTTTGTTCCCTCAGGAGGTAGCTTAACTGATTTGTGTGAATCAGATTGAGGCATCTTCTCACGAGCTTTGGTTTCATATTCTTCGTTTTTCTTACAAAGTTCGCAAAGCGAAAGGTGTAACGGGGCATTCGCGAATTCTTCTATAGTGCCTTTAAATGAATTGCACGTTTCAATAAACTTTTCTGTGCTGGGTGTGACCATTCCATCCGAATTGGCCAAGTCGAACATAACCTCGTCTATATGAGACATTAGTTTTTCTAATCTCTTCTTTTCTTCCTGTTCACTCTCTTGGGATGTTTCTTGAGGAGATTCGCAACATATTGAGAGAGTCATGTCAGATGACTCAGTGTCAGCCATAGCAGCGCAATGAGGACACAATGATGCTGATCTTGTATCTTCTGACTCATCTTCATAAGTGGACATGCAGTTGCAACATATAGCTTCAGTTTTAAAATACTTTTTGGAATCTCTCAACTTTTTTTCTTTAACTCTCTTCAGTCTGAACATTTCTTCTCTCTCCATCTCCTCTAACTCCGTCAGTATGTAACCGACACTGGCTAGTATCCGTGGAACGACAGTTTTTGCTAAAACGTTCCTTTTCCTGTAAATAAATCGTTTGGCTTAGATTTTTTGTTTTTCCAAACTATTTAGCCGTCGATGACTCACCCTTCATATTATTTTTGCACTTAAATAATTTCGTTTGTTCTAATGAAAAATGGTTTCAGGCTCATAAAGAAAATTTAAATTATGAAGTATTTTTTTATATTCAAATGCCAAAATTACATAATACATAGTAATAAACAAAAGTAGAATTTCAAATATACGTTTTTATTTTATCCTTTAGTAACCAAACTGTACAGTTATCATTAAATAATCTAAATATTAATTTTTAACCACAAAATTCATTTTTACTTCTTGTTACTTTTCTTCATAGTACCTTCATAATTTTTATGTTTTTGGATAAAGTTGTTGTAATACGCACATACTATGGATACTATACAATTATTATGAAATTTCCGGATGTAGGTACTAAAAAATATTTACATATTGTTATAATAATGGTTGTGAAATATTAATGATTCGAATTGCAACTCATCCAAAGATTGCATGGAAGTAACAACCTCGAACACATAAGCAGATGAATTGTGTCCATTAAACATGTTTAAGTCAATTGACAGACTTTGCCTTAGATTTGGTGTTGCTATAGGTGGCAGTCTTATAATACCTTCCGATTTTGCATTTCTTATAAAACCACGTCTTGGATTTACATTTCCACACAAAGTCACACATATTTTATCATCATCATCATTATCATCAGGGACGTCATCAAACTCCTCTCCATCATTGTCATCATCATCATCATCGCCGCCATCGAGATTTGTTTCAGTTGGATCATGTCTGTTCTTTCTTATTATTATAGTCTCAGTTTCTTCACGAATCGTTCCATCTTCGTTCATAGTTCTAGTTACTCTTGTAATTTTACGGATTTTCTTTTCGAAATAGCCAAGAGAGCTATCTACTGGACTTGGGGGTTCTGGTTCAGGTGGCGGGGGCGGTGGTAGTAGTTCAGGACATTCTTCATCCTCTGCATGCTTCTGACAATGTTTACAAAGTTCTGGTGGTGGCTTTGTACAACTATCGCAAGGGTATGGCAACTGATCTCCTTCCAGTCTTATTATTCCACGGCATGAATCACAGGGTTCCACTGCGTAAGGTAGTACTGGTTTTAGGGGCTCTTTGAACGTTTCGATACATTTATCACACACTTCACCTTCCTCTTGCGGCTCTTCCATATCTTCGTCGCAAGTGCAACCACTAGTGCATTGACCAGTACATGTCACTGGGGCTTCTTCTTTCTTTTTCTTTTCACGTAAAGGATACTTTTCATAAACCTCTATTCTATCTTTAGTCATCTCACAAGTTTTCAAAAAATCTTCGACGCTTGCCGACATTGTGCCTTCTCCTTTTAAGTCGTTAATTAATTCGATTACACCTTGGATATTGGTCTTAAGTTCAGCTAATGTCTGTGGTTTTTCTTCTTCGTCCTCATCTTTGTATTCGAATAGTTTCTTCAAATTTTCGCAACACTCAACAAACTCATCTACGCTGTCATCAAGCAAACCCTCTTTTTGAGCCACCGTACTCAAATCAATAGTTTCCTCAAGCTGTTCAACTAATCTTCTCACGTCATCATCATAATTTCGACGTGGTGATCTGGCTCTCTTTTTGTATTCTTCCAATTTCACTTTAAAGTCTTTGCAAGAAAGCATAAACTTTTCTAAACTCGTTGATGCTAATCCTTCTTCCTTGATGCCGGTGGTAAGTTTTTCAAGCTGACATACATGATCTTTTAAGTGGCTTATTTTTTCTGCATCTATATTTCTTGTTGGTCCATCATTTAAATATTCATCAATCCTTAGTTGAACAGATGCACAAGTTTTGACAAAATTTTCAACACTGGGTGTGAGTAGGCCTTGGAGTTTATAATCTTCAGTCATTTCCACAACATCTTTGATTTGTTGTTTAAGATTAAGTAACCGAGCTTTTGTATCTTCATTAATAGGTTTGCTATCGACCTGTCTTGCATGTATATCTAATTTTTCATCCACTGCCTCACATGTCTCTATGAAGTGTTCCATACTCGTTGATAGTATAGTTTCATTTCGGAAATTTTGAGTTAAATCTATTACTTCTCTAAGATGTAACTTAAGATGTTCCAAACGATCTTTTAAGTTTTCATCGATTTCGTCATCGGTTTTTTTATCAAAAAACCTGTCTATCTTACATTTAGCCTGCTCACAAATGTTTAAGAAATCATCCATATTCGTATTTGTTCCCCCGGTGTCCACCATAATCTTAGCTAGCATAATAATTTCGGCAAGCATTTTTTTAAGATGATCTAATCTATTGTCTTCATCAGGAGGAGGGGCTCCAGTTGAAAGAAATTTTGTATCTGGTTCTGCTACTATACCTTGAGATGGAGGTTTGTAAATCTCTTTAATTGATTCAATCTTTGTAGGTAATTCAATTGGAGCATCTTTAGGTTTTGGCTGAGTTGGTTCTGAAGGTGGTACTAATGTTGGGACAGGTTGCGGAGGTTGTGGAGGTTGTGGAGGAGCGATTGTTTTTGGTATCTCACGTACTGTTGGCTCGGTCTTAATCGGTTTTGCTTTATGCTCATGAGATTCTTTTGGCTCTCTTGTTTTATTTTTTGCATTCGGATCTTCGCTTTCTATAGGTTGGTTACATATAGGGCATAGTTCGGGTTCAGCATGTTTTTTCTTAGCCTCTTCCTCCATTTGGGCCTTCTTTTTCTTAATAATCTTAATCCTAAACAACTCTTCTCGTGCAAGTTCTTCCAATTCAAGCATTATGTAATGTATCGTGGCTTTTGTTCTCGGTATTACAACTTTGTTCATGACGTTTTCTCTTCTGCAGACAAATTTTATCTTTTATTACATCTCTTTTATATGTGCTGCCGTGGACTACCCTTTGTTCTTCTAAGGACTATCCGGAAATTTCATAACTTTTTTTAAATATGTCAGTTACATGTAATTCGTGAAATAACAAGACAAGATGGAATAGCCTAAATAATATAATGATCAAGCTGCATGAAAAAGGGTCCATATTTTCCCAAAACTTTGATAGCAACAAAAACGATACCTTATTCATCACGTTCACAGTTGACTAATGTTTAATCTGAATATGTTCGAACATTTATTATACTTGACGTGGGCGACAAATTAGAATGGGCGGTAGATGGAAACGCCTCTTGAAATTTCGAACTTGAAGCAAACAGTTCTTTCAACGTTAACTCGGAACGATTTTCTTTGCTTCCGACAACAGTTACACAGCAGACGTCATAATTGGTGCCAACAGATAACATACTAGCTGATGACATACAATGTCTCACAGCTGGACAAGTCAATGATGATACGTGCACTATTGGGTCTGACCTGAATCGCCGAAACAATGACGCTTTTCTTGGTCTAAAAGCTGATCTGTCATTTAATAAGACTATGCCAACTGTCCTAGAACAACAAGATGGCGGGCTAGACTTAGAAGACTTTGTAGATGTGCCAGATACACTTGACGGCTGATACATCGAACTTCTTGCATCATCATCATCATCTTTCTGTGGCGGAGGTCGCGCCGGTATTTTAGTTTCTTTCTTTGTCTTTATGACTCTCTTTTCTTCAGTTATAGTTCCATCTTCTTTTTTTACTCTTATAATTTTAGTGACCGTCTTATATTCAGTCTCGAAAACGCCTAGTTCTAAATTAACAGGCGTGTCAAATTCTTTCTTTTTAATTAACCTGGCAGCTTCTTCCTGTTCTTGTTTTATACGAGCTAATTGTGCTCCCTTAGCTGCTTGCTCTTCTTCATACTTCTTAATACACAGATCACATAATTTATCGACAGAAACATCAGATGCTATTTTAGGCAGATGCGGCTCTTTACAGGTTTGTTCTGGTTTTGGTTCTGGTGGGGGAGCTTCCACAACAATTTGGCCTTTAGAATCCTTTTTCCCTAATTTCTCCCTCAACTCGCTAGCAGTTTGTAGGAACTTTTCAACGCTTGGTGCTAACCCTTTGCCCTTAATTCCTTCCGTTATGTCAATAATTTCACTAATATTCCTTTTGAATAATTCCAGCATGCTTTTGTCAGTTTTGCCCTCTTTCTCGTCTAGTAACTCTGCTTCGTCTTCAGAAGTTATTTTTGTAAGAGGAGTCATCACCACACCGCATACAGGGCACTCTTCTTCCTTCATATTATCTTTAAATTTCTCTAAGCAAGCCTTACAGCCATCGACAGGGGCGGTGTGGGAACAAACAGGTTTGAACATTCTCCTTTTGATTTCCAAAATCTTCTTTAGTCTAAAGAATTCCTCTCTTGCCATTTCTTCCAACTCATCGTTTATGTAGGCTATGCTAGCGTTTGTTCGGGGTACAACCACTCTTCCCAAAACGTTTTGTTTCCTGTCAAATTTGTCTTTATTATTTTCTTCTGTCATATTATTGTCAGCTGCCGATTCTATCCCTTAAGGACTGCACAGGTTACCCTGTTAGTATATGTTCAATTTATCTCTCATTTAATTTTTTTCAAACTTTTGCTTCATGCAATCTTCTTGGTTATTTTATTTGTCTTCTATATTATTCTCTCTCCTTCTGTTTTAAAGTCAGACTAAAAGCCCCGCTGACGATGAACTCTATTTAGTTTAGGTCTTAATGTAATTGTTTGTTAGAATCGAAGCTAATTAAATTATTAAAACGAATCTTAAAATAGTTTTTATGACAATTGAAGTTACCTCAAAAGCAGTTTGACAGAAGTGCTAATAACGTAATATAAGAGTAAAATAATGCAAAATCTTTATTCTCTAAGTACCTACCTATGTTTTGGTTCATTTTAGAATTTTGAGAGTAAAAAGTTCGCACGTGCTCGCAGACAAATAAAAATATTATAACGCAACTTATTGGTTTCAGCCACGTAACGCCTGATCAATCTAAAATAGCAATTGCTGAGTTCCTTTGAAAACGAGGGGACAAAACAATCATACAAAAATTAAAATCCTATATAAATATTATTAAGGTTCATTTTCGAAGACAGCACTAATAACCACTTGTTACCTACATTAAAATAATTTAGGAATTTATTTATTCCCCGATTTTGTCCGATTCAAAATATCAATTCTGTCGTTTAACAATAATTGTCTTTAAAAATATGTAGAACGACCAACATCAGATGTGAAAAGACACTGTAAAAGAGGAATAAATTGTATTGCATTTGTAAACTTTTTTCTGTAAGTATATAACTATTAATTTTAGTATATATTTAATATATAAATGTTTCGTTGTCATATACAGGGACCCGTCCAGTCCTTAGATAGACGGAAGGGTGAGTTCATCGGCAGCTTGGCCCTAAATTAAGGGCTTTTTTCAACAACTACAACTACAATTAAATAAAAAACCTTAGGTCCAAACTCAAACCAATTATCATAATATAATAAGGGAAATTATTTAAGTGTTTATCCAAAAAAGGCTGTAACGTGCACCAAAATAAACCAAAGGCACACCAAAGGTTAGGTTAGGTTAGCAATTACATTTTTTTGGTGCACGTTTCAGCCTTTTTTGGTGTACGGTTATTACAAGCCCTATAATATAATCTGTAGTATCACTCTGGAAGGCAAAAGGCAAATTAAGTATCAAGCAAGACCTATAAAGAAAATAATAGACAAGTTTTTTTTAAGTGCCTTTTTAATATCGTTTACGTTTTGTGATTTGAGTTTGTGCCTAAATTTCTTTGGTTCCAAAACATAGAAACAGGGGATGTCCTTCGTATTATTAGTTCTAATGTTAAAAAATATTATACTCGTAATTATTTCAAAGACCAAATTATAAATATTTTTAGCTTTTTAACACAAAGGTACAATATCGTACTAATGGAAAATCATTGTCTTCTGTGAAATTTTCGGGACACCTTTTTTAATTTTATTAATGCTTGCGTTGATATTTATAATAATAAGAGTTTGATTTTAGGACACTAATTGGAAAGCCATCCCTTATTTTGTAGCAAAATAATAACATCTACATAGTACAAAAAGTCAGCTTTTTTAACCTAGACATGTCGCCCATCTGATGGTTCACCCGCGCGTAATTTCCTTTTTCAACTATCCCCCCTTCCCCCCACTTTTCCGGGATAAAAAATATCCTATGTTCTAATCCCGGTTATAAACTATACGTGTGCTAAATTTCATCTAAATCCGTTCATCCGTTCTCGACTTATAAGTGTTGTAACAAACACGACTTTCTTTTATATATATAGATTCTTTAAAAGCTGTCATTCTGTACCTACAACGTACCTACTTTGCCATAATTATATTTCTACGAGTATATTTAGAAGTTCCCTTAGGTCATATTTAAAACATTAAAAACTATTTTTGAAATAGAAAAATATAACGTAACTTTTTTTGTCTACGTTAAATGATAAATGTGGTACAGTCAACAGCACATCACGGTATACACTTGCAGTTCGATAATAGCGCTTATGCCCTCGACATAAGAGCGGTACAAAGTCCAAAGTGTTACGTCTGACGTGCTGTTGACTGTACATAGTTAATGTTTTAATTTTATGACCCATTTCACTTTTTAAACCAGAGATTTTAGTTACAGCAAATATCGAATCAAAATACCTAATATCGTAGTGTTTTTTTTTTTATGAGAAATAAGTGTGTTATTTGACCTTCTTTCAGGCTCTTCTTTTTTACTTATCGACTGATTTTTAAAACGGGCATTGTATGAAAGTTTGAGGAACTCGTAAAATATCACTTTACTGCGAGTTGTATATTGAAAGATGGTTAATGTTAGAAACGTTTTCCTTTGAAAAACCAGTACCAACGACTAAAATCTCTGGTCACCAGGAACTCTTACGTAACTACAGCATCACTTACTTGGTAGCGTTCTTATTCGCGACCTCCACGAGGGTGAAGCTGGTCCTCAACTCCAACATGAGGATCATCCTCTTCAGCAGTTCCAGCCACGCCACCTTGGCTTCGTGGATCTTCTGACCTCCCTTCTCTATGCCGAGATGCTCGTACGGTTCTACGCCTGACTGTGGAAGCATGCTTGGATGAGCGATTTGTTTTAGTGTTGACGCCGATAGATGGCGTTATTTGCTAGAAAAGATTTTTGACTTAGGCTATTGACGCCTAGCCAGCGTGCAGCAATCTGACTTTCTCATTTTAGCATTTTGTTTAGATTGAGACTGATTTGAGATAGCTCTTCGCTAATGGATAAAAATACATATGTAAAGCCTGACCAGGAATATTAAAAACCTGCTCTCGAGGCGCCACATAAGCTAATGGTTATAGCAACACTGGGTTCCTATGGTTACTCTCACAATTAACCAAATAACCAATAGTAACAAGGCACCGTTAACAATTAATATCACAATTTGGCAGAATAACAATGAATGACATCTTATTTTTTACTAGCCTTCCGCCCGCGGCTTCGCCCGCGTGAACTATAGGACGTTATCCCGCGGGAATATCTTGTAAATTGTAGCCTATGAGTTATTCTGATGTATAAGCTATATTATTGTAAAGTTTCATTAAAATCAATTCAGTAGTTTTTACGTGAAAAAGTAACAAACGTTCATCCATCATCCATGCGCCCCCCGGCCGGTCGGTACCGCCGCAACCGCTATCTCCCTGCATTTTAAATCTGTAATATCTTCAAAAATATTCATTTAAATTGCATGCTGTAAAGGGCCATATTGATCTATATTACATGCACAATTTATTTAAGGTACTTAATTGGATACGGATTAATACTGTATTGCTCAAAATCGCTTTTTCGTAAATATGTCCTTATTTTCTCATTAGTAAAGGATAAAAATGGTTATTGTGGGTTATCCCTAATAGATAGACATATACCATCGCGGACTTTTTTGTAAACCTTTTTAAGGTGAACAATACCGTAGTACATTATTTTGATCTATCTCGTAGGGTTCAGCCAGCGTTTGCAATGTAAGCGCAAAAAAATGTGTTTATTTACGACCTTAAATTAAAAACCTATAAAATTATCAGTGTTTCTCTACTATATTATGCATGTATTATACATATAAACCTTCCTCTTGAATGAGTCTATCTAATAAAAAAAACCGCATCAAAATCCGTTGCGTAGTTTCAAAGATTTAAGCATACAAAGGGACATAGGGACAGAGAAAGCGACTTTGTTTTATACTATGTAGTGATTATTTGATTGTTGCCACTTGAAGAAATTAGTTCCAATATTTTTCCGCAATATGGCGAGGTTTTTTATATTCCTGGTCAGGCTATATAGCTGGTAAATAAAATGAATAAAAATATGTAAGCTTGGCGAACATTTGTAAAATATTGGTATAGTTCCTTCTCTTAGATAATAGCCATTAAGATGGCAAATAATTAGGTAGAGTACCGCATCTCTTTCTCTACCTATGGAAAATAATGTGAAGGAATATTATATTTTGATTGTTTGAGTGACGTATACGCGTGCGTAACGACTCTTGAAACCGTTAACGTGCACTTTTAGCTGACTTGCAATCTTACTTTGATGTCGTCTGTCTGTTATATGTAGGGCATTCCGATAAATCGCTACAAGTAGGTACATACATAATATGATTATCTGTTGTATAGATACGTACCTCTACAATATCATACTGGATCACTTTGACTCCGGAAACTGTCTTGATATTGGAAGTCACCAACACGCTTGACTGTAAACAAATAAAGTATTTAATAATAAAATAAATAAAATATTAAATAATTATCTTTGGACATTATTCACACAGCGCTGTCTAGCCCCAAACTAAGCATAGTTTATATACTACTTAAACTATGTCAGACAACGGATAAACATTAATTTATATTTATATTTTTGTAAAAACATACATATTACATAGAAACATCCAGACCGATACAAATACACATGTTCATGCACACAAATGTTTGTACCGTGCGGGGATCGAACCCGCGACATCTTGGTGTGATAGTTAGCTAACTTCTCAACAATTACACCAAATGGCTCGTCATTGTTATGTTATTTATTTTTCAAAATCCACAACTAAGCTTTTTTTGGCTCTAAAGTCTTTAATATACATTTGATATTATATATAGTAACACACGTCACATATACCTAATATAGGTACAGTCAACAGCACATCACGGTATACACTTGCAGTTCGATAATAGCGCTTATGCCCCGGACATAAGAGCGGTACAAAGTCCAAAGTGTTACGTCTGACGTGCTGTTGACTGTACATATAACTGCATTGTTAACTCGTTTTTGGCAACAAGTGCATTTATCATGTTTTACCAGTAAGCCAACGATATCTGTAGTAAAGTAATAGAAATGAAAAAATTAAGACAATAAAAAGAGGTTTAAGATCCTATATGTTAATAAGTTAATTATCTCAATAATAAAATTGATAAATAAACATTCGTGTGATAAACGACAGGTCATTATTCAGCTTGATAACCAAATTAAGCAGTTTATTGTTGTTAATAATAATCTGCCAATCATTGGCAGACAACTCATTACAGATTCGTTTAAAAGTCAATGATGAAATTAATGATTTGTTCCAATGGCTATCGCTTGTTTTTACATGAAAATCAATGATATTGATGACTAATTAATACTCGAATTTGGCTAGTCTCGAGAATGGATAAATTTTATAAAAAAATAAACTATTTTCATTTGTCAAGGATGTTTTAAAACTATTTAAGAAAAAGTTTTTTTCTATTTAAGAACACACAAAATCATTAAACATCGAGACAAAAAAACAACGAAAATAAAAAACTGTTATTGCTATTGCCATCATGATCTAGTGGTCAAAGTGTCTAGCTGTCATCTCGAGGTCCTACGTTCGATTCCCGATTCGAGCATTTGTGTTGTTTTTTTTACAAACACAATAATTAAGCCAATACATGATATAATCGTAACTTAACGATATGTTAATTTCCTTTTTCAGCAGTCATTTTAAATGTATACGTTATAGGTATTTTGTAGTTTCAGCTGTGTTGTGCGTGGCTAATCAGTGGAAACAAAAAGTGTTATAAAACAAATACCTATTTCTTTTACATAAAATTACTATTTAGTCACAGAATTGTTATCATAGTAATGTTATTACTCGTGTTTAAAACGATAACAGCTTACGAAAATAACGTCGAGATAATACAAATAGAATGTGTAGAGAAATTTCGACATGCCTCTCATTGCCTTCGTGGCGCAATCGGTTAGCGCGTTCGGCTGTTAACCGAAAGGTTGGTGGTTCGAGTCCACCCGGGGGCGATTCTTTTGTTCCTTTTTTTGGACTCTACTAATAAACTCATGAAAGCTTGATCTATTAATAATGTTGACAGTTTTATTCATTAGGTTTGAAGAAAGGAAGTCGGATTCAATTCTCTTTTTGGTAAGTTAATTTTAGGGTTCCGTAAAAACTATTATAAAACGGAACACTTAATCAAAAAGCACATAATACTTTCTGGATTAACTTACTTACCAGGTGGTAGGATCCTGTACTGGGCCGTCTAGGTGGGTACCACCGCAGTGCCAGATATTTTCCCGTGAAATAGAAGTGTGTCAAAGCACTTCTGTGTTTCGGGGAAAGGGCACTGAAGCTTGTGAAATTTTTGGGTATATTATGAGACCTAATCTGTCGTCTCGGTGTAACGGGCACAGGGGGCGGTGCCAGACAGTAAATGCTTAGTTACTGTTTGGCACTGAACTGTCCAAGGGCAGACGTGCGTGGCACCTCTACCATCAGGTGTACGATCTGCTCGTCCTGTTGCACATTGCAATAAAAAAAATAACTAAATCAAATTTTACAAGGCATTGTTTTGATAGTTTGCAATACTGCACAATTTTAACAAAACAGCAATATTTTCAAGTACCTATTGACAATATAATATCTATCTAATGTCGTGGCCATATTATCGTAGATTTGACAATTTCATGAAATGCTTGAGTACCTACCTATTTGACGAAATGGTTGCATTTCGTAAAATGATCAACTTTCTATTGGCCATAATTCAAATAGAGTCGAATTAGCGGCGTCGCCACTGTGCAGCGAATAGTGTAAATATAATTCCCGTGAAAATGCTAGGGGTGTACCTATGTAATCCAATTGAATAAATAACCCGTCATGGGTCATAGTTTGAGAGGTGGCATCGCAACCCTGTTACATAATAATATAATAATGGATCTATTTTTGGAAAAACTAGAATACTGAGTGTATGAGTGAGTAATGTTTTAGTGGTACCTTTCTAAACTTTTTAACACAAAAATACTTTGTTTAAAACTTTACAGTATTCACTTATTTTGTTTTTAAATATTTATTTATACTGCAGGTTATTTGCTGGTTGGTTTTTGTAATAGCCGAACTAGGTTCTCAAAATGACAGCGTGTGTTGTGGCAACCCTATTACCATTTATTACTTACAAATCATTTTGTAAACCTTTTAATATCATCAATATTACTCATCATAAGTGATTGATAAACGCTTTTTTAGTAAATTTTGCCTCCGTGTATTTCGCCCGGCCCAGTATCGCCTTCGTGGCGCAATCGGTTAGCGCGTTCGGCTGTTAACCGAAAGGTTGGTGGTTCGAGTCCACCCGGGGGCGATTTTTTTGGAAAAGTCCATAATTTTATAGTCAAGAGAAAATACAGTTGCAGTTTTTTTCGGAGGAGAATGCTTTTAGGCACCATAAAATCCGCAGGCTGGCTAGACCTGCGGCCTAGTGTGAGACTCGGGAACAAAGCGTCCCACTACCCACTTAACTCCCCCGGTTTCTCTGTTCCGAATGGGACGAGCTGGTTCCAGCCTTGTGGCTATTAACCAGCCCATCTAACATGGCTACTTTTCATAAAATTAAAATCTATCGTCATTATTTTATTCTGAATTCTTTTTTTGATTCTGCTTTGGCATATATTTGATTCCATAGAAAAAAAGGACAAAAGAATCGCCCCCGGGTGGACTCGAACCACCAACCTTTCGGTTAACAGCCGAACGCGCTAACCGATTGCGCCACGAAGGCGATACTGGGCCGGGCGAAATACACAGGGGCAAAATTTATCACGTTTTTATTTATTTATGATGTAAGACATAATGTTTTCTTTAGAATGAAATAATAACTATTGTATTTACACAATGCCAACGAATAGAAAAAGCATAGCTTATACCTATACGGCCCATGATCTGAAGGTCCGAGGTTTAATTCCCGGGCGAGCTAAATTCATGTCATATTTTCGACACAGCTTGGGTTTGTATTGATCTTAATGCGGATTCATTTGGCAAGCGTGGTGATTAAGCTATAATAGAAGTAACCATCATTGTAACAATGCTTTAATTTCAATTATATTTATAGAGGCCTTGTTCCTACAATAGAGTACTAATAGGCTGATAAAGTAAATAAAGTTAAGTATGAGCCTATTAATGTCCCACTGCAGGGCAAAGGCCTGCATCCTTGAAATCAAGTTATCGTTACAAAAATAGGTATTGGCATAATCACCACGCTTGCCAAATGCGGATTGGTGATCACAAACCCGAGCTGTGTCCGAAAAAGCAACACAAAGTTAGCTTGACCCGGGAATTGACCCCAGGATCCCGAGATCTTGGCCTGGTACTTAAACAACTAGCTAGAACAACGAGGCGTTCAACTTACTAATAATAGGCTGATACTTTACTTTATTAAGACAAAATGATTAATTACAATAACGTTATCATAACACTGGTCTACAAAATTTTACTTTTTGTGTGTCCATCAATTGAATACTATATTTTTATACTGCTTTGAGGTAACTGAATACGAAAACACAGATATATTTTTTTAATTAGCTCTTATTTTGGAAATATACCTAATATACAAAATTTGACTTTTAGTAACATGTTAAAGAACAAAATAATTTATTAAAAAAAAAAAATATATTTATTTATTATTATTTTTTACTTTTTATAAAAAATTGGGAATATTGAAATATTAACATAATATTTAAACGTGTTTAATTAAGATTTTCGCTTCTTTTTCTTTAATCTTTTGTAATCGCTGTTAGGGGTATCTCTTCTCAAATTCCAGCAGTAGTCCGCTAACATTGACGCATTCCATCGGCCCTGGTATATGTTTTCCATTGTCGAGATATCTTGATTCGCCATGTTCGCCACTTACATCACCGCAGTTAGAAGGGAAAAAATCAAGATGAGAATGAAGAAAATAAATTTTTAGAGACCCACAAACTGTGACGATTGTGAGGTTGTAGGCTCATTGTAGTCAACTTCCATTGAAATTATCTCTTCTTCAGAATCTTGCTGGTACTCTTCGGGATGTCGAGGAACAGGTAAATCGATTCCGTGTGGTACAGGTCGCGACACAGAGGCTACAAAAGGGTATACCACGTTTCGTGTCTTTTTTCTTGATATACCATACTGGATGGAGTCAAGCAAAAGTAACAGTCATTCGCATGATTGGTAGGTTCCCTCCTCATCATTGGCACACTAAAAGGCAATGAACGTTTCTTTTTGTTTAGCCACTTAATCAAATTTGTGGAGCAAGCTGTGCAAATAAAATGTGGTACGATTTGTCTTGGTTTTTAATTTTAATTCCAAAATAATGGAAGTAATAAGTTTCTAAACGTTGAGTAATTGAGCATCTTTGGTTAATATGGGTCACCTTACCACATATTGTAGCAAAAATTGTCTGCACTATTAACACATTTGGGAGACATAATGGAAAATGTAGATTTTTCACAAAAAATGTCAAAAAACGATAACAATTTCACGTTTTAACTGTTGAACAAAAGACAGTCAGCGTTAGAAGTAACAAACCAATATGAAAAAATAAAATTTCCGCAGTTAATCTCTAAATATTTTGAATTATCATCATTAATGTGGTAAAACTATCGCGCTACCCGCTATTATATTTTATATGGCACAGTTGCACAATAAGAGCTAACTATGAATTTTTACTTATATATTTATATTCAGTGAGTGAAATACAATCAATATAGTATATTTTCATGTAATGGCAAATTTGATGTAGACCAGTGATAATTAGCAGATATTGTTTTCCACCACACAAGCGAAGCTGATTAAAACATAACATACGATATTGACACTTGTGTAAACAATTAATCGCTAATTACCTAATTTTTTAGTTCACAGTGTCTTCAGTAAGATATATATTTTATAATAAGAAATATTTCATCAAAATAATGAGTTCGCCTTTATCGTATTATCAATTTTCCTATTTTCTTTTCACAAAAGTATTTTATCCATACTTATATTAAAAAACAGTCTGTCTATTACGCTTACGTACACGCCAAAACGACTAAACCGATTTCGATCAACTTTGGTATTGACATAGATAAGGTCTTAAGAAAGAACGGATTTCAGAGGCGGCAAACGAGCTAGCGGGTCGCCTGATGGTAAGCAATCACCGCCGCACATGTACATCTGCAAGACCAAAGAGTTGCTGATGCGGTGCCGGCCTATGGGGGATATGGGGGGTGTGGGCCTCCGGCACTCTCACAAACCAGATGAAACACAATAGTAGTCACTATTATTTCACGCTGGTGTTATGTCAGAGGGTGGTACTTCTCCGAACGAGCCGGCCCATTCGTACTGTAAAACTACAGCTCTACCACTACAGCTCCACTTTTTATCTCGGGGTGATGCTCAGTTCCCATGTAATAACAGAAATAGTGTTTTTGTTTGTCATCCTTTCTCGCCGTAACGAAGCAATGAATCAAGATGATTTTAATATAGGTATAGTTTGGGAGCAGAAACGCGCAAGCTCAGGTGCACTCCCTATCCGTCACTCTCATAGCACGGTAGGACAGCAGTCTGTCACGACTGAAGAGAGACCAGGCGAAGGGCCAACAGCTTAACGTGCTTTCCGAGGCACGGGAGTGTTTAACACCGCCAACTCCTAGACTCCGGACTGTGACTGAGCATTTCCCAAAAAAAAACATGTCCTAGAATTTGAACCCTGAACCCCTGAAATAAATGAAATCTAATATTTCAGTTCTACGCCCATCGCCTTCGTGGCGCAATCGGTTAGCGCGTTCGGCTGTTAACCGAAAGGTTGGTGGTTCGAGTCCACCCGGGGGCGATTCTTTTGTACATTTTCTTAAAAAAAAAAAAGGCTTATTCAAACCATCTTTTACCCACACTTACTTTTTATCCATGCCCTTTTTAATAAACAATTTAAGTTTTTCCCAACGAAGTCGATCAAAGAAGACCGAGTCGTGTCATTTTTTCGTGACTAAAAACTCTTAGGTCTCTGGAGTCCTGAGTAACTTGAGTCTCTTTAGTCTCTCTCTCTCTCTCTCTTTTTTATAAGACTTGTGCTGAGTCTTGGACAAAAGTGAGTGTGAGAGTGATTGCTTACCATCAGGCGAACCGCTGACTCGTTTGCCGCTTCTGACATAAACAAAAAAATCAACCAAAAAGAACTCAAGTCCCATTTCTATGAGACTGGAACTCATGTCACTTACAACGGTAGCATGAATGGGTTGTTTGCCTATCTGCCAACTGATCTAGCGTAAAAAAAGGTTCTCTCTTACCTTATTGGGCACATTTTCTAGGACCATCTTGTTAAGGTTTGGGTAGAAGTATCGCGCGCGAGCTAACAGCATGAAAGCATTGCGAAGATCTTCTGCAAAGCTGGCATACGCTCTGAAACAAACAATAACATCCATATTGACATTAAGTTCATACCTACATTGCAACTCTAATATCTTCTTTCTCCGAGCGATCTAATGTTATCTATCCTGGATCCGCTTGCAGCATGATCCAGGATAGTTATAACATTAGAATGACTGCCATCTGACCTCCGAGACCCTAACAAGGGAACCAGACCAATTGGATCATGGCTACACAGCCATTCGACTGAGCAGGTTTCCTTCCAATGTTTACCATCACCACAGAGCTACACTCCCCATAGTCAATCTCTTTCTTTCACAAAAAGTCACAAGTCCATAGGCGGCAGATATTTGGGAGATGGGTTTGTCAATCGCTGCAAAGAGATCTCATCGCCTTCCCGAGTAAAAAGGGAGATCCGTAAGTCACATTTATTCGATTGCCTTCCGTTTTCATAAAAAAAAAAACAACTTTGTTCCATGAAGGCCGTCTCCTGAAGAAGTGTCTTCGAATAAGATCTTTTTATCAGGTGGCCTTCCTGAAATAGCTGTCTGTCTACATAAGCTTATATCCACCTTCTTCACAAAGGTAGTCACAATAAGCGTTGCTTCTTGGAGGAGTACACCTCAATGGAACCTTCTGGATACTTGCCATCAGGTATTTCTGTCTGGCATTAACATACTCATACTTCCATGGTACTCACGCGTCGATCTCCGCAGCCAGCCGCCTCAGCTCCCGGCCCGTCGCCAGCGCAGTCCACTTCATCAGCTTGCGGCCGAGGTACGCCAGGTGCAGCCGGTTCCTCATCTGCTGCAGCGACACCAGTGACGGCATGCAGGGGTAGCGGACTGCCCCCACCGCACTCTCATCCTCTGCAAGATATTATTATACTTTACATTCCGCTGTCATATTTCGGTGGAGAGAGTCCAAGCAACCAACTTGTAATTCAACTCGATTTTTTTTATGAAAGAGTGAGGCAAACGATTTTGTGACCTAATGGTAAGTGATCGTGCAGCCCATAGACACCTGAGACTATGGAAGGAGGGGGAAGGTAAAGAGCTATGGGTGATAGGGAAGGAAAGATAAGGGGGAAGAGAAAGGTTTGGTCCACCGGCATTCTCAATCAGGGATGTCATGTAACATGTAACGTGTAGTGGTAGAGCCATTCTGTTTTACAGTAAGAATGGGCCGGCTCGTCAAGGGCAGTACCACCATCCTCTTGCATAACACCAGCGTGAAATAATAGTGACTACTATTGTGTTTCGTCTGGTTTGTGAGAGTGCCGGTGGCCCACACCCCCCCTTAAAAGGCCGGCACCGCATCTGCGATCCTAGTGGTGTTGCAGATGTCCATGGGCGGCGTTGATTGCTTATCATCAGGCGACTCGCTAGCTCGTTTGCCACCTCTGACATAAAAAAAAAGACCAATTCGATCAAGGCTACACTGCCACCGCCGGGCTAGTGGTGAATACGCACATAGAAAAATCTATGGGTTTGCGCCAAGATTCGGGCCATCGACTTTTTTTTATACTACATCAGTTGGCAGACAGACACGCAGCCCACCTGATGGTAAGTGGCTACTGCGGCCTATCCCACTGAGGGACACTTCGCCTGGAAGCGTCGCTCAATGCGCTGCCAGACTGTAGGCTCATCTCATCTTCGAGCCTCTGATTTCAAGTGTACTGGCTCCCACATTAATATTGCCGGAACTCAGCCAGAGCTGTTATGGCGGCAGATTTCATACCACATACCTTCATCATTAAACATTTTGGCCTATAATCTTGATGTGAAACAATTCGGTTCTGAATGCAACTTCTATAGTATCATGTTCATGGTTTACAATGTGAATTTTTCTGGTGTTAATATTACTGGTTTCTTTGTGTTTATCCTACATTTTCGGTGATATTTTCCTGCATTTTAAGTGAAAAACGGGTTTGCGAGATAAAGATGTTATTGTGTTTGATGCATTTTTGAATTGATGTCTGTGTGACAGTTTTCTTCTGTTCTGTTTGAATTGAAAGAAAAGAGTCTGTACTTTGTTTTTGAAGTAATATAATTTTCTTTTTATAAAAAGCGACCCTTTTTACCAATGACGTTCATTTTTACGTTTATTTCCTGATGTCTACGATGGAACACGCTTGATTAGAAAAGCCCGTTAATTCTGGCCTTGAAAAGCTACAAGTTATACCTGTAAGACATTAAACTTAATGCTTCATTAAATCTAATGCTGTCACTTTTCGTTGTCATGAAATAAAAAGTGACAGCAATAGCTTTAATGAAACATTAACTTTAATGGACGTTTCTGCAACTGAGTGCTAGTCTGGTAAGTAGGTACATTATGTGTTGTGATCACTTACCATCAGGTGTCTCCCACTTAAAAAACCTCAGAACTTTTGACCTAAATCTCTTGCCAACTATTCCAAAGCATTGTTCCATTTAACAAACATAGAATAAATCTCTAACTACGGTCACTCATCTGTTAACAATGTGACATTTGCAGAAACATCTGCCGCATAATTTTATTAACAAATAATTAATTTCCTGCCTAGGATATAGCTAAGTTTCAGCCTAGGATCCACTTAGCTAGTTCAACGGGGTTGACTGTCGCTCCGGATAATTGCTCAAAATTAGAATTTTAATTGGCTTAGACACTTAGCACCACCTTCGCATAAGCTAGGCTTAGCCTAGCACGAAATTAAATCTAGGCAAAGTAGGTGGGATGTATAGTATATTGTACTTACTAGACTATATTTTTTGAAGTACCTATACATCATACTTGTGCTGCAAGTGCCATCTTTGGGTGCTGGTCTGCCGGGACTCACAGGTTCTTCAGGTTGATAGTTTTTAAACTCGAAACTGTATAACTTAGTTTTAGTATAAAAGTGAAGATTGTTTCTTGTATATTCAATTGTCCCTTAATAGGGCGCGGGTAGATGAAATTTTTCATTGGTTTTCGCCGTTATTACAACTACTTAAGGTTCAAACTAAGGTGGTAACTATTGTACCCGCGCCCTATTAAGGGTTAAAAAAACAAAAAGAAACAGCAAGTCCTAGCTGTTTCTATCTATCTATCTAATTATTGTAACCTTATTGGAGATTGAAAGGAGTAACTGTTGAGTTTCTTACCGGTTCTTCTCAACAGATGACTGCATTCCGAATCCGGTGGTAGAGTCACTATACATATTTGTTTATTTCTGAAGATTCATAAGTGCATCTTTGAAACCACATTATAAAACATTTTTGATTTTTGATTTTGAAGAAACGAAGTTGGTCTAATTGGTGACTTGGTGTTGATTGACTGGCCTGATGGCACATTTGGAAGGTGAGGACTTGGGTTCTTTTTTTTTGTTTTTTTTTAATGTTTGAAGGGAAAATGGAAATCAAATGTTAGTAAATACTTAGTGAATTATCATTTTTTTGATAAGCACGAAGGGCAATGACCCCGGCCGTACGCGACGCAGCTAGTACTAATGGTTCGAGTTTCGTCTATCATACATAATCGCAAACCTTTTGATTTGACTAAAAAAAAAACTTTTTAATCTATTTTACTAAGTACTAAGATAGAATCATTTTACTGCGGGAAAACAACAACTAAAATGCCACGCAGTATGTTTGTGGTACCTTCGTTGTTTCTGATTTCCATAAACCATGGACCATTTCATTAATTTTAAAACAACTACACGACACACGCACACACAAACCTAGTAATATGTGTAAAGACTTCCAAAGAATCTCCACGATTGTATTCACATACCGACCCCTTTCAAAACCTAGCCCCACAATGAGTTCACACCTATCTCCGTCACTCGAGACCTGTGAGACCGAGTCTCAATGAATCACTATAATGAGTGAACATGAATTAAGAATTTAAGGCAAGCTCTATTTCACTTTCGTTTAAAAACAAAAGGATTGGGAGCATTTATGTCTTGATCTTAATGTAAATTAGAGAATATTAGAGAGTAGGTAAATTATTATTTATTAGTTTTTTATCGTGATCAGTTGGAGACCGCGTCTTGGTAAACGTAGTGTAGTGTAGGACGCCCTCAGGCCAGGTGGAGCGATGATCTGCGCAAGATGGCTGGCAGGAGCTGGATGCGAGTGGCCGCGGACCGATCGGCGTGGCGAGCATTTAGAGAGGCCTATGTCCAGCAGTGGACTATCACAAGCTGATGATAATGATGATGATGGCAGACAGGCACGCAGCCCACCTGATGGTAAGCGGCCACTGCGGCCTATTCCATTGAGGGACACTTCGCCAGGAAGCGTCGCTCAATGTGCTGCCAGACTGTAGACTCATCTGATCTTCGAGCCGTTAATTTCAAGTGTACTGGCTCCCACATTAATATAAACACAGCAAGAGCTGTTATATAATTTTACCACAGGAATAAAGATAGTTTATTTTATTTTTAAAAACACTTTTCTGATTTTTTGACAACCGACTTGGTGTAATTATTGAGAATTCAGCCTTTGTACGAGATACAGATCGTGGATTCGACCTCGAAAATAAATTCTATATGAACACCAAATAATAATTTAAAATTTTAAGTCATACATAAAAACCGCATTCGGAATCAAAGGATAAGGTGTTAAGAGGGTTCTTACTCCTTTGTATAGAAATAATAGCTATTGTATGCCCATGACACGTTTGGTACAAAGAACCACGTACCAAGACCCCCGATTCGGTTTCAACTCCCTTTAGTTTTAGCTAAATTATTTGCAAATATCAGGGCGCGATGGGTCTATGTTAAATGGACGGTGCATTAAAAGGTATTCCGCCATCTACTTTTGTTTAACAGGGGTGTTGATTTGAGATGTGCGAAAGAGACGGAAAGATGTGTGTTTGTGACAGTTTTATTTTTAATTTGCATTCATGATAACGCCTCGTTGACCTGGTCTTGTTTGAAATACCCGTCACAATCTCAGGGTCCTGGGTTCAATTCCTGGGTCTAACTTACTTTGTGACGATTTTTTCAGACACAGCTCGAGATTGTGATCACCACCGCATTTGGCAAGCGTGGTAAAATATAAAGTACCTAATAGTTTAAGTTAACGTTTTTCATCATAATTTGAGTAAAACGGAATTAAGACACACCCTTTCTTAGTAAGCAAGACCAAAATAGAAACAGGACATGACAGGTAATACTAAAATAACTAAACAAGATAACCCACTCGCTCCGTCGTCTAGCCTAGTCTAGTACATACGGTAATGCCTAGGTAATACCTAGGTCCTATCTAGGCGAGGGGAAAGCTACCCCTATGTAAAACAGTCTTTGATCTTACAGAATAGAAATATGTCAAGAGTGCATTGCGGGCGCCGCCATCTTGCGGCGTGGGGAGAAAATGGTACAGATTAAAAATGCGCGCGAAAATAATGCGGTAGACTTTTTATTTTTTAAGCATTTATGGTTTTACGCTTTTACACTTTGGGCGGGAAAATAGGTTTAAGAGTTTTTGTGAAGTGGTTTTCGGATTATCACTTTAATTTGCTTACTTAAATAAATGCAAAGGATGACGTACTACGTACACTTTTTTTTTATCTAAATGTGAAAGTGTCTAATAATCTAAATATTTTTTATTTAGGTACGTTCCGTCTAAATATGTTTATAATTAGGACAGCAATGTAAAAAAAAAATGGTTCGTTTTTCAGAACATTTATGAACAATTTGTCTCTTTTTAATACAGATTTTTTTTCTGAAAAAAAAAACACGTTTGTCGTTTTTCAACAGATTTAAAGCAGTAGGACTTTTACAGATTTAATTTTATACGGGCCTACCAGCTACCGGCCGGTAGCAGAAGGCCAGTATACATAGAGGAGTATAAAGGCCACATGTGAATTCTGCAGCCAAAAGAACTTTACTTGAAATTAAGAAGATCAGAGGAGCCTGTCTGGCAGCACTTTGAGCGACGCTTCCTGGTTAAGAAGTGTCCCTCAATGGTATATATTGGCCGCAGCGACCGCTTACCATCATGTGGCCTGCGTGCATACCAGCCAACTTAAATGCCTTATAAAAAAGTCCACTCACTACATGCTTGTCTGCCATAAAAAATAAAAAAATGTCTTCAAAACCACATTCTCACTAAACCTTTTAAAATAAGCCATCTTCAGCACCCAATAACTTTAAGATGACGTCAACACCGATATTACGTTAAAAAACCCTTGATTTTTATTCAAAAAAGCCTCCGAACTAACATTTCAACCCCTTAATGACATTACCCTGCCACTCCAATTTGAACCTTAACACCAAAACATAAGATGCATTGAAGACCTTATTCTCATTAATGCTTCCACAGCGTTTTTTAGTTAATATGAAAATGTTATGCTAATACTATCCTTTGGCACCCATCATTAAAGAGGGTCTTTTAAATCGAACAATATAAGGGCCAGTAAAGAAAGCTTCTATAAATCGCAAAAAAAGGGATGTTCAAACATGCCAGGACTTAAACACGCAAAATCACTTACCTTTGATCCGAAAACTTCCCAACAGATCTTAGGACTGAGTAAGCGACATCATGGTTAGAACTATTACAGGACACTGTTGTCTTAACAAGCACATGACCGTAATGGGTCTACGCGAGTCGAGGAAATGCAGATTCTGTCACACCAGTGACGAAACACCTCTGCATATACTCACGGACTGCGAGCCATTGATGCACTAACTTAGCCTTATTCTGGGGCACATTCTACAACTAGACAAGGCTAAAGATATCCTCCCCAAGAATATCCTCCTCTTCGTAGAAGAGTAGTAGTAGTGCTTGAAGAGGAATTGTAATCTAAGTGGCGTTCACAATAGATCAGAATCGATGAGCTGTGAGCTTGGAACCACTCAAACATTTAAAACGACGTTTGGAACCGTTATCACAGCTCTTTCATGAACTGCTAGTTAACCCCTTATTTAAAGAAAAAACTACGACTCAACATCCTCAACTAAAGTGATAAATCAACAAAGAAAAACACCGTGTAGAATACCATAGTAACAGCCTTTGTATACCCCGTATTCACGTAACTCTTGCCACTGAAAAGTTCTCTCAACTTTGTTCTAGGCTGAAAGAGGCGTATCAAAGGCAAACCCTTAGTGTTGGCATAAATAAACGTCTGCAAAGATGTTTCCCTGTTATACTAACACGCATAGATACGGCAAAGCGGAATACAGAGACCAATGAACAGTTATTCAGTGTAGTGGGAGCGAGGCGAAAGATATACTTTTATTACCTACTAAACAGTAATAAAAAGATATAAACATTTTATCTTAAATGAAGGTACCTTTCATTGTAGCGATAACTTGATTTCAATGATGAAGGTTTTTGCCCTACATTGGGACGTTAATGGGCAGATACTTTAGGTAGGTACTAAAACTGGCTGTCTCACCAGTAGGTGGTTCATGTTTATCTGCATAGTGAAATGATGGCTGACACATATCGCTCATTAAATGCAAAAGGGCCGCAAAACAAAAAATCAGCAAACCAGTTTTATTACAAAAATGTGATCTAAGCACTCGATATTTTATAGTGTGAAAAAGACTCCCGCAATTTTAGCTATTATAATTGAAGAACAGTAATGGTGCCACTTTTGCATTAACGCGGTTTGACCAGTAATTTCAGTGCAAAAGCGCCATTTTTTCAGTTGCGACCCGACCGGCAGCAAAGACGCACCTCAGTTTTGTGCAAAACAGCAACAATCCAAAAAAAACAATGAGTTTTTTATAGACAACATTTTGGATTGCAACTGCTTTGCACAAAAAATCACGTAAGTTATCGTTGTTTTTAGAAAGTTTTTTTTTTTCATTTAAATTTTAAATGTAACAATTATGCTTTAAAATCTGAAACTCTTGCTCTGATAGGCCTAATTTTGAGTTGTTTTTTAGGATTAGTATTTAAAAAAAACTTGATTTATGTAGAAAAATGGTATTTTTTAGAGAAAAAACACGTAATTTTGGAATAAAAGTTTTATGCAAAAGAGATATTTGTGTTATTTTTTCCACAAAGATAAAAATTACAAAAAAGTATGTATTTGTAAAAAAACTATTAAAAAAAGATGCATCCAATGATGTATAACACTTATATATAATCTTTAAAAATATAGAAAAAATACATAAATTCGTTTTTCAAATTTTGTTTTGGCTCTCCTGTAAAAAAATGATATTTGGGATTGCGTCCCTTTTGCATTTAATGAGCGATATGTACTACTTACTCGTATATTAATTTTGAGCATTAAACTCAACGAATTTAAATACATCGTTGATTAAACTCTACTAGACAGCTACCCAATCTTTTGTTTTTTATGTTCGTATTTTTTGTTTTATCTTTGAAACAGAAAACTGTACGACTCGGTAATGTAGCAATTAAATGTAATCTCCATTTGAATTAAATTAATATTAGTTACGATAAAATATGTGTATTGTAAAAAGTTTGGCAAAACATAAAAAGTAATTATTTAGTTTCTTACCGGTTCTTCTCGATATACTTATAATATTATCAACCACTATAAAGCTGGTAGAGTCATCAAAGAATATTTAGATTTTGATTGATTTAAATTTTTACATTTAACAAACTGAAAAGAAAGCTGTGTTAATAAAGTTTAATATAAATGGCTGCCAATAAGCTATTAAATCTTCCACTGGAACAGTACCTTATAACCAACGAACCAAAACCAAGCCTCTTTCAACCCTTCAAGCTCTCATCATAAAAAACGCGAAATAACGTAAAAAAATAATATATAAAGCCTCAGTCTGCTCTCTGAAAGTCATTGAATGAGGTAAGGAAAACTGCGTGTAAGGGAATGCGTAATGCGTGTTATGAGTGGGAGTGCGTGAGGGAATGAGGGAAACTCGCAGTTTTATTCCTAGTGAGGAAGTAGCAATGACTATGATGTGCGATTTGGTGTAAAAACACCCTACTGCCTCCGTGGTACAGTGGTTAGAGCGTTGGGCTCTAAAACCCGGGTCGTGGGCTCGAATTCCGTGGAGAGCATCACTTCGTGTGATTGTTTCCAGTATGGTTAGGACATTACAGGCTTGAATCACCTGAATGTCTGAAAAGAATGATTATTCCGTGCTTCGATAGACACGTTAAGTTGTTGGTCCCGACTATGTTCCAAATAGGTCTGGTTTCCCTTGTAAGGGTTACGGAGGTCAGATGGCAATCGCTCCATTGAAATAATCAGGCTTGTCAAATCTAGGATCATAGTCGAAGAGGACCCTGAGCTGGATGGATGCAATAGGGAATACACATACTGAGATGATGATGACCCTTGTGAAATTATTACAATACAAATTATTGTTCACGCCTCGATGGTCTAGTGTTTTAGGTACCGGGCCATGATCTCATGGTTCTGAGCATAGAGAAATGTAATATGGGGATCCTGAGTTAAATTCCCGGGTCGAGCAATAATGAGCATAAAATTACAGCCTACTAGGAATGGCCGATACAAATCGTATATAGATATTGAATCGTATATCAGACCAATATCGTAATATCCGATATCGCTGCGTATCAAAACTATATATTTGGTGATACACGATATTGCTGGATCGATGCGATGCGTCTCGGTTTGATATCTAGCTCGATATCAAAAACCTATCGATAAAGGATATTAAACCGTATCGCGTTGCGATACGAGCTGAAGTGAGTGAGTAAAATAGCATTAATCGTGTATTCGTACAATTCTAAACCTTATTTGTATAAGAATAAGGTTGTTTCAATACTTTCTTGTGTATCTTGACACATTTTTAATAGACCTTATTTTGTCAGCAATAAGATGCATTTTCGATTTGCAATTTTACGTAACTCTCACTGACCTTTGTCCTTGAACTCATAGCATTGGTGTTGGTGATCCATTTCTAACTTTTGTTATTCTATTAATAGATTCGGTGGTTGGTATTATTAAGTTTATGTATTTCATGCTTTTAGTTACTACTAATGAGTTCTGCATTAATAAACATCGTATTTAGAAGTTCTAAATACGATGTTTATTAATGCAGTACTTACTGAAACACAAATAACTAAGTAAATACTATTAAAGCATCCTTAATACACCTAAAGTAACTAATCGAGTCAGTTTTAAGAAATAAATCACAATGACAATATCATCTCATGATACAATATCTAGTTTCAGAACACATCGTTTTATAGGTTTATGATACCAAATACAGTCCGATACACCAATATATAGTTTCAAATAATATATAGATTCAGAATCCGATATCAGATATCAATATAAATAGTTTCGATTCGATATTGTAAAAATCTGATATTACCCACTACTACAGCCTACTTAACGTCCCACTGCAGGGCAAAGGCTTGCATCCTTGAAATCGTGTTATACACTATGCATGAAAAATGCGGATTGGTGATCATAAACTCGAGCTGTGTCTGAAAAAACCGACACAAAGTTAGCTCGACCCGGGAACCCTGAGATCTCAGCCCGGTACATCGAAGCGTTAAGAGGAAAGCACGGAGCCATTTTTCCATACAAACGCTGTCCCCTGTTTTCTCCCTGGATAATGCCATTAGTGAAATATTTTTTTTTTTCAAAAATCTATGACTACTATTTGCATGTCCCTATGTTTTCCTTTTTTTCATAAATTAATAATTAAGAGAGATATGAACCTTCAAAAACCTAAAAAAATGGCCAGATTTTCCGCTGTGTTTAAACATCCAGAAAACAAATTTAACTAGATTTAATTTAAAAAAGGAAAACATAGGAACACGGTCAAAGCCTTTCTTTAATTTTTGATGAAAAAAATAGTTAAATCGGTCAAGTTTTGGAAGAGAAATCAGGGGACTACGAAACGTTGATTTTACGTACTTTTAATAGGTATTTTCGGTCCAAGCTGCAGTTGTCTCTATCGCGCTCTGCGGGGGAGGCTTGAGGTTGGGGAGACGCGGACTAATACGTATACTCTCTATGACGTGACGTAGTCGATAGTTATATCGATATCCTAGTGTTGTTCATCGATATCGATATTTCCAGTTAAAATATTTTGCGTGAAGTGCATTTAGCAGATTGTTGTGATGTTTTATGTAACTGATAAACTTTTTCTTGACAGTTTTTTATGAATTATACTAAAACGCCTCGACTAGGCCGTCGGATTTAGACAAAAAAAGAAGCTAAATTCGCAAAGCGTGATGTAGTTCTGCATTTTAAGTATATTGTATAGGTCTGTGAGAGTAATGTTATTTCAAATTTGCAACTTCGAAAAACCTGTGGAAACTGAGAAAATCGAGAAAATCTTCGAAATTTTGGGACTTTTTTTACTATTTGCTCTCCAGGGCCAAAACTATGATTTTTTTGTGAACGACACACTACACTAATAAACTGTATTAAAGTACCTACCTACAACTGGAGGCAGCTCTATTTGACTTCATAGAAGCCAAGCTATGGCACTTCGAAGGTGACCAATATTTCTCGAAAATAGAAAATTTCAGGTTTTACTTACTTATTTCGCAAAAAAACTGGCAAAACCACTAGCCCCACGAAGATGTCTGATATCTTTTGTCACAGACCGAGCATTGAACCATGTCCTTTACCTTTGCTTGAGTACCTAATGATTTCTAATATTTACACGGTTAGTATAATGTTCTCCTACAAACAGCAGGAGTATACAAGCTTGATTGTGACTGTGGGCTCTCTTACATTTGACAAACCAAAAGGAGTATCAGTACGCGAATAAAAGAACATATCGCGGATATGAAACACCGGAGGTCAACGAAGTCAACAGTGTGTGAACATGTACTGGATAAGCCCAACCATTACATTCGCTTTGATAAATCCCAGGTCCTTGCCAGAGAATCGCTATATACCCAGAATGCTACGCGAGGCCATTGAAATTAAAAAACATCCTAATTTCATTATGTAAGATGGTTGGAATGTACCACCTACTTGGGACCCAGTATTACATCTAATGGTTTCCAATGGACATCACAATACTGTGCAGCTTCAAGACACCATCAGCTCCTACTGCGTGGATAGGAACGTATTGAATGATAGTGAAGACGACAGTTGCTGATTATTCTAAAATAATTATAAAAGTGAAGGTAGAAATAACAATTTTTGACGCATAACACCTGAGTCATACCGTGATCACGGCCACTGAAAAGTAGTCGAAACGTCGGGTTTAAATTTCAAAATGTAGAGTATACGCGAGTTTTCATCCGTTTAAAGTTGTTTTATTTTAACTTTGCTTGAGTGTTACATTTGCCACAAGAGAAAGCCATATAACTTTACTCGTGGAAAAAAAAAAAAAAAGTTTCTATTAACAAATGCGAATAAATTCACAAAAAGCAATAGGTGTACTCGTCGGATCCGATCCACGAACCTATCGGTGTCGATGAGCAGTACGTAGCCACTGTACCAGCAAGACTTAATACTGTCTGTCGAAATTAGTGACCTGTTTTTTCCTTTGCATTGTCCGTGAACATTTACCGGTTTTAAATATTATGCAGTCTATTTTCTTTTGTTCTATTCCTTCTTAGCTGTGTGCAGGCGGGCGCGGGGCGTGGAGGCGGCGTGGCACGCAAACATTGACAGTCTCACTTACACATTGATAGCTCGGTTGTTCGGGCACTGCGCGACAGCAATAGATTTTACAAAAATCCAATTTTCAATTTTCTCACCCTTAGTATTTCCTCTTAAAACATAAAACAGACTATAAAAACTGTATTTAAAGTTTCCTATGTTGTAGATGAATCAGGGTAAAAATATTTTACTTATTACAATAACCGAAAATGTTCATATTTCACCTGGTTTAGTGCTCTAATTATTCAACATCATGAAATAACAATGCCGATGAGTTACAATAGATCCAGTAGTAAAACACCGTGATAGTCCCATGGTGGTATTTGCCATGGTCGGATGCAAGTTGCATGCGTGCGCCATCTGCTGACCGCGCGGTGTTTGCTGACGGTCGCGGTGCATTAGGGATATTGCACACGGGACAGTCGGGATCCTGGGCTAAAGCCCGATCGCGGATCAGATATTAATTTCGAACAATAACCCTTATTACGAGGCGCTCGTGGCGCAGCTGTGACAGTGGTTCGTTAGCGATAACGAAAGTCAAGCTACCTACGCCGCGGTCGGTTAATGGATGGGTGACCATTCTGACCATATTTAGTGACATTAATTTCGAGCGTCTCCGTGCTTCGGAAGGCACGTTAAGCTGTTGTTCCCGGCTGATATTTACTATAATGTAAATATTAGTCGTCAAGCCTAGTCAGAGGCCATTTGGCGGCTTGATAACATCTGACATTAAGGTTGGTCACTTGCCTTACGCACCCCTCCACCAACCCGCACTAGGCCAGCGTGGTGGAGTATGGCCCACACTATCTCACAATTGAGATAAGGCCTGTGTCCCAGCAGTGGGAACGTATATAGGCTGATGATGATGATGATGAACCCTTATTACCGGTCTCTGTCTGCTGTGTAGGTATTTTACCACCAGCTGACATAACACCAGCATGAAATAATAGTGACTACTATTGTGTATCGTCTGGTTTGTGAGAGTGCCGGAGGCCCACATCCCCCCTTAAGGCTGGCAACGCATCAGTGATCCCTCTGGTGTTGCAGATGTCCATGGGCGGTGATTGCTTACCATCAGGCGACCGACCGATGGCTTGATTCTAAGGACGGAGGCTCTGCCCTACAGTGGGCCATTAATAGGCTGATTCTTCTAACTTCACATTATGATAAATCGACGATTTATAATCCTACTATCCTACTAATATCCTACTAATCCTACTAATATTATAAATGCGAAAGTCTGAATGTTTGGATGTTTAGATGTTTGGATATTTGTTCCTCAATCACGCCTAAACGGCTGAATGGATTTAGATGAAATTTGGCACACGTATAGTTTATAACCCGGAATAGGACATAGGCTATAAAATTCCTACGGGAAACGTCTCATTCCCGCGGGTATATAAATTTTGAAACTACTGAACCGATTTGAATAATTCTTTCACTGTTGGAAAGCTACACTATCCCCGGTGAACACAGGGTAATCCTGGAAATGTGGGGGGAAGGGGGGATATTTGAAAAAAGAGATTACGCGCGGGTGAAACCGCGGGCGGAAGGCTAGTATTTTATAAGGGGCATTTTTGTAACCTATTTAAATACAGATACTTTGATCTTTTTTTAAAGTTTTTATATAAATTCTTGAACAGTTCAAGTTGAAATCATTTTCAGAACTGATATGTGTGCTAGCATCTTTAGTTCAGGCGACTGGTTTTGACTAGGTTTGTGTGTTCACGGCGGACAAATGTTAGATGATGAATAGATTTTCACATGCAATTCATGCACAATAAATGCAGTTTGCCTGGTTACTGCGGCACTTCTTTTGGCCAAGCTATACATAACCGACACTGAAATTTGAAGGAAAACATAACTATCAAATCCACAAAATGAAATCAAAGCCTAGTTTTTTATCCTGTCT
Source organism: Mecyna flavalis (assembly GCA_949319885.1). Classification (NCBI taxonomy): domain Eukaryota; kingdom Metazoa; phylum Arthropoda; class Insecta; order Lepidoptera; family Crambidae; genus Mecyna; species Mecyna flavalis. The sequence continues at coordinate 4,642,187 of OX439420.1, read as the reverse complement.
GTTTGTTTCACTTACGCCTAAACCCCTAAACATTGACAACTAGACACCCAATCTCTAAGAAAAATTCCTCAAAAAACGTCCGAGCGGCGTTGACACATAAGACATTAACACTTTCGTTCAAATTAACACCTTATATCGTGGCAGTTAGTGTTTAATGTCAATTGTATACAACTAAACGAAAACTCTGCCCAATAGTCGGGTGGGCAGACTTTTGCTTCGGACAATATTTGAGCGTGATTGGGAGTCTAGTTTTTTAATTGAACGTCATTGCCCCTAAGCCTATTTTAATATATTAGACATAGACTTAATTGTTGAAAAAGACATTTTCTCTATGGTAACAGGATTATGCTTGATTCTGATATAACTGTTCTGTGGTTCTGATCATAGAGTACATAATAAAAACGTTTTTGTTTATTTCCGTTTTCGCAACAGACCAAAGAATCGACGTGTTATATCATGTTATATAGGTACCGCCGCACATAAAAAAACTTCCAATTCTTGTCTATGCCAAAAATTTACACGTAAAACGTAAAACGAACGAATATTCTGAATAGTTCGCATACCCGTCTAACTGGGTTGCCGTAATAAAAAATTCTGTCCATTGAAAACCCATTGGGCTGTATACAACAGTTTTCCAAATGACACTCAAAAAAGAAAAAAAAATGCTAGCAAGTTTTACGCTAACGACTGGCTGTGAAAAAGTTAACTCAATTTCTCTATGGTAAGTTAACGATGTAGGGGAGCATATAGGAATAGGGATCGTTGCAGTACATAACTATTATATGGGGGAGTGGTAAAAGATTTTTAGATAGATAGATCTAGATACGTGAAAAAAAGTTATTGGGCGTTTCGCACCGCGGTGCGAATGGCCGCATTCAAAAAGGGCTCTTGGGCGTTTCGCACCGCGGGTCGAATCACTCGTGGTCCGAAACGCCCCACGACCTGAAATATAATTGGTTGGTTGAAATTTTGTTAAAAAATGTTGTCGTAGGTTCGATTCGTATTAAGGTACCAGCCTTTTTAATGTCCCATTGCAGGCAAAGGCCTCCATGAAATCAATCAGAAAGTCATCGCTACAATGATGTGTTCTGGCTTAACCACCACGCTTACCAAATGCGGACTGGTGATCACAAACCAGAGTTGTGTCCGAAAAAACCTACACAAATTCTGCTCGACCCGAGAATTGAACCCAGGACTCCGAGATCTCGGTCCGGTTCTAAAACCACTAGAACATGGAGGCGATCATCGACCTCATTGTGCACTGTACACTTGCAACCATTTTTAAACCTACTTATTAACATTGGAAATGTTTTTTCGATCGCGTTGGTAGGGGGCCCATTTCAGCGAAAGTGCGACTTCGCTCTGGTGTCGTCAATTTTGGGGTTACGTAGGTAAACAACGTCGTCGTCGTCGAACGTCAACGTCTTGATGAGGTCTATAAGACGGTGATTTTTTTTTTTTGAAAAGTCAAAAACTTTTTCGAAAAAGTGCAAAAATGTCGAAAAATGTTGTGATTTTTTACGGTCTTCTCAACTTGAATCAACGATTTCTCAAAAACGAAAAACGATAGAGACAAAATTAAAAAAAGGTATCGGGGTAATTAGTTGGGTGGGCTACATTTTACAAAAAACCGGACCTCGCTATCTATAACCGTTTAGGTGGTAGTAGCGCCCTTTTTATCGGAGTTGTCCGGCGCGTGGACTGGTGAGTCACGTAAAGTATTGATAACGGTTGGCCCAACTAGCACCGTAGCGTTAAAAAGACTCTCACATGAGTTGTATAAAGGTGTTCGTTGAGAATTAAATACTTCAGATTACCTGTAAAAGAGGCGTTAAAGAGTCCTCTAACACCCTTATAACCGCGAAAAAGGCGACTTTGAGAGTAAAAGCTTTAGTTAAGCGTATAAAGTGGTGTCATCGAAGTGCTTAAGTTATAGAAAGCCTATAGAGCGGTGTCATTGTTAGTTTGACTTGTTTTTGTACAAGCACTTTTAACATTGGAAATGTTTTTTCGATCGTGTTGGTAGGGGGCCAATTTCAGTGAAAGTGCGACATCGCTCTGGTGTCGTCAATTTTGGGGTTACCTGGGTAAAAAAGGTGTCAAAAGACGCGTCTTGACGAGGTCTATAAGACGGTGAAATTTTATTTTGAAAAATTCAGAAACTTTTTCGAAAAAGTGCAAAAATGTCGAAAAATGTTGTGATTTTTTACGGTCTTCTCAACTTAAATCAACAATTTCTCAAAAACGAAAAACGATAGAGACAAAATTAAAAAAAGCGTTTCTTCCCCACTGCTCAACTAGATTGCTCAACTCCATAAAGTTGAGCAGTGGGTATTACCCACTGCTCAACTGGTCATTGCTCAACTACGACAGTTGAGCAGAGGGTCATACCCACTGCTCAACTAAAATTGCTCAACTAAGTACGTGGGTTTATTCCCGGTCGTCCCCACTCTGGTAATTAGTTGGGCTACAGTTTACAAAAAACCGGACCTCGCTATCTATAACCGTTTAGGTGGTAGTAGCGCCCTTTTTATCGGAGTTGTCCGGCGCGTGGACTGGTGAGTCACGTAAAGTATTGATAACGGTTGGCCCAACTAGCACTGTAGCGTTAAAAAGACTCTCACATGAGTTGTATAAAGGTGTTCGTTGAGAATTAAATACTTAAGATTAATGATTTCTAATATTTACACGGTTACTAGGGGAGGGAGGGGGAATAGCGCTCACTGGGTAATGGCGCTCACCTCTATAACTCTGTCAAAATGGAACGTAGCAACAAACCACATCGCGTAAAGCGCGAGGGGATGGGACCTCTAACAGACAGCGATGCAAACGGGCAATCAGCTCGCGTCATGTGACCGTGAAGTGCGTTTCTTCGTTTGCGGCCGCGCTGATCTAATTTTTGGTTACGTGTTTTTGCCGGTAAGTCCAATACCTTAATGTTTATTTGATTATTAATTTTACTTTTCTGATAGTAACACTATTATATTTTGTGATAATGCAATAAATACTCAACAACTGTGTATGACTTTTTTTAAATTTCAAATTAATTACAAAAAGACCGCCTGGGGTTATACCGCTCATCTGAGCGCCATCCTCTTGCTTGGTGACTTATTTTCTTATTGTTATAGAAATATGCCAAGAAATCTTCAAAGGATCTCCGCTAAAGCGGCTTGGAGCGAAGAATTTGGAAAAAATAACGAGTTGGTGGTATTGCTGCACCATCTTATTGTTAAATTGAAAAAGGATAATCTTACATACAAATGGCGATAATTGATACTTATTTGTGATTGTAGACTTTACTTTTATCGGATAAGGTTGATCTCAATAATATTCCTTTGATTAAAATGTATCTTATTTGTAAAAACATGTTTGAGCGGCATTACCCTACGTCAGGGGCAATGCCGCTCAAACGTGTTTTTTTTTTAATGTTTTCCTACTACTAGTAGGACAAAGATATATGCTTTTGTTGTTGAAATGTTGATTACTCTATAATTAAAGACTTTGTTACTTTTTTTAATTTTGATTTATAATAAATAATTAAAAAAATATACCATGTTTTCCTTAAGTGAACGCCATTCCCCCGCCTTACCCTACTCATTAAAATAAAACAACTTTAAACGGATGAAAACTCGCTTAAGATTACTTAAGATTACCTGTAAAAGAGGCGTTACAGAGTCCTCTAACACCCTTATAACCACGAAAAAGGCCCACGACTTTGAGAGTAAAAGCTTTAGTTAAGCGTATAAAGTGGTGTCATCGAAGTGCTTAAGTTATAGAAAGCCTATAGAGCGGTGTCATTGAAGTAAACCATGAGAACTTATTTGTTTTATTGTCCATTCCAAATATCATTATCGATTGCGTGATGTACTGATAAAGCAAATATATTTTTCTAAGATAAATTGTTTGACACATGAAGTAGAAAGTTTCTTCAAGTAAAAGACTATGTTGATTTTTTACATAGTTCGTCTTCTTGAACGTAGGAATAGCGTGGCTTGGGTAATGCTGATGATTCCACATCTGGCGGACGAAAGCGTGTGTGCAAAAGGCGAAAAAAACTGAGCACTGTTAAAGGGCGTAGTCCGCTTATAAAAAATAACGTTACTCGACGGTACCTGCTACTAACCCTTGTGTATCACTTGCGCAAAGAGATGTTTTCATTATAGTTTGCCCTATCTAAGTACATTTCCAATGTTCCAGAAGGTCGTGAAAGGCACGAGATCTGTGAATTTTTTTTTGGAAATTGCAGCTTCACAGTGCAGCAGATGTAAACCATGAGAACTTATTTGTTTTATTTTCCATTCCAAATATCATTATCGATTGCGTGATGTACTGATGAAGCAAATATATTTTTTTGTCTATACGGAGAATGAAAACTTACCTATAGGCTGTTTTTTTTCATTTGTTACAAGATAAATTGTTTGACACATGAAGTAGAAAGTTCCTTCAAGTAAAAGACTATGTTCATTTTTACATAGTTCGTCTTCTCGAACGTAAGAATAGCGTGGCTTGGGTAATGCAGCTGATGATTCCACATCTGGCGGACGAAAGCGTGTGTGCAAAGGCGAAAAAAACTGCGTAGTCCGCTTATAAAAAATAACGTTACTCGACGCGGCGACGGTACCTGCTACTATTATAACCCTTGTGTATCTCTTGCGCAAAGAGATGTTTTCATTATAGTTTGCCCTATCTAAGTACATTTCCAATGTACCAGAAGGTCGTGAAAGGCACGAGATCTGTGAATTTTTTTTTACACAGCGCCATCTACCTATAAACTAGGCTAAGCTATTTCCAAGATGGTGGAAAGTAATGTGCAGTGAGGAACTCTACAACTTAAGCCGGGATAGTAGGGCGCGGATCGCATTATGCGAGAGCGCGCTAAACGCCTGACGGGCACTCCGGCACGCCTTGTGCTCGCACATAACCAAAGGACACTAACATTATACGTAAACACTACTTTTCTAAGTTAACAATATTTTTTTATTTTGTGAAAGTGAGGCAAACTACTTATGTAGCAATTGTGACGCCCTGGTGGTAAACGGCCACTGCGGCTTATTTCATTGAGGGACATTTCTTCAGAAAGCGTCGTTTAATGCACTGCAGGCTTCGCATTTAATTTTAAGTGTACTGGCTCCCCACAGATAAAATCTGCCGCCATAACAGCTCTGGCTGTGTTCAGTCAGAGGCTCGAAAATTAGATGAGTGTACAGTCTGGCAGCACATTGAGGGACGCTTCCAGGTGAAGCGTCTCTGGAGGCAGCGGAGCAGGAGCGCGAGGAGGACCCCCTCGCTGCTCCTCTCCGGCGCAGACGGCCAGGCCGGAGAAGGCGAGCTCACTTAGCACGCCTTCTCCGGCCTGAGGGTTGACCTGCGGGCGGTGGGTAGCCCCCCAACGCCCGCATTGCACAGGTCACTCGAGCCAAGTCTGAGGGCCACCTAGTTTCTCGGGTGGCCCTCCCTAGGCGCCACCCTGACTTGAGGCCTCTCAAGTCGGGGTACCCGTGGATGGGCCGGTCAATAGCAAAGCTGGCACCGGCTCGTCCCAATCGGGTGCGAAGGGGAAACCGGGGGAGTTTAGTGGGTAGTGGACGCTTTTTTTAGTCTCGAGTCCCACACACGGCCGTGGGTCTAGCTAGCCTGCGGTTACGGTGCATAAACGCGTTCTCCTCCGAAAAAAAAAAAAAAAAGTGAAGCGTCTCTCAATGGTAAGATAGGCCGCAGTGGCCGCTTACCATCAGGTAAGGACCTAGTATAAAAAAAAAATTACCAACGATTTCGATACCGGAATAAAACCACTGGACCATCGATGCGTTTGAATATTTACCTAAGACAGGGCAAGTTTGCTATTCTACATTATAAATAACAGTTGTAAAATAATTTTCAAATACGCACCCATTTTGTAACCACCCTAGCGAAAACCCTTTCCCATCTTAGATGGATCCCTTACACCCCCACATCTCAAGGCCGGAACGGCAATCACAGATTTATTCAAACGGCTTACTCAGCATGTAAATGCCACGAATATCCTCGGTGTAAATCCGCCCTTCGTATAAAGATGAAAAATATTGAGATCTGAGTAGAAACACTGTGTTATTATTTCAGTTATGAAGACTGCGTGAATGGGAACGTTTTCCGAGGAAGAAAATGGCGGTTGTTGATTCTAAACAATGATACTCAGATAGTCGCTTAAATTATTATCATTATCATCCGCTGCGGGCGCGATTAAAAACCGCGCTTTGAGTTCTTAGCCATAAAAGACGTCCACTGCTGGACATTATTTGTGACTACCTAATAAATACCAGGTGGTAGGTTCCTGTACTGGGCCGTCTAGGTGGGTACCACCGCAGTGCCAGTTATTTTCCCGTGAAATAGAAGTGTGTCAAGCACTTCTGTGTTTCGGGGAAAGGGCACTGAAGCTAGTGAAATTACTGGGTATATGCAACGGTATTTAAATTCGTTGGGTATATGAGACCTAATAAAATAACTGTCGTCTCGGTGTAGCGGGCGCACGGCAGTGCCAGACAGTAACTACTTAGTTACTGTTTGGTACTGAACTGTCTAAGGGCAGACGTGGCGCTTACCATCAGTTGTACGATCTGCTCGTTATGTTACACATAGCAATAACAAAAAAATGCCATGCAAGGAAACGACGAATATTTGTAATAAAAAGAAACCGTTACATCGCATCCGTTTTCTAAGTTTTTATAAAGTAATCTTGTAAATCCTGGCTCCTGGGTTTTATTCTGGTGTCGAGGTAACTTTGTATTGGTTTTTTTGGACACAGCTCGGATTTGTAAGCCAGTACCCATCATTGTAACAATAACTTTATTTCAAGCCTCTGCCCTGCAAGCTGCAGTGAGCCATTAATATGCTTATATTTAGCTAGATTTTTTTAACAACTAAAGTCTAATAGAGAAAAAAAAACATTGACCATAGACAAAGATGTTTTTTTCTCCCCCTGCGTTTAGCAGCTGGGTCGGCCAGTGTAGTGCCCTCGACCAATCTCACTCGAATGGAAGTTTTCATTATTAATTTGTTTCGAGCTACGATATTGTTTGAGGTCCGGCTCGGCAAAGATTATGTTGGGAATAGAAGCATTTTTTTATTTAACTTCTAAAAAACTTGCGTTTTTGAAAACGATTTCAATAACTATTCTTAAAATGGTCTATTGTAAAATACTATGGCGTTTTGGATAACACAATGTGGTGCAATACAAAATAATCTAATGACAAATTGGGTATACTTACTCGTAAAATGTCCGACAAACTTATCTGTTCTGGTGGCGGTGTCGCTATTGTCGTTTTAGTATTGCCGTTAAATGTGATTTTAGCTCATTTGGGATTAAAAATAAAATTCTAAAACAGAATCATGTTAATGATCCATAGTTAACATTGCTGCTACAGAACTGTTAAAATGAATGAGGAATCGAGTAGCGCCTAAGATGTTGTCGGTTTTGGTGGGAATGCTTTGTGTACTTATTTCCCGATATTTTTGAATGCGTCAACCAACTCAACCTATTTAATTTATTGTACAACGTGAGTTGTGGTGTGCGACATTCGAGTCGTTAAAATCATGAAAATGGCAGCAATAATCCTTATAAACAGGAGTGTATTGCCAGCTACAATACAAGAAAAAGAATCAGGAATCAAATTCCTTTGCCTGCGTAAAGGATATTTAAAAAAAAACGGTTATCAGTTAGCAATTCTAAATTCGAACTTTTATTCTATCGCAAACATCGACCGCCCCAGTGGCCAGTCCTAAGAGTTCAAACAACTAATTTGTGCATTGTCTATTCCCAATTGCTTAGGGCCCAAGTCATTTCAAATTCCCGCCGCTTTTGAACCACTCCTTACAATTTTCAACCTTATATCCTAAAAAATAGATTCGAATTTTGCTTGAATTTTATTGCAACTTTAAAAAATCAACTTTGTCCTTCCAAGCGAAGTGATGTAAAATTTAACATGATTTAAATTTTAAAGTCTTCGTAATAAGGTTGAAATTTAAAATTGTTCCTGAAGTGGGTTGTTTTGAATCGTTAAATATTTTGTTGAAGCTTGACCAGTGGTTTAGGGTAGTTACGATTGTTTCAACGTAAGTTAAGTTCAATACTTGGAAAATAATAATGTTAGACAAAAAGAAATGCAATTTATTTAAAAATCTTGTTTCTATTTCTGATTGAAAATGATATGTATTGAAATAACGTGAGCTGATTTCCCCTCAATAAACACCTATAATATTTTGACGAGCCATTTGGTGTAATGGTCGAAAAATCGGCTATACACCAGAGGTCGCGGGTTCGATCCCCGCACGGTACAAACATTTGAACGCATGAACATGCCTGTTTGTGAGAGTCTGGGTGTTTCTGTATATAAAATGTATGTATTTACAAAAAAAAGTATTTTATAAGACGTAATGTTTATCCGTTGTCTGGCATCCATAGCACAAGATAATGCTTAATTTGGGGCTAGCTAGATGGCGCTGTGTGAATAATGTCTAGAGATATTTATTATTATTTATTAACTGTTCATTCAGGCTTGAGTTCATAATGGTTAAAAAGTTCAAAATCAGAGGTCGTAAGCTCGTTTCCCGCACTGTACCTTTTGTATGCATGCACCTTTGTATCGGTCAGGAATCAGGATGTTTAAGAGCTGTAAAATACGACGCTTCAGTCTCGCTCGAGTCCCACACACGGCCGCGGGTCTAGCTAGCCTGCGGTTATGGTGCATAAACGCATTCTCCTCCGAGATAAAAAAAAGGTACTTCTATCCCGAAAAAATGTCACATTCCTGCTAGTCCATTTCTATATTCCCGGGGATGGGCTGGTCAATAGCCACAAGGCTGCTACCGGCTCGTCCCAATCGGGTGTGAAGGGGGAACCGGGGGAGTTTAGTGGGTAGTGGACGCTTTAGTCTCCGGTCCCACACACGGCCGCAGGTCTAGCTAGCATGCGTTTATGGTGAAAAAAAACCACTTCTTTATAATTCCTTATTGGCATTCAAGTCAATTAAGTCAGTCCCATCATTGTAACGATGACTTGATTTCAATAATGTAGGCAGTCCCAAGACACTCTACTTTACTTGAAGATATAATGAACACTCCGTAAAGTAGAATATAATTGGCAAGGCAAGTATTCGAACCCAGACCCTCCCGGCAAACAAAACAAGTCCCTAACGGTTATATCTCCACTGAATATGCAATACATAATATTCGCCGACTTTGAATTGTTTGGGAGGTGTGAATGGAAAACGATGTCTTTTGTGGATGCGGCATTTATTTTGTGCTCATAACGTGCAAAAATATGAAGCACATTATCACAGCACGAATACCTACTAAAAAGTTGTAGTAGCTTCCGGCCACGGCGGGTGGGCGTCACTCATGTAGTGTATAAAAAATAACTTTTATATTATTCTAATTCTACAAGCCATATTATTTTTTTTAAACATGTTCAGTAGTTTTTTTTTTACTTTTAATGGGGAGAAGGGTCGATTGATTTAGCTTGGGCCTCCGGCACTTTCACTCTCTGACCCCACCGCCCCCGCAGGATTTTCTGTTGCATTGCTCTACGTACTACACGTAATCACTACAACTTAATGTTCAAATATTATTAAAAAAATTAAATCATATTTTTTACATGAGTATCTTTTAGCCGTTATTCAGCTATGATGTACACATTTATTGAATTTATTTAGCAATAAAAAAGTGTATTAGTAATGAATAATACTTATTTATCCGTTGCCTAATGCCCATTAGTATAAGCTATGCTGAGTTTGGGGTACTATAGAGGGTCCAGGGATATTAAATATTCTTTAATTTATCAGATCAGAAAACTGAAATACCACATCCATCTTATTTCACCTCATTGAAGGAAAATCCTCAAGTTTTTTTCAAGAACTCTTTATATTTTTTTAATGTTTCGAGATGACTCCCGACGGCGAAAGGTTACGATAGGGATCTCTTCAAATGTACGAATGGGTACTTTCTCGAGGACAATACAAAAAGTTGAGATTTAAAAAAAAATGGCGGTTTTAGCAACTTTTTTCGCCAAAAGACTGGCTGGGGAGATGTCATCGCCTTATAAATGTGTAAGGAAAACTGTGTGTATTTCTTTTTTTGTTTATAAATATGGAAGTGCCGAAGTAGCCGAAATTATTACGAATTATTTATTTAATTGACGAGCCATTTGGTGTAATGGTCGAGAAGTCGGCTATTACACTAAAGGTCGCGGGTTCGATCCCCGCACGCTACAAACATTCGTTTGCATGAACATGTCTGTTTGTATCGGTCTGGGTGTTTCTATGTATAATATGTATGTATTTACAAAAAAAGTATATAAGTAATGTTTATCCGTTGTCTAGCACTCATAGCACAAGCTAATGCTTAGTTTGGGGCTAGATGGCACTGTGTGAATAATGTCCAGAGATATTTATTTATTATTTATATTTATTTATTAGGTAGGTACCTATACGGCATCTTAAATGTCTGTTCTTCACATCTAGAATTAAATTAAAACCTACATATTAATAGAATAAAACGGAATATTTAAAAAGTATTAAAACTGACACGTCCCCCCAAGTAGCCATTAATTGAATTATCTTCGACACCACATTTCCCGCTGAAGAAAAAAAGCAGTTTCAATCGAACGTTTAGTTCAGTAGAGATCCGGGTTAAATATATCGAAGCCTGATGTGCTCTCTCGTTTGCCCCAAGGGAGAGGGATGGAGCGATAGTATTATCCTTTTTTTTTCTTTTTTTTTTGGAGTGTGTAATAATAAGACGAGCCGATCGCATACCTAATGGTAAGCGCCACGTCTGCCCTTAGACAGTTCAGTGCCAAACAGTAACTAAGCAGTCGTCTGGCAGCACCGCCCTGCGCCCGCTACACCCAGACGAGTTTTTAGGTCTCATATACGCAGTAATTTCACTAGCTTCAGTGCCCTTTTCCCGAAACACAGAATAAGATACTTGACACACTTCTATTTCTGAAATATAATACAAGGTTTCTTCAAGGGTACATCCTTGAAATCAAGTTATCTTCTTCTTCTTGCCAAATGCGTATTGGTGATCGATCACAAACCCGAGCTGTGTCTGAAAAAACCGACAAAAAGTTAGCTCGTCCCGGGAATTGAACCCAGGACCCCAAGATCTCGGCGCGCTACTTAAACCACTAGAGTCGACCATTAAGGCGTCGAGGTGCTGGTAGAATAAAAAAGGTATAACGTGCAAAAGAATTTCATAGTAAATTAAATTGCAAAAATTAATACTTTGACTTTGACGCTCGAGAAAAGATGAATGGATATTCCAACCCAATGAGCCATTCGACTAAGTGACCTCTACCTTACCGAAGACCACATTGCAGTGTCAATGTCCATGGTAAGAGTATTATGATCTTCAGGTCTGAAAAGGATGATGATTCCGTTTTTCGGAAGGCACGTTAAGCCGTTGGTCCTGCGCCGGCTCTCTCTTCGGTCGTGTCAGACTGCTGTCCCACCGTGTTATGAGAGTGAGGGAATAGGGAGTGCACCTGCACTCACTTGTGCACTATAGTATTATATCCTGCGTAGTTGGCTGATTGTAAAAGATTGGTCGCCGTAGCCAGAAACTTGGCTAGGAGGACATTATTATTATTATTAAGGTCTTCAGAGCTTATTTGAAGAAGACATGGTGTTGTTGGTAACGGGAAAAACCTTTCTTGTAACTGCAAACTGTGAGGATTCAGGCGACTGGGACCATATGAAACTGTGACCGCGGTCCCAGTTACCAGTTAACATTTTTGAATCGGTCGACTGGGACCATAACTTTGTTTTATTTATGACACCTTTTGTGCTAACTGTACTAAATCTTGTATTTCAACAATGGATTTGTGGTTAAAATTACGGGTGGTCCCACTCGCCTGACGAAATAAATAAATAAAAACTACAGGCAACTGGGACCGCGGTCCCAGCTATGTAGTGGTGGTCCCAGTCGCCTGAATCCTCCTGTATGTTTTCCGTTGTTTGGCGCCCATATTAAGCTATGCTTAGTTTGGTGTTGGACGGCGCTGTGTGAATATTGTCCAGGCAAATATACATTTATATCGCTGTATTCTCTTCTCTTGGACCACAGACAACCCAACGCTTCCACTTTGAAAGCAGTTCCCACTAATTAATTACCTTTCAGACCAGCCGCTGGGAAAATGGCTACCGCTAGACAAAAATACACGACACGCGAAACCTTTTATTGAAATGTAGCGTGTCGATATTGATGGGAGTACCTATGCGTTTATTTAAAAAGCCCATAGGTAGGTATTATACTTCACTACTACTATAGGTAGGTAAGTATCTCGTTTTGAAAGAAAGAAAAAAGTAGTATTAGTTGTATCAGCCTACTAAGCGATTGCTACAATGATGGGTACTGCCCTAATCACCACGGTTGCCAAGTCGTATTGGTGATTAGAAACACGAACTGCATCCGAAAAAACCGACACAAAGACCCGGAACTTGAACCTAGGGCCCTGAGATCACCACCCGGCATACCACTAGGGCATCGAGGCGATAATAATTATTTCGCACAAACATCTTTCCCTATGTGGACAACTGTATCTCTACACAAGACTGATAAAATCGGACTGAATTTAAACACAACGCCTGTAAATATATAGCAGGCAAAATGTTCTTGCGGACGAATGTAAGACGTTGTTATTGCAGGAGCTACAAATTAAAAACTAAGATTGTAATAATTTATTATGTCGTTGAAAATATTATTGTAATAGGTACTGTCCATCAACACACTTACCAAATGCGGTAATAAGGAAATAGAGCTCAATTTGAAAATCAGAAACTTTTGACGGACGTGGCATGAAAGTAGGACTTTTTGACTGGTGGCACGATGGCGCATTTTTGGTACCTAGTGAACCTGTGAATTGTGCCAAGGGTCGTGGGATCAAATCTCACCCACTACAAACATGAATAAGATGAACAAATTATTTTTATGTATGGCATTTTATGTTTAATTTTTGGCACCTTTATCAACGAATTTAAATACTATCGTCACAGATAATATAATGCTATCGTTGACCTTTGTTTTTACTCATGCCTATGCCTATGGCACTGCAAAAGGCTCCTTAATTTGGTAAACTGTTCAAAACGAAATTAAGAATACACACATAATATTATTGTGTGTATAAATATAATGTATTCATTCCCGGCGCAAAAAAATAGATCTAAACATACCAAATAAGATGAAAAACTTCACACCCTGTTCTCCTTGAATCAAATCAAAAAACAATGCAAATTAAAAACTACTCACAATTCAAATACTAAGTGCGAACTCTTCACACCATAGACAAAACGATCATAGACAATAGTTCTGGCACGGTTCATCGCCTTCGCAAAATGGACCCCTATGGAAACACCCCTTTATTACTCACAATCTATGTGCTTCAGTGTACATGGGGCTTTAGTTGTCTAGCTTTTGTCTAATGGTCTATGGTCTAGTTTTTATTTATGGCCAGAAATATTTAAGTTTTTTCAATAGTTTTTTTAAATAAGTTTGAGTGTGAATTTCCCCCGAGGCATGGGGGTGTTTTAAACCGCCAACTTACAGACTACAGATTGTGAATCCAAGAATGAATTTGAACGGTACCTATTTTATTATAATTAAACTTTTGAATGCTAAGCTACGAACGAACGCACTGGTCGTGTCGTGTTCTGTACGCCAGATCTGGGTTATTCTTTATTGTCGTACTAAGTATGTAAGGAAAAAAATACCAGTACTCGTTTTGAACATAGCATATTTATTTCATATTTTTTGAGGCAGGATTTTTTATCAAGTATAGACGTCGTTGGCGCACAGGGCCCGCAGGTGCTTGTCAAGTATAGACAACTTTGACGTCCAAAAGGTTAAATTCTTGATCTAATGACGACTCTAACACACTTTATTTAAAAAAGTTATTGATTTGATTTGATAACATTTTTTCCTCTACTGTCAACTGTTGAGTGCACTAATGAGGTATGTAATGAATTGAGTGCAACAATCGTGTTGCACTCGTATCACGAGCTTGCACAGATGCACTGTAGCTATAGTCCGGACTTGCGTTCTAGATCTTACATTTAAAAAAAACTAGTCGCCTCCGCGGTTTGACCCGCGCATTATTTCTCGTGTCAAAATTATCCAATATTCACCCCAACCTACAAAATTTCCTGGAAGAAAAGTACCCTAATGTCACCCGGGGGATAGTGTGGCTTTCCAACAGTGAAAGAATTATTCAAATCGGTTCAGTAGTTTCGGAGCCTATAAATACAAACAAACAAACAAACAAATCTTACCTCTTTTATTAGTATAGATCTAACCTCCCAACGTGTTTGACGTTATCTCTCAAGCCTATTAAATATTTCATTTTCCGTGATCTAAGTATTCTGTACCGAATTTCTTCAAAATCGTAGCAAACTGAGAGACTGGGTTTATTTCGCATTTTTATCCTATCTGTATTATTATTCACTATTAAAGTCAAGCCAAAATTACGATAATACTTGATTAATCACCACTCTTACCAAATGCAGTAATCATAAACCTAATTTCAAAAAACGTGAAACAAATTTCTTCGCCCGGTTATCGAACCCAGTACCACGAGACCACGAGACGGTTACAAGCAACAGTTCAAACGATAATCTATTCAAATATTTATAAAAGAATTCAATTCAAAAATTCAAAAGATAAGCCAAATGCTATTTTCAGTGTTAAAATACCTATTTGTAATACTTATCAATTTATACAACATTATGTGTACCTAAATTTCAGCCAGTTACTCATCGCCTTCGTGGCGCAATCGGTTAGCGCGTTCGGCTGTTAACCGAAAGGTTGGTGGTTCGAGTCCACCCGGGGGCGATTCTTTTGTACATTTATTTCGTTTATCAGTAACATCTTCAACGTGTTTTCTGAATAAATAAAAAAAACAGCATATTCAGGAAGTTGGGATTTGCTTTTATAAATAAGTCATACAACAATAATGGTGGACAGACTTGATACTTAATGAGTTATCTACCAGTAAGTATAAAAATAATATTAGTTGTGTGAAAGTTGGTTTATCTAAATACAATTTTTGCATCTATTTATAATTATCACAATAACTGCTAAGCTGATAAATATCAAATAAAAATTTTGTGCGGAATGTAGTACTTAAGTACACCACTCTACAATACTTGAGATAATAAATCCATACTTGTTACTCTTATAATAATAAAATAACTAATATTATTTAAATGTTAAAAAGTAACACCTGTCTGTAAAATATTACATTTCGATACGAGATAAGAATTTACTCTTTGTTATATTCCAATTATATTAATTAACTATTGTTTATCCATTTTTTGGACACGGTATATTAATGTATGTAATATATTAATAATAACAGGTAATGTTTATCCATTTTTTTGGACACGGTATATTAATGTAGAACAGGAGCTAAGGAGAGCTTGGTGCTAGATGGCGCTGTGTGGCTGTGTGAATAAAGTCCAAAAATATTTCTACTAAAATATATCTAGATATTTTACTTTTTAGGAGGACTAGATTAATTAGCAATAGATATGTCTGCACTATAGATATGGTAAGTTCCTATAGCATGGTGGTACTAGGGCTCACTCTTTGACGAGCCCCCAGTTCGATAAAATGTAAGCTAGGGTTGCACCAATCACTGTTTATAGTTACTACTAGCTGTGCCCGCGACTTCGTCCGCGTGGAATAGTGACTTTTCGGGCAGCATATTCGATACCAGAAATATGAATTAACGTAAGGGACATTTTGGCGAAAATGAGTTATATATATCATTGGATTCAGAATTTTCTGCTCTATCGATTGGTGTTATTAAAAAAGTTCTATCGTTAAAAAAATGTCCCTTACAGTAAGATTTTTTGGCCTGCGTAAAACGTTTTATGCCAAAAAAAATGATGTAACAGACGTTTACATTTTTTTTTCTCTGAAAAATAAAGTAAGTCAATAGTGTTAAATAATTTACACCTTTACCTTGTCCCTTACTTTAATTCGTGATTAGAGTTTTTTAAGAATTTAATTATCTGTCTGCCCATTCCTAATTATTTAATCTTGTAATCTATGTATATAAAAGAAAGTGGTTACACTATTTATAACTCAAGAACGGATGAACCGATTTGGCTGAAAATTGGTGAAGAGGTAGCTTCGAACCAGAATACGGACATAGGATCCTTTGATGGGGAAAAGGGGGGGATAATTGAAAAAAAAAAATACGCGCGGGTGAAACCGCGAGGGCGACCCTAGTAATATATATTTCTAATATTAATATGAATATCACGTATATTTTTTTATTCATTCATCTTTCAGACAAATAATATTTTTTCATCTGTCTTTCGTTTTCAGTACATTCATTCAGTTACTTAATAAAAAGACTGTTTGATTAAGTCTGAGATTCTTCTTTCAATTTAATTTCTGATTTTAAAGCCAATGATACGTAATTATTAAAACTACAGAGTTTGTTATAGGACTCTTAATTAAAAGAGATCATAAAGTCAAATTATTATTTTTAATTCATAAGTAAAAGGTGTCTAAGACTGCTAATAATTTAGGACATTTATTTAAACATTGTTACTTTTATAACATTTACTTAAACTCAACAAAAAGTTTAATAGACTGATTAGTGTGTTGAATTTATAATAATTACGCAGACATAAAAGTCGAACATAAAAAAATATTAATAATAAATCGTTTTATTTTTGTCTCCCTAAATTTCATTTAAATCTGCGATAGCTAGGCTGAAACTAACATTTAATCATGTAAATAACCTATTTGCATGGTATTAAAATACTCTAAATTTAGTATATTATATCTATAGTTACATCAAATTGTAACACTGTAAAAGTCCTTTACAATAGAATTTCGTATAATTTTCTATTTCTCTTGGTGCTTACGTTATGCTTGACGGTTTACAAATAAAATATTAGCAACGTAAGGTACAACAAAACGTATTTTTTTAATGTAAGGGACATGCTATTTCTTAAACCACTGGGTATTTCTAAATTATTCGTTCATAGCATGAAAGAAGAGAAAATTCTAAGAAACTTTGCTCTAGACACAATTAAAATTGAAGCAGACAGTAAAAAGTTATAGAGAGATTTAACTTTTTTTTATCGTTTTTTGGCTCTCCTGAAAAACAGTGTTTTGTCCCTTACGTTAATTCATATTTCTGGTATCGATTATTTTAAATAACAAATACCGTCCTTTGGGTAGCTAAAAATTTGAGTGTTTACCCGTGGTCCCGTTGGGTCGACCCATAGTATGCTTCTCTGTAGGTATACGATATGTGACGTATCGCCATCGGGAATGAAAGCATACAGGCTCCTAGGATTGCTAACCCGTGTCAGAGCCACATACAACTGACCGTGCGAGAAACAGCTGATACTTAGATCTACACCCACAACTTTCATCGTCTGACCTTGGGCTTTATTAATTGTCATCGCAAAACATAGGCTGACTGCAAAAAGTGTTAAGATGTGTAAACTAAACGTACAAATTTTATGAAATAAAAGAATTGCTAGAAAAATAAATTAATAACCTGAGCTTATAAACTTGTACTTAAATAAAGAAAATCAAGAAAAGAATTGCCTAACCTATACCAAATACTTATAAATTATTCATATATACAAACCCTAAATAAAAAATTAAGATAAGTATACCAAAAATCAAGGAAAGAAATGCTTAACCTATAACAAATGCTTACAATATTTATTTACAAATTTTTAAAGAAAATTAAGAAAGACAACCTAACCTACAAACCCTAAAATATAAATAAATGAAATATCAAAACTGTCAGTATTCAAGTAAATCGCAATAATCGAATGCAACTACCAATTCGCCATACTCTCAGCGCGCTTTATATACGAACGCGCAGCTCAGGCGCGAGGCGTATACCTTTATATTGACATAACTTTTTTATTTATGAACCGATTGACATGAAATAAACACTAAATGTTTAGTGAAGCTTACCACAATATATTAGTGAAAACCGCATCTCAATCGAATAAGCCGTTTCTGATATTAGCGTGCACAAACACACAGACAAACAGACAAACAGACAAACAGACAGACAGACAAAAAAAAATTTAATTACAATTTCGGGTTCGGTATCTATATAATAACAACCCCTGCTACTTTTTTTTAATATATTTCCATTGTACAGACACCACTTTTCTACAAATTTATTATATGTATGAATTTAAAACCAATAATAATATATTTAAAATAAAATATTGTCCTCTTAGTCGAATTTTAACTGATCAGAATATCTACAATGATATTATAATAAAAATCATTGTCTATATATATAAAATTCAAAGGTGACTGACTGACTGACTGACTGACATAGATATCTATCAACGCACAGCCCAAACCACTGGACGGATCGGGCTGAAATTTGGCATGCAGGTAGATGTTATGACGTAGGCATCCGCTAAGAAAGGATATCTCGATATTCCCACGGGAACGGGAACCACGCGGGTGAAACCGCGGGCACTCGCTAGTATTATTATAATGCACAAGTGAGTGTGTAAGCACAGGTGCACTCTTTATTCTTTCACTCTCATAAGTCATAAATCATAATAACACAATCATGGGCCAGCAGTCTGACACGGACGAAGCTAAAATGTCGGATTGTGACAGAGTAAGTACCTTTCTAAACAGAAAAACCCAATGAATTTTTGGTCCGGCCCAGAACACTGGACCTTAAAATTGCGACATACCTACTGGCCACTGCACTATGGCGGTTATAATATTATATTATGATAGATCATGTGCCTATTTCACATTTTACCAATCATTGTTTTTTTTTTCAGGTTAGAGCATTTAGTTTTTTTTTAGTGTCTCTCTCTTCTCTCTCTCTGGCCAGTATTACTTATAGGTAGATTATACCATTACATTACTTTAGGGCGAACTAAAACAATAAAAAATAAAGTTCATTTCTTAAAAGCTCCTCCACTTGCTAGAAAAAAGCAATTAAATTTTGAACCTCAGGAGAGTTATAAATTAATGGTTTTCCTATTCGAATAAGCCGCTCGTTTCGACTCGTCACTCAAGTTATCACTTCGTAACTGTTGTGCTATATTTCTGTCAGTGAGTAAAGCTTCAAATGGTGTTAGCAGAAAAAACCTTTTTCATCTGCCAATTAGGTTTTTCCCTTTAGGCTTGAGAGCCACCCTCGTGCTTTAAAAAAATATGTCACTCTTGCTCGTTTCTCTTTCTCTTTTATAGAAATACTAGCCTCCGCCCGCGGTTTCAACCGCGAGTAATCTCTTTTTTTTCAAATATCCCACTTCCCCCTTCATTTTCGGGATCAAAAGTACCCTATGTTCACCGGGGATAGTATAGCTTTACAACAGTGAAAGAATTATTCAAATGGGTTCAGTAGTTTAAAAATTGTTATTCCCGCGGGAATGAGACGTTTCCCGTAGGAATTTTATAGCATTTGTCCTAATCCGGGTTATAAACTATATGTGTGCCAAATTTCATCTCAATCCGTTCAGCCGTTTAGGCGTGATTGAGGAACAAACATCCAAACATCTAAACATCCAAACATCCAAACATCCAGACTTTCGCATTTTTAATATTAGTAGGATGAAATAACACGTTAAACATATCTTTTTTTTAGTTTGCCTAGAAAAATCGAGGCCTTTGCCTTGCAGCGGGACATCAGTAGGCTCAGTAGGCTGATATTAGAAAACATATTTTTATATTATCATTACTAGCGGTCGCCCTCGCGGTTTCACCCGCGCGTAATTTCCTTTTTCAACTATCCCCCCTTCCCCCCACTTTTCCGGGATAAAAAGTATCCTATGTTCTAATCCCGGTTATAAAGTATACGTGTGCCACATCTAAATCCGTTCATCCGTTCTCGAGTGATAAGTGTTGTAACAAACACGACTTTCTTTTATATAATATATAGATTAATAAAAATTATTTATATAAAGTGACACCCCTAAAGCTAGATTCCCCTCGGTGTAGGGCGCTCGACAATAGTGCCGTGGGGTTGTAATTAAAAAAAAACGCGAAAACCCGAGGTAGGGCGTGAAAATTCACGCGTTATACTCAATGCGTGCGACGGTCATACACATATGTATGTTGTGCGTGTATGGGATGAACTGATATCACAGTAAAAGATATGCTATAAATATTTGTCGCACCAAATTAGAAGAAGACGGGTTAAAATAAACGATTCGTTCGTGTACAGACATACATGCGTATTCCAGACTCCGGGTTGCACGTGTGTGCACACCAAAAGATATGCTATAAATTCATCGCACAGATGTATGTTAGGAAGCTACGATTCTGTAGTCAAAATGTTGAACACTAATGTTTTATTATTCTTATTAGTGGCTTTTCAAATTTTCATTGATAAATAGAATAATGTTAAAGATTACATCCAATTTTACTTATTATAATAATAACAAATGATGTCATGTCTATACCGACAACACTTGGTAGGGACAAGTGGACAAAAAAGTGGACTTGTCTCTACTAGTGGAGACACTGGTAGAGACAAGTGGACAAACCGGTTTTATAGCATTGATATAGCTATATCCTCGCTTCCAACTGGACGCAGGCTTGGAAATCTCGACGCTCTACTTTGTAATGTGTCACTGAGTAATTAGGTACATTAAAAATATTAAAAACACGTACATTTTACGCAGATAGTAAATACTCTGCACTAGATATTTCACTACCATACAACTATAGCAACTAAGATTGTGACTACAGAGGCAGAAAAAATTATAGAAGGACGACATTTTTTCTACAGATTTTCAGTTAGCACATTTTAGATGCCTCCGTGGAATAGTGGTTCTGCCTCTGTGGTCATAAAACGAAGCTATACCTTGTAAAATCCAGCATGATTTCTCCGACAGCTGTCATCGATTTGACAGGAGTAAAGTTTCACAATTTTTGACTGTCAAGTGTATGCAGAGAAATAACGTTCGTGATGGGCTAGCCCCGCCCACTTAGAATGCCCATTGTTGAAATACATACAATGTTCATGCACACAAAATTAAATGTTTGTACCGTGCGTGCGGGGATTGAATCCGCGACCTCTGGTGTAATAGCCGACTTCTCGACCACTACACCAAATGGCTCGTCAAAAAAGCTAGAACAACTTTTTTATTTTTAGATAATGTTCAGTTAAAAAAAAAAACAATTCCATCAGTGTGCAATGGTTTTTCTCTTCATTTTTTAATTTTCCCTCACAATTCTTCACGGGATTTCCCTATCAGATAATCCTTTATGACCTTCGTGTCAGACGTGCGTTATGTTAAAACACTTCCAACATTATAATTGATAAGGTTTCGCAGTTTTTTCGAACCCACGACCTTACGTGAATGTTTTTAATTACACCATTATGGGTAGGCCGTAAATGCCACCTTTTGTTATAAGGTGCTAAGAAATAAGGTGTAATCCTACTACTCGTAATATTATAAATGCGAAAGTCTGGATGTTTGGGTGTTTGTTACTCAATCACGCCTAAACGGCTGAACGGATTTAGATGAAAGGCACACGTATAGTTTATAACCCGGATTAGGACATAGGCTATAAAATTCCTACGGGACACGTCTCATTTGGAAAGCTACACTATCCCCGTGAACATAGGGTACTTTTGATCCCGGAAATGTGGGGGGAAGGGGGGGATATTTGAAAAAAGAGACTACGCGCGGGTGAAACCGCGGGCGGAAGGCTAGTTGCATATACAACGTTAGTTTTTGTTTATACGAAACTTGAAAACTGTTTGCTCAGAATCAGTAATAGAATCGATTTCAATACTTTTTATACCTTGTTACATTTTGACCAAATAATATTTACAATTAGGTATCTCAAATAAAGTACACCCTACTAAAAACAATCTCACTGCGCGCCAGGCCGGCCGCGCGCATAGCTTGTCACGTGGATGCGAGAGGGCGCAAGGCATAAACTTAATTAGATAATATTAATTCCATGGCGCAAGGTAACAGCGCACCTATCACGGCACACGCCGGTTTGTGACCACGTTCACTCGAGGACAACGGGACAGCACAAAAAGCTTGTAACTTCGTGAGTTTTCAAGATATTATTTTAAATTTTTTTTTTACTGATTCCTTAAATGAAAATATTTGACACGTGTTTCGATTTTCGTATAAACAAAAACTAATGTTGTAAATTACAAATAGCGGGCACACTACGCGGAAGATCGGTCGCTCCGTTCGTCGCGGACAATATTTAAATGAAATTAATTACACTCATTGGCGTTCCGTAGCGGAAGATCCGCGACGGAATTTTCGTCAAATGTGCCGAAGGCCTGGAAATTTTTTATGGCCCCGGTTTGGTTTTAACTAGGAAGCGTCGCTTAATGTGCTTCCTAACTGCAGGTGCATTATTTTGATCTTCGAGCCTTTGATTTCAAGTGTTCTGGCTCCCACATTAATATTGCCGGAACATAGCCAGAACATTTATGGTGGCAGATTCACCTGTATGTAAGGCAGCCAGCGTTTACTTTTATAATCTATTTTGACGAATGGTCGAAATAAAATTCGTCACCATTTCGCTCATCTAATACCTACTACAAAGACGTAACTGTCATTTTGCAAATTTTACAGGACGGCGTTTTAAAGTTTTTTTTATTATTTCATTTTATATTATTTGTAACTGCAACTAGGACATTTTGGATGTTTGATTGTATAACTAGAGTATAATATCACCAATATGTAAAAATCTCAAGGGAAAGAATTTAAAAAAAACATAAAGTGATTTAAATCATACATTTGTGTCATTGTTGCATTGAAAACGTTGTGACTGGTTGTGTGTGACTGTACGGGGCGTCCGGTCCCGCGTATTTGGCGTCTTTGCACTCATAGCGAGTCCATTTTTTTACCGTTGGAACAAAGATATTGGCGCCATCGTACGAAATTTTGTTGAACAGTAATAATGACTTTCTTTGTAGCACCAAACGTATTGGCCATTTTGGCATCATTAACTCATTTTTGAAATTTTGACAATTTATTGTAACATATCTGGCTTACAAACATTTCCTCAATAAACATACATCGGGGTATGTTATTAATTATTTCACCCCTTTTAATTACACTCGCTCGCCGGCCTCTGGTCTTGTAGCAACGTCAAGTGCAATGAGGGTTCCGTACTAGGGCCCAAGCACTTAATTTATTTTATTTTCTCAATTATTATAATATATTAGTGTTAGAAAATGTTGCAGTACGGCTCGACCGGGGAAGTACCACCCACTTAAAGAAGATCAATACGTATGGATAGCTTTGCTTTTTCGCTCCGTATATTTTTTTCTCTATGACATCAGTTGGCTGACAGACACGCAGCCCACCTGATGGTAAGCGGTCACTGCCTATTCCATGGAGTGACACTTCATCAGGAAGCGTCGCTCAATGTGCTGCCAGACTGTAGGCTCATCTGATCTTCGAGCCTTTAATTATAAATGTACTGGCTCCCACAATAATATTGTTATTGTGGGGTGGTAGCAAGCCAGTCGGACACTGAGAAAGCCCTACCACCAACCAGCCCAAAGGTGAGCACGACCTCCGAGTTTTATACCCCAGCGACTTAGCCACTGTTACACGGAGGCGGTCAAAAAAGAAAAATCTTTGCCGACCAGAAAATAATCGCTGTTTTAAGTTTACAGGCCATGCCTGTAAATAACATAATGGACTGGTCAATAGCCACAAGTCTGGAACCGGCTCGTCCTAATCGGGTGTGAAGGGGAAACCGGGGGAGTTTAGTGGGTAACCCTTTTAGTCTCATGTCCCACACATGGCCGCAGGTCTAGCTAGCCTGTTGTGGTGCCTAAACGCATTCTCCTCCAAAAAAAAGGCATGGACATAATAAAACTGAACCCTAAAACGTAGTGTCAACATGCTTTGACGAAGGCAGTGCGAATCGCTGAAATAGTCGCACTGAAGGCTGTCCTGTGTGTGTGTGTGTGTGTGTGTGTGTGTGTGTGTGTGTGTGTGTGTGTGTGTGTAGTGCGTATGAGGGGTGCGTGGAGGGCTCATTAAGAATTGCACGGGATCTGTGCTCGTTGACGCAGAGATTGAGAAGATAATGGTTATTTTTATGCTTGATCAGTTAGCAGACAGTAGTATTGTAGTGGTAGAGCCTTGCTGTTTTGCAGTACGTATGGACCGGCTCGTCCGGGCCCACACCCCTCCTTAAAAGGCTGGCACCGCATCAGCGATCCCTCTGGTGTTGCAGATGTCCATGGGCGCGGTGATTGCTTACTATCAGGCGACCCGCTGGCTCGCTTGCCGCCTACGAGATAAAAAAAAACAGGCACGCAACCCACCTGATGGTAAGCGGCCACTGCGACATATTCCATTGAGAGTTGCTCCACAAACTGCCACACTACAGGCTCATTTAATTGACGAGCATATGATTTCAAGTGTAATTGCTCCCAAATTAATATTGCTGGAACGCAACGCTGATATGGCGGCAGATTTTAATTTTTACCTGGGGGTGGTAGCTTGCCAGTTGGAATCTGATAAAGTCCTACCATAAACCAGACTCAAGGCGGGAATCGAACCCTTTACCTCCGGGTATTTACATAATTATACATTGAAACACCCAAGCCTTTACAAACAAACAAATATTTGTACCAGGCAGTAGTTTAACAGCCGACTTCTTAACCACACTAAATCTGTCATCTAAAAATGTTGATGATATTTAACTCAATATTTTTTTACAGAATCGGAACCACCAAATAACCCACTAATCCTAAGGGGAAACCGTCTTAGACAGTGGAAACGTGCCGTCTCGTCAAAGTGCGTAATGACGACGACGTGTGCGTGCTCTTCAGCTGATGATGGGTGACCACGGGTTGTGTTCGTCTCGGGACAAAAAAGGACTCAAGACTTGCGCCACGGTATTAGCTAGGCCGCTCGGTTATAAAACCCGGAGGTCGATTCCCACCCTGGGTCTGGTTGGTGGTAGGATGGTATAGGCTGCAGTGGCCGCTTGGCATATGAGTGAGTGACTGCGTACATATATGAAAACTAAACTAGCAGAAAAAAAAATTGCTAAAAAATGGGGCCATTTAGAAATCTTGAATTGCTGAATACTTAAGAGCGCCTGTAGCAAATTACATTATTCCTTTAGGGTCATTTTAACATGGGCTGGTCAATAGCCACAAGGCTGGCACCGGCTCGTCCCGATCTACCGCGTTTACATTCAGCCCATTGCCGCGGCAACATGGGGAATAGACTGGGAAACGCGAGAATGTAAACAGGTCATTTCCATTGCCTTGACGTTGCCATTCGCATTGCCCGGCTATCCCCCATTTGGCGGTTTTTCTAGCGGACATCAAAGCGCGGCAATGCGAGCGGCAACGTGTGTTTACATGTTGCTCTCTCGTTCAGTCGTTTAATATCTTTAAAAATACTTATTGTTCTATTACGATGAATTGCTATCATCCACCATCTCCTCTGACGACGACTTCTCTTTTGAATTCTATTTTTTTTTTAAAGATTTAAATAATTAATTAAACTTAAAAGGCAGAGCGCCGACGCTGCGACAATTTCCACGTTATCCATGGCCCAGAGTCGAATTTATAATACATATGAAGCGGCAATGTAAACACTCATTTCCGCTGACGTTGCCACATCAATATACGGGGAAATATGTACGGCAAGGCAAGCAGCAACGGAAATGGCTGAATGTAAACGCGGTAATCGGGTGTGAAGGGGAACCGGGGGAGTTTAGTGGGCAGTGGACGCTTTAGTCTCGAGTCCCATACACGGCCGCAGGGCCCGCAGGTCTAGCTAGCCTGTGGTTTTGGTGCATAAACGCATTCTCCTCCGAAAAAAAAAGACCAATTGTATCATGGTGAGTGGTGAACTAGTGACACAGTCACTCGACTGGCAGGTTTCCTCGCGATGTTTTGCGTCATCGTCTAGCTAGTGGTAAAAGACTTCGCAGCTACGTAAAATAATAAAATATCCCATTTATCCACAGACAAATTGAAACACAGACACCCCACACTCTAGGGTTGTACGCGCGCGTCCATAATGTGCTAGACTCGGTTATTTTTTAACGGCCAAGTATTTACCAGCCGCCATTATTCAGGTCAAAACGCGGGAAAATAACATGACGCTGAATATATCAAGATTTTTTAATCTGTTCTATATAAATAATATGGAATGAGGATGGGTCTATTTATAAAGTATTTTTAGAGGAGAAAAAATGTAAAAGCAAATTATTATCAGCTTATTTATGCCACACACCACAGATAAAAATCGAACTATCAACTTTCGCACTCATATAGGGGACCCGTTCAAAGTGAAACCTATAAAACAAAGAGGCTAGTAAAATATTTTATAAAATGCGTCGCTGGAAATTTTTCATATTACGTTCGTGTATCGAAATAGGTAGTGCACGCGGATCAAAGCGACAGGAGTGCAACAGAGGCGCGGTGCATATACAGATTCTACGGCGTCGGCGAACCGTCACACCGTAGTGCAACACGACTTTAAACACAGAATACACTTTTATACACTTTAAATGTGAATAAACCAATTAAAAAAATATGAAAAAAATCTTTATCTAAGTAGGTAAATCGGTATACCTAGTTAAGGGGTTAAGATTTTTGTGTAAACTGCAAAGAGTATAGTAATTTAATATGGTAAACTGGCAGTCAAACAATTTGTGAGATTGGTAAAAGCGGGCCACTGCTTATTCTATAAAGCATAGAGAAATTATGCTTTCAAGGCTCCGTTTCTGGTTTATTCATTATACTCTATGGCTCCGTAAAAGTGAGTGTCTTGTAGAAACATATTTTTTTTTTATTGCAGTCTTTTGTGGCGTCATTTTATTTTTTCCGAAACAGTGACATCTAGCGAGCTAAAATGAATTTATTAATCGAACTTTACACCATATTTCGTTTCATAATGACTAGGTGGCAGCAGTATACTAAGCAGATATTTAATCAAAAAATTATTAGGTATAGCTTTAAACGCCTTAAAAATCATTAATAATCTTACTTTAATTACTTGCATCTACTATTATCGTTATGCCAGTACAAAACGCCGACATCTGAAAAGGATAAAAAAAATAACGAATCGAATACAATGTACCTAAAGCACTTTTACGTGATATTACATTGAATTGTCACTAGATGTCAGTAGTTCACCATGACAAGAAGTTTAAAATAAAACTTGTAGATGTCACTAGTTGCTATTTCGTATTTTATTTGAAACTTTTCCATTAAAATTGTTTCAGTATTGACATTTGTTATATTGTTTTTGTTAATTTATAGCTTTAAAACAACACCTACTAGCAATGATAATAAATGTGTGGTTCTAATTAAACTACACTTTTGCATGGAACTTAGTACATTATAGAGTCACGAGATAGCGTGAGCATAAATAATAGTACAAAATAAAAACAATGGATGGCGTTGAATGTTTCTGCGAGTATGCTTATTGTATAAATAAATGCAGTGAGATTCCAGGTGCAATGGTGTGCACGGAGGACTGCATAAAGGCGTGCGACAACTAAGTGCATTCAGGAGCACGATGCATCCGCCGCGTGTTACTGTATTTATGGAACAGCGTTTTTACCAATCTGGGCCGCACAAAGGACTCTTCAATGCCATTTTTTGATTTCGGCGAAGTGGAAGTGGGGCTAAAAATATTTCTCATATTTTGAAATGAAGAATTTTTGACAGAAATATTGTGTATAGCGCGTTTATAACACAGAATTGAGTTGGGTTGTGTTTTGTTCATTGAATTATAATTATGTTTGCAATGGATTGAATTGATTGTTGGCGCATTTGGTAGTACATACTGCTCGATGAGCCAGGGGTCGCGGATTCGAAACATTGATGTAAGAACATTGTAATAAATTTTTATCTAGATTTTATAACGTAGGAAAATGTTTTGTGTATGTATTTCGGATTCTGAGTTTGGTAATATGTAGTATTGTAGTTATATTAAATTTTTATTTATTTATAGCAATGTTTATTAGATGCTTTTCAAGAATCATTTGTTGTATTTGATAAGTAAAATTAAAAATAAATAATTATGTACTACTTTAAATAAGAGTTACAAATTATATTAAGTATGAGGTAAGTAAGGTAAGTAATGCAAATTAATAAAAAAAGTCGCCTCAATACTATAAGTAGGTAATACACAATTTTAAATATTTATAGTCCTCCTTGTCGTGTCCGACAAAGGCGACGACCTCAGACTTTTTTATCGAGGAGAGCACGAATGTGGCTGGCGAAGCCTATCTTTGATTTGAACATCCGGTCACATTGGGGGCAGAATAGCTGTCCATCCGCGTTGGGTGGGTGGGGTTTTACAACATGACGTAGTGAAGGGTATTTGAGTACCCAAGGATTATGAGTGGTGCATTGAGCTATCAGTACATAATATTTCTATGGAGTGGTGGTGGTTAGGTTACCGTTACGGCCGTCAAACGGCCGTTACCGGTTGGATCAAGTGGGTGGGAGGGAGATTTCCAGCACTTAAATGGCGCTGGGATCTCACACGACACACTGCCTCATAAATCATGTTCAGTAAATTAAAATAAAAAAAACGTATAATAACGTTTTCTTCTTATTTAACAAACCGTTATAATTATAATAACGTTATGATAATAACTGCTTTTTCCATAAACGTAATTGAGAATGTACTTTATTCTACAAGTTATGGTCAACTGACAACTGTCACTGTCAAGTAAACGTCAAGCGAAAACACGTCAACTTTCGTCATCATCACACGAAAAACTGCATGTTTTGTTAAATTTCTTACATAAAAAAGCAAATAAATTATTACAAAATGGTCCACACAAATACAATCGACGGGGCGCTATTTGTGAGTAGCATTTTCTTGTTTGTTGTAAATGTAAATAGTGAAAATCGTTGTCTACGTTGTTTAGTTCAATTTTCTTGTAAACCTGTTAATTATTCGCATTCACAACGATACAACATTCCGGCTCTTATATCTTCGGTTCGGCATACATTTTCAAAACATTACTTTGAGAGTTTGATGGCCGTGAAACTGTGTAAAGTGCATTCAGAAACACCTAGGCCTACTTCGTCACACTTTGTTTATTTACCTAGTACTAGCCAACTAGCAAAATTCTCACCGGTTTTTCTTAATACATAACATTTATTTATTTATAGCCTGTAACTCTACGTCTTTCTGTTATATTTGTCATTAGAAATTCATAAGTACACTTGAAACATATTATCTAAAGAATATTTTAATTTGAGTTGACCAGTTACTAGCATTTACTATATAAACTGTTGTAATTTATATTGGTCTACCAAATAACACTTCATCAATGTGTAAACAGCACACTTCTAAGCTTCTCATTGAACTAGCTGACCCGGTGAACTTCATATCACTTACTTTAGTATAATCCTCTCAATTTTTCCATATTTTCTCATCGTTTAAACCTTCTCTGGACTTCCACAAATATTTCATTACAAAAATTAGTCGAATCGGTTTAGCCATTCTTGAGTTTTAGCAAGACTTACGAACAGCAATTAATTTTTATTTATATAGATTTAACTCGCCAAAATGTGTTATCTCTAAATTCCAGGAGCCGACTCTATACATAGTAAAAGGCATCTGCATCCTGGATAATGAAGGCAACAGGATACTAGCGAAGTACTACGACCCAACCATCATGGCTACCACTAAAGAACAGAAGGCATTTGAGAAGAATCTGTTCAACAAAACACACAGGTATTGTATAAATTGATAAAGCGTTGAAGGAGACCTAACTCCACTTCAATAAAATCATTTAACACGTCATTGAGTTTGATAACAGATCAGTACAGGTTATACAATTAACTTTTATACATTTGTTCAAACTTTTTTATACACCTGTTAACAATCTACATAATATGATGAGGGTTTTAAAGTTTTATTGTCTAATATCTGAGCTATTGTTGTTCACTCAAGTTTTGCCGAAACCAGGTTTTGCCAATTTGAAGTAAACTGAAATGAATGTTTGTTTGTATTGAATAGGCACCGAAACTATTGAACTGATTTGAAAAATTCTTTCTCTGTTGGAAAGCTACTAGTGTTGTAAGAAATGAATAAAATTATATGTGAATATAAATGCACTTTCAGAGCAAATGCAGAGATAATAATGCTGGATGGTCTCACATGTGTTTACAAGAGTAACGTGGATCTGTTCTTTTATGTCATGGGCAGTTCACATGAAAATGAGGTAGGTTGTTTATTTAACTCCATCTGTGGAATAATGGTTGCTGTACTTATTCTGAGAGTGAAGGGTAAACTGGAATAAAGGGATGAGATAAGTTAGTCAGACGCTTTAGCCCAGAGTCCCACACACGGCCGCCTGCAGTTATAGTGCATCAATGCATTCAAACAATTGGATGTTTAAGGGAGAGGACAAGGTTACCTGGAAAGGTCTGGAGGAGGCCTTTACTCAAAAAAGGGGGTCAACTAACACCTAAGTTAAAAAGAAATCAAACATATATTGTAACAAGTATTAACTGTATCTTAGTTGGCAAATAAAGGCTTTTTTATTTTATTTATTATTTTATAACGCATTCTCTCCGAAACAAAAAGACAAAGTCCTTTTTGCCTGGTTTAAATTAAATCATTTTGATCAAAGTCCCACAATGGAGCTAACATAACTGCTGTCAAACATTTATTTATTTAAAAAAGGTCCACCAACAGTTTTTGTTCCTAAACACACATCTTGTATAAACTGTCAAGGTTTCAAATGTAAACCATCCTAGTTGTATGATTTCAGCTGATCCTGCAATCCGTCCTGAACGCTCTGTACGAGTCAGTGAGCATACTCCTTCGCAGGAACGTGGAGAAGAGGATCTTGCTCGACAACCTGGACTCTGTCATGCTGGCTTTCGATGAGATCTGTGATGGAGGGTGAGCTGGGTTTTTTAAAATGTTTATTGGTATTACCGTTACCTATGTGTCCGAAGCCAGTGCAACCGATTCAGATCAAGTGTGAATGCCACTTATGCATTTCAACCTGAACCCTGTCTGTTCTATGAACAGTAGTAATTATTAAAAATGATGAATATCTGTCTGACTGACCGGCACACAACCCATTTAATGGCAAGCGGCCATTGCGGCCTATAAGGGGCAGTCAACTAGGAAGCGTCTTTCTTCTTCTTCTTCTTGTATTGTTGGCAATACACTCCTCTTTATGAGGATTACTCATAGCTGGGCATCGTTAATCAAATAGTTAACTTCGTTAATCGCTAATCCGTTACTAAAGAAGTTAACTTCGTTAAACGTTAAAGCGCTACTTTTGGGACAATTTAACGCAAGTTAACGTTAATCAATACAAATATATTAGAAAAAATTCAATTTGTCCAGGTATCAGGCGGGGTCCCGCCTGATACCTGGACAAATTGAATTTTTTCTAATATATTTGTATTAATATCGCCATTAAGCAGGCAATATGCTTTAAAAATTATAAAAAAACAAAAAAAAAAAAAAAAAATTAACGTTAATCGTTAATCCGTTAACACATTTTAAATAATGCTTAAAAAATTAAAAAAATATAGGGGTTATTTACCAACTGGACACACGAGACTAGACAAGGTGGGACCATTTAGTGCAATTATATTTTGTATCATTTATTACTTTGTTATCTCATCACGAAAAGATTTACTTTGTAACAGGTTACAAAGTGACTCGTTGGGATAACTTTCTCTGAGGACTCTGAGGTAGACGTTCAGAATAATAATATAATTATCTCTTTTTTGCTGTTATTGTTCCTGACGTGCCCTGTTGGTGGATTTTGCGAACAAAACTTATTGGTGGGGACCTTGGGAATAATCCAAATGAAGTAAGGTTGTTATTCGGGCAATGAATCTCTTTCTCAAAGGCCGGCAACGTACTTGTGACTCCTCCGGTATTGCAGGTATCTATGAGCGGCGGTGATTGCTTACCATCAGGTACATTAAAAACAACCGCAAAATTTGAGTTTTACTTATTATATTTTTCAACACCGATACTTGTATTTCCGTCACTTTAATTCTTTATCAGTTGCCAAAATCGTTTAGTCAGACGATGGTCTATTTACGTGGCATTAATCTACGTGATAGCAGGTACTTTACCATCATCATTATTTCCTTGCCCTTATCCCACGCTATGTAGGGTCGGCCGGCGCAACATGTTTTTTCCTTCCACACACTCCTATTAGCTGTCAATTATACATTCACTCCTTTCGTTTTCATATCATACTTCACGTAATCCATCCATCCCTTTTTCGGCCCTCCTCTGCTTAAATCTCCGTCTACGCACATATCTATCATTCTTTTGGCGACATGTGTATCTTCTCTCCTCATTACATGTCCAATTGTCCATACCTACCATGCTAACCTTGCACTCCTAACCTTATCCACTACCGGTGCCACTTTCAAACTTCCTCCTATATACTCATTCCTATTCTTATCCAACCTCCACACTAGAGTGTAGAGAAGATAGATCTTCTTCTTCCATCTTTTTCATTGCCCAGCATTCTGATCCATACATTGCGACAGTTCTGATGACCGTTTTGTAAATTTTTCCCTTAAGCTTAAGGGGCATCCGTGATCCGTGGTGTGGGTCACATGTTGTTCCCGAGACCTGTTGCCACCTCATCCATGCTGCATTCATTCTATTCTGCACGACCCGTTCCATGCTATGCTGTTTGTTAAATGTACTTTACCATTATTGTGTTCTTATTAAATCCAAACGTGTTCAGTTGAAGAAAACATGAAAGTGATTTATTTTAAGTTTTCCTAAGTGGAAACGCTTTTCGTGTCGAGATGACGTAGGAATAAATGATAGACACAAACAAAAAAAAGACGTGTATAGGTATTTAGAGTTTTTAATGGCACGGTGCGGTAAAATAGTCCTCGTAGCCGAGTTGTTCGTCTACGGCGGCCAATCTTTTTACGATCAGCTAACTACACCGGATATATTAGTGCACAAGTGAGTTCACAAGCACAGGTGCACTCCGTATTCCCTCACTCTCATAACACGGTGGGACAATAGTAAGTAACGGATTAACGGACTTGGAAAAATGTAACGGAAGTTAACAAGTCCGTTAACATTTTTTTAAGTTAACTTAAAAGTTAATCCGTTACTGCAAATGTTAACTTCGTTAATTAACGATTAACGGATTAACGAGTTAATGCCCAGCTATGGGATTACTGCTGCCATTTTCATGTATATTTTGACGACTCAAGTGTTTTTAAAACGTCGCACACCACCACCACCACGTTGTAAATTGACGCATTCAAAAATATCGGTAAATACGTAAAGCATTCCCACCGAAACCAAAGCGTCTTTCACTATGCTGCCACACATCTTCGAGCTTTTTAATTTCAAGTGTACTGGCATGGAAATTGCCGGGAACAATGCCAGAGCTGTTACGACGCGAATCACACCCGAAGCTAACTAGTCGGACTCTGAAAAATATCCATCAAACGACCTAGGAACCGAACCCACGTCCTCCAGGTCTATCTTCTATCTAAATAACCTTGAACCTTTTAAGCTAAATAAAAGGCTTTTTTCAATTTTATTTTTAGCTTGCGGCTGGACGGGCGCTGTATAAAATGTAAACAGTGTGGCTTTTTATATTTTTATTACTAGCGACCCGCCCCGGCTTCGCACGGATGCAATGGTGTTTCTCTACTATATTATGCATGTATTATACATATAAATCTTCCTCTTGAATCACTCTATCCATTAAAAAAAACCGAATTAAAATTCGGTGCGTAATTTTGAAGATCTAAGCATATATTGGGATAGCGCTGTCTGTCGAAGCGACTTTGCTTTATACAATGTAGTGATACATCGGGAATTGTGCAGGTCTTTCGGGGAGATGTATGTTCAGCAGTAGACGTCCTATGGCTGATATTATGATATCGGTACATATGATATGGTATAGACGGTCCTATCCTCGCGCACTGGTCGTCCGTACACGTGCGGTCTTATCCTAACTCTAAATTCTATTAGTAGATCTTGAGGTTGGGATTAGACTGAACTACCAATGACGTTCAATATACAACTAGACACCCAATCTCTAAGAAAAATTCCTCAAAAAACGTCCGAGTGGCTTTGACACTGAGTACATTAACACATTCGTTCAATTTAACACCTTATCTCGTGGCATTTAGTGTTTAATGTCAATTGTATACAACTAAACGAAAACTCTGCCCAATAGTCGGGTGGGCAGACTTTTGCTTCGGACAATATTTGAGCATGATTGTGAGTCTAGTTTTTTAATTGAACGTCATTGTGAACTACGTAGTTTATTTTTAATTTTTCAATTTTTATTATGTATATAGATAACATATGGAAACTATGTAACCACATCTTTTTCTGAAATAAACGATTTCATATGTGATTCCAGTGTGATCCTGGACTCAGACCCGACGTCGATCGTGAGCCGCGCGGCGCTGCGCACCGAGGACGTGCCGCTGGGCGAGCAGACCGTCGCGCAGGTAATGGAAAACATCAATAAGCTCTTCTGGTAGGGTGTGGATGTGCAATAGGAATGTTTAGTAAATGTAAGATTATACTGCGTGTTATTTTAGTCGTTGTTTTCCCGCAGCAGAATGCTTTACCTTCAGTAGTACTATCGATTTATGCATGTAATTTTTTTTTTGAATTTTCTATTTGGAATTTTTTTTAAACTTTTTTGATTTTTTAAAAAAGTTTGATGGGAAAATGGGAACCAAATGTGAGTAAATAGTAAATAATCATTTTTTTGATAAACGCGAAGGGCAATGACCCCGGCCGTTGACCGTCCGTGACGCAGCTAGTACTATTGGTTCGAGTTTCGTCTATCATAAATCGTAAAACTTTTGATTTCACTTAAAAATAACTTTATTAATCTATTTTACTACTAAGATAGAATCATTTTACTGCGGGAAAACAACGACTAAAATTGCACGCTGTACTATAAATAGCATTGGAAATTATTGACAAGTGCCTCTAATAGGGTGTGCTATGGGTGCCATATACTCGATTGAAGAATCGATTAGCTACTTACGTATCGATTTTTAACTATTAGTATAAAATAAATCGACTACTAG
The DNA here is from genome assembly GCA_949319885.1 of Mecyna flavalis. Taxonomy (NCBI): domain Eukaryota; kingdom Metazoa; phylum Arthropoda; class Insecta; order Lepidoptera; family Crambidae; genus Mecyna; species Mecyna flavalis. The sequence goes on along the minus strand of OX439420.1, from coordinate 4,607,113 downwards.
AAATGTATCTGTGACACATGTCGCAGGTATCATCCTAGATTTTACAAACTATAAAATCATATTTGAATGACAATAGGTAGAAACAATTTTTACGATTGAAAATCGGTGTTCGTATAATCGGGAATCGACTGCACCGCATTATTAGTGAACTCTTCATGACAGCTGTCATACGTATCGAGCTATTTGGGAATACGATTGCAATAAGAAATGGAGCTCTGAAGTAAAGAATCAAATATTTCTATTGCACACACCATCCACATCGCAATGATTAAGCGATATATTTTCTTTTGTACAAAACTAACTTAAATAATATTTTGTGAGTGAAAGTGTTTTAATGTTTCTATTTTGTGCCATTGTTTGACTTTGTTCGTGAAAAAATATATTTTTGTTTTGTTTTTTTTTTCTGTTTGTACGCAATTTCTGTAGTTGAATAAATTGTTTATTTTATATTGTACTAACACTTCTCATTTATCACTCTTTTTTGTTCATGGGATTTTTTCTGCACGAAATATTTAAGCACGTAGGGTTGGAAGAAAAATATTTTATTTTATTTAGCGAGTGCGCCCTGGTCACACAAGGGCGCAAAATTTTTTTTGCTGAAAATACTTTTTGAATTTTTTTTCTGTATATATTATACGCATGTAGTACCTACCTGTATTAAAGTTTTAACTTCCGTAAGAAAAAAATTTGGTGATGAGAACCGCAATATAGAGGCGAAAAAAAAAAAGTTTATTAAATGCCAAGCATTATTACAAAATTTAATTGTAAGAATAGCGCTTAAAATGTGTAGGTTTTTGGCGGACGCGGTTTGACGATGAAATATTCGTAGAACTACTGTGTATCTCTTAAAATTGAACATAATTTAAGAGAAAGGACTCCAAATCTCAAGCCCCTAAAACCCATCTCTATAGAGGGTATTTGTAAAAGCACCGTGAAAGTGATCGTGGCAGTATCCTCTTGTGAAAGGGGAACTGTCTCTCTGAAAGGTAATTTGATATTAGTTTTGGTTTGGTTTTAGTAGGTAGTAGGCGTTTATATTCCGAACTTCAAATTCAGTTATAGCCTGACCAGGAAAACAAAAAAACCTGCTCTGGAGGCGCCACATTAGCTATGGTCATAGCAACACTTGGTTGCTATGGTTATTCTCACAAATAACTTACAATATCCAATAGTAACATTGCACTGTTGACAATTGACATCACACTTTGACAAAATAATAATTAATGATATCTTATTGTTTTTTATTCGGTTGTTGCTACTTGAAGAAATTAGTTCCAATATTTTTCCGCAATATGGCGAGGTTTTTTATTTTATTGGTCAGACTATAATTGCACAAGACATACAGCCAGTTTTGGATGTGAAGAGGACACAGTGTCATTATGCGTTGAAGTTTTCTCCTCCGCAAAAAGAGTACCACGTATTTTAAGTTTCTTTCACCTAGGTTCTCAAGTGTGTGAGAGAGATGTTAAAAAAATTACTAGAGATGGCATCATTGTTATTTGACTGAACTTTTTTGACAAAGGTATAATTGGTCATTTGTAAATAGGTACCATTGGGCATTTGAAACACAATTTTTCTTATTGTTTATCTAACGTTCAAATGATATAAATATTTTGGATCAGGTAAGACAATTGTTATTATACTTTTACACAATTGATTGACACCCTGATTGTATTTATAGACTTTTATAATTCTTACACATTTTATACCTACTATCTTATTCAAATACCTTTTGGAGTTGCGTTACGCGACAGTGATGACTGACACACACACTGACAAAATAATGCGTTGCTAACGTTACGGTCAGACGCGAGACGCACTGGCGCAGTATACATTTGTCGCTCAATTCCAAAAGGTATTATCCTAATAGCATTTGGATCAGAATAAACTATCTATGCGTGTGAAGCACTTCTGTTATTAGTAGTTAGACACACTTTCATGTTCAAAGCATGTTTTTTTTATTGCTTGCATGTTTTTTATTTAGTGAGGATAAAAATTTAAATCTTTTTAAGTTTTTAATAAACTGTTACGTATTTTAAGGCGAAATTATTATAATTATTAATGTATTATATTTTATTACCGATTTTTGGAGGATAGGCAAATATAAGAAGGGGGCAACTATCATGAAATTTACTTTAGCAAATACAGCCAATAGCGTGATTCATAAATATCGTGGAACTGGGTAAAAGGTATTGATCGATAAATGACAAACAAACATATAATATTATTAATATTAGAAAATACCTAGATATATTATAAAATACCTAGTCACTACAACACTATTTAAAATGCCCATTAACTACTGTGTTATTTACATATAACGATAGGTCGTAGCATGGCCGTAGCCTTAGCCTCCTAGTGCAAAAAGAAAAACTACTTTGACAGTTCCGATTCAAAATGGCGGATCGATAATAGGTTTAAGTTTGCACATATTGCTAGTTTTCTAAACCCACGAGATTTAAATAAAGGCTAATTTAGATATTTCTTATCCTATATTTCAGATACTCTACAACATTATGAATACATAAGGCTGAATAGTTCCAGGGATATATTAATGGCTAATGTAGTTTTAAATTATTAAATTTGTTTAATGCTATGATTTTTTTTATTTATTTGCTTATTTATTTATTAATTACCCTATATTTTAATGCTTTGCTAACATTCAATTCAAGCTGTAAATCAATTCATTTAAAATATCATACATAGACTTATTTATTGGCTCTTTTTAATAGTGTTTATACATCTTGCCTTACCTTTGGATGTTATTTTGGTTTATTATAGTTATAAAGGGCTTGTTTCATCACTCTCAGGGAAGTTCATGATAATTTATCCGGTCAGGTTATTAGATGCTATCTCTCTTATCAATATAAAAATGGAGGTTTTCGTTGGTGGTAGGACTTTTTCAAAATTCGACTGGCTAGCTACCCCCGCAGGTAAAATCTGCCGCCATAACAGCTCTAGCTGTGTTCCGGTAGTATTAATGTGGGAGCCAGTACACTTGAAATCAAAGGCTTGAAGACCAGATGAGCCTACAGTCTGGCAGCACATTGAGCGACGCTTCCTGGTGAAGTGTCCCTCAATGGAATAGGCCGCAGTAACCGCTTACCATCAGGGCTGCGTATCTGTCTGCCAACTGTAGTAGTATAAAAAATAAAAATGGAGATATCATCACTTGTACCTGACAGATATTTTATTTCATACTTCACTGTCAGTGGGTGAACTAGCATTAATTTATTAAAAAAACATAAAATTATGGTTTAAATAAAATTAAAGGGATGTTGGTGTTTTTGATTTTTGGGAATGTTGCTTTCAATAGCAAAGCTTTTGGGTAGTATTTGTTTTTTTTATCAGTCTTATAGTAGTTGATTAAGCCAGTACATATAATTGTAATGATGACTTCATTTCAAGGATGGAGGCCTTTGCCCTGCAGTTATGGGACATAAAATAGACTGGTTCTTTACTTTAATAATATACCTTCAGATTAAGACAAAAAATTCAGTGTATTGTAAAAAATATTAAAATAAAAAAAAACTGGTAGATGGCGCTACGTTGCCTTAAGATCTAACTAAAACGTGATTGGTTTATTTTGACGGAAGACGTCAAACCGCCATAATGGCAAAATGAACCAATAACGTTTTAGTTGGACCAGGCTATACGTAGCACCATCTAGCGGATTTTTTATTCTGAAACACCGTCATTGTTAGTTTTAATGACATCATTGACCTGTTAAAAACTATATGTTGGCTATAAACAGGGCAGTGAGAGCTATTTCTTATTTTACAGGTACTGCAATCTGCAAAGGAACAACTGAAGTGGTCGCTGTTGAAATAAAATATATAATAAATTAAATTCTGTATAATTAAGTTCCATAAAATTATTTACATATATCAGACATAAAGTACATAAATTATATAAAAAAAATTGTTTTACCAAACCGTAACCGTAGTGGATATTTTTTAAGTCTTCTAATTATTTACAAAAATAAATTAAAATTTTTTTTTAGTCCAAATGTAAAAGTTACCGCTTTAGTGGAATTGAACTAAGCGGCTCGGATATAGAATCTGGAGGTCGTGGGTTTGATTCCCTCCTTGGGTCTAGTTGGTGGTAGGACTTTTTCAGAGTTCGACTGGCTAGCTGACATATAGGTGAATTCTGCCGCCACAGCTTGGCCTGCGTTTGCGTAATAATATTTTTTTTTATATTAATGTGACCGTTTTGACTTAAAGTTCTATACAAATTATCTAAGCAATAAAATCAGTATGAAGACTTCTTTGAAAATATAGTTTTTTTTTATCTATATTTTATACATAATAACATATTTTTTTGGTCATTATTAAACTTCCTTCATAGTTTTGAGTCCAAACTCATCGGCAGTAGGATTAACATTCAGTTTCGATATGTGTTTGAAGGCAGGGTGGTTCTTATCTCTCAACAACTTGAACAGGACATTCTCTGATGTGCCAATGAAACATCCCACTGATTGGAAGCGCTGGAAAAAAAACAACAGACGTATGGTAATTTTTTTATTTACAAAAGTTAACAAAATTATGTTGAAATATGGTATTTATAGTAACAAAATATTATACATAGAAAATACCCAGACTAGACCGACTTATTCATGCATACAAATATTCGTACCATGATCGGGATCGAACCCGCGACATTTGGTGAACTATATCATAATAGTAAATCATTATGCTTAAAACTGGTTTCAACACTCGGATAAGTTCGTGATAAATTATATTTGTCAGATAACTTAAATGCTGTCTCTTTTGTCCATTTTCATTAAAAATAGGTTTTTAACCTTTTGAACGCCAAGCTACGAACGCACTGTCGTATCCTGTACCTACGCCAGAGCTGGGTTATTCTTTATTGTCGAATGTAAGGAAAAAAAAAATACCAGTAATCGCTTTAAACATATTATTTACTAGCCATCCGCCGTAATTTATTTTTTTGAATATCCCCTTCTTCCCCCCACGTTTCCGGGAATGAAAAGTACCATTTATGTTCACCGGGGATAGTGAAGCTATCCAACAGTAAGAATTATTCAAATCGGTTCAGTAGTTTCGGAGCCTATTCAATTCAAACAAACAATAAAATCTTTTTTCTTTATAATATTAGTATAGATTTCATATTTTTAGAGGCAGGGATTTTTGTCAAGTATAGACGTCGTTGGCGCCCAGGGCCCGCAGGTGGCTGTCAAGTATAGAGGACTTTGGAGATCAAAAGGTTAAAAAACCCCCTATAAGGTCAGGGGGTCAATAAATAAACAACCAATCATACCCTAATTTGACAGGTATATTATCACGAACTTATCTAAGAGAGCTGAGAAGCCCTCAATGTGTAGTTTTATAGTTTAGACGAGATGTTCAAGAAAGTATCGGGAGTCGGTTCCCTGTTCAGCTTGGAGATGTGCTTGAAGGCAGGATGTTGTTTATCTCTCATCAGTTTGAAGAGAACATTCTCTGCGGTGGTAACGAAGCAGCCTAGTGATTGCATGCGCTGGAATATTCATGGGTTAGTAAAAATTCTGAATCATTGGTAAGAATGATAATATGAGTTAGTAAGAAGGATTATTGGTAATGCACACCCATCATGGTGTTGAGAAAAAAAAATGTTGATCCGTTTCAGTTGGTCAGTTTAGTTGGTCAGCCATCATGGTGTGAAACTAAACAATCCCTGTACTGTTGGGAGATGATGACTGCTCGCAACATCTTTTAGGACACCCAGCCACGAGAAATTAGACAGATGAAAATAATTTTTTTTTAATGAATATTAATATTATTCATTTGATGGTAATAGACAATGTACATTTGCCTACTGATTCATGATGGAATGGTGATCCCTGGCCGGTTCTCAGTACGTCCAGAAAGTGAAGATTTAGTTTTTCTTAATTTGGACTGGGAGTTGGTGTAAAAGTCAGGCCAGGGATACCTACACCAGTCCGCAATCTGTTTTATCGAATTTCTCGGGTGGTCCTCTGTGCACGCAAACCATGTTCTACTGCATCCCACCAAGGTGTACAAAGTTCAAAGAAGTCTATATTATGTTGCGTAGGAGTGCCACTCAGTGACTATTACGGCTACAGTAAATTTTCTTTTTTAAACAGATTTCATGATGGATTCTTGAGACATATCTAAATGATTAGTATATAGTGCAATAATATTACCAACCTGCAGAGCCAATCCCCTGTCCATTAGAGACCTGGAAGACACTGCATCTGCCAGCACATGCACTGAAATATCATGGTTCAGGAGGTCTATTATCGTTTGCTCTATACAGACGTGGGCCTGAAATCATAAAATCAATATGTTGTAAAATGGACAATTCGTAGAAAATGGTCTGATGGACAAAACGCTCGGAGGAAATAATAAAGTATTATTGAACTGTTTGGCACGGAACTGTGTCGCTTTTTAAAATGTTACCTAGTAACTGCATAGCTAAGGCCCATCATTGTAATGATCGTGCCCTATAATTAGTGTTTAGACTGTACTATCTGGTTCAAATGCTTTTAGGATACGACGTTTTGAAGTTGCGTTACATGACAGTGATGACTTACACACACATAGATAATTAATGCGTCGTTATTGGTTGCTCCTAACATTACAGACTAGCGCAGTAAGTTTTGGCTCAATTCCAAAAGGTATTACCCTAATAGCATTTGAAACAGATAATATTGACATTATTATTGATTTTATTTTCTTACCTCAATACCAAACAGTACAACAGATGCTAGATTTGGAATGTCCTTCTTCAAACGGTCCTGTAGTTCCGGTGTGACCATGGAGAATGATGTTTTCTCGTACACTAGAGCAGCACTCTCTAGGTTTAAGTCTTTAGTCGTATGGCCAAGGCCCTTAGGGTACTGCTCTGAGACGTATACTGGTATCTTGAAGTGTTTGGCAGCTTCTAACTGGAATGAGATAAAGTGGGGTTTAGATCAAAAGTATGTTACTAAAGTAGCCTGTAACCATCCTGTAACTAGGTCAGTCAATCTCCATAAGGGTTGTACTAGCTCGTTCATCTTTAGTCAGATTTCGGCTACCATTGTAAATTTTATTTACTTATGTAAATAAAAGTTAAAATGATTATCGTTAGGCAAATTTTAGAAAAAATAAAACCTCGAAGATAAGGTTGTAAATTAATTTTATAGTAGTTTTATCACATCCTCGTATCATCCCAGATAAAAACATTACGTAACAATAAAAAAGTACAAACCATTTTATTCGCGACTTTCACTACTTCACCAAAATGTTTAATATGAGGCCTGAAGGTTTCCTGAATGTCGCATAGGAGAAACGCAGTCCTCGGCGCTTCTAAGGCTCCCAATTTAAAGATATTTCTCGCTGCCATAGCTATCTACAATAAAGTTTTTATCACCGGCTAAACTTTGCCCGAACCGACTATTGATAATAAAATAACCTAAAAAAAAGAAAAACATGACAGCTGCTGTATTCGTAAACAAAATATAACCCGACCAAATTAGAAAGAAAGCAGATCTTTTAAATGAAGCCGTGAAGAAGCTAGGCTACGGAATATTGATTGGTTATTTCTTCATTCCATTTTACGGAAATTGTATTCAAGGAGCTGATTGAATTTATTATTTTGTGTCGCCTTATAGCTAGACAAAAACATTCAACAAACATTCGTTATTCATTCGTATCGTAACGTAATACAACAGTTTTATATGTTTATGTGTGATGTGACGTAGGTTTAAGTAGTGTAAAAAAGGTTTTTATTTAGATAACTCCTAAATACATATTCCCACTACCAGTAGAAGCAACTTTGGTTTGCTAATTAATTATGACAGGCGTTTTAAGTTACAAAGCAATTTCACTTTTATTATGCCAATTCAAAAGAAAAGGAAGCTATTAGTGTAAAGAGAAATCAAAGTTATAGTTAGTTTTCTTTATTTATATAGGTTTTTCTACCAGCCGTGCATATTTTTACGATTAAAATTCGCAACCGACCGAGGAACCAGGCTAGCTGATAAATTTTACTGAACAACATGAGGTATGTGAATCTTTTTTTATAAGTATTATTAATACTTCAAAAATAACGAAGGCATCACTTCTGCGTGGGATTCGACCAACAACCACTGGCGCACTATAAAATGCGCCGAAGCTGTATAATAATATCAATTTTATTATTGTGCATAAGTTTCTTTACAATAAAAAACACATGTCTCTTTTTCGATATTCTTGCGTGACTCTTTTTTGACAAGTCCTGACAACCCTGCCTTTGTACTGCACTATTTTTCGGAGGAAACACACACACCATTACCGCAGGCTAGCAAGGCCTGTAGTCGCGTGTGGGAATCATGACTTTTCGTCCACTACCCACTAAACTTCCCTGGTTTCCCTTCACACCCGAAAAAGGGACAAGCCGGTACCCGCCGTGTTGTGATTGACCGACCCATCCCCGGGTATGCCGGCCTGATAATTCAGACCGAGATTGCGCCATATGCTGGCCATACACCATCCTGCCTATCGTCAAATCGGCATGAAGCAATCGATTGGATCGAACCGAATTGACCGTATGTGGGCGTGGATTGGCATGACAAACATTAGGGGTCACCCAAAAAACTGGGTGGCCCTCAGAAAATTGATGTAAAATTAAAAATTAGTAAAAATACCCACTGCTTTCCAAGATCTTAATAACCTAGGCGTAGGCCTGTTCGCACTGATAAATCAAATAGTACTTGTATCTACGGACGCGTAAGTCAACATCTAGTTACAGAACTGGTACTCAGATTATATCGGTGGATAAGTCGACTTAATTCCTTCCCTGCATCCTGTTTAGGCTTATTCATTAAGTGTTGCACAAGGTTGGATTTAGTTTTCATGCTGATGGTCCTGTTCCTCCATATCTTCTCAAGTTGTGACATGGCGCCTTTTGCCATACCAATCCTTCGACGAATTTCTCCTTCGCAGGAGCCGTTGTTGTGGATTTCAGAGCCCAGGTATATTAATTTGTTTACTACTTCTAGGTTTAATGTCCCATTGAGCTCTAGCTTCCCAGTGCGATCCACTACCATTACTTTTGTTTTGGATCTGTTAATGGCGAGACCCAGTTCGGCGCTGACGCACTCCATTCTGCCTAACAGTTCGTGCATCTCGACCTCGTTGGCTGCCAATAGTGTTGTGTCATCGGCATAGCGTAGGTTAGTGAGCTCCTGCCCGCCCACGTTTACTCCCCCATTCCAGTCGTCGCAAGTCTTTCGTACGATGTACTCGCCATATACGTTGAAAAGGATCGTCGAGAGAATGCAGCCTTGACGTACTCCCTTTTCAAAACTGAAAGGCTCCGATGTTGTTTGGTCAATCTTCACTATACCCTGGTTGTAGTATAGTGACTGGATTAACGCTATAAGGTGCTTGGGTACGCCTAGCTCAGTCAGCACCCTCCACAGACAGCTGCACTCCACGCATTATTAGGACAATAAATCTTTATTTAAATTTATTTACTTTATATTAGAACACACCCGAAAAAGGGACAAGCCGGTACCCGCCGTGTGTGATTGACCATCCCATCCCCGGGTATCCCGGCCCGATAATTTAGACCGAGATTGCGCCATATGCTGGCCATACACCATCCTGCCTATCGTCAAATCGGCATGAAGCAATCGATTGGATCAAACCGAATTGAGCGTGTGTGGGCGTGAATTGGCATGACAAACATTTGGGGTCACCCAAAAAACTGGGTGGCCCTCAGAAAATTGATGTAAAATTAGTAAAAATACCCACTGATTTCCAAGATCTTAATAACCTAGGCGTAGGCCTGTTCGCACTGATAAATCAAAGTCAACATCTAGTTACAGAACTGGTACTCAGATTATATCGGTGGATAAGTCGACTTAATTCCTTCCCTGCATCCTGTTTAGGCTTATTCATTAAGTGTTGCGTGTTTATATTTACATTTTATATGAGATTCAAGTACTAGAAGAAATAGCTTAAGCTTAGTCATTTCGTAATCACTTGTTGGTTGATAATAATAAAAGATTTATTTATTTAATATGTTGATAATAATATGTACTTTAAAAAGAATTGGAGGACATGTTATGTTTTTTAAAGTACATCTTGTGTAACTAACGAGTATGTCTTCTTAACTCGGCAGCTAGGTAGGTAGGTACTTTGACTTTTGACTGGCCAGATATTTAGTGCATTTGGCAGTGATCCTATAATTTATCTTCTAACTAGTCTGTGATCCTATACTTTGCACGTCATAAGCTCGAATCTTACCAATGACAATACTTATTTATGTGTTTTTACCAGGTGGTAGGTTCCTGTACTGGACCGTCTAGGTGGGTACCAACCATCGCAGCTCAGTGCCAAATATTTTCCCGTGAAATAGAAGTGTGTCAAGCACTTCTGTGTTTCATGTTTGTCCTGTGCCTTGAGAATTTTATTTGTATTCAAATATATATTGTGTTGTATCTTCGTTGTTCGAGAAAAACATTAGTAAGTACTTAATCCTACTTAAAGCGGAATATTTTTTAAACCTGAAAAAAATATCAAAACAAGCGCTCCCACACGTCAAGCCTAGTCGCGTAGTCAAAGACATCCCTCATTACGATTACCTCAAATCTTGTTAAAAATCATTTTATTTTTTGCAACCCTGTATTAGGGTCGCGCCATTTCTCCCTTCACTTTGTTTTATCCGCCGTCACAGGTAAGAGATGTTTTTTTCAAAGCCCTTCGCCGCTTAGCACGCGAGAGCGCCATCTTTTTTAGGGTACCGTCTAAGGGTTTATTGTGTAATGCATTTCTAAACAAGACTGTATGGTAAAAATATCTTTATCATGCATGACTAAAAAGATTAGTAAAATGATTGGTTTATGAGAGAAAAATATTGACGATAGATGAAGTCCGACCGATTAAAATTAGAATAAGCATACCTATTTACCTATTGGCTAATATACAATGTAGCAGTAAATGTGTTGTCTTTTGCTCCTGTATACGGAAAAGTAGTGAAAGGAGCAAGTATAATAAAGGAAAAAACAAAAGATAATATTAAGGTAATGAATATTAAGGTACAACTAATTTATAACAAAGGTATTTTTTTTAACTTATTCAGGAACAGTTTCTCTACTCACAAAAAATATAGTAATAATTAATCTCTTCTCTCACAACAATGATGCTGTCTCTGCTATTTGACTTAAAAAATAGCATTAAATAAAAGGTTAATCAGCTTTAATGTTCCACTGCAGGGCAAAGGCCTCCATCCTTGAAATCAAGTTATCGCTACAATGATGGGCATTGGCTTAATCACCACGCTAGCCAAATGCGGATTGGCGATACAAAGTTAGCTCGATCCGGGAATTGAACCCAGGTCCCTGATATCTTGGATCGGTACTTAAACCACTAAACCACGAGCTTAATATTTTACAATTATTTTTGAAAACGGAACCCTCGCTGTATATTCTAAGTTCCATCACGCACTGGCCGGCTCCGAATATTTTTTTAACCCTGCGGTTACGTTTGGGATAGGAGAGCGCCGCGGGCCAAAACAGTCAGTCAAAAGTCACGCGTTCGGAAACGCGGGGCCGAAAAAAAAAACAAAAATAAAAACTAGAGGAAAGGAACATTTCGTGAATGATACAGTTTTTTCCAACAAAATTAGAGATGTTCTGTTTTTTAAGAAATTGCGTGTTGCGGAGCTAATGATACGTCTGGAGTCTGGTCTGCTTTTGGGATCTTTTCGAATTTTTCCTTTGCCAGGTTTTTGTGATAAGTTTGTTAAATACTTTTAAGTAATTTTATTTCATATCGTTCTCAAATTACGCACGCAAGATGTAATTCATACCTACACGAACAAAAGAATTGTGCTCTCACTGTTAAAAGTTTGCATTCAAGAGCTTGTTCACTACTTAACAGTGTGGTAGCACATTAAGCGACTCTTACAGCTTAGTAGTGGTAGAGCCATGCTGTTTTACAGTACGAATGGGCCGGCTCGTCCGGGGAAGTACCACCCTCTCACATAACACCAGCGTGAAATAATAGTGACTATAGGGTAGGGCTCATTTGCCGCCTCTGACAAAAAAAAAAATTAGAGTTCCTCAATGGAATTTTTTTTCGGAGGAGAATATGCCCCATAACCGCAGGCTAGCTAAACCTGCGGCCGTGTGTGGGACTCGATACTGCGTCCACTACCCACTAAACTCCCCCGGTTTCTCCTTCACACCCGATTAGGACGAGCCGGTGCCAGCCTTGTGGCTATTGATCAGCCTATCCCCGGAATCCGGTGTCAGACTGCTGTCCCACCGTGCTATGCTAGTGAGGGAAATATTCCGAGATCTCCGGATCATGGGTTCAATTCCCGGGTCGAGCTAACTTTGCGTCGGTATTTTCGGGCACAGCTCGGGTTTGTGATCACCAAACCGCATTTGATCGAGTTGATAGAGCCAGCAAGTGTGTTGTAACCACGATTGTGGCGATAACATTTCAATGATGGACGCCTTTACCCTGCAGTGGGACATTAATAGGCTGATATTTTAACCTAACTCTTGATCAAAAGCTAAGCTAACTTCTACAGAATGATTAAATTACGAACGCCACCATAATCCGCCATATTTATTTTATTGGCGCCAACCGGTTAGTTCCAAAAAAGTCCGCCCGCAGCGCTCGGCGCGTGTTCGACCCCTGCTCACAATAAAATCGTTTATAATTACAGTAATTAGTTGTTTACGTAGTCCAGAGGTCCGTTTTACCATTTTTAATTGTAGGCGGCAGCTTCGGTTGTTCAAAAGGGAATTTAGGATTCGTTTTAGGCGCCATTTTGTTAGGTCTAAGAATTAGGGTATCTGTGCAGGTAGGTTTTGATGAATTAGCATGAGTTATGGAATTTGATTACTGATTAGGTCTATTGCCGGGAGGTGTGTGGAGAGTTGTAAGTTTGATTCCCGTCTAAAATCAAGTTTTTAAATGACGACTTCAATCGTAGCTGGGAATAAACTTTGTCTGCTTAAAATATTTAACTATAAATGAAGAAATATAAATCGTTAGTATTGCTTCTTACAGTTTCTAAGTTTTGACGACAAATAAATAATTTTTGAACATTATTTAGACAGTGCCATCTAGCTATCTAGACACGCGGCAGCGTGTCAAGCCAAGTTCAAGCAAAAAGGAAAGGAACGGGCTAGCCAGCGCCAAGTGTATATTTACACGAACCATTTGGTGGCACTTTTGACCCTTCTATAACTTAATACCTATTTAACGTAAACACATGAAACTACGTGAGTTTAATAAGGTCCATAAGGAAACCTAGAAGCCCAAATTTCATGAAGCTAACTCAAACGGTTATAAAGATATGAAGGTCAAAAAGTCGTAAAAATTAGTATTGACTCACTGACTTATAGTAGCAAAACCTAACGTACTTCCAGATGACCTAGAAGGATGAAATTTGGAATCCAGATCGATAATTGTGTGTAACCGTAGGAAAAAATCTGAAAATAGAAAAAAGTTAAAAATTAGGGGAGGAACACCCCCCCCCTCCCCCTATTTTTTAACTTCTTTCCATTTTCCGATTTTTTCCTACGGCTACACACAATTATAGATCTGGATTCCAAATTTCATCCTTCTAGGTCATCTGGAAGTGGGTTAGGTTTTGCTACTGGTTAGGGTATCAAAACCTAACGTACTTCCAGATGACCTAGAAGGATGAAATTTGGAATCCAGATCGATAATTGTGTGTAACCGTAGGAAAAAATCTGAAAATAGAAAAAAGTTAAAAATTAGGGGGGGAAGCCCCCCCCCTTCCCCTATTTTTTAACTTTTTTCCATTTTCCGATTTTTTCCTACGGTTACACACAATTATCGATCTGGATTCCAAATTTCATTCTTCTAGGTCATCTGGAAGTGGGTTAGGTTTTGCTACTGATTAGGGTAACAAAACCTAACGTACTTCCAGATGACCTAGAAGGATGAAATTTGGAATCCAGCTTGGTAATTGTGTGTAACCGTAGGAAAAAATCTGAAAAAAGAAAAAAAATAAAAATTAGGGGGGGAAATCCCCCCCTCCCCCTATTTTTTTAACTTTTTTCCATTTTCCGATTTTTTCCTACGGTCACACACAATTATCGATCTGGATTCCAAATTTCATCCTTCTAGGTCATCTGGAAGTAGGTTAGGTTTTGCTACTATAAGTCAGTCAGTCCTAAACGCGCGCTAAACAACCGGCCAACGCGGCGGTGTGTCTTCGGCGGCGCGCGGCACCACATTAAATCTCAATACCTGCCTAGTTTTCTTTACAAAAAGTAATGATATCCCACCAAAAACATAAATGTGAAAAAGGAGAGCCAAGTTCAATACAATAATTATGTTTGGATGTGGGCTTCGCCGCAAAAAGAATGGAGATCTAATTGAGTGCCAAGTTCTATGATCTTAAAGTAGGTAAGATTTGACCTGGCTAGTTTTTATCAGATTTAAAATACATAAAATTATATAATAATTATGTTGAATTACTTTATAAAATGACTGATGTAATAAAAACTGGCCAAGTCAAATCTTACCTACTTTAAGATCATAGAACTTGGCACTCAATTAGATCTCCATTCTTTTTGCGGCGAAGCCCACATCCAAACATAATTATTGTATTGAACTTGGCTCTCCTTTTTCACATTTATGTTTTTGGTGGGATAAACAATACATCATGTCATACAGATTATACATAGAAACACTCGGACGTATACAAACATGTTCATGTACTTACGCAAATGTTTTGAACCGTGCGGGGATCAAACCCGCTACCAATTGATGTATAGTCGACTTCTTTACCATTACACCAAACTGAATTAAAGACGTTGCTGGATCTTATTTGTCAGATAAATTATCACTAACTTATCAATCAATGGTGAAACTGGCCCTTAAAATTTCTCATCCAGCTCATCTTAGACATTTGTTTTATTACATTAACTTATTGAGAAACCTTTCATCCCCGGTTCCAGTAGTAAGCAATAAAGAAAAAGCAAAACGATCTCAATTTAGTCAACATTACCAAGTTTACAACTGTCTTTTATAACCTAATTAAATTACACGCATTCAAGCCGCGCGAACGCCTTTGCCGCGCCGAAAAAAGTTAGTAGAAAAAAAGTAAAAAGTCAAAGCGGAAAGCGTTGGCGCCACTGACACCTCGCGCCCCGCCTTCGGCGCCGAGGTTTGGCGGCGACTATGAAGATATTCAGGGTTTGATATAGCCATAGATAAAAAAATATTACCTTTATATTTTTTAATTCAAAGGTGAGTTTGTACCGTGTAAACTAAACGGATTGAAGCGGCCATTAGAATGTGCTATCGGACAACATCACATAGGTACCTAATATTATTTCTAAGCACTAGTTTAATGAGTATCATAAATAACGAAGGTGCCACAAATATAATACTTAAATACAAATAAACATCTAGACACAGAACAAACACAAATGTTCATCACATAAGTACCTACTGTTAGTCCCGGGTGGGATGCGAACCCACGATCCCTGGCACATGGCCACTACTACAAAATGCGCCATTGGCCAAGCAATCTGCTATTGAACGTAATTTTACAAGTCAGGGACAAGTAATATTGGAAAGAGTTGTTATGCTGCTCAGCTCTGGAATAAAATCCAGAGGTCGTGGGTTCGACCTTCAACTTGCATCTGGTTATAAAAAAATAGAAGTTAAACTTTTTCAGAGTTCGACTGGCCAGCTACCACCTCCACGAGTGAAATGTCTGGTTGTAGGTAGTGGCTGATTTTCCATAAAATTAAGTTAAATCGGTCATCAATATAAACGAGCAGACCTACCTATTATGTAGTGCAGTGTCGGAATAGAATTAATTTACAAAAAGTGTTATTTTTTGGTAAATTTTTAAATATTAATTTAGATATGAAGATAAAAGCTCTCCCATTCATAGGAATTTAAGTAAGATCATTGTATTCCCATTAAAAGTAAAATTATTTGAAGTCAAGTCCGCTTATTGTTCTAATCTAAAGCAAGAAGTTATGAAGTCATCAACCATAGACAAATGCCAATGTGTAAAGCTCTCATGGAATTAATATTATCTAAAAGCTCTATTCACAGCTACACATGTCACATCTTTCAATATTTGTACTAAGAATTTTTTTATACTAGGTCAGTTGGCAGACTAGCACGCAGCCCACCTGATGGTAAGCGGCCACTGCGGCCTATTCCATTGAGAGACGCTTCACCTGGAAGCGTCGCTCAATGTGCTGCCAGAGTCCAGACTGTAGGTAGGCTCATCTTATCTTCGAGCCTCTGATTTCAAGTGTAGCCAGTACACCCACATTAATTTTGCCGGAACACAGCCAGAGCTGTTATGGCGGCAGATTTCACCTGTTGTAGCTAGCCAGTCGGACTCTGAAAAGCCCAACCACCAACCAGACCCAAGGCAGGAATCGAACCCACGACCTCCGGGTTTTTATACCCGCGGCTTAGCCACTTTTCCACGGAGGCGGTCGGTTTGCTAATAAAATGTTTTCTTTCTATGTGAATCGAACTTTACACCTATGTACCCATACCACATTTCTTACAAACCATTGTTACCTCACAATCGATACTATTTCCAACTCGTCAATCGATTAGAATCAATCGAATAAAACTTATTCATTTTTTGCGCATCCATTGTCCATTGTCTGTGTTTCTCTAGCATAATTATCTTCGTACAAGGAAATCATTTCTTGTATTTAATTAGTAAAAGTATGTACGCAGTTGAAATGATTTTAAAGATATTAGATAATCATTGGACATTTTTTGAGTTTGCGTGCCCTATCCCCGCACAGTACAAACATTATTTTGTGTTGATAAACATGACTAAGTTTATTGGTCTGAGAAGTTCCTATGTAGGTACATGTATGTAAGTATTTATTAAATAAAAGATCTGTCTATCTATCTACCTATCTAGTTCATACAATATGCACGCAATGCAACAACAAGTTCAAGATTGAACACACCTGGTGTTCCATTTTTAAATTTCCTTTTTTTTGTACTAATGACTCTGCACTACAATTGTTTGAGCCAGATAACTGTTTGCCCAATTTGTACTGCTAATAAACCATAGACAACAGTTTAGAGAAGAATAAAAACAATAAATCATCTATCAAAACAGAACGGAGCATCGGAATTAAAAATGATTTATTAAATATTAACCCGCTTTCACACGCAATGAACGAAATGCTCAACGGAAGACGTTCAGATTAATTACTTTTTAATTCGCCATTTTGGTTGCGTCATCGTTCTACCACTAAGTAGTTAGGTTACAGAGGGTCCATTTGATAAAATATATTTTAGCTGGGAAGATGGCCTCGTTTAGGTATCTTTGACCTCAGGGTTTTGGTTATTAACTAGCCCAGGCTACTGTTTATCCTGAAAAAATGTCACTGTTCTGTGAGACAACGTCATTTATATTAGGTATATAGACCACACGGGCAAGTCGCGGGAAGGTGATTAAGTAATTAAATTAATTTATCATCTTAGAGAATTAGGTAAACCAAAACATGCTCTAAGTGTTAACTACTCAAAGCTTATTAAAAGAATAGTTTTATATTCTTTTTATTCAGTGTTAATATAAAAACCTGTTAAAATTAAAAACCATCTACACCTGCATTTTAATCTGTGACATGAGTGACGGACATTTGCGCGGGAAACGCCATGCGTCAGTTGTTTCTTTTTTTATTCAGTTCTGTCGTTGACCGCGTGGGTATTCGGCCTCTTTGTAGGTAAGTAGGTTTTATTCCACCACTTTTTTATTTTTAAAGATGAATCAGTTTGGAATTGCCATAAAGAGCTTAGCTTTCGGCAGACTTAAGTCTCGAATTCGGTCGTTTAGGTCATACGACTGAGCATCTGAAAGGCGAATGCTAGATACAGTTTAAGTCTGTTAAAGTTAAGGAACACAAATATCCAATTGCTAAAAGGTTTTTGGGCATTTTTAACACATCATCATTTACGAGTTTAGTAATAAAAAAAATATATTGTCCTATTGCAGGGCAAAGGCTTTCTCCTTAGATATCAAGTGATCGTCACAACGATGGGTACTGGCTTAATCACCACGCTTGTCAAATGCAGTTTAGTGATCAAAAACCTGTGAACGAAATATACGACACAAAATATGTGACCTGAAATCGAACCCAGGATCCCGAGATTAGACCTCAAAACATTAGACCATCGAGGCGATATGATATCTATAACCCAAGCATAGAAATATTATTAGCTCAATGAACCCAAGTGTTTTATTTACATACTTTGATACTTCGAAGCAAGATCAATCTTCGTTATGTCAATATTTTTTGACAATTCATAACCAAAAAAATTAAAAGAGTCATTAATATACACATGAAGGCCCCTGTCGTCGCCTGCAATACTAATATCCATTATGCCTTAAAAATAAACAACTGCGCTACCTGGGACTAAGGAATAAAATCACTAATTAATAGTCTGTAACAAAGATACTATTAAAATATTATTCGTTTGAAATTAGTCTTTATGTCCAGGGATTAGCGTTCAGAATTGATTGTGTTTGTTGAACGTTTTAAGTGTGCGCAAGAGTTGCTGAATCAGCGTGCGTAGTAAGTGCAGTGCGTTGCAAAGAAATGGGAGACAAAATAAATGTCACTTTTTATGATTTTAGCTTTTTTATGGCCTCGTTGATGTAGAAGTCTAATTTGATGGCCGGTATTCTCGAAATCACGGGTTCAAATCGGTTTTATGGACACAGCTGGGGTGTGAGATCGCCAATCCGCATTTGGATTTACCTACACATTTGCCAAAAATTCAGAATTTTTAATTTTTATTTGTTCACTGCTTTATCCTTGAATCAACGAAGACCTCTTTGTCCTGAATATTAGTAACCTTTTGTCTTTCTAATATCATATGTAAATGCAAATAAACTGTCTATTTGTATCGGTTTATGTATAAATAATCATAATTCATAATGGTAGGTGGTTCTATGTAAAATATAATTTAAGGCATTCCTGTTTCTTCGCTACATTATCTCTAATAATAATGCATATAAAACATATTATTTAGTTCTGAACATAAAATTATCGGTCCTTCGAGCCGGATCGTGTGTACTATTAATTTGTCCGGCAGTGGACGGCGACCGCGCAAGTCACCGCTCAGAATGCGGCGCTAATGTAATTTATTAACCCTGATCTAACCGCTTTACCGTGATTTTGGTAAGGTTTCTCGTAATATAGATATCATAAATATTAATGGGAAAGAATAAGTTCATACTCGTAATATGTAAAAGAAAAAATAGCTTATTTGTGATAATTATAAATAATGTGTTTAACCCTCATTATTAAGTACCTAGTCATTCGGATTAATATCTGGATGGATCGTAGGTTCAATTCCTGATTTAGTTTTTTTTATACCTACTGATCTAGTAGTAGATCAGTAGGTATTTCCAGCCAGGCCGAGCACTCAAGGAGAGTGTGTTCGGCCGTGTCGTCAGGACCAGAAATCGAGCCTAATTTCTCGATAATATTCCAATATTTAAACAAAAATAGGACCAATTAATAAACTTGTAAAAAACACTTTACTCATCCAATCGAACTTTGATATATTTTGACTATTACAATAACTACTACACACTCAGTACACAGACACACACTTCCTGCACTTCAATGTACTGCACAGGTGAAATATGCTGCCATATCAGCTCTGGCTGTGTTCCGGCAATATTAATGTGGGAGCCAGTACACTTGAAATCAAAGGCTCGAAGATCAGATGAGCCTACAGTCTGGCAGCACATTGAGCGACGCTTCCTGGTGAAGTGTCCCTCAATGGAATAGGCCGCAGTGAGCGCTTACCATAAGGTGGGCGGCGTGTCTGTCTGCCAACTGAACTAGTATAAAAAAAAAACTACAGTTACTACGAGTATTAGTAGAAAAAACATAGAAGCAAAAAATAAAGGGTTGTTAAGAAACGGTTGTCATATCTATTATTAATTGCTTAAACACTAACTCCCCAATCGTTTATCCAATTTGAGTTCAAGGTGCAAGGTTCCGGGAATCGAACTTGGGACCGTGCGTCATAAAGGCGGCGATACTACGAATCAAGCCGTAACTCATTAGTCGTACTAATACAATTATTTGTTTTATTTTATTATTGGTCAATTTTAATTCGATTTTATGGTTCAGCCCTGTATCAGCAACAGGGTGGTCAGAATTTTTAAAAAGAATATTTTAAATAAGTATACTTTTGCATCCAAACGTCTCGTTTGGTCTATTTATTTAAGTGCTAGGCCACGATTTTAGTCCTGGGTTCAATTCCCGGGCCTAGCCATGATTATGTTAGCCTTAAATTCACCTTTTCCTCTTCATCTGGCTAAAGTTAAGTGGCGTTTAGTGTAAAAACTTTTTATTGTTAATACTTTTTTTTACCACATAAATATGTTATGTTTAAATAAATGTATCCCTAAAATGTCACAGTGTTTTTTTCTACTATTGATATGTAGTGTATTCTTTTTTAATACACTATCAATGTTTTCTACTGTCAGTTTTTACATTATATTTTTCTATTATGTCGTTTTACCAGATTAAATTGTAAATAAATCTACATCTCTCCTATCTCATTTATCTTCGACCACAGTTAGTTTGGCGTTAATATTGGCGCTTTATAAGTAACTTAAAAAGATACCTACTATTTATTTTTCTTTTGTTAATTACTAGCTGACCCGATGAACTCGTATCACTTACTTTAGTATTTTCCTCGCAATTTTTCCATATTTTATCATCGCTTAAACTTCCCTGGACTTCCACGAATAAGTAATTCAAGAATAAAAACCGTTCTCGAGTTTCAGCGAGACTAACGAACAGCAATTCGTTTTTATTTGTATAAATTTAATGCCCAACACAACGGCACAAGAGGCGGACTTACTACCAGTCAACCCTAGGTCTAAACAGACAGCTATGTTACTAGTCTAACTGCCATCATAAAAATGTGTTTCCTATATTGCATCCGTGCGAAGCAAGGCGGAATGCTAGTATTCCACAAAATTTTCGGAAAGCGAAAGCTGCCTTGTCATTGTGTTAGAAGAGGACGGATGTGAGTGAGCGAGGCAGTGCATGGCCAGTCCGTTGAAAGCTGCGGCGCCACTGTGCCTGTGTAGCGTTAGCAAAACAAAGACAACTCAATGTTATGAAAAAAGTACAGTAGTTGAAGGTAAATAATAGGTATTGATTAATTTGTGTTCGCGAAGATGACGGACATGGAATAAAAACGACCTCTATATTTGATTTGTTTGAGATTAGAAGTGTTTTACTTTAAGTACACATTTTTTTTTCTTTTGTATTGTTTTACGATTGTTTACAATGTCTCCGATAGGTACTCATTATTTACATTGATGTTCTATAAAAGGTTATGAATTGACAGACAGCTGACAGCTCGCTATGCAGAGACTGCATGGACGCCGAAGAAACACTGGTCCACGTACGTATGTACAATGTACATGTAACTTAATAAAAAAATAGAAAATACATACAGTCGAACATAATATAACCTCCTCCTTTTTTGAAGTCGGTTAAAAACTCCTTCTTAGTAGAAACTTACACATTATGAAGCACCCGTGTACAACATTTAAACCCCTTTTTAACACCCCTTGGGTGAATTGCCAAAAATCCATTCTTAATGGGAAATTACGCATTATAAAAATCCCTGTACTAAATTTAAAGTTCCTAGGTCTTGTTGTTTGGGCTGGGCGTTGATTGTCAGTCAGTCATTTTCCTCTTTTATATATATCTTCCTTCTATCCTTCTCCCTCTCCTATTCTTCCTTCAGATATCCTCCTATTGCCTTGAGGTTTTTCAAGTTTTTGTGAAGATAAATAAGAGCGTGTTAAGAATATGTCCTTTTTCTGCTGTCGGTACCAAAATAGACAACTTCAATCACGTCTGTGAGAGGAAACGCGATTGTTTTTACGTCTCTGCCCGCGGTGGATTCACACGGGGGAGTTTACGCACACCATTGCTTCAACTGACTAGAATGACAGAGTAGGGCAGAATGTTACAGGTTGTATTCGTGAGATGATCTGAAAATAAATAATTATGGGAGAACATCACATTAATTATTGATATTAATGAGTTAATTTTTATTGCAATGTGTAACAAGACGAGCAGATCGTACACCTGATGGTAAGCGCCACGTCTGCCCTTAGACAGTTCAGTGCCAAACAGTAACTAAGCAGTTACTGTCTGGCACTGCCCTGCGCCCGCTACACCGAGACGACAGTAGCTTTAGTGCCCTTTCCCCGAAAAACAGAAGTGCTTGACACATTTCTATTTCACGGGAAAATATCTGGCACTGCGGTGGTACCCACCTAGACGGCCCAGTACAGGCACCTACCACCTGGTAATCCACAAATTTGCAGAGTGAGTAGTGTTATGTGTATCAGTTACAGCAGAGGTGCCACAAAATAATACATCCAGACCACAGAAATCTAATTTAGATTTCTGTGATCCAGACACAGGACAAACACAAATCGGGAAGATCATTCACCACTCTTATAAACATTGGGATTAGAATACTGCACTACTTTTAACCGCCTCCGTGGAACAGTGGCTAAGCCGTTCGGATATAAAACCCGGAGGTTGTGGGTTCGATTCTCGCCTCTGTTCTGGTTGGTAGTAGGGCTTTTTCAGAGTCCGACTGACTACATACATCCCTACAGGTGAAATCTGCCGCCATAACCATGGCTGTGTTCCGGCAGTGTTAATGTGGGAACAAGTACACTTGAAATCAAAGGCTTAAAAGATTAGATGAGCCTACAGTCTGGCAGCACATTGAGCGACGCTTCTTAGTGAAGTGTCCCTAAATGGAATAGGCCGCAGTGACCGCTTACCATCAGGTGGGCTGCGTGTCTGTCTGCCAACTGATGTGGAATAAAAAATAATGTAATATTTATTTGTTGTCAAGGCACACGACCTCCCCCGTGTGACCCACCCGCGCATGCGTGCTACCCGCCTTGTCATTACGGAGGAGCGCGGACGCAAATTATATTATCCTCCGTACGGATTATGTACAATTATGCACCAGCCGCACGCACGACACGCGAGACCGTTTTTATATATATATGCTTTGGGAACTTTCTTTGATTTCGAGACGGATGCGTTCGTTTAAATCTGGCGTTTTGGATTCGGAATCTTCGAAAAAAAGTTCCTACTCCGGTATTATATAGAAAGAAAAAACATTTATTTGAAGCATATCAATATAAGGAGCCCGAAGTCACTGGCTACGTACCGGTTTTGGTAGTGGTAGAGCCATGCTGTTTTACAGTACGATTAGGCCGGCGCGTCCGGGGAAGTACCACCCTCTCACATAACACCAGCGTGAAATAATAGTGACTACTATTGTGATTCGTCTGGTTTAAGAGTGCCGGAGGCCCACACCCCGCAATCCCCCATAGACCGGCAACGCATCAGCGATCTCTCTAGTGTTGCAGTTGTCCATGGGCGGCGGTGATTGTTTAATTACCATCAGGCGAGCCGCTGGATCGCTTGTCGCCTCTGACATAAAAAAAAAACCTATTCAAGCATTTAATCACTGATTTCGATAGACAACTGGATAGGCGATTAGTACCAAATATTTGATCCGATTTGGAAATCGCCATATTGGCCCTGAGAGCAGTAGTTAGTGTACTTGGAACTAATAATAGTGCCGACCTTCGCAGATAAACTTCGATAATGCTCTCATTGTCAATGTCAATGGCTGTCCATTTGAAGCGTAGACAAAGAAAATTGAAGTCATTTTAGTTCCCAGTACACTATTGGGGGCGCTTCAAATCGACAGAAAAAATAGCTGTCATTTCAATGTAATATTAATTCCATGGTCTATCACTCAGTTGCAGAAACGTCCATTAAAGTTAATGTGTCATTAAAGCTATTGCTGTCACTTTTTATTTCATGACAACGAAAAGTGACAGCATTAGATTTAATGAAGCATTAACTTTAATGGAGCTTTCTGCAACAGGGTGTATATTAGCCACTCCAGCGTAATACGCTGAGCGTATTATCATAGAGCTCAGTGCATATAATTTATTGAAATGTCAAAATTGGCGACTTTGTTATACCGTCGCTAAGAGGGAAGCCCTCAACGACGGCGATGTTGCCATGGCGTCGCGAGTCGAATAAAATAACATTGCCATAATTATGTAATTTTGCGCCTGATATCTCTTCGGTCGTGTCAGACTGCTGTCAACTGTGTTACGAGAGTGAGGGAGTAGTCGGGAGTAGGGATCGAGTGCACCTGTGCTTGCGCACTTACTTGTGCTCTGTAATATATCCTGCGTAGTTAGTACTTGTGTTATGGGTATCCGAAACAACGTAGGTACCACTAATAATCTATTTATATAAAAATTAATTGCTGTTCGTTAGTCTCGCTAAAACACGAGAATGGCTGAACCGATTTGACTAATATAAATCTTGAAATATTCGTGGGAGTCCAGGGAAGGTTTAAACGATGAAAAAATATGGATAAATAGCGAGGTAAATACTAAATACATAATTAGGGTTAAAATTAATGTAGTTTATATTAAGAGGTGAGTGATACGAAGTTCACCGGGTCAGCTAGTACTTAAATACAAATTAACAACCAGACGCAAAACAAACTTAAATGTTCATCACATAAAATGTTCGTCCTGGGTGGGATATGAACCTACCACTCCCGGCGGTCAGGGTCACTGCGCCATCAAGCTAGTCGTCATATTTGTATTTACAAAAAAAAAACATTTTATTCCTACTTACTGTACGATTTACCATAAGACAAGCTTTGCTAATACGGGACTAGATGGCGCTGTGTGTAACACATGGAAAGCCGTTTTTCACTATTTATTATTTTTATCTAAGCTTTCGTAATTTTTTTTAACATTTTTAAGTTAACGTATCGATGATCTTATTGCTTAAGTAGGCCTTGATCATCATCAGCCTATATACGTTCCCACTGCTGGGACACAGGCCTTATCACAAATTGTGAGATAACTAGTGTGGGCCATACTCCACCACGCTGGCCTAGTGCGGGTTGGTGGAGGGGTGCGTAAGGATAGGCCATCACCTTGTCGCGGTGGGGGGGCTTAGTAGCCGGGTGGGCTCCGGTGAACTAAGAGTGGCCAAGTGGGCGGACCGACAGGTCTGCCTGCGACATGAGGGGAGCGGACAGTATCCATTACTGTCTGCTCAGCGCGCCCTCGGGCGCGAGGTGGGGGCCGCGGTGCGCAACCGGTTGGAGGGGGCCGGTGTTACGTTGCCGTTCCCCCCTGCGCATCGGCGGCCCAAGCGGGGCCACACCGCAGGTTGTGGAATGGCGGAGGTACAGGGGGTCAGTAGGCCCCCCGTGTCGGGCGGTAGCTGCCAAGTGCTGCTCCCCACCCTCCAAAGCGGAGGGTGCGAGGGATCCGCTGGTAGTGTCACAGATGCAAGGCTATGCCGATTCCTGTGACACTACCATTAAGGCGCCTGTTGGGCACTGTGGGGTTTAGTGGGTATACCTACCCCTCGAGTAGGAGAGTCCCACATAACCCTCTGACGGGTGGTGTTGTCGCTTCTCGCCAGCACCACCTGGCCGAGGGTATGCGTAACGCATTCCCCACAATAAAAAAAAAGGGGTGCGTAAGGATAGTGACCAACCTTAATGTCAGATGTTATCAAGCCGCCAAATGGCCTCAGACTAGGCTTGACGACTAATATCTTCTTAGTTTTATTAAAAAAAATCCCACCTTTATTTCTAAGCTCTAGATCAATCTTTTATAAACTATAAACTCTAACTTTTTCTCAAAGTGGGTACCACCGCAGTGCCCGATATTTTCCCGTGAAATAGAAGTGTGTCAAGCACTTCTGTGTTTCGGAAAAGGGCACTGAAGCTAGTGAAATTACTAAATACTGTCGTCTCGATGTAGCGGGCGCAGGGCGGTGCCAGACAGTAACTGCTTAGTTACTGTGTGGCACTGAACTGTCTAAGGGCAGACGTGGCGCTTACCATCAGGTGTACGATCTGCTCGTCTTGTTACATACACATTGTTAAAATAAAACAAATTTTGCTTTAACCAGGCATCGAACTCAGTACCCAAAACAACAAACACGCACCGTCAAAATTAGCATTGAAGAAAATACAGTAGCCAACGGTAAAGCCCAATATATCCCCTCCAGCCAACTGTATAATCTGTTTTGTAATGTACACTAATCGTATTAGGGTCACTTCGGTACCCCCATAGACCTTTTTAGGGTTGAATGATCCTCTATGGTCCCATAGGATTGTCTATTGTTCGGCCAGAAAAAATATATAAAGGAAAGAATAACATTTTAAGACGACATGTTTATTTAATTACCTTATTGTTTGATCTATTTGTAAATAAATATAAATATTGGACAACGTCACAATAAATACATTAATCTGATCCAAAAGTAAGAGTTTCAGCACTTACAGACCGACAAACTTATCTGTTCCGGTGGCCAAAATTGGAACTACGTGAAATGCAATGCAAAACGATATATAATGACAGTTTTAAATCGACAGTAGCGACGCCGCCACTGGAACAGATAAGTTTGTCGGTCTATACTACACATACGTACTACACGCAATCGACTGACATTCCATCTTCACCCCCTAGGGTGGTCTTCCATTGTGCGTTTTCTTGAAACTTTTTACCTCGAACTATTTGTGGAAAATCTCACTGCAGCAGTATTTCCTGACGGTTACGACTTGAAGACCTTCAAGCAGCTAGCGTACTCTCTCTTAAAGTCCGGCAACGCATCAGCGATCCCTCTGGTGTTGCAGATGTTTATGGGCGGCGGTAATTGCTTACCATCAGGCGACACGCTGGCTCGTTTGCCACCTCTGACATAAAAAAAGTTAGCTATAGCTACCCAGTCGGACTTGGAAAGTCTTACCACCAACCAGACCCAAAGCGGCAATCGAACCCACGACCTCCGGTACCTAGACTACTGTTCCACAGAGGCAGTTGTATTTTTTAAAATTTATTTTATTCTATAGACTAGTTCAGTCTATAAAGATGAGTCTATGGCCATTGAAAAACTAGGAAAACCCGCATAGTTACAAACAGCGTTTTTCAATGCAACGACAAATTTCCCACAATTTGTATGAGCATGTCATCAATTTACATGATTGCTACAACAGGCGGCTTGTGGCCTACTATTAGCCTTTTAGAGCAAATGTACTTAGATGCGCTATGGCAGTTTTATTGTTACGTACATATTTTGGATTAGATGAAGAAGTAAATACCATTCATTATTCATTTAGTAGTAGAGCCATGCTGTTTTACAGTACGAATAGGCCAGCTTGTCCGGGGACGTGCCACCCTCTCACATAACACCAGCGTGAAATATAGTGACTACTATTGTGTTTCGTCTGGTTTGTGAGAGTGCCGGAGGCCTACATTCCTCTTAAAAGGCCGGCAACGCATCAGCGATCCCTCTGGTGTTGCAGATGTCCATGGGCGGCGGTGATAACTTACCATTAGGCGACCCGCTGGCTCGTTTGCCGCCTCTGACATCAAAAATTTTACTTATTGTGATCAGATCATGTAATTTCTTAAGCACTTTTATAAGAGTTTATTAAAATATGAGGCTTTAAGTCTTTTCAAATACATTTAGGTACCTAATGTTTATCCGTTGTCTAACACCAAAGTTACAAGCTACGCTTATTTTGGGGCTAGATGGCAAAGTGTTCTTTTGCAAGTTTTGCAATCCTTCGAACATTGCGTATTTTTTCATGGAGCTTTCTCTTAAAGAAATTTTACCTGCTTGCCGACAAAGCCTAATATGATTGATGTCAGATAACAAAAGGTAACGTTACGGCGTACGCGCATCTAAGGACAGTTTGAAAGACTGACTGTTTTCGAATTAAAAAGTTGCGGTCGAATTCTTTAGTATTTGCATGCATTTCTCTTTTAACTTTTGCGTCATGTTCAAAGGGCCCTAGAGCTTTAAGTGTGGTCTACTTAAAATATCGGCCTATGATTTCGGGTTGGAAAAAATATGTATCGAATATTTCGAACACAACTTTTTAATCAATACGCGCTAGGCAAAACTCGGGACTAAACCAATTCGGTGATAAAGCTAGAGACTAAATTGACATCGATGATTTTCCGGTCAATAGCCGACTCGTCCCTCTTTGGTTGTGAAGGGAAACCGGGGGGTTTAACGGGTAGTGGGACGAAGTGGACACAGGTTTCAATAGCCTGTAGTTATGGTACCACAACAACCCATTCTCCTAAGCAAAAAAGCACCTATTTTTGTAACGATGACTTGACTTCAATGATTCCTTTTCCTCGAAGCGAGACATAAAATAAGCTGAAGCTGGTACTTTCCTTCTCTGTACTCCTAACATTGTAGGAAAGTAATTTTTTACTTATAAACTAGCTGCTCTCCTAGATCACACGGTTGGTGTACTTGTACCTAAAGAAAAAATGATTGCAAATTTTAATTACAGTAATTCTAATCCTGGCTGGGATTTGAACCTTTGACCCCGCCACAAATCACAACCAAAATATAACGAGAATAAAGTATTCAGAATTTCTGTTAAATCATTAGCACAATAAATCATAAAATATCTCTATTTTGACATATTTTCACAATCGAAGCCACCGCTCACTAAGTGATGACAAGACAGTTAGTTTTTTTGTAAATGCATTAGTACGTGACATTGCATTTTGTCTGTGCTACTTTATTTTCGCTTCCTTGATGTTTTTATTATGACGTCTTTTTTTCAAAATGGCTGCCGTTGACGTCAATGTCAAATTGGTAACTTTAGGTGAGGAGGGTTATAAATAAATAAGTAAAGACAATGTCACAATGATTTTAGCCCTCAGTAATTATGTGTCTCTCTATTGCATACCCTATAAATATACATAATAAATTGGAAGCCATTTATAAAATTCAACCTTCATAATAGAAAACTGAAGATCATTTACTATTAGGAGTCACAATTGCTCGTTCGGCTGCCTCTTTTATAAAAAAAAAAAAAACTATTTAGTCATGGCCCAATTAGTTGGTTTTACCTGGACAGTCGCTTGTGACTATGTACCCAATAAGTAGACTTTTGAAACCCAGACTAGATTCAGAAAAAGCCCAGTCGATGTAATTTCAAGTCTTTCATCCACCCTATCTGACAATAACCCAGCTAAGTATTGTAATCAATGCAGAAAAATATACTACATTTATTTACTCTCCATTGTTGTAATAAAATGGAATGAAATTAAAACCGCGGCCATCTTGATTTTAAAAACCCGCCATAATTTATTGCAACCAGTTCAAAATATTGTCTCATTTACACGATAACTTAACGACTTTCCATAACTATGAACGTTCTTTAAAATACTGGTAGCTAATATTTTCCTAACCATCGAGCACACAATCAAATAAACAATAAAACTCGAACATTATTAACGTTAGCACATTAAACTTTGCCGCCAAAGACTTCTTTTTTCGCGCGTAAAAACTCTTCGGTCAGGCATTCTAGACTCTATTCCTTTACGTGAAAAAAGTTTATTTAAAAAGTTACGTTATGTACCAACCGCTAAAACATAATTTTGCGTTGTAATAAAAACGTCGAACTAACAAGGTGGGTCTTAAATAATTAAAAGTCTGTGTTAATTTAGATTCTTTTTTGCCGACGCCGCGTCCTTTCGGTATCTCTTCTCTTTTTGCGTTTGTATAATTTGTTAAAATGGCGAGTTAGCGCCGTCCTAACGTGGGTTGATCTTTTTTAAATTGCTATTGATATTTCTGCATTTCCGGTGCTTTGTGATTGTGCTGACCACCCGGGCTTGATTGTTAATGATTTTGATGATAATGATGTTTGTTTTCTGTGATTCTACACTAGGGATTTTATGTGTTGAGCATGACTCGCAACTCGCAATGTGCCGGTTAACTGTGTCTTTTCTTATACACTCACCGGCAATGAAACTTGGCAACTGGGCTTTTTTCATACAAAGATGGTCGCTTTCACGGAATAAAAAAGTCGCTTTAGCTCCATACATCGTAGTATAGAATGTTGAGTTCGGTTTATTGTTTTTCCTTTTTGAGAAAATTGAGAGGTTTTTGGCAATTTTTGAAACTGTGATTCAAAAATTGGGCGTTTGGCCTCTCCATTGACGTAATAATCATTGCACAGCTGCAAATAGTTTTCTATCTATGAGACGCTAAAGTGACAATGTTTGTATGAAAAAAGCCCAGTTGCCAAGTTTCATTGCTGGTGAGTATAGAATGTCGATATTATTAGTAGCTTTGCTATTGCGCCCCGTTTGGTGAGTGAGAGAACCGGTGAAGATTACAATGCATTTTATTACAACTCAGTAGAAATGTTTCTATTTTAGGCCGCCGGACACATAAATATCTTTATCATCACCGACAGATAAGTTCGTAAAAACATTTCTGTCACATGATTGGTTAAACTGGCCTACTATAATATTGTGACCTCCTATCTTTTATGGTAACAAATAGGCATTAATAATAAAAGATTTCTGAGGCACTCCAGCCTACACTGATGACCTTTAATTTTTTTAATATTTGAGCACTTGCACATTATAATATCTACGAACTAAAAATCGAAATTAGTACATACCTAAGCTCATAACATAATTAAGTGCCATAACATACAACGCAAAGATTGAAAAAGTTTGAAAATTCTGTTTTTTTTCTCAATGTCCAATGTTAACATAAATGATGTACTTACCTAAAATAAAACAACTTTTTTGAAATGGTGTAATATTATTTATTTTATGAACTGCAAATATTAGGTACTTATAGGTACTTAATTTTATTGTAAAACTAGTACACGCAATCGCTATAACAGTTACATAGAAACATTCATTATTATCACAATTAAATACTTAAAACTAACCTATCACAGAGTAAACACAACATTAAAACGCTCATAAAATCTAAACCATACAGATTCAATCCAACAAAATGCCCGACATTCATTAAAAAAACAACAAAGGCAAAACCATAAACAATTGTACAGTCAAAAAGGTTTGTTCGCGCCTTGTAAACACGCTACAGAATTGGCTACAGATAATAAATGTCACAGATACAAAATAGTTTAGATAAAAAGTTGAAATACGATGGGACGCCTCAAGTAGCTGTCATTAGATCAATTTATAAGATTTAAATGGGTTTTTGGGTGTGATGCTTATGTATTTATTATCAGAATGGCTGGGTTTTTTTTACAAGACCACAGTTGAAATATACCGACATATTTTAACATTGGAAATGTTTTTTCGATCGCGTTGGTAGGGGGCCAATTTCAGCGAAAGTGCGACATCGCTCTGGTGTCGTCAATTTTGGGGTTACGTGGGTAAACAAGGTGTCAAAAGACGCGTCTTGACAAGGTCTATAAGATGGTGAATTTTTTTTTTGAAAAATTCAAAAACTTTTTCGAAAAAGTGCAAAAATGTCGAAAAATGTTGTGATTTTTTACGGTTTTCTCAACTTGAATCAACGATTTCTCAAAAACGAAAAAAGATAGAGACAAAATAAAAAAAAAGTATCGGGATAATTAGTTGGGCTACAGTTTACAAAAAACGAGACCTCGCTATCTATAACCGCTTAGGTGGTAGTAGCGCCCTTTCTATCGGAGTTGTCCGGCGCGTGGACTGATAAGTCACGTAAAGTGTTGATAACGGTTGGAAGATTAATATTAATGACTATTATGTGTATAAGTTTGATTTTTTTAATAGGAATAAGGCAAAATGAAGTTAATATTATTAATAAAATATTCGTTATATTTTTTCAGTTGTGATCAACAATAACGTAACGTTGTGAAAATAACTCAATAGTAGGTCACCAAATGAAGCACATGTGCTAGTAAAATGTGTGTAAGGGACGACGTTTGCCTGGCTACGTCTTGGCGGAGGATAATATTATGATCACCGGTTGCGCTAATATTCATCAGCGCACGAGTAGGTTGCAGAAATTGCACAAGATGGAGAATACGGCTACCGGCTATCTTCCGAGGCGTCAATGTCTCGGGTTGGTCACGCAGAACTCGGACACCTGCGATCGCATCGTTAATGGCAGTATCGGCATAAAACACATCGAGACGACCTTGTATTCAAACATACTATGTTTAAAATTTGTACTTCAGGGAAATTTTCATCGTCATAACAAATTGCTTAGACTTGCTAAACAAAATCTTTAAAATTACATATAAAATTGGGTTTGAATTTGGGCAGCCGAGCGTGGCTTGGGTAATGCTGATAATTCCACATCTGGCGGACGAAAGCGTGTGTGCAAAAGGCGAAAAAAACTTAGCATTGTTAAAGGGCGTCCGCTTATAAAAAATAACGTTACTCGACGGTACCTGCTACTAACCCTTGTGTATCTCTTGCGCAAAGAGTTGTTTTCATTATAGTTTGCCCTATCTATGTGTTTATAATGTCTGTTAATTACTGTGTCTATATTATGGTCAATAAATGTTATTCTATTCTATTCTATTCTATTCTATTCTATTCTATTCTATTCTATTCTATTCTATTCTATTCTATTCTATTCTATTCTATTCTATTCTATTCTATTCTATTCTATTCTATTCTATTCTATTCTATTCTATTCTATTCTATTCTATTCTATTCTATTCTATTCTATTCTATTCTATTCTATTCTATTCTATTCTATTCTATTCTATTCTATTCTATTCTATTCTATTCTATTCTATTCTATTCTATTCTATTCTATTCTATTCTATTCTATTCTATTCTATTCTATTCTATTCTATTCTATTCTATTCTATTCTATTCTATTCTATTCTATTCTATTCTATTCTATTCTATTCTATTCTATTCTATTCTATTCTATTCTATTCTATTCTATTCTATTCTATTCTATTCTATTCTATTCTATTCTATTCTATTCTATTCTATTCTATTCTATTCTATTCTATTCTATTCTATTCTATTCTATTCTATTCTATTCTATTCTATTCTATTCTATTCTATTCTATTCTATTCTATTCTATTCTATTCTATTCTATTCTATTCTATTCTATTCTATTCTATTCTATTCTATTCTATTCTATTCTATTCTATTCTATTCTATTCTATTCTATTCTATTCTATTCTATTCTATTCTATTCTATTCTATTCTATTCTATTCTATTCTATTCTATTCTATTCTATTCTATTCTATTCTATTCTATTCTATTCTATTCTATTCTATTCTATTCTATTCTATTCTATTCTATTCTATTCTATTCTATTCTATTCTATTCTATTCTATTCTATTCTATTCTATTCTATTCTATTCTATTCTATTCTATTCTATTCTATTCTATTCTATTCTATTCTATTCTATTCTATTCTATTCTATTCTATTCTATTCTATTCTATTCTATAAAATTCTATTCTATTCTATCTAAGTGCATTTCCAATGTACCAGAAGGTCGTGAAAGGCACGAGATCTGTGAATTTTTTGGCTGTGTTCCGGCAGTAGGTATTTACTACGGCAGTTTTTTTAAGCTAGATCTGTTGGCAGATTGGCACGCAGCCCACCTGATCATATGCGGCTACTGCGGCATACCCCGAGGGACACTTCATCAGGAAGCATCGCTTAATGTGATATTCTTGATAAATAATAATGAATCTAAATATATAAAACTCAAAGGTGACTGACATAGATATCTATCAACGCACAGCCCAAACCACTGGACGGATCGGGCTGAAATTTGGCATGCAGGTAGATGTTATGACGCAGGCATCCGCTAAGAAAGGATTTTGATCAATTCCCACGGGAACGGGAACCACGCGGGTGAAACCGCGGGCGACTGCTAGTTTAATATTTTAGAAACAAAAATTGTCCAGGTATCAGGCGGGACTCGAACCCGCGCCCCACGCTGTCCGGGCGAGTGCACTACCAAATATGCTACCGAGACCTTAGCAGACCCATTAAATGTCTTCTAGTATTGATTTTACGCTTCGTAATGTCATAATAGTCAAGTTTTTAGCTATGGTGACGAATCTTGACGGTCAAATAACTAAGCAGCAGAAATAAAATAAACTTTAAAAAAAGCAGTAACAGTGAAAGACAAAATGTTATTGCACATTTTAGCAATAATTCCGAATCTTTCGTCGCTCTGATTCGACTTCGTAACGAGCTTGTAATTGATTGTAAATTAAGTAGTAAGGTCGAGTTTGGATCAACAGAATTAACCGTCTAATTCGTAAAATTAAATAAATATCAATCTCAGTTAGCGCCATGCGCCAAACTTAAATACCTTATTAGTCTCAAACCTTTGTATTCAAGCGCGGTCCCTTTACAAGCTCCTATTTAATTTAAACAACTTTACAAATACCCGTGGTGAAAATTTGAACTAAGACGTTTCATACAAATCTCGCATATTCACGAAGACACTAGCGCCAATGTAGAGTGTAAATAAATTTTGCAATATTGGCATTGTCCATCATTTTTTATTGCCAACATGACAGACGAAACGACCCTTGCGAATTTTTTTTTCCGCTCTCAATAATAGACTATTCAGGTATTGTCTATGGTATTGTTGGGGGGTCCGCTCGCCATTTTTTTAGTCTATTGTCAGGTGGAGTCGTGTGCGCATTGAAAGGGGTTCACGGGTATTAACAGTGATTATTGATATTTAAACTTTAGTTTGCACACTGTTAGCATTGTAGTATAACTAATGATTATAAATGAAAGTTGAGTTAAGTTTTAGTTGACGACCGTTTTTGGTGAGAAGTTGACTATAATACCAAAGATTGCGGGTTTGATCTCCGCGCGGTACAAACAGTTGTGTGACCATGTCTGTTTGTAGGTATTGATCATCTGCTTAGCGTGCATGCTTAGCATTTATGTATGAATTATCTTATAATAATACAAAATTAACAATAATTATCCGTTATCTGTTGTTTAGCACCCAGAGTACAAGCAAACGAGACTTATATTATGTTTTTCAAGAATCAAATACCTACCTATGTACTGAAATTTTGTACTGTCCATTTCTGGTAGTGGTGATTGCTACTATTATAACATTGTCACCAGTCAATGATTACATGTTTTATAACTTAAATAAATCTACAGTTGTGAGGTACGCGAAACAAACTTGAAAAATCATTGAGTTTTTAAAATAGTATACGTAGTAATAAATAAATAAATAAATATCTCTGGACATTATTCACACAGCGCCATCTAGCCCCAAACTAAGCATTAGCTTGTGCTATGGGTGCTAGGCAACGGATAAACTTTACTTAAATACTTTTTTTTTTGTAAATACATATATATTATACATAGAAACACCCAGACCGATACAAACAGACATGTTCATGCACACAAATGTTTGGACCGTGCGGGGATCGAACCCGCGACCTCTGGTGTAATAGCCGACTTCTCGACCATTACACCAAATGGCTCGTCATAGTAGAAGTTAGTGCGACCAAACCAGCCAATAAAAGAAAATAAGGCAGAAAATTCGTTCCGGTTTCGGCTCAAGTTCTTATTAACTGAACAAATACTGACAATCTGATCCGCCGCTAAAACAGTAAACATGCGCTCGCAATCAATTGATGAGATCTGGCCGAATAAACCACGTTTCCAAGTACAAAATAAATAAAAAAAACAATAAACAAATAAAATGGCCACTCCACAGTAACCCTATTAGCGCTTCTAGGAACAATTCCAATTTTAAATTTGAATTTTCGAAAAGAGAACCGCGTGGTTTTATAGCGCAATAAAAGCGGCTTGAAGAGCTTAAATTACTGATTATTATGTTATGGTACAGTTTTTTCTTTTCTTTTTGAACGGAGAAAAAAGTTTCGTATCTCATCATGACGTTTAATTGTCTGTGGAAGCGTACTGGCAGGCGCCATGCGTTTCGACATTGTTTCATTAGAAGGAAATTTACGAAATAAAGATGGCCACCGATGAGGGTTGCTACAGTTTTGTATTCTATGTATTATTTTAATAATACTTGTATAAACGCCTCGATAGTCTAATGGTTTAGGTGTAGGACCGTGATCTCGGGGTCTTCAATTCAACTCCCGTGCAAAATATGTGCCGGATTTTTCAATCATTGGGTTTTGTTATTACCAAACCGCATTTTGCAAACTTGGTTAAAATGAAGAATGATGTTGTAGGTAATTCATATTGGATAATATTATTTTTCTTCTCAACGAAGAAAAAAGTTTCACATAGATTATGTCATAATTATTACAACAATGCAACAATTTATTCATCGCTGTGCAAATGTCTTAACAATATTTATTTTATTTTATTCAATGATTGAGCTATTACCCATCATTGCAACGATGACTTGATTCCAATAAAGCCCTTTGCCTTGCAATGAGGCATAAAAAGGCCGCTACTTTGTACTTTTAAGAGTTAACCAAAGACTAACTATGAGCTTTTTATAAAATGTAGAGTCCTCTAGCAAAGGAAATGCCACAATCTAGGGCACGCGGCTATTAAATAAACTTATATGATGTAATTCAGTTGTCAACGCCTAATTGGTTAAGTATTGATGGAGTATGGCGGTGGAGCCATTATGTCAATATGGCGTTTCATTTATTTATTATGTTACATAAACACGACTCTATTAAGATGTTTAACTTTGGTGTAGTCATCGTTTAGGTTTGCAGTTTCTTGATTTATGCCTTGATATTTTTTTATAAATTGCAAGAACATTTATTTTGTTTGTTTTTTTTTTGGTTATAGCGAATGAGTATAAAAAATATAAATAAAGATGAAATAAGATATTTGGTCAGTAATTAAAAAAAACCTTGTAACTATGTATCTAGAAAATTTGCCGATATTTGTCAGTAAAAAACCAGTCGATTTTATAATTAAAAAATATTAACTTAAGTATTACTATATAGTTGCTTTTATTTAACAGACTTTTTTAATATAGATAATTAAAAGCTAGAAATTGGCAAATTGCCGACGGAAAGCCTTAAACTTTTCTATGTGTGTATTTACCACTCAGTAGTGACGGTTACATGCTCAGTCGAATGACTGTGTGGCCATAATCCGATTGGTATAGATTCCCTGTTAAGGGTTACGGTGGTGAGATGGCAGTCGCTTCGCTAGCTAGATGGTTATCGATAACTGGACTAGCCAAATCCTTTTTTTTTCGGATGAGAATCCGTTTATGCACCATAACCGCAGGCTAGCTAGACCTGCGGCCGTGTGTGGGGCTCGAGACTAAAGCGTCCACTACCCACTAAACTCCCCCGGTTTCCCCTTTACACCTGATTGGGACGGGCCGGGCCAGCTTTGTGACTATTGACCAGCCCATCCCCAGGTGGACTACCCATATCCTGTATCATGGGAAGCGTAGCTTGACAAAATGCATGCAGAAAGAAAAGGTATATGATTAACTAGCGGGCGCCCGCGGTTTTACCCGCGTGGTTCCCGTGGGAATATCGAGATATCCTTTCTTAGCGGATGCCTACGTCATAACATCTACCTGCATGCCAAATTTCAGCCCGATCCGTCCAGTGGTTTGGGCTGTGCGTTGATATCTATCTATGTCAGTCAGTCAGTCAGTCAGTAAGTCAGTCAGTCAGTCAGTCACCTTTGAGTTTTATATATATAGATATGTTGCGATAGTTTGCTTAATCGATTCGATACATAGTTGTTGCTAAGTGACTATGCACCATCAGGCTATTTTAAAAACACAGAGGTCGTGGTTTCGATTCTCGTCTTGGGTCTGGTTGGTGGTATTGCTTTTTTCGAGTCCGACTGGCTAGCCACCACAGGGGAAATCTGCCGCCATAACAGCCCAAGCTGTGTTCCGGCAATATACAATGTGGGAGCCAGTACACTTGAATCAGATGAGCTTACAGTCTCGCAGCACATTGAGCGACGCTTCCAGGCAAAGTGTCCCTTAATGGAATAGGCCGCAGTGGCTTACCATCAGGTGGGCTACCTGCCTGTGTGCCAACTGAAGTCTTGATGGTAAGCGGCCACTGCGGCTTTTTCCATTGAGGGACGCTTCACCAGGAAGAGTCGCTCAATATGCCGAAGACTCCCTCATATATTTTGCCGATATGCAGTCAAAATGATTTTGGTGGCAGATTTCAAATGTGGGGGTTAGTCAGACAATCAGATTCTGAAAAAGTCCTATCAAGGTGGAAATCAAATCGTTTTTTTAATTCAAGTTGTATAAAAACTGTAAAAAAACTTTAAGCTTGCATTAATATTCATAGTGACTCTACAAAGTTTCGAAGTGAATGTAGCGTCGATAGATAAAATAATTATTTCTTTACATACTCTTCATTAATGAACTTAATTTCTTTTTTGTTTTTTATTAATTTACTGTGTCTGTATTTTTTGTTTTATTGGTACCAAATAAAGTATTATTCTATTCTAAGTATTCTAATTTAAATACTTTCATAGTCTACACGTTATGATACAGATGTTAATTTATACTAAGTGTCTTAACAAATTAAAATTAAGTTATTAAAAATAATTTAAGTAACTTTAGATGCACACATAATACCAAAAAACTATTACGTTCTTTCCACAGAAGAAAAATCTATAGAGTCATAATGTAATCAAATAATTTTCGACACAGAGTCTTAATTAAAGGTACAGTGGGTCCGAAGCGGCCGCTTCAAACCCGCATACTTACTATAGAAATAATAAATTATCGAACTAATGAGCAATCGCTGTATGGTTTTTCGCAACAAGATTTTTCGCACAAACGTTACATCGCACTAACAAAACATCGATGTAATAAAACATCGTACTACTGAATTACAGCGTGTTCCGTGTAATAAAAATCGAACTAAGTAGCAACTTTCGCACTCAAATTGGGATCCCGTATAAAGTGGCAGGATTGTATGTACAAATGTTATTTAATACTATGTTAAAACATAAGAGAAAAAGCGGTGCAATCTTAAAATAGCTATTTTTTTCGTCCATGTGAAGGGTCCTTAGGACCCTTCCGTTGGTCCTGCGGCTGATATCTCTTCGGTCGTGTCAGACTGCTGTCCCACCGTGTTATGAGAGTCAGAAAGTAGGAAGTGCACCTGTGCTTGCACACTCACTTCAGCACTATAGGTAATATATGTATTCCTAGTTTATCGTAAATGTTGACGGCCGTAGGCGTATAGCAAATATTTGTTTAAACGAATAAGGCTGTTTAATGGTTTGGTTTTGTCTTATGTAGAGTCAGCGTTTAATTAGGTTTTAAATGCGCTGATAGTAACTATATAAATTGCAACAAATATACTATTAATTAAGATTTATCTTTAGTGTTTTTATTTAAAAAAGTATCATGTTGCAATGATATTTTTATTATAATATCATTGTCATGTTGTGTACGTACCTAATGAAAAGTATGTATAATATGACTCTACATTGTCAAAATATTTTATTATCTGTTTAAATGTGTAATACTGTTTTTAAATAAACAAATACATAGTATTTAATTCGTATTTTCTTAAATGTTTTCATAGAATAGTGGTTTAAGTACCGGGGACTGGGTTCGATTCCCGGGTTGAGCAAAATTTGTGTCGTATTTTTCGAACACAACTCGGTTTCAACTTTGTTTCTGATCACCGATTCGATGACGGAGGCCTTTGCCCTTCAGTGAGGTATTAGGTAAATATAGGTTAATCTTTTACTTTTTAATTATTATTTTTTATACTAGGTCAGTTGGCAGACAGACACGCAGTCCACCATGGTAAGCGGCCAATGCGGCCTATTCCACTAAAGGACACTTCGCCTGGAGGCGTCGCTATTGAGCGTCATTGCACATTGGTGCTGCCTTCAAGGGTACTGGCTCCCACATTAATATTGCCGGAACACAGCCAGAGCTGTTATGGCGACAGATTTCACCTACGTGGTAGCTATAGCCAGTAAAATTTTGGTGCTCCAGATTTCTCTTATTAAGCTTCTCTTGCTAAGTGACTTTATTGAGCTATTTTTAGTAATATCTAATTGTGCTCAAAGATTTAATAACAATGTCATGATTCGTCATAGTTACGACTTTAAGACACAGTATCGTATCAATTTAACCCGTGCCAAATTGATTTAACAGCGTAAGAAATCAATGAAATATTAGGTTTAAGTAATATTTATTTTTGTTTAGTTAGCATTTAATAGTTCCATCTAACCAAGAGATCTTTATTGCTATTAAAATAATTCAAAAGGTATAAATGTACTTTTTAAGTTTAAAAAAAACTTTAGAAAAGTACCTAAAAGTATCTATCTTAGAAATTATTCTTCTTAATATTATTATTGTTAATGACATTGTTTGTTAATTTTTAATTAAATATTAATACTGTATGTACTTTTCATATTAAATAATTTTTGTCTTATTTTAACTTAGTAATAGATAGTAGCTAGTATAGTTGAAAATATACATAAAGCGCTATATTATAATAGAGTTGTAGAACTTTTAAATAAATAATCGTACCCGCAAGTCTTAATAACTATCTATCCGCCTAACAAGACTTTCAAAGAATAAATAAATAAAGAGATTACACATACACATTAAAAAAAACAAAAACAGTTGTAGCATTTAAAATATATCACTAAATAAAAACAAAGAAGAAGTAAAAAAAGAGTCGACAGTCAACATTTCACTAATACATGCACTGCACACAAATCATAGACTATACACAGAAGCGTCAACCGGTACTCTTACAACACGACATGTCCTATTCCCCTATCCACCTGACATCCCAAACACATTGTCATCTAAGTTCATCGCACCCGAAACGGACACCACAGTCCACTCACAAAAATCAAAGACACCGTCACGAAAAATTAAAAAAAAACGCACTATAAAAAAAAGTTGAGGCTTCGAGCTGGATTGATGGCCTGTGCCCGTCTCCACACGTACTAAGTCAGTTGGGCGGGGCCTCTATAACAGGTTACCAAAGAACAGAGTACCGCCAAAAAATACCCATAAAAAACATATAATGGCTAGCTTGGCGCCGACAATCGATCGACAGTGCCAACCCGCTCGCACTGCACGTTCGGGCTAAAAAAAATCGCGCCACAACAGCCCGCCAATCAGAGACAAGCTCCGCCCCTAAATCATTCCACCTCTTTCCAAGCCACGCCTCTACAAGCACACCAGCGCCACTGCTCCCATACATGTGGCGTAGATCCGTACTAAATAGAAAGAGAGGGCGATACGCGAGGGCAGTACGTTTCTCGGACAATTTCCTCCAACCATTCATTAAGTGTTTAAATTCTACGAGAGTTGGTTGTGTCGGGTTTCTCGTCGGGACGTTATTAAAATATCCACAAACATTAACTTTAATTGGACAGAAATTTTGTGTTTGTGTGCGTTCTGACATTTTTTCCCCCCGTTGCGGTGACGAGTGAGTTTTTTTCGAAACTGATGACTGTTATCTTTTGTGTTTAGTGTGTAGTGACCGTGTGTATTCGTATCTGTGAATCGATTAGACTGAAACATCTCGCGAAAATGACATCGGTAACGTAAATCCGAGTGGAAAAATCGAATGTACCACACCACGTGTAGTAATAAAACGTAATGCACGGCTCGTTAATTGATCACCAATTATATTTCTATCTCACTCTTTCTAATTGACGTAAATAATTTCGATACCAGCTATCTAATTGATCCATTTTCGAATCAAACAAACCGATTGTAATCGTCGATTGATTTTTTTTAAATATCGAAACTGAAAGTGTAGAGACAAGTGATTTACGCAGTGACGTGACTTAAGTGTTTTTTAATTTTTTTTACGAAAAAAAAATTGTGGTGGAATTGTGATATGCTGTGCTCCCGTTTTTGATTTTTCGTTGACACCGTAAGTACCTAGTTTTAATTATTTTAAATGCACTAGTGCGAATACTCGTATCGTATAATATGACTCTACCAATATTTTTTTTAAGTTTTCATTGTGAGGCTACATTTTTAACAACGAATAAACTATTAGTCATAATTATAGAACTAACTATTTGAAAAGTGATTTTTATATGAATGTAGAGACAATGAATATAGAATTTTAAGGACTCTATATTGTAAAATTTTCTTAAAGACACAGAAATAGGCTTGGTGTTCATAACTTTCTAGCACGGTATTTAAAAGCAATGGCATAGAACACGAAAAAAAAATACTGACAAAGTTTGCTTAAGCTAAGTCAATTTCATAAGAAGGTAGTCATATCTTTTATTACTTAAATAAAATATCTATGTTACCAATTTTTTTAACTCTGTAAAAATTTTAAATAAATATATTGCTTAATTAGCACTGATGGATATCTT
This sequence comes from Mecyna flavalis, assembly GCA_949319885.1. Taxonomy (NCBI): domain Eukaryota; kingdom Metazoa; phylum Arthropoda; class Insecta; order Lepidoptera; family Crambidae; genus Mecyna; species Mecyna flavalis. Next base: position 4,564,914 of record OX439420.1, on the reverse strand, counting down.
TTTGTAGATAGATTTTATTTAAAAAAAATAATTGCTTTTTTTTAAATTATAAAAAAATAGAAATAAAACGTTGCCCACATATGTACATAAAACCTATTGTTAAATATATTAAGGGCGTGTTATACCTACTAAAATGATAAAATATTACAATGGGTTGTTTTCATAATTTTTCATAGTGAATGAAAAAAATTATTATGTTCTAATAATTCAAATGCGAAAGTTAATTTGTTCCCATATATTTTGTGCATTTTATATAAACTATCATTATTTGTAAAGATCAGTTCAGGTGATCTTAATGAGAAACCTCTTTGACATGTCAACAAACGATTTTAAAATCATTAGAAATCAGAATAATTGTAATTTTTTTATAGATTTCTTTTCGCTCGTCAAATATTGTTTCCCATAAATATGTAGTAACTTTTATACCAAAAAGTACAGTTCTAATTTGCTTTAGTGTAATCAAATCATACAACCTGAATTCAAAATAATATGTAGAGTTTTAAATAAATTCCATTTGATATTAAAAATCTAACACAAGTAAGTTAAGATTTAGATTGATATAACATGAAAACGCAATATTATTTTTGCAACGCAATCATAAATTACCCGCCAATATGTTATCTTAACAATTTCAGGAACGCCATTAAAGTGAAACAAGAACTGTTAAAAAATGTAAAAAAATAATCTAAAAAAAAACAACTGAAACAGTGTATCGTTCTGTTTCTTAGGCCTAATAAGAAACTAATAAGATTTTATGATGTGACTAAAATAAAACAATAATATTGTCATAACTCATAAGTCTTTCTTTCCCATAACATAAGGCAAGATAAAAAAACAAAAATCTAACTTTTACTTAACTTTACTTAACTATTTAACTAACAAAAAATTCTGTTCAAATATGGATAAATAATAAATAAAATATTAGATAAAATATATATAAAAAAAATATTATATAAAATATAACCCACGAACAAACACAACAATGGTTATAGGTAGGTATTTAAAATATATCCATTATTATATTTCTACAAAACGTACCAAATGCACTTTTTATACATTATAAATAAAATGTCCTCTTTAGTAAAAAATACTGCAGTCAGTAAAGCATGAATCCTACACAGGATGTTATGACAAAATATTATAATGTGTAATAATAACCATTATGGGCTTTTCCATAAAAAAAAACTGCTCTTAAGCTAAGATCTTTTTTTTAAATTTATACTAAGTCAGTTAGCTGACAGACGCGCAGCCCACCTGATGGTAAGCGGCCACTGCGGCCTACTTCATTGAGGGACGCTTCACCTGGAAACGTCCCTCAATGTGCTGCCAGACTGTAGACTCATCTGATCTTCGATCCTCTGATTTCAAGTATACTGGCTCCCACATTAATATTGCCAGAACACAGCCAGAGCTATTACGGCGGCAGATTTCACCTATGGGTGGTAGCTAGCCAGCCAGTCGGACTTTGAAAAAGCCCTACTATCAACCAGACCCACGGCGGGAATCGAACCCACGACCTCCGTGTTTTATACCTGAGCGGCTTAGCCACTCTTCCACGGAGGCGGTTAAGATCTAAAAGCCAAATCCAACGACTCGTTCGCTAATTCGTCCCACAACACGTTCGTCCCACTGGGACGAAACAGTGAATTCAAACCAATCGGTTTAATTCCCCTTTTTTCGGAGGAGAATGTGTTTATGCACCATAACCGCAGGCTAGCTAGACTTGCGGCCGTGTGTGGGACTCGAGACTAAAGCGCCCACTACCCACTAAACTCCCCGGTTCCTCTTCGCACCCAAATTGGGGCGAGCCGGTTAGACTAAAAATCGCGTCTCATCCAATGTGAACAGCTCCCTATAAAGTGTATGGTGACCAGAGCATTCGACTTTTAGTCTTATGCGACTTACGACTAGTGTGAACACACTTGAAATCAAAGGCTCGAAGATCAGATGAGCCTACAGTCTGGCAGCACATTGAACGACGCTTCCTGGTGAAGTGTTCTTCAATGGAAGGTCCGTCAATGAACTATTCCATTGCCTCAGTGCGCACTTACCATCAGGTGGGCTGCGTGTGAGTCTGCCAACTGATCTTTAGTGTAATCAAACCATCCGACCTGAATTCAAAATAATATGGTAGAGTTTTAAATAAATTCCATTTGATATTAAAAATCTAACACAAGTAAGTTAAGATTTAGATTGATATAACATGAAAACGCAATATTATTTTTGCAACACAATCAATTACCCGCCATTATATGTTATCTTAACAATTTCAGGAAGGCCATTACAGTGAAACAAGAACTGCTAAAAAATATAAAAAATTAATCTATAGGTCTTACTTATATTATAAAAAGCAAAGATTCGTTTGTTTTTTTTGTATTGAATAAGCTCCGAAACTACTGAATTCTAATTGAATTCTGTCGTCTCGGTGTAGCGGGCGCAGGGCGGTGCCAGACAGTAACTGCTGAGTTACTGTTTGGCACTGAACTGTCTAAGGGCAGACGTGGCGCTTACCATTACGAGTACGAGTAAGATCTACTCGTTACATAGCAATAAAAAAATCTTTCACTGAACCAAATAAAACTTATTTCTTTCTTTCTTTCTTTCTTTGTTGAAGAGCTACACTATCCCCGGGTGACATAGGTATTAGGGTTGCCATCCGTCCGGGTTTCCCCGGATTTGTCCTAGTTTAGAGGGCATCCGGGGAGCGTCCGGGGAAGGTTTCATTTGTAAACCGAGTTTAAAAAAAAAAGGTGATTTATGACATTTTCAACTGTTTTTTATTACATTGAATAATGTTCAAAAGATCTTGTTGACATGTCCGGCTTTCGGACTCTAAAATCCGGGGTTTTCACGCGTCTTGTCCTGTTTTCCAAATTTTAGAGATGGCAACCCTAGACATAGGGTACTTTTGATCCCGGAAATGTGGGGGAAGGTGGGGATAATTGACAAAAGAAATTACGCGCGGGTGAAACCGCGGAGGTTAACGTTAGTCTAGCATAAAACATGGACAAAATGCAAGTTTCTGCAAACTGCAGTTATATAAAATCTAGAGGTCAATCCAACAAGTAGTTATTATAGTATCTTTGTTTCTTTGATATCTTCTAATCTTGAGTCATATCGCTGACTTCACTGAGTCATGATTGTACTTTGAATAACTATTCTTATGTACTAGACACCTTGTGATTTATATCAACGTGCTATATAATATCTACTGTGACTGTTACACACTGTGTACTGTGATTCGGTCCCTGGATATTCACACAAAGCTATTTATCCCAAAACGTAACTATTTATTAATCTTATATTATATTATAAATAATATTATTCAAGTACAAAAATCCCCGCCTGATACTTGTAAAAGTATTTTTTTTCTGGTATAATAATTTACAACCACTAGGTTGAAATGTTTTTTATAATCTTTAAAAATTGCAAATAAAATGTACATAATGCGTACAATATCTTAAACGATTATAGTGCCGCCTTTTTTAAATTAAACCAAACTGGTAATCGAACTTTAGCCGTATTAACGACGGTTACTGACCGTCGTTAACATCAAACATCCAACAATTTGACCTGTGTCAAATTTCACAAATAAAAAACATTGATAACGAATTTAAAACTGGAATACGCAATATCCAATCATCATTACAAATGTTTTATAGAAACAGCCCCATAAATCGAGAAATTGTATCGATATCATACATTTTAGAATCGATTCTAACCGATTTCACGAGTAATCGTAAGCAAGTTTTATTATAGCTATTATAGATGGAACAGTGTGTTTCTACAAAAGAGTGGAGTTCGTACACAAATCGATATTAATTAATAATTAATGGACTGTAACCCGTTGGTTTGTGCCTTTATTATTAATATTTTATGTGGGAAACGTAAGGGTTTTATTAAAATTAAATGTTTTGTCAAAATGCCTCCATATTTTTAATACTGTTTATTCTGTGTCTCGAAGCGTTACTTCTAAAAACTAATAATACGTTATATTATTTTTAAAGTAATTAAAATACTGAATGTGTTTGTCAAAATGATTCAAAATTTAAACCTAAGCTCACGAATTTAAAATATCACATTACTTAATTAATTTTCTTCTTATATTGTAGCCGACGTCACACTTTATAACAATTTGGCATAAAAAAATAACCTTATAAGGATTATTACTGCCATTTTCATGTCCATTCCATTAAATTTTTTTCTCAAAACATCGCATAATTGGCAACAAAAACGTTGAAACAATTTGTCGGAGAAACACAAATCTATAAAAGCCAGCGCCATATTGATTCTGTGGTCTGATTTCTTTAATTGGTGTTCAACCGACGACCGATGTGTAGGTAATGGTTGAGCAGTCGGCTATTACACCAGAGGTCGCAGGTTCGATTCATACGATCGTAGCAAACAAAAGATGAATTCTGCCTACTTCTACGGGAAAACGTGTGAGTGTAAATGTGTATAGTTTCTAAGAATCTTCGCCCAAAGACAATAGAAAACTATTGTCTATGGGTGGCTTCCTCTATACCTTCCAACGACAAACTGTCCTATAAATAATTCCACAAATCGAAGAAGGGTTAAATTCATTCGCTTATAAATCATTAACCCTCAACTACCTACTACATTAATAATACAGAGCCAATCTGTAATGGCTGTTTTAGTCCCAAGCTGACTGTGTCCGTGTTATTATTGGTATTACTGGCCATAATTAGATATTACTTACTAAATGGAGCGGTTTAGTGTTAAGTTTCATCGAATATGTTATTTTATTGTTTTAGTTTTAAACAACACCGAAAGGAAACCTGCACAGTCCAATGGCTGTGTAGCCATGATCCAATTAGTCTGGTTCCCTTTTTAAGGGTTACGGAGGTCAGAGTTGAGTTGAGAGAGATCCAAATTTAAAAAATAAAAGTAATAATGCAGCCAAAAAGGTTGTGGCTGTGTTTCGGTCAAGTTTTTGGGAAGCCAGTTAATTTAAAACAAGTGCCTGCCGAGTTGAAAGCATTACCCAAAAGTGTCCTTTTAAAGTTCGTAACCATGCACAATCAGGTGCCAAATGTGGGAGTCAGTACATTTTAACAAAAAGGCCTAAAGATTAATGAAAATATGGCTTTATATTGTGCAATACCACCTTGTTTAGTAGTATCCTTTTGTGGCTGTATAATAAAATAAGCTGTATGCTTGTCTGGCGAAGAAACTAAAAAAAAATACAGTCAAATCGCGTAACATATTTATTTCGGATTTTTCTTCTATTTTCCAATCCAGTCAGGGCTTATTCATTCATAACATGATCCAGGCCAATTTACTCCTAAAATTGAAGCCACCCTTAGTCATTGACAGGGGAACCAGACCATTGGATCAAGTTGACAGCCATTTCAATTAATTTTTGAGATCAGATTTTTGTTAATTTTCCGCCATTACCACAGCATATATCAATCGATGCGCTCTTATTCAAATCGTGGACCAGAAACCATTAGGCTAAAACTTGTGCCTGTCTACCAAATAAAAAAGAAAAATGTCAATTCGCCATTACAAAATCCAGTCTGTTGCCTTTAAATATCAAGCGTGGGTGTCGCCTTTGCCAATCACGATTGTAAATTGGACAGAGCCATATTTGTATTTTAATATTTAGTTTTTATAAAGTAATATATACATACGATGAAGGATATAAACTTGTTCTGTTCCATAGATAAAGATTTTATTATTTTTCTTTTTTAATTCTAACAGTCTTCGTATTCAAATTCGAGTTGTTTACTGAGAAGACATTAGAATATGTTTTTAAATTTTTTATGAACGTGCCTAATTGATTTTTTATGGTTTTCTGTAAAGGTTGATAAAAATTGCAGTGCGGTCTTAGATTTAGGATTTAGTTTACTAAATCGAGTAATCTGTCGCCTTAGCTTCAATACTTTAGCTGTATTGACATTACTACCTGGTGGTGGTAGGTTCCTGTACTGGGCCATCTAGGTGGGTACCAACGCAGTGCTAGATATTTTCCCGTGAAATAGAAGTGTTTCAAGCAATAAAAGTGTGTTCTGTGTTTCGGGGAAAGGACACTTAAGCTAGTGAAATTACTGGCTATATGAGACCTGATAACTGTCATCTCGGCGTAGCGAGCGCAGGGCAGTACCAGACAGTAACTGCTTAGTTACTGTTTGGCACTGAACTGTCTAAAGGCAGACGTGGTGTTTACCATCAGGTGTACGATCTGCTCGTCTTGTTACACATGGCAATAAAAAAAAAGACATAAAAAATAGGTCCTCCTAGTTAACTTTTGGCTGTAACGGCCAATCATTTCAATCAACTATCGCATTACTATGTAATATAGTGCAAAGTGAGTGTGCAAGCACAGATTCATACCCTATATTCTCTGTCACGAGAAAGAGTGATTAAGCTTAGACCGACTTTTTTTATGTTAGAGGCAGCAAACGAGCCAGCGGGTTGCCTGATGGTAAGCAATCACCGCCGCCCATGGACATCTGCAACACCAGAGGTATCGCTGATGCGTTGCCGGCATAGGGGGTGTGGGCCTCTGGCACTCTTACAAACCAGACAAAACACAATAGTAGTCACTATAATTTCTGGTGTTATGTGAGAGGGTGGTACTTCCCCGGACGAGCCGGCCCATTCGTGCTGTAAAACAGAATGGCTCTACCACTACAAAACGACTACGACTTTGCGACTCTAGATTGTGACTGAGCAGCCCAATTGCAAACACGTTGATCATATTGACAGTTTTGAAACAGTAGTGCCACTCACAGAACAAGAAAATTTTCTCTATGGTGCCACTAGAGATCGTAGACCCATCTTCAGCATCATCTTTTTGACGAGCCATTTGGTGTAATGGTCGAGAAGTCGGCTATTACACAGAGGTCGCGGGTTCGATCCCCGCACGGTACAAACATTCGTGTGCATGAACATGTCTGTTTGTATTGGTCTGGGTGTTCCTATGTAAAATATGTATGTATTTACAAAAAAAAAGTATATAAGTAATGTTTATCCGTTGTCTGGCCTGGCACCCATAGCACAAGCTAATGCTTAGTTTGGGGCTAGATGACGCTGTGTGAATAATGTCCAGAGATATAATAATAATAATAAATAATAAATATTCTTTATTGCACATAGAACAGACAAAAATACAATAAAAAAAAATAACAAAAACGCACAATATAGGCGGTCTTATCGCTATAAGCGATCTCTACCAGACAACCCCGAAGTAAAGGATAACTGAAAGAATGGGTATAACTATGCAATTTGAATATAACAAAGTTTATATTATTTAATTAAAAATTAAATAACAAATATATATATATATATATATATATATATATATATATATATATATATATATATATATATACATCCTAGAAGCAATTTGGCGTCCTGCACATCGCGCATCATTTCGGCGTCCCCCGGTTCCCCGTACTTTTTTTGACATGTCTCAATGAATACTGCTTAGTTTATTGATTTCTAGCACCGTGAGGTACGTCATTTTTCGATAAGTTTAACTTTCACGATATTCATCTTGCAGTCATGCCCGAACATTTTTGGCCTCCGAACCATGGTGATACATTTTTGGCGTCCTCTATATATTGATCGTATTTTAACTATTGTATCGATTATTTGACGTCCTCCCAGGATGGACGGTATTTGGAAGTGCGACGTTGCCACCTTTGTGTGTTTTATCTCTTTCTTTTCCTATTGCTTGTCTGTAGTGCACCGTTCAACATTTCATTTAATTCAATATTTGTAAATTGTTTAAATATACGGAAGCCACAATGTTATAATTTTATTTATTGTATCCACAAGTAAAAAGTCTGTTGTGTTGGGATGAGCATATATGAATAGATTGAATGGTAAATGTATGTCCGTCTTTCACACAATATTTAATTATATTTTGTAGATTGTGTACCTACCAAATTTTATATTTATAACGACATGAGAGTCTATATTATAATATCTATAGAAGAGGAAACCAACTGACTGACTGACAATCAACACACACAGCCCGAACTACAAGACCTAGGAACTTGAAATTTTGTACAGAGATTTTTTATAATGCGTAAGATATTATCCCACTAAGAACGGGATTTTGAAAATTTACCCCCAAGGGGTTAAAAGGGGGTTTGGACTAAACTTAAAATTTTTTACAGGGGTGCTTCATAATATACAAATTCCCATTAAGAAATGGTTTTTGGAAGTTCACTTCCCAGGAGTGTTTTGTAGTGCTTTATAGGGTCTACGCGAGTAAAGCTGCGGGCGGAATGCTAGTTTATTATAAAATGAAAGATCGCCAGGTTTTTCAACGTCCCTTATGAGCATCCGTATACAGTTATTGGGCGTCCGTATATGGCTATTAGGCGTCCAAATATGATGGCTAGTGCCCGCGACTTCGTTCGCGTGGAGTTTTAATCATACCAAAGTAGATGGAGGATTTCAAATTATATTTTCTTAGAAAAAATGGTCATCAATTTGAACAAATTTTGCTTATATATCATTCCTATAATATGGTATAGTAAAGCTAGGTACTTAAAATTCCACATCAAATATTTTGTTTGTCAAAAAATAAAAAAAAAAACAAAAATCAAATGTTCTATTTTTTCGATTTTATTATTCTGGCAGAAAAAGCTGATCAGACACACCACTTTTACTAGGGTGCAATTTAGCTGGTAGAGGTACATAGTTTAGCTGGTGTGCTGTGGTTCTACACCAGGTGTTAGTTTCCAGAAGCAATTATAGCCTTTACCTATGTTGCCCAGGCTAAGGATAGCTATATGTATGTATATAATACAAAAAAAAATCATTTAAATCCATCATGTAGTTCCGGAGATTAGCGTGTACAAACAGACAAACATTAATTCTTCACTAAATTTAATTTAATCGGTTCATTTTAAATGTAACAGACAAACGGACATTGTTATCTTTTTACCACACATAATAACATTCGAGTTGAATTTTTAATTCTATAAAGATTTATATTTTTTGCGAAATAGCGGACGCCGAATATAACGCAACGCGTACGTGACCAAATACGATGTATATTGTTTAAATTGCTAAAATATTATTTTTGACCTCCTGTCGAAGAGGCTACATCGGGGTGGCAACGTCGCATGGGTGGACGCCAAATACGCGAGTCCGTAGTCAGAAAATTTTCTGGATATACAATTTTTGTATATACGCGCGACAGCAGCGCCAATGGTGCGCTGAGATTTTTTCTGGAACTTTTTAATATTTATTTGCAGCCATTTACACGATTTTTGGCTTCCATCGATTATTGTACTACGCTTAGCTAGGACCGAAAGGACCTAAGTGCTGCTCTCCAACAAAGTGGCGTCCGGTATGCGGACGCCAAATGACGGTGGACGCCACTTTGAATGCACTTTTACCATAGGGGGACGTCACATTGTTTGCGGGATAAATATATATATATATATATATATATATATATATATTAAATATATATAAATACTATAAATAAAAATACTTACTTACTATGATGGCGCAGCGACCCAAAGAGAGTCTTGGCCTCCGATATTAATTTACGCCACCTCGGCCGGTCCTGGGCCTCCTCCCGCCAGTTCATGACGCCAAGGGTGGCTAGATCCTTTTCCACCTCGTCACTCCACCGGTACCTCGGGCGGCCAATAGGGCGTCGGCCAACCGGTCGACCCGCGTACGCTCGCTTTACGGCCCGGTCTTCTGGCATTCTTTCGACGTGGCCGATCCAGCGGAGCCTATTCGCTTTAACTTGACCGATAATGTTGGGCTCACCGACCAGCTCCTATAATATATATCCTCCTCCTCCGAGCTCCTATAAATAAAAATAAATAAATGCAAACATAATATGTATCCATAAATACAATAATAAACATACATAAACCTACATATCATCAAATACGCAACAGAGAAAAAACATGACAGCAAAAGTTTCAGAGTGCAAGGAAATGAGCTTTAACTCGTGCTTTAAAAATAGCCAATGACTCAGATTGACGTATCAAGGGTGGTAAAGAATTCCACAGACGAACGGAGTGGACGGTAAAGGACTGCGTGTAGAAATGAGAAGAGTGAGTAGGAAATTGCAAAAGAAGAGAGTTGGATGATCGCATATGACCGCTGGCAGGCTGCAAAAACTTAAATCGCTCTTTAAGGTAACGAGGGTACTTTGGGTTAAAAAGAATGGAATAGAGAAAGAATAGAATATGCGCGTCACGCCGGCGACGGATGGGCAACCATTTCAGTTGCGACCGGTAGTGAGAAACATGGTCATACTTGCGCAACCCAAAGATGATGCGGATGCAAAAATTTTGGAGACGCTCAAGTTTATTCAAGAAAATCTCGTTAAGGTCTAGGTAGCTGCACTCTGCGTAGTCAAGAATTGGTAGATATTTATTTTATTTATTTTTATTTATCTTGGATCTGGTTCTTGGAACTTAGGGCTTTTTCAGTTTAAATGTCTACCACGTCTAAAAGTGAAATCTGTCACTATGATAGCTTTGTCGGTGTTCCGGCAATATTCTTGTAGGACTCCGACAGACACTAGAAATGAAAGGAGGAGCCTTTATTAAGGCAACACTTTTTTTGTCTATGGTAAACCGTATGTAGTAGCAAAGCTCAAATGTAACGGAAATAGAGCAGGAAAATAACTACCTATGCTATAAGAAAAGAAAAATGGTGCCATTTAAACATGTTAGTAGGTTATAAGGGTCTAATTCACTGGCAGGACAAATCGACTGACATACACCATGTGTTTGTCTCGAACTACAAACGCCAGAAGCAACGGGCGTTAACTAGTCCAAACTACAAAAGCAGATTATTTCGCCAATCATTAAAATAACAACGGACAAAAAAGCATCTCGAGCCGCCATTAAAACTTCTATTATTAGATTATAAAGTAACAAAGACATCAATCGGCTATATTACGATGGAACATACAACAATTATAGACGGAGCAATTACTGTACTACTTTCCTTGTAAGGGTAATACTCCAAGATGGCGGTCCGTTTGACACATGATTAACGATGTACGACCCGGCAAATGTCATAACTCCCGCCATTTTCAAGTTCTTTTTTTTAATTGTCAACCTGTTTAGAGAAAAAAGGTTTAGTCGTAGCCCGCTGGCTGCATTGAAAAATTCCGGAGGCATCTTTTTTTTTTGTTCCGCCAATTTGTTGAACTGAATTGAGGGCGCTACTGAACGTGAGATGTCAAATGTGAATTGTTTTTTTTAACTACTTAGTATAACGAAGATGTTACATTTCAAATGACTTGGCAGGAATATAAATTTTATTGCTAACGGCTAATGCGGCCTTTTCCTATAAGGGGCACTTAACGAGAAAGCATAGTTTACGTGCTGCCGAATCGTAAGCTCATCTGATCTTTGTGTTTTTAATGACAGTTCAAGTTTTTCAATTGTGCTACTATTCAAATAATTTTCAACACAATTATTAATAATCAAACGGCGTTATGTAATGTATCAATTATTAGTTAAATAATGTCCGTCCATGGGCTGGTCAATAGCCACCATAGAGTAGAGGCGGAGGCGTTTTTATTACTCTATGATAGCCACAAAGCTGGCACCGTCTTGTCCCAATTGGGTGTGAAGAAGAAACCGGGGGAGTTTAGTGGGTAGTGGTACTTAGTCTCGAGCCCCACACACAGCCTGCGGTTATGGCGCGTTAATGCGTTTACCTCCGAAAAAAAAGTTTAATAATGTCTAAGGATAACAACTACACTTTATACAAAAAACGTATCAAATTTTCCAAAATCCAATGTTTAAAAAAAAATTCGTCATTTATCCTTAGCTATGGTCGACAGCTCTTATAAAACAGTATCACCCAATAAAACACCTAATGAAACAATATTTACACTATTCAAACATATCACTTCTAAGAAGTTCCATTCCATTTTCAATTCCCAACGGTAGCTTGTTGAAACATGTTTATCCAACGTCAAATTATGGGACGTAGTGGCTATTGTGCGATAAGTATCTTGCCTGTCCGATATTCGATAGTGACAGTGTGATATTGGGTAAACATTTGCTACTAATATCTTTATTTGAAGAGAGAAGTTGAAAAGTAGGTATTACGCCTAATTAGTGTTGTCTTACTGTCTTACTAATATTGCTTGTGAGGAGTTAATATTTCTTACTATTTTCATAGAGTTACTTGGCACACATGACGTAGTTATCTCAACTTACTCTCTCAACTGTGAGATAGGGTGGGCCATACTCCACCATGCTGGCCCAGTGCGGATTGGTGGAGGGATGCGTAAGGCAAGTGACCAACCTTATTGTCAGATGATATCAAGCCGTCAAATGGTCTCTGACTAGGCTTGACGACTAATACCTACATTATAGCAAATACCTATTGAACTACAATTATGCAAATAAAAGCCGGGACCAACAGCTTAACGTGCCCTTTTTTTATACCACATCAGTTGGCAGACAGACGCGCAGCCCACCTGATGGTAAGCGGTCACTGCGGCCTATTCCATTGAGGGGCACTTCATCAGGAAGCGTCGCTTAATGTGCTGCTAGATTGTAGGCTCATCTGATGTTCAAGCCTTTAATTTGAAGTGTCTTCCGAAGCAAGGATTTTATCCCCCACTTTCCTCTTAGAATGTCACTTTAGATGACGTAATCAGTAATTTTCAACGGTGGCACAGGTAATAGGTATGAAGAAACGAGTTTTTGTCTGTCCGTCCAGTCGGTATCTCACGCAAATCTAGCGAACGCACGCTAGTACAGTCGCCGTCGTTTTACCTAAATATTACTTAAGCGTACACGCAACTGTATATAAAATACAACTGGACAAACATTTTTTTATGTATGTTACAATCAAAAGAAATACAATTAATTTTTAATTTTTCAAAAAATGGTCTCTTACATAATGGTCTAGTGGTTTATGTACCGGGCTTATGATCTGAGGGTTTTGGCTTTCGTAAACATGATGTCCTCCACGACGTATCCGTCGACGGCGAAACTTGCAGGAACCATGGATTTTAAAAATTGTGTTCTCTTCGCTGTCACTAACATAGCACGTGTTCGTCAATTGGTATACGGTGTTATAACGATAAGAAGTTATATTATTTTAAGTAAGTAGTTACCATAATAAATGCAAATAACTCTTTCTATTACGCTTTCACGCCTGAAATACTTAAAGGGGAGTCATTTTTTTTTTAATTTTAGTATCTTACATTATACTTATTTTAATAGGTAACATTTGATGGATTGACATCTGTCAGTTTCATAGTCTTCAGTCTGCAAAATTACTTTTATCGGTCATTATTACAATAAATATGCGATCGTAATTGAAAAAAGTTAAGCAATTGTGCAGTTCTAACAAAAAAAAAGTGTTATTTCGTGCCCGCCGTTACAAGGTTACGTTGTTGAATTTTGATGAAATGTCAAATGTTACATATTAAAATGACTGAACTTTCAACTATTCCAGACGTCTCGTCTAAAGTCTACCTTAGAAAAGGAAGGTTACTATATATCCTAGAATGATTTTCGGTTCCGATGGGATAACAGAAATAAAAGCGTTTTGTTTGTCCTTCTTTTGAGTCTCAACGGAGCAACAAATCGTCGTGATCTAGTATTGGGATAGTTTACAAGCTTGAGGATGACATACTTCATTTTATCCTTTTTTTTCTGAGGAGAATGCGTTTATGCACCATAACTGCAGGCTAGCTACATCTGCGGCCGTGTGTGGGACTCGAGACTAAAGCGTCCACTACCCACTAAACTCCCCCGGTTTCTTCTTCACACCTGATTGGGACGAGCCGGTGCCAGCCTTATGGCTATTGACCAGCCCATCCCCGGGTACCCCGACTTGAGAGGCCACAAGTCAGGGTGGCGCCTAGGGAGGGTCACCCGAGAAACAGGTGACTCTCATACTTGCTGCTACGGAACCCTTCATGGGCGAGTCCGACTCGCGAAAAATATTTCATTTCTGTTGGATAATTGCGTATGGCTTAGACAAACGAAGCCGCAGGCGAAAGGTTAGAAATCAGATAAAAAATTGTCAGATTCAGATTAAATAATATTATTAAGTCTATTTTTGTAACTGTACTCAGTGGAAAATTCGCTTCTCTACTTTGTATTGTCTATGCAATGCTTATCATTAAAACAATGTCTATGATCCAGTGTTTATACACCGCCTATTGCCTATGTATTGTTTACAAGAAATATAAATATGGATAGTTTTTTTACACGAGTCGTCTTGAGATATCGTCGGCATCAAAGACGTTACGTTTGTCTGAAGAGATTGTTAATTGTTAGTTTTTTGTGTGAGCACTGGATTGTCCCTTTTGGATGTGAAAAAAAAACCGGGGGAGTTTAGTGGGTAGTGGGTCTAGTCCCGACTCCCACACTCTACGTTACAATACGAGCTTAGAAGCTTCTCCACCATAAAAATTCTCACAAACCAGACAGAACACAATAGTAGTCACTATTACTTCACGCTGGTGTTATGTGAGAGGGTGGTACTTCCCCGGACGAGCCGGCCCATTCGTACTGTAAAACAGAATGGCTCTACCACTACTCAATTTTCCGAACACAGCTCGGATTTGTAATCATCAATCTGATTGACAAGGGTGGTGATAAATCCAGTACCGAGCAATATGACTATTACTTGATATCAATGTTGAAGTCCTTAACCCTGCAGGTCGACATTAAATGTCGGGGTACCCGGGGATAGGCTGGTCAATAGCATCAAGGCTGCCACCGGCTCGTCCCAATCGGGTGCGAAAGGGAAACCGGGGGAGTTTAGTGGGTAGTGGACGCTTTAGTCTCGAGTCCCACACACGGCCGCAGGTCTAGCTAGCTTGCGGTTATGGTGCATTAACGCATTCTATTCCAAAAAAAAAATGGTGGACAATATTTAAATAGGCTGATGTTTTTTACTTAACCACTCAATCCCGAACCGGCACTCGGCTGCCGCGTAACAATAGATTTTCTATTGTGTCTGGTGATCCGGGGCTTGAAAGATTAAAGTACTTAAGAAAATGTTTTACAATGCTCTCAAAAGTATTCAAATTAGACCATATGTTTTGTACAAATTAACATTCAATACTAAATGGTTACTCATTCAAAACAAATAAAGTACAATTGATACAATTCCATATTAAACACATTTTTCCACATAGCAACACCATTAACGTCACAAGAACAGCATCAAAACAATAAAAATTAAAATTTCATTCGTTTTAAACATCGAATTACCGTACTAAAAGCCCTTACAAATCGTCTCTCACCTTTTATTCATTAAAATGTGTTTTTATACCACAGAATACATTCAATACACATGTAAGGAGAACCATAGACTACGTAATATAGACTAATTTGTCTCTGGTCCGACGTTATGGATCGATTACCTATGTATAGTTAATTAGCTTCTGTTTTTTTTATACCGTGCAACACGCATCCGCGGTATGCAATGACAATAAAAACGAATATTTATCGACTTACTCGCTTTTAATCTCGATGTACTAACATTTCGTTGAGTGTTTTCTTAATTACTACTGTTTTTTGGCGGCACTTGAGTATTTTTTCTGTTGCTGTGTAGGCATTTTTGCAATCTCTTGTTATCTTTTTTTATACTACATCAGTTGGCAGACAGACACGCAGCCCACCTGATGGTAAGCGTTCACTGCGGCCTATTCACCAGGAAGAGTCGCTCAATATGCTGCCAGACTGGAGGCTCATCTGACCTTAGAACCTTTGATTTCATGTGTACTGGCTCCCACATCAATACTGCTGGAACACAGCCAGAGCTGTTATGGCGGCAGATTTCGCCTGTGGCTAGCTGCTAGCCAGTCGGACTCCGAAAAAGTCCTACCACCAACCAGACCCAAGGCGGGAATAGAAACCCCCGACCTCTGGGTTTTATACCCGAGCGGCTTAGCCACTGTTCCACCCACGCGGTCAAAATATAAATACCTTCTATATTATACTACCTACATAAATTATATGACGAGCCATTTGGTGTAATGGTCGAGAAGTCGGCTATTACACCAGAGGTCGCGGGTTCGATCCCCGCACGGTACAAACATTTGTGTGCATGAACATGTCTGTTTGTATCGGTCTGGGTGTTTCTATGTATAATATGTATGTATTTACAAAAAAAAAGTATATAAGTAATGTTTATCCGTTGTCTAGCACCCATAGCACAAGCTAATGCTTAGTTTGGGGCTAGATGGCGCTGTGTGAATAATGTCCAGAGATATTTATTTATATTTATTTATTTATTTATTTATATGTATGGTAAATATATATAATATGCATTCCTTAGAGGTGGTTGTTGGGTTCCAGGAAACAGGAACGCAAGAAAATTATAAGGAAAAACGATTTTCCGTGTGTTAATTCAATTCAAAGAAATGAAAACTGATGATAATGACCATAAAATGACCAAGTGGGATGATGATGATGAGGCAATAGAAATGATGGAATTTCTTCATGATTGCTAACAATGACAAATATTACAAACCTGACTAGGATTTTGAAATACCTATGTGACATTAAAACAAATACAATAAGATGACAATAACGAAGGAATTAAAGGAATTATTGCTTTGAAGATAGCTGTAATAAAATTATGCAACGTAAATCTAATGTCGTAATAATGGCGGAATTATTAAGATTTTTATCGATTTCTAGGTTATAATGAAATCATTATCCGCCATTTTGCAAAAAATGTCAAAGCATTCCAATTGTAAAAATATACTATGGAATGAAAGCAAACTGTTACGTTTTTTTATTCTAACGTAAGAATACCTTGCAAGTATATCAGAATTTACAAAAGACGAGTAAACTATTATATCACTGAGCAACGATACCGCATAGATATTTCGCGCCATTTCCCTCCGTAATAGAATAAACGCCATTACAGTACATGTCAATATGGCGGGCAAACAAGATGGCGCGAGACACGCGATGTTAGACATTCAATATCAGCGTCTAAGTTGCGAGAGTGTTTCTGTTTTAAATATAGTAATGAAACAATCGTATTTTGGTAAAGTATTAAATGACGATTTGCATCCAGTTCCACACTTTTTTGTTTTTTGTTGTTTTCTTTTATAAAAGCAACATTAGTTGCTACCAATTAAGAGGTTACCAGGAAAACATAACCACACATTTTCGTTCTGATCCGGGATCCGAGCAAAAGCATTGAGCCGAGTTAAGGAGCTAAGTAGTTGAGAATCCAGCTAAGTGGCGAGCATTTGGGTAGGCCTTTATCCAGCAGTGGACTGAGACAGGAAAGTGATGATTTATGAAAGAACGACCCTCCTAGCCATGAAAAATATGACGATCGTCCTATCTATATAATATAAAACTCAAAAGTAACTGACTGACTGACTGACATAGATAGCTATCAACAGCCCAAACCACTGGACGGATCGGGCTGAAATTTGGCATGCAGGTAGATGTTATGACGTAGGCATCCGCTAAGAAAGGATTTTGATCAACTCCCACGGGAACGGGAACCACGCGGGTGAAACCGCGGGCGCCCGCTAGTTATTTTCTAAACTTCCCCGGTTTCCCCTTTACTCCCGAAAGTGATGAACTAGTCTGCTTTGGCGATTGACCGTTCGTAAATCAAGATTGGACGCCGTAGCCGAAACTCTGTGAATCTCGGTAGTCAAACAGCAAAGCTACGAAACCGTTCGATTATCTCAGAGTGAATCGAATGCGAAATGCAGCTATCGTTACTATCAGACAATCTATTGTACACCACGCAACGCCATTCGGCCCAAGGTTACCCGCGGTGTGGCGCGAGTTTTTACACGACCACAGAAATGAAGGGCTAGGTTTCTTTGTACCTTATTGTGTAAAGTTTTGGTCGAGAATGCAGGGTATTTCGTGTGTTATAAGAGAGTTACTACAGTATACTTTTCATTTATTGTAGACTAGTTCAGTTGGAAGACATGCATGCACGCCAACTATTTTTTTTCGGAGGAGAATGCGTTTATGCACCATAACCGCAGGCTAGCTAAACCTGCGGCCGTGTGTGGGACTCGAGACTAAAGCGTTCTCTACCCACTAAACTCCCCTTGTTTCTCCTTTACACCCGATTGGGACGAGCTGGTGCCAGCCTTGTGACTGTTGACTGGCCATCCTTGGGATACATGCACCCCACCTGACGATAAGTGACCACTTCGGGCTATCCTATTGAAGGAAATTACTAAACTGAATAGTTTGCGCGTGAGACATTTCCAAAGTGGTAAAATGTGTGTCCGCCCCCCTGTAACTTCTAAAATAAGGGAATGATAAAACTACAAAGAATATATGATGGACATTACCACGCAAACTACCATTGAAAATTGGTTTGGACGAGATCAAGTACATAATTAGTTTTTTTTTAATACGTCATAAATCGTAAAATTTAAAAAAAATACGCTATTATTAAAACATCGATCAAACTTTCAAAGAACTACAAGAACTTTTATATTATGATGATACTTGCTGCTACGGAACCCTTCATGGGCGAGACCGACTCGCACTTGGCCGCTTTTTATTTTAATGGTTGGACTATAAAGTCACTCAGTGAGCTGTCACACTGTAAGCTCCTCAGATTCTCTCGCCTTTGATTTCAAGTGTATTGACTTCCATCCATGTTAATATTGCTGAAACACAAAGCTTTTATAGCAGATTTCGCCTGACTCTAAAAAAGTCCTACCACCAACCAGACCCAAGGCGAAAATCGAGCCCACGACCTCCTGTTTTACATCCAAGATGGCTTTGTGGCAAACTGTATTCCATGTAGGTGGTCTAAATAGAAATATGGGTAAGATTTCCATCCACTTGTAGAGTATTAAGTAAAGTATCAGCCTATTAATGTCCCACTGTAGGGCAAAGGCCTATATACTTCAATAATGGTTACTGGCTTAATCACCACGCTTGCTAAATGCGGATTGGTGATCACAAACCCGAGCTGTGTCCGAAAAAACCGACGCAAAGTTAGCTCAACCCGGGAATTAAAACCAGGACTGGGACCTGGATTCTCGGTCCGATACTTAAACCAGTAGACCATCGAATGAATGCGTTCCAAGTGTAAAGATATAAATTGATTTGATTATAATAAATTATCAATTTCTTCACAAGATCAACCTAATTGTAGGTACACAACTGTGATGATATATTTTAACTATGATAGTTTTAGAAAATTTAAAAAAATCTAAAGTCAGATGATTGAGAAATCACGCTGCCAATAGTGCAGTGTGCCGATTCCATCACAATACGTCTTGGAAGAAAAAAATAAATTATCAATAAATCAAGTCAGCTTGAATTACGTAAAATTGAAGAAAAGGCAAAAACTACACACGCAATGCTGTCAGTGAATGAGTTACAGTTTAGACTAGAACCTAGACTATGTGCGATCAGATGGCGCTTGTGACGTTAATGTTTTGTTGGTGTTGAAGTTTACTTATTTGATCATGACCTTAATGTCCTATATTTGATTCCCGATGTTTCAAGTCATAGAGTCAAATCAAAAGCAATATTTCATAAAGTTATTACCTACGTAGGGAACATGCAATGTTTTTATTTTTGTGTTCATTTTAAAGAATTCCATGTAGAATAAACCACAGTTAAATCAAAAAATTAATACACTGTAATTTATCGGAAAAAATGCGGTTTTAAATTGACCGTTTAAATTTTCGCGCGAAAACGGACCTATGGTTCCGATGACACGTATGACGTCACTCCACTCTGACACTGCCTCACGTCGTACTTCACCGTACTTGTTCGTCGCTGGCTTTCATAATTTTGCATATTTTTTCGAGTTTCGAAATATTTTTTGGTAAAAATTTAAAATGGACTATCCATCAACATCAGGTGATCGTAACAATACCACTAATATTCCGAAAAAAACCGTGTTGACTCGTGTTTTATGCTAATGTGGACATTGGCATAAAACACGGTCAACAGACATCTACTTCAACAAAGTTTCCAAATAAATTGTTTTTGACGGGACCTTCTGACCCAAAACTGAGAAAAAAGTGGTTTCAAGCTGCGAAAATACAAAGTTTAACAACTATGATTTATACATACCGTAGTAATTTAGTTCCTTTCATATTTCTACACTTGAAAACTCTGCATTTTCGACAAATAAAGATAGAACTATGTCAGCACTAACTCTTGGTAAATTCCTGGAGTCTGCTTTGATAAACCCAACTTCCATTTTTATTAAAAAAACTCAATTTATTCCCATAAAATAATATTATCATACTTTTACAACCATATAGACCGACAAATTTATGTGTTCCGGTGGCCAAAATCGGAACTACGTGAAATGCAATGCAAAAACGATATTTAATGACAGTTCTTTATCGACAGTAGCGACGCCGCCAACGGAATAGATAATTTTGTCGGTCTAACCTCAAATAAGTTGTCATAGCTGATTGCTGTTTTAAAATACGTTTCGTTTCAGTAATTTTTAATTCGTTATTACTGTTAAAAAACAACATTATATGAAATAAAAATGTTGCAGAGGCATTTCTTTTATATTTTTTTAACATTTTAGTCATACAATTTTCATAATTATTTTATATGCATCTTCCCTATTGGCACTCGACGTAGGTATAGTGCTGTGTTATGGGAAATGTCAACGGACATTTTTTTATGTCAGAGGCGGCAAACGAGCCAGCGGGTCGCCTGATGGTAAGCAATCACCGCCGCCCATGGACATCTACAACACCAGAGGAATCGCTGATGCGTTGCCGGCCTATGGGGGCATAGGGTGAGTGGGCCTCAGGCACTCTCACAAACCAGACCTAACACAATAGTAGTCATTATTAATTCACGCTGGTGTTATGTGAGAGGGTGGTACTTCCCCGGACTAGCCGGCCCATTCGTACTGTAAAACAGCATGGCTCTACCATAGTCTTTCTATGGCATAGTATTTAGAACAAATGGACTACTTAGCAAGTGATATTGGTAAAACAGTTGACACGTCATAACTAATATTTTCATTTTTCAGTAATTCATGGTAAATAATACGCATTGACTAACTTCGTGCTTGCGAAGACGATGGATACTACGAATGAAATTAATTCATCATCAGCCTGTTTAAGTCCACTGCTGAAGATAAGCCTCTCCAAATGCTCGTTACTTTGATCGATTTTTAAATATTCGATAAAGTAGAAATGAGAAAAGGTTTTGAAAATAAATTACTATTTTTCCCTTTTTTTTTATATTTTACGATTGTTGTCGATGTTTACGGATGCCCATTATTTATCTTGAAGCAAGAAAATTTCAACAGTCTAGCAAAGACGCAGGAAAACACTAAGCTAAAAAAACAGATACACGAAATCCGAACGTTCATTGTTGCAACGTACGGACAAAAAACGCGTATTAATTAGTAAAGATAATAAAACTTAGAACGGACCCGCTCGCGTGCTTACAGTTTTTACGTTCAAAATATTGCATTAGACACGGTTTTCCTACGAATTTTTATGTTTACCGCTAAGCCAGACTGGTTTTTTGGGTTCTGCATACGAAAAATGTTATTTATTGACAGGTTGCTTTTTTTATTATTAATTTCGTGTTTTTTTTTGGGTGGCCAATTAAGATGATGTCCTGAGGAAAAGTCAGATCAGAAGTACTTTTGACGACTTCTGAATGAAGAAGCACCTTGCGGGCCAGTAATAATAATGTCCTCCTAGCCGAGTTTTCGGCTACGGCGGCCAATCTTTTTACGATCAGCCAACTACGCAGGATATATTATAGTGCACAAGTGAGTGCGCAAGCACAAGTGCACTCCCTATTCCCTCACTCCCATAACACGGTGGGACAGCAGTCTGACACGACCGTATCAGGCGCAGGACCAACGGCTTAACGTGCCTTCCGAAGCACGGAATCATCATTCTTTTCAGACATTCAGGTGATTCAAGCCTGCAATGTCCTAACCAAACTGGAAACATTCACACAAAGTGAGTGATGCTCCCCGCGGGATTCGAACCCACGACCTCCGGGTATTAGAGCCCAGCGCTCTTACCACTGTACCACGGAGGCAGTTTTGCGGGCGGGCCAGTACTGCGATGCCAACGGATAAAACGCCTCGGTGTTGCGTCCGTTGTCATGGTAATTTGGGTTCCCCTTTTGCTTACCATCAGGCGAAGTGGAGCCAATGTACCTACTGAGCTACTATAAAAAAATGTGAAAGAAGCAAAAGTTGTAAGCCAGGATCGTAGCAACTGGAAGAATTTAGTCTTTCTTTTACTACATAAGTTGGCAGACAGGCACGCAGCCCTCCTGATGGTTAGCAGCCACTGCGGCCTATCCCATTAAGGAACACTTTACCAGGAAGTGTTGTTTCTCCGAGAGTTTTTTCCCGATTTAGTCGCTACGCTTGCACCATTTTTTTCCTGGTAAATGCATTACGCACTTTTTTTTACCCGGGGAATGCATTTCGCTGCTTCATTGCCCGTTATATTATATAATAGTTTGGGGGACTCCTGTTATCCCGAAAGGGGCAAGGGTTACCCACTGAACCCCGGAGTACTTTACTAAGCCAGCCAAGGGGGCCAACAGGAGGCACCATGCTTCAGGGTTTGGGGTTTCACAAATTTTGTCTAGTTCCTCTGTCAAGGGTTACGGAGGTCAGATGGCAGTAGCTCCAATGTAATAACTGGACTTGTCAAATCTTGGATGGTGCAAGCGTAGGTACAGTCAAAAGCACGTCAGACGTAACACTTTGGACTTTGTACCGCTCTTATGTCGAGGGCATAAGCGCTATTAAAAAACTGCAAGTGTATACCGTGATGTGCTGTTGACCGTACTCTGACTAGATCGAAAAAAAAAACTTGGAGAAAGGAAGCATTTTGTGAATGGAGTTATAGAGTTGAATTTTTAACATACGGAACCCCAAACCTAGAGGATTACGTCAATACTTGATGTTTTGAATGGTTTTCCTATTCTTGTATTTTCATAGATTATAGAATTCTAATGCGGAACTATTTTATGTGAATAGGTATGTATAGATATCCAATTTGAGGGTTATAACGTGGTTATAACTGTTTTTGAACGGAGCCAAAGGAATGTTGGTTCATTTGGCCGTATTCGATAAATTACATAGCAACAATTTTTTTTTATTTACTGTTAATTTTTATAGGCAATTTGTGATTTCGACTACGAGTTTTCCTTTTTTTTGTACATTATTAAACGTCTCCGTAGGATACTGGATTAGGCATGGAGTTTAAATCCGAAGATAGTGGATTCGATGCTCTGATTTGAATGTTGGGTATTTAGAGACTGACTGGCTAGTTACATCTCTGACAGACGAAATCTGCCGGCATTAGGCGTCGGTTTCGAATTTCGCGGCAGCGGGGCGGGAGCGGCAGCGGCGTCATATTTTGTATGGAATCCCATAGACCCGTTCTCGAGAATACAGCGGGAAACACAGCGGGGCGGCAGTGGGAGCGGCAGCGCATGCAGGCGCACTGCAGTTCACCGCTTGACAGCATCGTACGGCTCTTGATAGCTCGCGTCAAGCGGGGGCCGCAGTGCGCCTGCGTGCGACGCCGCTCCCGCTACCGCGAAAATCGAGGGCGAGGTCTAACAGCTAATATGACTGTGTTCCGTCAATATTAATGTGGGAGCCAGTATACTTGAAATCAAACACCCGAAGATAAGAGAAGCCCACAGGTTATCAGCAGTATTATTTGTGATTATATTAGAGACGTTCTCCACTTTTTATTTAATTGTCGTCTTTTTTCCTTTAGTGTGATTTTATAGCACTTCTTTTTGATGAAAAAGCGTAGTTCCTTTTCCCCTCAAGGCACGGATAGAAAATGCAACAAAAAAATTGAACAGTCGTACTGTGTAATTTGCTCGAAACCATAGAGAATACGAAACTAGACCACGTCGACCATAGACAACAGAGTGCCAATTAAAAAAGCGCGCATCACAGGGGTGACTCCAAGTCTTATTAATTTGTTTTTTTTTTTCCTTCACTTCCATTGAAATGCAGGTTATAATTGCATATGTCAGCCTTTTTACTGGCAGTTGGAAAATTATTGTCTGACAGAAGGAATGGTAAATATAAAAATTATAACGTCTGTGTTTCATTAATCTATGACTGCGTTGCCGATGTGAGGATAATTTTAGTCTATGGTTTAATGTGGTACTTATCAAATTCAACCTTTGAAAAAATTGCTTTTGGTACAGATAAAATTCTTCTTCGAAAGTTAACAGCTGAACTATGTATATATTAGACGAGCCATTTGATCGAGAAGTCGGCTATTACACCAGAGGTTGCGAGTTCGATCCCCGCACGGTCCAAACATTTGTGTGCATGAACATGTCTGTTTGTATCGGTCTGGGTGTTTCTATGTATATTATGTAATGTGTTTACAAAAAAAAAAAGTATTTATAAGTAATGTTTATCCGTTGTCTGGCACCCATAGCACAAGCTAATGCTTAGTTTGGACCTAGATGGCGCTGTGTGACTAATGTCTAGAGATATTTATTTATTTATCTAAAAAGTCATATAACTTTTTACTCTGAGCGTTTGGTCTCGAATCGATCAAGAGCAAGGTACGTTTAAAGTTCTCAAATTATGATATTTTGAGAGATAAAGAGTCACATAGACTACTTTCTTACCAGAAAAATAAATTTAACATTTATACGATGGTAAAACAAAAAAAAAATAAAGTAGTAATAGTCCACACGATAAAATCCACGGGCAGAAAGCTAGTAAAATCTAAAGACTTCAAAACAATATCCATTGATTCAACTCGACAATGATAAAGGAAAAAAACAAATTTGCATATCCACCAACAAGCGATGCACGTACGCATGCACTGATCCGGAACAGACCATGGGAACATATTAAGAACCCCATAAATAATTGGAACCCCATAAAATACTATTAAGTATTCATTAAAGACAGCGCGCGACACAATCTAGCAAATGACGGCAAGTTGGGAGAATATTCTGGAAACAAATATATCGTTTAGAACCGTAGTGGTAGAGCCATGCTGTTTTACAGTACGAATGGGCCGGCTCGTCCGGGGAAGTACCACCCTCTCACATAGCACCAGCGTAAAATAATAGTGACTACTAAGTATTGTGTTTCGTCTGGTTTGTGATAGTACCGGAGGCCCGCACCCTTAAAAGGCCGGCAACGCATCAGCGATCCCTCTGGTGCTGCAGATGTCCATGGGCAGCGGTGATTGCTTCTTACCATCAGGCGACCCGCTGGCTCGTTTGCCGCTTCTGACATTAAAAAAAAAGCGGCCACTGCAGCCTATTCCATGTAGGCTTCGGATATGCACTTATGAATCGTCAGATATTAATTTTACAGAGTCAATCTATCACCGGATTCGTATGTGTTGGTATCTATCGAGAAGAAGTGGCAGGAAACTCAATAGGAAATCTTTTAATTGCCAAACATTAATGGATTACATACCCGATTCCAAGCTATGAAAAAAATACATCTAGCATTCTATACAAGGAGCGAATTAACATCGTTCGAGGGGTTCGTTATGGGACGAGTTAAATTAATAAATTTTGGGACGAGTTTAATTTAATTAAACTCAACTAATACAACCAAATACACGCAAAAGTACGCTTAAGGCCCTCATAATAATTACTTCACTGTTAACTATCTCACTGTAACTTATTGCATGGTTCGCTGAACATAGTGAGTTGGCGTTAGAAAGAAATGGGACTCGTCCGAAATGCTTCGGAGGAAGCGAAAGGGGTGACAGAGTTCAAATTGGACTCGAACTCGTTAAAGAATGATTTAGACTTGTATAACGAGCGGTAAAAATATTGAAGGAAAACATTATTAACTTACCTACATTGTTCTAATCTAGTTGGAATTTATAATACAAGCTTTATTGTTTCTTGTAATACAAGCTTCTATTGTGTCACGCACAATGATTGGTAAAGAATGCCTTTTGGCATAAAGGCCGAAAGTTAGCTGCCTTAAATACCACTCTTACTAAGCATGTATCCATGCTAATAAACCAGAGTTGTGTTCGAAAAAATCAATCCAATAAATTCTTGACTCGAGAATTCGATATAGGACCCCAAAATCAGGCCAGGTTTTTAAACTACGTGACCATGGAGGCATAAGCCACTACGCCACCTTTTATTTCCACAAAAAAGGTGTAATACTATATCTATTAATAAATGATATTATTATTGAAAACCATAATGAATATTAAAACATCATATCGCGTTGGTTAGTAATAATTTTCAATAAAAATTTACACCAATTAGTCGTCTTTAAACATTATTATTATGGACACGAGCAATCAACACACAACAAATAAAATAAAAAACAACTCAAAACAAAACGATATGACCCGACCTGGCGTGCGACAGAGAGGGAAACAAAAATCAATGAGAAAGAAAAGGACAAAACGTTGTTAGTAATTAACACGATAAGTTGCCGAAAAGGTTCGTATGTTTTTTCTGATTCTTCGATTCATTTGTTTTAATGTTAGAAATGTTCTCGGGTCGAAACTGTGAGAAATAGCCTTGTAAATGAGGCATATCCGTAAACCTGATTAGTTTTTTGGGAAAGGTTGGTTAAGGCTCATATAAATGGCGCCTTATAGAATAAAGAAATTATATTATCGTAGACAAGTTTGAAGAATCCTACGTTGCATTTGTTACAATGAGGAAGGTATTATGGTCGGTCATGTATGTATGGCAGTAGCAGACATTGAGTGACGACTTCTGGATAAAGGAATGGTCATAAAAACAATCTTTCTTTTAAGCAAACTTTCAAGTATGATGACACCTGATGGTAAGTGT
The DNA here is from genome assembly GCA_949319885.1 of Mecyna flavalis. Classification (NCBI taxonomy): domain Eukaryota; kingdom Metazoa; phylum Arthropoda; class Insecta; order Lepidoptera; family Crambidae; genus Mecyna; species Mecyna flavalis. The sequence continues at coordinate 4,538,152 of OX439420.1, read as the reverse complement.
TCTCTACCGCTAATACCTAAGAGTTCGTGACGATATACGAACGAATGTTTGCTATTTTCTTTTATACAAATAATCTCACCCATAGTATGCAATTCAGGTCTTCGAGCCTAGTGCAATTTCTACAGCAATTCGTTATTTTGTAGTGCTTTTATGTAATAAACATTTTATTATTAAATACTATTCTAAATGAATTTAGATATAACTTTAGATTAATATAGATTATACATCAGAATACACATTGGCCAGAAACGTAAAAATCGCTTTATCAATAAATACATCAAATCGTCCAAGTCGGACAAATTGGTTATGGGACGAGTTAATAGTTGATTATTTAGTTAAGATGGTTAAGGGACGGGTTATCTATAAAAATGTGGGACTTTACGCCAGATGATTTGCTCGCCTTTGAGAAAGGGATATGGAGGGACAGAGAAGGGGGAAGGCTATATTTGCAACACTTGATGATGATGATGGCTATTTTAATAGCAAACATAGCATCAGATGAAAAACACAACTATAGATTGCATTTACAAGCGGCAAGACACTGATTTGCATAATTTTATTCATGACATTATGCATTTTGCATTTGTTTAGCTTCAATACTAGTTTCAACGCGATTCAAACATAATTAAATCTGAAAGATTGTTTTTGTAATCTTTAGTGCCGTCATCACATAGTTTTTTTTTAAATATTAAATTAGTTATTGGACAGGCTACCGTCGACGCGTCACATGAAGATATTTTACTATAGCATTTCTCTCGTATTATATAAGTTGTCATACTGAAGGCTCAGATATTTGAGGTTTCAAACTTTTGACTTAATTTTTTTTATTGCAATTTGTAACAAGACGAGCAGATCGAACACCCCATGGTAAGCGCCACGTCTGCCTTTAGACAGTTCAGTGCCAAACAGTAACTAAGCAGTTACTGTCTGGCACCGCCCTGCGCCCGCTACACCGAGACGACAGTTATTAGGTCTCATATACCCAATAATTTCACTAGCTTCAGTTGAGTGCCCTTTCCCCTAATCACAGAAGTGCTTGACACACTTCTATTTTACGGGGAAAATATCTGGCACTGCGTTGGTAACCACCTAGACGGCCCAGTACAGGAACCTACTACCTGGTTTTTGTCTTTTTCGGAGTCAGATTGGCTAGCTACCACTCTCACAGGTGAAATCTGCCGCCATAAGAGCTCTGACTGTGTACCGGCAATATTAATGTGGGAACCAGTACACTCGAATTCAAAGGCTCGAAGATCAGATGAGCCTACAGTCTGGCAGCACATTGAGCGACGCTTCCTGATGAAGTGTCTCTCAAAGGCATAGGCACCATAGGTACCACCAGGTATGTTGCGTATTTATCTGCTGACTCATGTAGCACAAATTAGTCAAATGTTAGTAGGTAATTATTAGAAGTCTTTATTTCTTTCTTCACAATAAGAGTGCTTTTTCTCTAAATCAAGGACGAAAACATTTGGCACATGCCATAACGACTAAATTGAAATGGCGGTAAAATGCTGTGTAAATCGTTCGAAAATAAAGATTTATAATGACTCTTGCGCAACGAAGCAATGGAGTCTTTTACGCACTTTATAGACATGCGTTTGTGTCTAATCGGGCGTTTCGGAATAGTGATGACCTTATTCTATCGATAGTTTATCGTTTAGTTTTTGTAATCGATAAATTCCATATCACTTCGTAACATCTCGTTGTTCTTGTCATTTAAGTTATGGCCAATATCTTTCGAACATTGCTTGGGTTTGTAATCGCTTAGCAAGGGGGTGTTATTAATTAAGCTTGTGCCTATAATGTTAGTGACTTATTTACAACTAGCCTCCGCCCGCGGTTTCACCCGCGCGTAATCTCTTTTTTCAAATATCCCCCCTTCCCCCCACATTTTCAGGATCAAAAGTACCCTATGTTCACTGGGGATAGTGTATCTTTCCAACAGTGAAAGAATTATTCAAATCGGTTCAGTAGTTTCAAAATTGATATTCCCGCAGGAATGAGACGTTTCCCGTAGGAATTTTATAGCCTATGTCCTATTCCGGGTCATAAACTATATGTGTGCCAAATTTCATCTAAATCCGTTCAGCCGTTTAGGCGTGATTGAGGAACAAACATCCAAACATCTAAACATCCAAACATCAAAACATCCAAACATCTAAACATCCAAACATCCAGACTTTTGCATTTATAATATTAGTAAGATGAGGAAGGCTTCTTGCCCTGTATTGCGATACTTTACTTTGCTGTTTGCCCTGTGTCTCTAAATATTAATTTGTCGTAAGTAATCTATTTATGGTCATTGATTCTGATATCCATTACACAAAGTACCTAACCTAAACTACTTTCGGACTGTCTTGAATCGCATATCTTCTATTCGCTAGAATATCAAGCAGTTCTCACTCACCCGACGGAGCGTCATAAGCTTCTACTTACAATTTGATCTTGTTGTGGTAGTTCCCCGATAGAATGGCTCTACCAAACACTTACTCCATCATCATCATCATCCCAGCGGTTTCCCGATTGCATCCAGTATGAAGCTCAGGGTCCGCTTCGACTATTATCCTAGATTTGACAAGCCTGGTTATTACAATGGAGCGATTGCCATCTAACCTCCATTTTTTTTTTTCGGAGGAGAATGATAACCGCAGGCTAGCTAGACCCGCGGCCGTGTGATGTCCACTACCCACTAAACTCCCCCGGTTTCCCCTTCACACCCAATTGGGACGAGCCGGTACCAGCCTTGTGGCTTTTGACCAGCCCATCCCTGGCCATCTAACCTCCATAACCCTTACAAGGGAAAAGGTAAAAGAGGCTCTACCAAACACTTACTAAATGACATTATTAGTACACGAAATTACAAACATCATATTTCGTCATAATTAAGTATTACTTGTCATGTCAAAGACAAGACAATGGCTGAGTAAACTCGTCAGCGATGATAATATTAACGCCTGCATTCGTGCATTATGCACCAATAGTGTCCCACTGCAAGCCAGGTCATAACCTCGTGTTCAAAGGCCGTAACCGATCTTTCCGGTCTGACAGATTTGTGATCTTTGAGCTTAGAGTTAATTGAAATATACTGTGACTGGTGATCGAACTTTAAACCCCTTAGCAATGATTTTTATGTGTACGACTCTATAATATAAAATAAAATTCACTAGGTAGAATTAATATTATTACTTGACGATTTATAAGTCCTTTTTATAGTGGTAGAGCCATGCTGTTTTACAGTACGAATGGGCCGGCTCGTCCGAGGAAGTACCACCCTCTCATATAACACCAGCGTGAAATAATAGAGACTACTTTTGTGTTTCGTCTGGTTTGTGAGAGTGTCGGAGGCCCGCACCCTTATAAGGCCGGCAACGCATTAGCGATCCCTCTGGTGTTGCAGAATATGTCCATGGGCGGCGGTGATTGTTTACCATCATGCGACCCACTGGCTCGTTTGCCGCTGCTAACATAAAAATATAAAAATAATTGAAGACATGTGGATTTAGTTTAGTCAAAAAAGACTAAAATATTTCATTTTTTATCTCAATAAGCAAAGACTTGGGATTTTAATTTGACTTGCTGGGTGTGTATTGTGTACCACTTGTATTTGTTTTGTGGTACTACCCTTTTAAAAACTCTTTGATTGGTTAACAACCTGCATGTTTAGTTACCCCGATGTACATTAAAATTTGTTGACACTATTAACATTAACATTTTATAAAAATATCGATATCGATACTCGAACCGGCAGCCTTTCGGGATCGAAAAAAGCCCGCCCACTCCCACGGGGTCAGCCGGGGTCACAGCCTGTGGGTTTTCTTCAAAACAATTTAGCCCGACACGGCCAATTGAGCCAATGAGCTGCCAGATCGAAGATATGCAGTTGACATTGCATCGTGTAATGCAATTCGAGAATGTGGGTGCATTCCTTTTTTTTTCGATTTTTTTACGTGGTTGCAAGCGGCCACTGCGGCCTTCTATTTAGGGATATTTAACTAAGAATCATTGCTTAACGTACTGTTATTTTTAATCTGTAGATATTTTGAGCTTCGAGCCTTTCAAGTGTACTGTGGCTCCTAGATTAATATTGCTGAAACATAGCCAAAGCTGTTATGGCGACAGATTTTACCTATGAGGTGTTAGTTAGAGCGGCTGAGAAAAAGAAAACCAAACCCAAGGCGAAAATCGACCTAAGGGTCCTTTTTGAACCGCTTAGCCACTATAATTCCCAAAGGTAGTCATATTATAAAGATATTATAAGAATCCAGAGATATTTAAATTTAAAAAAAAACTTTGTTATCAAAAAAGTGCAAACATCTACCCGTCCTTATTGAAAAACCCTTTAGTTCAATGATGGAAGTGTTTCATTAATATCAGCCTTAATAGCATATTTCAGAGCTTTCATGTTACTCGTATATAACAAAAATTAATAAATAAAAATTTGTTTTTTTAACTCTAAATCTCTTTGTTCCAGGCTCGAAAGGCGGCGAAATCCCCCAGTCGACGGAATCCCTCAAAATTACCCGAATTCAATCCCCAAACAGCAAACCCAGCACCCTGAGTTTCTCAGATCCATTCGGGCCTCCCCAGTCATCGGACGGGGGGGGCCCGTCGACCCCACAACCCGCAATGACTACCCAAGACGCCCTAGACCACCAACACCACCACTTAGGGGGGTCCCAAACCCCCCACGACATTTCAAATTCGGCGAACTCGACCCCCACGAACGTATCCTCAAAATCTGCCTTCATAGAACTACAGCAGCATGGATACGGTCCTTTCAAGGGGGGGTATCAGCACCCCCATCATTTTGGGTCGCCGGGGGGACAGCAGAACCCCCATGAAGCGTCAGGGTTCCCCAGTCCTAGGTCGTTAGGGTACCCCTTCCCCCCTATGCACCAAAATACCTATGGATACCATTTAGGGTCATACGCTCCACAGTGCGCAAGTCCGCCTAAAGATGGTAAGTCATTTTATTTTTATTATTTTTTATTTATATTAAGCCAGTACTTGACCATAAAGTTGTCTGATGTTAAACAACTATGCGGTCTACGATGGAACGCGCTTGCTTTTAAAATCCGTAGACCTGCGTTTCTTATTTTTATTAAAACTATATTATTATGGCCCAGTTTCACTGTGTCTGTCTGTGTTTTAATTTTTTTTTTAAAAGACGACATCGTCATCTTTTTTTTATTTAAGTTTTGTATATTTAGTTTTCTTTCATACCAAATTCAATGAACTTTTAAATTAAAATTCTAAAACGAGACAACCACGTATCTTATTGAGTCGTTTAGTTGAAAAAAAAACCAATAAATAAGTGCGGCTTTTAAAATAATATACAATATACTTCACTTAACCACTTCATACTAATACTGTATTGTACATTGTACAAGGAAAATAATATCATTTGGTTCGAAAGTAAATTAATATATACTTAGTATCAATTGAGTTATCTACTTTTTTCTCCAATAACCTAAAAAAGTATTATTGCTATGCAAAGAGAAATAAGTACAGCCTTCGATTTATAAATCTAAATTGCCCTACCATTACCAAGAAAACGGAAAAATAAATAATAGTCTTTCAATCGGCTAACGTAATAATTTGTCTAACACCCAATTTGTATGACACAACTTTTTTATTTCTTTTTTTTTTAAACCAAATTACCACGAAGGTGTTGTGACTGTCCTTTACGGATTACGAAATATCTCATTATAGAGGCGTCGACCTGAAACTCTATGGTCGAGGGAAAAAACGATATAGTTTTTAAATGTTATAGTCTGTGGTGACTTTTTCGGGACTTTTATGGCGTTTACACTACGCGTTTTTATGATTTTCCTTTCTTGTTTTGTGATTATCAGTGCCTGTTGCTCTATTTGTGTTTTTTTTTTGTATTATGTATAAAGATTCTCTAGCTACATATTTTGGAAGCTCAATATTATGTTTATTAAATTTAGTTAAGTTAGGAATCAGAACGGTGGTGTAAAAGGTACTTTATGAATATAGTTTATATGTACTTTAAATAGTACAGGAATCGAGCCCGCGACCTCTTGCGTATTAAGTAAATTATAACCATTTACGCCAAAATAGTCTATTAATTGATTTTATTGATACCAAATTACTTTATTAATTACACGCGTCAGTGACGTCATGATTAATAGATGCCCATCATCATATTTTCATCACAATCATTTCAATAATCGATGATTATGTCTTACAATGATGTATTAATAAGCTGATACTTTGTAATTGTATCATTGAAACTTGGAAACCTACGTAACAATCAATTAAGCGTTAATATCCAAGCGTTAAGGCCAAGAAAAGGAAGGTCTAACATTATTGTGGCACCATATGTAGTGAAGTTTCCTGAAAACTCTTTCTTAATTTAGGCTAAAGTTTACATCATTAGTTTAGACTTAAAATTCTTGCATGTCCGTCTCTTTTCAAAAAGTCTAAATTTTTATATATTTTTATTATAGTAGATCAGTTAGCAAACCGTGTCACCGCTCACCTGATGGTAAGCGGCCACTGCGGTCTATTCCATCGAGGGACACCCTAATCCTGGAATCGTCTCTCAATGTGCTGCCACACGGAAGGCTCCTCTATTTATCAAACCTTTTATTTCAAGTTTCTGATTACGATTACTATACTATACTAGCACAATTGTTTATCTAGGATTCGTACCCACGAATCTATACTCTACTATACTAATATTATAAAGAGGAAAGATTTGATTGTTTGTTTGTATTGAATAGGCTTTGAAACTACTGAACCAATTTGAATAATTCTTTGACTGTTGAAAAGTTGCGCTATCCCCTGGTAACATAGAGTACTTTTGATCCCGGAAATGTGGGGGGTAGGGGGTTTTTTTTAAAAAAGAAATTACGCGCGGTTGAAACCTCGAGCGGAAGGCTATCATAGATAAAAACATTGTTATAGATAGACTATGTGCTAGTTATCACGGTTCAATTGCCCAGTCTCCCATTACCAATTCAAACTTTAATTCACTGTAGATTCTTATCGGAACCTTACAAAAAACAAACATTACTAAAGTATGTAATTGATTGATTTGTAGCATTTTTAAAAATTGGTCATGCAAAAAATAATCCGGTTGCGAACAACTATTACATAATACTGTTGCCTACTGCCTACTACATTGTACATAATGACTCTTAAACATGCCTTTATTAGGTAATTTATGATCCATATACAATTAATTGAATAATGGCTTAATGAAAACGCGCCATTGATATGAGAAAATTTATTGTGTTTTTCAATGAAACTTTAAACATTATTTACAGTACCTATTTAATGGATATGGAGTTGATTTTTTTCATTGTAATAGTGCTACTTGCTAGGTACAATTTAAGACAGATTATTTCAACGTGTCACTAACAAGATGATAGCATTAGTTTTCCTTAGAAAGAGGAGTGTGTTGCCAGCTATAATACGAAAAGAAGAAAACCAAGTTATCTAATTTGGGTTTTCTTCTACCGGAACGAATATGATGAGACAAATTTTTTATTTTTCTCCACTTTTTATTATTCCGTCAGCTACAAAATCACTGTTTTCCTATTGCAACACATTATTGCAATGAAAAATTAACAACCATCTTTCTATCTATCAGAGAATCTAAAAAATATTTTCCAGAATATGAAAATCGTTTCGTGTAAATGCACCTAAATTGACGTCAAAACAATGTCGCCCATACAACGAGGGATACGTTAATATTTAAGTACCTACGTCTCTCGGTAGCACAATTTAGCTTGCGGTGAATTTTTCAACGCGCCAACCTACGCGACGCATTAAACTTTCAAACGACGAATCGAACGGCGCCATTCGAAATTTGAATGTGGAAAAATTGAATTTTCTGTGACCAGTGTTGTGAAAATCGATATTTTTAACAATATTTTTTAATGGTTGTCCAAAATGTAAGGCATTTAAATATAAACGCAACTTTTGTGTAGGTAATAAATGAGGGATACGAACAGGGAAGATGCCCAAACGGGAACGTCCTATATACCGTTAAAACCATTGTTTCCCGTTACCGTTTATTGTTAACTACTGGAGGAATACGAATCTTGACGAATCTATACCTTTACTCGTTTTAGATAAAAAGATTTGTACTTATCTTTTTAACTAAAATAACAAAAATATTATTTTCTACTTTTAAAGTTATGTAAACTTATCTTATGTAGGCATCATAATATTATACATTTGGGCGATTATTTTATTTATATTGATAAATGCTTTACATTAGTCAATAACTATTAATTTGTAATTATTATATATATAGGTACATGTAGTAAGGAAAATGTATTGTATAAATTAACTTTTTGCTTGTTAACAGCAAAATACAAATAAGCTGTTTTCCGAGAAAGAAAAGACGCACGCTAACAACTCTATCAATATGAATGTTTTTATAAATCAACGAAACATAATGAATCAATAAAGAAAAATATACATAATATTTACATTTTACACAAGGTAATGAAGGTAACACTGAAATCGGAATCGAATCAAGCAAAGTTTTATCTTTTTTCTTGTTAAGGCGATAGGTGACACAAAATATTTTCTCTAAATACGAAATTACATCCTTACGACATATTTAAATCATCCCCTAACCGTTTATGATTAAGATGTATTAGGTTTTTAAAGATTTTGTCCAAATACATCTAGGAAATTATCCGCCATGTTTTCTTCCATAAAATAACAATAAAGTAACGGCCATTATCTATTGGGAAAAAAATGTTTTACCTCGAAAGTAAAGATATAAAAGCGACGCGGTTACTTAGCAAATCTAGTCCAATTTTAGACTAAAGATTACGGCAAATAATGGTATTTTTAAGCCAAACCAACGTTGCGTGATTTCCAAACCGGTCACCTATCAACCAATTTACCACATAGATTCACTCTTAAAACTCCTTTGTGGCCTAGAAAAAAAACACGCAACATCGAAAAAAAACACTGATAACTTTTTTACACGCCAAAAAATATTCGTGCAAAGGAAATTGAACGCTGAATTAACGGTTTCCGACACTGGTTTTCCTCGTGGAGCGGTAAACACACAAGGCCGAGTTTCCAATGAGAGGTTTTCCAAATGTGTCTTGATTTCACGACTTTCCCGTCGGGAGGTCAGGCGATTTTAACGCTTATTAACAGCAAGGTTCGAGGGATTGGTTTCGTAATTCGTATGGCGATAGGATTCACGTAATTGTTGGCGATTTTCTTAATGAAATTGTGATTCAAGCGGCGAAGAATGTTTGGGAATTTCGTTCGAATTTAAAAAATCGATTTGGTTACATATCTTTGAAAGTTATTTAGTGTTAGGTACCTACCTAACCTTTTTTAATAGAACCACATTGAACGTCATTGAGAACCACGGTTCTTTTTACTTATTTTTAAATACCATTAAATTAGTTTTAAGATTGGAATGCCTGATAACTAATTTTATTCAGAGTAATTTTATTAACAATTGTTCTATGGGAAAATTGTTTAAAATGTCTTTACAAGTCTGTATTTGTAGGTCATGTACGAACACTTCAAAACACTTTACATTGGTCACCCATCTAAGAACCGACTGGATACAAGTCGCTTAACTTTTTCAAACGTCTAATTGACTAAGACAAATGCTTAGATGACTATTGGAATTGTAAACGAATTGAGTTTGACCCCACACTATATCAAATGATCCCACTCATTACGCAATTAACTTTATTATTTACAAACGACTGTAAGCAAGCCCCTACTACGCGTAAGATTTATTATCCTATAATGTAGCATTTGAAAAGCAACCTTAACACCTAAGGCGTAAAGACCATTAATATAGTTTATGTCATGTCCAATACACGATGATCTATACGTGTGTACTTGTAAGTACTAGTAGAGAGGTGAATTAATACTGGTCATCATTGTTGCTAGTATCATAGGAAACACAGCTCTCTTTAATACAAGTACTTAAATAAAATACATTATCTGAATATGATTCTGATTATGTCCAGTTTTAAGTGAACTAATGTTTTGAGCTTGTAGTGCGTAGAAAGGCTTTAATGGCCATTGACAGTATGGTGGTCCATTTTTTGATGGCCTGTAAAAATTAGGGCTGATCACTGTGGACAAAATCTAAAAAAATCCGCGACTTTTTAGTAAATCAAATTTAAATTAAAACTAAATATTTAGTTAATAAATATTTAGTTCACTCTTTTATTTGCTGAGATCTCTGGGTCATGGGTTCGATTCCCGGTTATGTATTATTAGTTCCTATTCTGCGAATATATTTTTTACATATTTACATAGCGGTTTCACACGCGCGTCATTTCTTTTCTAAATTATCTCCCCCTTTCCCCCCACATATCCGGGATCAAAAGTACTCTATGTCACCTGGAGATAGTATAGTTTTCCAACAATGAAAGATTTTTTTTAATCGGTTCAGTAGTTTCGGAGCCTATTTGATACAAACAAACAATCAAATCGTTCCTCGTTATAATATTGGTATAGATATACTAGGCAAGATCTAAAATGTGATGACCCTATTTTAGTAAAGTAAAGGGGATCAACTTGTATTGGTCCAGAGCTTTCTTAGATGAAAATTTATCGATGTTGGTACAAATGTTTGATCCAATCTACATTGGTCTTTGTTGGAATTAATTACAGGGATGGTTTAAATTAGTTGTTGTACGTAATTTAATATTGTTGATTGTTTAATCTATGGTCTCGTGGTAGCTTAGACAAATTGCTGTTTCAATTATGCTGTGAATCTTGTCTTTTTATCAGCTGTAATTTCGTATTTTTTTAAAGCACGGTTGAACCAAGAAGTCAAATAATGTTTGCCATACATTTCTTAATACATTTGGATATTTGCAACTTGCACCAACTTTTGTTGTAGCACTATTGTTGTAACACTTTTGTTGTAGGATATTTGCAACTTGCACCAACTTTTGTTGTAGCACTATTAGTGATGTGGTGTTACAATTATTTTCTTAATTTTTTTTCCTGCAAAAATTAAATATGAAGAATATTTTCATTTCTTAATATTAGTATTTAAAGGGTTTCCACATCACCCAATGGGTCCCTATTAGCTATATGTGCCGATTATGACAGCTGACCTTACGATAAAGGTCAACGCATGCCGATTGCGAAACACCATGCAGCGAACGACCTTATTGCCTTGACAATAGAGTTGCAAGTCGCCTGGAAAGGTGTACAGTTCGCCTTGAAGTTTCGTCCGTAGTCACGCAAACAGTTTTTTTTGTGACCTAGTGGTTTGAGAAAAGCCATTTGCAAGATGAACAAAGAACTGAGAATAGGGTGAAGTGCGTATATAATTTTTTTTTATTTGTTTTTTTTTTTTTTTATCAAAGGATTATAAAAGGACCAAAAGACAAGGGGCAAACGTTGAAAGTTGGTCCAATACTACCATGATTAAGATGTCCGACCTGAAAAAAGAGAAAATAACAATAAAAGAATCTATATTAAAAAGAAAAACAGACACAGAAAACACAAAATTTTCGTCATATTAATGTTTGTTTTGGGTGGCCGAACCCAAGACTCCTGACACACAGGCAAGGTCACTACCAAATGAACCATTGGTTGATTGGGCCAGTGAAGACTGTATAATGATGTAGCTCTATGTTTCAACAATATTAATGAAATAGCCAGGATATTTCAGAAAAGAGCGTATTTATGTCTCTGGTTTTGCAATTATTTTATGCATGGGTGACGGTGATCACTTACCATCGTCTCTTCGCTAGTTTGCTTCCTTTTATTATCCTTTTGAACGCCAAGCTACGAACGCACTGTCGTGTCGTGTCCTGTACGCGAAAGCTGGGTTATTCTATTTTGTCGAATGTAAGGAAAAAATACCAGTAATCGTTTTAAACATAATTTATTTCATATTTTTAGAGGCAGGGTTTTTTCAAGTAAAGACATCGTTAGCGCACTGGGCCTACAGGTGCTAGTCAAGTATAGACGACTTTGGCGTCTAAAATGTTAAAAACATCAAAGGCTCGAAGATCAAAGTAAATTACAGTGTGGCAGCACATTTAGTAACAATTCCTATTGACGTGTAATGTAACTCAATGAAATAGGTTGTGGTTACAGCTCACCCGGTGTATTACGTGCCTACGAACTGAAGTTATAAAAACATTATATTGGCAGTAATGAACCCGTTATAAACGAAAATTTGGTTTCCAATTAATAAAAAACATTAGGAATGTAGTCATAATAATAATGGCTGTCATAATTTATAATAAACTCATGTCATAATTGAATGAACACACAATAAATATTAGTGTAAACATGAAATAATGATTAACGGCGCCAATTTGTCAAGATCATATAAAACTAGTTTAGTTTCTTAATAACTGTTTAGTTTATTTCTTGATTATATCAGTTTTTACAATTTTACTATGCTATAGTAAAGGAATTACACTATGATAATTATTTATCGTCGACGGACTGGTGATAAGTACTAACTAAATAAGGACAAAAAAAGTTATCCAAAAAAAGGGATCCCGATAAGTACCCTGAATTCCTGATTGACAAACTGAGGTATTTTCAAGGTTTTTGTGACTAAAGCAGAACACAGATCTCTCGCACGTTGCTGAATCTGTAATTTGTAGGCAAAACATAACGTTAACAGGAAAAAAAAGACTAAAGGTTTTTCCCGCCTGCCTCCACCAGCCTGACGGAAATGGCATATTACCATCAGGTGGGCTATGAGTCTCTCGGCTAACAGAATAGTTAGAAAAATCTCTACTAATACATAGATAACAATCTCCAATTAGCAAATAATTTCACATTTACGCAGAAATCTCAGCCTATATCCAACTAGAAAGTTGACCTTTCGAGTTAATTCAATAAACAAGCCGACAAGCTGTTAACCAAAGTCTTTTTTGAGGCCAGTAAAAAGTATTTTAGTAAAAAGTCTCAAGGTAAAAATGTGTCTAACAAAACCCGAGTTGGACCATTGGGCCCGCCCACTGCATGTGGAAAGAGGCTCTATTTCGTTTTTAAATTCGGAATTTTTTTCTCACAGTTTTTTAACGGCACTTTCGTTAATTGTTTTAAGTTTGTGATCACGTCCAAGGTTCTGTTCCTGGTCAATTTTTTTCAAGATTTTGTAACCTAACTCTGCTTTGTGATAAATGTATTTGGCAAGAGTGGTTATTCATCCGACCACAAGCATTTCTTAATTTGAGAATTATGTTTTAGACAGTGGTAAAGTACTATAGTCCTATATTAATATTGCTACAACACAACCAAAGACATTATGGCGCAGATTTCATGTATAATTTCTACCACTACCTAGTCCTAAGGCGGAAATCGAAGGCACGACCTCTAGGTTCAACTATTTCATTCAGCTGGATTAAGTGCCTAAATCTATACTCCTAATATTATAAAGAGGAAAGATTTAATTGTTTGTTTGTATTGAATAGGCTCCGAAACTACTGAACCGATTTGAAAAATTCTTTCACTGTTGGAAAGCTACACTATCCCCGGCTGATATAGTGTACTTTTGATCCCGGCTCCAAACTTCAGCAGAAAGGAAGATCATTGGATTACAGATAATACTTTAATGTTAATAATCTCTTTACAGATGTTGTATGCAGACTTGTATAATCAATATTTTTACCAAACAAGTTTCATAACATTTTAAACGTTTGAAAGAAAAAATGCGTTTTAAAATATCATCTGTCTTCGCCAGGGGTAACCAACTAAGATGTCCCGGGTTTACTATCGAAATATTGCATAAAAAAATCTACAACTACTAATACTATAAAGAGGTAAGATTTGTTTGTTTGTATTGAATAGGCTCCGAAATTACTGAACCGATTTGAATAATTCTTTCACCGTTGGAAAGCTACACTATCCCCGGGTGACTGATTGCGGTTGAATTTTTTTTTGAAAAAGGAATTACGAGCTGGTGAAACCGCGGATGCGACCGCCATTGAGTTACAAGTATTGTTATGTAGTTCAATGGCGACCGCTTAAGTAACTTTAATCTAATTATACCCAGGACAAATATTTATGTGATAAACATTTTTGTTTTTCCTGTGTCTGGGTGTTTATAGTAGTACCTTCGTTGTTTCTCTTACCCATAACACAAGTCCTTAAACTTACTCTGGGCTCGGATCAATGTATGTGATGTTGGCGAATTTTTATTTCGTTATTTACTAGCGGTCGGCTACGCGGTTTCACCCGCGCATCATTTCTTTTGTCAATCATCCCCCTCTTTTCCCCACATTTCTGATATCAAAAGTACCCTATGTCACCCAGGGACAGTGTAGCTTTCCAACAGTAAAAGAATTTTCCAAATTGGTTCAGTAGTTTCGGAGCCTATTCAATACAAACAAACAAACAAATTTTTTTTATAATATTTGTACCTATAGATTAAAATGGCGTCAACCTAAGGACAGTGACCATGCATCCTACATCGGAATGTGCTGCCACACTAAGCTCCTCTGATCTTCAAACCTTTTATTTCAAGTGTACTAGTACCTACATTATTACTTCCGGAATACAGCCAGAGCTGTTATGGTGACCGATTTCACCTGTAGCTCGCCATTTGGACTAAAAAAGTTCTACCACCAACCAGACCTTAATTAGGCATCGAACACACGACTTTAACCACTGCCCCATGGATGCGGTCAAAAATTCGTTCTCACTTTATACTTCGTCTAGATCAAACTGCGGCCCGCAAAAAACCTTGGGGTCGCATGCGGCCCGCGACCCGCGAATTGCACACCCCTGTCCTTCATGATTAGCTGTTATTAGTTAATAATTACATTTTGATGGGGTGAGTATGGAACCCGTTTGCCCTTTATAGAGCACTCCGTTTTAATGAGTGGTTTTTATGCATTTTTTTATTGGTTATGATAGAATAAACATTTTTGTATGGATGAAAATGGCAGATATCACGTACAATAGTGTAAGCCCAAAGTTTAACTTAAGTACTTGGGTTCTGGATAACCTAATAATTTTTTTATGTCGCGGCAAACGAGCCAGCAGGTCGCCTAATGGTTAGCAATCACCGCCGCCCATGGACATCTGCAACACCAGAGGGATCGCTGATGCGTTGCCGGCCTATGAGGGAATGGGGGGTGTGGGCCTCCGGCACTCTCACAAACCAGGCGAAACACAATAGTAGTCACTATTATTTTACGCCGGTGTTATCTGAGAGGGTGGTAGGTACTTTTCCGGACGAGCCGGCCTATTCGTAATATAAATCTTTAGTTAGTTTAAATATAAATATTTTCTCATTAGGGTACGCTTGTACCACGTTCCAGGATTTTGGTATGTCCAGTTATTATATTTAGCGATTGCTATCTGCCGCTTTATCAGCTCTGGTTGTGTTCCGCCAATATTAATGTGGGACCCAGTACACTTGAAATCAAAGGCTCGAAGATCAGCAGAGTCTACAGTCTGGCAGCACATTGAGCGACGTTTCCTGGTAAAGTGTTTTCTCAATGGAATAGGCCGCAGTTGCTGCTTACCATCAGGTGGGCTGCGTGTCTGTCTGCCAACTGATGTAGTATTAAAAAAAGGCCTCCTTAACCTTTAACAGGACCAATTAAATCATGGCTACACATCACTCCAAATATAAATAAACTGATAATAACAACTTGTCCAACAGAAAATGTATATCACGTGAGTTTTGTACTAGACGGGACTCGAACCCCTTAACCCTGGGTATTATCTACTCAAAGTCTAGACTCGAAAACGTTTTCTTGTAAAATATCCTTCAAAGGGATAGTAGGCTATAATGGGCGTTTACTATCACATGAGCTATGTGCCAGTCTGCCAATATTAAGAACTATTAAAACTAATAACACAATTATAATTGTTTCATACTCTGTGAAGTCAGCCATTTTGCGGGCATAGACTAAAACACCCGCATCTATTCCCCGTTTTGACATAAGGACGTGAACACACGCGCTGTCACGACCAACTGTCCGCCCGCGGCAGTGCACACCCACCCTAATTACAAGACTATAGACATTTTTAATTATTACTTTGAAGGAATTTTTAACGTTTTCCGTGAAAAAGTTTTTGGCCCCGGGCTAGAGCACGTGTGCGGTACAGCTGTATAGAAAAGTTAATAGTAATGTCAAAGTCGTAGTCGAAATTTCTTTATTTTTTGTACCTATCTAATAATTTTATTTTCAGACAGTTTATAAATAAACTCAAGTTACATAATACCTATCATTTATGTAAACAAGTTAAGACTATTAAATACTCTTCTAAAGATAATGTGTTCAATGAGGAACTGATTAATTGTTTTTGTTGATTTTGATAATCAAAAGAATTTACGTGTTTTTTTTGAGGAATTAATAGGTAGGTATTAGGTACTAAGACTTTCGAAAAAAAAATTGAAACAAATGATATTTCTTTGTAACTCCATTAACAAAACAACGCGAAATCCAAACCTCAACGAATCGTTAATATAATATAAAAATAGAATACTAAAAAAACTCTTGATAATCTTTAACTAGGCGCCAACAAAAAAAATAATAAACCAGATTTATACCCCAAGCCGTCATGATAAAAAAGAAAACAAACTTTAAAAACAGTAGCGTATTTAATCTGTACTTCGAGCACTTTGACAGCTGTCATAATGACAAACAGTAGCCCGCCACACGGGGCGACTCAACTCATTACTTGTTTATGTTAAATGGTTATTTGCACAGTTCTATTGCCAATTAAAATGCTCCTGTCATTCAAGATGACATGCAGGTGTTTTTGTTAATAAAATGACGCGTCCATAACATTTTGATTTGGTGTGTTGCGAAAAAATAATATAAGTAGGGTTGTCGATGTTTGCAGCAGCCATTTTGAAAAAGATAGTTTTCTTTAATTAACGGGGTTCTTTTATTTATGTTGTAAGACCAGCTATTGCCCGTGGTCCACCCGCGTGGTCCACCTAGGTAGACTACGGGAAATTATTTTTTCCCGTGGTTCACCAGAAGGTCCATATTTTTATTTTATTTTATTTTATTTATTTGGAAAACAGACAGCTTACTATAATGCATATTATAAATAAACAAAACAATTTAAATATTACATTGAGCCAAATAGTTTACACTACTAAAATTAATACATGGGTAGCTTAATTGTTGAACTATACACTTCATTAAATATCTTTAGCGGTTATACAAATCAGTTTTATTCTATGATAAAAGTGATGCTAAACATTTTTTTTATTTCAACTTTAAATTTTTCTGGCTTAAGGCCAAAAATATCCATATGTTTACATTGTAGTATAACGAAACATAGATAAAATGTAGAGCGTCAGATTTATTCATGTTTCTTTGTAATGCAAAGACTTACACTAAAGGAATGAAGTCTTAATTCCTTTAATCGTCATCTACGTGTCATACTTATAAACATATTGACTAGTCCGATGGCATGTTAGTTAAGGACCTTGCTTGGGTTCGAATCCCACCCAGGACAACATTTCTGTGATAGATATTTTTGTTTGTCTGTGTTTGGGACAAAGACGTCAAAAATGCATTAATGAAACATCTCGCTACCACCAGCTTCGGAAGTTATATCGAGGAGAACTGGCAAGAAACTCGAAAAATAAGCTTTTCGGTCTCTAAAAAGATCAAACATCAAACATCATCTATACTAATACATATTATAAAGAGAAAAGATTTGATTGAACCAATTTGAATAATTTTTTCACTGTTGGAAAGCTACACTATTGACTATTCCCGGGTGACATATGGTACCTTTGATCCCGGAATTGTGGGGGGAAGGGGGGAATAATAGTTGGTAATAAAGAGACAGCATCTAAGATATCTTATGGATAAAATATCCGGTACTTAAATGATGTTGAAACTGTTGAATTAACTTAACACAGCCCTACTTACGAAGCACCTGCAGGAAAGTTAATAAAGTAGAATTATTAACAAATAACGTAGAAATATTTGCTAATTAGGTTACGTGGTGGGTAATGGCCGGCGGTGGTCCAATTGATCCGTTTTTATTATCGAAGATAAAGATGTCAAAGTTATTTTTATGTGGCATTGCGGCCAAACTATGCCCATGTATTTTTATATCACTTCAGTTGGCAGCACAATAGCTAGGCTGACAACGGCTTGTCCCGGTCGGGTGAAAAGGGCAAACCGGGGAAGTTTAGTAGGTCAGTTTAGTCTTGGGCTTGTCAATAGCCACAACGCTTTTTTTTATACTACTTCAGTTTGCAGACAGGCCACCTGATGGTAAGCGGTCACTGCGGCCTATTTCATTAAGCGACGCTTCACCTGGAAACGTCCCCCAATGTGCTGCCAGACTGTTGACTCATCTGATCTTCGAGCCTCTTATTTCAAGTGTATTGGCTCCCACATTAATATTGCCGGAACACAGCCAGAGCTGTTATGGCGGCAGATTTCACCTGTGGGGGTAGCCGGTGGTAGCTAGCCAGGCGGACTCTGAAATACAACCACCACCAACCAAAACCTGACCTGACACCAACTCGTCCCAATCGGGTGTGAAGGGGAACCGGAGGAGTTTAGTGGGCAGTGGACGCTTTAGTCTCGAGTCCCACACACGGCCGCAGGTCTAGCTAGCCTGCGGTTATGGTGCATAAACGCATTCTCTTCCAAGAAGAAAAGGGGAGCCTTGGGTACACTTCACTTGTCTTAATTCGACACGCTCATTTTAGTCACACTGTGACATCGATGCTTTTGATTATATTTTCAGCAGTAGTGTTGACTTACTATCAGATAAACTGGTTTGTCTGTAAGTAAGTCTCTCTTTCAAAAAACGCTCTTGTTGTGAATAAGAAGAAAGATTTACCTACGACAATTCTTAGCCTTATTGTTTCTGTTTTACTCAAGCTTAACTAGGTGATGAAATAAGAATGTCCAAATACTTGTGCATTTAACAGTCCATTGACTTCAGATCTAAAAAGATTATCCAAAGGGTTCGGACTATGTTGGACACTCCCCCACGCGCCTTACGCTACGGAACCAACCATAGATAACATCTTTTTTTTTTCTTTTAGGTGACTTTAGTGGACTATGCTTATCTTGATCCAATACTTGTTTCTTTCTTTAAATAGTAAAAAGTATCTTCATTCGTTAAGGACCTTTTTTTCGGAGGAGAATGCGTTTAGGCACCATAACCGCAGGCTAGCTAGACCTGCGGCCGTTTGTGAGACTCGAGACTAAAGCGTCTACTACCCACTAAACTCCCCCGGTTCCCCTTCACACCCGATTGGGACGAGCCGGTGCCAGCGTTTTGGCTATTGACCAGTCCAGGCCGGGTACCCTGACTTGAGAGGCCTCAAGTCAGGGAGTCGCCTAGGGAGGGCCACCCGAGAAACTAGGTGACCCTCCGACTTGGCTCGGGCGACTTGTGGATGTGCAATGCGGACGTTGGGAAGCTACCCCGCCCGCAGGTCAACCCTCAAACCTGCGACCTCGTGTAATACCAGACTACGCTAATCGGTCATGTTTCAAAAAAGTTTATATACCTACTCTCGCTATTTTCAATAATATCCTTCGTAGTAAATTCAAAGTTATCATCCATTGGAATCGGTCTATATTCGATTTTAATAACACAGTTACGATTGTAGTTACATCGAATGCGATTCGACAATTTGCAAAGGCATTTACTGGAGGCAAACGAGCAAACGGATCACCTGATGGTAAGTGTTTACCGTAGCCCATGGACACTTGTAACACCAGAGACATCGCATCGTATCCCGAATCGGTATCGCTTTGGTAGAGTGGTAGAGCCATGCTGTTTTACAGTACGAATGGCCCGGCTCGTCCGGGGAAGTACCACCCTCTCACAAACACCAGCGTGAAATAAAGTGACCACTATTGTGTTGCGTCTGGTTTGTGAGAGTGCCGGAGGCCCACACCCCTAGCATAGGCTGGCAATGCATCATCGAACCCTCTGGTGTTGCAGATGTCCATGGGCGGCGGTGAGTGCTTACCATCAGGCGACCCGCTGGCTCGTTTGCCGCCTCTGACATAAAAAATCACAAACTTATTTGTCAGTGGTGAAACTGGCCTTTAAAGTTGTATTATTTTTTAATTAAATTAATCTTTATAAGTGAAAGTAATTAAAATCGTAATTTGATTCCCATGTGACTATTCTCCGTGGCTTTCGTCATGTTTTTGTTCTTATTGTTTTTCGTCGAATAAAACAACCGTTTTGCTTCGCTACATGATTTATTTAGACGAGCGATTTTAAAACAATTTTAATAATTATTCTAGCTACATAGAGGTATTAATTAAGTATTTTGTAGATTTTTTATTCTAAAATGTAAATAAAATTTTTGTCTCGTAGTTTAAGTACCTATTGAGCCATGCAATTTTGATCGTGGGTGTAATTCTTGGATTGGGAAAAACATTACAACTACTGAACCGATTTGAATAATTCTTTCACTTTTTTTTTCGGAGGAGAATGCGTATGCACCATAACCACAGGCTAGCTAGACCCGCGGCCGTGTGTGGGACTCGAGACTAAAGCGTCCACTACCCACTAAACTCCCCCGGTTTCTCCTTCACATCCGGTTAGGACGAGCCGGTGCCAGCCTTGTGGCTATTGACCAGCCCATCCCCGGGTACCCCGACTTGAGAGGCCTCGATCGGTGTGGCGCCTAGGACAAAGGGATCCTTTCATCTTTGAATGTTTAATTTCTGCGTCTACTGTGGGGCAAAGAGGATTCAGGCGACTGGGACCACTACATAGCTGGGACCGCGGTCCCAGTTGCCTGATTAGTTTTTATTTATTTATTTCGTCAGGCGAGTGGGACCACCCGTAATTTTAACCACAAATCCATTGTTGAAATACAAGATTTAGTACAGTTAGCAGAAAAGGTGTCATAAATAAAACAAAGTTATGGTCCCAGTCGACCGATTCAAAAATGTTACCAGGTAACTGGGACCGCGGTTCCAGTTTCATATGGTCCCAGTCGCCTGAATCAAAGCAGTCGCATGAAAATATAGGCTGATACTTTAAATAAAGTAACTTGTTTTAGCGTATGACGTCACAATCACTTTGTAACTCGGTTCATACATTATCGGCGTTTCGTTGAAGTAGCTAAACCGCCCGTCTGTTCGCCCGGGGGTATTTCAAAAACCCCAGCGAAGGTGAAAAACCCTTTATTGTTTTTTAGTGGGACCATTTTATCTTCAGATTTTCGGTAGGCGGCGCAAAGGCGTGGCTGGTGGAGCGATGGAGGCTCTACTTGGGATATTTTTTGGGTAAAAAAATAGGATTTTAAATTTTTGTTCTTGGGTAGTGAAAGGGGCTCTACCAAGGCTCTACCTTGTTTCATGAATCGTATTTAAGCCTTTTTTTTTGGATTTTTGTTTACTCTTTTTGGGTTGTCTAATAATTTATCTGTGTACTAGAGTTAAACACCCAGACTAGACTAGGCAAAGGTTATCTATATATTCTTTTCAATAGCTGGACTTGTAAAATGTAGATTAAAGCATGCCCCAATTAGATGCGAAAGAAATGTTTAGAAAATGTAAATCAAAACTCACTTTTCTTCTAAATGAATGAACTTAATAGGAACTGTACATTTTAGTAAAGCTTCGAATTTTACGTTTATTTAATGTAATAATATTAAAACTAATAACAACAATATTGAGCCAGTCAACCTTATATTTGGATTTCACATCCGCTAGCAGGTGGAGTGAGGTCATCCCGACTGCTTTCTTATAAAAAAAAAACCATGATATTCCTTTGACTCAGTGCATAAAGCCAGTACGCTTTTCCCAATGTTAATTATTTTACTGTTTTTTTACCAACTTACAAAAACATAGTTAACTTATCGATACAATCACATCCCTTTCGCCGACTCGGTCGCATCACTACCGTGGGTGTGTCTACCTCGGGGCCCTCAGCATTGTTTTGTCTGTCTGTCTGACGGACGCCGACATCACGTTAGCTTGTATGTATGTATGTACGTATGTATGTATGGCCATGGGAAGGTATGGGAATGGAATGGATATGCTTTAAGTAATGTTTTATGTGAACAATGTATCCACTCTTTAAAATCAAGTAAAAATTCAGTATTGTTGTCCGACAAACTTATGTGTTCCGGTGGCGGTGTCGCTATTGTCGTTTTAGTGTTGCCATTAAATATTATTTTTGCACTTTTGGGGGTAAAAATAATTTTATTGTCCAAGTGTGCAAAATGTGATCAAAAAGTTAAAATGATAATTATTATAATAATTGTTGTTGTTGAAAAGTACATTGAATAATAATAAAAATACATTTTTATTGTTGAATTCCATTTCTCATAATAAAACAATTCACTTTGAAATAACCAAATAAAATTAATGGATTATTTGTAACAAACAACAACTGGTAACACTATCCTATAGAAGTTTTTAAAATTGACAATGTCACGTTGTTCCAATTTTGGTCACCGGAACAGATAAGTTGGTCGCTCTGTATCAGCTTATTATTGTCCCACTAGAAGACATCTTTCTTTCTAGGCTTTCATCATTGAAATTATCGTCATAATGAGCGCTGGCTTAACTATCACGCTTGCCAAATGCGGGTTGGTAATCACACTAATCCAGAACCTGGCTATTTTTGATCCGGGATTTGAACCCAGGACCCCGGGTATACATATAACCATTAGGACCAACGAAATTTTTAAATCCTCTAACTTGTTAATATTAGATAGATGGAGGTCTGCTTAGGCAGGCATACATTTCTTATTCAAAACAATACTAGAAATGGAACCATCTAAATTCAAATGAACACCTACCCTTATGTCACTTTTGACAATATACTTCTTAATACGAGTACCACAGACTATAAAACACGAGTAGGAACGGAACGGTTTCGAAATACGAGCCTTCCGAAACATCTAGATATGCAAAACTGATGCAGAGCGTTGCATTTATCAAGACGAAGCGAGTGATTTAGTAGACCTTATTATGAAGGGTGTACGTGTCATAATTGCACTTGTGACACTATCTCGTGTTGGTTTAAATGAGCGTTCCATTTAAAATATTTTTGATGTTTTTAAAAATGTTTTCGGAATTCGAAAGAGTATGTACGGCTTTTGGTTATTCATGAGGCGAATGTGGAGTGTATTTTTTTACTTTATTCATCATTTTAAAATGATGAAATTTTGTATAAAATGTTACTTAAATTGATTGAAATTGGCCTTAAAGTTAATTTCATGAGCAGTTGTGTATTCATTTATTATTGTTTTGTTATTTATCATGGTTCGCTTTAATATCAATGATATTTAAATTATTATTGCATGACGTTAAATTTGATTCGTTAGTGAAAATATTTTTTCTCTTTTCGCTTGAAATATGACGTACACCGTTCACACAAGGATAAAATATGATTTTATTTTTATAAAAAGTAGCCAAAAATTACCTACTTTAGTTTTTATCAAATTAGCAAATAACTTAAAAAATTCAAGCATTAAACCTTCTTTTTATGATTTTAGTCTTAAATAACAATATCTATTTTATAACTGGCTAGTTATAAAAAAGTAAACGCTAACTAAAGATTTCACGAAAAACAAACACGACACGCGTTCGAAATTCAAAACGCGAACGTTCGGATACCTCTGCCGCCAAAATGCGGGTGTCAGCGATCCGATGTTGCGATATAAGGCCAGTAATTACAAGTTACCTCTGACTATTATCAAGTAGCCAGTGCCTTTCATATATTTTACAAAATGGATGGCGAGCCAGTGAAGGCTTCGTATGGCTTGAATATTTATATTGTGGATTTATAGCGGTGTTTTGTGTGTGTTGATTTATGGTGGGGTGTGGTTTCCGAACGAGCGGGAGATTCGAATTTTTTGGCTGTTGCGTTCGAATTTCGGATTCAGAGTGTTTTGGCTGAATAGGTTTTAGGAATTGCGGTTTGATTAAACGCGTTAGTTAATGAATTTTGTGATTCTAAGAATTGAATTCATTGAATGTGGAAGCCAGTACACTTGGAATCAGAGGTTCAAAGATCAGATGAGCCTACAGTCTGGCAGCGGCATTGAACGACGCTTCCAGACTACGTGTCCCTCAATAGAATAGGCAGCAGTGACCGCTTACCATCAGGTGAGCTGCATGCCTGTCTGCCAACTGACCTAGTATAAAAACCAACATGTGCGATGCTCAATTTCATAATTTCTGCCGGCCTCCCCCATATATCTACAAGCATTATACTAACAAATCCTTATCTTCCTCAGAAAAATGTGGCCTCTCCGACGACCCAGGGCTGCGGGTGAACGGCAAGGGCAAGAAGATGCGGAAACCCCGTACGATATACTCCAGCCTGCAGCTTCAGCAGCTCAACCGACGGTTCCAAAGGACGCAGTACCTCGCGCTGCCGGAGCGGGCTGAGCTCGCAGCCAGTTTAGGACTTACGCAGACACAGGTCAGTTTACAATGGATGTTCATCAATTCCGTACGCAGTACCTCGCGCTGCCGGAGCGGGCTGAGCTCGCAGCCAGTTTAGGACTTACGCAGACACAGGTCAGTTTACAATGGATGTTCATCAATTCCGTACGCAGTACCTCGCGCTGCCGGAGCGGGCTGAGCTCGCAGCCAGTTTAGGACTTACGCAGACACAGGTCAGTTTCAGATCTTCGACTAATCGTCTATTGTTTCTAGCAGCGGCAAGCAGGACGTGTGGGGACTCTTCCCCTGCATTATGCCACTGCTCCCAACAGATGGCAACGACCAGGCGCTCCCAGCCATTGCTATCCTCCCTCCTCCCTTCGCCGGGGGAGGCAAGTCACGTAACTAACTTGTACTTGAAAGGAAAAACATAAATAGTGCAGCAAAAATAGGTTCTCACTTCTGCCAACATGGGGATGTCCCCAGACCCCAATAGAGTTCTAGAATCTAGATAAGCTCTTTTTTATATTTGTACAAAGCTAGCACTTGACCACATAGTTGCTTGATGTTTATCAACTATGCGGTCTACGATGGAGCGCGCTTGCTTATGAAAAGCCTGTTAATTCTGGCCTTGAAGAGCCCCAAGTTTTATTGTGTGCGAAAGACTAATCCAGGCAGAGAGTTCCAATCCCGCGCAGTCTCCGTATCTCGAATCTTACCCACCAAATATAGCAAAACAGTTATGAAGTGCTACTTAAATGTGGTCTCGTGTGTGGAGGTAAATCACCAGACGAAGAAAAAAAATTGGTGATTCGGTAGAAGGGTGGCCTTGAGTGGTTCAATGCCAGTTTCATTGGAACAAAACACAATTTTATACAATTTCCATTAATCTTTAAAATAATTTTGCTACAGATTGCATGATATTTTATTGACTTCTGAGTCTCGCAACCTCATTTTCAAAAATATTACGTAGTCAACTATTTATTAATCAGATGCTTTATACCACGAACGCTAAAAACCTTCCGTATTAATGAAAAATTGATATTTAAACAAGTTATTAGTCGAAAAGCTCGCCACAGACTAAAATTAACGACGAGAAAAACAGCAGCTAGGGACAGTGGAAAAAAAAATACGATTTTAATTGTACCTTTCGTAATCTGCTACATAACGGCTAAGAGCTGTTACAGGAAAAAATACTCTAAACAATAGACAGTAAAGTCTATTTTTAGTAGCACGGAGATTTGTCAGATAAAAAAATAAGCCTCGCGTACACCAGGTATAATTGCTGGTCTGTGACATAATTACTATGTGTGGATAAGCGTACTCTGTCTTTTTTTTTTATAATATTTCGTAAAGAAAAAATGTACTACTTACCGGTGGGTCGATTTTTTTCGTCGGATCAAATGTTTTGGCTTTTAGCTTAGATAAGATAAGTGTTAGACTGCGGTCTGTATTACAAGATGCCTGAGGCTAATTGTCTGTTCTTTCTACAAGGTTTTATTTATCTTGGAATATATTTTGTAACATTTGAAAACTTAATGGATGTTAACAAAATATTATGAATGCGAATTGAGGTATATTGAATCATTGTTTATCTCGCCTTAACAAATATTGTGGAAAAGGTTTTTTTGGAAATAACATTATACTTTTAAACCTGAAAAATCACAATTCATGTTAACGATAAGATCAAATGATTATGAAGGCAAGAGAAAAACGACCGAAAAAAATAGTTTACACAATCATTCTATTAAACATTTTGCAATTACGATCATTTTCGTAATGAGCAATTAGGGCAAAAAAAAAGAAAAGCGGTGGTTTGCCGCCTTTTTCTTTTTCAAACTATCTCATAATTTGACAGTTCGACATGCGCGTCTCTCAAAATTAACTCATTACAAATCGACCGTACAAAATGTTACTGATAAAGCAATCAGACATTAATCTCAGACCAAAAATATCCATTTTTTCCTGACGTAATATAAATAAATAAAAAATGTACATAATTGAACCTACAATTCGATTTTAATTTTTACATTAGATTTTCCTTAACGACCATAGACTGTCATGGCGTCTCCCGCCAACGGTGCGTTCGGAAACGTCCAATCGGATTCGTAACCGATTGATTCGTCATGTGTCACCGTGTAGAATGAATAATCGTCACTACGTATGAAGCAAGTTGTTCCGTGGGACGCGAGACGGGCCTTGGAACGAGTAGAAGGGTCATTGTGGTTTTTAGGCTGTTGAGTGTTTGCAGTCTTTGCCTTACTTTGCGTATTAAGAAAAAATAATTATATTTGCTTTGTTTCGAAACATTTTTGGAGCTTATACGATTTTGGTAGGTTTTTTAGTTTTCATTTAGGAACACAATTAATTGGTAAAAAATATAAACGTGTCTGGTGTCAAGATAATATTAAAATGTAACACAAAAGTTTTTTTTACATTAAATCATTTTATTTTAATATAGGTATGTAATAAAACATAAAACATTACTATTGTTGTAAATTAAAAAAATATTTGGGCATAAATTTATCTCATTAACTATTTATTTATGTTAATCTTGTTTGTATTGTATTATTTACAACTACTACAAATCGGTACAAAACTGTAATAATTATTTAAAGTTACAATAAATATCACAATAATTTCAACATAATTTTCAGAGCTCAAAAATAAGTCACACATAAAATAATATGAGCATCAATCAACCAATCACAAACATATTTTTGATATTATTATTAACTTTCTCAACCGCGCTAACAAGAAGCGTTCGTTACAAAAAATGTTTGCCCTCTCTAAACATGCTTAGCTCTACTTCTGTTAACGGTATAAAAAGTAAGGTTGAGTTAATTTTATTATAATTTAATATTTCTCAGTTATTGTCTGTGCCGCAGCGCACTTTGATGAGCCCGCATCGATATTTGTTAGTGTTGTTGCGTAATGTTGACGTTTTATCGATGTTTTTTTTGTTGGCAACATAGTGTGGCAATTTGTGGCACGGCATGAAAGAGGCCTACGATCAGCAGTGGTCGGAGACGGGCGCAGGGCTGTTGAGTTGACTTGAAAGTGTATAAAGTTTTTTTTCAGTCTCCAAGGAACAGTGTTTCGAGTCAAAAGTACTGTTTATTGCCTCAATGGGTCTGTTTTTTTGAATTCTCAGGCTTAAATGCGAAAGTTGTTAGTCCGATTCCCGTTTTGAATCTGGTCGGTAGAAGGAGTTTTTTCGTGTTTGTCTGCCTAACTACTAGTCCCAATAAAGCTATATTTGGGATCCAGGTCGCTTGAAATTGAAGTTTTAAAATCTGAGGAGACTAGTATGGTACCTATCAAATTTTAAGCGATAAGTTTTTGATGACCCTCGATAAAATAGACCATTGTGGAGTAGCCTCAATTATTGTAGTGGTACAATATAAAAATATGCTGACATAATATTCAATCACGTTTTATACTATAGAAAGAAAGGGAAGAATTAATCTAAGCATTTCTTCGTTACGCCATTGAATGTATATTTCAATTCAAAAACTTGTCATTTATTTATATAGGTTACGGGGACATTAATTTATGAAAATTCCGCGTATAAAAGGATCGTAAAAATAATATTATCTAATAACCACCTCGTAAAATAAACATTTAATTACTTACTCATTTAATATAACTTGTCATTAAGCTAAACAGTAAATTAAAATTATTGATACTAAATTTTATATAACGAGTTTTATGGAAACCTAAAGATTTATCAATGTTCGGTTCTTTTGTGTGTAATGGGCTATAACAACTCTACTAGTTATTTGGGTATGTGTGCTTTAGTTACCAAACATTTTAATATGCATGTAGTGTAAGTTAAAAAAATCTTTATATTACATACATATATAACGTTCCTTGTTGTGCGATGATTAAAAAACTATAATTTTGGCATTTACATACAAACACTATTATGTAGCAGTAAAAAAAATGGTATTTACACTAACTGTCAAGGCACATCAAATCACAGTGGCATGTTCACGACAAAGCGAATAGTACCTTCCGGGCGATTGTGCGCCATCTTATATTATGAATATCTCTTTAGTAAACGTCATAAATGATATTTTAACTAGTTTCTTAAATAGAGTAGGTATTGTGTTGTGCATTATGCATTACGTTCTCAATAATAATATTAGTAAGATTTTTTATCGATAAGACACAGCACATCACTACTCCTCTATCATCTATTCTCCGATTCAATTCCACATTAAAACGAGAAAAAAAGCAGAGAAACTATACAATTCCGGCCTGTGCCTGACAAAAACTCAACAGCCTAACGTCAGTTGTTATGCCTAGAACTTCATTAAGACTTAACAATCTATCATACAAATTCACACCATAATCTTACCTTGTTAAAGTTTATTTTTTACTAGCAACACTCTTACTACTTTTTGCAACAGATAATAAATCAAAGCATTTGTCTAGGTGCTGTTTATGATCCATTGTTTTCTCTCTCGCGTTTTAAAACTTAATTTTTTTGTCTCTGGATTAGTTTAAGGTCAAGCTTTTTTGTTTTATCGAGGGAAAAACGGTATGATTGATCGAATTTACATTACGGAGATGGGGTTAGTTAAATAAGTGTAAAAAGTACGCAAAGTTACGTCAGTTTGGTAAATTAAGTGAGCTATTTGTTTTAAAAGGTATTAAAGATGTAATGTGTATTTCAAAATACACATTACATCTTTCATCCCCACATTTATATTCCACACAATCCATTTACTTTTAATGGATCAACTTACTATTACGAGCACAAAATATATTTATAAATTAGAGCCTCATATGAAATATAAAAAAAACCTTCGGTAGGTATTAGTTTTCATTACAAATTATACAAAAAATAATCACAAAATCAATGCGGAAGTTTAATTATTATGTGTAGGTTTTTTTGATACAGTTGTTCAAATTTGATATAATCTTATGGATCACGAGTAGGTATATTTTTTACGGAAAACAGTGCAAAGCTTCACAAACTTTAGTTTTTCTTAAGCTTCTACATCAAACATACTTGACTACCATACTTGACCATAACTCACTATTTCGTCATATCCACTCCCATACCTAACATCGTTCGTCACAGGCTCCGTATTACGAATTACGGCCACATCCATCATTCGTTGACGGCCGTCGACAAATGAGTTTTTTACACAGCGATCGGTGCGTGGGGGCGATTTAGTTCTCTTTTCGAAATTAGAACCGCTCTATGATTGTGCTAGTGCCGCGACATAAAAAAGTTACGTGTTTTGACGTAAGTTAAGGCGGGAAAGATTTCAAAATGGCAGCAGTTGTGATTGGCGAGGTGTGATTAAAAATAAAATGTACCTACTTAATAAACAAAAGAAAGAGCGCTAAATCTTTACGTATTTTTGATTAGAGACGTTAAAATTAGATAGAGTGTTGGCAACGAATGTAGCTTAAATTCAATTGCCATTTTTAATACCAATCTTGGAAATTGTGTTACGATTTTTTATTAACTAACAACATTTCTTCATACCGCGCCGTTGGCCAGAAATACTAAGGCAAGGTATTTAGTTAGCAAAATTATATCAGACACTTGATTAAGGGTACTTGGAACACTGACCAGTAAGAAAGACCACTTGTTTAACAGATTAAAAAATAAAAATAAAGAGAAAAATATCTTTTTAAAAGCGATCCGGCCACGGTAAATACAATTTGAGCCGTTGATTAGTTTTCTTTAATTATTACGAAACGAAGAGGCGTGACCGATTCTATGGAGAATTTTGTGGGAAAATACGACATGAGTCTCGTTCTTGTATGGGACCTGTTTTTGAACGCTATGGCATGGTCGAAATACCTTGGAGTAACGGTTACGACGCGAAACGTCCTAAATTCGAGGCCCGGCCTAAGAAAGTAATTTTATTGATACACGTTTATGGGTTTTTGTACGCCTTCAAAGCATTTTAGGTAATAGGTACTAGCCTTCTGCGCGCGGTTTCACCCGCGCGTAATTTCTTTTTTCAAATATCCCACATTTTCGGGATAAAAAGTACCCTATGGCACTCGGGGATAGTGTAGCTTTTGAACAGTGAAATAATTTTTCAAATCGGTTCAGTAGTTTCGGAGCTCAATACAAACAAACAATCAAATCTTTCCTCTTTATAATATTAGTATAGACAGTATAGATGAACATCGACTATCGTGGACTATCGGTATAAGTAAGTGCAAAAGTATTCGAATTCGCGTTCCATAATTTTAGAACAATTTGTTATTTATGTAGGTAGGTGGATAAATTATATTCGAAATAAATGGATTTCAATATGCAGAAAAAAAGAAAAACAGAAAAAAAATACAAATACAAACAGACACCACTTACATATTTAGTTAGCTAATTAGACCATAAATAGAATATAAAATTAGTAAAGGAATTCAAGTTCTGCCAACACTTATATTTACTTAAAAATACAAATATTAAAATGTTACTATGCACTTATCTCGTTAAACCATCGCCGCAATAGGTCAAATACCATCCAATTAAAAACAGTAAAAAAAACTTTTTTGGCGCCAACCTTTCCGACCATAGACTCTGCCAGTAGTTCTCAAACTGTGCCTCGTACATCGTATAAACTAATATTAAAAAGAGGAAAGATTTGTTTCAAGTTTGTATCGAATAGGCTCCGAAACTACTGAACCGATTTGAATAATTCTTTCACTGTTACAGCTACACTTTCACGGCTACACTATCCCCGGGTGACATAGGGTACTTTTGATCCTGAAAATGTGAGGGAAAGGGGGGATATTTGAGAGAAGAAATTACGCGACCTCTGGTGTAATAGCCGACTTTTCGACCATTACACCAAATGGCTCGTCGATATTATATCCAAATATGACATATTGAACATTAGACCCTGAGTAAAGCCGATCTAATTGAGATATTTAGTGGATAATTGGATCTCCTAGAGTGGTTCAAAAAAATATGAAGGGAGTGGCAGTACCGGAAAGATTGGGAACCCCTGGACTCCACAGTCTACCTTTCAACAAATAGGTCATTCTACGTACATAAAATAGAAGCTGGACCAATAAGGCTACCGCCAAAACGCATAGTCACCTATTCAAACGTTAAGAACGATGACTTTCGTATTTCGAACACACGCCCGTGATTGGCTGTCAAACATCACCCGCCAGCCAATGGCGGCTCGTCAATTGTCATGACTTGCGGTTTTCAAACAATTGTCTTAAAAAACGTTCGAGATTCGAAAAAAATCGGGCTTCCGTTAAAGTGGCATGGCTCCTGCGTTTTTTTATTGTTCTTCGCGCCTTTTGTTAGTCATTGACGTCTGTCGATTTTTTTAGTGTTCGAAATTCGAATGTGGATTAAAAAAATGGTGCGGCTTGTTCACACGAGGAGTTTGAGTGTGATATGGCAAAGGAATTACTGTTATAAGGTCTGGCAGTTATGATTTTTTTACCAACCTCATAAAAAGTTTCGGAAAATGTACAATAGTACAGATAAATGACTAATGGAAAATAATTGCTAGAGTTACGAATCAAGTAAAGTTTATGTCACTCTGTACAAACTCATAGCGACCAGTTCAAACTATTTCATCGAGAGAATCTTTCCCAGCAATTTGACAATATAGCTCCGGTTTTTGGTGACCAAACGAAGCGCAATAGCAAAGCTAGAACTCAAAGTGGGTAGGAAGGTGAAGTGTCCCTCAATGGAATAGGCCGCATTGGCATTACCATCAGGTGGTTGCGTGCCTGTCTGCCAACTGAACTGGTTGAGCCGGCCCATTTTGAGGAACTGTCTGCAATACGGTTCTTCCAAGGCGGTGGGACATTTTTTTAATGCTATAGGCGGCAAACGAGCCAGCGGGTCGCCTGATGCCTGCAATCACCGCCGCCCATGGACATCTGCAACACCAGAGGGATCGCCGATGCGATGCCGGCCTATGGGAGAATGGGGGGTGTGGGCCTCCGGCACTCTCACAAACCAGACGAAACACAATAGTAGTCACTATTATTTCACGCTGGTGTTATGTGAGAGGGTGGTACTTCCCCGGACGAGCCGGCCCATTCGTACTGTAAGACGCCATCAATGGCTCTACCAGTACAAACATAAACAAAACTTAACTTTTTTGTGTGGGCATAGACTTTCGGCGGATCAAACACACCGGTTTATGAATCACCAAAGACAATTGTCAATTAATGTGTGTCGTCTTTATCAGAAACAATTGAGATGGACGACACTAAGCTGAATTTATTGTGAATTGATTGGTAGCAATTTTCCAATTTATCTCTTAATGAGTCTCGTGTTTTTCACCTAGTTTTTAAGTCTTAAGGTATTCTATCATCATCTCAGCGAACTCCTGATTGCATCCAGTATGGATGCTCAGGGTTCGCTTCGACTATGATCCTAGATTTGACAAGCCTGTTTATTACAAAGGAGCGATTGCCATCTGACCTTTGTAACCCTTACAAGGGAAACCAGACCTACTTGGAACATAGTCGGGTCGGGACCAACGGTTTAACGTGCCTTCCGAAGCACGGAACCATCATTATTTTCAGACATTCAGGTGATTCAAGCCTGCAATGTCCGAACCAGTTGGCAGACAGACAAGCAGCCCACCTGATGGTAAGCGGCCACTGCGGACTATTCCACTGAGAGACACTTCGCCTGGAAGCGTCGCTCAATGTGCTGCCAGACTGTAGGCCCTTCTGATCTTCTAACCTTTGATTTCAAGTGTACTGGCTCCTACATTAATACTGCCGAAACAAGCTGTTATGGCGGTAGATTTCACCAGTTTTTGAAATTTATCATGCCTATTGGTTCTCGCGATCGGGTTTAGAAAATCGGGTAGGAGCACAGGAATCTTATCAGCGCAGGATGGCGCACAGTGGCGCGGTGGCGCCACCTGCGGGTCGTTAGCGTTTTACTACTCGACCTGATCTGGTACAGGCGCCGACAGAAGTACCTACTTTTTTTTTTCGGAGGACAAAAGCAAGTACAATTTTTTTTTGTAAATACATACATTATCTATGTGTAAACACCCAGACCGATACAAATAGACATGTTCATGCACACAAATGTTTAAAAGGTTGACTGGCAGAGAAAGAGAATGCCATTAGGCATTAGGTCCGCCTTATGTACTCTTGATTGTGCATTAAAGTTTAAAACAAATAAAAAAATAAATGTTTGTAGCGTGCGGGGATCGAACCCGCAACCTCTGGTGTAATAGCCGACTTCTCGACCATTACACTAAATGGCTCGTCAAAAGAATGCTTGTATGCCCCTTAATCGCAGACTAGCGAGACCTTCGGCCATGTGTGGGACTCGGGACTTAAGCGTCCCACTACCCACTAAACACTCCCGGGTTCTCCTTCACACCCGAAGAGGTCGACCCGGTGCCCGCCTTGCAGTACACCGGGGCACTGGTCAATAGCCACAAGGATAAAAACAGCTTGTCCCAATCGGGTGGGGAGTTTAGTGGGTAGTGAGACGGTCTAGTCCCGAGTTGTTTTAATGCATTATTAACAAGTAACTTTGTATAAGATAAAGGCGGTTTTTTGGCAATGGAACTTTGGAACATTATTAGTATAAAACTATAATTTGTTTAAGTCTTTTTTATAAGGACAGAAAAAGGGTTTACAAATAAGAATATCTATAAAATCATAAATTGTTTTGTATTAAATATACCTACGTATATGCTATTTGTTATATTTTCATGCATTCATAATTTATATTTAATTTTCTTTACAGGTACGAACCGTTCGAAAATTTACCACAAATTTCTTCTAGATTGGTAAGTTATTTGCATTTAAAATATCCAATCAATTATACACGAATATTAAAACAGAGAGAAAGTAAGAAGCGTACAAAATTAATACCAGAAGTTGACGAGCCATTTGGTGTAATGGTCGAGAAGTCGGCTATTACACCAGAGGTCGCGGGTTCGATCCCCGCACGGTACAAACATTTTGTGTGCATGAACATGTCTGTTTGTATCGGTCTGGGTGTTTCTATGTATAATATGTATGTATTTACAAAAAAAAAAGTATATAAGTAATGTTTATCCGTTGTCTAGCATCCATAGCACAAGCTAATGCTTAGTTTGGGGCTAGATGGCGCTGTGTGAATAATGTCCAGAGATTTATTTATTTATTTATTTTATTTATATAACTTTATTCTTAAAATTCTGTATTAACACTTTTCTCTCCACCTGTATCTTAGTATCTCGTTTGCTCAAACATCGGTTCTCGCTCTCAGAGGCGTTACGCATTCAATAATACCAGACGCCCCGATGGCCTAGTGGACGCGAACGGTACTAGGTTCGATTCCCGGTTCCTAAATATACGAGAATATTATGCCTATTTAGATTAGAACTCTTTTCATGCCACATAATTATAGGTATCTTTTAAAGCATTTTTTAAAATTTAGTTCTTTTAAAAGCAATTATTACTGATTTGGTGTAATAGTTGAGCAGTTGGCTGTTACATCAGAGGTCGCGGGTTTGATTCCTGCCCGGTATAAATGTTTTTGTGTATGAATAATTTATGATTGTTTGTATTTGTTTGAGTGTTTCTTTGTACAATTAAAAATGAATAACTATGGTCTAGATTCTAGGTTATCGAGTTTTAACCCTATAAATCAAAGCAAAAACATCGTCAAACTGACTCATAATGCACTAGAAATGCAGCGAATGCAATTTTCACATACAAATGAAATATGATGTCGATTGCGTTAGTGTTGCAGTGCCAGTACAGTCAGCTTAGAAAAAAGTGAAAGGCCATCACTCATTCATTCTTTCCTTTTCTATGATAGTATGGCGAAGCTTTCTGGTGAAGTTTTCCTTA
The DNA here is from genome assembly GCA_949319885.1 of Mecyna flavalis. Classification (NCBI taxonomy): domain Eukaryota; kingdom Metazoa; phylum Arthropoda; class Insecta; order Lepidoptera; family Crambidae; genus Mecyna; species Mecyna flavalis. Next base: position 4,502,990 of record OX439420.1, on the reverse strand, counting down.
TATACTTTTTTGTAAATAAATATACATCGAGATCAAAAGGTGTTGGTCCCGGCTAATATTTATTATATTAAAGACATTAGTCGTCAAGTCTAGTCAGAGGCCATTTGGCGGCTTGATAACATCTGCCAAAGGTTGGTCACTTGCCTTACGCACCCCTCCACCAACCCGCACTGGGCCAGCGTGGTGGAGTATGGCCCACACTGTCTCACAATTGAGATAAGGCCTGTGTCCCAGCATTGGGAACGCATATAGGCTGATGATGATGATGATGATGTGATTTATGGACGGCCCCTAACTTGATGTCAATAATAGAGAACTTTGTCTTGCAGTGGAACATTAATAGGCTGATATTTTACTTCTATTGATTATAAACAGCAGTGTACAATGCTAGTATCTACAACCATCGCTTGGTAGATAGAATTTTCCCTTGGCACTTTTTGCCAGCCTTCTGTGCGTACTAAATCATGCTGAGAGTATTGTAACCATGAGTTTTTATTAACACAGTACACTTAACTTTTTTAAGTCAGAGGCGGCAAACGAGCTAGCGTGTCGCCTGATGGTAAGCAATCACCGCCGCCCATGGACATCTGCAACACCAGATGGATCGCTGATGCGTTGCCATTCTAAGGGGGGGTACCTACTTTGGACATTGAACTAGCTCGTATCAGGTAGTTTTTCTTCGAACCTATTAAAATAGTACACGTATTAAATTTAGACTTTTTGCTATTTCTCCTTCAAGCGACCTACGCTTGCACCATGATCCAGTTACTACATTGGAGCCACTGCAATCTGACCTCTTTACAATTTGACAGGGAAACAATAATAATTTGATCATTGCTACACAGCCATTCGTCTGTCAAGTTTCCTCGCAATGTTTTCTCGCTAATTTTGCGATCCTTCTTGGGTCCTGCCTGTATTCTTCAATGGAATAGGCCGCATTGGCCACTTACCATTAGGTGGGCTGCGTGCCTTCCTGCCAACTAACATAACTTAAAAAACATCTGACACAATCAATCAAAAATGCGCTAGAAGAATCTAATTCGCGCTATGGCAGTAACTGTCTGCACTATCTTATTATTAACAACACTTCACGTCAGTTGTACATTAGACACCTAGTTTATAAAATTTTCCCTAGTATAAACTAACTTCAAGTAACCTTCATTGCACATTGTACAATATCCTGCGAGCAACTCAACGGATGGCCACCGTACACTCCCATATTACCATACAATGGACCCGTCCTTGAATAGCGTTATCTGGTTATCACTACCTTCCTATTTCACGTTAATACCGATTAAAACACTCTTGTGTTCGTTAAGAACAAGATTTGTTTGATAAAGTTGGTATTTTTAACAATAATTGAGAGTGAAATTTGAGTGAAATAGCTTCATAAAATTAGGTTAGTTTGACCGCCTCCGTGGCACAATGGCTAAGCCACGTATAAAACGTACAAATAAGAAACCACGTATAAGAAAATAAAAAAATAAAACCCGGAGGTCGTGGGTTCTATTCCGGCCTTGGGTCTGGTCGGTGGTAGGACTTTTTCAGACTCCGACTGGCTAGCTACCACAGGTGAAATCTGCTGCCATAACAGCTCTGGCTTTGTTCAGTAGTATTAATGTGGGAACTGGGAACCAGTTCTAAGTTAACCGTCCCTCAATGGAATAGGCCACAGTGGCCGCTTACCATCAGGTGGGCTGCGTGTCTGTCTGCCAACTGACCTATTATAAAAAAAAAAACCAGTACACTTGAAATGAATGGCTCTAAGATCTACGGCGGACTTCAATTATTCGTATTTTTAAAAAAATATTTGTATGTATTTGCGCAGTTATATAAGTTATTAGAATTTATATAAACCGTGGAAAGAGTGACAGAACGGGTCGGGCAGGATGTAGTGTCGAAAGGGAATGTTCCTTTTGGCACTGTGGGTTTTGCTGTTTGTAATAAATCTTGCTTTATTTAAAGATGCAACTACTACGCTAGAGGTCTCAGGCTCAATTATACATCCTTAGGAGGGAGTCAGACTTGGTGTTGTGACACCGAATGATAAGTGGACATGAATTGTTTACAGTATGGATCTACTCTATTTTCTATTCTACTTCCTCTACTCTCTATTTTACTAAAACAAATGTATCCAAGTCTAGTTTTTTTGGCAGTAAGTTATGATAATAATAATGTCCTTCTAGCCGAGTTTCTTGACTATAAATAAAATGTAATAAATATCTCAGGACATTATTCACACAGCGCCTTCTAGCCCCAAACTAAGCAGTAGCTTGTGCTATGGGTGCCAGACAACGGATAAACATTACTTATATACTTTTTCTTGTAAATAAATACATATTATACATAGAAACACCCAGACCGATACAAACAGCCATGTTCATGCACGCAAATGTTTGTACCGTGCAGGGACCGAACCCGCGACCTCTGGTGTGATAGCCGACGAAGTCGCGACTTCTCGACCATTACACCAAATGGCTCGTCTAAGTATAGTGTCGATAGAGTGATCAAAAAACAGGCAGCACTTAAGAGCAGTGCGGAACAAGCCAGATCTAGCGATAGTCTAGGATCTAATATCCCGTCGCTAACAGCCGCCATGACTCGCGGTCCCGGGTTCGATGACAGGTACTGATCGATCGCTCGTGATAACTCACTTGTTTATAACTAGTGGTTAATTTAACTTGTGATTTTCATGGGATACTACTTGTAAAAAAGTTTTACTAAGCATAAGTAAGAGTGTATAGTATAACCAAATTTTTAAAACGTTACAATAAAACGAGATAACAGTACTTATACAGGGCTAGTAAACTTAATTTTACAGGGTTACCGTAAACAATTTTAAGTATTTATACATTAGTATCGCATAAACCATTTTATAAGGCAAAGGGTACCGCGAGGATGGATCTAGTCTTTTAATTATTATTAAAATGATACAGATCAAGTTTTCCTGTTAATTACTGTCTAATAAACAGACGGACTGCCTTATTTATCTAGTAGCAAGTTGGAAGTGGCCGCCATAGAGTTGCGACCGGCAACTGGTGACAATTGCATACAAAGTTTTCGAGATAGCCTACTGACGGCTTTATACATATTGTATTCTAAGGGCTTGTTTTAGCAGTCTTGTTATCTTCTCTATGATATCTTCTCTTTTTAAATTTGACAAAAGAGCGTAAATAGCGACGTTAGAACCATAGTGATCCAAGTCACATTTTCAACTTTTTGAGAAAACGAGGGAAACGCGTTTGGATTTGTTCCTGAAATTGTCATATTTCAAAGTGACCGATATGAGTTTCCTTATGAAAATTGCTAGCACTTGGATCAGTGTGGCATGAAAAATATGTCTTTTTTTGGGATGTTAATAACAAAATATCGATTTTGACAAAAATGTCACTTGGATCACTATGGTTCTAACGTCGTCAGTAGCGTCATGCCGCAGACATTCCCTGCCTGTCAGTCGAAATGGGCCGGCTCGACCGGGGAAGTACCACTCTCACACAGATGATCAACATTTTAGTGAGGAAGAAAAAACATCGGTCATAGAAATTAATTTCTATGAACTGATTGTATCATAGAAATTAACTTCTATCGAGTCCTAGCAGAAAACCGACGTTAATTCCGTTAATTCCTTAACATAATTATGTGTAAATAGCTTTGCTATTGCGCTTTGTTAGCTACCGAAACCTCTTCTTTCCTCCCCATCCCCATTCCCCATAGCCCATTCCATATTCTTTCATATGCGGGTAAAGTTTCTCTGACTACCTCCTTATCTTTTGACTGCCTCCGTGGAACAGTGGCTAAGCCGCTCGGGTATAAAACCCGGACGTCGTGGGATCGATTCCCGCCAAATGTCTGGTTGGTGGTAGGACTTTTTCAGAGTCCGACTTGCTAGCTACGACCCCCACAGTTGAAATCTCAATCAAAATCAAAAATCAAAATATTCTTTATTCATGTAAACTTGTATCAAGTATTTATGAATCGTCAATTACAGAGTGACTCTACCACCGGCTTCGGAATGCAGTCATCTGCCGAGAAGAACCGGCAAGAAACTCGACAGTTTCATCGCCAAAGAAATTTATACAACAATGATCTGCCGCCATAACATCCCTGGCTGTGTTCCAGCAATATTAATGTGGAAGCCAATACACTTGAAAAAAATGGCTCGAAGATCAGATGAGCCTACAGTCTTGCAGCGCATGCGACGCTTCCTGATGAAGTGTCCCTCAATGGAATATGCCTCAGTAACTGCTTACCATCAGATGGGCTGCGTGTCTGTCTGCCAACTGATGTGGTATAAAAAAAAACACTTAGTTGGTGTCTATGGGCGGTAGTGATCACTTACCATCAGGAGTCACACCTACCTACACGTTTGTCTCCCTCTTTCATTAAAAATTTATTACGAATACCAAAGTCGCCAAACGCAACTCTGTGGCGACCCATCGAATAGTTGTAAAGTACTTATCAAAGTTAGCAATCGGTTCAATTAAACAACTAATTAAGGTCTAAGTTTAGAACTTAAACTAATGTTTGAGTTTTTCCTAGTTAGCCGGTGGTAAGAATTTAATTGCTTAGGGGAAAGTTATGGTCTCTGTTAAACAGTATGTTTTTACAAACTGCTTTGTTAAATATTATTATTTTAGGCTATTTTTTGTTCTTTTAAAAGTGAAAGATCTGCCTAGATCGACTATGCTTGGTGACCATTTATATTAATATTAAAAAGAAGAAAGATTGATTGTTTGTTTGTTTGTATTGAATAGGCTCCGAAACGGCTGAACCGATTTCAATAATTCTTTCACTATTGGAAAGCTACACTATCCCCAGGTACTTTTTATCCCGGAAATGTGGGGGAAGGGGGCATATAAAAAAATAATTTTGGTCTAAGAATAGTTCGGGAGCTGAAGTGACATTGCCACATTTTTTCTGGAATAATAGGTATCGCATATTTCTCGCAGGCAAAGGAAGGATAGTATGATTAATCAAATTAAAATTCTTCGAAATGATGTCAGGACCACATTGACGAAAAAAGGCCATAGCATCCATGCTATGGCCTTTTTTCGTCATGTCCACATGGTATTAGCTGTCCACAGCTACTTAGTGTTGTTTCTTAGTGTTGTAGTATTGTAAAACGTAGTGAAATCGAATATTTAAAAATGGCAATAAAACTGTATTGTGAATTAAGAATTCTCTCATATGATAGTTGATAAAAAAGCACGAATTTACATCTTTATTGCATACACAGGCCGCCATTACTCATCCAGTTAAACGTCCTAAGAACAGTCTACGCACAATTAACTTTAAACCTTATACGGTAGCAGAAAAAGTTCAAAATTAACCGCACACTGCGCTCAGAAGAAAATATACAACTACTCTTTCTCAAAGCGTGTACACGAGAGTATTTTCCAAATGAAATAAGTCTTTATTTGTATGACGTCAAAGTCTGATTTAGTTTAGAGTAAAGCGTTTGTAATGTTATGAAAATAAATACAAAAATGACAATTACTAATAGCATTTCGCAATTTAGATAAAGTTGGCGGGTACAAGCTGTATGAAACCATAAATTGCAACTTCATCGGGTATCGGTTACTGTGAATAATCATACTAAATAATTACGCAGTAAGTGCGTAAACACAGGTGACCTTATTCCCTCACTCTCACACGGTGGGACAGCAGTCTGACACGACCGAAGAGAGATCAGGCACAAGACCAACGGCTTAACGTGCTTTCCGAGGTACGGTCAACAGCTCATCACCGGTTAACACTTGCAGTTCGATAATAGCACTTATGCCCCCGACTAAGAGTGGTACAAAGTTCAAAGTGTTACGTCTGACGTGCTTTTGACTGTACGAGACCTTCCGTGTTTTACACCGTCAACTTCCAGACTCTGGACTGTGATTGAGCATTTTCCGAACAGAATAAATTAATAATCACTAATTTTCCGAATCCGATTGGCTAGTTACCCCCTCAGATGAAATCTGCCGCCATAACAGCTCTGGCTGTGTTCCGGCAGTATCAACGTCTGAGCCAGTAGGTAATATACTTGAAATTAGGTAATCAGATGAACCTACAGCGTGACACAGCACATTATGCGATTCTTCCTGTATTTTTTTCCTTTTGTAGTGGTAGAGCCATGCTGTTTAACAGAAGGATTGGGCCGGCTCGTCCGGGGAAGTACCACCCTCTCACATAACACCAGCGTGAAATAATAGTGACTACTATTGTGTTTCGTCTGGTTTGACAGAGTGCCGGAGGCCTACCTTAAAAGGCCGGCAAAGCATCAGCGATGCCTCTGGTGTTGCAGATGTCCATGGGCGGCGGTGCAATGTGATTGCTTACCATCAGGCGACCCGCTGGCTTGTTTGCCGCCTCTGACATAAAAAAAATTAGGCCGCTAACCTGCCTCTCTATTAATGTACCACAAAAGACATAGAAAAACCAAGATAAAAATCTAGCTACTTAGTAATAAAATGTGTAATGGTATCATTCATTGATGTAATTCAATGGCAGGTTTAAAATATTCTACAAAAACAATCTTATCATTCATTTGTATGAATATTAGTCTAAATTACCATAAGTATGTCGAGTACAAAAGTTTCTCAAGTGTGAGTGAATTTAAAAATGTTACAAGTATTTTATCGCCTCATCTTGACTTCGAAGTAGCAGATATGGTTTTGCACGCTCCATAACCTTTATTGCATTGCAATAAAGATCATAATCGCTTGCGTTGATAATTATGACTTATTTTGCACTTAACGTTGTTTCATACAAACCGCAAGGGATTTGGGAAATGAATCGCAAGACAAGTATTAAAAAGGTATTTTTTTGCCAATTGATATATCCAGGCAATAAAAGAGATGTTCCACATTTACTATTTTTTACCTGATCTCCTGATTTTTCCTCAATTTTGAAGAATGTGTACCATGTGCAGGCCGGATATGGAACATCTCCTTTGTAGAGTCAAAAGCACGTCAGACTATACTCTTATGTCGGGGGCATAAGTGCTATTATCGAACTGCAAGTGTTTACCGTGATGTGCCGTTGACCATACTTAAAGAGACGAAATAGGTCTGGCTGTGTTCCGGCTATTATAATGTGGGAGCCAGTTCAGCCAGTACACTTGAAATTAAAGACTGGAAGATCAGATGAGTCTACAGTCTGGCAGCACATTGAGCGACGCTTCCTGGTGAAGTGTCCCTCAATGGAATAGGCCACAGTGGCCGCTTACCATTAGGTGGGCTGCGTATCTGTCTGCCAACCGACCTAGTATAAAAAAACATGGTAAGTGGCCACTGCGGCCTATTCCATTGAGAGACTCTTAGCCAGGTAGGAGTCGCTCAATGTGCTGCCATGCACAGTAGGCTCATCTAATCTTCGAGCGGAGAATGCATTTAGCGTTAAGTCCGCATTATGTACTCAATTTGTGTGGTCAATAAAGTTTTTATAAATAAATAAATAAATAAATATCCCAGGACAAATATCCCAGGACATTATTCACACAGCGCTATCTAGCCCCAAACTAAGCATAACTTGTACTATGGGTGCTAAACAACGGATAAACATTCCTTAAATACTTTTTTTTTTGTAAATACATACATATTATACATATAAACACCCAGACCGATACAAACAAACATGTTCATGCACACAAATGTTTGTACCGTGCGGGGATCGAACCCGCGACCCTTGGTGTAATGGCCGACTTCTCGACCATTACACCAAACGGCTCGTCAAGCTTTGCAAGCATAAATGCATTCATATCTTCGAACACATTTTAAGGCCTCCTCACGTGTAGGTACACCTCGTATCATCGCCAGAAGCGGAAACGCTGGGCTTGCATACAAAAAACGTCACGCCCCGGTAGACTCGGGCCAAAACATTCCTGTACAGTTAATCTTATATCTGCGTCTTTTATATTCTACCGCAGACAGTCACGTGACTCACCTGATGGTGGCTGGTTAATAGCCAAGGCTGGAACCAGACCGTTCCAATCGTGCGAAATGGGGAAACCGGAGAAGTGGGACGCTTTAGTCTCGAGTCCCATACGCGTCCGCAGGTTTAGTTTTGCCTTTTTTTTAGGAGGAGAATGCGTTTATGCACCATAACCGTAGGCTAGCTAAACCTGCGGCCGTGTGTGGGACTCGAGACTAAAGCGTCCATTACCCACTTAACTACCCCGGTGTCCCCTTCACACCCGACTTGAGAGGCCTCAAGTCAGGGTGGCGCCTATGGAGGGCCACCCGAGAAACGAGATGACCCCCAGACTTGTGGGCCCGGACCAGGGCGACCTGTGCAATGCGGACGTTGGGGAGCTACCCCCGCTCGCAAGTCAACCCTAGGTTTAGTTTGCCTGCGGTTGTGGTGCCTATAGGCATTCTCCTCCGATGAAAAAGAAAACAAATTGTGGCCTATTTCATTAACGGACACTACAACTGGACCAACTCCTTATGTGCTAGTACACTGTATGCTCATCCACTGCGGCCGATTCTATTGAGAAATAGTTAACTAGGAAGAGCAACTGTAGGCTCCTCTGATTTGAGCCTTTGATTTCAAGTGTGCTGGCTCACACATTAATATTGCCGGAACACAGCTAAAGCAATAATTTGGCTACTGTGTCAATTGACAATTATAGAAGTTGGTAAAGTAAAAACATTTGATGTCAAATTGCTGTCCTACTGGGTAAATTGGTGTTCATCCCAGCTGGGTAATCGAATCTGTGGACCGATTCCAACGACTACCATATTATAATTATACTACACTAGAAGCATCTACATTTAAAATACTAATAAAATATACTTACTTACATTGCTTGAGTTCACCTGCGTTTACTATGAATGCATTTTATGCAAGTCACGGCTATAAAACTAATGGCACAGTGTCGATAGCAGTAACCATTAAACTACAGAGACAGATGCTTTAATAATAAAAAAAAAAACAAACTAGTACCTTGTTCGCAAATTGCGATGCCCTTGCAGGGCGTCACATAGCGCTATTACTTATGTTACCATCAATATTACCTGTGACATGCAATAACGAATTTGATTTGATTTCATTGCAAAATTCTTTGGAAAAAAGAAACCATCGAAAATCGCAAATACTACCCTACTACCCTGCACCATTATCAGCCTTTCGCAGTTCATTTCTAGACATAGGCCTCTCTAAACGCTCGCAAGCATTATAAATAAAATAAATAAATATTGGACCACATACATTTGTATTTTAAAATAATTGTCATGATATTATTTTCTGGTACTATTATCGACTCTAATATTCATAAAAAAAGTGTTCAAGCTTTTTACTTTGTGTGATCTATGATGCCTTCCTACTTATATTTACGAGTATATTAACATTTTCCGTTAGAAAGTTATCTATAGTTTCTGTTTATATTTGTACTGTGACCCTAATTTAAACTTTTTACTAAGTCATGTATTGTATTACAAAGCGATCTGGATTCGTATAATAAGAATACACTTTTTAGTTGAATACGAGCTTCTTGAGTTAGCATAATTCCACAATTATGTTAATATTAATTGTTTAACCATTTAATTAATATCTTTATCAAGAATGACTAGTCGTTACTGTTACAAAAAGTAGTGAATTTTTATCACATAAATATTAATAATATCGAGAAGTCCAATATTACACGAGAGGTCGTGGGTTCGATTCCCGCACAGTACAAACATATCCGTTTGTATCGGTCTGGGTCTTTCTATGTTTATTATGTATGTATATATTTACAAAAAAGTATATACGTAATGTTTGTCCGTTGTCTGGCATCCATAGCACAAGCTAATGCTTAGTTTGGGGCTAGATGGCGCTGTGCGAATAATGTCCAGAGATATTTATTTATTTTATTTACCTACTTTGGGATCAGATCAATGTATGAGGTGTTGTCTAATATTTATAATTATTTGTAGTAAAGTATAACCGAAGCTAAAGCTTGGCTAGAATGATTATTAATGAATGGGAAACTAGACCGGATTATATTAATAAGATTTAATCAAACTCAAAGACAGTTCCTCAGATAGTTAATGTAAAATGGAAATAATAAATTAGAACTGATTTTATGTACGATATAGTTAGTACCAGTATCTACGTTATTGCGTAGTGAATGACTCATTTTGCATCTTGTAGCGTTAACATAAATCTAGATGCATTTTAAGAGGAAAACGTTGAAGCGTCAGCAGAAAAATATTTTTCGAATTATTATTTTTTGTGATAATAAACTCACCGGCAATGAAACTTGGCCACTGGGCTTTTTTCATACAAACATGGTCACTCAGCGAACGAACGAACGAACGAACAGCGTTGAGTTCGGTTTATTGTTTTTCCTTTTTGAGAAAATTGAGCGGTTTTTTGCAATTTTTGAAACTGTGATTCGACAATTGGGCGTTTGGCCTCTCCAATTGACGTAATAATCATTGCACAGCTGCAAATAGTTTTCTATCTATGAGACGCTAAAGTGACCATGTTTGTATGAAAAAAGCCCAGTGGCCAAGTTTCATTGCCGGTGAGTGTAGATTTCTTTCTTTTTGTCCCGATCTAGTTCAGGGTATGCTTGCACCACGATTCAGGATTTAGCATGCCCTTTTATTACATTGAAGCAACTGCCATCTTTTTTTGCGTCACCTGCGGCCGTGTGTGGGTGTCGAGACTAAAGAGTCCACTTCCCACTAAACTGCCCCGGTTTCTCCTTCACCCCTGATTGGGACGAGCCGGTGCCAGTCTTGAGGCTATTGACCAGCCGACCTCCGTAATCCCTAACAGGGGAACCAGACCAATTGATCATGGCTACACAGCCATTCGACTGTGCAGGTTTTCTCACGATGTTTTCTCCCACCGACGAGCTAGTGGTAAATACGCACATAGAAAAATACATTTCGACGTTACGTGAAGTGACGGTTTATGACACTCGGGTAGCACGACTCTTCTATATATAAAAAACTCAAAGGTGACTGACTGACTGACTGACTGACATAGATAGATATCAACGCACAGCCCAAACCACTGGACGGATCGGGCTGAAATTTGGCATGCAGGTAGATGTTATGACGTAGGCATCCGCTAAGAAAGGATATCTCGATATTCCCACGGGAACGGGAACCACGCGGGGGCCCGCCCCCGCTAGTAAAAAATAAAATGAATTAAAATTAATCATTATTATTAATATTTAATGTCTGTAATTGCTGACGCTACCTGTCGCAATGACTATGATATTATAGTGTGAATATACTACTTATAGTTGTAGTATATAATATGGCTTCCTGCAATTAATACAAGCTCTTTCGATACAGCCGTGTCTCCTATAACTATTGTATAGGTCTTGCTTAATCATTTCTAGGTCACCTAGGAACTGATGTATTAGTACTGAAGTTAGAATAATTATTATGCCCTAAATTACAGAAAAACAAAAAATGTACTTACTGATAAATACATAATATATGATTATTAGTTTTTTTTATGTCAGAGGCGGCAAACGAGCCAGCGGGTCGCCTGATGGTAAGCAATCGCCGCCGCCCATGGACATCTGCAGCACCAGAGGGATTGCTGATGCGTTGCCGGCCTATGGCGGTATGGGGGTGTGGGCCTCCGGCACTCACACTAACCAGACGAAACACAATAGTAGTCACTATTATTTCACGCCGGTGTGTTATGTGAGGTACTTCCCCGGACGAGCCGGCCCATTCGTACTGTAAAACAGCATGGCTCTACCACTACTAAACTTAGTTAATTTTGTTAACGTTTTATTAACTTTTGATTGAAACAGACTACACAGTGTTTATTGGAAAACGGCGAACGGAGTAAACGTTGTTTACCTTGAAGCTGCCCGAAGTGTTCTATCTCTGTCTCACTTAATAACACAGTAAATATCTATCTCTTTCTTACCGTTACGCAAAACGTAGGTTTAAAGAATGCTGCGTGCTACGATGCCTGTGTATTTTTAATTACAATTTAAATATCAATCTTATGAGAGATTAAGTATTGATTGATGGGAAGTCGTCAGTTCGATTCTTGGTAGAGTCATATTGAAAAAAAATCTAGAACAGAACACGGACCTGAATTCAGGTCCGTGGAACAGAAGTAATTTTATTTACAGCTAAAAATACATTTTCGCAGTTATGCGTTTATCATGATTACTGGCATAGGTTAACAATGTCCAGGTTCGATTCCATTTCGATGCAATGGGAGCTTACGTATTTATTTACATTTTAGACGACCATTACACAGTGGTTATACTTATGAAGTATACAACTTCGATTTCGAGCTTCTCTTAATTTATGGTTTTATTCGTAGATTTTAATGAAAAACACCTGACCGAGAATCGAACCCATATACAAAGGTTTAGTCTAGGTCTGTATCAAATTTCATCAAAATCGGTCTAGTAGTTTAGGCGTGAAAGAAAGAGACAGAGTTATTTCTGCGTTTATAATATTATTACGGACATTTGCAGTAAAATTTATTATTTAAAATGAAATTCTGAATGTTTTAACACAAAATAATGTAATAGTTATTATAGTTCTATACGCAGGTATGCAATAATATATAATAATATATTTAAATAACATTGTCAGAAATACTTATTTAATGTTGATTTAACTGTTAACCCAACACACGGCAACACTATTTGACGTCTGCTGTCAAATCGCTATTATAAAAGCAAGATGGTTGCCGTGTCTTGAGTCAGTCGCTCACTGGAAGCCGTGCTGTTCACTTGTGTTCTATAAGTGTTGTGAAGAAGACGGAATAAAAGTTGATTATATCGCTGAAAGGAGTTATTATTTTTCCTGATCGATTACATCTCAGAAGCGGGATGAATCTGCCTACAAAGTGTAAGTACATTCTAATTTATTGTTTTTTTTCTCTTACTTTAAAAAAATAAAGTTTGTTTCTTTTATCAAAATATAATATTCATGTCAAAAAAATAGAATATGTAATACTGAATAATTCAATAGATATACTGTAAGTTATTAAAAAAATGCTCCATTCCATTTCTCATTTTGTCCCTGCTGGCCACAAAATTAAATGATCCAGTTAAAGTACTTTTAAGACATTTATTATTCGGAAACGTTTATTAAATGCATTTTAATAGTTTCCGTTAAAAGTAAATATATTAAAATATACGCCTTATGCATGTTATGTGTAATTCCTTCTCGAAAATCCTATATCCTGACCTCGCCAGGGCTACTCTCTGGAGGTTTGGTTTTTTTTTACCTTACTTATAATTTTATTTAAAATATACAAATTAATCATGTTGCATTATATTTCAAACCCCGTGACGCGTCGTCCGAGAGGAACGAGCGAGCGCGCGCGATCGCGCAGTACTGTGGAGACGCAGCGTTCCACGGAGCGGAAGCACGCGCGTCCACGCGGTGCTGGCGCAGGGCGCTCTCTCTCGCTGTGGAGACGCGGCGCGTTCCGCGGAGCGAGAGCGCGCGCGTCCACGCGGTGCTGGCGCAGGGCGCTCTCTCTCGCTGTGGAGACGCGGCGCGTTCCGCGGAGCGAGAGCGCGCGCGTCCACGCGGTGCTGGCGCAGGGCGCTCTCTCTCGCTGTGGAGACGCGGCGCGTTCCGCGGAGCGAGAGCGCGCGCGTTCACGCGGTGCCGGCGCGGGAGGCGCTCCAGAGGCGCTCGTGGCCATAGATGGCTACATCTGCTATCGTTTGGTTTTAAATATAATTCAGCTGGTATATTAGGCCTTTGAGTCTCTCAACATGAAAGTACTGGTGACTTGTTTGGTATATAAGTTGAGTTTATTGGTTGAATTTTTGGCTGACATTTTAGATGATTGTGTTGGCGAGGGAGTCTTTCCTGAAAATTATGATGAAGCACAGTAGGGTCTTGCCTTTGTTCAGGTCTGGGAGCGGTCATGACCCCAATGATTTTTGACCTTTTTCTATACTACATTCTATTAGTTAAGTTTTTGAGAGGATCATTAAGTCGGCAGTTGCTGGCGCACTTTGTTACTGTTGGGCATGAAAAAAATCTCAAGTCAACCTGATTATAAGAGTGTACATAATATTCAGGGTGTACACTGCCCAGTCAACAGTCGATGAGATCGAGGGTTCTTAATTTTGTAAACAAAGAACAGGTGACCGATCTAGTAGTTTCACATCGACTGTTGGGCATGCCAAAAAAATCTCAAATCAACCTGATTATAAGAGTGTACATAATATTCAGGGTGTACACTGCCCGGTCAACAGTCGATGAGATCGAGGGTTCTTAATTTTGTAAACAAAGAACAGGTAACCGATCTAGTAGTTTCACATCGACTGTTGGGCATGCCAAAAAAGACTTTCATGTGATTGATATGTCTCAAAGATAGATAGATTTGATATGAATAGGACTATCATGTGATTGATACGTCCAAATTGATGATAACTTTGATATACATAAGACTTTCATGTGATTGATATGTCTACATTGTAGTAGATTTGATATTTATAGGACTATCAAGTGATTGATACGTCCAAATTAATAATAAATTTGATATACATAGGACTTTCATGTGATTGATATGTCCAAGTCCAAATTGTAATAGATTTGATATGAATAATACTATCATGTGATTGATACGTAGTGAGCAATTTAAGATGTGCTCATGATTTTCAGGATGAGCAATATAACAGTGTACATAATATTGAGGGTGTACACTGCCCGATTACCAGTCGATGAGATCGAGGGTTCTTAATTTTGAAAACAAAGAACAGGCAACTCATTTTTTTTTTTAATATAATATGAATATACTGTGTTTCATTTGAAATATTTAATTAATAACTAATGTATATAAAAGATGGTTAGATTCTATGGAACACATAATAATAATAATAATATTCTTTAAAAAGGTGGAAATACAAGATTATGTTTCAACAGTTCTGTTACCCATAACGGGCATGCAATATTTATATTTATAATAATGCTAATGCTTGGAATCAAAATATTCTGTTAAATTATAAAAGACATTTTTAATTAACCAACGTTTAAGTTCACGTTTAAAACTCGGTAAGTTCAATGACTTAATGTGGTAAATGGTTAAATATTTTGGTACCTGCATAGCTAAAACTCTTAAAAAAATGTGGTTGTTAGGCCTAGGTACCAGTACATTATTTTTATATTTGCTGCGTAAAGAACAATGGCAAAGTCCCATACTACGTTTGTCCTGGATAAAAATTGGGGCGTCTATGATTTAAAAAATGCTTATACACTAGTAATTGCATTACATAAACATTTCCAAAAAGAATTTTAACAAACGGTGGTTGCAAAAAAAAGTTATAAGTATTTTTGTACTTTGAGGTTATGTTGGTAATGAAACAAATCCTTGTTTATTTTCTTCTTTTAGTAATTAATAAAATTATTTTTTATTAAAATAGTCATCTTAGAAGCAGTCAGAGGAAAAATAAACAGTCTCCTAAAACATTTATGAGAGTACTGGACCTTTTAAATATCGTCTGTGGCTAAAGTACAAACCGTGCAAGGCCAAAACCTATAAAAAAATAGACTGTCAAACAAATTGCTTTGCAGTTTCCTGCTGTCAAAATAACTTTGGTAGCAGTGTTGCAATTGGCAGATAGTTAAATATTACACGAGACAGCTTTAAAAGTTACATTTTTACCAATAAAGAAACATTACGCTATTTTATGTACGAAGGGAACTTCCACTGTGCTATTTTTAATGATATATAATTTCTAAGTTACACATTGCATTGAAATAAATTATTTTTATTCCTTTTTCTTATTATTGAAAAAATATAAATGTGTTATTTTTTCTAAAGCGGCAACACAAACGCGTAAGATATTAATATTGTAATCAACTGAGAGGTTTTTATAATTCATGATTTAATATCAGCCTTCAAATAAATGTGTTATGATGTAAAAATCTGGCTAGTTAATTCAAATAATCGTTTTTGTATAAGTCAAGTTTTAAGACACCTCAAAAACATGCAGGTATAAAACTGCCATTGTAAAGATGATTTATTCTGAAAGCAATCACTATTTTGCTTAATGAATGAACATATTTCTAATATGTAAATATTTGTTAACGTTAAATATTTTTTTTTCCTTAAAAACATTTCTAAGAGTTTCATCAGAATACATGTTGTAAATAATGCGTAGACATCTTTTTTGTAAAATAAAAGTTGACTGGACATTTGTTCAGTTACCCCAGAAAATAATCCCATAAGTTAAGAGGGGGTAAACTTGACCATAATAAGCTGCTCTGGTAACTTCAGTTGATGTAATTTCAGCTAGTAGTAGTAGAATAGCAGTACAGATAGGGCATAACAATAACTAGATATCTTTTTATTTATTTTAGCGATATGAGTTTTCCAGTTTAAGTGGCAATCAATTTCAACGCCTAGATAATTAATGTGATCTACTTCCTCTATTTCAGTGTTATTTGCTTTGATGTTTAAGGGGACTAATTTTGATTTGTAATTTCTGAATTGAATTATTTTAGTTTTAGTTAAATTTATGTTTTTGAGCCAATCTACTGTTTTATCTAATGTGTTATTTATGCTGGTTTCGAAATTAATATCTTTCCTGTCTGGTATAAAAATAGAAGCATCATCGGCAAACATGATACATTTGTGATCAGTGATATCTGGTAGTTCATTCACATAAACCAAAAACATAAGTGGACCGAGGATACTTCCTTGCGGCACTTCTACGGTAATTTTGACTGGTTTAGATTCAACCTCTTCAAATGTTTTATTCTCTTTTTTTGTTTCAATGACGGTAACTTGTTCTCTATCTTTCAAGTAACAAAGATAAAGATAAAGTAAAAAACAGTAAGCAAAGATAAAGCTACATCACGTATTCCTACTTTTTCCAATTTATTTAAGAGGGTATCATGTACCACGAAATCAAAAGCTCTGCACATATCCACAAAGAGTCCTACACATTTATCTTTGTTATTAAGTGAACCCCATATATCACTTATTATTTTGCAAATAGCTAATGTAGTTGATTTTTACTTTTGAAAACCGAATTGATTTTTGTGTAATATATATCGACTGTGCATCAAAGAAAGCCGATAACCTGTTGTAGAGTACTTTTTCAAAAACCTTGGAAAAACAGGACAGCAATGATATGGGTCGGTAGTTTGTTATATTATCAGTACAACCTTTTTTAAAAAGAGGTTTTATTTTAGCTTTTTTTAATTGGTCAGGGAAAATTCCAGTTTCAATCATTAAATTGATTATATGAATGAGGGGTTCACATAAATGTAAGAAAAGGAAGCTTTTATCACTTGCACTGGGATATTATCGTAGCCACAACTTTTTTATTTTTTAGGCCAAATATAATTTTTTTTCAGTTCATCTAAATTGACAGGGGTTAGGTAAATGCTTTGTAAGTGTGAAACAGGGAGAGAATAATTCTTTGATGCAAGGCAGTGTTATTAAAATAGTCATTAAAGGTTTCGGCTATAGTGCTGGGATCAGTAATAGTAGAACTATCAACAACAATTTTTTCTATTGTGCTTTTGAAATTATTTATTGGTGTAGTTTGCCGTTTTATTAAGTCCCATGTCGATTTATTTTTACTATTGTTCATGAATGAAATGTTTGATTTTTTTTTCTTTGCAAGACGCGTTACCGATTTTAAAACTTTACAATATTTTTTATAATACGGTATTAGATTAGTTTTTTATTTAACATAATTTTTCTATACAAACTCCTTTTGACCTTACATGATTTATTTATGCTTTTTGTTAGCCAGTTTGATCTTTTTTTTAAGGGAGACACGAATTTTGGGTATACATAAATCATACAATAATTTGAATGAATTTATAAATGAATTATATGCAATATACATCTTTATGTGAATAAGTTTCAGAAAAATTAAATTGAGACAAGTAGTGTAAAAATATATCTAAATACTTGTTTATGTTTCTTTTATATATATATCAATATTTATGAAAGTAGCCTTTAATACAAGGTATGTTTATAATCTGAGCTGAGTGATCAGACAGACCGAGATGCAATACATCAGCTTTGTATTTTTTAATATTAGTTATAATATTGTCTATGCAGGTTCTTGATTGGAGAGTAACTCGAGTTGGTTCATTAATTGTAAAATTCAAGTTATAGTTTTTTAAAGTATTTTTAAAAATAACACATTTTGGCGTATCTTCAAGAAGGTTTACATTAAAGTCGCCAGCAATAATAATCTTTTTTTTAGAATGTCGTGTACGTATGGTTAATCTGTGCAATAGTAAATCGAAAGCTTTCAAAAATAAGTCAAAATTAGAATCGGGTGTCCTATATAAACAAACTACAATATAATTTAGCTTTGGCAAAAGTATACCACAACATTCAAATATTTTGTCCATAGATATTGAATTAATACACTGAAGTGGAATGAAATTCATACTATTTCTAATGTAAATACAAACACCCCCTCTAGACTTATTACGACAGTATGAAGCAGATATCTTATATCCTGGTATTGGAAGGTGTTGTACATCTTGTCCTCTTAGAAATGTTTCACTAAAACACAATATAATATCAATTATTTTTGTAGATAACATTATTTCAATTTGACTAAGCTTAGATATAAGGCCCTGAATATTCTGGTGAAACAAAACTATGTCCTGTAATGTAACGAAGGGTCTCGTTACAAACAAGGATGGCCGAGTTGTAATAGTTATTATAGTTCTATACGCAGGTATGCAATAATATATAATAATATATTTAAATAACATTGTCAGAAATACTTATTTAATGTTGATTTAACTGTTAACCCAACACACGGCAACACTATTTGACGTCTGCTGTCAAATCGCTATTATAAAAGCAAGATGGTTGCCGTGTCTTGAGTCAGTCGCTCACTGGAAGCCGTGCTGTTCACTTGTGTTCTATAAGTGTTGTGAAGAAGACGGAATAAAAGTTGATTATATCGCTGAAAGGAGTTATTATTTTTCCTGATCGATTACAATAAGGACAGTGACACGTATTGCAATATCTGTTGCATTAATTAAAACGCAAAAATGAATTAATTACGAATAAATGCATTTTAAATGTGTTTTTATTAACACTATCTGAATATTGGACAAAAAATATTAGCGACTTCATATTCATTCAAGAAACAATGTTTAGATGGATTGTAGAGCCTTGTAGAGTCATAGGTTCGATGCCTGTCGAGGTCAAACAAAAAACATTTGTGTGGTTGTTTTGGTAATCTATTATTAAGTCAATTTTAATTAAGTTTAAGTCCAGTTACAACAATGTCAGATAAGTGAGAATCTGTCAGATGAGATGAGATCTCATTTGTATATTTTTAACCAAAATCCAAAATTTAAAAAGGAAAAAGCTTTCATTTTTTTTAAACTTCTAGCCCCAAACTAAGCATTAGCTTGTGCTATGGGTGCTAGACAACGGATAAACATTACCTATATACTTTTTTTTGTAAAAACTTACATAATATTATACATAGAAACACCCAGACGGATACAAACAGACATGTTCATGCACACAATGTTTGTACCGTGCGGGGATCGAACCCGCGACCTCTGCTGTAATAGCCGACTTCTCGACCATTACACCAAATGGCTCATCAAAATGAAGACAACGTCTTTGATATCAGATGGGTAATTTATCAAGAACTCATCTGACTTATTACTAACTACAGGAACGTTTAGTAGGTATTTTTCGGCACCTTGACTCAAGTGTTCAAATCATCTAGAATCATTTAGGAACCTTGACGAAGGTGTCCATGATTATTTTTAATCAAACATAAAGGAATCATTGCACGATAAATCGGCCAGGGGAGGACTGAGGGCGTTGTCTTTTTTTATTTATTAATTTTCGCATCCCATGACTTGATACTTACAATCGCATTCACACCCGCTTGGGGATAATTACACCGTAGCGTAACACAATAAAATTGGTATCCGTTAAGTATAAAACAATAAAGAAAATACAATATTAAAAATTAGCGGTCGCCTCCACGGTTTCACCCGCGCGTAATTTCTTTTATCAATTATCCCCCCCTTCTCCCACATTTCCGGGATCAAAAGTACCCTATGTCACCCGGGGATAGTATAGCTTTCTAACAGTAAAAGAATTTTCCAAATCGATTCAGTAGTTTCTAAGCCTATTCAATACAAACAAACAAATCTTTCCTTTTTATAATACAACAAAAAAAAATACATAAATATTTATTATACCTTCTTTATATTTGTTATCACATTTTGTTTAAATAATAACAAATAAATAAATAATGATTTATTTTCTCTCCACAATAATAAATAGGTCGGTATCCCTTCATTTGGCCAAATTATTTTTCGTCAAATTTCACTTCGCAAAAAACTTATCGCCTATGTTTCATTTCGCAAATGGACCTTTGGCAACTGTATATTTCGCACATACTTCATTTGGTAAAATTATCTTTTGGCAAACTTTTACTAAGTCAAGTTTTATTTGGTCAAATGTTAATATAGCAAATGATTTATTTTGGAAATTTTCATATTCCAAAAAAATATTTGGTCAAATTATCTCTTCGCATACTTAGGTACCCACTGAAATCAAAGAGTATGCAAACGATTTTTCTTGCTAATACAGGAATTTCAAATATAGGTTAGTAAAACGTGCGGTGCGTATTTTTTGCACAACCCTGGGCTTGAATTTTCTTAAAAAAAGTATAATAATATATCAGTTAAATCACCTGGGTTAGGTTCGGTTAGAACAGTGACCATCAACGCGCTTGTTCAAATCTATTGTTAACGAATCATTTGGAAATTTTGATAAAAAGTATTAGTTTAGTAAATCATATATATGCCTTGCAATATTTTGGGAAGAGTAAGTTTTGCCAAATAAAACATTTGATCAAATAATTTTTGGTTAAATGAAACATTGCCAAACAATAATTTGCTAAAAAAAATATGCCAAAGAAGAGATTTGCTAAATAAAAAATTGCAATACGTTGTTTTGCCAAACGTTTTTTTGCCAAATGAAAATTTGCGTTAAATAGTAGTACGATATGAAATTTTGGGAAACAATTTTTGGCCAAACAAGGGTAAACCAAATAGGTCTAGTACAAAGTGACTTAAAGCTAATTGAATACTAAGTATACAATGACCTATCTTTGTGAGAGAGTGGTGCCTGGAAGAGGTTTGAAGAAACCTGTGGTACAGTATACATAATAATTCAAATGGAATGTTTATTTCATTAGGTAGCCTGCTAAAACCTTGATTACGATTCGGTGTGACTGCACCCGGACCTTGCACACTGGGTGTGGTCAGCATATTTATTAAAATCTCTTCATTCAAGAGGAAAAAATAAACTTTTTCTTATCTCAACCTTTCATGTTTCGAGATCTTTTTAGTTTTTATTAATTAAAAATCACTCGGCGATGATGTGAAAGTTTCGATCATATTTTTATTGGGAACTAGCTTATGTTCGCGAGTTTGGCTGCGTTGACTTTAGTCATCATCATCATCAGCCTGTCCACTGCTGGGCACATTTAAATTCGCGTTTTAAACCAACAATTCAAAATTAATTAAAAGATGTCGAAAGCTTACGATATTTGACTAGACATAAAAATAAATTGAAACTGGACCAATTTATCGATCATTAATCGATTTAAAATACACGAATCGATTTTATTCGATCGATTGAGTGTCGTAAAGACATAAATATAGTACTTATAAAAATATGATTTACTTTTTAATAAGAATGACCTGGCGAATTGTAATTGTGAATCAAAATACCTACTGTTTATTCAAATAAACAAACACAGCGGGCGATTAAAGGCCAGAAAATGTCAATTTCATTCGATAAAGTAATTTACACTTGAACTATTGAACTTAACAGACAGACACCATTAACTTTTTAATATATCGCGCGGAGATTGTAAAATCTGACGTTTATTATTTCAAGTGACGTTTGTGGAATTGTAAAGTCTGTACCAGAGATAAAAAAGGTTTTAAAACAAAACTTTTGTGGTATTGTCTCATAAGAGCCATTTCACTGCATACCCGCCTCCGTGAAACAGTGGCTAAGCCGCTCGGGCATAAAAAACCTAAGGTCGTGGGTTCGTTTCCCGCCTTGGCTCTGGTTGGTGGTAGGACGTTTTCAGAGGCTGACTGGATAGCTACCACAGGTGAAATCTGCCGCCATAACAGCTCTGGCTGTGTACCGGCAATATTTAAAGTGAGAGACAGGCCACTTGAAATTATAGGCTCGAAGATCAGATGAGTCTACAGTCTGGCAGCACATTAAGCGACGCTTTCTGATGAAGTGTCCCTCAATGGAATAGGCTGCAGTGGCCGCTTACCATATAGGTACCACATATTCAGTCGGCAGACAGGCACGCAGTCCACACCTGATGGCAAGCGGCCTATGCGGCCTCCTCCATTGAGGGACACTTTACTAGGAAGCGTCGCTTAATGTGCAGCCAGACTGTACTGTGTTTCAAGTGTACCTACTGGCTCCCACATTATTGTTTCTGGAACACAGCCAAAAATTGAAAATCTATTGTTAAAACTAATTAGTCCAAGTGAAAACATGAGGACAAAACTTATACATAGTAGACACTGCTCGCGACCTTTCAAGCTGATACATTTTCGCTCGTTGTATAACCAAACAAGTCCCGTTCTTGTTTTTATCAGGCATCACTTGCGTAGTTTTTTGTACGTATGCAACGGCTCCGCGGAGCGTGACATTTAAAAAAATCCACCTCCATATTCGTTTTTTCTCAACAGTTACACGTCGAAAATATTAATTACTTCATTTCGATTAATGTCGCTGATTAGGTGCTTGTTTTAGGTGGAATTCTTGCCTTTTTTCGGTGATTGGATTAGGCAAAGATTTATAAGTAGTCTTGGAATAATCAATTTATTTTTGTAAAATAGGGAAGTAAATGAGCAATGTGACTCATTGCAAGTGATGACTACCGCCCATGGACACCTGGGACTAGAGTTTCAGATGCGTTGCCCGCCTTTAAGAAAAGAAGAGGGATAGTTCGTTATATGGAGGAGGGAGTTAGGGACAGGGAAAACGAAGAAAGAAAGAAAGAAAAACTGTTTAATGGGCTCCTTACATTCGAAGCGCAATAGCAAAGCTACATGTACGTTGGTCTTTTGTGAGAGAGTGGTACTTCCCAAGTCAAGCCGACCTATTTCGACTGATAAGCAGAAACTGTCTACAGCATGGCTCTACTACATTCAGGGGAAGTCCAATCGACGACCTTTGACGTTGTAAAAAGAGGAATAACCCTCTTTCACAGGATCCTGACAATTTCATCAGTAAGTCGTTTTATGTTTTGTTAGACAGTCTTATTAAGTCTTCAACAAAAAAAAAATCGTTTCCATGTATTAAGTCACTACGCTAGGTGTTATATAAGTTTGTAAAAGCAATTATCTTTTGTTATCTTTGCGACAGTTGCTTTGACAGGTAAAGATAGTGGAAGGTGATATTATGTGAAAACAGAAACTAGGTTTTATGTTAAAAAGAAATACTGACGTTCATTCTTTTACAAGTTTATTTATGTGACCACTGTAGAACAAATGTATCATAGTAGGATTTTAGTGGTTTTATTTTTCGAGTTGCGTCCCGTAGTGAGTCAGGCAATATTGCAAACACTATTAAAATTTCCTGAGACACAATTTAACACGTTGTCTGTCGTTTTATTACTTTCTAACTTTAATAGTGGCGGAAAACAAAGTTTTAAGATTTTTTTTAATAATTGCGTATTTGATGTGTGCTTAAAGTTTTTCTAATCTTGATTCTGATTCATGTAGAAACGAATTGTAGACACTTCTTGCCACGTAAGACCATACTGCGGAACCAACTTCCGGCAGCCGTGTTTTTAAACCATTACGACAAGATCCTTCAAAAGGTGAAGATCATATGAATTTCTCAAAGGTGATGCAGGTGTTTATAGGCACCGGTGATCACTTATTATCAGGTGACCTACTTGCTCTTTCATCTTCCTCTAATACAGAAAAAATATGGCCAAATACGACCAAGCGTTATATTTAAAAAATTGCAACCATTACAAGTCATTCATCCGATTCTCACGCCAAAATGATGTAAAGTCACCGAAAAAAGCACTCAAAAACATAATTTATACTTTCCCAAAAATGTAAATTGGTATTACGTAAAGTTGAAGGTGGTACAAAATGGCCTGCAAACTTTATCAATGTCAATTAAAAGTCATTGCCGGCAACAGGTTGCTTTACCCTACATTGAAAAAAATGTACCACTTTCTCTCGTTCAACCTTATATCTTGAATCAGCTGTTTTTATTAACTTTGAAGGAATTCGGAGGTCGAGAAATCTGACACTTTGCCTGGGACTGGAATCTAGGACTCTGAGATTGTAGCCCGGTGTTTAAACCTAGATCATCTTTAATGAAAATTGTTAAAATTTAAAAATTTCTTAAACAAGATCGCATTTCATGTAACGCATACCTATATTTTTTGAGCTTAGTCAGTTGCCAGACAGGCACGAACAAGGCACGAAGCACAACTTTATTTTTATATTTTAGGGGGGCAAACGAACAAGTGGGTCAACTGATGACCCCATAAACACCCGAGACCCCCGTGGGGTCGCAGTCGCGTTGCTCGCATTTAAGAGTGCCTGTTGGTAAGCGGTCACTGCGACCATTCCATTGACTGACACTGCACCAGGAAGCATCGCTCAATGTGCTGCCAAACTGTAGAATCCTCTGACCTTTAAGCCTTTGACTTCAAGTGTACTGGCTCCTACATTAATACTGCCAAAACACAGCCAAATCTATTATGAGGGTAAATTTTACACGTAGTAGCTATGAAAAAGTTTTACCACCAACCAAATCTAAAGCGGATATCGAACCTATGACCTCAGGGTTATTCAGTCAGGGGGAACAGTCGTTAAGTCACGATGGTTATATAAATAACCCTCGTGACTTAACGACTGTCCCACTCCACAACAGTTCTCTAATAGAGAGAGAGAGAAGACTCTCTCTCCATTCAAAAACTTACCTTGTTTAGTGTTAAAAGTTTAAAAAGACTAGCAGTGAATAATTTCGTAACTGCAAGGAAAAATCACTTGGAATTATAGCGGTGAAGACTTGTTCCCTTGACGGGTTGTATCGGGGCCGCGGGGGCCGCCTCTCCATTCATATTGCAAGCTAGGCTGCGCGCGCGACGATTCGCGTGTTAATGGCCATTTTGAATTAACATCAAAAAAGAAATTGAAAGGGAAAAAATGTTTTATTTACCTCATTGGTACAATGGTTAAGGTGTGACGTGATAGTAGGGTCATATTATTATAATGTAAAAAAAAAAATTGAAATAAGAAAAACATTTTGTGATTCTCCTGAAAAGATGCTTTTAGTCCTTTACGCCGTTTGAATTCAGAGTATCGATTTTATCTTTCAAAATATCTTTGTGATCATCTATGAAATAAAAATAATCTATTACAGAATTAAAAATAGCGTAAACATCCGTAACTATAAGGTAACTTGTATGTACGTAAAAAAATATATTAATTTTTACTAAATAGATACCTACATGAATTGTTCCCAAAATATGTGTGTCGGCTTGATATTATATTAAAATCTCTAATGAATTACCTATTTCACAAATTATAAATAAATATACGCTCAATATTTATTTTCATAACTTGCCTCCAAAACTGTATAAATCATTACTTAATTTCTTAAAACGCAATTAATTTTATAAACAAACATACAGAATCATAATTCATATTGTAATGGCTGCGTGTTGAAAATAGTTATAACCAGCAAAGATACTATGAAACAAGTTTGAGTATCAATCATTGTTTGATGGTAACCTTAATGTGCTGTGAATAGTACTCATCTCATGTTTACTTTACCTAGTAACACCTACTTAGACAAATTTATTCGAATATCAATCATATTACTTCGTTTTAAGTGTTAAAATGGTTTAAGAAGAGAAGTTATTTAATACAATACTTTGAGGCTACGACCGGTGTTAAGTTAGAAAAAAAAAATGTTTTTTGGAGTTGCGACCCGTGGAGATTTAAGGGCATGGAAAATTAGTACAGTTAAAAGCACGTCAAACGTAACACTTTGGACTTTGTACCGCTCTTATGTCGGGGGCATAAGCGCTATTATCGAACTGCAAGTGTATACCGTGATGTGCTGTTGACCGTACATCTATAATTTTTTTTAAACTTCGACATGAATATTTTTAAGTGCTATATGGATGTTAATGGTCTTCTTCGTAGCTAATCTATAATGTCCTTTTATAAGTGCAATATTGTCATCCGAGCTAGATTAAATGTGCTCGAAACCAAGACATACAGGTCCCGGCAAAGTTATCGCAAAACACGAATTTTGACCGGGGTCGGCACATACGAGTACTTAATTAGTTGATCGTACCTATTGACCGCCGCCGTAGCCGAAACTCGGCTAGAAGTTCATTACATTATTGTACTTCTACAGTTGTAATTTCTATTTACCGACTAAAAAATGCATACAAAATGTTTGTTTTACTGTAATAAATGCATGTTTACATAGTTCACGGTATGAAATCGATAGTATAATATGACAAAGTAGGTGAGTTATAATAAATGGCAGTGAGTTATGTCTGTAAGATGTTGAAAGTGCGTTCTACCGGGTACGCCTTACAATTTATAACACTTGCGTTATTTTAGTAGAGGTACAGTTTGCCGCAAAAGTTGTTAGTTATTTTCACCGAATGGTTGAGAAATTGGTTAATAAACCAGAGGTCACTGGTTCGATCTTCGTTCGGTACAAACATTCGTGGGTTCATGCCCAGTTTATACATAGAACCATTCAGACCAATACATACACCCGTAGTACAATCTTTGCTTAGTTCGGGGCTGTGTGAATGTACGTAAGTGAATAAATAACTTTCAAGGATATTTATTTACTCGTATTTGATATTACCAATTAAATACTTTTATCTTAAATTAAATATCTCGATATTTGAAGCACATTTTTCGAGAAGCATTAATAGTGACTACTATTGTGTTTCGTTCGGTTTCTGAGAGTGCCGGATGCCCACACCTCCCATACCCCCATAGGCCGGCAAAGCATCAGCGATCCCTTTGGTGTTGCAGATGTCCATGGGCGACGGTGATTGCTTAGAACCAGGCGACCCGCTGGCTTTTTTGCTGCCTCTGGCATAAAAAAAAGCAACTCACTGTCTCTTTTTATACTGTGGCATAGTATAGTGCAATCGTACAACTATGAGCTCACGTGCATTTACCGATGCGGGTTTCCTAGTATTCATGTTTTTTCTATTCTAGACCTCGCCTAGGTCGCATTTTTATCTTCATACCTATCATGTGCGCCATGATAATGCTAACAAAGTACTGAGTAGGCTAAACAATTCAGCGGATTGATGGTGATCCGACCAGTAAGTTGAAATTGGTCTAGTTCCCCTAATAAATAAATAAATAAAAATGATCCTCGATTTTACAAGCCTGGTTATTACAATGGAGCGATTGCCATCTGACCTCCCGTAACCCTACAAAACAAGACCTAAAGGGTTTTTCAATAAGGACGGGTAGATTTCGGCGTTTAAACAAAATGTTTGCACTAGCGAGCACTCATTTTAATAACAAAGTTTTACCACTTGCACGCGCTTTTCAGTCGTGTAACTTGCCATGGTGATTTGGCATGGGTGGCTGAATGATAGATGGAAAATTTGACAAATTTCACCGGGACAGGATGGAAGCCACGGGCCGCCAAAATCTACCCGTCCTTATTGAAAAACCCTTTACTTCTGACTTTGACTTTCACTATGACCGAGTATTTTCTGAACAACAATATCACATTTTTCAGCCCGGATCTAATAACAAAGTATTCACAAGTAAAATCGCAGTCACAAGTAAGGTTATGATGATAAATCCAAATAGGGTCAAGAATTCAAGATGTCTGTCTATAACATCGCATGCCTTAGCAACTAATGTAGCAACTACCGGACTCAGTTCGTCTTCGCATACGCAACCTTCCGCTGTAAAACAAAAAATGGCGGATCGCTCCGTCGGACGTTATTTTTCAGATCCTCCTCTATGATGAACTATGGCGTTCTCGATATATTTTGTGAGGATATTAATCTTTATTACGCAATCACTGGGTTGTTTTTAAGTGTCCTTCACTATTTACTATTTGCCTGATTACCAGTAAGCATACTTGAAATCAAAGGCTCGAAGATGAAATGAGCCTGCATTGTGTCAGCACATTGCTCGGCGGTTTCTGGGGAATAGCCATGAAGTTAAACAACAAACTGGAGGCCAAACTCCTCCATACCTACTTGAAGCAAAATTGACTCTATCTCCCTCCTTAAATCCCACTTCTAAATAGAAAGAGTTCTAACTTTATTTTTTAGAAAGAGAGGAGTGGGACCTAAGGAGCGAGATAGAATGCAGTCAATTTTGCTTCAAGAAGGTATGGAGGAGTTTGGCCTCCAGTTTTTTCTTCAACTTCATGGGAATAGTCCGCAGTGGCCGCTTTCTGGCGATCAGGTGTCTTCCAACTGACCTAACATTAAAATGATTTGGATTGCATTTCATGCAAAATTATTATTGATACAAATGATGGAGTCCCGTTTACCCTGCAGTGGGACATTGATAGGCCACCTACTTTACTTCATATCGAAGATTAATTCGGCCAGTAATACCGATAAAACTGAACACTAGTTATTTTTTCCATCTCTCCACAACAAGTTTTAAAACCTAATTAACTACGTCAATAAATGAATCATCTGTCCCTTTACTAATTATCCTTTGTATTATAGAAACACACAATAAACTTATACTTACAAATATGTCCAGTATTAGTTGACCCCTCGTTAATATTCAAATCTCGTCTCTTTCGTCCGATTAGTTCCATCGTAGCAAGGTGAGGTAGGTCAACTAATATTGGTGTAATCGTTGGTATTTTTTCAATGCAGCATTAATATGGCTAGTTTTTATAAGGGATTACGTAATGAACATGCATTTTGCAGTTGCAAGCGTAGTTTCTAGAACAAATCCAATTATTGTTGGCTTATCTTCCCGTTATTCTGAGGGTAACAGTGGTATTTATAAGTACGTTGGCAGAAATTAATATGTCTATCAGGGTGACCATTTGTGAAAGATTTCTACTATTATGGTAGATTTTGAGCTGTGGTATATTACGCGAACACTTTAGAAAAATGGCAGATTTTGGCAGTTTTCTAAGATTTCTAGAAAATTAGTAAAATAACGGTATTTTTCCTGATAAAATGGCAATTGCTTCTTGAGCCATGTTGTTTGGTCTTCAAGTGGGGCAAAACTCATGAGACTTATTGTTAGCTCCAATCCCATCCAATTTGTTGTCCTTAATCTTTCAAGCCCCGGATTACCAGACACAATAGAAAATCTATTGTTACGCGGCACCCGAGTGCCGGTTCGGGATTGAGTGGTTAAAGAAAAGTTTGGTATATTTTCCCCCTTCTGTGACAGATTCCTTTGAGATGGTCACCCTTATTTCTATGATGTTGATGTTGACAGACAGACATACAGCCCACATGATGACTCAGCCACTGTGGTCTACTGAGGGATACTGAACCAAGAAGTGTACTGGTCCACATAATTTATCTTTCAGCACCCTTGTTCAAGGATCCCAAAAATTAATAATTTCTTTAAAAAAAAACTATAGTAGTCCATCCCGTTCCCTCCCCATAGTTATAAACGAGATGCAAGACATATAGGCCTCACACGAAGTTTATTAAAACGCAATATAATGTCATTATCTAGTGTAGAAAAACGATATTACAGATTCTACGCATCAGACCGGTAATGGTGCAATGGATTTTGATACTAAATGTTATGGGAATAAAGTCTTTATATCCTTTGTTGTTCGGGGTAACAGTGCAGTAATGAAATTGCATAGAAAAATTGCGTGGATTAAACCAAAATGCGATTTTGAATCTAATAATTAACTATATATAAAGATGAATTTTCGTTGCAATATCTTTGTAACGATTTTATCTTGGTACGAGTTGTTTTGTATCAATCTAAGATTTGACCAGTCGTTGTGCTTTCGTAAAATCGTAGTTAAATCTCATAGGTTCATCTTTGAAGGTCGTGGGTTCGATTTAGTTTGGTCTGGTTGATGTTGGTACTTAAAAAGTCCGACTAGCTAGCTACCACTTTCACAGGTAAAATCTGCCGCCATAATAGGTCTAGCTATGTCCTACCAACACAGTAACTGTATTGGTAGGTGTATTAGGTATTGATAGAATACAATAGGCTCAAAGATCATAGAATATCTAAGCATAGAGAGCCTTATGGCTTAAAAAAAATCATACCTAAGTGCATGCCAAGATGTGAACCTTTGACCTCCGGAATGTAAAACGATATTTTAGAAGCACTCTGCTTTGGTTGTACTTTATACAGTAAATTATGTGAGAATAGTGTCTGTTACTAGGATGACAATCTTAAAATATCTATGGTACAGATTCACAGCTCTAGTTTCCAACGAATTCGCCAAACTACCAAGACGAACATAGTACCAACTGAGCCGTCTTGAGCAAACTTCCGGTGCACCAATCGAGCCAATATACCGGCCAGCGTAACCCGATCCATCATCCACTATAACCGATCCCCCCTCCAATAGGCCTCTGCTAAAAACAGAGAGGGGTCAGAGGTCAACCTAAACTGGTGGTTAGTAACAACAACAAAAGTCACTTGAGCACATTACGGGTTAATAGGGACTTCCTACTTATGGACCCGTGAGCGTACCGCACCGAGATTTGTTCCAATTTCAAATTTGATTTTCGAATGTTCCTGGTGCCATGGCGGGAATTTCAAATGACAGTGTCAGGTTTTTCTTTCTCTTTAATAGAGCTCTTAAACAATCGATAACTATCTACCGCATCTACATTCTAATACTTTAATTTTACAAAATGTGTATGCTTATTTTCCGATTTAAGCTATTTAACTATAACAATTATATTATACACTTATCTTTCAGGTCCGTGTTATTTTAGATTGCAAAAAAAGGTTATAAAATGACACGCGTTATTTTAGTCTATGGTAGCGACGTTTTATCACATTTCTTGTACACAAGTTCACATGCTAACCAAAGAGATCTCATTCCGCTTTTCCCACAGAAAATAAATGATAAATCGCTATTCTACTTTTTATAATTTATTACATTTATGATGTATAAAACCTTGGTAATTCCTAGACCACTCATATCCGCCATGTCATCTCCAACAGATGTCAGTCTACACGTGTTTTCCTGGTTTCCTATCTGTGCGGTATCTACAATACCTATGAAATGCATAAATATGCACTCACATAATTAAATCACAGTGAAACTGCACATTTAACCTTCTTTGTTACGGAAACTTTGTGGAGATCAGGAGCGAATATAAAAAAGAAAAAAGAACGTCAAACTTTTCCCGCCTATTCGATGACGCATAGTTTTCTCGTAATTTCAAATGGCTGCTAAGAATTGTGCCAGTGCGTTGTTCTTTTTTTAAGTTAACTTTGCCTAAGCCGATGCCGAATGAGTTTTTTATAGCAATTTTGTTTCTTTTTTTTGGCGGAAGGTTAAA
Source organism: Mecyna flavalis (assembly GCA_949319885.1). NCBI lineage: Eukaryota > Metazoa > Arthropoda > Insecta > Lepidoptera > Crambidae > Mecyna > Mecyna flavalis. The sequence goes on along the minus strand of OX439420.1, from coordinate 4,471,480 downwards.
GGAAAAACCACAGAATTCCTTTCCTGGTTGCCTTTTATAGTTTTATAAGTTTGTATTTACTCGTATATGTTTCGATAGCTTTCCACCTAACACTAAACAATTTTTTTTAATTCTTAAATATTTTGTAATATTATGTAAGCAGACTATTCCACTTACAAACTGTGCAATGTATGTACTTTTATTAATAGGTATTTATAATTGATCAAGAGTTAATTTTTTGTGTGTAAGAGCACTGTTTTACTTGTAAAATATAATAAAACAAACTTTATAGTATTTTAGTATGCATAACTTTTTTAATTTTTTTTCTTACCTATTATACGACTAAGTTTTAACGCTCACTTATCACCATCGGTTCTTAGATTTTCTTTTTTTTTTATTTATGCCTCTTTGGGAAACGGAATGAAAATAAAAAAAAGTACATTGTGCAACCGAAATCATCAGAATCGACCCAATTAGATGGATCGATTCATTTCGGTATTGCTATAAATCATAGTTCTGACTCCTACTACACCTGCACGCGCGTCGGAGCTGTAAAACTAACGGATGTGGCAATCGGTTTGTTTGTCTTAGCTTAGGCTTACACGCACTAGCGTCTAGCTAGCGGAGTGACATACGAAATCCGTGGAACAGTGGCTAAGTGGTATGAAACTTGAAGGACGTGTTTTCGATTCTCGCCTTGGTTTTGGAAGGATTTTTTAAAGATGGACTGGCTAGCTTCCATCATCATCAGCCTATATACGTTCCCACTGCTGGGACACAGGCCTTATCTCGTTTGTGATATAGTGTGGGCCATACTCCACCACGCTGGCCTAGTGCGGGTTGGTGGAGGGGTGCGTAAGGCAAGTAACCAACCTTAATGTCACATGTTATCAAGCTGCCAAATGGCCTCTGACTGGGCTTGACGACTAACATCTACATAATTATAGTGAGTATACGCCGGGACTCACAGGTTAAAATAAATGTCACTAAATGTGGTCACAATGGTCACCCATCCATTAACCGACCGCGACGAACCACTGTCACAGCTGCGTCACGAGCGCCTCTCACAGAGGTAAAATCTGCTGCCATAACATAACAGCTTGATAATGTTGCGGCAATGTTTCAAATCAAATCAAATTCTTTAGTACATGTCACAGGTAATATTGATGGTAACATTGTGGGAGTCAGTGTAGTTCAAATCAAAGGCTCTTAGGAGCAATCGCTCAATGCGCTGCGACACTGTCGACTCTCCTCTCATCTTAGAGCCTTTTCTTAATCTGAAGTAAAGTAAAGTACTAGCCTATTCAATGTCCCACTGCCTGCAGCACTCTTACAAACCAGACGGAACACAATAGTGGTCACTATTATTTCACGCTGGTTGTGAGACTAGGATGGTACTTCCCCGGACGAACCTGCCCATTCGTACTGTTAACAGCATGGCTCTACCACTACAAAAATCATGGTGCTTTCATGTTAAAGTTTGTGTGCGACCAATCGACAGTTAGTTTGAAGCTCATAGTCGGAACGTTCATTAATTGCGGTTTATAAAAAGTTTAATTTGTGTATCTTTTACAATCACGTGAAATATTCGATCGTAAAATAGATTGGTGATTTGCTATTATTAGTTTTCATTTTAATTTGATGTGTATATTTGTACATTTTATATTTATTAATTTTATTATTAAACTTGCGCTAGTAAAAAAGTTTGTATTTGTTTTTATTTCATGAAAATTTATATTATCCGAAAGATTTATAGATTTTTTTAATCCATAGAAACCTTTGGCTGTCTCTGCACATCCACACATTTGCCATTTATTAGTTGTCCAAGGATATATTATTATATTTAATTTCTTTATTGACATTAAGAATATTATTATTCTGTAAACCGGCTAAGTGTTGAGTTTTTCTTAAGCAGGCCATTCACGTCAAAGCGCAGGTTCAGGTAAACCTGAGAATCAAAAAAAAAATTATGACTATCACTACAAGATTAAATAATTTAAAAAAATCTCCAAGCAAGTTAATCAGATAAAAAAAACAGCGTCAACAAAATTAAAAAAAGAATGCCTCCTCCACAGTAGCGCTGCTTCCTACACTTGTGGCAATCCAACTCGCAAGGTTACAAATGATCGACTTCACAAGTAATTAACAACTAATGACGTAATCACAAAAAAGACATCAAACATTCTATCAATCATGTTCTATTTAGAAAAAATAACTTGAAGGGCCGCCATTCATAATTCGAAATTTGAATACTGGGGTCAGGCTTTTGTTTTTTTTTATTGTTACTAGCGTGGACAATGAAGTTGCCAGTGCGATGGAAAGTGAGATGTCTCCGAATAAAGGGGCCGATTCTTTTATTAAGTTTAGTACATACTAGATACATTTATCATCTTTATTATTATTGTACTTGTGAAATTGTATTGATATGATTTGAAAGTATGCAAACTCAAATAATTCGATTTCTCTTAGCTGTATTACATATGTATTTCAATCGTTTCCGTCATGGGTTCGTCTGGTCTGGTCAGCCCACGGTCAGCCTGTGGTTAGGTTGGTGGTAGGACCCAAGGACCCTGAACGGTTTGACCCCTTTGGCTGTGTTCCGGCAATATATTAATGTGGGAGCCAGAATACCTCAAAGGAGCCTGCAGTGTAGCACATTAAGCGATGCTTCCTGGTGAGGTGTCCCCCTGATGGAAATTGGAATAGGCTGCAGTGGCCGCTAACCAACAGGGGGGGCGAGCCTCTGCCAATATTACGTAACACTAAATGCCTCTTGTATAAAAAAAACATAAGTAGGTGCATTTCTTACATTTAAATGTAAGTATTATACATAAAAATCTTTGCCATGCACGTAAAAAAAGCAGACTTTTTCCTTATAAATTCTGATGTGATAATAAAAAGTATGGCAAAGACTCTACCGTTGTACAGAAATGTTTTAGTTGTAATCCAGTTATCTTATTCATAACTTTAACTCAACAAAAACTGCGACTCAGTTTTTATTCATTAGCAGAGTTATTATTTTTTATAACAAACCAACTGTTACATGACAGATAGCAAGAATTAAAAAGTTTTTAATATAAAAATAACAGAACCTCAAATCAAAATACGCGGCGATGATCCAACATTTTTTATTACAAAAATAAAACGACGCGTAAAGGAATTGAAATCTTACAGCTGATGAATTTAGAGGTTATTATGAATTAGAGGTGTACATTTAAAAGTTGCATTTCGTAATGTCCGTCTGTCTGTTGAGTTTTTAGGAACCGGAAATGTCAAAACGTTGGTTTTTGAAGCGGCTCGCGTGATGCGCAAGAGAATTAACGCAACGCCTTTTTTTTAAGAAAACGTTTTCACTTTTGATCAATGATGTTGGTTTTGTAAATACTGGTTGAATATTATGTTTGGTGTTTTATTGTAATATCAATATTCTTGTGTTTTGACTTAACTTTTATGAAAAAAGAGTACCATCAGAAATTAAATATGGGGTTTCCTTAATTCAGAGTTACAATACTCTTACGCGAATTTTTTTTAGGTGGCAAGGATTCGGGCTTGGGCAAGGTCCTGAGATCCATCCCGGCTCGGGTTGTTTGTTTTGTTCAGAAAATTGTTACTTTTTACTGAATTCAGATTGGCGATCACAATGGTCTAACTGTATTTTCATATAAACAGTTATCCATCAATTCCTCACAGATAATTAATTCATTGTCTGATTAAAAATTACGATAAATCATCACGTGAATGAATTTATTTATAACAATACAAAGCCCAGTAGTTGTAAAACTGTTTTTTATTCGCAAAATAAAACAGTTGATCGATAATCTTACGATAGTGGGGCATTCAGTGTGGTCATCGGACGATGAAGCTACGCTAGCATGCACATTTGAAAGCCAACATCAAAAGATCTACCCTTCCCCCTTACCGCTATAAAAGTTTAGAAAGAAATAACGAACGAGAAAACTGACTCCGAGGCCAAGATAAAATGGTCACTGGCAATATTACAAAGAACTACCCCACCCTTCTTTTACTAAAGGGAAACGGGTGTCAAAGGGATTTTCCTACGTAACTCTAGAGTTCAGGATAATTTGGCTGGTGAACTCGGAACGCCCGTTCTCTTTTCGAATTTGTTAATTTTTTAAATTGCTGTTTTATTGGACTTGAATTTATTGGATGCGTTTTTATCTAACGCCAAATGTCAGTTGCTTTTTTTATAAAGTTGTTCTTTTTTTTGTTGCAGGTACGTTCCATTTCACGGAGAGCAATTCATCAACAGGTAACACGTACAGGCTTAATATGACATTAACCTTTGTTTTTTGACACTGACCGCCCTTTATGAAAGGTCAGACGGATTGCCTTGTTCTACAGAGGTATTTTTGATTTCTGTAATGTCTACGTAGCATTACCGTGCCAAATTTTTCAAGGTCCTTCGAGTTCCGTTCATATTTTATTTAAAACCAAGTTATTCAGTATCTATGACATTTTTTATTCTATAGAAAACAACATTAGCGCTAACTTTAGCGCACTATGAGTTCAAACAATGTCAAAAGGAACAAAAAAAAAAAAACAATCTCGTCTTTACAATACATACAGATAAAGAACATAATTAAAAACTAAGCAATTTCTAGAGGCCAAGTTCGCTACGGATGCGTCTAAGGCCGATGCCACACTTAAGATAAACCAGCCTTACCGTGTGTGTCGCCCGTGACGCCGCCATTTTGTCTATTAACTACGCCGGTAATAGTGGGAAAACTATGGTGAAACACAAAATTGGTTTCACATTTTTGTGATGAATCCGAATTTTACGCAACAAAAAATAGGCTGTATGGTTGGATTCCGTTGCTTACGAAATTGAATTGAAAATAAGGTCGAGTGTGGCGGGAAAATTGATGACTGTTTACTTTTTTTTGAAATCCTATTTGATTTTGATAATATTCTATTCTGCCACAGCACAAATAATATTTCTAATATATTTGAAACGTATACAATACATACTCAAGCTAATCCGTGATGAAGGCAAAGCAGTCCATTAAACTTGCCAATTCGCTGTCGTGTCAAGCAAGCGGTGTGACAACAACTCGACACAATTAAAACGTATTTGCAATTTTAAACTGCTGCATTAATAGAATCAAACTTATTTCTCAATATCTCGCAAATATTCTGTGAAATATTGGCAACTACTACAGTATCTATTTCAATCATAGAAGTTCGGGGTTAAATAATCTAAAGTTAAGCAAAATACCTACATTTCATATTTTTCGAACAAGAGCTCGAATTCATAATCACCACTTCTACTTTGACAAGCGTGGTAAAACCATCTATAAACCAACGACTTGTTAATTTATCAATGGTGAATGTATTGAGGATTCAGGCGACTGGGACCACTATATAACTGGGACCGCGGTCCCAGTTGCCTGATTAGTTTTTATTTGTTTATTTCGTCAGGCGAGTGGGACCACCCGTAATTTTAACCACGAATCCATTGTTGAAATACAAGATTTAGTACAGTTAGCAGAAAAGGTGTCACAAATAAAACAAAGTTAATTTTTGCAAAGGTAAGTTAGTTTTTGTATTACCTACTTAAACAGTATAACAGTCTTAATTATGTTTTAAAAATCACAACTATGAACATTCAACAGAAATCTCCTCAAAACAATAATATAAAAATCAGTCTTAATGTCTCTTAACTTTATACACCATAAAGTAAGTACTCATTACTCCTATTATATATTTATAATAAAGTCAGAAGATGCACATATCGTGGTGTAATATTTATTATTTGCAATGACAATCATCTCCTCATAACAATGTTACTTAGCAACCGAATGTCACTTTTATGATAAATCCATACTGACACAACGCCGCACCGCCTGTCTACTCCATCCGTCTTACGAATTTTCGATCTACTCTTTGGTGTTTATGGGCGCCTGGTACTTCAAATAGAAGTTTTGCATCACTTCGCTTTTATTTTACATGAATTTTATTCACCACGCTGCCATTTTAGGATGAAATATTTCGTGTGATTACTCTTCGGTACTTATGGGCGCCTGGTACTTCAAATAGAAGTTTTGCATCACTCGCTTTTATTTCCATGAAATTCTACTCCGCCATTAGATATTCCGTGTGACTTCTCTTTGGTGTTTCTGGGCGCCTATAACTTCGACGAGCATGGCGAATCAATCTTACTAATCTGTCGCGAGTTTAACATTTTTTCCCCATAAAAAAAGTGTAGTCAGAAGTTTTCACTTCAAAAATACTTGACCGTAATACTAAATAAAATAAAATCCTGAGTTATAACTTGATTTTTCTGTTAACTGTACATTAAAGGAAATTAGGTATATGGTCCCAGTCGACCGATTCAAAAATGTTATCAGGTAACTGGGACCGCGGTCCCAGTTTTATTTGGTCCCAGTCGCCTGAATCCTCAATGTATTGAGCACTATACATAGAAATGCGATAATAATAATAATTATAATTATAATATACTTAACGTTTGTTTAGAGCAACACAATTATGATAAGTAATTACTGTCCCATATCAAAAAATACCTTACAGACTAACATACATACATTAATAGGTTTTCTTGTAACATAAGTAGACGTAAAAATGTTGATGTTTTTCCAAAACTAAGCTTTTTTTAATTTGTAATATTTTATTGGCACTTTTTAACTGACCCTTTATTTTTAATCTGTAAAAACCTGAACCTCATTAATAAACATAAAAACATTCCAAAACGAAAACAAAGAAAGCGTGCATTAAAAAAGCAAATGTCATAAATAACGCGATTACAGAATAAATTTAAGCGGACATTATTGATTTTTCATACTTTTACCACAAGATCTACATGTATTACGACCGCCATTGACAGAGGACTTGTGTTTCGCACCTTGCTACTTGCAATAATGATTCCAATTAATATGGGAAGGTGGCTTAAGAAGCCGGATAGAGAGGGCAGAGTAATACTTAAAAACAAAACTTAAACATGATGATGTTTCATTTTTATTACTAGCTAAGTAAACGCCTCGATGGTCTAGTGGTTAAAGTACCGGGTTTCTCGGGGTCCTGGGTTCAATTCCCGGGTCGGACCACATTTTTGTGATATTACAGCTCTGGTTTGTAAAATCACTTAATCTGCATTTGGCAAGAGTGGTGACTTGGCCAGTATTCCCCATCATTGTAGCAATACCTTGATTTCAATATTGGAGCACTTTGTTATAAGTGGAACATTTAATAGGCTGATACTTTACTCTAAATAATGGTGTTTAGATCACTAGCCTTCTACCCGCTCGTATAGTATTTTTTCCAATAATCTCCCCATTTCCCCCACATTTCCGGGATCAAAAGTAGGTACCCTTATGTCACGGTGATATAAGGGTACCTACTTTTGATTGTCACCCGCGGATAGTGTAGCTTTCAAACAGTGAAAGAATTTTTCATTACGGTTCAGTAGTTTCGTATCCTATTCAATACAAACACACAATCAAAACTTTCCTTTTTATAAAATTAGTATAGATTATTAAATATACTTACACAAAGAAGAGAGATCAAGTAATCAACTATACAAGCTTATTCTTGTTTCATTTTGTCAAGTAGGTAGGTAATAAATCAAGTAACTTATTTGCATATTCAAAGTCAATACTTTAAAATTTTCCCGTAAACAAAATCGCCCAGTCTATCTCTTCTTAGGTCACAACTGTCGGTTTTATTTTTACAAGGCCCCTGCCTGCAACAGATGTCGCCCGGGCTTCGAACCGCTACCTCTACGTTTATTTATTGGTTTTTAATGACCCCATTAAGTAGGAGCCCCACTAAACGGGAACCCGGGTGACATTTTAGTGTAGTAGTATCAGCCTATTAATGTTCCACTTCTATTGGTTTAAGTACCGGGCCAAGATCTCGTGTCCTGGGTTCAATTCCCGGGTCGAGCTAACTTTGTGTCGGGTTTTTCGGACACAGCTCGCGTTTGTGATTGTGATTAAGCCAATACCCATCATTGAAGCGATAACTTGATTTCAAGGATGGAGGCCTTTGCCCTTTTTTATTTTTTTCTCGGTGGAGAATGCGTTTATGCACCATAACCGCAGGCTAGCTAGACCCGCGGCCGTGTGTGGGACTCGAGACAGTAGCGTCCACTACCCACTTAACTCCCCCGGTTTCTCCTTCACACCCGATTAGGACGAGCCGGTGCTAGCGTAATGGCTATTGACCAGCCCATCCCCGGGTACACTGACTTAAGAGGTGGAGGCCTTTGCCGTGCAGTGGGACATTAATAGGCTGATACTTTAAGGCAAAGGGCGTCTTGTCTCTGGTTGTTTGTCTCTGGTTGTTTGTCTCTGGTTGTCAGGGTCTGTCCCAGCCCAGAGACGCTGCCTACGGCGATGCAGGAGCGGGGTTTAGTGGGTATTCTCCGTGCACCAGGCCAAATGACCTTCAACTTCATAGTAGCATGTGAACATACAGACTGTCATGTTTAATTTTTATAACTTAATCGACCAATGGAATGTTGGAAGGCTTTTTACTGCCTAGGTATTTCCCAACGACATTTTTGATTGTGGAAAGAATTCGCTATTTTAAAAATTATTATAGTACAATACAAAATGTAAAATATATCGAAAAATTTAAATTCCTAGATAGAAATTTTAAACACACCATTTTATTTGAACTAGGTATGTACGTAAATTGCATTAATAAATCGAACTAATAATAAATTATAATGTAACAAGAATCATAAACATTGCCTTCAACGCCAAAAGAAAAAAGGTCGTAACTCAAAAAGCCACTTTTTTACCACAGTTACTTTACAATTAAAATAGCATGCAATCGCGCTGGCAAACTGAATTAACCGAGAAAGGTTAAATAGTTGTAAATATACAATGTATATTTTATTCCTTTAGTACTAAAGTTGTTTTTTTTGCGTACGACAATTTGTTACCGTCGGGGTCTTTTTAAGAATTTCGCATCTGCCGACGGTTTGCTCAGGCAAAATTGGGTCCAAAAAAGATTGTTCTGTTAAGGTTGTCACCTACTTTCAACTCTAAGATGAAACGCGATTTTTTTACTTAAAAGTTGGTCTGAGGCCCCAAAAATACCTCAAAAACTCAATAATTTCGCTTTTACTAATTATTTTAATTAACAAAAGACACGAAAAAAATAAACCTGACTAAATCAGGAAGAAACGCTCGGAGATAGAAGTCAGATTTAAATCGCAAAAATGGATACTGGAACTGTTATTTAAATGTAGCTTGTATTTTAAAACCTGCGAACCGATTTGTTTTTAAAGAATATTCACAATTGAAGGTAAAAAAAATCGTATAAAACAATTTGTCTAAAAAAGTTAGGTCAAGTCTAAGTAAAGTAACATCCGCCTACCTTATCTAAGCCTCAAAAAGAAACAATTTATTTGTAAATACATCCACATTTTGGCTCCATCATTGAAATTTTGTGATGCAGTTTTTTTTTAAAGCCTGTATTCAGTTTTTCTACCCTAGTTACCTTGGGCATTATTGTATAAGATTTCTATAAAATTATTGTCACAAAAATAAACCTAGTGAGATGCTAAAACCGTACCAACCCTAGGTTCAATGGAAAAGCTTATATTTTAAAGTTAATTTAAATGGCTTTTGCGCCTTAAATGCCCGCCTTTGTTTTTGTTATTTAAACGTTTTGTCAACTTGAAATGTGGCGGGTTCAGATGCTAATGCCAATAGATAACTGGTGTATTTCACTATTGTATGTAGATTTTAACACTTTTTCTAATAAAACTTAAAGATAATATATTCGCACTTCATGTTAGATAAACACCTTTGCAACAGCAAAAAGTTGTTTCTTACAGTGGTGGAAAAAGTTAAGGGTTTATTTATAAAAAATTAGTAAGTATTTTTTTAAGACAGAAATACATGTTTTTTGTTGTTGCTAAATACTTGGTCGGTATTCTGAAAATAGTCATAATATAATATTTATTTGTGCTTACTCTTCAATATTTGATTTATACACCTTATAAAAGTTTACCATATAAACTTTTCCTATGAGCTGTTGATTTGTTGGTTAAACAGCAACACTTGTCCATTTTTAATTTTGGCGCGTCAACGTCAGATTCGTACTTGTCAAAAGCATGACGTGCGATGCCTCTTGTCATACATATACTTTAAACATGCGTCTTACAAGTTTGATTTCTATTTCATATATCACGTAATTGTAGAAAGTTTAAAGTTATGATGTTTATTTCTTAAAGGAAAGGGTACTAACAAGTTGGTAGTAATATTCCGAATCCGGTGGTAGAGTCATTCTTTATGATTAATGTCTGACGATTCATAAGTGCATCTATGATGCCTATATGTTTAAATCATATTTTGATTTAGATATTTTTTTTTTATTTTGAGACAAAAATGTGACCCAACCGACTATATGCTAATCTTTAAACATCATTAAAAACATCGCTTATTGTAGTAACCATACGCTCCTTTTCATCGTATATTTTTCTTTATAACAACCAAAGTAGCCGACGATTGTGGCAAATTTTACAATATGGTCGTTGCCAGCCTTATATTTGGACTTAGGAAAATTCCTTCCATCAACTAAACTGGAATAGCTCTACGATGTAAATCCACGAAGACGCGTAAGAAGTAAATAGGACCACACCTCCTAGCTTTGGAGATAATCTGAGAAAATGTTTCCGTTGCTCATAATGCTGATTATTAGAGCTAAGTAAGCACAAAGTAATTATACAAATTATATAGGACCTGATGTGTCCCAGAGAGATATTGAATAGATACAGAGGTTCTGCCACTTGAGTGAAAGCCTGGAGGTTCAGAGTTCATTTTGCTTTTGAGCTGAGCTTCATCAAGTACCAATAATGTTCTTCTAGACTAATAAATTATAAAGAGGAAAGATTTCATTGTTTGTTTGTATTGATGAATATACTCCGAAACTACTGAACCGATTTGAAAAATTCTTTCACTGTTGAAAAGCTACACTATTCCTGGTTGACATAGGGTACTTTTTACCCCGGAAATGTGGGGGGAAGGGGGGGATATTTGAAAAAAGAAATTACGCGTGGGTGAAACCGCGGATGAAATCTTCAGTCAATAAAGTTCTTGCTGTGTTCCGGCAATTTAGGAGCCTTGTAACCGAGGAGAACATAAAGAAACAGCTCCATATTTTTATGCAATTAGGCAGCACACGTAGTAACTATCTCTTTGTAATGTCGAAATATAATTCAATGTGCTTGGTGGTCGTTTACTATCAGTCAGCCTATGGGTCCGTCTTCTATCTGAATTATAATGTTAGTATAAATTCGCAATGCTCATACAGGTGTTTATATTCTGGTACTGTACTAAAATGTTTTTCGTTAGTGCAGATATTCAACGTGTTATGAAAAACAAACATTATTATGTTTTGTTTATCTGTACTAAAGTTTAACTGTACTAAAGACTGTACTAAAAACTGTACTAAGAAAACTACAGCCTCTTTTTAAATAGGCAAAGGAACATAATGATACAGCAACGGTGCTCAAAGTAATAAAACCATCATCTATCATATTTAGGCAAAGACATTGAAAATTATGCAGCCAACGACAATTTTCCACTCCGCCTTTTCCAACTTGAAACGCATGCCGTATCAGAATAACTGTGAGAATCTAAAACTGACAATAGACACTTGGAGGCTACAAACGGAAAATTAATATCACGTCCCCTATATTTACCATAGGCATAGCTAATAGCGTCGCTCACAAAAGAAAAAATAACAGACCATTGACAATGCGGACAGACAGACATAATGTGAGTGCACATCAATTATTATTTTAAAATAACAGTTTTGTTCGTACAAAATATATTTACGCGCTGTTGCGCGCGCTCCAAGCGCTTGTATACAGGGTGACCTGATCGTTGATTGATTAATTGCGGACTTTTAAATATTATGTAGAGGATGTGTTCAATGTCATGAGGACACCTCTATAAATTTATTTAGCAGGACTAAGGTTGGACGGTAAGAAATTACATAGAAAGTGGACAAATTTTATCCGCTTCCGTGGAACAGTGGCTAAGCCGCTCGGGTATGAAGACATGGAGGTCGTGGGTTCAATTCCCGCCTTGGGTCTGGTTGGTTGTAGAGCTTTTCGAGAGTCCGACTGGCTAGCTACCCCCACAGGTGAAATCTGCTACCATAACAGCTCTGGCTGTGTTCCGGCAGTATTAATGTAGGAGCCAGTACACTTGAAATCAAAGGTTCGAAGTTCAGAAGAGCCTACAGGCTGGCAGCACCCTGGTGAAGTGTCCCTCAATGGTATAGGCTGCAGTGACCGCTTAACATTAGGTAGGCTGCGTGCCGGTCTGCCAACAAAAAAAAAGTTGTAAAGGTTAATTTTCACCCGGTATAACGCTCAGGGAATAATATGATGTAACAGTGTTTTGTGGTCAGACTTTCACGGCGAAAAGTAGCAACGGATCGACTTGATTCTTGGTATAGGGATAGTTCGAGCGCTGTAAAGTAACACCGGATATTTTTTGGCCTGGAAAAATATCTCATTCGACTCAATATTATAAAGAAGCCGGTGAACCCGCGGGCTGGAAGCTAGTAATCCCATGAAGTGAAAATAAATGGAGTCGTCAGTTAGAACTCTGCTTTCTTTTAATATAACAGATGGCAGACAGGCACGCAGCTAGGAAAGATCGCTCTCTATCACCACACTAAAGGCTCCTCTGTTCTTCGAGCCTTTGGTTTCAAGTATACCGGCACCAACTTTATTATTGACGGAACACAGCCTAAGCTATTATGGCGGCAGTATTAGTGTCAAGAGTATGCGTAATGCTTAATCAGCACACTTTAAATCAAAGGCTCGAAGATCAAAGAAGCCATATAGTGACAGCACATTGAGTGCCGCTTCCTTGCCAATATCTCTCAATAGAACTGACCATCTATACTGACCAAGTGGTCTGCGTGTCTGTCTCCCAACTCATTAAGCATAAAAATCTATAAGAAAGCAACAAAGAGAGGTAGTTCCATCGTGTCTCCACAAAGATAACGGGTAAATAAATATAATAATTAAAAGATGCAACGCTGCACCCTGTATACGCGGCGTGTTTATGCACATCAATTATAAAGGCACCGTCCGGAACCGCGTCCGGAGCGTTCGGAGGTCAGTCGCGCTAACGAGCGGCAACGTCGCCTAAAAAACGAGATTCAAGACTTATGTGGTTTTGACTCGCGCCCTTCGTCGCGAAGTTTCAAGACTTATGAGCGGAGAGTGGTTGAGTGTCAAGTTGAGCTAAAAAACGAGATTTAGACTTATGCTGTTTTGACTTGCGCCCGTCGTCTTATGTTGTTTTGACTTGCGCCTGTCGTCGCGAAGTTTCTTGACTTATGGTATTTCTTTTAAGGCCACTGGGGAGGAGAGTCGTCGAGTGTTAAGTTAAGCTAAAAAACGCGATTCAGACTTATGCGGTTTTGACTCGTAACCATCGCGGAACTGTCGTTGTTGACATTGAAGATGTAAATCACTCTGTTACTAAAAGCACCTCAATGCAATGGTCTGATTGATGAAAAATTTTCTACTTTTTTTTTTATTTCACAGCTTTATACCACATTATTTAAACAATTGAATTTTTTACAGTTCAATTTAGTTAGCTAATAATTTTTCTTACCTCTTTGTTCGGGCGTTGTTGCTAGTCTTTAGCGAATATACTTAAAAGCATTAAATTAAAAATTATAAACTTATAATATTACATATCTATAATCTTATCTTAACCATCACTTATAATAATAATTATTACATTCAGTAGCTTTACTTAATAACTTTAAAAGCAGACTTTAGCATCGCCCAAAGCGTTTAACGCCTCATTGCTTCGCGACCCAAGGTTCGATTCTCCGTTAAGGTAAATTAACTGTGTGAATTAATTTATTAATATAGTTTAGAAACAGGTTTTCATGTTTAAGCTTGAGCTGTGAAACCGCGTAAGTCAGATTTTGTTATTTTTAGGCAGGGTCTCATCCAATGTTTTTGCCATGGGCCTCAGATAATAAAATTGTTACGCCACTGAAGCGTCTATAAAAAAAAATGTCAGCCTATTAATATCCAACTGTAAGGTAAAGGCCTTCATCCTTCTCCATCCAATCAATTTATCGTCACAATGATGGGTACTGGCTTGATCACCACGCTTGCCAAATGCGGATTGGTCACAAACTCGAGCTGTGAAAAAACCCGACACAAAGTTAGCTTGACCCGGGAATTTAACCCGGGACCCTGAGATCTCGGCCCGGTACTTAAACCACTAGACCATCGTAGCGTATATAATAAATTATTAATTTGTCTGTTTGTTATATCGGTTACTTTCCACACATATTAACAAAATATCTGACATAATTGAATTTAACGTCAGTTTCAATAGAAATGCATTGCAAATAACTTCTCTAAATGAGAATTTGAAATTGCATTCGCAAATTCATTTAATAGAACATTCTCAGACTCTATTTCATTGACTCTTATACACTTGACATAAGGTTAATTTTCGCGTAACATATTTACACGCCAATAAGCAATACATTGTTGCGTTTGTTTTTTTGCCAAATAATTCGGCCGAACAAATCGAGCAATCGACTTGAAAGGTAAAACAACTTCATTGTGACGTAAGGGAGTGACAAATGTCGCAGGTATTTTGTCAAATTTGTCATTTTATTATCTGCCTAGTGGAATTATAACGTTCCTGTATATTATTAACCACTCTCATTTCTTACAAATAAACTATTTTTAAATTCCTTTTAATAGCCGTAAAAATTTTACAAAAAAATAGGATCCATAGCCCGGAGTGTAAAAGTTGGCGGTGTGAAACACCCTCGTACCTCGGATATCACGTAAAGCTCCTGTTTTTTCTGTTGTTCCTGTTGTTGTTGTTGGTCCTGCGTCTGGTCTCTCTTCATTCATGTCAGACTGCTGTCCTACCTTGTTAAAAGAGTGAGGAAATAGGTGCACCTGTGCTAGCACTCACGTTTACACTATAATATCTAATCCCACGTAAATCCTACTAATATTATAAATGCAAAAGTCTGGATGTTTGGATGTTTAGATGTTTGAATGTTTGGATGTTTGTTCCTCAATCACGCCTAAACGGCTGAACGGATTTAGATGAAATTTGGCACACGTATAGTTTATAACCCGGAATAGGACATAGGCTATAAAATTCCTACGGGAAACGTCTTATTCCCGCGGGATGTTTGAAAAAAGAAATTACGCGCGGGTGAAACCGCGGGCGGAAAGCTATATAAAGGATATTTCGATTTTTGGTTCTGATTTTGATTCAAAAAATGCAGATAAACTCGCAAGCACAGTTTATATCAAAATATTCCTCATTCTCTACTCAAGAACTTATAAAACTGGAAACACATTTTAACCAAATGATTATGTTCCTTCATTTAGAACGCAATAAAAAACGGTATAAAAATTTAAATATTCATACTTTTACAGCGGCTGTAAAGAGTATTACTTTTATACTGAAATAATTAACCAAACTTAATAAAGATGCCGACGCGGCTTAATTCTGACATTATTAACTTTTTCTGTTGACATTATCATTAAGAAGTTTCAAATATAATTAGTTCATAGGAATAAAAATCGTAAAGTTACTTCCGTATCCGTGAAATGGAATTATTAAGTAGGTGATACTTGGTGATACAGATTAATAATTATAGTTATTTAATAAAGGGACAAAAAATATATTTGATGACACGACGAAAAAAGTGTGTCAAGCACTTCTGTGTTTCGGGGAAAGGGCACTGAAGCTAGTGAAATTACTGGGTATATGAGTGAGACCTAATAACTGATGTCGTCTCGGTGTAGCGGGCGCAGGGCGGTGCCATACAGTAACTGCTTGGTTAATGTTTGGCACTGAACTGTCTAAGGGCAGACGTAGCGCTTACTATCAGGTGTACGATCTGCTCGTCTTGTAACACATTGCAATAAAGAAATAAATAAAAAAGAAGCAAAAAGTGTATTCAAACGAATGACATGCACTTCAGACCACGCAAGTACGGAAAAAGAGAAATTACAACATCAATAAATGTTTTGATTTGAATACATTTTCATATTTGCAATACGATCATTATTTACAAACGCATTACATGGCTCGTTTACTATGCATAATCTCGCTAAGTACATACATTTTAGCACAATTGGGCAGATAGTTAAAAACTGATGGTAATCTGTCGTAATCACAGTCATTACCGTTTGTTTTAAATGAAAGGTATCATCAACTGGGTGATGAAGAGTTATTGTCTATGGGTCGATGGTTTGGCTGTCGTTTGGGGTCGTGGGTTCAAATCTTGCCTATGACAAACATTTCAGTAATGGAAGCCTTCATCATCGAAATCAAGTCATCGCTATAATGATAGCTACCTATTAACAGTTACAAAATATGTTACTTATTAATTCCTAAATAAATTACGAGTACTTAAAGTAATTATCTTCTTCACATATCGGTTCCCTATATACTTGGCGTGTCATTCGACACATAGGCCTCCTCCAAGTCATGCCAGTTTTTTCGGTCTCTGGCCAGTCTTTGCCAAAGTGGTCCTGCAATCATCTGCCTTTGGCCTATCTTTTTAATTGTCTGTCTCTGTCTCTTTCATAAATACTTGATACAAGTTTACATGAATAAAGAATATTTTGATTTTGATTTTTGATTTTGATCTTTTTCTTTTCGCGTTGTATCTTGGTGTCCATACAGTTGATAATAGGGTTCACTTAGAAGAGATTGGAATCCAGCCGGATTTTTAACTGAGCTGTTTCTTTGAAATTAAATGTATTGATTTGATTGATGATCATGACGGCAGATTTAGTTTAATGGTTATGCAGTCGATTATTACACTCAGAGGTCACGAGTTCAATCCCCGAACGTTACAACCATGTCGGCATGAACTCTAGTTTGTATTGGTCTGGGTGTTTCTATGTACCTATACGAATGTATTTACAAAAAAAAACCTACCTTTGACTGTTATGTTTACTCGATATCTGGCGGCTAATATGCTTAGGTACTTTGTGGTCGATACCACTGTGTGAATGAAAAGTGTCCAGAATTTCAATTTTGATCAGGTCATCTGTCCACTCCTGCGCAAGGCCGTCGTAGGCTAAAACAATAAATAATTTAATTGAAACAAGCGGTTGTGTGGTCGGTACGCGGTACAATCACTCATATTCTCGCAAAACTAGTTTCTTACACACACAGCTAGCGTGACTGGTAAGGGTTAGCACAACCTGCTACTAAATATCACGTGACAGAGTTTAAGTTAGGTGAAGTATTAGTATAAGAATTTTGCCTGTAAGGGCGTAGTACAAGCTGCTACTAAATATCACGTGACAGAGTTTAAGTTAGGTGAAGTATTAGTTAGGCTTTGAATTTTGCCCTTTTTTTTGGGAGGAGAATGCGTTTATTCACCATAACCGCAGGCTAGCTATACCTGCGGGCGTGTGTAGGACTCGAGACTAAAGCGTCCACTACCCACTAAACTTCCTCGGTTTCCCCTTCACACCCAAATTGGGACCAGCCGGTGCCTGCCTTGTGGCTGTTGATCAGCCCCTTAGAATTTTGACTGGAAGGGCTCCGTACAAGTTGCTATTAAATATCACGTAACAGAGTTTAAGTTAGCTGAAGTATTAGTCTGACTGAAAATATAAAACGAATGTATCCATAATTGATATTAAGTCATCGTTACATTGTCGCATTGAACAGGTAAACCCATGTGAAGTCACTGTATGAAAGACAACTGTGGGATATGGATAGTGCGACGAATAGAATTGAGTCCCACACACAGCCTTAGGTCTCGGTAGTCTGCGGTTAGATTGCTTTGAAGCATTCTTCCCCACAACAAGTCCCTGATAGGTTTAAAAACAGGGTCACGTTTCACGTCAAATGTAACATTGCTAGTCTAGTACCCATAGTACAAGCTATTTTAGTTTTGGGGTTAAAAATAGCGCTGTGTGACAAATATTTAGAGATATTTATTATAATTATTAATCACTTTCACTAATATCTAAATCGCAAGTCCAGTATTAAGTGACAGTCACTCGATATCATAATACTAGCTGCGCCGGCGCCGCAGCGCAGCTCATCGGCTAACGAGTGGTTGATATGCATCGACCTACCAAGTAATTATATGTTTACAAACACCACTACTATCTATACATCTGTAGGACACGTATAGCTAGTGCCGCGATGTTATCGATGAAAATATCGATGTTTTTTAGTTTTTAATTTTATTAATTATTATTATCGTACAGTAGAAGAAAGTAATTGTATGTATATGTGATCTCAGGGTCCTGGGTTCAATTACCAGGTCGAGCTTTTTTGTTTCTTAGGTTTGTTTTTCTTGTAAATCTGTACATAATTATGAATTAAGTACAACACAACAAAATACCTATTCACATTATCTAGTTTAAAAGCATATCTAATATATTCCCTGCATTACAAACGTCGTAAATCAATGTCTTTACCTACCTATCTTAAAATTCCACAAAAAAAAAACTCACTTTTAATGTGTTTAAACATAATACCTGTTTTAAGATCAGTTATTTACGAACATAATCAATTAGTGCTTATTAGTAGAATGAGATGTTAATTGCTTAATTAAAACAACATCGCAGTATGATTGAAATACGATATGTTTTGATCGACGTGTCAGTGATTAATCAAAGTGTCAATTTATGTCAAAATATGACAGATGATATCCTCGTAAAGAATCGGGTGTGGTTTTTGACGATATTATATTTGCTAAAACCTTAAAAGATAATTTATCGTGTTAAATAGATGGATTGGTCATCATTAATTTTGCATCAATAAAAATTCTTAAATGCTTTGGAATGTATATTATTATGATTTATGTGAATTATAATTATTGTGATAATAACGTTTGCAAAGTACTACTTGCCTAGATGTTAAACCTCTTTCATGATTTTATCGATACAATAAAGTCATAAAACCATCGATACCGTTTATCGATAAGCCCCCCACCTAGCCCAAAGCCTGGACGTTTCACTAGCACGTACAACCGACAGTATTATCAGAATAATGACAGATCTCGACTCGAGACTTGGCTACGTGAGCTGGAATACCGCAAGCCGCCATTTTCCAATTTACAGTGACACGAATAACAACTCGCACAATTTAAAACCTTAACGCCGTATAAATAAGACTGCCCAATCCCTTTACCGTAAGCAAATACATCAGTTTTATTCTAGAAAAGATGGCGGGGGAATCAATTTTGAAAATGGAATTCTCTTCTTCAAAATGTTCAATTTTTTTTTCTGCTGTGGTTTGGCTGTGACAAAGGCTGTAGGAGTTTGTGATCTTTGTGTCGGTGAATTAAAAAACAATAAGGTCGCCATGTTTGGAAAATCGATTTCAAAACATGATTGGTATTTTTAATATCGTGATTATGGAATGCTTCAAGGATTTTGCTTTATGATTTTACTAAAACACCCAAACAAAAAACTATTTAAGGATATTTTTAAACAAATTAGAACTTAATGTACTTATAATGAGTACCTAACGTTTTAGTTTTTATTTTTAGAAATAGATATAGGTATTACCAATGAGGATCTGGTAACAGATCATACAAATGCGATTACACCAAGAAACATCTAGGAAAAAAAGATGCCAATCAAGTTCAGAAGCTTTAAAAGCACAAAAATCTTTTAAAATAAAAACCAAATTGGCCAAGTATATTAAAAGTATTTATACTACCATAACTCATAAACACTGGCGCTTAGATAAAAATAAATCTCAGTCGCAATCATCAAGCAAATTAACAGTAGGTACAAAACAAGACTCCATAATTATCTTTTCGGGTTAAAACAAACACACAATGCTTACGTTTTAATTTTACGCACCATAAAATCTCATACAAATCTCTTAAAAGTCATACATTTCTAATTTCTATGTTATCTTGCTCCATCAATCATTTGAAGTACCAGGCTAGCATAATAAGTAAAGATCAAAATCATTTTCGCGGCCTTGGGTGAATCATATTGGACGTCCAGTTTCTTAAGACCTTCCCCACTCCCCTTTGCTAGTAGTAGGGAAGATAAATAAGTTGATGGGGTCAGAGCCACGGGAGCGCTTTAATTACTGGTTAATTGTGGAGTGATGAATGTAACGCCATCTAGTTGGTCAATGTGGAAATTGTAAATAAAAATGATGTTTTTATTTGTTCTTCAATAAAAATTGCCACTA